>CM031241.1:306204077-307603530 GCA_018340775.1 Taxus wallichiana var. yunnanensis | reverse complement strand
AAAAACACAAGTTCTTGATATTATGCTCTCTTTTATTTATTTTAGTTTCCACTAAAAAGAATAAAATGAAAGGAAAGTGGAGTTAAGCACCCACTAGTAGGAAAGCTTTAAGCCCTCATATGACCATACCATATGACCAGGGGCTAAGAATTTCAATGGGTGTGTGCGACTTCTTGTTTTGGTAAAAGCATTATTCAAGCTGTGTTGAAAGTGACCTTCACCGCCCAAAATAGTAGTCTGTGGATTTTTCTGAAATAGCAAAACTTGTGTTGTAAATGTGTGGACCCCTATCAAAAGAGGACAAAAATGTCCTTCCAAAGCAAATCTGCTACATGTGAGTGAGAATGCTCTGACATGAGAGATTAAAACCCGAGATACGAACTCGAAAAATGTGAAAAACCCATAAAACAATTTCGACACAAATCCACGAGGCAAGCCACCATGGTTCTCTGCACTGAAAACAAAAAACCAAAAATGGCTGCCTCCCAAGATGGTGAGTTCTGATCACTCTTGGGGTTTTACCACCTCCGGATCCGATGGAAGTCTGTTTTGCATAAAAAAAACACACGCAGCAACAAAATCTTGGAAAATCCCAAAATATATGAATATATAAAAATTTATTTGCAAAATAAAACTTACAGAGACGGATGTCAATAGCGATCTCTCTGCTCGATACTAGTAAAAGGAATGATAACGAAGATCATACCAAGCCGAGAACACAAATGCTAATCAAACACCATGATCGATAAGATGAAAGCGATTCGCTAGAATAACTTTATAGAAAACCTTTATAAACAAATGAGCAGCAATATCATATATTACTATGGAACTCAATGAAATACTGATGAGAATGGGCCTTGCATATAGGCGAGGAATAACAATCTAAGAACCCGGTCAAGTTCGTAGATCAAGCCATAAATCATGGAAAGAACTAGTCATCAAAGAACTAGTCAAGTCCATAGATTTATGAGAGAACTAGACATCGAGGATCTAGTCAATACCATAGATCTAGGGAAAAACTAGTCAATACCATAGATCGAGAAAAGAACTATACCTAACAACTAGATAATATCTCTAATATATAAATAAATAAAAAGAAATATCGACACACATAAGTGGGTGAGGATAAATACAATAAAGGTAAATAATGTACCTAGGTGAACATGAACTAAGGTAAATACCTACTCTAACAAACGTGAGGAAATAATAGAAGAGGTGCTTAGTGGAATCGCATGAGGTCATTATGTTGGAGAATCTTCCACACGTAAGATACTCATCATAGGAATATGGTGGGAAAAACATTACAAATATACAAAGGAATTTGTCAAGGCTCGTGACCATTGCCAAAGGATTAGAAAACTAGGACAAAGGGATGAAATTTCTTTACACCCTATATCATCTGCAGAACCTTTCTAAAAGTGGGCTATAGACTTTGTTAGACTGATTGCGCGATTACATGTTGAACATATGTGTGATACGCTATTACCTTTACAGATTAATTAACAAGATGGGAAGAAGGTGTGCACAAAGGACTATACACCCATTATAGCTATGTATTTTCTATAGGATAACATCATAAGTAGATATGGATGCTCATATAGCTTTATGAATGATCGGGGTACTATTTTTTTAAATGAAACAATAAGAAAATTATTATCAAAGTTCATGGTGGCTCATCATAAGAAAACCACGTATCACCCAAAATATAACGACATAGAGAATCCTTTAACAAGATCTTGAGTCAAACCTTGAATAATAATTGTGATGTAGGAAAAAGGATTGGGATGATAAATTTAATGTTGTACTTTAGGTGTATATGACTACTATAAAAGGTTAAAAAGGATTGGGATGATAAATTTAATGTTGTACTTTAGGTGTGCATGACTACCTATAAGAGGTTAAACAAAGAAACACCCTTTTAGTTGGTGTTTGGAGTATAAGTTATGTTACCGAGTTGAATTCTTGTTACCATCCCTATGTATTATGTGTGCGGGAGGACTTACGAATGAACAAGCAATAGGAGATTGCATTGAAAATTTAATAAAATTGGATGAATGGTGTGCAATTGCACGATCGAGATAGAAGAAAGAAAAATACTTGGCATGATAAGCGAGATAAAGAACAATAATTTTGTAGTTGGGGGATTAGTTCTTCTCATGTTTATAAGTTTGTATGCCACATGGGAAAGTTGAGAGTACATTGGTTGGGACCATTCAGGGTAACCAAGATTTTGGAGACTAACGAATGTCGATTCTGAGGCACTTTATGGCACCATGTTGTTTGGCTACTTCAATGGGAGTAGGATAAAGCCTGTATAAATAAGCTTCTTTCAATTATGTTTGTAATAAGGTAGTATTTCCATTTAGGTTAGGTTTTCATTTCTATTTTCCTATGTTGTTTCATAATAAGCACATTCACATGCAAGAGATGATATATTTGTCAAGGTATGATGTGCATAGGATTGTGCATAGTTTTAGTGTAGGGTAGCATGTGAGGCTTGTTAGATTTGGTTTTCTATGGTGAAAGAAGATGTTAATGGTCTTTCTTAGTGTGGAATGGAAGCATGGTGCTAGTGGGTTTTTACTTAAGTGGTTTACAAGAAATTGAGATAGTGGGAAAGATAACATGAGGTAGCCAGGTGCGGGAGGAAACTACTTGACTTGTGGCATATAGAAAGGATAGGTGTGGAGCAGAGAGGCACACACAAAAGGATTAATAGATAGGGAAGTAGTTGTGCGAGGTGTGGAAGGATGTGTGCTTAGAGGATTTGTGGCCAGAGGGGAGTAGTTGCATTCCAAAAGGTTATGTATGCCACCCACATAAGGAAAACATGGAAGGCCTAAACTTGGTGAAAACAAAGGAAATAGAAAAAAGAATGGGAAGTTACACCTACCATCACCTACCATATTAAATACACTTGAAAAGTGAAACCTATCAATAGGTGTGAGTGATAATTGTAATTTACCTTATGAATTGGAGCTCTTGTGATTTTTGCATTTAGTCATGACTTGTGTGTACGCTCCTTGTGCTTGGAAAAATTAGAATCTAGGTAACATAGTAGAAGCAAAAAGCCTATTTTGGGTGTTGAGTTGGAAAAGCTGTGAAGGAATAATAGGTTGGGGTTGTAGGGTCATTATCGAAAAGGAGTTATAGGGATAGGAAATAGTAGATAGTGAGAAGACACTAAGAAGAGTTAGAGTTTTAATGAATTGATAAATTGAGACCCAGGGAGTCGAGAAAGCAAGGTTGTGGAGTTAGGGCATGTAGCTTATAGAGTTTGAAATAAAATATTTTTAATCCAAGACTAAGAAATGGCACCAATAAAGAGGGCAGCCAAGGGTAAGAAAACCATGGAGGACACACCATATGATTGGTTCTTATAGATGCAATACCCACATGAGGTGATCATTTGGAAGCCTTAGGTATCACAATTATGGAGGTTTAAGATCGGTAAGTACAACCACCACGCTGCAAGACATGAAAGTGATATAAGAGGTGACACATTGGTGGAAACATGCCGACACACTAAAAAATGATAGATTGTGTTAGATGATCGGGTTCGAGAAGACCTTAGAGAGTGGCGAATCTTGTAATTCTATGAATTTCCCTTTTCAAAAATCTTGTGCAATTGTTTCAATGGATGATTTCACATGAACATGAATATTATTTCTATTTTACAAGTAGGAGGATGTACATCATTGTGAAATTAATTGGAAATGTGACTAAGTTGTGAGATAGGGGAGAGGAGATTTCATTTTATATATACGACGAGACAAGGTGGAAGAAATAACCACCAAGTTGCATTATAAATGGGGAAGCCACACATTAAATTTTATGCATATCTATGAACTTAGCACCATGGCATCTGTGCACTTGGTGGCTTGTAATTTTGAAGCCTCGAGAGAGATGGAATGAAGTGAAAAAATAAATTTTTGCACATTGTACATAAGATGGTGCATGAAACCAAATACAATATTTCTCTGTACATTACAAATATTATTATAGAAGAGGATGGGACCCATCATGATAAAGGTGAAAAGATTACATGGGGTAATTTTTTTGTTAATCATCTTCTATGAAATTGGACTTCGAATGGATCAACGGGGAGAGAAATGGAGCATCTTGTTGAGAAGAGGTCACTAATGCAAATATTTTCTAAGTACACATGTGATGGCACAATAAACAATTTCTACAACGTGCCTAGACATATGGTACAAATGGATGTATGACACCTTTGAAAATGAATGACAAAGGAGATACCCACGAGTTGGATGGGCAAATAGATTTTTTTGTCATAGAACGCTTCTTCCTTGTGCGATTTTTATTGATGATTAAAGAATTGGGGCTGTGGTACAAGATACCTTTTTCCTTTATGGATAGATATTTTAATAGCATAATAAATAGGATTAATGATGTGTAACCAATTAAGTTGAATGTAGACAAGGTAGATGTAGATTACCACACTATGTAAAAGACATATGACTACACGACCAAGTAGGTGTATGTGGAAATGATGGAATCGAGATGGGATGGACTTAAATTCCATCTTGAATTTGGTAGTCAGAAATAAGGCATGTAGAGTTTTCATCTATCTTTATCCAAAGTTACAAGATTACAAGGTGGTTGAATCACATGACACATCTCTCCCACAACCACCATCTTTTGAAGGAGAAGCTGTGAAGCCAAAGAAACATAAGCCCGAGCTAGCCTAGCAAAAATACGAAGAAGAAAAGGAAGAAGATGAAACCGAGGTGTATCTACATCATAGTATAAGGAAGAGGAGGTGGGAAGAATGTGGAGAAACTTTGTGTATGCCCCTCCTAGAACACCTCAAATGAGCCCAATTGAAACTACATACATGACTAGTCCAGGAGGAGGGAGAAGGATGAAGAGGCTCAAAGGAATATAGAGGACTTGGAGGGAGAAAGGAGCCCATATGTTATACATATTATGAATGAGGAAGATCATGAGTAGTTTGAGGAGCACGAGGAAGGAGAAATACCATTTAATACCTTGGTGCACATGGAGGATCATGGACAAGAAGATCATAAGCATGAGCAAGATGAGAAGGAACATGAAAAGAAGAGCGGGAGCATGAGAAAGAATATTAGGATCATGAGAAAGAAGAGTAGGAGAATGAGGAGTAAGAAGGGCACAAAGAGGAAGAGGAAGCGGTAATGTGCATAATGAAATTACAGCTGGAGACACTACATGAGAAGCACATGGAGGGACTAAGACCTAGATCTTCAAGAAGAAAAAGACCAAGAATATGCTCACCTCCTCACCCTCACATGGCATATATAGATGACACATCAAAATTCATCATGGCTAGATTCCAAATCTCCATGGATATCGAATAATTATCTTGATGGGACATGCTCGAAAGATCGAAGCCCATGTATGAATGCACAAAATGTTATCCTTTACAATGAAAACTCACATGGAGGATTCGAAGTTTTAATTAATAAAAGGCCATCAATGATCTGAGGAGAAAAGGACCATAAAAAAATCTTCCAATTTTGGTTTCAACACAACTATTAGATGCATAGTAAAGTAATGTAGTAAATTTTGACGATGTAAGTAGAAAGAATATGAAATTGATCTTGAAATTGAATAAGGTGAAAAATAGGTTGGATAATGTGAATACTCGGGTGTGGAACTAATCACCCACATTACATAGATATGTCTTGAAGCATCCCTAGAGGCCAAGTTTGATAAAAACCAGAATTTACTAACTTTGAAGATTTTATTAACTTGTTAATAATAAGGGAAAATAGAGGAAAAGAATAGATGATGGAGGATTTGGTGAGAGAAAACCAATAAAAGATTAATATAAGAATAAATGAGTATGAAGAGCTTTCTACATAAATGAAGGAAGCTTTGCAGAAAGCGGATAAAATTTTCATCACATTTAAGGATGCCTTAATTATAGATGCACACCTTCAGAAGGAAGAATAGATACAAAGGAGTCACCTTAATGACTACTTATATATAAGAGATAAGGTGACATGCGTGAAATTTTTATAGGAGGTAGAGGAGATGAATAAAACTATTAAAAATAAATGTGATGAAATAGAAGCGAGACTAAGAGAGTTACATGCTATGGTGATTAAGGGGTTAAATGTCCTAGAGGAAATGGATTATGAATGGAACATCATTTTAAAGGAGTTATAGGAGAAGGTCAATGGACTAACCACGGAAGGAATACTAAACATAGTTTAATCATTAATGATCCATAAACTAGTAGCATTTTCACTCTAACTAACAGATCCTTAAAGGTAAATTATTTTTATGTTGATTGTAAAACCCCAAATATAAAATTAACCCAAAGAAAATGTAATACAAGAAAGAATGACAATGCACATAATTTGATAATGGATTTCAAGAATCATCTACATCTCTAAGTTTGTTAATCGATGAACTAATTCATTATAAAGCCTTAGATGTAAGTACAAATAAACTTACAACACTATAATGAAGTTTACGGTTCACCACGAACTCACTAACCAATCGGTCCAGGTAGAATTTGCTTTGGTCTTAGAGATTTGCACAATGTTCCAAAGCCTGACCTCCCGATTCACATTTCCTATAAACTTCCCTCGATGCACAACCTCTAGCCTCTACATAGAGCTAAGTTGATTAGTTTCATTTGTCGAGCTCAACAACAAGATCCTACTTTTTGACCTCCAAGAAATACGAACTTAGCTGTAATAACTCCCGGTGAATGAATATTGAGCTCTCGTATCATGCTTCTTTAGTGCTTGGAAACTCCTCTCGGCTCCACACTTGAGCTCCATGTCACAAATCAAGAATAAAGGCTTTAATATCCTTTTACAAAATAATAATGAGTTAAAAATAATAACTCATCACAATGCCTTATTAAAAGGCATTATATGCCTTAGAAAATTATCTTGAGGTTCTCTTAAAATACTTCACACTAAGCTTGTGTGTCTTGATGAGGGGGTTTATATACTAGCCCCCTACCCCGAACTATATGGTATAGGCCATATCGGCCTTGGCTATTTCAAGACAAATTGTATGACCGAGTTCTTTAGGTTGTCGATTTGTGCATGACATGTGCGGGGTTCAAATCCCACTGCCTTATTTTTCTCCACCGTGGGTGATCTCGCCCACCTTACCTATTCGCTCATCTACGTGCATGCCTTGTTATCTACTCACCTTCATCCACTATGAGCTCACAACATCTTTACTCAACCAATTTTCTACCTACCACATCTTCGTTGTCATCCATTGCTGAACCCTCATGCCTATCATCCTTGCCACCACATGTCTACCACATTTTCCCTAGTTCTGAGATATCCGCCGTGTTGAGCTATCGAGCCAAGTTTTTTCTGATTCGCATGGCATTAATCCCACATGTGGTAGGTGAATGAGTCTATAGGGATTAATATAGTGCAAGCCACCCATGATATACATGTCTTAGGGCACATGTGCTTCATTTTTTTCATCCACTATTAAGTTCTTGATTATGTGTTGGTGTCTTGTTTTTTTGAATGCCATGTTGAGATTGTTGTGCTTAGCTTGTCTTTCAACTCGGTGAGGTAAATTTTTGGTTATGTCCTAAGCTTGTTCATTAAGCTTTCCATGAGCTCACTCACTATGAACTCACTCTATCAATCATCTCGGCCATCAACTCATCCACAAGCTCTCCTTATAGCTTGGTCTTACCTCGATGAGTTATTGTATTCTCACGACATTTGGGTCCTCCTCCAGAAAGAAGAGTGGACCTCTTTATTGCAAACCCTTTTTTGTTTGTCAAATAATGGTGGTGAAAACACAACCTTTATTTTTACTCCGTTCCACTTTTCGATCCCATAATGACCCATTTTCCATTTTGCAATGTGCTCAATAAATTTTTTTCTTGTTCTCTAGCTTTGTCATATGAACTCTAGTTCATGTGCAGACTATATTTGGAGCATACGGTGTACATTTTTAGCATTTAAGGTACCACGAGAAAGATCTCAACTGATATTTTTACTACTAAAATTAAAGCACCCCCGAATGGTCAAGTGGTGGATGGGGCATTTGGTGTAATCTACATAACATGAGTTATCCTAAGTGTGGGACCTTACGAAATGGGATAGCTCTAAGTTATGCAGATTACACCAAATTCCCCATCCACCACTTGGGCATTCTGAAAGTCTTCATAATTTTGTAGCAATAGTTTTGGCATGCCCAGTGGGACTACATTGAAGTCAATTTTCTATCTTTTGGAAGTACCTGTTACAAGATCTTAGCTTTGGAGGAATCTACAAGCATTTCATGAGTTCAACATTGAAACACATCAAAAGTATTGGATCCTTCATTTCAGGTTTTCATGCATGCACAACAAGTCCTAAGTTCTGAATCTTAGTGTTTCAGGTTTTGGAGGTTGTTGAACAAGACCCAAACCCCGAAATCCTTCATTTTTGGTTTTGAGGGTTGAATTGTATGGGCCTATTCCCGATAGTAGTGCATTTTGGGTTTTAGAGGTGTAAAACATGTCCCAAGTTCCGACACAAGGTAATTCAGGTTTTGCAGGCTATTTTGCATGACCTAAATTTGACCTTGGGGATTAGAAGTTGCACAATGTGGTCTAAATCCCAAATTGAAGTCTTGTGCCCCCAAGGTGTGCATCCAGGTATCAATTTTATTCCATTAATTTTAATGTGCTCTTGGTGGTATTTCATTCTTTAGAGACACTTGCAAGCATAATTGGCGACTCCATCTAGCCAACCTAGTCTCTCTAAGTTATAGATCTTTCCATTCTTTTCCACCCACTTCCATCCATTTTCCTCTCCATCTATTTGATTTTCTTTTATTCCATGAATTTGTGTAATCATTACTTCATTCCCACAATGGAATTCACACATGCAACAACTATAATAATATTTAGACATACCTCCACACTTGTAACATATATTCTCATATCACTATCAACTTCCTTTGGATCCATACTATGATGAAAATCAGCAATGGGCATATCCCTATGAGCAAAACAAAGATAAGTTTGGCTATTCACCAAACTATGAACAAGGTATGTAGACTTCAAAGGATAATTTTCACCTAGGGTTGTCAATTTGTAGCTAAAAATTAAAGAATTGGAGCTCAAGATGGTGTAGTCAACGATTATGTCTCATATACAAGCATGTAAAATTGGCTTTAGGACCCCTTGTCCATGGGTGGGTCTTATTCCAAGACATTATAGCATGTAGCAGAAGCTTACTTTCATGGTTGAAATGTTGCCTCATTTTCAAAGGTGGAGTGAGGACATAGAGGCTTACGCATACAATGTTAGTCATTCTTGTCAATGGGATAATTTTACATTGCCATCATATAGCCCCCTCCCCATTCCCCAACCGGTGACATTTCAACCCAAGCCTCAATATCCAAGCTTTCTACTTGTTTCCCCCTAGCGTTGAATCCCCTTCTCCATCTCCTATTCTTCCATCACATCTCAATTTCTCTTACCTTTTCCCTTCCATAGCCCCCCTCCAAAAGAGAGAAATGCAACACCTCCTCTCCACCACCTACAATGCAAACACAAGTTGTGACCCAATCCACCCCTCCTCTTTCCTTCCCAAGTCTATATCGGGAAGGAGCTCTCAAACCAATCAAGAGGAGAGAAAATAGAGGATCCCAACAAAGAAGAGATGATAAAAATTTTTATAAATTGGACTACAAAATTTGGGATAGAAAATATCCCCTTGTTGTTCAATCCTTGAGAGGAGGCTAAGGTCAAAGAAGAACATTTGGTGAAGGCGAGCTTGTAGCAGGTAGAGTGAGAACAAGAAAATGATCAACAATCGGTTTTTTCAGAATGTAGTGTCCACGAGGGCACTCTATTTTTAGGAGATGTTGATCAACCACCACCGGTGCAAGATCAACAAAGGAAGAGAGATATTCATCTCGATTCCAAAAGAGGAGGAACATGTCCATGCTATGGAGGATAAAAATAGGGTCAAGGACTCAAACAAAGAGAATGCCACACAAGATACTTCATCCCTTCCTCCTACTTCATCCCCTCAATATTTTGATGGTGAGAATAAGTTTGAGCTCTCTAACTTCATATTCAAGGATGAGGGGAGCCATGGTTAGCAGGTTGCAGATCAAGAGAACACCATGGAGGAGGTTGAGGCAGTGTAACAAGACAATGAAGAGGAATATTATCTATCAGATTTGGAGGATGGATTTGATGGAGAGGAGCCCATATAAATCACCACATTTTCTCCTCCATCATCCATCTTTCAAGCACAATATCCTATTACCAAGGAGAAGCACATATAATGAAAATTTGTTTCTCACAAGAGTCCACTTGAGCCTGGATTGGAGGAATTGAATCTTCCAAAATTAGTAGTGGACAAGGGGGAGGAACTCACGAATGAGCAGCAACATAAAATTACTTGCAACAAGCCACCAATGGTTCCATTGATTGTTGCGGGAAATCACATCGAACTATAAGTTACGAAGAAGTTCTATACTTTCGAGGAGGGAAAAGAGCACGAGAAGGTAATATATTTCATACCATTCACCATGGTGGTACATTATTTATCTCGTAGATGAATGAAAAGAGGAGGATCAGCCTATAGACAATCACCTTTTCTAGGAAAGTTTACATGAAGACTTTCTTATTGATTAGAGCTCGAGCAATAGGAATATATGGCATGTCGGGCCATACACCATCATTTATCTAGCTTCAATAGAGATATAATCAGAGTTACCACAATTGGTCATGCTTGTGTCTAAGCATGAGGAAGAGTTTTAATGCACCAATGATCAACACCAAAACCTCTAGGGTCAAAACAAATTGAGCATTTTGAGGAGGTATTTTATCTATTTGATGTTGATACTTTGGTTAGTTGGGTAAAGAGTTGCCTCCAATTAGTTTTTCACTCAACTTTATGACCATGTTCATTGAAAAATCAACTGCATGGTCTCAAGTTATGTGAAAGGGTAGCTATTTTTCCCTACCTAGTGTTAGGCTTTGTTTAAAGTCTTCTTTGCCTATGATTAGTGTAGGGTAGGTAGGTTTGCTTCGATGTAAGAAGTGCTTAGGCACACTCTACATATCTACTTTGGAATGTATGATTTGTCATTTTGGATGTAGTTTTTGGTTCGTGTTGCTCCCGGTAATTCATTATTTTAACATAGTGCATCAATTTCAAGTATGCCTCCCAAGCGAGAAAAAGATCAAAGTCACAAGAAATATTTGCAGTGTTCAAAACAAAACAAATGCAGAGCAACTAAAATCAGAAAAGGAAATTTCTTTAGTTTTTCCATTCTTTCATCCCTTCAGTCAGCAATTTAGCTTCAAGTGTTCCAGCCCCACAATATTTTAAGCAACCCAAAGAAGGAAAAAAATTATTTATTCTATGAAAGCCAAGAAATCATCAATTAGAGGTACATCAAAATTGGGTAGAATCGGACATCGAGATAGTTTTAAGTATCCATCATACAATTCCACATGTCAACTTTGCAGAGGAAGAAGTGTAAACCCAGGTTTGAGACAATTTTCCACTCTCACAAAAATCTCAATTCAGAAATCCCATAAGAGAGATGGTCAATATAGGTCAACCCATGATTTAGTAGAGCATCGAGTTAACTCAAGATCAGAATTTGAAGGGTTCGGATCATTACAGTTTATTCAAAAATGAATCCATGCTCACTTTGGATACTAAAAGGCAATTGGTCAACTCTAGTAAGTAGATGCCCCTGCGAGTCGTAAAAATGTTATCCATTTTTACCCCGAGTAAAAATGGACAACGGGGTAGGATTGGCCCAAGCAATGGAAGTGGTTATCACGGGTGAATTTTTGGTTTCAGTGGTCAATTCAATTCGAGATCATTGGAAACATCATTCAGTCATCAGGACTCATTCCGGGCCATTCAAGGTCCAAGAGCTCCACTAGGGTGAAAATGGCTTCTCGGGCCCACCTTCAACCCAAAAAAAAAAAAATGACCCACCATGGTAAAATTTCCTTCAAAACATTTCAGGTCCTTTCCCTTAGCCTCTGGTATTCACAAAATTTAAATTCCTAGAAAAAAATTGTAAAAAATGTGTTAAAGGGCCAAATGGGGCCATAGGGGTGATCAAGTTATTTCTAGCTCGTCATGTAGGTTAGTGAGCTACTTAGAAAGATAATCATGTATGGAGGGGAGGTTGATCTTGCATTAGCTTGGTAGGCTAATTCTAGGGGCCCAAGCTTGGGTGGTAAGGTATCAAGTGGAGGCGAGTCCGTATTTCGGGCAAGCTTGGTTCACGAATAAGGAGGTGGCTAGCTTGAGAGATAGGGAGCTACGGTCAACACACAGATGTAGCAGGAAATATGAGTTCAAGCGGCTCGGTGGGAATTATGTTGAGGTTAATGCAACACATGGAACATGTGAGTTTAATGCATGTGGCTCGGTGCATATCAATCGGGTCACAAGGTGGTGGGTCCACATCTTTGAGCGATTAAGGTTGGTCACACCGGTGGGAAGTCACGGTGAGTCAATTGAAAAGAACTAGGTGGAAGGACAGATGCGGTTGAATGTGACAAGGTGGGGCCATGAGATATGAAAACACATGGATGAGTTAGGTTTGAGCTCGAGTTTGCACCAACATAGTGCATGACCCTAGTGAAATGTGCGGAGGTTTTATCGGGATCCACAACCCGATTTCAATAGGACGAGTTGATGATGTGTCGGGGCACCGATCGGAAAATAAAATCACAACAACATGATGTAACCATAACCTCAAACTTTGATGTAAATGTGATGTGCACTCCTGAAATCGAAACATAGGGTACTCGCTGAGTATGCATGTGGATGTGGAGTGGGAGAAATGTGGGCATATTGCATGAGCCCCCTCCGGATGTCAATGCAATGTTAAACCCACACCCACCGAATTAAGAAGTGAGCCACCCAAGGGATTTGGTAGGTGGGGTGTTTGAAACATTCAAAGTGGTAGGTAAGAGACCAGCTTAGTGGGTAAGGAAAATATCTCGCTTGGGGTGTATGTTGAGCCTCAAAACACAAAAACTAGTCCCTACAAAAATGATCATATCTTACACCTGGGACTCGAGAATTTGAAAATTGTATAGTCATCAAAAAGGTATTTCCGAGCCTCTTTTCATGAAGCCAAGAAATTTTGATTTTGGTGTGATTTTTAGGTGTAAAATAGAGGAGAGATATTCAAGCCTCATAGGTAGAAATAGGTACAAGGATGAATTAAATGAGGTATGGGCATATTTTCTTCTCCAACAAGGAAAGGTACATAAAGCATGGAGGCCATACCCAAGTGCGGGAACAAAATGATTTCAACTATGGATGTAATTCCTTCACCCACAAGAAAAATTTCAAGTAGTATAGGTTGTGCAAGCAAGCCCATCATTTTTGTAGGTGTCATGATGGAATTTGGTGGGAGTTTGAAGCAAGCTTTCACATTTCTCTCCCTATCTCTCACATTTCCTCCTATAAATGTAATGGGGTTACACAAAACAAAAGGTTGTTCATTATCTCCTCCATGCACCCCTTTTCTCCTTATTGCAAGGTAGTTGTAGGGATTCGAACCTTCTCCCTCAAAATTTGTAATGGCTTCATGCCTTCTTCCTACCAAGAATGTATTGTGAAAAATATGAGAGCAATAAAATTATGTTTTGTGATAATTGTTTCTATCCTTGCATGATTTTCATTGTTCTTATTACCTCTCATTGTTATCCAGGAATGTTGTGTATATTTTATGGTCATTGCATGTTTTAGGTGATGTTGTGTTTATTTGAAGGTGGATTTGAATGTAGTTATGGTATGTGATGCTAAACCATCCTCTTCACACTCATTCTCCTCTATCTTCATGCATTTTGGACTGTCCAACATCTCCTAGTGTAGGTTTTAGTTTCATGTATCTCTTTCCCTATCTCCTTGGAAGTGTCATAATAGGTGTAGTTAGTTGTTTTACTTGTATTAGGAGCAGTTTTTGGCAACTAGGATTAGGGTAGGAATCAACTTCTCTGCGGAGAGCTATCCCATTTCACAATGTCCCACACTTAGGATAGCTTCATGTTATGCAAATTAGAATGAATGCCCCATCCATAACTTGGCCATTCGGGGGGTGTTGTAATTTTGTAGTAACAAATATTTTGTAAGGAATATGTCTAAGGGGGTCTTAGGAACTTTTGATGCCCAATGTTGACCTTTAGATCACACCTCCCCACTAAGGAGGATTTTCTTCCACCAAAATTTGAAACATTGATATTCCCAGATCGAGGCTGTTTCTTTACATTATTTCATGGACATTTCCATAGTGGACTCTATGGCCTCTCGAAAGTGCTAATCCAAAATGGACAATCTATGTTATTTCTTTCATATGGAAAATTGTCAACTCACTGTAATCAAAACATCACATAGAATTATTAGTTTGAAAAATACATCTCCATGCCAAGTAGATAAGTTTGAATGATTCAATGATTTAACAATGAATTTTTCTACACCGGTGTTGCATTATCCAATCGTGAATTACCGATCCGTAAACACAATGTTTCCCATATACTGGTCTTAACGCATCCTATCAAAGGATACAACAACTACTTCATTTGTGTACACAAATATCACTATATAATGGAGTCACTTGAAATGTGAGAAAATCCAAGCATGATAAACCTGTCACGAGACTCTCCTCATCTGGTACTCCAAAAATTCAAAGTTAAGACATGGGTTAAATTCCTTGTCTTTATTCTATGGGAATCCCATAACCAAAATCTCTGAATTACAACATGTTATCAACAATCATCAGCAATGTTATATAAATCTATCCAAAACAAATGATTTTTCATTGTCCATATCAAAATAAAATGGACTCATTTGTGGGAAATTTTTAGATAGATCCAAGGTTGTCTCATTCTCAGCTGGTGAATTAACAACTTCTTTGTAAACCAACTTTTCCTTACTATTTTTTTGGATGGCTTGTTAGATGAATTTTTCAGCATCTCTCAACCATGTCTCTACTCATATGAAAATGAGTGAAAACATTCCTCTTATCATTCTTCTTGGATGAGGAATCACATTTTCCATTTCCCTCCTTAAAGTGATGAGATTGGTATTTAACACATGCCTTGTGTCTAAAAAAAGGTATCAACATCTTTAGTAATTTCCTTCTCTTCCAATAACTCGGAAACATATTGTTTACTTGCACCATAAAAGTGAAAGGAAAATCATGCCACATTCTCTGTATATCATAGCCATAGTTTGCATACTAAAATAGAGGATCGTCATTTTTGGAATGTACACAATTCCTTCTAGTGATATGTTAATTGTAAGAATGAGGAGGTGGAATTTTATTACCTATTCTTGTTGTTTGTGTACACCTTTTTTCATCCGAGTTGAGATGAATTTTTCCTATGTGTGGAGGAATTCTATTATGGTAGTGGCATAATCACTTTGATGTTGGAAGATTTTATTCCTTCAATGGATTTAGAACTCTCTCCCATTAACATTTGCTCACTAGTGTAACCCAAACCTACATAACGAGGATGATCCTAAATGTGTATTGGGTTATCAATACCTTGGTTATTCTTTCCAATAACTCTTCCATCAAAAACCATTTTAAAAAATAGTTTCAATCCAATACATATAGTGTGTTTCTCAAAATCACAAAAAAAACTACATATGAAACTCGACTAGGTGAAAGTGATATAGTGTGAACTTACGGTGCATTCATCTGTCATGGTCTTTACATCTACGGTGGAAGGTAACTCCTTTTATTCACAACTCTACAAATGTCATGCAATTGTGCCAAGAGATCATCCTTGGTCTACAAATTAGCTTTCAAATGTTCTACCTCCTCTTATAAGGAGTGAAAAAGGATCTTAGGAAAGTATTCTCATCCTAGATATGGAAATTTTATGCCTCAAGATATTTGATATTATCCTATTTTGACAACTTTCCTATAATGTACCTATACATGTTCAATCATAAATCTGAACGAACTACAAAATCGGGAGCAATCAATTGTTAATCAACTAGCTCGATACCAAACTGGTTCTATAAAGTAGTAGTATTTTTCACTCTAACCAATAGATCCTTATAGGAAAATTATTTTGATGTTAGTTTTAAAACCTTGAAAATAAAATCAACTCAAAGAAAATGCAATGTAAGAAAGAGTGACACCGCATGAAGTTGATAATATATTTTGGTAATTGCCTACGTCTCTGGGTTAGTTAATTGATGATCTCGGTTCATTATAAAGTTACGGATGTAAGTAAAAATAAACTTACAACACTAATGAAGTTTACATTTCACCATGAACTCACTACCAATTGGTCTCAAGTAGAACCCATCGGCTCGGGAGGCTTGCTTAATGTTACGGCATGGCCTCCCTGCTTCACACTTCTTGTAGACTTCCCTTTGTTGTACTGACCTCTAGCATCTACATAGAGCTAATTCGGATAGTGTCGGTTGTCAATATCACCAACAAGATCCTCCTCTGCGGCCTCTAAGTAATAAAAAATTTGCTGTAATAGTGCCCAATGAAAGAAGATATAGAGCTCATGTATCACACTTCTTAAGTGCTTAAAAACTCCCTCAGGCTCCACACTTGAGCTATGGGTCACAACACGAATGAAGGATTTAATAGCCTTTTACAAAATAATAATGAGTTAAAAATAATAACTCATAATAATGCCTTATTAAAAGGCCTTATATGCCTTAGAAAATGATCTTAAGGCTCTCTTAAAATACTTGGCACTAACCTTGTAATATAAGCTTGTGTGTTTTGATATGGGGGTTTATAGGCTAACCCCTTCACTGAACTATATGGTATAAACCATATCATCCTTTTCCATTTTAAGCCAACTTAGTCAGATGAGTTGGTTAGGTTAGTTGAGTTACATGCAATGGGTGTGGGGTTCAAATCCCACCCGCCTTATTTTTCTCCACCAAATCGAGTTACCCGGCTTCCTTGCGAGCTCACCCACTCACTCATCTACGTGCATGCCTCGTTTTCTAATCGCATGCATCACCCACAAGCTCACCACATCTCTAGTCAGCTGATTTTATACATGGCATGTCTTGGTGCCATCCGTTGACTCCCCACTTCAATTATCCTTACTACCACGTGTCCACCATGTATGCCTTTTATCGTTGAGTTATCTACTACGTTGAGCTTTCAAGCCTAGTTTGTTATACGGGTCAATGGGATTAATCCCACATGTGGTGAGTGAATGATTCCATATTAAGCGTTTCACCCATGATATACATGGCTTCAGCCATATGCACTTTATTGTTTCACACACCGTTGGACTCGCTGGTTATGTGGTGATGGCTTGTTTGTTTGAATTCCATGTTGTGCTTTTGTATATAGCTCATCTTTCAAATCGACGAGGTGAATTGTTAGTTGTGTCCTAAGCTCGGTCCTTAGATATCCATAAGCTCGATCGTCATGAACTCACTTAGTCAATCAGCCCAGTGACCATTAACTCGGCCACGAGCTTTCTTGCTAGATTGGTCTTAGCTTGATGAGCTATTGTATTCTCGAGTAGATAGGTCCCCCTCGAAACAAGAGTGGACCCCATTATTGTAAACCCTTTTTTCTTGTCGAAGACCGGTGATGAAAACATGGGATTTTTGTCAATGCCATTTTTCAATTCCATGACGAAACATTTTCTATTTTGCAACATCACGAGTCCTTTGCATCACTTGTGCTATGGGTTTTCATGTGAATTGCATATAGTTTTTGTTTTTAGCATTCAAGGTACCACCGGAAATATCTCAACCTGCTCTTGTGTACGGAAAAGGTGTTGGTATATCTTAGGAACTTCTGATGCCCAATGTTGACCTCTAGATTAGTTACCAGGAAGGTTGGGTAAAGTTCTCAAAGATTGAAAAGGGATAGAAGTAGTCATCACTCAGAATTCCTAGACCTCCTCTAGATACTATGAGCTCATTTTGGTCAGGTAGAAATTCTTTATTCAAATATTCTTTACTCGGATATTCTTTATTCTTTGGGATATAGACAACATTATTTTATTTAGACACAATTCTTTATTGTTTCATTCATTGATTCTTATATTGCCAAGGATGAATAATATACATAGTGTGGGGTAATGTTGGGGTGAAGAAATTTTAAGTGTGAGACATGCGCGAAGGTTAAAGAAGTGTACGAGATTACGTGTGGAAGAAAGGACGGGACACTTGAAAAATATTAGGTAGTGTGTGAAGGTACGTGCATAGGTATGAAGAAACACACGTGAATGATTTCATTCAAGAACAACAGAATCGAGAGTTAGTGATAATTGTCAAGAAGGCTAAAAATAGGAAAAAGAATAGGTTTACGTGATCATCAAGGAAATCCAAAAATAGAAAAAAAGTGTAGATAAAGCACATGTAAAACTAATAATAGGCATGGGTTACACATGGAAGAGTCAGAGCTATTTATAGCACATGTGACAGATAAAAAACAAATCTAATTATAGTGCACATGATTGAAATAGGTCTTGATAAGAAAGAAGATCGCTAACGGAGAACCATGGGTTATAGTCTATTTATAGGGAAACTTTAGTTGGAAAAACATGAAAGATATGTATAAGAGTAGTATATTTTTAGATTTAAGTGGTGAAGGACAAGTTCCCACCCTATATACACACTTGTAAGCATCCATGTAAAGGGGGAGAGAAGTCAGCTCGCATGTGAGTCCTCGATCTAGTCCCGCCTTGTGCATGAGTACATTTACTAAAGGATTGTGCTAATGATTATTGTAAATAATCATTATTATAATCAGAATACATATCTCTTTTCGTTATGGTTAATTGTCTTGTGTATATTATATTAAGTTCATGTTCTTCATAAGGTACATTTACATGTTATGATAGCCATGATTGTAGGAAATACATCTTGGAAGTCAAACACAAGGAGGGAACCGATGGAGTTACTCATGCTTTGGGTAATCACTTAGTATTTTCGTAGGTGATGTGCTAGCGCATCAAAAAATTTGTGTTAAAACTAGACTTTAGCATGATAATCCTATTATAAGCTTCCTGAATCTGACACTTTTTATAATTCAACCACAATTAAATCTTGGATGGCCACACAAAAAAATTAGAATTATTTTACAAAGCTAGGCCAAGGACCCAATTGACAATATGGATGATCCTCATCTAAATGACATCCTTATTCAAAGATTCAAGATTGGATTTTGTATTGGCATTACACCGATGAACATTTTATATGGAAACCCCTCCATTACTAAGCTTGATGTATCTTGGATTCCCTTGCTTGCAATAATTATAGATGACCACAAAATTCCTTCTCTAGGACAGGTGGTCACATCTAATCTAGTTTCCCTAATAAATACCTTTATTGATAACATGAAGCTATTATTTATGGCCTCTTATCTATTGGATGTGGTCCGTGAGTCCTACTGATGTCCTAAATTTTGTGACCCATATTCCCCATCATGCCTCCTAGAAGTAAACAAAAATTATTAAGATATGTATGCCCATAGATTCAGGGCACATATTGGATAATGTTTCACCTCCTTCTACCCTACACTTTACAATAAAATGCATGAGGCACCAATGCTCCAGAATATCTGAAAATTTCCTTATATCAATCAGACAAATGGGGGCTTCCTTCTTCTATCATGAGTATACAATAATTAATATTAAAGGGATACTTACACCACCATTAAAGTTTCCTTACTATGTGCCTAAAAATCTAGATGAACAAGAAAGTTCCTATCAAATATGCAATTGAATAGTGGGAAAATGTAAGGACAAGAAGCTTAGGCCTCACCCTCCTCTATTAGTTACGAGTGGGATTTAGGGAATTCAAAAGATGGACAAATCTTAGAACTGCATCCGCCCTCCGTAATTCCTTTAATCCTTTGAAGTACCCCTTGAGACAATATGACCCAGGAAAGAGAGTGGCAAAGCATTTGGAATCACTCAAGGGGAAAATCAATCTAGCATATGCTCATGAGGTTGATGTTAATAATTGGGTGTGGATCACCCAAACATATGACAACCTAGTTTGAAAAAACATGAATACAACAAGGGAAATTCCTCCGCCAAGAGGAGTAGTTAGAAGATAATTCACAAGGAGAGGAACACATGGTTATTTAAAACCTTGAAGGTAGTCTCAAGGAAAAACTTCCCAACTCCTTTTCTAGGACCAACATGAACATGAAATATTTCAAGGTCAAAGAGGTCATTCCTAAGCCAAGTGAAGGACCTACCTTAGTAGCATATAATTTATCTTCTTTCGATGATGAATCTACCTTAGTAGCATATGATTTATCTTCTTCAGATGATGAATCTACACCAACATTTCCCTTAATAGAGTAAGCATGAGTTGATCCAGTTCATGTAACCCCCTATAAGTGTTCCTCCAATAGAGCCTCGCAAGATTGGGTTGAGTAATGAATCATCACCCACATAGAATAAATAGATTGGGTAGCTCATGAAGAACCCCTTATAAACAATGTGTATAATCTTAAAACATAGATTTTAAAAAGTGTGGAAAGGAAGAGGATGTCCACACAACATGTCATCATTGGGCATGAAACATTTGAATACCTATTCTCCCTCACCGAGAAAAATAATGCCAAAATTTCTGAAGTGACATAATATGAGGAGGACCCATGTATCTTACATTAAGGCCTCAAGAGATTTGGAAGTAGAATTAGTGAGAAGAATGCATGCGAGAAACAAAGAGCTAAAAATTCAAGCCAAAGCCACTATCCTCGAGGGTATTGCCTTAGATACGAAGAAGCCATGCTCATCCTATATGATGTGGTTCAGAAAAAAATTGATTACTAGAAGAAAGAACATATTTTCTCCAAGAAGACTAATGCAGTCATTTAAATAATGGGTGTGATGCAAAGGATGTTAAGATACATGGCACAAGCCATTAAAGAAGGAATATGCAGGAATTTTTCTATAGTCACCATAGAATAAATTGGTATATGCCAAAAATATGTAAGTTATACAAAGTAGGACTTAAAGGAATGGGCCGAAAAAATGAAGATACTTTCTCTCTCAACTTGATGATGTGATCTCAAGAGTAAGTCAGCTATTTGTATAGGCATCTCTCACGGGGTGCTCAACAAAAACCAAAAATTAGTGTCTATGGATGAACTTACAAGATTTATAAACTAATTCTTAGAAAATTTTCAAAAGAATATATCAAAATTCACTAAGTCGAAGGAATCCCAAGTCATTGATATTATTTCCCAAGCTCGGGAAAAGGTTCAAAAGATAGAAACCTTAAAGGATATCACGAGGAAATGCCACAACTTCATTCAAGACCCTATTAGATAAGGCTCCTAAACTCTTTAGGAAGCCCATTGTTGACCTTATAAAGTTGGATGAAGACTATAAAATCTACAGGGGAAGTTTTTATTGCAGTAGGAAAGAGGCCAACTCCAACTAATCTAGCTCAAGAAGGGCCCACACAGCAAACCCAATTAAAAAAAAATTGCCCATGGTAAAACAAGAACACGATCATTAAGAATATTTTGTTCTTCTAATGACATGATCAATTTGGTGTCCCAGTGTGCGGATTGTCTTCTCGGGTAACCTGGGGCACGTTTACATCACCACTTCTCCCTTAGGGTATTACTTAATATTTTATTTAAACATCTATCCTAAGTTTATGTCACCCCATTATGTTTTACCCATAGATAATTAAATATTAACTATTTAATTATATTTTCTACATATATCCTAACCACTTATCTACCCCATATCAATTCCTAACCTCCCGTATCTATTCTATCCATCTATCCCCCCTATTTTTTCTCCTCCCAAACTGAGCAATGGGATATTTCCCGTATTTGAGGTGGAAGGATCACTTCATCTTCCCAAAATCGTCCCTTTTGGCCATTTTGGGAGACTGTTCCCTGATCGGTGCCGACTGATACTCGGTCGACGCCGATTTTTCAGAGCGGCACCGATTTCATCTCGGTCGGCACCGATTACAAATAGAAGGCCAGAATTCAGTTCTGGTTAGACAATGAGACAGAGAGAGATGAGATAGAAAGAATGAGAGAGTTTTGAGCATTAAGTCTGAGCATTATCTATCAAGTGAGAGCGAATCCTATCCAAACCAATCCTTGAGAGGAGTACCATTACTCTTCTCCTACCACATCGACATCATGAGTTCCATCGATCTCTTGGTGACTCTGTTCCTACATCCAACACAGGTGGAGCCTTGTCAGTATCCCTACGGCTCTTGCAGATCCAGCGAGATCGACGATCTAGCTTCCACTGTCTATTTCTCAATCTTCCTACAATTTTCCCCAAGTCGATGCCGACTATACCCAGTCGACACCGATTCTCTCTAGTCGACGCTGACCTATCTCTGGGCCGATGCCGATTCTTCTCGCCGACGCGTCGATTTTCCTAATCGGCACCGATCTGCCTGCGGACAGGTAAAATAATTTAGGGAACACAAATCCAACATTGTTTTCACACTTTCCTATTTTTTATTGGTTTTCTGTCTGCTATTGTTTACTTTTTTGTCTGTCATTTTTAATCAAAATATAGACATTTACTTACATCTTTTATCATGTATGCTTCTTTCCTTAATTGAAAATGTGGACTGACATCCGCCGAGGGAGCTTATCACTTCCCGACCCACTTTTGGGTAGTCCACCCAAATATCTTTTAACATGGTCTTTTTTTGTCAAGCATCTGTGTCTCGCAGGTTTCTTGGATCTACTTTGCAAGATCACTTGTGTGCACCCATCTTGTCTACATCGGCTTTCTTTTCCATCTACATCTTCAGATCTTGTCTTTCAGGTATCGATTTCATTTGAGTTTTTCAAGGTTTTTGTGTTTAGTTTGGTACATTAACTTGGACAGGTAACAAGCGTGAAATTCTTGATCTACATTCTGGCACACCAGTGGGACCCAACCAAAGTCCCTTATTGGTAAGTTCATTTCTTTTCTAGTTTTGAGCTTCTGTTTTGTTTCTTCACTGCTTTTTGTCAGTTCTCCGTAGCATTTCCTTCCTTCATTTTGGTCTTGCTTCTTTCACTTATAATTTGCAAAGTTAAAGTTTCTTCTTTCTTGCAAAACTAAATTCCAATTCCTATTCCAAAGATCAATAAATCTTTCATTTGATTTCAAAATTGCATTCTTGATCCATCTCTTTTTGCAAAATTGTTATTTTATTGAAAGTTTTCTAGTTCTTTAAATAGAAATTTTCATTCTACTATCATCTAGATATATCTTTCTGGATTTGTTGGGTGTTTGCTTAACCTTTTTCATGGAGCACATTGCTTGTTCATGGGATTGTTCGAGGGGAAGAGCTCAACAACGTGATTTTGAAGTCCACACACCTTGGAGAGCTAAATCTATAGGTATTCCTCTTTTACGGTGTTTTCTCCTTTTTAAGAACTTAAAAAGAACTTGTTTGTTTGTTTTCTATCACATTCAAACATTTCGATTTTGGTGCTTAAAAAGAATTTAATCACATCTGGGAAAGAATTTGTTTGACTTGTCTTCATCGAAATCCAACACTTCATTCTTAGTGCTTAAAAAGAACTTTTCTTTGTCATTTCTATTGTATGCTATTCATCTAGTTTTCTAAATAGGTTGGAAAAATTAATCAAAATCGGTAGTGACACTATTTGATTTTTATTTTTCACCCTTGCACACAAAGCCAAAATCACTAGGTATAAAGCATCAAAACAAAAATTCCTCCCCTGGCCTCGCCTACTTGGAAGTGACATCCAAGAGGAAGAGCCTACGCGGTACTCGGGCCGCGCTATAAATTCATGGAAGTTCTGGTATATATTGGCAAAGCACCGACTCCCTTATCGCAGTGCGGTGTGTGAAGTGCGGGGTAGGCCCTATATCAAGCCACGTACTCGGTCTTTTATCAAGTGCCTTTGGGACTCCTCACCAAAACATTCCCAAACCATCCTTAGTTTGCTATATCGAGTAGTTCCTATTCTAAAAAGCCTTCCCTAATATTTTCTTTCTTAAAAGTAGGAAAACTTAAAAGAGATAATCACCTACGCTGCTTGAATTGTCTGTGCATTAGTTAGGTCAATCTTCTTTTTCTATATTTCTGCTTGTTTATGATGGTCATCACTTGGTTACAATCTAGAAGAATGGCTCAACTGGCCCCTTCTTCCTCCGAGATCACCACTAGTGTGGATGTTTCGGCACCCCTCGGGTCTTCCTCGGGACCGCTATTAGTTGGTTCCCCATCTTGGTCATATAATCCTTTCTATCAGCCTAAAGCAATCCCATCACGTCCAGCTTCCCCAGTCCTTCAGAAATATCATCTGCTTCTGATATAGAGTATGTTCCTCATAGGGATCCTGAATTTCAGGCACTCCTTGATCGCAATCCAGTAGCCCTTATGGACTACCTAGTACATAAGTCCATTCGAATATCTGATCAGGGACCACCAATCCAGAAAGTTTACGATTATCCTCGTGAACCATCCCAGAGCTTTTGTAGAACAGTTAGCATCCTTTTTCTCACCTCGAACCACGGAAGAGGGTGGCACACCTGTGCCTCCTTTTTCTCTTCCACCGACCATGTCGACTAGTTCTCAAATAGTCTTGCCTATTCCTAATGCCGTAGTTACCTCGACTATTCCACAACCTACTTCTGAGAAGTCCTCTTCTCTAGCTATAATGGGCACGTTTGCACCCACATAGATTATTGTTAATTCTTCTATATGCCATCCATCGCATCCTGTGGTCAAGACTTTATGAGTCAACCCCTTCAACGAGTCAGTTGGTTCCTGCTTCTCATCCTCCAGTTGGTCTTTCTTCCAATGTTCCAGTGACAGTGACCTTCACCCATCCTCTAGCATCGGCCCTTAATAACCAATCCGGCAGTCAAAAGCCTCATTCAGACCTTGTTCCCCACCATGTCCAATCAAATCAATACCCATGTTCCTCAATCCATTCCGATTCAGTTGAAAAGTGTAGGAGCCCACCAATCACAGGCTCCGCTTTCATTCAACCACCTTTTTCTCAACCACTTGTCATCTCACAACCTATTTATACACAGGCTCCTTCACAAAAAATACCTCACCAGGCATCACCTAACACCTGGTTATTCCTCTTATCATCTGTTAATCAACAGATGAATCCCCCATTGACACCTCAACAAAATCCACCATTCACTTCTTATGTAGGACATACCAGTATGCCTCCTCCTCAATCTGACGTGGTCCAAATTCTTTTCAAGAAAATCACAGACTTAGAAGCCTCCACCAAAGGGGCTCATCCTTCATACTCTTTTGAAGAAGTGTGTAATGAACCCATTCATCCATCAGTGGCTTTTAAGCCTTATCCCCCAATGGGAACTTCCTAAGTTCTCAAAATTTCATAGTTGGGAGGATCCTCAACAGCACCTATGAGCATTCAAACACGCTTGCTACCTGATAGTCCAGGATCAGAGCTTATGCTCCGTACTTTTCCTATGTCTCTAGCAGGGCCTGCTTTAGATTGGTACAATAACATTCCTCAACATTCCTTGTTTTCTTTCTCTCAATTGGCCTAGATGTTTGTTGAAAACTTTTCAATAAACATCGCACATAAGATCTCGATTACAGATCTTTATAACATTCATCAATTCGATGATGAGTCTATTGCAGACTTTGTCACTCATTGGAGAGGGATAATAAACCAATTGTCTTTCTCCCTTCCTCAATCTCAACAGATCGAGTTGTTTACTCGATCTTGTGCTAATCATATTTCTTCCACTTTAAGGATCCAAACTTTTCATACATTTGAAGAAGCCTTTACGATGGCACGTAAACTTGAGTCCCATGCCATTGAACAAGGGAAGTTAAAACTTCACTCTAAATCTAAACCAGATTTTTCTCGGTTTACAAAATCAAACCCTTCCACTTCTAAAGACAAAAATCAGGGATCCACTAATGCTATCATATTAAAAACACCACGTGCCGATAACAGTTCTAATCAAACACCATAGAGAGACTCCTCATCTTCTCAAAAAGGACCCTCATCATCTCGATCTTTTACTTCGTTGGGGGAATCATATGCTTCTATCTTAGAAAAAATGTTGGAAGTTCACATGATTGAACTTCCCCCATTAGAAATTTTGATGAAAGCCAAGAACATCCATTCTGGTATAGGGAAAATGACTTCTGTCATTATCATAGAACCAAAGGCCATGACATTGAGCGATGTCAAACCTTCAAAAATCTTGTCCAGAAATTCATTGATAAAGGCGAGCTCATTCTGGATAACCCAAATGCTCCCCCAAATCAGGCGCTTGATGTTTTTAAACAACCTTTTCCTAATCATTCCCGAACCATGATGCTTCAGAGTCTCAAAAACCAAACACTCATACTATCAGCTTCATTTCTACTGAAGAATATTCTTCTAAAACTAAGCCATCTATGAACACATCGACTGAATCAGAACCTCCTGCCGCTCCACTAATCGCTAGGATTCCATCATCTTCAGACACCCCATCTTTGAATATTCCCACATTGTTAGAGACAGATTCATCTCCCTCTGCCTCTTTATCTGATCTTCCATCTATACCCGAGACAGTGTCATCCTCATCTGTCTCATCATTAGATATTCTTTCGATGCTCGAGGCAATTACATCTCTTCGAGTTTCCACCGTGAATACATCTACTTCTGTTTCTCCCATTTTTTGCTATGACTATGCCATTGGTAAACATACCTATAGTTGTACCAACTTCAATGGAAGCGTCTTTGATTTTGACTCTTCCCGATTTCCTTTCCCACAGTAGTTACACCCACAATTACTGTACCAGAAGTACCTCCCTCACAAGGAACTGCTCCTTCATCATCCACTTCTTCCATCACCGATACTATTTTTCCTATTAAGGGAAAATCTAAAGAAATAGCATCGCACCTACACTCTCGGTTCCTGGACTTAAACCAAGACAACTAAAGTCTAACGTTACATCATCAGCACCTCCTCATCTCCTTCCCCGAAAAGGCTACAATCACCTTATGCGGTTGAAGTTGTCACCATCCTCTAAAAAAGGAAAACCCATATTTCAGACTATTAAGACTCTTGGTGCTTTCCTCAAAAATATCTTTCTGCGCCTCATAAAAGATTGGATTTGTCAACTGGGAAGGCATCTTCTTCTACAATACCATCAAAACCATCATCCTCTTCTTCTACAACACCTTCTTCGGGTGCCTTGTAAAGTGAATTCACAAACTAGAGAGGCATCACCTCTTTTATCAAGACCATCATCTTCATCACCAAAAGCCAAGGTACCCTATGTTCCTCTGATCAGACCTATTTTGGGAGCTCCTCCCTCATCTAAATCAACATTATCTAAATCATCATCTATTTTGATCAAGCAGCCTTCCCTATCTCTGAAGACCACAACACTTGTCACATCTTCATCTTCTTCAAAATCTATCTTAGGAGCTCCTCCTCCGTAGAAATCAATCATGCCTCACTTGCTTCCATCTCAAGTGTCCAAGGCTACTTCTTTCCAATGTCCGAAAAAGTAAAATGATCCCTAAAAAGACTGTCAAACCAGATATGTAGGTTCTTTTACCTCATAGTCCGTGGAGGTAAGAGAGTCACCTCCATCATCTCTGTCCTCATCTTTGTCTACCGGGTTCTATACCGAGATTCTTCGCCAACTTATCCAGTCTTCATCCATATCCCTTCCTCCGATCAAACCCTATAATCCTAAAGGAGTAAAACCTTCCTGGTTCAACTCTGATTTGATTTGTGCTTACCATCGCACCCCAGGACATGACACCGAGGGATGTAAGGCCCTTCAATCTGTCGTTAACAGTCTTTTGGAAGAAAGTGATCTTCTGCTAGAAGAAGAGGAGGAACAAGTATCTCCTGTCATCTCAACCACATCTGAGCCTCAACGATCTACTCAGGCCTCTAGTTCTACTAATTCCACGCCGACGGTCTTCCACCTTCCCAAATCGACACGATTCATATCGCCACTAGAACACAACAATATGATAATCTATCATCATCTCGGCCACGGGTTGTCATTTCTGCAGCCCCTGAAGGCATTCCTCCTTCCACATCAGCCTCGAGACCTAGGGTCTCTATTCGTGCTTCACCTCAGGCTCAGATTCCCGTGTCAGTAGAGGAGAGTGTTATGAAACAACTTACTCATGCTCGGTCAAAATGTCTCTTTTTGACCTCATTCAATCATCTCCACAGCATCGCCAGGATTTGATTGATAATCTGCGCCATATCGCAGTGAATTCAGATGAGCCCCAACCTTTCGAGATGATTGTTGGATTGAATAAACCGTCAACCGCCATTTCTTTTGAAGATTCAGAAATTCCTTCCCTTTCTTCCGAGGATTTGGAGGCTCCCCTCTTTATCACAGTTCAAATCAACAACACTATGTTAAAACGCACTATGATTGATAGTGGTGCTGCACTTAACGTCATTTCCTCGCACACATTCGAGCAACTTAAGTTACCAAAGAACGTAGTGTCACCCCGCCTTTCGCCCTTCGATCATTTAACGATCACTGGCGTAGTTACTTTAGGAACTGTGGTCCTGCCCATTCGAGTAGGTAAGAAGCTACTTCACGAACTCTTTTACATTGTTGAAGGGAAATTCCACTACAATATGATCCTCGGGACGCTCCTGGATTCATGCAATGCATTGTGTCCCATCAACCCTCCATCGATGCTTAAAATATCAATATGAGGGAAAAATCTATACTCATCCAGGAGATCCTTTTCCTTCTGCACAATGTGACATGACCATAGGGTCTACCCCTCTAAAGGAGAATGCTTGTTCTCCTGACGAGGCTTCATCCTCTTCCATACCTATAACAAAACTACCAGATTTACAAAATCTAGAAGAGACATTGCAACGTTTCTCACTAGGAGAGCTTCCTCTTCTTTCTTTTGATGCCCATCTCAAACCTAATGAGTATGGTAGACCAGACAAACAACCTGAATATCAGCCAGGTCTCGGTCATGTCATCACCATTGGTCTACCCAATCAACAGACTAACTTCATTTACGGTGGTCTTGATACACCTCACTATCACCCGGATTCTCCTCCTAGGGCCAAACCCTATTCAAGCAGGTTTGATTGTCTACAAAATCCCACGTTTGCAAAAACTTATTTATATCGATGCGCGTGGAAGGGTTTTGGCCTAGGAAAGTATGAACAGGGTGTGCATGACCTCACATCCATTCCAACTCTCAAACCACATCAAAAATTTGGTTTAGGATTTAAACCTCTTTCAAAAGCCACCATCACTATTCTCGATGAGCCTCTCCCCATTGAGGAACCATCTTCTCCCGCTAGGTCAGAAGCATCATTTGATGTGGATGATGCCATTTCCATCCCATCTAACTTTTTTTTTTAGTCAATACCATTTCCTTAGGGCCACTGACCTATAAAACTAATAACAAATCCACTTCCATACCATTAGTCTTCCCTGAAATAGTTGGAGATGACTCTCCTACTATCAACACTATCCACTGTGTGGATGATGATTCTGTCCTCACCTATCTGGGGGCAGAGGATTCCTATCTTCCTAAAACCATTCCTTCTGACACATCTACGCTTCTTAACGAAGCCACTGTCGATCTTAATATAGGGACTTCTAAAGACCCTCGCATCATTAAGGTCGGCCAATCTCTTAATCCACAGGAGTTAGGAGACTTTACCACTTTTCTTTCCAACCATCATCAAGCCTTCGCTTGGTCATATGAGGATATGCCAGGACTCGATCCCGATATCGTGGTCCACAATATCGTTACTCTTCCCGACATCAAACCGGTTAAACAAAAATTGCGTAAAATGCACCCTCGAGTAGCCCTTCTTGTTAAAGAAGAGTTGCAACATTTGCTTTCTGCTAACTTCATCCAACCCATCGATTATCCACAATGGGTTTCAAATGTAGTACCAGTAACCAAAGCTACTGGGAAGATTTGAATTTGTACCGACTTCTGGGATCTTAATCTTGCTTGTCCAAAAGATGATTTTCCTCTACCTAATATCGACCAACTCGTGGATTTAACGGCAGGTCACGAGATGCTTTCTCTTATGGATGGTTTCTGGGTATAATCAAATTCTCATCGCACACCAGAGGACCAACATAAGACTTCCTTTATAACTCCTTGGGGGACTTTTTGTTATCGTGTCATGCCTTTCGGTCTTAAGAATGCAGGAGCAACCTATCAACGAGCCATGACCTACATCTTCCATGATCTCTTACACAAAAATGGTGGAAGATTACGTCGATGATCTCCTCGGTAAATCCAAATGCCGTCAGGATCATCTTTTCACTCTTGCACCTCTCTTTGAGAGGCTCATTCACTTTTGTCTTCACCTAAATCCATCCAAGTGCGTGTTTGGCATTCTCACTAGTAAACTCTTAGGCTTTATCATTTCTATTAGGGGTATTGAAGTGGACCCCACAAAAATAAAAGCTATCCTTGAGATGCCTCCCCCTTCTAACTTAAAGCAACTCCATGGTCTTCAAGGACGCCTTCAATCAATACGTCATTTTATCTCGCAACTGTCGGACCGTTGTCAACCTTTTCATCATCTCCTCCATAAGAATGTTCATTTTGAATGGGATGAGCATTGCCAAAAGGCCTTTGATGATCTCAAAGCTTATCTTCTTTCCCCACCTGTGCTTACACCTCCACGCGAGGGGGAGCCATTCTATCTTTATATTTCTGTGACTGACCATGCTTTGGGAGCCATGATCTCGCATCGAGATGCTAACGGTAAAGAACAAGCCATATATTACATCAGTCACACTCTCCATGAGTATGAAACACGTTATTTCAAGCTGAAAAGTTGTGTTGTGCTCTCTTCTTTGCAACTTCTAAGCTTCGTCACTACCTCCTCAATCACAAAACTTACATTGTCACAAGTGTCAATCCACTCAAGACAATGCATGTGAAGCCTTATCACAATGATCGTATCACTCGTTGGCTCATGCTAATGATAGAATTTGATCTCGAGTTTATTCTACAAAAATCTATCAAGGGTCAGGTCATTGCAGATCAATTAGTTGATGCTCCTCTTCTAGACACTCAAGTCCCCCTTGCTCAATTCCCGATGAGTATATCCAACAAATTGATTTTGGTCTTTCTCCATTTAAAGTAAAACTCTTCTTTGATGGATCCAAATGCCAAGCAAGGGGAGGTGCAGGTTTTGTTATGATTCCTCCTTGGGGTGCACCTATCCCAGTCGCACACAAACTTAACTTTGAGTGTACCAATAATATGGCTGAATATGAAGCTCTTGTTTTAGGTCTTCAAAATGCTATTAATCTTGGCGCCCGCCATATCGACATCTTTGGTGACTCTGAACTCATCGTTAATCAAGTCACATGGGTGTCTATCAATGCAAAAATGATATCCTTCAAAAATATCATGATATCATTCTCTTTCAACTCCAATATTTTGATAAATTCACTATCCAAGCTATTCCTCACACTGCGAATCGATTCGCAGATACAATGGCTTTGTTAGCCTCACTTATTCCACCTTTTACCAAAGACTCGCGACTTTATGTGGCTATGCAGTGATTAGATCAACCATCTCATCTCAGGAAACTAACTTCAATCAATGCCATCACAACCAATACTCAAGATGAGTGGTATCAACAGATCGTTGATTATCTATCTCATTCAGTGCTTCCTCCAGATCTGACTTCCAATGGTAGAAGATCTTTTATCCTACGCGCTAATCGCTATACTATTCTAGGAATCCTCTACAAACGTGGTTTTGATGGTATTTTGCTTCGGTGCCTCAAAACCCCTGAATCATCTAAAGCCATCCAGGAAGTCCATGATGGTATCTGTGGTGGACATTTTAGTGGCTTGGCCGTAGCTAAATGCATCTTACGTTTAGGCTATTATTGGCCTTCTCTTAATCGAGATTGTTGTGAATACACTAAGAAATGTGTCAAGTGTCAACAACATTCCAATCTCACACATATCCCCTAGTCAGGATTTGCAACCTGCAAGTGGATTTGTGGCCTTTTTCACAATGGGGTCTTGATCTCATCGGTCTTATCAATCCCCACTCTTCACAGCATCATCATTCTATCATTACTGCCATAGAATACTTTACTAAGTGGGTGGAAGCTATTCCTCTTTCATCGACCAAAGCTAAACCGATTGTTGATTTTGTCTATCAACACATCATTTGTCACTTTGGTGTTCCACACAAACTCATCACAGATAATGGTAAATCTTTCAAAAATTCGATTTGTAGAATCTCGTGACACTTTCAATATCAAACTCAGCTTTTCTTCTCCATACTATCCCCAAGCTAATGGCCAGGCCGAGGCTTCCAATAAAACTTTACGTAATATCCTCGCAAAGGTAACTAGTCGAGCTGGTAGGGATTGGCATTTACATATCCCTTTCTCTCTGGGCTTATCGGACTAGCATTCATACTCCTACGGGTGCTACTCCCTTCTCTCTAGTCTATGGGTCAGAGGTTGTTCTTCCTTTGGAAGTCCAGATCCCATCTCTTCGTGTTTCTCTCAGAGAATTTGTCTCTGATGAGGACTATCATCAAAATCATCTAGCACAGCTTGAGTTGCTAGATGAGTGGCATCTCAATGCTCTTGAACATCATCAAATCTATCTTGAGTGTGTCAAACGTGCTTATAACAAGCACTTGCAACACCGTGACTTCAAAATTGGTGATCTTGTTCTTAAAGAAAACCAAAATGTCACTACGCTAGAACGGAGTCAGCATGGTAAGTTTTCTCCTAACTGGATGGGTCCGTACGTAGTTACTCATAAATATGGGTCTGGGGCTTATCATCTATCCTCCATGGATGGTGTACCTAAAATGGAACCTCTTAATGCCTTGCATCTAAGGCCCTTCTACTGTTAAAATCTATCTTACACGATCTTAGTCACAAAATGATCTTTCATCCATCTAACAACCAGTCATATATTTTCATAGTGATTCGGAACTATGTGGTTCTCCGCGTTATGTCTTTTCCACCTTAAATATGAGTATCACGGCTCTACTCATAGCATTTTTCTTATGGATATGTTCCTCCTCCTAGTAGGGACACCTTAATCACTTCTTCATCTGTCCCAAGTATCTATCTTAATCGAATCTACTCGGGGCATGAGTACGTGATTTTTATACGTTTTCTTCCCCTCTATCTGATCTATCTGGTCTACACTCAACTTCTTTCAAAACAAGCTCCAAAAGCTCAAAAAAAAAAAAAAATCCCAAAAGATAGACTGATCCCTCGAAGGACAAGCTATCTATGCATTTTCAAAATGAATCAAAAGATATAGACCATACCCTTGAAGGATGGCTACATTTCGAAATATAGACCATTCCCTTGAAGGATGGCTACATTCAAAATACAAGATCGTTCCTCAAGGACGACTATTTTTTGTTTCTTAGCATCATTGAAAGACTTCCCGTATCGATCGGGTCTTTTCTATATCTAGCAAACTTCCCGCATTGATCAGTTTGCTCTCTTCACAAAAAAAAATCATGAAGCTGAGACATAAGACCTTTTTTCGATCATATGGAGAACCCTATTTTCCCAATGGGAGCATATATTTTGTCCTTTGTAAATTTTGACAAGATAAATACTTACTTCTCCTTCCATTTACCTTCTAGATCTGGTTTGCGACTAGCTAGTGTCAGGTTTATTTTAACCTCATATATGGCCTTGTATGCATGGTCTTTTGGTTTCCTATCAAAGTCTCTATTTATGGTCGGTTAGGGGCCTAGCTTATCATTCTTTTTCTTATCTAGGTGTATTTCCTTTATTTCTAATCAAGGTCATTTCATTACGTCCTTGGCTCTCGCAGAGAGTATTTCCCATTATTATTTCTTATTCATCCAGTTAAATTGACATTTAACATGTTAATTTAATCAAAATCTATCATCTATCTAATTTCATCTTATCTACTTTGTCCAAAACACATATCAAAGCATGTATTGTCAACACATGTGGATCTACCTATCTATTTTCATCAAAATTAAATTAACATCTCACAAATATATCAAATCTATCAATCACATCTATCCATCTATCCATCAAAACATCTAAAAATATGTGTACATCCAAGTTACACTACATCTATCTATATCTATTTTTCATCAAAATTAAATCCACATATCAATCACATCAAATCACATCACGTCTATCTATCCTCTATGTCTATGTCCATCCAATCACATCTATTTATCATCTATCAAAGCATATGTCTATATCCATCACAATTACGCTACATCTATCCATGTATATCGAAATTAAAAGCATGAGTACAATCATATGACAAAGAAAATGATGAATCTATATATATACATGAGTATCTGTACAACAAAGAATGGATGGCTTTCAATCAAGCCATCTATATCATACATCAAAAATGCCTTCAAATCGAGGCTACATCAATATATCGATATCAAAATACACCAATCTCTATATCGTAAAGTCTGATAAGTGGAAGACACTATCTCCTCCACCCTCCTCTGGACCAGGTTGTCTCTCCTGGCCACCGCCTATCAAACTAGAAGCACCTGCTGCTGGGGGCCTGCCTCCACCTCGCTCTCTCCCGGTACTCCCTCCCTCTGATGCACCACTAGTTGTGGTTGTCGCTGATCTCCTCCTCGCACCGTAACGAGGCACCTCAGGGGCATGTTGTGCTAGGGTGTCCTCATAGTATCTCACCTCAGCGAGGAGAGACTGATAAGTACTCAGGCTCACCATACCAGGTGCTCGTAATGTCACTACTGGTGCTGCTGGTGGTGGCCCTCCTACGGTCGTACCCTGTGTCCCGGACTCTGACATAGTACCTGTATCACCATATTTGGCCCTGAGGGCCTCTCTATGCCGATGGTAGTGATCCCTCTGTTGGATCGTTGTATCTCACTCCTGGTGAGCTATGTCTCTCTCCAATATCAGGGCATCCCTCTCCTCTGTCAGAGCTCTGATCTCCTCGAGGGCCGCCTGGTGTGTCTGCGTCAGGGTAAAATGCTCTCCCTCCAGCCTCTCTCCAGCGCTGTGGCTATATCCTCCTCATCGGCATCTATAGATGGTAGCAGTGTCATGGTAGCTCTGTCGAATACCATGCCGCATAGCCATCATCCACTCGGCATCATCATCACTATCTTCGGAAGGTGGGGCCTCCCTCAATGGATCTGCTGGGATCAAAATCGGTAGATCAGTCTCTCTGTTGTCTCACTGTATGGCCTGTAGGTGGTCGGCACTGTCTGCACTAGGCCAAACTGTCTCAATACCCATATAAACGGGATGCGCTCCCACATATCAGGCCTGTGGCCCTAACCACCCTGGCTCCATCTCAACCCCACCAGGTGAGCATCCTGACCGGCCCATGTCGGGTAGACCCGATATGGTCTCCAAATGACCTACTCTGGTGTCAGCGTCCTGAAGTGCTCGGCATACCAATCTGCAGATCTCCCTGTATCTCCTGGGCCATGTCGGCCCGCCATCACCAGAATCCATAATCAATGGCCCCACTTGCTAGCATCCATGGAAGCCGGATGGCCTGATCACTGCTATGTGCTCATATGCCCAAGCAATGGAGCACAAAACTAACATCAATGCCTATCCTCCTACGGTGGTATACATCCATAACTCATAATATATCTGAGCTATCAAGGCATCGGAAAATGTGAACACCTGTCTAAACTGTAGGATGTCACAAACACAATCTAGTAATAGTAATGGGAATCTCCCACCTCCTGAATCTGGCAAGAGAAAATAGGAGATAGCCATCTGAATCAACACTATCCGTCTGCTCCTGGCATCATCCTGTCTATACTGAGAGGCTATCCTCACCACCCCAGACACTATCTCTGAATCATCCGCCCTATCTCCATACAATCGTCCTAGGGCCCTCTGCTGCTGCTCTCGTGGAGTAATCTCTATCGGGTCCCCGGTGATCGGCAGCCTCAGGATCCTGTATATGTCCTTGTGGGTGATGGTCATCTCACCCGTCCTGAACCAAAAAGTGCAAGTCCAGCTATCCCATCATCGTACTAGTGCTCGCATCAACTCTACATCTCGAGGCACTCGTCGGTAGTACCGAAGCCCCCGAGCCCGGCTAACTCTAGGTGGCGCCAATCTGCGTCAGTCACATCAGGGAGAATGGTCTCTAGAAGCTCGGGAATAGCATCCCGCATGTGTAACGCCTCTCGTGCCTACATCCACGACATCAAGAGCAATGTTAGCTTCCCATTTATCCAAATCAGAACATCAAAAAACACATTCTATCATCTTATCAGTCTATTCGGTCCAATCGGCGTCAATTTACTTAAATCGCGTCGATCCAAAATAGTCGACGTCGATTGAAGATAATTGGCGCCGATTTCATCTAATCGGCATTGATTTTTCCAATCGATGCCGACTGGGAGGACAAGTGTCAAAAACACTCTTACTTCCCACTTATTCCCTTTTTCTCTAAAATTTGGCATCCTAATATGCTATTTCACGATAAAAGTATATAAGGAAGTTTGGGTAGATTCACTTACCCCGGTCGTGTCCTCTTCCGCTTCTGACTGCTCCCAGAGGCTTCCATGGTGCTCAAATCCAATTTTTGACTCTCTCTAAATCAATCGTCACGGTCTAAATAAATCGTTCACGTTTTCCTTTCACATATTTATATGTGCTCAAAGTAAATGGCGCGCCGATTTGTTTGGTCGGCGCTAATTGTTATGGTCGGTGCCGATTTGTTGGATCGACGCCGATTTGGGCCATTGTTGCCGATGGGTTGCACTTTTGGCTTCTTCCACTCTTTTCTTTTCTTCCATCTCCTAATCTTCTTGCCATAGTGTTGATGCTTGGCTTATTTATCTGGTCATTATTGTGCCCTGAGTGTTGCCTTTTGGCACATACTTTCGATATTATCATCCATTTCGAGCATGTCCCCTTGTCCATGGGGCACTCACATTTTTGGCAGCTTAGAGTTAACAGTCTGTAGGCACTAACGTCATCTGCTTTGCAAACCATCTGGTTGTCCCTACCAATGTGTCTCTCTTTTAGGTGCTGACTATTTTGCAGCCCTCCTTACACTCATGGGTCTGTAGGTACTAACGTCGTCTCATGCAGAGACCATCTAGTCTTCCCTACCAATGTGAGTTCCTTAGGTTGTTGCCTTAATGTTTATTTTTGTGCGTCATTAATGATCAGATCTACTCCAGGCATCTAGCTGGGGCATCTTGCATTTTCATCTACCTTTTTCAAACTTGGGATCGGTTGCTCTTTTGGGGCCCATCCCATCCCTAGTTTGAGGGGGATCACATCATCACTTTTTCTTCCTTTCTTCCAACTCCTTGTTTTTGTCTCGCAACTTTGCTTATCGCAAGTTACTTGACAAAAAGGGGCAAAATGTAGACACCTAAAATTGGTTATCCAATTTGGTGTCCCCCATGCGCATTTGTCTTCTCAGGTAACCTGGGGCACGTTTACATCACCACTTCTCCCTTAGGGTATTATTTAATATTTGATTTAAACATCTATCCTAAGTTTATGTCACCCCATTATGTTTTACCCATAGATAATTAAATATTAACTATTTAATTATATTTTCTACATATATCCTAACCACTTATCTACCCCATATCAATTCCTAACCTCCCATATCTATTCTATCCATCTATCCCCCCTATTTTTTCTCCTCCCAAACTGAGCAGTGGGATATTTCCCATATTTGAGGTGGAAGGATCACTTCATCTTCCCAAAAATCATCCCTTTTGGCCATTTCGGGAGACTGTTCCCTGATCGGCGCCGACCGATACTCGGTCGACGCGATTTTTTGAGTGGCACCGATTTCATCTCGGTCGGCGCCGATTACAAATAGAAGGCCAGAATTTAGTTCTGGTTAGATAGTGAGACAGTGAGATAAGAGAGAGAGAGAGACAGAAAGAATGAGAGAGTTTTGAGCATTAAGTCTGAGCATTATCTATCAAGTGAGAGTGAATCCTATCCAAACCAATCCCTGAGAGGAGTACCATTACTCTGCTCCTACCACATCGACATCATGAGCCTCCATCGATCTCTTGGTGACTCTGTTCTACATCCAGCATAGGTGGAGCCTTGTCAGTATCCCTACGGCTCTTGCAGATTCCAAAGCAGAGATCGACGATCTAGCTTCCACTGTCTGTTTCTCAATCTTCCTGCAATTTTCCCCAAGTCGACGCCGATTGTACCCAGTCGACGCCGATTCTCTCTAGTCGATGCCGACCTATCTCAGTCGACGCCGATTCTTCTCAGTCGACGTCGATTTTCCTAATCGGCACCGATCTGCCTGTGGATAGGTAAAATAATTTAGGGAACACAAATCTAGCATTGTTTTCACACTTTCCTATTTTTTATTGGTTTATGTCTCATTGTTTACTTTTCTGTCTATCATTTTTAATCAAAATATAGACATTTACTTACATCTTTTATCATGTATGCTTCTTTCCTTAATTGAAAACGTGGACTGACATCCGCCGAGGGAGCTTATCGCTTCCCGGACCCACTTTTGGGCAGTCCACCCAAATATCTTTTAACGTGGTCTTTTTCTATCAAGCATCTGTGTCTCACAGGTTTCTTGGATCTACTTTGCAGGATCGCTCGTGTGTGCCTCGTCTTGTCTACATCGGCTTTCTTTTCCATCTACATCTTCGATCTTGTCTATTGTATCGATTTTATTTGAGTTTTTCAAGGCTTTTGTGTTTAGTTTGGTACATTAACTTGGATAATTTTTTGAATTGTGTATTTACAACTTTAGATTTAATTACTATAGATTTTTGAAGGTTAATTTTATCATTTAAATCTGCATTTAGCAATTGGTATGATAAATTTGATTTACCGTTTGTTTTGTTTTAATTCCCTTTGAATCTATACATCGGTGGAATTAAATTTAGAGGTAACTAAGTTTTATGTTGCTCATTTAATAAGGAAAATGTGTTATTTCCAAAACCATGCACTAAAGATCTCAAATACACTTGTCTCGGTAGATTTTGTTGACATTATATCGTCATTGATGTCAAAATAATTGTTGAAGGATTTTTCTTTGTTGTTTGAGTGTCATTGATGTCAAATGAATTAATAAATATGAAGTTTGATTGGTAGTGTCAGTTGAGTTGCTTGGTCTTGGTGATGTTTCATGGTGTCTTGAGAAGTGTAATGGCTTGTGTGAGTGTTATGATGACTTAGAGAGGTATTAATGATTTTCTTGAGATTTCATGCGGTGTGTTGAAGCTACTTGTAGGTGTGAATGTTTTTCAAAGTGATGAGAAGGTCAACTTTGGTGAAGCAAGCATGTTCAAGGTGTTTGTTCTTGAGACCTAGTCAACATGTATGGTATGTCATGATGGAGTATAGGTATGTGTGAGCTATTTGAGCTTTTTGATAGTGTGGGAAGCATTTATATGTGTAGTAGAGACATTCACAAGTGTCTCAGAGTGCAATTATATGGCTAAGTCATGTTTTATAGGTCTACACTAGACTTATTCTCAAGCCCTAGGTGACCTAGTGAGGTGATTTGAATTGTTTTCAGCATGGTGATACAAATTTTATTATTACAAAAGGTATAAAAGGTTGATATTGAGTTTTGTTCCAAATTTCAGGTGTTATTTTACAATATTGAACAAGATATGTCATTTTTACTCTTACTAAGTTTATGGAAGTGAGAATTTGAGCTTGAATTAGAATTTCTTGTGCTCATTGGCATGTGACAATTATACATGGGTGGCTGACCTCTTCAGGAAGTTATGGGATGGATATAAGAAGTATCTCCAAGCATTACTTTAGAAAATAAGTCCTAGAATTTTATGAACAATCGTTAAGAAGGTAAACTACTTTTAAACCCTCATAAAACGCTAGTTCAAAAGCGATGGGAGAGATATTTCTTGTAATGAACTAGAATGGATCTAAGTTGTATCTTTTATGATTGAAGGTTGTAGAGTAATACTCCATATTTTTTTAATTTCAATTTATGTATCATGGATCAGTATTGACTCCACTCAAAAATGTAAGTTTCAAGAAGTTCGGTTTTCTCTCGAGTTATTCATTAGATCTATTGATTAATTTGGTTTTAGAGGAATTATGGAAGATATTATATGTGTACATGGTAGTTTAAAATCATGTTTGTGCCCTTAGGATGTATGTTATGGCTTGTTTTTCAAGATTCGTTTTGGGGCATTTTTGGGTAGTTTTAGATGACCTGGTTGTAGAGACATTTTGGAGGTGTCTCGGTCTAATTTGTGGCATAGTTTAAATTTGGTTATGAACCTAAGGTCATGAGTGTTGGAATAAAAATAACTAGAGGTGAATCAATGAACAACAAAAAAAATCATTCACTTAAGTAATTTCATCCATTAACCATTAAGCATGCATCCACAAGAACATAACCATAAAAGAGCAAATGAGAGCACATCAACACAAGAACACAAGATGTAAGTGGGAAACCCTCAAAGGGGGAAAAACCACTAAAACATAACTTTATTAGAATTATTAATCAAATTTAGTTGAGCACCAACTCAACAAGGAGCACCAACCCTTAGGTTTAGTGATGCACTAATCCCATAAAGAGCACTAACCCCTAGGTCTAGTAGATCACCAACCCTACAAGGAGGCACCAACCCCTAGATGACTCAACACCAAAAAATCCACCTAATATGTTTTTCACCTCTGAAATGTTTCACAAACAACTGATGATGCACTATGAAGCTCCCTTTGCTTCCTTCTTCTTCAAACCTACTCTCTAATTCAACTTGCTCATGGGCTTCTTCACCGAGATTATTAGGCCTAATGACCTATCTCTTAAAAACTTGCACACAATCTAAAAAATTTGACACATTCTCTTATTTCTCTTGATGGTCACAAAGACCTCTTTCACCTTCTAGAAACACCTCTCTAGCTCACACTTTCTCTCATATTCTCAACTCCCTCAAATGAGCCACACAACTTGATTTTATACATGACTTATGATCCTAATACATCTAGGTCAGAAATAATATGGAAAATTACATTATAAAAACATAATAATATGCTAAAAAATACTACAAAGTACCATATAGGTCAAAAATATCCTCTATAAGCATCTAATCCTCCATTAGGTCTCAAATAGGCCTAATACACTAAACAACCCTCTCTCAAAATTAGATCACTTGAGCTAATAAGACCTTCACAAAAATTCAAAATTTACTTAAAAATTTTGTGTAATAACACTGTAAACCTTCATCATGATTATATAACTTTGAACCATCACATCATGAAAAGACACCACCATTTGGAGCAACCTTCTTCACTAGGTCTAAGACCTACAAAACTAGTCTTCAAAGATTGAAACTAAAACCTCATCAAATCACCTTAGAATTGAAAGTGTGATATATAAATGGAAATATCATGGTCTCAATGCCATCAAAAATTTATAGGTTACCATAAATTAAATCGAGAAACCTCCAAAATGCCTTTGCAACAAGGTCACATGAAACTGCCCAAAACTACCCCAAAAATAGTCTTGCAGAACAAGCCATAACAAACCTCCTAGTAGCAAACCCATTATTTCAAACCATTATGGACATGTATAATATCTTCCATAATTCCTCCAAAATAAAATTAGTCAACAATTCCAATGAAGAACTTGAGAGAAAACTCGAACTTATTAAGAAATTTACATTTTTGAGTGGGGTCCACACACAACCATGATGCCTAAATTATACCTGAAGAAACATAAGAGATTCCTCTACAATATCCAATCATCATTAATCCAAACCAATTCATTATGGGTCACTAGGAATAATATCTTCTCCATCGCTTTTGAATGAGGGTTTTAGGAGGGTTTAAAAGCAGTTTACCTTCTTAATGATTGTTCATAAAATTTTAGGCCTTATTTTTTAAATGATGCTTGTAGATCCTTCTTAGGTCCATCCCCCAACTTCCTGAATAGCTCATCCTATCATGCAGAATTCTCACGTGCCAACGATCATTAGAAATTCCAAATCAACCTTGATTTCTCTCTTTCAATAACTCGGTAGAGGTAAACATTTCATATCTTGCAAAATATTCAACATTATGACCTAAAATTTGGACCAAGCCTCTGAATCAACATCAAAAAAATATCCAATACTAAATTTTTCTCAAATTATCTCAAAAATGATGACTCCACTTCATTAGGGCATGTTTTCTCAAGGACTAGGTCTAGAAACAAACCTAAAACCAATGTCTAACACCTGAACCAACATTATAAGACATTTATGAGTGTCTTAACACCTCATACTCATATTCTCCATGCTATAAAAATGTATAACCAGCTGCTACATACCTTTCTTCATCATGACATACCTCATTCTGTTGACTAAGCCTCCTAATTAGGTAACTTAAACATTCTTTCATAACCAGCCCGACCTCGGCATCACACTACCACTCATGCCAACCTGCAAGAACCTTCATCACACTTCATGACACCTAAAAAAAATAACCAAAACACTTTATCACTCTAGAAGCCGCCATACTTGACTCAAGAACCCATGAACCATCACCAAGACTAATCAACTCAACTAACACTACCAATCAACCTTCATGCTTCTTACCTCTTTTGATATCAATGACACTTAGACAACAATGAAAACACCTACAACATTATTCTTTTGACATCAATGAAAAAATGCCAAAAATAATCCCCTTTGTCATTAATGGCAAACCCATTGATGACAAAACACACAAGGCTCAAACTCCCTTAACGAGACTCATATATTCCATCACTCGTTCTCCCCCTTTTGACATAAATGACAAAGAAACATACCTAAAAACTTACCTTTAAATGCTTATGAAACTACAAATCCTACATATGAAGCTCAAAATCATCTTCTCAACTCCCCGGACTCCTTGATACCTAATACTATATTGAAAAGATCACGGAGCACTTATCAGCTCCCCATGATTCCTTGATACCTTATAGTGTCTTGAAAATATCATGGATCTCTTCTCATCTCCCCTTCACTCGTGCACACCTTTAAACCTTTGATCTATGCATAATGAAGAAACAAACTTCTCTTCATGCCAAAAATGAACCTGCACATGTATACTTTTCATGATGACAACTTAGCAACCTTTGTTGGGGATGGGTCTACGCGGAAACATTTGCAACTATAGAATATCAAATTCAAACATGCAAATACGGATCTAATAATCCCCACAAAATCTACAGCAGTGGAAGTATAAACTAGAATAATCCAAATCACACAAAAGTACACACACATAACAAGCATGTACTGTGGTTCACCCAATGTGGGCTACGTCCACCAAAGATAGAGATCTCATATATATAACATAACAAGAGATTACAAACCAACTCTTCTACACAAGAGTACATGTATCTCTACAAGAGTATCTCCTCCTCCCAGACCTCCAGCCAGATCTTCCTGAGTACATTGAACCATGCCTCCATACCACCACCTGTGTCTCCTCCAGATCTCTAACCAGATCTACCTGAGTGCACTACAACCATGCCTCTGAAACACCACCAGATCTCACATACCTGAAGCTACCCTACATCTACCACTATGCAACTAAGCTTGATCACATGGATCTACAATACAAGATCTCACTACATGTGGATCTACAAGAATGAGCAATAACAAGATCTCACAACAACCTGTGGATCTAACAAGAAGAAACCCTAAGTGCTTTGCATACTATGCAAGCCATTACATGAGACTAAACAATACAAAGGAAATACAGTGCCATCTTCTCACCAATAGTGTACCTACACTTTCCTTCTGTTCAACTTCTCCCCATGGAGACTTGTCTTCATGTAACCTGTTCTTTCTTTCTCTTCTTCTTCTTCATCCTCACAATCTAGGAGAATCAAGGATCTAATTCAATCCTTCTCTTAACTCTCCTTCTAAACCCTAACTTTCATGCTTATATAGGCGTATATAAACTTAGGGCACTTTTCCATGTAATTACATCCAATAAATCTAATTTAATGCTAAAGATAGATTTAATTCCCGAGAGTTAATTAAAACATCATCGCATACAGTAACCGACACCGCAGTTAGCCTTAACTGTGGCCGGTTCCTACTTGCTCTGACCGATGTCGGTCCTACCTAACCGATGTCGGTCCTGGGTAACCGATGTTGGTTCCCCCTTGCTCTGATGATGGTTGTTGTATATTCCAACAACTTTGTAACACATGCTCCAGTGAAGATATTTATCTCCATAGCCTAACAATCTCCCACTTGGAGATAAATTTTTGAACCTTTGTACCTATACCTATACATCACCGTCCTCTACACACTGTGAAGACCATCTATTCTTTCCTTCAACAATTCTCTCAGAAATAAAACCAGGAAGATCAAAATATCTTCTCAAAACCAAAGAAGATAAAACCATGACTTACCAAACCTACACAAAGCTACAACTGATCCGTGACACCAAGCCTCAAGCTCCCACTGAATTGTAACACCATACCAATTGTTGGTATCAGGAAAACAAGCCAACCAAGCTCCTTATGCAACAAGCCATCATGAATAACACACCTGCAAGAGATCCCACTCAAACCAAATTTCTAAGCCTTAATCACATCCATAGCCATACCTATAAAACCAACCATGTTCTCCATCCATCTATCCATGTCTCCATGCAACCACCAATGCAACTGACCAAGACAAGTCAAACTAGAATATGTGAAAGCAAAACAAGATCCTAGGTAAAGATAACCCACATGAGTTCTACCTACAACAGTGGGTGATCAATCCACAAACCTGCATAACTCAATAGAATCCAAACACTGCAATCTACAAATCCAACTCGCATAAACAACTAGCATGTCCAAGACAACCATCTATAGATAACATTCCTATCAAGGAGTAACATAGTAATAATAGGAAATACAAACATCCCCTATTCATGCTCAAGGCATATAAATTGTGCTCATAGGAATCCATGTGCAAATCAAACATCTGCATCATCATAGACTCACAAAACTGAATCTATCCACATGTATAAACTCACCTATACATCCATCCATATCACCAGCTCTCCAGAAGTTCCAAGTCTATCACCGACTAACTCCAAAAGCTAAATATAAATCTTGTGCTCATCAATGTCAATAACAAATAACCATGCTAAACCATGCTACTAATAAATAGTGCAAATACCAAAGCAAACATGTCATCAACATACTCTACACAATCAACCAAGATGAAAGAAAAACAAGGGCACCATCTAAAAATGGTAAATAAACACTGTTGTTAAACATGTGACCAAACCGACCATGGTTTCCCCTAACCGACACCGGTCACTTCCTGACCAACCATGGTTACCAGATGACTCGACCATAGTTAATCTTAACCAACACCTATCTCTATAATTGATCATATTTTCTCCTTTAACCCTTAAAACTATGAAAAATTTCTCTATCATTTTCACTTAGCATTGAATCTAACCATCAATTGTAGGGATATCCAGCACCACAAAATAAACCGTAAGTGACATCACAAAGTAATAAACTCAATATACCTACAAATCCGTGACTATCCTCCAAAACCAACTAGTGCCTCTCCACTCTGAATATTGGCAATCTCCCTCACTGCATGTGCATCATGTATCCAATCCTACAATGTGTTGGTTTGAAAATCAGAACTCGGGATGATTTATGGATGAGCGAGCAATAGTGTGCGTGGCATAGCCCTCTTTGAGTCAAAGCAAAGCGAATCGGTTTATTGCTATTCTACCAAAGCAGAATCATGCAAGTCTCACAACATTCTGCCTTCGGGGTTTTGGGATCTCATCCTAGTAGGGGTATTTCCAACTGCGAAAAGAAAGGAACGAAGTAGGGGATGAAGAAAGATTAGATCCGAAAGGAGAAAAGAAATGAATTCCAAAGCAGAAAGGTCGGAAGGTTTATGTTTTGGGATTGGTAGTAAATAGAGCCAAACCTATTTGCATAAACAAATAAAGCAATACTGATGAATAAATGACAAAAAGGTAGAGATAGATCCAACAGAATAAACGCATAGATCTGACATAAGAAAGATCAGATGCCCATAACACACATATTCAGCACAAAGTCTTAATATTTGTATTAATATTTTCTTCTATTGCAAAAAGTACAAAGCCTTTTCTCCCTACTTCTATTTTTCATCTAAAAGATATCCACTCCCTGAATACAACAAGTATTCAAGTATATATAGAAGGAGAGAAGAAAAGAAGACAAAAGCAAACAAACCACTTATTTACAAAAATATCTTACAATAGATTACAAAGTCATTTGTTGACTTTTGACAACTTTGGTGGATGACATCATCCCATGGTGCAACATGGATGATGTCATCATTTGTGTCAACATGACTTAGATATTTTACAAAGAGAAAGATGAGAATGAAGAAACTATTCGCCGCCGTCCCCGCGGCTGGAAGGGGGTATCTCGCTTTTGCCGCTTGGGTGACGTGAGATGTGGAATCTGGGTATAGTACTCCATGAACTTGCTGATCATGGGTTGAAGTTGATCCTCGGAAGGATCCTTGTGCCGATCGCTGATAGCTTCGCAGGTCTCCCGCTCGTCTATGAGATTTTCTCGGGAGTTTGGAATAATCATTCTCTACCTCTATCAGGTACCCGATGAAGTCACGACACGCCAACAAGTTATTGATGGATTCGGCGTCGAACGTGACTTCTAGCCCCAGTCCCTGTGAAACGATCTCCTTGAAGATCTGAATAGTTTCTTCCACCTTTCTTAAGGTGAAAGAAGGAGTGAGCAACCCTGGAGACATTCTGAGAATGATCTGTTCCATTTGATGCATTGCATCCAGGGCTACCTCCTTTACCTTGTCGATCTTTTCGAGGACGAACTCCAGCTGATCCACCCGATAATCCAAAGTGGAAAGGATTTTATTCAGTGCCCTAGGGTGTCCAAAGACACCAAACTTGACCAAATCATCGACTGAACAGTCGAGCATTTTCTAAAAGGTCTTGTGTTGCATCTTGGCATGCTCAAGCTCTTCGGAGATGGGTCCCGCTATCACCTGGAGTTCTTTGTTTGTTTGATTGATATTCTGATACGAATCTGTGAACTGAGCGATAACTCCCTCACTTTCTTTGAGGATTTGGCTCCTCCAGGAGGAAACTGCCATGCCCTGCTCGCCGATTTTAGCATATTCATTGATCTTTTCTCAGCTCGAGGCTCGGGAGATTCGGCGGCAGTTGTAGGAGGTGCACCGCCCATTTTCTATAAGGCACGGAGAAGATATTTATTTTGCTCCTTTATTTGTCTTTTCTCTTCCTTTGCTTCTTGGAGTTTCTGCAAAGGGCGTCAATCGTAGATAGGGCCTCTCCTTGCGGGCTTTACAGAAGATGTCCCCATTGTAACTTGAGTCACTGTGTAATCTGTCAAAGACAGATCCTTTTTATCCTTCAACGGATTGGGGTACGCAATCTCCATCACTCTCTCCCCTGATGCACTCTGAGAGAAATGGGTTATGGGCTTCTGCTTCTTTTCCCCTTTTGACGGGATTACGGAGAAGTCCATCGGTGCGATGGGAACTTTCCTTTTCTGCTGACTCAGGTGCTGGGAGATCCAGGCTGGACTTATGGGAGAAGGACCAGAAATAGAGAAGGGGGCAGCTGCAGTAGTAGAAGGGAAAAACGTGGAGACACGTGGAGGCGGCATGGAGAGGAAAGCCGAGGAAGTGCTCACGGGAGGAAGTGATACTGCAGGGGAGGAAGTCATAGGAAGGGAAGGGAGCTCAGAGATAAGGGAAGAAATGGAGGGGACAGCTCCGCGAGAGAGGAGAAAATGGACAAAGAAGCAACAGGAATAGAAGAAGAAGGGGGAGAGGATACGACCAAAGGAATGGTCACTTGGGTCACTCGAGGAGGGGAAGGAGGAGAAGGAGAAGGAACAGAAGGGACCTCAATTGTTACAGTCGTGGCCACATCCTGAGTGGATGTGCCTATTGGAACATCTTCCGTTGTTTCTTCCTCTGAGCTTTTGGGATTACAACCCATCCTTGTGAAGCGGAAGGAGGGCTTTCAGGAGCTTCCTCTTGGGTAGAGCTGGATTCACCCTCTTTTCCTTTCCCCTTGCCCTTTGGTTGTTGTTTCGACCGAGGAGGTGCATTGCCCAACGGAGAGGTTGTGAAATCGACTCCGAGGTAGATGAGCCCGTTCATTCGGCACCAATGCTCTATTCTGCGTAGAGTTTCCTTGACCCTCTCCTCGATTGTTTGAGGAGCTTTGGTTCTATCAATCACTGCGAAAGGCCAATCATCCCCACCCGTGTCAAGATACACTTGATCAACTTCTTGCTTAGTAGTTTGGTAGCCTTTTGGGACGATGGCTACCCCGTACTGGATGATTTCTGCTAAGGCCAAGCGAGAATGATCCTTCCTCCTGAGCTCAACCTCATGATATATGTCGATGTAGATATCTTCGATCTGAGGGATGTGGATCGGATCGAGCTTGGCCCTAGGCAAACAATTTCTTGGGTCGAAGGTGGGCCTTGCTGGGAAGTTATGTTTCAGATTCAAGCAGCTCTAGCTCTGCAAACATGTCTTTTGCCTTGTGGTGAGTGAGACACGTATACCTACCCACTGTGAGGGGGAAAGGAGTCCCACCCTTCTTTCTCTTTAGGCACTTTTCGTGGTAAGTAATAAGTTACCTCGACAGCTCCAACAAGATCAACTTGGGACCGGCATATCTCGGTAATTTAGTTGGTTCTCCCAAGAAGTTAACTGCCCTCAGATAGGTGAATGTGGGGAATTGAGTGAACACGGGGCCCCCATTTCTGTCAGCTGCTACATGATGCTCTTGGTCGTCATACGACCGTGAGTCATATTCGGCCTCAACAGGCAGATGATGAAATAGAAGAATGCATCGTTGATTTTTGTGAATTGGGGGATACTATTTTCTAGCTTCAGTTCTGGATAGTATTCATAGATTTTAACCTGGGGCCAAACCCCGCATCGCATCAGAGCTGGATAGTCTCTCTCTGAAGCCGCAACATAGACCACGTAGGAGTTCATATAGAACCTCCCTGTTGTGTTAAGTTGTTGGAGCTGCTCAGATATTGTGCTGCTTATGATTTCTGCCCACTCAAAGCGTTGATCGGGCACATTTTTGTTCATTATTTCTAGATATCGCAGCATCCACTTGTGAAAATAATGGGCGTCAGGAAGCCCAAAGACTCTGCTCAGGAACGTGATTGTGTCGCTGAGTTCCTCTGAAAAGTCACTGCGATGTATGACTTGTGGCCAACGAGTCACCACCTTTTTGTTCTTCAAATATACCTCGTTCATCAGCTGCATGCACTGATCCTCATTGTCATCCCAGGCCTTGATGCAATCTTCCCGGCTTATGGCCACAAAGTGCCGGTGGTGAGGGATGCCGAGCATTATTTCAAAGTGTCGGGCAGTGAGGTTGATTATAACCTCACCCTTCTCATTGTGGACACATCTTGTGTCTTTATTGTAGCATCGGCAACTACCATCATGAATTCGTTGTTCACGGCACTAACTGGGATTCCTCCAGCAAAGTGCAGTGCACTGCCCATCAGCTTGTCCATCCATGGACTTCTTGTGACCCTCTGGGTTCTGGCCCAGAAATCTTCCATGTCAATATGACCCAGTTCTGAGTCTCTGATGTCTAGGTCACACTCGGCCTGGGACTCGGGCATCCTGACCCTCTGATATTTATACTTCATTTCTTCTTCTGTGAGCTTGGCTTTACCCTTAGATTTGGTAGGTCTCTTGCTTGATGTTGACATATGTAACTCTGAACTTAATTGTTGATCTGCAAGAAGAAGAAGTGAAACCCAATGCAAGAAGGTCATATTAGTCATTTGATCTTCCATTAAAGTGTCAACAGAAGAAAGAGTTAGTGATTTAAGGCCTCAGGGGCAGGGCGCACGAATACTGCTGGTTACAGGGCTAAATAATAAGGCGCACAGGAAAGGGCTGCTGCAAGGGATAAATCAGCGCCAAAGGGCGCATGGCGCATGGACACTGCAGATTGCATTTTTGTTGTTGTAAACACAAGTGTGCCTGCGCCATGTGTATGCATTTTATAAAGGGCGCGGATATTTTTCATGTTACACGGGTACAGGATGCGCCAAAGGGCAGGTTTAATGCGTGTAACATCATTTTTTCATGCGCCACAGGAAAGCTTGGCGCGGCGCATGGAAGGTCTACATAACATGATGTCGTTGCAACAATGGGTGCGCATCGTCCGCCGCTTCAACAGTTGCACTTAGCGCATGTAATTTGAATGTTGCATACATACAGGGTGCGCCAAAGGGCGCAGGTTTAAATACTGCAACATATGAGTTGGGTGCCAAGTAGGGCGCAAGGAAAGCGTTTGCAACAAGTGAAGGGAGTGCGCCTTGAGGGCATGGCTGTTCTTTGTGTAACAGTCATGGTATGTGCGCCATTGGCGCGACTGTGTATTATGTTACAGGGATGACAGATGCGCCAAAGGAGAAAAATAACAGTGTCTTCTTTTCAAGCCATGATCTTTCTCTGAGGGGTTTGCATGTTGATAAGCTTCTTTTTAAGGGTACCTTTGGGTTATGAAGAAGCTTAATCAAAGAGTTCCAAGCCATTTTTTAGGACAGAGTCCCCTTTACCAGCAGATCTGGAAAGAGGGGGAAAATGCATGGGTAGAGAAAAACAGCAAGGAGGGTGGGGAGTTCATGTTTTGACAGCTTTTTTAACTCAATCCATACCAACAAGTAGCCAAAACCAAAGCACAAAATACACAAAAGAAATGAGGACCTCTTACCAGGATTATATAATGGAGAAGTGTGAAAACGGGTCCACGAAGTGATTCGAAAATGACAGGGCAGGTGCGCTGGTAGGTACAGATGTAAGAGAAAAATCACGTGATGTGTCGGATGATAATGATAGTGCAGACGCGCCTATATATAGGTGAGGTGGTAATAAATGCGCCACCAATTTTTAAGTGGCGCATGAAAAGCACTGTCGACACAAGAAAGCATGCGCCCTTGGTGCACCAAAACACTTGCCAACCCGAAGTTATGTGTGCCTTTGGCACACCGAAAGTTATGTCGACACAAGAATATGTGCGCCTTTTGCACAAAAAGTGGCGCAACAAAAGTATTGTTGACATGAAGGCGCATGCGCCTTGGCGCATGCAAGAAAGACTCAACATAGTGAGGCGCACCAAAATGCCTGTTGACACAAGAAAGCATGCGCCAAAGGCTTAAAAGGGGGCGCATGAAAACTTGATGTTGCATAGTCATTATGTGCGCCGACCAAAAAAGACCAAAAATGGCTAAGTTGGGAAAACTAGATTTCGGGAAGGGATTTTGCAATGTTCCAAATGCAAGGGGTCCCTGACGAGGGACCGGAACAAAATTTTGGTAGGTTATATGTAAAATTTCCCTTTCCAATTTTACGGGATAACACAATGCCAACAACCATGGCTTGCTCCCATCAACACAAAATTCCCCGCACTACCTCTAACACCAAGCTTAAAAGCTAATATGTCAGGTGAGAAAATAAAACCAAATGAAAGAACTATAAAATTGATTCCCTTTCTTCTCTGAGAATACTTCTACATCATAGAATTTTGGACTTCTTGTGAAGTAGGTGAATCACCTTATTTCCATCCATATGTACTCAACATCTCTTGTTACCTGCAACTATGTCTAACCATGAATTTTCATTGAGGATCTCATCCTTAGACTAGAAACCCTTGTCCTCAAGATTCCACACAACCGGAAATAAAATTCAAACAACACCAAGAAACCATGGTGTAAATTTGTGCACACAATCCAAACATAATATGGTTGCTCCAAATGAAAGAAATAAACCATGAACCATATAGAGATGCGACTCAAAGTCTCAATGGACTAACGTGTAGACACCAAATTTGTGTCTTATGATATGACCCGCATCTCATTTCACAACCTAACCCCATCACCTAAAGCACAATTATTTATTAATTACCTTATAATTAATAAATCCACATCACCTTACCCGCCACCTCATTTTGCCACCTCATCATGACCTAGTCCAAACCCTAAACTAACCTAATTAAGACCTATAACTTGGTCCACATCTACACCTATGACTAATGAGCACCCAAACCGACCTTCTAGTCACTTGACCAAGCCCTCAACTAAAACCGGGAGAAAAGTTGGGAAGGTGGGCTATTTTACTAAAAATAGCCTACTTTTTTCCTTACCGATGCGGTTCCTAACCACATCGGTTATGTAACCGCCATGGTTCCTCAGTAAAATGGGCTCCCTAACCGTAAACAAGGGTCGAAGGATTTTTGAATCAACAGAGATCATTGGGAGCAATCAAGAGCATTCGGATCTTCACTTGGCCGAGCAGAGACGAGTGAAGAGACAAGGAGAGTTGCAAGCAAAAGGAGATCAAGCCCAAGATTGCAACGGAATAGCCGTAAACCCGTGATACTCAAATGATCATCGGGAGGGAGATCTCTCATCTTCTATGTGTCAAGCCATCCCATGCCTTTGTCATAGAGTTCCGGACTGCATCTTTGTCAATAACTGTAAGTTACACCTGCATGTCCTCTTTAATAACGTTTCTTAGACTTTTTGAATCACGGTCCCCATAAATCCATTCCTGATCCACTACCCAACGTGTCATAGATCTAACTATCATTCATTTACCTCTCACCATCTCATTACCTAATATCACTCATATACTAGCCTTACCAACAACATACCCTACAATGTGAGAACCACCCCACAAAACAACCAACCTGAGATCCAAGACCATACCAATATCGGTTATCAAGAATCAGTATCGGTTATTGTGACTCAAAACCAGAAATCAGCCTTTCCCCTACCCGCCTCAACGAAGCAATTTAATTGATATTTTACAGTCTTTTGTGTTAATTCATATTAGCAGGGAATCACCACCTTGAAAGGAAGTTTTATATTTCCGGCCCAAGCAGTTCCCTCATTTATTGTCTAATCAAAATCTTGTGGTCTTGTGTTCTTATTTGCAGGTAGTCCTTCCAAGACAAAAGGAGTTCTTCGTAGTCAACTTTGATCTTTCTCTACGGCACGCGCACACCATCTCGAACGTTCAAATGTATTCCTCCTAGCCCTAACCTTATACTTTTAAAAGGAATGAAAGGATAGAAGCAACTCTATTCCCGAAGCCGAAACATTCCGAGCGAAACAAATCGAGCCAACTCCATTCTCTTTCGATCCAAACCATGAAGTGATCTACACCATCTCTACCATGTACACTTCTGTGCAAGAAACTCGATCCTCAAAACCAACACAAAGAACCATCTCGCCTCTCTCTTGCTGAAAAAAACCCTCGTGAGATAAGTTGCCACAAACACCAACCATGGTCATCCCCTAACCAACCATGGTTAATCGATCAAGATAGTTCCTCTATGATGACCTCGGTTCTTAGACCAATGTCAATGCTACTAGAATGAACCCAACACCACACAATTTGGCATAGCACACCACACCAAGTGCCTACTTCGACCAAAGCCAATAGTTGAGTTGAGCCAATCATTTCAAGAAGCATCCAAATCTCGTACAAAAATAATACAACAAATCCATGTAATAAATTGCATCAAGATGAAATACATCACCTTACCAACACCAAGATACTCAACCGCATCTTCAACTGAAGTACATGCTTCTCTAATGGAATCCCCATCTTTGTTTTGTGTTACTTCCTCTCTACTGAATCTCGTGCATCTAACTGCACCAAGAATGCATACCTCAATAATCCAGATCTGCAATCTGACCAACATGCTTGTGCCTCCAAGAACCAGGGACACCTCAGCAAACAAGATACATTCCATGCATCTCTTCATTTCTTCAGATCTGTGATTTTTGTTTATAACTGTGTCCGCTTAAGAATCACGGTCACACTGTAACCCCGACCACGGTCCTCATCAATCGACCACGTCTCACATCTGCCGACGCGTCGATCGCCACTTAATCGATGTCAGTCACTGTGTTCTCCAACAACCTTACACTTCCAGCTCCCACTTGAGATTTAATCTCTTCCTACGATATTCACATCAGAATAAAATAAACCCTGCTCGATACCAGTTGTTGGGGATGGATCTACGAGGAAACATTTACAACTATAGAATATCAAATTCAAACATGAAAATACGAATCTAATAATCCTTACAAAATCTACAGTAGTGGAAGTATAAACTATAATAATCCAAATCACACAAAAGTACACACACATAACAAGCATGTACCGTGGTTCACCCAATGTGGGCTACGTCCACCAAAGATAGAGATCTCATGTATATAACATAACAAGAGATTACAAACCAACTCTTCGCACAAGATTATCTCCTCCTCCTGCACCTCCGGTCCGGATCTACTTGAGTACACTGAACCATGCCTCCATACCACCACCTATGTCTCCTCCAGATCTCTAACCAGATCTACCTGAGTGCACTACAACCGTGCCTCTAAAACACCACCAGATCTCACATACCTGAAGCTACCCTGCATCTGCCACTGTGTAACTAAGCTTGATCACATGGATCTGCAATACAAGATCTCACTACATGTGGATCTACAAGAATGAGCAATAACAAGATCTCACAACAACCTGTGGATCTAACAAAATAAACCCTAAGTGCTTTGCATACTATGCAAGCCATTACATGAGACTAAACAATACAAAATAAATACAGTGCCATCTTCTCACCAATAGTGTACCTACACTTTCCTTCTATTCAGCTTCTCCCCATGGAGATTTGTCTTCATGTAACCTGTTATTTCTTTCTCATCTTCTTCTTCATCCTCACAATCTAGGAGAATCAAGGATCTAATTCAATCCTTCTCTTAACTCTCCTTCTAAACCCTAACTTTCATGCTTATATAGGCATATATAAACTTAGGGCACTTTGCCATGTGATTACATCCAATAAATCTACTTTAATGCTAAAGATAGATTTAATTCCCGAGAGTTAATTAAAACATCATCACACAGGTAACCGACACCGGTTAGCCTTAACTGTGGTCGGTTCCTACTTGATCTGACCGATGTCGAGGTCTGGGTAATCGATTCCAGTTCCCCCTTGCTTATCGATGACGGCATCGATATTCTAAGTAACTTTGTAACGCATGCTCCAATGAAGATATTTATCTCCATAGCCTAACAACCTTCACATAATTGATTCAATGAATCCAATATTGTCTAATCGCCATGACCCTTCTCACATAGATGTCATTAATTTGCTTACAAAACTTAAAACTCCTTTAATGTTCTTTGAATGAATGAGTTAGACATGTAAACCTAGATCACAATCACAAGACACTCTTTTCATGTACCTTCTAGGTCCGAACAAGGCAACATACCTTTACACACAGATGTATCATACTTAAGTTTTCAAGTCGAATCGAACAAGCATACATCATTGAGATAAGCCACCAAATCTCACTATATTGACTCCTTTCTTGCATTACTCTTCCATATTATCTATCACTCTTTCTTAAATTAGCATGACTAGATGTAAATAAAATAGATCCACCATGTCCCCTAAGACCAAACTAGCATTTCTTATTTATAATAGTGCTCTAAACATGCTTACCATCCATTAGTATACTTCACACACAACCTCAAATTCCATCATACAGTTTTCAAACCTTTACAAACCTTATCAAGCTATAGACCACATATATTTACATGGTAGTGCATTAAAGAGAAAATATCCACACACATACATGTATTCGTTCTTGTAACATTGCTTCAAATGCCTTCATACTCATGCTTGTGGAAAATCTACAAATATTCAAGAGCACCCATGTTAACATGCTTCCCAAGACTTATAATCAAATCATGTAGACCTATTTGACTATCTTTCCCAACTATAACATACCAAGTATCACTTGTAAACACATATTTTTACAAAAACTCAAGATATCTCTATCATGACCTAACAAGTGCTTCAATGAATCCTATAGAGGTCTTCAAATTCCTTGGAAACCACCTTAATGCACCTTCTTGTGACATTATACCATATCAAGGATCGGGGTTAATACACTACCTTATTTGAAAACAAGACACTTAGCAACACACCACAACATGTTCATGCATATATTTGATTACATTTTGGTATTCAAGTAACATTATAGGCCAAATTCTTGCACTCAAGTTATTAAACATACCTCATAGGTTCATGACACATGATCGCAACCCTGAACCATCAAAAATGGATCACTAGACTCCCTCTTAGTCCAAGCACACCTATTTTGATCCAAAAAATGGAAACAAACTCTTAAATAGATCTTATTTACATAATACACAGTCATACATGTATATCTTCCTATTGAGCCTTCTTACATATTCTTGAGCCTTCAACCTAATTAGCTACTTAATTTGCATACACAAATGTTTGTCAACTACTTTAAGTATCCAAAATGAATGAACATTACTACATATATGTTCAATTAAATACCTCACTACTGTCGGTACTCATACACCTTGCATAGCTATCACAAGACTCATGGTGATAGCAACAAACTTTCTTGAAGCCTGATTCATGATTGTACCTTCAAGCTTAGATACTTACCTTGATACACTTCTTCATTGCATCCATTTAAGATCCCCCTAACTATATGATTAATCTAATATATGAATGTCTCTAAGAAGCTTAGTAGAGACATCCCAAATCATGGGGATCTAGAACAAAAATTTTAGGACATTCCAAGACCTCATTGGCACCTAAGGCTCAAATTTTTCATCTTTCTTCAAATCAAAAACCTATGAAAATCCTTGACTTATTCCAAAAATTGACTTGGATAGGTTATCTTACATTACTCTTGGTTACCATTCCTTGTCCTGTGTTTTCTTCTATACTTTAGGATCCTAAAACCTCTTGTTTTGACTTGAAGGACCTAAAAACAAAACTTTGCAATGTGACCTAAAGCTTGAATGATATGAACTAAAGCTTGTCCCATGATTCAATGAGTCTTCATACTTGTATGAAATTATACACTCTTTTTCCTATGTCCAAACTCATTGTAACCATAACAATAACCATTGAAGGAATTTTCATACCTTAATGCATTAGGTTGTCTAGTAGACCTTGTCCTCTCATAGCTCTTGAAGTTTTTCTTCTTCTAGTCTTCCTTGGAACTTTTTCCAGCAATCTCCTTGATTTGAGTAGCATCTTCTTGAATCATATCTTTTCCCTTTAGATCTTCATTGAATCCTAGACCAATTATATCACATGTAGACTTTTGACTATTCAAGAGATCATCTAGATCCTTAGAGATCTTCTCAAACCTATAAAATGATCTTATCTTGCCAATTGCTTGATCAATTATATTGTTAGAGATGCATCTCTCTATCATACCTGATGCACACTTATTCCTTGAATTTTAAGCTCTTTGATACATTATCTACTTGGATTTCTAACTTTGAGAATCTCATTATACTTGTTGGTGTCAGTCTAATTTTTCTCCCAAAGAAGATGAATATTTTATTCATACTCATGTTGGAAGAATAATGGAATGAAAGGGGGTGTGAATCATTCCTAAAAAACTTTAATTTAATTTACCATCCATCATTCATTATCATTCATACAACCATTTATTCAACCATGAACCATATGTGTGTTTACTTAAGCATATAAACAACCATACACAAGATCAAGAGCAAGAGAGTACACAAGACACCAAATTTAAGTGGGAAACCCTCAAGGGGAAGAAAACCCACCTGAAACACAAACATTATATTTCCATGTTTCAAATTTAGTGAGGCAGCCCCAGGAGCCCACCCCATTTAGTAGAGCACTAACCCTACAAGGAGCACCAACCCCTAATTTAATGAAGCACCCACTAAAAACAAAGGCTATAACCCCCTATGATGACTACGCACCAACTCATCCACCTAAATATGATTGATCTCTAATTTTTTTTTCGCCACAAATCATGGAGATCTCTTATTCATCTCACAAACCCTTAGCACAAACCCTAGGTCTTCAAACTTGTTCTTTCTTCTTCTTTCTCAACTTGTCTTGCCTCTAAAATATTATACACATGATTTAAAACATTCCTAAACTTGAAACACATCTGATCAGCCTTCAAATCATGCCTTCATACCTACAAAACACTATCTTCTAGTTAGTACTTCCCCCTCGCAAGACTAGCTCTCAAATGGAGCTCAAACTTCACTTTTATATGTAATTATTCTCTCTAACCCAAAGGAGGTTGGTCCCTCATGATAAATTCAACCCATACACATTAATAAAATTCAAATAAAATCATTACAATGGTCACATATGACCCATATAGGTCGGTCATGCCAAAAACCACTTATCATGCACCAACAAGCCTCAAAACCCTATCATTGGAATGAGAAAATCCCCTCATGCCAAAAATATTTTTATTAAAGCTCTAAAAATCACCAAACATGAGTAATATGACATTTAAACATCATATATGGTCACAATTTACATGAACCAATCAAATTATTTCATTTAATGGGCCCACTGGCTCATTACCTTCACAAAAATTTTTTCAACAACAACTGAATTTTCATCTTTGGGTTTCAAGCACACCCAAGAACACCTCAAATATGGAATTTTACCACTCAATGGAAATCCCAAAACTTTAGAACTACTAAAAATGTTATAGCTCATGAAACAATCACCTGCTCAAACCACAACCACTTTTGTCTTCATAAATCAATCAAGCTTTCAAAAGCCTATTTTACAATCTCAATTGGTTTTCCCCTTGCTGACACATTCAATACCTACAAATGGATTCACTAGGTGAAAAATTAACCTCTTTTCACATTCCAGGTGAATCAAAATTCAACTCATTCATTTATGCTTCAACCAACTGCACTTTAAGCCTAAGAAAAAATGTAACTACAAACTTCTTTACAAATTATCCCGAATGACTCGACTAAAACACATCATAATGAAAAATACATACCTCATTGGAAATATATATAAATTACCTTTCCATAACATATAATAAATCCTTCCAACTCCAAGTGGAAGGCCTTCAACCAATCCCATCTCTGCAAACTTCTTTTTAACCTCTTCTTGGACTCAAGAACTAATTATTAGCCCAACATGCTCCATCATCACAAAACCATTTACACACTGAACCAAAGTATAAAACACAATTATACATGATTCCTAAGCACTAAAAACATTCACCAATCATGAAGAACTTAGATTCATCATTTTACCTCATGTAGTCATTTTCACCCTGTTAGAACAAGCATCCTTCAAACTTGAGCCTCAAATAACATATCATAACATTTACATACCATATCAAAATTTCAAGTTTGATATACCATTAGAAATATATCTGAACCAATTTCAAAACACAACTTGAATTATCTCCTAACTCTTCCCGAAATTCTGATATTCAATTTTACTCAAAGTTGTTCCTAACTACCCCAAAAACCATTCCTCATAGATATAGGGCACACTTTGCACTTTTTCAACATGACCATGACTTGAAAATATTATGTACATCAATAAAACTCAAGGATATCATAAATGTTATTTTATTTTTACCTTCTTTGGAGAAATTTTCCACAAACTGGAACTCTTCATAAATTTAAATTTTCAGGTGGGACCCACATATCACCACATGCTCTAATATAATTTCTGGAAATATGGAAGATTCATCTATAACATACAATCATCAATTTTTCACTAGAAATAAAAATAGACTTAGTATACGCATTATTCTACAAGATGCTCCTAACTAGGGTTTAGTTAGGGTTTCAAACCACTTTAGCTTCTTAACGATCATTCATAAAAATGTGATGATAAAACCACCTCATTATTTTTTGAAACCTTTAATAAATAACCTTAGAATATATTCCAAATATCTTAGGTCCCCATGCAAATCATACATTCACAATGAGCATTAAAAGGTCAACTTTTTACAAAAACACACTGAAACTTACCCGGTTTCACCAAAACTTGCATAACTTGTAAAATATTCTTCATATGACCTCAAATTTGTCATGAAGCATCATGAAAACATCATTTGACTATCTATCATTGATCATCTAGCCTAAATATATTTGAAACTCTCCATCCATTATCATTTACATGTGTTAACTACTACTGTTTTCTCATGTTTTGCTTCCCAAAGACCTCATATAAGCACCAAACCACTGAATGCAGACCTGAAACTCACCATACATTCCTTGTATACCATCACCATGATTCTACCATGCTTGGAAAATACTGATTTGGTCCAAATCTCACATCTCTATCTCATTCTGTGTGCTCCGTGACTAGAAACAATCCAGAATGACCCGACTCAACCATGACACACCATGTACTAACCATGCGAGACTCACCAACACCCATGAAAAAACACCTCATAGGACCATTATAACCTCATGAAACACTCTAACCAACTGGAGGACTCATACTATGACTTAGCTCACTCAACCATGCACCATGACAACATTCAACTCACCAAACAAGGACACTACCAATCAACCTTCATGTTTGACATCCTAAATATCACATGGAGACTCATACCACATCATGACACCATTTTCCATCAATGGGGTTGACATCAATGACAACACAAACAAACAATCACCAACAATCTCCCCTTTGTCATTGATGGCAACCATCTTCAGAAACATTGATGGAAACCAACATGACCAACACATATATGACCTTAACTCCATGTTTCTGATGCTTCTCTCCCCCTTTTCCATCTATGAAAAAGGATATATGATCACTAGTACATGAAAAAATGACAACATACAATTAGAAACAATGACAACAATGCAAAATATTGACTTACTTGACCAACAAGCTCCCCTGGGACTAAATTATCTTCACTTTGACTCCTTCAATAACATGTGAAGAGCCTATGGACCTGATAATGAGCCTCAATCCAAATCCCCTTGAACAAGTACTTCCATTTTGTCCTTCATTCATGTTTTAATCAATCATTTTCTAGGTCTAAATCATGCTTAAGAACACAAAAACTTCCTCTAACCCTGTCATATCCACCTTTAGGACCATTAGACCTAAAACTCATCTTTAGTGTAAAATAGGCAAACTATTACAAGATACAAACTCAACTCAAGCATACAAGTATCCTCCTTATAGCTTCCCCTATGAAAATACACCCTTTCTTTAACAAAAATGCAAAAAATAGCTTATTTAGCCTTCATTCAAGCCTTGAACACACAAGTCATTAATCACAATCCCCTAAAGATTTATTTCACTTATTTCACACTTCTTTTTTGAGGTCTTACCTACTCCATAAGACATTTTTAAAGCAGACATCACTTACTCTTCCCTCAAGCACTCAATCTTATATAAGTGAGCTCTCATGTCTAAAACACTCCTACATACCTCAAGAGCTTCATCTCATATTTATACACTCTCATTCCAAAACTAAGTCATGACCTTTTAGGATTCAAGAGTCACATGTAAAGTTATATACTTGGATATCCATCACAAACATGAATTATACAACTATCATCTTCCAATCACCTATAGAAGGCAAATAATGATCCATATACCTTGAGAATCTTGATTCACCTTTGTTTAATGTCCTACCACCTGTTATCAAATTTCGTGAACTTCATTTTAGTCAATCATACATTATGAAAACATTGAATAGCAAGTCATCATCTTCACTATAATTTTTCTTCTTGGCATCTTACTTCACATAATTTAGAGCCAAAACTGCTTTGAAAATATGCTTAACATGCATAACCTCAAGAACTTAGATATCATAGACATCATTTTACCCTGCTATGCTGAGAGCTAATTTCGCACCATGAGATTGTCATACTTGTCTTGTAAACCTATACACATACCTCATACTAGCCATGATTATCACTATAATAGTGTCTCTACATTATTAGACCAACATAAACCATCATATGCATGGTTTTTGATCTTACATTGTCTTTTGCAAACTTCTAAGATGGTGTATTTAGCTCACATGTGTTAGAAAACTTATTACAAATCACAACTTGAAAACCTCAAATCTTCTTGATCATCATTTGTCAAATAGTGGGATCTCTCCCTTTTCCTCAAAACTTTAGGTATATAGCCCTCTTAGGCAAAAAAATATACACTTTGTATGGTCATTTTTTCATTCTTACAAAACCTAAGAATAAGATCAACCTCATATCCATCTTGAACTCTGATAACTCTCTTGATCAACCTTTTAGTGTAGAATACAACTTAATAGCCCTATTTCACAAGAATGATACTCAAGCCATTTTTAGCTCATCATGTCAATGTCACATAGTATGAATAGGAAACTTTTACCTTTATGAAGCTCCTTCACCTTGTATCTTCAAACTTTATTTGTATACTTTACTTTCTTGACAATATTTGTAACTTTTGTAAATAAATTGACTTGAGAGATTATTCATGATTTCACACCTTATCTCAAAACTTCATGAAATACCAGTTGCATAGCACCTTTATTGTTTTCAAGTAACTTCTAACCTTCCCAAGACATCATTTGCACTTATTACTAGATGCCAATTTCACTATTCACAATCTTGAACTAGTCACCAAAGGTTAAGCATACTTACCCGTAGTAGTTTATTTCATCCTTCTCTATTTCAACATGAATAACACTCCATGATTAATATGTCTTATGTGGACATAATTCCTTCTAAGATAATAACTAGGTTGTATTTTGCAAACTTCATTTAGTACAACTCTTCCATAGTATTTAGATCCTTCTATAACATTGTAATTGAGGTCAAGATGAACCACAGACTTTTGATGTAATCTACAGTGTCATAAAACCATCATGATCATCACCACTACACACTTATCCCCTTTGAGGCACTCTCTCCTGAGATGAAACACTTCATATACATGAAAGCACATCATAAAAACTTCATGATATCCCTTACATTATTACCAAGATACATACTTACCCTAGGAACTTCTCGGACATGGTTCAAAAGATGAGTCATAACATTTGGGTTCTTGATAGCTCATACTTGATCGATCACCTAATACTCTTCCTTTTCTCAATCTTTGATAGTCACACTTGAGACATCTTTCAATGTAATTTCAAACACCCCTACACATATTTCATGGTTTTTATTGACTTCCAAATAGTCATGGGTTGAATCCTCTAAAAAAACTCCTAAATTTGCATCAACTTTATCAACATACATGTCACTTAAACCATATTCACCTTTCTTACGACTTCATGAAATCAAAGACATCTACTAACCTATAGAGTACAATTTTTCATGTATTGAGCTACAATGCTCAATTAAGGTACAATACTTACACAAAGTGCAAGATAACGGAAACCACATTCGACCTTCATAACATATGAATGGAGCCATGACTTCTTTTGAAACTAGATTAGGCCAAGTGACCATGTCGATGACGCATCCTCGATGAATTTCTTGAACTCGTTAAGCAAATTTTGAGAAATCCATAGGGTTTCTATGCTCAAACCATTGGTATGATGATCACAACCTACAAATGTTGACTTTGATTCTTGTTCAAGAATTCAAGATGAAGGAACATTCCTGAATGTGATATAAGACATTTGAGAACATGAAAGCACCATTTAAGCTTTTTTCATATAGGACAAACACCTCAAAACAGATCACCTTCATTCCAATGAAGCATAACACAAATTTCTCACCTTTTAGACCAAGAGAGCACAAAACATCGTCCATTATTTGAGACATATCCAAACATAGCCTTTCAAATTTAGGACTCAAACTTGTAGCTTCTCAACTTTCATGTAAGATGATACATAGCTCATATCATACACCTATTTTGACGCTAAAATACTGAATATTGATGCTTGAGCTCTAAATATTTCGTCAGATCAAGTTCTTTTTTGTAGTTATAGCTTCACATTTTAACCCTTGAGCCATTATAAACCTTCTTAACATACTACATTCTTTCTTAACTTATCATTTTTTACATCGATAAACCTTGATGATTGACCATACACGACAACTTACGTGATCACACCAATATACATGATCTCATGGCTTGAATAACACAAATACCAAACACACTTAGACCTTTGACACCTCAAAATCATTAGGTACAAGACAAGCCATTTAGCTCAAATACTTAGACATTCGAGAGACATAGACCACATTCACAATACATGGAAGACTCGGATATTTTACTTAATACTCTTAAAATTAAATACTAATGATCTTTACACACACTAGCATCACCCACATCCTCACTTATGACACTTCACTTGAGCACAAACCTTAAGAACTTAATATTGAGAAAATTGAGATACTTTAGACTCGAGACACATGTATCTTCTACATGATTTTACTTGTTTTGGATGTTTCTCAAGTACAAGGACTAAACATATATACTTATGCCAATACACTTTTTACAACTTGATAATGCTCTTAATGCCTTCAAATTTAGACCTTTAATGAGCCTATTAAGCATGACCATAAAAATTCCATAACCAATACATGAACTAGACAAACCCCAACATACCTTCAATAACTACTATGAATATCTTCAAACAAAGACAAAAAGACAAACTAAGACACCTATCCCTAATAATGACTCAAAACTCAAGGAGATGTCATTTAACATCTCTTATGACACTTGAAGTGTTCCAAACACCTAGTTCCTTCAACTTCTCATGAATTGAAGCATGAAGGCACATGTGATCTTTTCTTCAACTAGAGAAAACATACCTTTTTTGAGATGACATGGGCTTGAGAACCTTGTTTTCCATCTTAGTAGCACTAGAATCCTCCTTCGTATTCTTTGGATCTGTCATGACATCCTTGGACTCATTCATGGAATAGATTTTTCTCTTGAAAACTCTTTCATTTGATGTTTGAGACCAACTAACATCTCTTTATGTTCCAAACTTGAAGATAAGATCTAGAAATGTGTCCTTATTTATGACACTTATGACATACAACACCATTCTTCTTTCTTCTTGGCTCAAATACACTTAAGTTCCAACCAAAATCCTTGGCTCTATGACCATACTCACAACATGAATGGAATTCACCCTTGAAAACACTTACCTCATTCCTTGAAGACCTCCTTTTGTAATCTCTAGCTCTATGACCAAAATCATGACAAAAAAGCAATATCCATTGAATGAAGAACATACCTTATAGCATTAGGTTGTCTAACTGAGTTATACCTTCTCAAATCAGTCTTCTTGGTCACCTTATCATATGATTTTGAACTTGGACTAGCTTCTCCATCACTCTTCACATGTTCTCCTTCAAACCCTAGGCATGTTTTGTCATATGTGGCTCTTTGACCTTCTAAAACCCCATCAAGATATTTAGATCTCTTCTTAAGCTTCTCATACATCCTTAACCTACTATATGCACTCTCCAAATCTGATTGTAATACTTTCAATCTTTCCTCATACCTGGAATAAGTAACCTCTTTTCCTTTAGGGATTGGACACACTTTCAACCTGTGATTCCAAACTCTTGATAGTATTGATCATGATATTTATCCATTTAACTCATATTTTATTGTAATCCAAAACCCAAAGACTTGGAAATCCCATAATTTCTCCTCCAAAGATCAAATAACTTACCCATTTTGCTTCTAGGATCTCCTTCAAGATGTTAAACTTGATTTTCACTTACCTTCTCTCGATACCAATTGTTAGAATAAAAATGGAATGAGAGGGGGTGAATTATTCCTATTCAAAAAATTAATTTCTTATAACATCCATCATTCATCATTATTCATTCATATAAAATTTATTCAACCATGAACCATATGTGTGTTTACTTAAGCATATAAACAACCATAACAAGATCAAGAGTAAGAGAGTACACAAGACACCAAATTTAAGTGGGAAACCCTCAAGGGGAAGAAAACCCACTGAAACACAAACATTATATTTCCATGTTTCAAATTTAGTGAGGCACAAACCCCATAAGGAGCACCAACCCCTAGTTTAATAAAGCACCAACCCTACAAGGAGCACCAACCCCTAATTTAGTAGAGCACCAACCTTACAAGGAGCACCAACCCCTAATTTAGTGAAGCACCCACTCCACAAGGAGGATACAACCCCCTAGGATGACTAATCACCAACTTAGCCACTTGAATATGATTGATCTATGATTTTTTTGCTGCCACAACTGATGGAGATCTCTTATTCAGCTCACAAACCCTTTCACCAAATCCTATGTCTTCAAACTCGTTTCTTTCTTATTAATTTTCAACTTGTCTTTCCTCTAAACTCTTGAACACATGTTGTAAAAAATTCCTAAACTTGAAACACATCTGATCAACCTTTAAATAATGCCTTCATACCTGTAAAACACTCTCCTCTAGGTCGCACTTTTCCCCCATGCAAGACTAGCTCTCAAATGGAGCTCAAACTTCACTTTTATATGCAATTCTTCTCTCCAACCCAAAGGAGGTAGGTCCTCATGATAAATTAGACCCATAAACCTTACAAAAAATAAAATAAACTCATTACAATTATCACATATGACCCATATAGGTTGGTCATTCCAAAAACTACTTATCATGCACCAACAAGCCTCAAAACCCTACCATTGGAATAAGAAAAATCCCTCATGCCAAAACTATTTTATTCAAGATATAAAAATAACCACACATGAATAATATTACATTTAAAAATCATTTATGGTCACAATTTACATGAACCAATCAAATTATTTCATTTACTTGGTCCAGGCTCATTTCCTTCACTAAACAGTTGCTAACAACAACATGTTTTCATCTTGGGATTCAAGCACACCCAATAACAACTCCACTATGGAATTTTACCACTCAATAGAAATACCATAGAATTTTTATAGAAATACTAAACAAGTTAGAGCTCATGAAATAATCACCTTTCAAACCACAACCACTTTTGTCTTCACCAAATCAAGTTGCCCTTAAGCCTATTTTGCAAACTCAACTAGTTTCTCCTTGAAAATACACATGACCTCCAAATTGATCAATGGGGTTAAAATTCACCCCTAATAACATTCCAGTGGTATCAATCTTCAACTCATCCATCTCATGCTCTAATCAAGTCATTCATTCAACAAGAATATACTTGTCCTAAAAATGTAACTACAAAATTCTTCCAAATTTTCCTGAATGACTAACCAAAACATATCATAATGCAACAATACCTACCTCATTTGAAATATATATAAATTACATTTCTTGAATATATAATAAATCCTTCCAACTCCAAGTGGAAGGCCTTCAACCAAGCCCATCTCTCCAAACTTATTTTTAATCCTTCTTGGACTTGAGAACTGATTGTTTTCTACATGATACATCATCACAAAAAACCATTTACACACTAAACCAAAGAATTAAACACACTTATAAATGATTCCTAAGAATTAGAAACCTTCACCAATCATGAAGAACTCATATTCATCATTTTACCTCATGTAGTCATTTGCACTCTGCTAAAATGAGGATGCTTCAAAATTGAGCCTCAAATAAAAGCTCATAAATTTTCATATCAGATCAAAACATCAAGTTTTATATAGAATTGGAAAGGTATTTAAACCAGATTCACAATACAACATGAATCATAGTCCTAACTCTTCTTGAAGCTCCCGACATTCAAATTTTAATGAAGAAAGCTACTCCAAATATCCCAAAACCAATCCTCCTAAAAATAGGAACACTTTGCACTTTTTCAGCATCCCTATGACCTGAAACATTCATGTACATCAATAAAAAAATAAAAATATAGGGATGTCATAAATTCTAATTTAGTCATTACCTTCTTTGGATAAATTTTCCACTTTGGAATCTTCATAAACTTACATTTTTCAAGTGGGGCCCACATATCACCACATGCTCTAATACACTTTCTATAAATTTGGAAGATTCCTCTACAACATACAATCATCAATTTTGCACTAGCAATCCAAACAGACTCATAATATTCACATTTCTACAAGATGCTCCTACTAGGGTTTTAAACCACTTTAGCTTCTTAACGATTGTTCATAAAAATGTGATGATCAAACCACCTCATTATTTTTTTAAACCTTCATAAATAACCTTATAAGCTATACCAAAGATCTCAGGTCCCTATGCAAATCATAAAATTCACAATGAGCATCGAAGATCATTTGTATCACAAAAACACATTGTTACTTTCCCGGTTTCACCAAAACTTGCATAACTTGTAAAATATTCTTCATAATAACCTCAAACTTGTCATGAAACATCATGACAACATCATTTAACTATCCATACTCACCATCTAGCCCAAATATATTTGAAACTCTCCATTCAATCTCATTTGCATGTTCTTACCTTCATGTTTCTCACTATTTACTTCCAAAGGATCCCATAGAAGCACCAAACACTGAATGCAAACCTAAAATTCAGCATACATACCTTATATATCATCACCATGTTTCTACCATGCTTGTAAAATATTGATTTGGTCCAAAGATCGCATCTCTACCTCATTTTGCATGCTCCAAGAATAGAAACAAGCCAGGAATGACCTAACTCAGCCATGACACACCATAGATTGAACATAAAAATCATAGACACCCATGACACATCACTAGGACCATGTATGACCTCATGAAACAATCCAGCCTAACTCGGGAGGACTCATACTGTGACTTATCTCACTCAACCATGCACCAGACAACATTGAACTCACCAAACAAGGACACTATTAATCAACCTTCATGTTTTACCATTGACTAATATCACATAGAGAATCATACCAAACGTGACACCCTTTTCCATCAATGGGGTTGACATCAATGACAACACAAACACATAATGATCAACAACTCCTTGACTTGTGCATTTAGTTTCTTTTTCTTATTATCTCGCATGCTTCAATTCTTATTGAATACATATCATATCGTTTCAAGATAAGCCTCTTCTTCTTATTAATGCATGCATGAGCGTCCATATATGGAACCTTTATTTTTAGAACTCCCGAGATCCTTTGGCCATAAAGAGGAATTTATTTCCAACATCATCATGATTAGACTCAAAATCACAATCGAATCACAAGCTTCACTACTTACCTCTGATGAGCTACAATCCTCCTTGGAGTAAAATATTCTCTTGGACTTCTTCTTGTCCTCAAACTTACTAGAACTTATTTTTACTTTTATCAGACCTATGGGACTTCTTTTCATCATCATTTTATTTTCCCTTATGCTTATGAGGACACTTGTTTGCAAAATTTCCAATCTCTCCACAATTGAAACACTTGAAAGGTAACTTACCCTTATACTTTCCATACCATGTCTTCAACTTCCTAGCAAAAATAGCAATCAATTCATCATCATCAATGTTAGAAACATCATCATCTAATATCTTCTTACCTTTTGACTTATTTTCAACTTTGAAGGTTGTTTCCTTCTTGGGACGTTTATTCACACTTATCCTCATCTCATAAGTCAAGATACCATGGATTTAAGCCATCAACAAAGTACATAGATCATTGGCTTCTTTTATAGATAAGACTTTAGGATCAAATTTAGGAGTGAGATATCTCAGCACCTTCGCACCACCAAAGCTTCTTTCACTTCTTCTCCTAACCCTCTAATGGTATTGACAACTTGATCTACTATGAGAAGATATGTAACAATGGTTTCTTCTTCTTTCATCTTCAAACTTTCAAATTGATTCCTATAGGTCTGGAGATTTTCCAACTTCACCTTGGAGTCACCTTCATAGATCACTTGTAGCTTATCCCACATGGCCTTAGCTATAGCACATTGCATCACTTTGACAAACTTTGACTCTTCCAATCCACACAAAATAACATTCATAGCTTTAGAGTTATCATTACTAGCCTTCTTACTCTGTTACATCAGTTAGAGGGTTTTGAGGAATGGTGTAGCCATCTACAAATGAATACCATGTATCAAATTTGAAAGACATAATGTGAGTTCTCATCCTGATACTCCAAAAAGCATAATTTTTCCCATCAAACATATGAGCTTTTGCTAATAGAAGAACCACTTTGTTGACTCACCATTTCTATGCTTCAGAGGATCACCTCATGCTTATTAATATTACTTCGATGACCTACTCTAATATCAATTGTTAGAAGCAAAATCACTAGGGATGAATCAGTGACTAATAAAAATTTCATTCACTTAAGCAATTTCATCCATTAACCATTCAATTAACCATGAATCATGCATCCACAAGAACATAACCATAGAAGAGAAAATGAGATCACATCAACACAAGAACACAAGATGTAAGTGGGAAAGCCTCAAGGGAATAAAACCAACTAAAACTCAGATTTATTAGAGAAATGAATCAAATTTAGTTGAGCACCAACTCAACAAGGAGCACAAACCCCTAGGTTTAATGAGGCACCAACCTGCAAGGAGCACCAACCCTAAAAGGAGGCACCAACCCCTAGATGAATCAGCACCAAAAAAATCCACTTGATATGTTTGTCACCTCTAAAATTTTGTGCAAACAACGGATGATGACACTATAAAGCTCCCTTTCCTTCCTTCTTGTTCTTTAGGTCAACTTGCTCATGGGCTTCTTCACCAAGTTGATTAGGCATAATGACTTATCTCTTCAACACTTGAGCATACTCTAGAAAATTTACACATAATCTACTGCTCTATCTTTATGTTCATAAAGACATCTTTCACCTTCTAAAACACCTCTCTAGCTCACACTTTCTCTCATCTTCTCAACATCATCTTCTCAACATCCTCAAATGAGCCACACAACTTGCTTTTATACATAACTTATGGTCCTAATACATCTAGGTCAGCCATCATATGGAAAATTACATTATAACAACATAAGAACATCCTAAAACATCCTATAAAGGACCATATAGGTCAGAAATAGCCTCTAGAAGCATTTAATCCTATATTGGGTCTCAAATAGGCCTAATACACTAAAATAACCCTCTTGCCAAAACAAGATCACTTGAGCTAATAAGACCTTCACCAAAATTTAACATCCACTTAGACATGTTTTCTAAGACCACTAAAGAACCTTCAGAATGTTTCTACAACTCTAAACCATCACAACATGCAAATACACCACCATCTAGAGCAACCTTCTTCACTAGGTCTAAGACCTACAAAACTAATCTCCAAAGATTGAGATCAAAACCTCATCAAATCACCCCATAATTTCAAGTGTGATATATCAACATAAATTTCATGACCTTGGTGTAATCACCAAATGCATAGGATACCATAAATGAGACTGAGACACCTCTAAACTTCCTCTCGTAACCAAAGTCACTTGAAACTACTCAAAACTGCCCCAAAACCAATCTTACAAAACAAGCTATAACAAACCTCCTAAGGGCACAACCATGATCTGAAACCACCATGGAAATGTAGAATAGATTCCATAATTCCTCTGAAACAAAATTATTCAACAAGTCCAATGAAGAACTTGAGAGAAAAATGAACTTCTTCATAAACTTACATTTTGGAGTGGGATCCACTCACAACCATGACACCTAAATTACACTTGGAGAAACCTGAGAGATTCGACTACAAGATACAATCATCATACAAGAAAAAACAATCCATTTTGGACCACTAGGAAGAAGATATTCTCCATCACTTTTGAACTAGGGTTTTAGGAGAGTTTAAAAGCAACTTACCTTCTTAACGATTGTTCATTAAAGTATGGGCCTTATTTTACGAACTAATGCTTGGGCATACTTATTAGGTCAATCCCACAACTTCCTGAAGACTTCTCACATGCCAACATACATCGAAAGTCCAAATCAACCTTGGTTTTCTCTTTCAAAACTTGATAGAGTTAAAAATTCCATATCTTGCAAAATCTTCAACATTAAGTCCACACCTTCGAATCAACATGCTAACACCTCTCCAATACTCTTCTTTTACACAAATACACTCAAAAATGATGACTCAATTTCATTAGGTGTGCTTTCTCAAGGACTAGGTCTAGGAACAGAGCTAAAACCAATGTCTAACAACTGAACTAATACTATAAGACACTTGTGAGTGTCTCAAAACCTCATAATCATGTTATCCATGATCGAAAATACATAACCAGCTGCTACATACCTTTCTTCATCATGACATACCTCATTATGTTGATTAGGCCTCTTGTACATGTTTTCTTCACCAAAATTTACCTCCTCATCACTCGCCACTCCATGCCAACCTAAAAGAACCTTCATCACACTTCATGACACCCCATGTTTTCCAAGTTAATATATAGTGCGCAGGCATATAGAATATAGATAAAAGCGAGAATGAACAATCGAGGCCCTCTCTCTAGATATGGGCTCTAAGTCCACCCATATATAACAAAATATAGAGAAAGGGGCCCCACCTGCCAAAGATCTAAGATATAGAGAGGGGACCACCACCAAATATCCATAATATATATAGAGGGGGCTCTCCATATACCATATAGATATAGGGGAGGGGCTAAATAATATATATAGGCATAGCTAGATCAATACATAGGCCACCCCATATATTTAGAGGGGCTAAACCACCCACACACACACACACACACACACACACACACACACACTTCCTTAGTACTAACAAGAATGAAAAATAAAGTATGAGGCATGAAGTGGAGTTTCCACCTCACAAGATAGGTGACGAGCCTCAAATTTGAGGATTTCAACAAGTGTTTTTGGTTTATTACAATCATGGATGTGTTATCATACCAACTTAAAATACATTTGATCTCATAAAAAACAATTAAACGTTCCTAAGTATACAAGGAAATCAACATAGAAGACAAGAATGCACCAAAAGAGCACTTACGAATTTGGTGAGTTCTGCTACATTTAGAAAATTCAAAACCAAAACTTTGCAGATCAATGGATCATGTGCGGTCCATCTCTTAAATCACCAACTTGAGACAAATCCACGTAATGTTGCAGATGGGGAAACAAGTGGAAATGATGCGAGTAGTTTGGCGATCTACAAGTGAATGGTGGAGAGACTTCTAAGGACAATCCCAACGAACCGTGTTGGGGTGAAAGCCTTATGTCATTACCCCTAATGTTCATATTCTCCCTACCCTTGGAGGTAAAAGGAACCCCTTTGCTTGAAATTGCTCAAGTAGATCCTGAATCTATGAGGAAGAAAATTAAATAATATATTATAACAACCCAAAAAAAGTAACCAATACCCATGAAAGCAAAATGAAGACAAGGAAATCATGAAAAAGGGTAAATAAAAACATAGGATAATGCTAATTAGTCTTTGAGTGGTCCAATTTGTGACTTGGGTGGAGAGGTGCACCGACCATGAAGGGGGACCAAGAAGATATATTGTAGTCTCCTTCACTATTGCCTACGAGATAGGGAAACTTGTGTATATTTGAATCAATCGCACTTTTATCCTTTCCCATAATGCCCTCCAACTTGTCTTTCACCTTCCTGCGGCGTTAGGGTTGTCGGTTCTACCACTCCACTCCATAATGGCTTACATGGCCTCCACATTAGCATTCACCATAATGGGGACGACAATGAAAAGCTTAAGTAGAAATAATCAAGCCACTAAACACATACACCCATATCGAATAGAGTTTCGATGGCGTTAGGGTTTCAAGCTTGATTGACACTTCATGACACATGGACACATCAACGACCAAGCTCATGAGATGCCCATCGTCCATATGTTTAACACATGTCAAATGTGGGAACATACAATCTAGTTTTGCAACGAATTTTTGTAAATATCTTCCCACAACTACTACGCCACTCAAGTAACACTTGCTTTAAGTCTTTCAAAGATGATCCATTTATGAGTAGTCATTACTTAAATGGAAAAAAATCATATATTTTGTTAATAATCCCAAATCTAAACGGACTCGTTTTAGCACACAACCCAAAATATTTGTTAGTATTGAGAAATTCGCTACTTTGGGCATCTCACCTTCAAACCTCTTTCGCAATTGGCAAAGTCTTTGGTGCACGTGCAAGATTGCCTAATAAATCACTTTATCTCACAATTACCAATTTTTGATCGATTTAATGTGAGATTAACCCAAAGAAATTTTTGTCTTTTGCCAAATTAATCGCCAAATAAATTTTTTGTTGATTACAATGTTTTAATATTGTCTTTTAAATTGTGCATAAGAATGTATACAAAATATTAAAAATGTTTTTCCTTAACAATTTTATATATAGTTAATTTAGAATGAAGAGAAATAGCATATATTTTACCATTAAAACACGTTAAAGGTATAAATAGCAATCAAATTTAATCCTTACATAAGTCCGAAATAGTTTCAAATAATTTAAAGACTGTAACTATACACGGTTATCTCCAAATCTCAATGTAAATATATTAAAAAATTAAAAATATCTTTTAAATGTGATAAAATATAAGGTGATAATCAGATCAAATGAAGGGTGAATATCAATCCACGTGGCCTCCCTTTAGTAGTCACATTAGTAACATCTTTAACAATATATCAATGCTTCCGAATTAAAAAACATTGAAATAATTTTTTAATCTCACAAAAGTTAAAGAAAAATGATTGTCCCTTTTGAGGATTCATATGAGGGAGAAAGTGGTCAAATCTACCTTTGGCAAGCACTTACTAGAAACCAAACACCATATTTGTGTGGAAGAAATAAGGTTCTAAATGAGACAAATCAAGATCATTAATCACGCACAAAATTTGAATAAATATGAGAATTTAGGATTGAGCCACTTGTAATAATAAAGTTGTACTTAAATTATTTAATAAAGGAGGTGTAACAATTAAATCGATAATAAAATATGGGGAGATTTTTTGAATTGTAGAAATAAATTTAATGTGTGTTGAAGAGGTATATCTAATTTTTGAGAAGTATGCTTTTTACTAGGGATATAACCATATATATTTTATATATACCACAAATGGCAATGATGTTATAGAGCGGTGGTAGTGGTACTTTGAGCATTATATATATATATATATAGAGAGAGAGAGAGAGAGAGAGAGAGAGCATTTAATAGAAGCCAAAATACTTGACAAAGCTCCCATTCCTAGTCTTTTATTCTAAGTAAGCGTGAATTACCTCTAAACAAGGAGTTTTCAACCTTTTTTTGGTCTCTATTGAGAAGTTACAGAGAAAGTGATAGTTTTGAGAGCGATGGAATTACAACTTGAACCCTTGACCTCGTATAGGTTTAAGACCATGTGTGTTTTCTATGGCAATAGTTAAAGGAAGAAAAAGAGTTATCAAACTACTACAAAGTAAAACTTGCAAAGGAATCCATAAAACTTACTAGGCATATAAGTGTGTCCCACTTGGTGGCCAAAAATATTTTAAAACTAACTAGTAAATAATTTTTAAAAATACTTTTAAAACATGCAAAGATAAGGTAAATTACGGATTCACTCCGTTTTGGTATATTCAATCTCTTAAAAATACGTGTTTGATTATTTTATGTGTTTAGTCAAGTTTTTGTTGTTGGTCGTATTTTGTTGGCCAAGGCTCGACACTAGGATGTACAACTAGAAGATAAAAACAAATATGATTAGAAAAAAATGACAAAACTAGTCATTCAAATAACATATAAAGCACCTCCTCAATACCTTATTCTTTCCCAATTGTCTCTAATCTTACAAAAGGCAACACAATGTAGAGCATTTGTATTAATGGGAGTGTTACACCTATTTCTCTTATTTTTCAAGCCATCTTTAAAAAAATTGGTTTTGATTTTATAAAAAAATTATTTATCTTAAACTTGTGGGGAATCGATTGATTTGATAGGAGAGAGTAACCCCCACAACATAGAGGTGAAGTGTCATTTCTTTGAGGCATTGCTTTGAAAAGACTTAAAGCCTCACAAAAACACCACAATGTTTTGAAGTATTTTGTCAAATAGTTCCCATACCTTGTATATGCTTTCACAATTTACACACATTATATCTATAAGGGAATTCACAACTATGACTAATTAAAATCCCCAAGTTCTATTATAATTTCTTGTAAGTCCATACCCTCCTCTACTGACTCTCATTTTGGCATACGGTGAGAGTATGCTAGAAAAGGTTGTGGAGTCTATAATTACATTTTCTTTAAAGTTTTCAAGGCCTTTTCAAAAACTCATTTTGTACATTCCTTGCCATCATAGTAGTCCATGAGACAACATTTCTTTGGGGAATTTTGTGAAATGGTTCTCGTGCCTTGTGTATTGGAATCATTGCATTCCATGATATGACATCTCTATAAGGTATTTTTAAAACAGTTCATGTGCCTTGTATATACTTCCCACATTTTTCATTAAAGATAATTAAACAAAACTAGTCATTCAAATAACATCTAAAGTATCTCCTTCCTTCATTTTACATATATTTCTATTAAGTCATTTCTGACTACAATGTATATTGAAAATCCCTTTTCCATTATAATTTGTTGTATATTCATACCCTGTTGTAAAAATCCCATTTTGATAAAAAGCTAGGAGCATGCTAACAAAGGGTGGAGTTTGGCTTTACACCTTCCGATTACATTTGCTTCAAAATTTGAAAGGCCTTCTCAACAAACCCATGAGATCACATTTCTTTAAATCATTTTATAAAATTGTTCTCGTGTCTTTTCATATATTGAAATTATTGCACTTTATGAGATGATATCTTTTCGAGGCATTTTTCAAATAATTCACATACTTTGTATATACTTCAACATTTTTCATTCATATCAATCATGAAACTTGCAGCATTACTGACCTCTAAAAAAAATTCTATCATGCTTTGATGGGTGTCCATACCCTCTCCCAAAACTCTTATTTTGCCATGGGCTAAGAATAAGAATATGCTAGCAAAGGCAATTTGATCATTCCAACTCCTAGTTTTTATTTTGAGTAAGCAATTACCCCTGAATGAGGATTTTCATTCTTTATTGTCACCTCAATATGTTCCTCATATTACGGATTTATATAGCAAATCAAAAGTGAATCTGATTTGAGTAGGTCCAAATTTCTAATCTATGCTATTAATATCAACTTTTCATTAAATATTACATGGGATAGACAAGCGATCTCCATTCCTTACCTCGTCAAACAAAAACATGATGTAACGAAAAAAGGATTCCAATCTTTGGCGAGTTCAAGATGCACCTTCACGCGCTTGCTCTTGCCTCTTGCTCTTTCTTTTTCTCATGGAGGATGATGATGACCTTGCTCAAAACAAAACTACCATCGGATTATCAATGCTCCATGCACAATCACATTGAAATAAATGGTGTGATATCTTACCAAAAGACAAATATGAAGATGAAGTGGGTGAAGAGGCATTGCAGCACTAGAAATCTTGGCTTCTAGTGATGATAGTGGTATGTTGAGAATCTTTTGTGAAAAGTGAGAGGGCATGCGTAATATTTCAAAGAAAACAATTTATAAGTGCAAGTGTTAAAGAAGATTACTGGGCATTCGGAGATGTTGATCTTTGACCTTACAGATAGAGAACATCTCAGGAAAGAGTGGTGTTAATGGAGAAGTTGAGATTCATGCAACAATCTTTTGCGGGAGTCTTGCCAATGCTCTGCACAAACAAAAAAGCAGGTAGCCAACCGGTCAGTTGATCTGACACTCCTTACAGTCAAACTTGCAAATCCCCATACAAATTTTACCCATGGGCATGAATGCCACTATTAAAATAATCTTATATTTGTTATATTGAAGAGTTTAATATTAATTAACTCCATTGCCTTCTTTCTAAAAAAATCTTATTTATTGATGACATATTATCTCAATTTAACTACACAAATCTTTTTTAAAAGTGCATGAGCCACATCTCCATCACATGACTAAGTTATCAATATTTTGCAATCATCTTCTTTAAGTAAGAAGAAAAACTACTTTAATTTTAGGACCATATTTATAAACACACTCACAAACATTATACTCATACAAAAGAACTTTAAAATCTCACACATTTATCAATAACTAATTAAATGTACTAATAAATCACTATATTCATGTGTTGTAATACAAAATATCAATAAACTATGTAAATTAACAAGTATGCTAACTCTTTGTGTGAAAGCCTTCACCACCACCCTCAACTATAATGGATATACCCTCCTTAAAATTATAAAATAAAATCTTTAAATCCACAACCCATACATATCTTACTTTCGTGATGATAAATAAAAGAATATGATCCACAATGTTGAAATACTCTACAAACTTCCTCATCAATTCTATGGATGAGCCCCATCACACCTTTGACCCCTGCGGTGACTAATCCCAGCGTTTCATTTGGGGATGAAGTCCTCGATTCAGAACGTTTCTACCTAGAGCATGCCCTGATCGGGAGATTCGGCGGACTCTGGCCAAACCTAGCTACCCTTCATGACTGGATCACAAAGCTCTGGATCCCGATTCTATCTAGTAAGTTAGATCTCTATCCATGTGCGAAAGGTACATTTATTGTTGTTTTTTCCTCAATTAGGGATAAGGAAGTCATAGCTAAAAAACTCTGGGCTTTGCAATCCCACTACTTGGTTTTGAAACCCTGGTTCCCATCTTTTAACCCAATCACTGAATCCTTTGCTGCAAAACCAGTCGGATTAGAAGCGCCTCATTTACCGCTCCGATTCGGGACCGTACTTGTCTAAGCGCTTTGTGGAAATACTTTGGGTCATACCCTTTCTATCAATTGACCCCAAACCAGCGATTTCACGCACACAACCTTTGCTAGAATCCTTGTTGAGCTGGACACATCCAAAAATCTACCTGCAAATATAGAGCTTATAGTCCAAAACAGAACTTGGACACAATCATTAGATTATGAAGGCTTGCCCTTTAGGTGCAGAAAGTGTTTTGCTACCGGGCACACTGCTGCACATTGATGTTGCGAAGTAGAAAAGCGGAAGAATGGAAAAAACAACTGGTGGAAAAATGCCCTTCTGAGACACACGATTTTCGAGGCCAAAGAGGAGTCAAATACTGAGATCTCGAAGATGATTTTGTCTTGGAAACCACTCTTCGAAATTCCAGGTTGTTGAATGCACCAAAGAATCTCATTCCATTGGTGGCATTAAGAAGATACAAAAGAATATCATGAATCCATTGTCCCAATTGGATCATGGAGGATAAGGAAAATACGCCTCCTTGTTTCAATACCACGATTACGGAGGCTTCTGAAGTGGATTACGGTGCGTAAAAATAAAAAACTATTCTCCAAGAATAACGCTTCTCCGCCTTGCTAGTTTCTCGGTGCTGCTCAGCTGATCATCAATGCTTCACTTTCTTTGTCGAGCGGCATAATTGTTGTTTGATCATTGTAAATCGATTGTTTTTATCTTTGATTTTTGTTGGTCTTGGGTTTTATTCTATGCAGGTTTTCTGCTTTTGTTCTTGTTCTTGTTCGTTGGGCCTTATTTGTTCACATCTGGCTTTTTGAGCCTTCTTGTATAAGGGTATAGTCCCTTTCAAAAAACTATTTGCCCTTAATAAAAAAAAATTCTATGGTATCACAATCTTATATTTTAATAATTGTTTAATGTTACCAATAAGGTGATATCCTCTAACGCAACCATGGTGCACTTCTTTAAACAAGCCACCCTTCCCATGTTCTTAGTTATAAGTATGATTATGCTTAGGTTTTACATAAATTGTTTCAAAGTTTTTTTCGTTGTCGAATAAATGAAAGATTAACATTATTAAGTCAAAATTATTTTATTTTATTTTTATAAGAAACTTTGAATTGTATGTTTTTTTCAAATGATGAATATCAAAATATTTTTAAATAGGTATAATATAATATAATATTATATATATATATAAAAGTGAAGTCTTTTCTAAAATTTTATATGGATTGAAGACTCATTAACTTGTAAAATGATTATGTATAAACTTTTATGAAAACTAATTAAATAATTAAATTTGTTAGTTGTTTAAATATTTTTAATGATTTTAACAATAAAATATTTATAAATATTTGAAGTAACTATTACATACAAATTATATATTTATCATATAACTATCATTTTTATATAGATTATAAAATTAAATAAATATAAAATAGTCTCTTATATATGTAGGTAATTTGGAGGAATTCGTAAATACCCAATAATCAAAAAGGAAGCTCTAACTCAACACAAACATCATCAATTAAACTCAAGTAAAATAGTATATACCAAACTATTAACATATACACATTATTTTATATGTTTTATTAATTCGCGGAGGTGTTTACTTTGAAGAAGGCATTCTTTGGAAAGTGTCAAATTCCGGTGGCTTAACTTTAGAGTTCGCCGGATTTTAGATATTTTTGTAAGTCATAGATATTTACTATTCTTTGACTCCACATCCTTTAAATGACATCATGAGTGACCGTGGTGTTAACTCATGGTTACATTTTTATTTTACTTTTTGGCGACCATAGCTTAGTAGCCTGAAGGAAGAACCGACTCTCTACACCTTTCCCTTCTTTATCTTTACACTTTGGAATTGTTCTTTGAGTAAAATTATACACATAAAATTGAAGCCCTCTCCGAGCGTAACTTGCAACTCATTTGCAATTGCTCCACATCCTTTAAATAACATCATGAGTGATTTGCGGTGTTAACTCATGGTTCTGCTTTTTTATTTTACTTCAGCGTGATCATTGTGCATTAAGAACCGACTCTCTACACCTTTCCCTTCTTTATCTTTACATTGGAATTGTTCTTTGAGTAAAATTATACACATAAAATTGAAGCCCTCTCGGTAGTAACTTGCAACTCATTTGCAATTGCTAGTTATATATCAATAATACTATTTTATTTCTTTTAATTTAAAGTAAAATATAACAAGCAACATGGTTTTCTTTTTTGGGCTGTTAAAGATACCTAAACTATAAATAGTGGACTTAATTTGGAATGATGTTCACCCTCATGCTTTGGTGGCAACATTTGCTTTTATGTTGGGCACATGGAGGATATGATGTATCCACTTGGCATCTATGTGTATCGTGAATTATGATATAGCCACTTGTATATATACATTGTGGATCTATAATTTCATAAAATCTCTTTGAAATTTGGGTTAGAGTCCGTTGCATGATCTAAATATCTAGTGTACGTTGAACTAAGATATCGTGAAATTGACACCTCATAAGTATTATTTTTGTAATTTTGGTGTTAATAAAGGAATCTTTTCATATGGTCAATAAATTTTGTTTCTATAATTTGTTGATTTGAAGATCGGGTATTTTTATATATTTTTAAAATTAAGTTTATTGTTAATTGTAAATGTGCAAATGGTTTAGGTTCATACAATTTGATTGGATTTGAGGCCGCTTAAATTTTATAACGCCCTAAAAAATTATAGATATTATTTCGTGAATTTTTACAAATAATTTTTGAAATTTTGGTGAATGTTATGGATTGAAAGGAAAGATGTCAGCGGGTAGCAACTATGAGTAGGTAGCATTATGCTATTAGTTGAAAACATTATGATAACATAATATTATCGGCCAATCGGAAATTTCTCTTTTATGCACATAGTAAAAATACGATTTGAATATAAAAATTTGATTATTATTGTAAACACTAGACGAATTAATCCCAAAAATTAATTTGTACCCAAAAAAATAGAAAAAATAATAAGTGACCTAACACCCAACCAAATCAAAATTAAAAAAATCCAAATATTCATTAATTAACGAAAAATAGACATTAAAATTTACATTGATTTGAGGTTCAAAATAATACGCATAAGAAATAGTTCTACACCAAAAACATTATAATTAATATAAATATTTCTAAGAGATTAATCTTAAAAATTTTAATTTTAGATTTTTTACATATTACATTAATCAATAATAAAATTATTTTTATGCTAAATTTTTAGTGGTTGGTAATAAATAATATTAATAAAACTTCAAATTTTATTGTTAACTAAAATATTACTCATTGAAATTACTTTATAATAATCAAATAAACACCAAATTTTAAGTCAAAAATAAAATATTACCTAAAAAAATCCACCTATTCATATTCATATCCATATATCCATATATGCTTCTCAATTTAAAATAAACTCGAACCTTTAATTGTGAGGCCATGATATGGCAAATCCCTGAAGCTTTTTATTTTTGTTGTGTTGGATGCATTTGTTCTATGTTGTTTTGCGTGGAAAGGAAGCTGGTGATGATTAACCGATTAGACAAAAAATATTATAAACATGCAGCTTATATGTGAATGAGTGGAGTTCCTTCGGGGTGTGATTTTGTAATCAATTGAAGGTATGATGTCGAAGTCACTTTGCAATTTAAGCGGATGTGTATAAGTTCAAAAAACATTTTGTGATTTGATATTTGCAATGGTTTGAGTGTTTGTACCGGTGTTAGCTTTGACGATTGTGAGGTTGGAATTTGGCTATTGGGAAACATAATTGCGATTAAGAAATCATTTTGTTTGTTTTTAGATTTATTGGTTTGTGTATTCCATTCTAAAATAATGTGCAGTGTTTTTTGTGTTGATAATCACCAAGCTCAACACTATTGAGAATGATTTTTTTGGTGTCAAGAGAGGAGTTTATTATACACGAGCAAAGGGGTATTTGAAGAAAAGTACCTAATTAGTTGTCTATTTCTTGCGCGGAGAATTACACCCCAAATTCGAAGCACCATTTCAATTGTTTGCAGCAATACATGAATCCACTATGGAGCTTGAGGAACGTATTAACATCTATTTCGACTTTGTACGATTGAAGGGAAATAGGGTCATGGTTTCGCATAACATAAATATTTTTTAAGAAACATATTAAGAGTATGTTGACAAAATTCTATAAATTCGTGGAGTTTGTTTAGCGCAAATGAAATATTAAATTGTAAAAATGGAAAGAGGTAACATAAATAATTATGAAAATGCCAATAAATTTTTTTTATTGCTAAGTGGTAAATATGAAATGGAGGCTAATGAAAGTCTATTAGAAATGCATTTTGGAAATGCATGGCAACATGTGACACTTCGTGGAGATTGCTAGTTGTCTAAAAGAACATCTAGCAGGCATTGTTGCGGACTCATTTGTTTTGGAAGACAATATCGAATGCATAATCCACACACAATCGGTCCACTGTGATTGTCCCCAAATGCAAAAAGAGATAGAACGACATGGAAGCAGTATGCATAATGTTGGAGGCGTTAATGCTGCATGGAGCGTGTGATGAAGAACATGCTTTTGTAAAGGTAAGGAAATTTTTGTTTGTTGTAATGTATTCAAACAACTTTGAATGAAAAAAGTGTTTTGTTTATGCTTGTGTTGCTTAGCGAGTTTTCCGTAATGAGGTATAGAAACAAGAACCTGTTTGTTTTGTACGCAATGCTAGAAACATAGGTGAAAGCCAACGTTAGCCGCAGGGATATTTACAAGAGAATTAATGTAGGGAGCAACGAGCAATTAATCTACTCTGTGTTCTCTGTTCAGGCATCTTGCAGAGAGGGGCAGGGGATTTTGTTAGTATAGCAGGTAATGAATTGTTCTGCCATCGTATTATCTATATATGCCATATTAATATGCAATTTTAATTGGTAGGATATATGCTTTTGTTTTAGTAGTCATGGCAGTCTTTTGTGATTCTTGGTAGGCCATGCATACCATGGAAAACAAAGGAATTTGATTCTATTTATGGATGTCCTCTTCCTCTTACTCATTCTTTTCAATCAACCAAGGATTATAATTTGTGCAAACATTTTGACAGAATATATTTGATGACTAAATCCATTTTACAGATGCACATAAGTATCGTGAAAAGCTAAGGTTTTGTTTACACCTCTTCCTCATTCAATGAATCAACCAGTACCATAAACATTAGTAAGATATAATTTGCACTAATCAACAAACATTTGTGCACTAACAGTTGACAGAATATATTAGATAATTAAATTTGAATCCTTTCTAGAGATACCGACATACTCTACCATAGCATGAATATTAAAGAAAGATAAGCATTAGACCATTACTATGCATTAACCACGACTTTCAGTATGACATCCATAAGTCCATCAAGCTTTGTTGTAAACTCTCCAACAAGCCCCTCATGCACTATGTTGGTGCTCTACCACTGAGACACCAGCCCTTTACAGGTCCATCAAGCTTTGTAAGTGTGGATTGAACTTCCAACACACCCACTCAAGCTTACATACGAGAGAAAGAGGCCATCTGATTGAACCAAAGCCTACCTGATCACATTTCAGCCCGAGGGTTTTATGTACTCCTACGATATGGTGCTTTGCTACACTTTACAATTAAGTTTTTCTATCCTCTTATGATAGCAGTTTGAAGACCTTTCAACATTGATAATGCCCCTTCTTGGTTATTGGTCTCCTTCCCGCATCAATTGCATATATCGAGATTGGATGGCTATCATAATCTCTAAAAGTTCCATTGCCACTAAGCCACTGAGGTTACCCTTAGCTACTCCATTGCCGAAAGAACCTTAGTTTATAGATCCTCGAGAAAGAGGCCACTTCAAATTTTTGATAGTGTTAAAAAGTTCTAGTGCTTTATAGTAATCCATGAATTGAAAAAAATCATTTGAAAAAGTTATTGGTTATACATTATTCTTAAGCATTTGAAAGTACCAACAAGAGATGCAAATAACTTCAAAAAAAATGACGGCAAAGGTTTTTGGCTTCGAATTACTTAGCAGCAATGAAAAACTCTATGGTCATTGCTAAAAAAAAACTATTTATCCTGCATTTTCTAAAGCATTGGAAATTACAGAAAGAGAGACAAAAAAACATCATATTTTTATGGGAAACGTCTTCGATTTAAAATGCTTCATAGAATTGAAAATAATCTGTTAAAAATCTGTTGATTTTACATGTTACGACATAACACGGGGAGCTTCAAAACTCTGAATATAACAAATTCGTGCTTAAAAACTACTAATTTTACATTTTCACAGGAGCATGAAACATCAAAATTTTAACAGAAAAGATCTTCAGCTTTGAAATATGGCACAGACTTTAACAAATGTGCTTAAAAACTACTAATTTTGCATTTTCACGGGAGTACAGGACTTCAAATAATTACAAGAAATGTATTTGAGATCAAAATATGCAGAATTTAACAAATAAATGCTAAAAAATTACTAATTTTTGCAAGCATTAGGTTAGACTAAAAGACATCGAAATGTTAACAGGAAATGGTTGAGATTTAAAATCCTCCACAAAATTGAAAAAAATGCTATAAACAAACTAATTTTGCATTTTCCCAAGCATTAGAAAGTTCCAATAAAGACTTCAAAATTTTAACAAGGAACAACTTTATAATGATCCACAAAATACATGCTAAAAAGCCACTAATTTTGCATTTCCGTAACCATTGCAAGGCTAGACTAGAAGACTTCATATCCCAAGGCTAGACTACATGATGGTTTAAATACTTGGGACCATTGATAGCAGTAGTAGTAACTATACGAAACGAGTAGATGTAGATATATTAGATCAAATTACAAGCCAGGAAAAGGATAGAGGCTGATAAATTAAAAACTTATAACCAATAGATGTTTTAACTGGATAATCATTTCATTATGGATAATGTTTAGAACTTCTTTAGCTGATAATGTGAAAGTGTTATAATGCTACACAGAAATGCAAAAAATCAGCTCTCCAACCATCTGAATGCATAGAGGAGACATGTATAAAGTGTTTGCTCCTATTGATGCATAAAATAATGTATTCCAATCACAGAAAACAGGCAAACTATTTGAAAAGCATTATGTCAGTCATCTACAACAAATTATAAAGGAGACATCAAGGAATGCCAATTTTATATAACATTCAACCCTACAATTCTTTGAACAATCAATTTATATTCCATAACGTGACTGACTTGTACATTGCCAAAATCAACTTGACCTGTACAAAGAACCCCTAAAATCTACACCTATAAAAAATACTATCATTAAAAAAATGTGTTTTTTCTCCTATTGCTATTTCTTGAATTGAACTAAAAATCACCTATGTGACGATAGAGATTATACACTGCTACTATTTGTTGCAGCCAACTTCATCTTCAGACCAATTCACTAAACAGGACGCCTAAAACCTCAGTTTGCACTAAGTTTAACCAAGGGTAAAGAGAAGGATAGAGAGATGATCCAAACTTACCCTCTTTGAGTCTCCATTAAGAGAAGCATCGGTTAATTAGAAGTACAACCTTACTTGTATCTTGATTCATGAAACCATGTTGTCAATTGTTATTAATTGTTTCCCAAATCCCTGGAAAAGGCCCTTGGGTTTCAGACTGGACTATCTTTTAGCCTTGGCCTGCTCTGCCTCTTCATAAATCTTCATATGACCAGTAGTAGCAGGAACAACACAATCACTTGTGGGACTCCTAGACATAGATTGCTTGGACTTGCCTTTAGTCATAGAAGGTTTCTTGTAATCAATTGAAGCTCTCAAGTGACCTTTGGCATCAGTTTTGACACCTAAATCGATCTTTGCTAATCTCAACCATTAAAGAAAAAGGATAATGACTTTATAAATTAAATATTAATTTTAATTTATTAGTCAATATTTCAATTTGAAAATCGATGTAAAATTAAAATATTCAAAAATAGAATTAGAATTCTACGCATCTAACTAGCACAATAAAAAATTAGAATCGAACAAAACTAAACGCTCATAGTAAGAATTGTCTATCTATAATTTTAATGTTATCAAAGAGTCCAATCAAAGCTAGACTTTATCAATTAAGGCAAAAGAAAAGTGAAGTTGAAAGAAAAATTATAATGGAAAGGAGTGAAAGTCAATTCAGGATTAAATCATTTTGTTTATTAAATAAGATTTGATTAATTATCCTTTAGAACCCGGGATTAAGTTAATTTATAATTAGCTAAGAATTTTGAGAATAATGTAATATTCAATAGTATTTAAGGGTTTGTAATTAAAAAAGGTTATCTATAACGTTTATGAACAACCGAGGATATAGGAGATAAGGAAGCTTAGTGAAGCATTAGTGAATGAAAATTGTGACTACAAGTGATTAGTTTGCAATCACTCCCGCATACGTTGACATTAGCTTTGGATGACAGCTTCGCTATCTTGAAAATTTAATCATAGGTTTCAACTATAGATTATTTTATGGTTCTTAGTGCTTTCATAGGGTAGACATTTTTAACATTTTGTAAGATAGTTACATACAATATTGTGATCATTGACTTAATTATGGAATGAGTGTAAGTTTTCGGTATGTTTATTTCTTCCTTTCACAAAAAAATTTAAATTCAATATGTTACGAATAAATATATTATATTAAGTTATGTTTTATTGTTTTAAAGTGATTTCTTTGTTTGAGACTAAAATTCTTGTTTTCTTTCGGTGACACAAATGCGAGAGGATCTCCCATTTCCTACCAATTATACTGAGATAGATATGTGTCTCTTTGGAAGGTTGTTTCTTGCTTTCTTTTAACTTTCTTGTTTTTTCATATCTGATGATGGAAAACTTGTTTAATTATTATTCTATCTCGATAATCAAGAGGAAAATGGTTGATGACCATCTCTTCTTGATGAAGGACTCAATATTTACTATGATAATGTTATTTCATCGAATATGTTTAATTTTTAGCTTTATTTTTCTTGGGAAGAAGAGATATCGGCCATTTATAAAAGAGATCCGATCTTGGATACAAGATTAGTTTTGTTTGTGGTCTGCTTTGAGTCAGTACAAATGAAAAAAAAGAGCTTCTAATGCCAATAAAAATAATTATGCTTTTGCCTATTAACACTAAACTGAACATTGTGTGATGTTCTTTCTAATTAAAACTTCATAACCATGCATGCTTGAAAGGTAGATCACAAAGTGCATTAGTATATACAATTTAAATTATTGACATGTATAAACTTATACAAGTGTGTTATCCAAGACAAAATCTATGACAGCAATGCATGCTTTATTGACTGGTAATCTGCAAATGGAGGACAGGATCTCTTGTGGCACCGGTTTTACAGGAAGTAATAGGATTGTTATTGTTGTGCAATCCAGTAAAAAATATCTGCTACACAAACTGAAACCCTAGTTGTAATGCAGAGGATGATGATAATCAAATATACTAGAATTAATAGTAGGAGTGGAAGCAATTTGTAAATTTGACCGAATGGGGATTCAAGAGGATATTCTATGAGACATTTACTTAAATGGGTTTGACAACTCATCAGACTATTTGGCAAAGAAGCGATGACACAGAGAATGGTTTTTGCCATAAAAATATTTCACAAATGTTCAAGCTCATGCATGTAGAGGCGAACCACACTAGCATTTAAGAAATCATCTTTCAAAATTGTAATTATCCTCCCCTTACGCATTCACGGCGGTTAATGGAAGAGCATGTTATTCAAAAGACTATTATTAGGCATTGGAAGCTGTAAACTCACGAGCTAATTGGGGAAAACAACCGGTTCATGGATGACAATGGAATAAAACATGTAAAGACAAGAAAAGAAAGCGAAAACAAGTTCGAAGATCTGGGGAAAATATTAGGGAATACATAAAAGAGAATGGGGAAAGGAAACTATGCTTGCTTGTGGACATTAGCAAAAATCAGATTTTTGGACACATAAATAGGAACAAGAGAGAAAGCAGACAAGATACTGTACTATCAAAATCTGCGAAGTTTTCATCGAGTTGCTTCCTATGATGAGTTCGAGTTTTTCCTTCATGGGCACACAAAAATGGTGAAGTAAATCAAGGTTTTGGTCAAAGGAAACAAGAGACAAGTCCATTCTCAAGTCCAAAGAACATCAATCAAACTTGTCATCAATAGTGACCTTATTAAATGCAATGCGGAAAAAAATCTTTTCCTCACTGATATATGTAGATTATAGGCTGAGAAATCACAATACGTAGGGGAGCAAGTATATTTCAGATTCAGTGATCATAGATCAAGAAGTGACAAAAGTGAGACATCTTGTCAATTTGTATCAAGAATGTTTGTTGATCATACATTGAGGACCAAATCAATTTCATACCCTACTAATAACCGATCATAGATCGAGATGCCACAATCCAAAAAACTTGTTAGCTTGTACAATTTTTACTGATAATGTATGTTGATCATAAGATCACAATATTTCTGAGAAGAAAATCAATTTATTATCTAATCGAACCAATCAAAGATGAGGAAATTGCGAGTTAAGCTAATATAAAGTACAACGAATTGAAATAAACATGAATTAAATGAGAATTGACTATAAAACCAACAAAGCAGTATTGGAAGCTAACCACAAGGTCGCGCTTTGTTTGGTCTGATTTGTTGTTTTTGTTGTTATTCTTGGTGGTTGTTGGCTTGTTCTTGACAAAATACAGAAATGACCAGAAGGATGATGGTCTTTTTGCATCGTCATCAGAAGCACATACCTTAGAATCTCCTCATTGCTCTGCTCCTGCTAATAATGATGGTGGTGGTGGAACTGGTGGTGGAACGGGTGGTGATGGGGGTGCCACTAAAGGTGGTGTTGTTGTTGTTGATGGTGTTCATGTGGTACAAGCAACAGATTTTCTTCTCTTGAACACAATGGCATCAGGTTTGGCGGGTTTGGATTTGACATCGCTCTAAAGCGCCCTCCTCCTCCTCCTCTGATTCTGAGATCGCCACATTGTTACTCTCGATTAAGAATGATATTCTCCCACTACCCATCATCAGTATTCTAGAAGCCTTCTTGGTGTCTTTATTATATTTTAATTTGTGCATACACCTCATATTCGTAGGTCCATCTACTGATACTATCGATGGTTTGTATGCCCTCCGAAATAGGTGGCGAAAAACCATTATTCGTTGAAGAGATTAATTTATCAAAGCCACATTTAGCAAAATAAAATACAATCACATGAAAGTACACATAAATTACGAGCTTCCCAAAATCTCCCGATTTGAGAAGAAGAATAAAATAGATATCGGAAGAGAACCACACAACCACATTATTCTCGGCCACAGTTGCCATGAGCTTTCCATCATTGCCTGTTGGTAGCCCCAGAACACGATACACAAAGAGAAAATTGTATTTGTCTACCACATACCGGTACCCAAAGTAAGATGCACCTACAGGTACCACAAGCGGTGCAAAGGCAGAGTAAATTAAGGTTAGCACGAAGATTTTGATTAAATGCATATCGGCGAAATCAAAGTCAGAATCTTCGGATGAAGGACTTTTGGTTAAAGATCTCGTCCCTGTGCAGATCAAGCCCATTTACACCCTCCCTTTGAGTTAAGCCAGTATCTCCATCATCAAACCTAAAGTAGGTTTGACATAACAGAGAAGATTCCAAATTTTCCTCTTGTCTCTCTGAGACATACACCTCATTTTCTTCATGTGTCGACTGTATCATGCCATTCCTTCCAAACTTTTGCAGCTTTTTCTTTATCCAAGGAACATGAAACATCAAAATTTGCAGCCGCAGAACATGAACATAAGACAACAAAATATGAAATAAAGAGCACACTAAAAAAAATCAAAGCAAGAAACATATATGGCCTCGAGCCACTCAAAATTGACATAATTTGTAGTACACACAGTTCATGCATTAAATGTTTCTGACATGTCTCCTTTTCCCTCACGAAGCGATTGCCAAATAAAGGCAATGACCAATAGAAGCTTGCCAACATAAAAAAATCAAAACATAAAACTTTAGTTCAGCTCCATTTAAATACAAATGGCACAATCTCATTGAAAACAATGCAAATGTTTAATTGTTAAGGTGAAGACAATATCCATGCCTTCGGCGGAGATAATAAACTTACCAAAGTTATTGCTTTTAAATAATCAATATATTTAGTAAGTTATTAAAAATGCATTGTTCCTTTATATCAAGAAGCATGCAAATTGTATTCAATAATGTTGTACGTAGCCCTTGCATCTTATCTTCTTCATGGTATCACTATTCATAAAAAGAATCAATAGGCACAATCTCTTTACGAACTTTTCCCATAAAACAAAGTAGTGACATGATATAGCATGGTGTATAATCGAAACAACTAAAGAAAATTGAGCGAACGAGAGCATTCCATCACTTTTTATTGTTTTATTAATTATTTGTTAATATATATTTACATCGAAGGCATTCCCCTTATGGTAAAGGCACTTCCGGATGTTTTGGTGACTATGTTACATTTGACGTTTGTTCGAATGTTTTCTATGCAATTAATTTTGATGGCCGTTTAGACATTTTTACTATTTTAACTTGTTTTTAGATTTTCTCAGATCGCAGGATTGCGAGGATTTTGCAAGTTCCTATTCTTCGTCCTATACTTCAGTTGCATGTTGAATGCGATATTGTCTGCAGGATCGGCAGTTGCATGTTTGGGTGGCTCACCTTACTTTGACTTGCAAGAACCCGAGGCAGTTTTTTGTGCGAGGGTTAACAATATCTGCAATTTCAATCATACCCAGACCCAAAACCTAGATGCAATCCAAAGGCCGAGCAGATTCAAATTCTGGAGAGCATATTCAATTCTGGAATAGTGAATCCACAGAGAGAGGAAATACAGAAGGTCAGGCTGCAGCTTCAAGATTACGGACATGTGGGAGAGGCTAATGTCTTCTATTGGTTCTAGAATAGAAAATTGCTAACCCTTCCTTGTTGTTCCAATTACGGGCATATTCATTTTCCTTCCCCTTAATGGAAATGGGTTAAGTGGGTCTACTGTCTCACTAGATTTCACCTCCTCAATTCTGACGGCTGATGTAGATGCTCTGTTAGAAGGTCTGGTGAATGTATTATTATTCATTCATTTTTAGATGACTGGTCCTGCCTATGACTCATTGTATTGCATCCAATTTCATAAATGCGATTGAAATTACACGTTTCTTCACCGTTTGGAAGTATTTTTATGTAATATAATGTGATTGCTTATTTGGATCTCTTTTTCTCTGAAGAATAGGGTGTGATTTGCAAAGTCTAGCATTATCTCAGGCAAGATTTTCTAGAGAAATTGATAAATTCCGGTGCAAGAGCTGAACTATACCCACTTGTAAAACATTCCTGATGTCTTTTTAGGTCTCCTTCACTAAAAAAGTGCAGAGATAGTTTTAACACAACCCTTTCCGAAAACCATGGTCTCTCTCCTTTGATTTAATAGACATTCTTTCTTTGAATTTTCCTTTTGTTTATGGATTTCTAGACATGTTAAGCTCTTCGGTTTCTTTTTTTGGCATGCAAAATGATGTGCAGACATTGGATTTGGGAAGGTGTGAATTATATTCTTGTGGGCATATTTGGGGTTTTACTTATTGCTTTCCAATTTTTGGTTTGGATTATTCCCAATTTTAATCTATTTTTTGAAACATGAATCAAAGCATTTTTGGTTTGGTTTGGATTACTTTTTATCAGTTAAATTCTCTTTTTGTTTTTATAAATTCTTTGCTTGGCTTTAGATGATTCAGTTATATGCAAGGAAACATCACACATCACACTCCATCCAAAGCACTTATGGGCAACTTGTTTCCATGTATTTGGATTCGGGAACAATCCAGTGATTATTGAACCGAAAGTGTCTGCATTACTCTCCTTCATGAAAAGAGGATTGGTTCCCCTTGCACTGCATTCTTTTACTACCTTCTCAGGTGCCGTGTTTGTTTTACTAAAGCATTTTTGGTTTGATTTGGATTACTATTAGTCAAATTCTCTTTTGTTTTTATAAATTCTTTGCTTGGCTTTAGATGATTGATTATATATGCAAGGAAACATCACACATCACACTCCATCCAGAGCACTTATGGGCAACTTGTTTCCATGTATTTGGATTCGGGAACAATACAATGATTATTGAGCCAAAAGCATTACTCTCCTTCATGAGTGGTTGCACTACATTCTTTTACTAGCTGCCATGCAACTTTAGAACAATTAATGCCTTGGAGGTTTCGAGTAATTTACTATCAAGCTTGCATGAATTTGAAATTCTGAAAACAATTGGAAGCATCAAGCATCGAAATCTTGTGTGCATGGATATTCACTTTCTCCACATAGAAACCTGCTATTTTATGATTACATGGTAAACGAAAGTCTGTGGGTATATATATTAATTTGAATCAAGATTGTTCTGTTCCAAGTAACAGTTCAAATGACGGTGTTTGATGGAAAGTAGGGGAGTAAGGAATCCAAAGGATATGGTAGAGAAAATCAATTGTAATATAGATTTTGACTTGCAACTCTCACAGGAGCTTGCATAATTACACTTGGAAATGAAATTGCCTGTAATTTGATTTTCTCTTTAAAATTTATGTTTTTTAAATAACTGGGACTGAAATGTGTTAGACTAGATGCCCTTTGCTTGTAACACCATGGTAGCAGGGCATATACCCAAAATGGTTTTGAGAAATCTGATCTATACAATTACGAAATTATTCTTCTGGAGTTGTTGAAGGGAAGGAAAGTTGTGGACAATGACTCAAATTTGCTTCAGTTGGTAAGATTTGTGTTTGTTAATTTTCTTATGCAACCAATTAATGCTATTCTCAAACCAATTATTAATTTGGCTCCTTCATATTCAATTTTTCATTTTGCTAGCTTCTCCGTTGTTGTAGATTTACTTTCACTCCTCAACAAGGGTTTTCTCCTTTCAATTGATAAACGTGTGGTTTTGTTCTTAGATGATAGATTTTCACAGTGATTAAATCACATTTATGCAAAGATAACGAACTATTTGTCAAATTGCCTCATACAAAAATGCCCTGTTGAATGACATGGGAAAATTTGGCTTGTACAGTCTCTACCCACAAAGCTTGTGTGAATTTGAAACTGAGCTAGAAACAATTGGAAGTATTAAGCATTAAAATCTTGTGTGCATGGATATTAACTTTCTCCACATGGAAACCTGTTGTTTTATGATTACATGGTAAATGGAAGTCTGTGGGTATATATATTAACTTGAATCAAGATTGTTCTATTTCAGTAATAAATCCCATGATCGTCTCGAGTTTTCTCGTTGACACTTCCGGTGATGGGAAGTCGAAGCTGTGTTGGTAAAGCTTCATCGTGGACTCCAACTTCTCATCGTAGCAATCCGTGGTGATATTTTCGATGGCGAGATATCCGAGAAGCTATGCAAGTAGCGCTTCAAATCTGTGACGCCTTTAAAGGTCTCGCCTTTGCTAGCATTGGCGAGCCCCTTCAAAGCCACCCAAGTTACGCCTAATTAATCAATGGTAGGATCCCCCACTCTTGCTTTGGTGAAATGAAATTCGAAAAGTGTTTGGGTTCTACAACTAGACAAAGTGAAATCAACACTATGAAGGCTTGTGGAAGCTTGGGCTGCCACGACAAGGCATGGACATTAATGATGGTGTGAAACCCAATCAACACCATGGTAAACATTATGCCCGCCCACATGCAAAGACTTAGTATCTCTCAACATGATAGTGTAAGGAAATCCATGCTAATACAATCAAATGTGGTTTCTTGTCTAATTTGTCAAAATGTTTAGTGTAATGTTGCCTACATTGTTGTTGCTAATTTATCTTAGAAGATTCCAAATGAAGTCCAAATAAGGGTAATTTTTAGGGATATTTGTACAAATTCACAAGAATACCATTAAGGGAAACATTTCATCACATCAATGATGCAATTGTACTCCAAATATGTGGGAATGGATTGCCACCAATCATCTGGTGATGTTCTTCCCGTACACAGTCTCAGTAAAATTACTATGGAGGGGATTATCATGGGAAAATGTTGCACCATTGATATGGAGTGGACTTACTCTAAACATGTGGGCAATGATGGGCACTAATGATGGGTTATAATTTTTTCCTTTAGTTATCATGTCCAAAGACATAAGGAGGAGATTATACTGAGGAAAAGATTGCACCAAATCCTTAGTGGTGTAGGACTACTCAAATCAAAACATTACACCAAATAAGTGGTGCAGATTTACTCCAATCAAGTAGGAATGGATAGGCACTGTATACTTGCAAATTTCTTCCTAGATAGTCACTGCCTTGCTTTATTGTTAAGTTTTAACTCTTTTCATGGGCAATGCACATTTGGTTTCCACTGGACCTCAATACATGGTTGAAGTATTGGCCTAATAACCCCATTTCCGATCAGCTCCTATAATTGAATGCACCACTTATACAACTTTGTTGCCATCATCTTATATAAAGAGGCTAATTAACTACTACAATTTCACCCAAATAATTAACTACCCCTCTAAATCAAATAACTTATTTAATATTAGTAATTACATTCGAAGGTGTAATGTGTATGCTTTGATAGTGATGGAAATATTTGCTTTTTTTTCTAGTTTGAACATATCCACTATCTTGCATAGTTACAGAGACATTGGAAAGAAAAGCCAAGAAAGATGTGAAATTACTTGATGATTAGACTTTTGAGATCGTGGTAAAAGTTAGATTGTTAATCAATATCATTAATGTTGATTATTATCCTCTATAATTTAAGGCCTTGTGATTTGTGTATTGTTAGACTTCATGTCATGCCATTATAAGGGGAATTCGTTTACACCTTCCATGATTGACATGTACCATTGATATACATTTGTTTACATTCCATGTTGGGCGATGTACTTTTTAATATTGATGACTACAAACATAAGCATTCTTGGGGGTTTATGTTATTGATCTATAAACAATAGTTGATGTTGAAAACTTGTTGAGAGGACCATTTACCACCCCAACAAAAACCCACAAATTCATTGTAAGCATAACTTTTTTCCTTGTCTGAGAGGACTTTTGTAGTATCCCCTTTTGGGATATTATCCAAATATGCAAAATTAATTTGTTGAATTGACTCTAGAAGGACTAAACCCTCCTAGGTAGACCTCAAATAATCCAATGTTAGCTTAATCCACTGACCCAAATAGGGTTGAAGGCGAGGCAAGTGGTGGATTAGATGGGAGACCGGTTAGAAATTAATCACTTCAAATCTAAAACTAATTACAGCACTAATTAATTAATAAATTGCACTGAGGCTGCAAACTTCAAAAATTAATAACTTGCTCAATACTTCGTCTTTTGCCATGAAATAAAGTGCAGACTAATCTATAATTCAAGAGCTTTCCAAAGATATTAAAATCTGAATTTTTAGATCACCGAAAACCCTCCAAAACAACCCCAAAATCTGCTTCCAAGTTCTTGGGGTTAAAATAAATGCTATAAATTAATTTCAGCTCATATAACCCTTCCAAAACACTCAAACAATCAGCCCTTGATCTGAAATAATTGATTAGACACAACAACAAATAGATCTAGCATAAACAACCTCAAAACATGATAGATCAAACCCCAAACCAAGTCGATTTGCCTCTAATAAGTTGCATCCATAATACTTGATCCACAAAGTACCACAAACCCTGTGACAAAGAATGCAGATTTATGCTTCAAATAAATGCGCCAAAACCAAGACCAAGTCACCAATATTAGAAGGAGAATCACCAACAAGTATATTTGTAAATCTCATGAAAATACTTGATGGAATATCAAACTAGCACAATAACTCCCACGCGAGAGAGAGAACATTAATGGGCATGCATCCCAACTCCAAGCATGGAGTAAAATCAAATAATCAATCAACATACCCTCTAAGGAAATGTGACCTCCCTTTTATAGAACTAGGGTGCGATATCCAATAAAAAGTGACCTTTCCTTTTGGAGGAAAACATAAACTCTCATTAAAATATTTAATACTAAGACTATGTGCACTTTATTTATTTTTAATTAAATAAATAAAAGTAACTAACCTATGTGCACATTAAAATAACTAAAGAGACTCCCACTTGTAGCTTAGGCATGCCGAGGGTATAAATGCAAATGAAAAATAAATATTAATAATGTCCCGAAAAGGGGACATTACTGACTTTTACCTTGAATTGTCAACATGTTCTATTAATACTTGTAGACACTAAAATTTGGTAACTTGTCCTTGTGTAATGCCAAGTTTGACCATGTTCCCTTATTAAGACAAATGCTCACATTCGGAATCCAATCTCCTCATATCTCTAGCTCTTCTACAACTTACTTATCTTTACACTCTACTTTGTTATCAATTCAAAGAATATTATTTACTAGCCCAACAACAACCCACAAATTCAATGTACACAAAAAAATTTGTCCCTTGCATAAGAGAAATTGTCCTTCAATTGTCATCATTTTCCATTAATACCAATTATTTTCTACAATACTACATCTGATTGGAAAACCTAGTAACTTCAACACGTATTTATTATGTAGCAAAATCAAATTGTTAATTGGTCATAAAACATATCTTTGAAGTACACGGAGGGCATTGATAACCCCGTTGTGTGATTGCTTAAAGAGATAATACACATGCATCACAAATAACCATACAAGACTTGAACCAAAAGTACAAGAATCATATTGTAGACACTAAATCACACACTTTGGGTATATATCTAGTCATGATCACATATTACTATTCATATTATTCCTAAGTAAGAAAATTACTAATTGACCCACGTCTTTGGCCATATTTGCTTGTTTTTGTTGCCTCTATTGATCTTACACTTCTTCTAGCCTAATTTTTCTTTTCATACTTTGGCATTTCTCACTCTAGACACTACCACCTAGACGGGATGTCGGCATTAGGCACCCTCATCCCCTCTGGGCGCCCTTGACCTCTTTGTACTTTTCTCACATCTTTTGGGTCCTTTATATCCATTTGGGCATATTATATTTTTGGTAGTCGGCCTTTTCGAGGTTAATTATGAAATTCAAGCAAGGGAATCATATAAATATAAAGTTATGTGACCATAATAAAGGACTAAGCATTAGCATTTATCACCACCTAAGGTTACATCAAAGGCATTATCAATACCATTCAAGCATCCATATAGCATCCACATAAGGGCAAGGGACTGCATTTTTCTACATACACTTCATAGGAGGGGAAGTTCATTCTTTCATGCACACATATATTTACATATTTTACATCTAGTTGCTTGCTCAGCTATCAGAGTGCGACACACACACAAGATCCACCTAGGGCACAATTTCGCTACACACACAAATAGAACTATATTGGAGTCCGAGATGTAGTGCATCACTTGGTCGTAAGTTCACTTTTTTGGTAGCGAGACGATAGTCGACCTCATTTGCATTTGTAGACACAAAATCATGCACTTTAGACAATATTTAGGCCCGGTCTCATCTACTATTTAGAGGTTTTTAGTGAAGAAAGTACTAATTAATCTCCATCTTTTGGCCATCTTGTTTTATTTTATTTCATAATTCTTGATATTTTACATCCATATGCCCAATTTGTTTCATTCATTTGCCATTATTTTAGCCTTGGTGGGGTGCCCGTGGGCACCTTGGTCTCACCAAGGGTGCCTCGATCCTTCTTGAACTTTCTGCCACTTTTTGGGCTCTTTCTAGCCATTTCTCCTTCTTATCTTTTTGGTGGTCAACCATTTCGGGGTTAATTATGAAATTAGATCAAGAGAACCCTATAAATATAAATTTATGAGACCATAATGAGGGACCTAACACTAGTCATTACTATCATCCATCTAGAGTTGCATCCATCTATTACATTGGAGATCACTTGCATCCACATAGCTCCATCATAAGGCACAAGGCTAGGACATCTACATCACACTTCATAGGGGGAGGATTCTATTCTATTTCATGCACGCATTCTATTACATTTTCTACATCTAGTTATTGCTCGCTACTTCACAAAGTGTGACTTGCGAGAGCACTAGGAACATTATGCACACACTCACCGGAACTACATTTGGGTCGAAATGGAGTGCATGACACTTAGTTAGTAAGCCCACTATTGTGGAAGGCGAGGTCACCCAACCCATTCATTTACATCTTTATTTTTAGGGTTTTGATACTTCTCTTGGTATTTTACAGGTCTTTACATCATCTTGGATTATTGGCGACACTCAGTACAGGACAACGAATCTAATGTGACACACGGTGATGGTTTTGCACTACCTCCCGAGACATGAGATTGATTTCAAATCTTTTGCACTGAGACCAAGGCACCCGGTTTACAAACCGAGAGCACGCACAGGTGCCCTAGTCCCTCTCCATATGCTCCGGATTAGCAGATACTCTAGATCCATATTTTTCAAAGCCTCTGCTGACAATTGTTCCTTCTTCAGATTCTCTAGTCACCTCTGCGACATTGTCATGCGAGCATCTTTTATTCAGCTGAGTTCTTTCATCTTCCCTCTTGCACATTAGTGATTTTAATTTTATTATATCAATTTCTTAATTCATTTAAAAGCTTCTTTATTGCATTTTATGTCCTCTCTAGATTATATTAACTAACATACATCATTTACATTTTTAGTTAATCATTTTGGTGAACCCGATGTGTCAACACTTCCTTTTATCATGGTATCTCCTTATCACATTATGGCTCAATCTTCTTATCCTACCTATGCACCCACTAATGTCTCAGGCATAGTTACTACCTCTGTTGATTTCATGCACGTGTGTACCCAACATCCTCCTCACTTTTTCATGCCTAAGGTTAATTCATCAATTAACGTAGTTCTACTCATCTTAATCCACCCTACGGATCCACCCGCGTCTATTCCACTACCCATTACTCCAGCAGATCCTCCTACCACTTCTAAGGGCTATGACATCATTGAACAACTTAAAAATATGCCCGCTAAGATATCTCTTTATGACTTATTGTGTAGCACTAGATTGTCATAATACGCTATAAGCTACCCTTCGTATTATTCATATTGAAATCAATAACTCCACAGAGGCCTTTGCACATCTCATACAATCTCTTCACAATTTACCACATGATATCTCTTTCAATGATGCGAGATATCTCACCTTTTTGCTAAAAGGAATATGTGTGCTCTTTAGCTCATTCTTTGCCATTGTCATTACTTACTTGCATCAAATGAGTCCTCATTGATAATGGATCAACTATTAATATTTTCACTCATTCTTTCTTACGACAATTGGGTATTAGCGATAATCTAATTTCTAAGAATTCCACTCTCATTCGTGGTTACGATTCTACCACTCGCACATGCTTAGGGACTATCTCATTACATATTCGGGTTGGACCTAAGACTATTCTCATTGAGTTATATGTTATTGATGCCTCCTTTTAGTTCAATATCTTGTTAGGAAGGCCTTGGATTCACACAATGCAAGAAATCCCATCTACTATCCACCAATGTGTCAAGTTTTTACATGATGGCTATGAACATACTATCACGGTAGATCCGAGCCATTCAATATTTTCATATAGAACTTATTCTCGATATGCCAATACCGTCTTCGCAACGTATTCCATATGCCATTCTTGACACATATGACATTGGTCGATCCCTAATGCTTCACAAACCCCTACTAGTATTATCGAGTGCTCTTGCTATTTCTACTCACACTACCACTATTATTTCACCTACGATTATTTGTCACCTGCGATGTTCCATCTACACACCAATTCGACACCTTCTCCAATTATGGTTCGCTTGACTAACATACTTGATAGTGCCACCATGACATGATGATGCTCATACCATGTGATTCTAAGGATTTTTAATGTCAAGGGTTGTTAATATAACTTCTTGACGAATCATTAGGTCAACTTAATTTTACTCCTCTTGGTGTAGATGATTCTTATTTTGAAGAAACCTTTACGCCTGAGTCGAGAGAGTATAGGTTCAATACCCCTCCATAATGTTATGGTGTTATATAAGGGATCTGTGCATAGTGTCAACACTATTTCATCTCCTCCTCCACTATTGGCAGCTCCGCTACCTCCTTTTACATGCACACTATTCATTAACAGGTCCTTTTGGAAACACATCCCTATAGATTCTACTTGTTTAGATACTATTTTCACACATGACAGTTTGGCTTGGTTTTGTATGATGCTTAACAACATCTTACCACCTCTTCATTCGCCACATATCTATCATGGTTACTTTCACATTACGACAGACTTATGGCTTGTATGTCTTTCATTTGACTGTATTTGTTGTGTGTACCCCTTTTGATTCTCCTTTCACACTTGGTCAGTCATGGCTTGACTATATAGGCGGTACATTAGATGCTCACTACTCTTCACTCACATTTCCTATGCCTTTTGGCTATATTTCTATTTCTAATGATTCTTCTCCCACTTACATTCCCAATATCTCTCATTGGCATGCTCATGGTTGTCCATTGATCACATTTACTAATGAAGAATACACAATGAATGTGTACACACTCTGCCATAATGGGGCCCTATATGACCCTCCTCATTTTATAGCTTATCAAGTTTCGATGTTGCTCCAATAGGTTTCAATCATGACAATGATGATCTTCTTGATAATGGCCCATAGTCATCTTTTCTATCTTACACTTGGGGGCATCACATCTAATACATCCCCTACTCACCCTATCATCTATCATCTTTGTGTTATCTTATAGGAATTTTCATCACACATTAAGCATCGGCCATTACCAGATGATGTACTCTTGTGCTTGAGTTCACAATTATTTGTTGAGGGATTACTACACATAAACCCCACACCGCACAAAGAGCACTTACACACCACATCTATTCACATATATTGCGTAATCATACATCATACTAGTTTTCACTATGTGTATATCATACTACACGTTAGCATCATACACTCCTCATTCTACATACTACATTACTAGTCTATCTACATACATTACATGTCACTTTGTTACACTTTACATATTCTACACATCTTGCATTGCATTCTACACATTGCATATTTACATATTCTACTCATCACATGGTCATCTTTCATCATTACATATACTACATTTTCTTCTATGCGCTGCACTCACTACCCTATGATGCACTTTAGTTCCTCGGTCCATACTCGATTGTCAAGGGTTTACAAATCAAATGGACCTTACATTCATCACACACTTACTCTTCAACCTTTCATCATGCGACATTTCCATCTTAGTGACATCGTTTTAGACTAAATCATGTCACATATTCTATCATTCTCAGTAGTGGTATACACCTTAGGTTACATCACCACTCCCTCTTTTTATCTTGTAGTGATATACGCTTAGGGATATACCAACTTAAAATACATTTGATCTCATAAAAACAATTAAACGTTCCAAAGTATACAAGGAAATCAACATAGAAGACAAGAATGCACCAAAAGAGCACTTCGAATTTGGTGAGTTCTGCTACATTTAGAAAATTCAAAACCAAAACTTTGCGGATCAATGGATCGTGTTGTCCATCTCTTAAATCACCAACTTGAGACAAATCCATGTAATGTTGCGAGATGGGGAAACAAGTGGAAATGATGATAGTTTGACGATCTACAAGTGAACGGTGGAGAGCCTCTAAGGACAATCCCAACGAACCGTGTTGGGGTGAAAGCCTTATGTCATTACCCTAATGTTCATATTCTCCCTACCCTTGGAGGTAAAAGGAACCCCTTTGCTTGAAATTGCTCAAGTAGATCCGAATCTATGAGGAAGAAAATTAAATAATATATTATAACAACCCAAAAAAAAGTAACCAATACCCATGAAAGCAAAATGAAGACAAGGAAATCATGAAAAAGGGTAAATAAAAACATAGGATAATGTTAATTAGTCTTGAGTGGTCCAATTTGTGACTTGGGTGGAGAGGTGCACCACCATAGAAGGGGGACCAAGAAGATATATTGTAGTCTCCTTCACTATTGCCTACGAGATAGGGAAACTTGTGTATATTTGAATCAATCGCACTTTATCCTTTCCCATAATGCCCTCAACTTGTCTTTCACCTTCCTCTGGCGTTAGGGTTGTCAGTTCTACCACTCCACTCCATAATGGCTTACATGGCCTCCACATTAGCATTCACCATAGTGGGGACAACAATGAAAAGCTTAAGTAGAAATAATCAAGCCACTAAACACATACCACCCATATCGAATAGAGTTTTCGATGGCGTTAGGGTTTCAATCTTGATCGACACTTCATAGACACATGGACACATCAACGACCAAGCTCATGAAATGCCCATCGTCCATATGTTTAACACATGTCAAATGTGGGAACATACTGATCTAGTTTTGCAACGAATTTTTTGTAAATATCTTCCCACAACTACTACGCCACTCGGTAACACTTGCTTTAAGTCTTTCAAAGATGATCCATTTATGAGTAGTCATTACTTAAATGGAAAAAAAAATCATATATTTTGTTAATAATCCCAAATCTAAACGGACTCGTTTTAGCACACAACCCAAAATATTTGTTAGTATTGAGAAATTCGCTACTTTGGGCATCTCACCTTCTAACCTCTTTCGCGATTGGCAAAGTCTTTGGTGCACGTGCGATTGCCTAATAAATCACTTTATCTCACAATTACCAATTTTTGATCGATTTAATGTGAGATTAACCCAAAGAATTTTTGTCTTTTGCCAAATTAATCGCCAAATAAATTTTTGTTGATTACAATGTTTTAATATTGTCTTTTAAATTGTGCATAAGAATATATACAAAATATTAAAAATGTTTTTTCCTTAACAATTTTATATATAGTTAATTTAGAATGAAGAGAAATAACATATATTTTACCATTAAATCCACGTGGCCTCCCTTTAGTAGTCACATTATTAACATCTTTAACAATATATCAATGCTTCCGAATTAAAAAAACATTGAAATAAGTTTTTTAATCTCACAAAAGTTAAAGAAAATGATTGTCCCTTTTGAGGATTCATATGAGGAGAGAAAGTGGTCAAATCTACCTTTGGCAAGCACTTACTAGAAACCAAACACCATATTTGTGTGGAAGAAATAAGGTTCTAAATGAGACAAATCAAGATCATTAATCACGCACAAAATTTGAATAAATATGAGAATTTAGGATTGAGCCACTTGTAATAATAAAGTTGTACTTAAATTATTTAATAAAGGAGGTGTAACAATTACGTCGATAATAAAATATGGGGAGATTTTTTGAATTGTAGAAATAAATTTAATGTGTGTTGAAGAGGTATATCTAATTTTTGAGAAGTATGCTTTTTACTAGGGATATAACCATATATATTTTATATATACCACAAATGGCAATGATGTTATAGCAGTGGTAGTGGTACTTTGAGCATTATATATATATATATATATATATATATATATATATAGAGAGAGAGAGAGAGAGAGAGAGAGAGAGAGAGAGAGAGAGAGAGAGAGAGAGAGAGAGAGAGAGAGAGCATTTAATAGAAGCCAAAATACTTGACAAAGCTCTCATTCCCAGCTTTTTTATTTTAAGTAAGCGTGAATTACTTCTAAACAAGGAGTTTTCGACCTTTTTTGGTCTCTATTGAGAAGTTCAGAGAATGTGATAGTTTTGGGAGCGATGGAATTACAACTTGAACCCTTGACCTCGTATAGGTTTAAGACCATGTGTGTTTTCTATGGCAATAGTTAAAGGAAGAAAAAGAGTTATCAAACTACTACGAGTAAAACTTGCAAAGGAATCCATAAAACTTACTAGGCATATAAGTGTGTCCTACTTGGTGGCCAAAAATATTTTAAAAACTGACTAGTAAATAATTTTTAAAAATACTTTTAAAACATTCAAAGATAAGGTAAATTACGGATTCACTCCGTTTTGGTATATTCATCTCTTAAAAATACGTGTTTGATTATTTTATATGTGTTTAGTCAAGTTTTTGTTGTTGGTCCTATTTTGTTGGCCAAGGCTCGACACTAGGACGTCATACAACTAGAAGATAAAAACAAATATGATTAGAAAAAAATGACAAAACTAGTCATTCAAATAACATCTAAAGCACCTCCTCAATACCTTATTCTTTCCCAATTGTCTCTAATCTTACAGTGCAACACAATGTAGAGCATTCGTATTAATGGGAGTGTTACACCTATTTCTCTTATTTTTCAAGCCATCTTTAAAAAATTGGTTTTGATTTTATAAAAAAATTATTTATCTTAAACTTGTGGGGAATCGATTGATTTGATAGGAGAGAGTAACCTCCCACAACCTAGAGGTGAAGTGTCATTTCTTTGAGGCATTGCTTTGAAAAGACTTAAAGCCTCACAAAAAAACACCACAATGTTTTGAAGTATTTTGTCAAATAGGTCCGTACCTTGTATATGCTTTCACAATTTACACACATTATATCTATAAGGGAATTCACAACTATGGCTAATTAAAATCCCCAAGTTCTATTATAATTTCTTGTAAGTCCATTCCCTCCCTCTACGGCTCTCATTTTGGCATACGGTTTGAGTATGCTAGAAAAGGTTGTGGAGTCTATAATTACATTTTCTTTAAAGTTTTCAAGGCCTTTTCAAAAACTCATTTTGTACATTCCTTGCCATCATAGTAGTCCATGAGACAACATTTCTTTGGGAATTTTGTGAAATGGTTCTTGTGCACCTTGTGTATTGGAATCATTGCATTCCATGATATGACATCTCTATAAGGTATTTTTAAAACAGTTCATGTGCCTTGTATATACTTCCCACATTTTTCATTAAAGATAATTAAACAAAACTAGTCACTCAAATAACATCTAAAGTATCTCCTCCATTCATTTTACATATATTTATATTAAGTCATTTCAACTACAATGTATATTGAAAATCCCTTTTCCATTATAATTTGTTGTATATTCATACCTATTGTAAAAATCCCATTTTGATAAAAAGCTAGGAGCATGCTAACAAAGGGTGGAGTTTGGCTTTACACCTTCCAATTACATTTGCTTCAAAATTTGAAAGGCCTTTTCAACAAACCCATGAGATCACATTTCTTTAAATCATTTTATAAAATTGTTCTCGTGTCTTTTCATATATTGAAATCATTGCACTTTATGAGATGATATCTCTTCGAGGCATTTTTTCAAATAATTCACATACTTTGTATATACGTCAACATTTTTCATTCATATCAATCATGAAACTTGCAGCTACAACCTCTTAAAAAAAAAATCTATCATGCTTTGATAGATGTCCATACCCTCTCCCAAAACTCTTATTTTGCCATGGGCTAAGAATAAGAATATGCTAGCAAAGGCAATTTGATCATTCCAACTCCTAGTTTTTTATTTTGAGTAAGCTTCAATTACCCCCTGAATGAGGATTTTCATTCTTTATTGTCACCTCAATATGTTCCTCATATTACCAGATTTATATAGCAAATCAAAAGTGAATCTGATTTGAGTAAGTCCAAATTTCTAATCTATGCTATTAATATCAACTTTTCATTAAATATCAAATGGGATAGACAAAGCGATCTCCATTCCTTACCTCATCAAAAACAAAAACATGATGTAACCAAAAAGGATTCCAATCTTTGGCGAGTTCAAGATGCACCTTCACGCGCTTGCTCTTGCCTCTTGCTCTTTCTTTTTCTCATGGAGGATGATGATGACCTTGCTCAAAACAAAACTACCATCAGATTATCAATGCTCCATGCACAATCACATTGAAATAAATGGTGTGATATCTTACCAAAAGACAAATATGAAGATGAAGTGGGTGAAGAGGCATTCGCAGCACACCGAAATCTTGGCTTCTAGTGATGATAGCGGTATGTTGAGAATCTTTGTGAAAAAGTGAGAGGGCATGCGTAATATTTCAAAGAAAACAATTTATAAGTGCAAGTGTTAAAGAAGATTACTGGGCATTTGGAGATGTTGATCTTTGACCTTACACGGATAGAGAACATCTCCGAGGAAAGAGTGGTGTTAATGGAGAAGTTGAGATTCATGCAACAATCTTTTGCGGGAGTCTTGCCAATGCTCTGCACAAACAAAAGCAGGTAGCCAAAGTGGTCATTTGATCCGACACTCCTTCCGGTCCGCTTGCAAATCCCCCATACAAATTTTACCCATGGGCATGAATGCCACTATTAAAATAATCTTATATTTGTTATATTGAAGAGTTTAATATTAATTAACTCCATTGCCTTCTCTCTAAAAAATCTTATTTATTGATGACATATTATCTCAATTTAACTACACAATTTTTTTTTTAAAAGTGCATGAGCCACATCTCCATCACATGACTAAGTTATCAATATTTTGCAATCATCTTCTTTAAGTAAGAAGAAAAACTACTTTAATTTTAGGACCATATTTATAAACACACTCACAAACATTATACTCCGCCACAAAAGAACTTTAAAATCTAACACATTTATCAATAACTAATTAAATGTACTAAGAAATCACTATATTCATGTGTTGTAATATAGAATATCAATAAACTATGTAAATTAACAAGTATGCTAACTCTTTGTGTGAAAGCCTTCACCACCACCCTCAACTATAATGGATATACCCCCTTAAAATTATAAAATAAAATCTTCAAATCCACAGCCCATACATATCTTACTTTCGTGATGATAAATAAAAGAATATGATCCACAATGATGAAATACTCTACAAACTTCCTCATTAATTCTATGGTATCAAAATCTTGTATTTTAATAATTGTTTAATGTTACCAATAAGGTGATATCCTCTAAGGCAACTACCACGGTGCACTTCTTTAAACAAACCACCCTTCCCATGTCCTTAGTTATAAGTATGATTATGCTTAGGTTTTACATAAATTGTTTCAAAGTTTTTTCGTTGATAAATGAAAGATTAATATTATTAAGTCAAAATTATTTTATCAAAATTATTTTATTTTATTTTTATACAAAACTTTGAATTGTATGTTTTTTCAAATGATGAATATCAAAATATTTTTAAATAGGTATAATAAATTATTATTATTATTATATAAGTATAAGTGAAGCCTTTTCTAAAATTTTATATGGACTGAAGAGTCATTAGCTTCTAAGATGATTATGTATAAGCTTTTCATGAAATCTAATTAAATAGTTAAATTTGTTAGTTGTTTGAATATTTTTAATGATTTTAACAATAAAATATTTATAAATATTTGAAGTAACTATTACATACAAATTACATATTTATCATATAACTATCATTTTTATATAGATTATAAAATTAAATAAATATAAAATAGTCTCTTATGTATGTAGGTAATTTGGAGGGATTAGCAAATACCGAATAATCAAAAAGGAAGCTCTAATTCAACACAAACATCATCAATTAAACTCAAGTAAATAGTATATACCAAACTATTAACATATACACATAATTTTATATGTTTTATTAACTAGCAATCGCATGTGTACAATGCAATGTGAACGTTGAATGGTATAAGTTATTTGTTTTAGAGGGATAGTTATTAGTTTTTTTAGTTGATGTTGATAAGGGGTGTGATTGATTTTGGTTGTGTAGAAATATAGATGAACCACTTCATTTAAAAAGCGCAAACATAAGGTCTATCCTTTAAAACAATTCAATATGCAAAAAAGTGATATAATTTACAAATCTTTAGATGCAAACAACTATACATTGCATGGTTCTTTCTCGGCATTTGAAAACTATAGGTATTTGTATGCAGATATAATGAAGAAGACATTAAAAATGTGTTGTTTTTGGTTTACATAAAGAAGCGAGCAATAGTAAAAAGGAAAAATTGAATATGTATGTTGAAAAGTGTTATTTTGTAAGTGTAGAAATATAGATGAACCACTTCTTTTAAAGGTATCATGTCTTCATTTCAAACTTGTTACAAATTCGTACATATACAATTTCAAATCTTATATTATGAGTGATAGCGTTTTGCGGACTATTTTATTTGAACTTAACATGAATACATGAAGGCTTCTGCGCATGTGTAGATTTTATATCATGAGTGGTAGCTTTGTTGCCAACATTTAATGAAATAATTGATTTGGGATTGTTGGGAGTCAGGACACACATTCAAGGCATGGTCATGTATGATTAGTCTAAGTGATTTACATCTACATGATCCTCCTGATATCCTCACATCCCTCTGTCAGTACTTATAGCTTATAGTCTTGACAAGAGTGTTTTATGTTTTCTTGTGATGTGTGGGTTGATCTGAATAATGCATTTGAGAATTTGAGAGAGCAAAAATATCAAATTCATACAAAAGAGGGGCCAAATTCAAAGATCCTTCACAGTGAGGATGCCCTTTCAAGAATCTCCCACTATAAGCCACATAACGGAAGGGTCATTGAAAACAAACCCTAGAATTTTAACGCTAAAAAATTCGAGAAAGTTTAGGAGAACAAGATTAAAAGAGCTATAAAATTGTACTTACCGGAACTGAAAGTCGCATATGATCAACATCGTGGATCCAAAACTATGACTTCTTGGGTGTTCCAACCCATCGACTGTGCTATGGAATCCTGAATAATCAAAACATTGAAGTAAAAACGAATACCTTAACGGAAATAAATATTGAGACAATATTAGAGATGATAATTGAACGAAATGTCTCACATTGAGACAATAAAAAGTTGTATATTATCTCAAATATTGTCTCAAAGCGGGTGTCTCTAATTATTGTCTCTCTAGAGACAATATAGATTAATACATATTTTGTCTCTTGAGAGACAATATCATTTGTGTCTCTTGAGAGACAATATGAATTATAATTTTGTCTCTCTAGAGACATTACAAATTTTAATTTTTTTGTCTCTTTAGTGACATTACAAATTTTAATTGTCTCTAGAGACAATACAAATTTAATGAATAAAAAATTGGAATTTCAAGAATAAAAACTAATCAATTAATTTCTTCTAGTGTAATCAATAAATACATACCATCAATGACACTAGAGCAACTTGGTAATCAATATTATAAATAAAAACATTTTTTGTTGAGTGTTTTGTGCCCACAAATGAGTCCACAAACATTTTATTAATATCAAAAAGTGAAAATACAAAAGGGTGCCTAAATGTTGTTAACCCTTGACAAAGAATGCATAACAAATAATGATAAAATTTATATATCCTAAAAGTGCATTGTTTTTTTTAGAATAAAAAAGGGGTTCTTATTCGGGACCCTCGCCCGTGCTATTTCAACAAAAACATTGATTACATAGGTATCTTTGAACACAATGCCTTGGAAGAAATAATGAAGTGAATAGAAGAAAATATGCAGAAGAATGTGGTAGAGTAGAGATGAAGGGTGCGATCTTGCATTCTAATATTCCATCCAACATTCAATATTGGATTCCATATTTTTCAATCATCATCTAACCTTTTCAGATAACTTGTTTTCGCATAGGGCTGCCTTCTCGTTACTTAGGCACAATTAACTTTTATACTACAATCAAACCAAGCTTCAATGTTTTAGAAGACTCTATCAGGGGTAGCCCATTCGTTGAACTTGTTGCAAATATAAGTTTCGCATCATAATCAATATATTCCTACAAATATGTAAGTTCGAACAACAAACAAATCACAACATATTAGATTAAAATTAATGGCAAATGGGACAGGAATGAGGCCATAAAAATAAAACAAAGGAATAAAATAAATGAGAATTTACCATCAATTGAAAATTTAAATAAAGGTATTAATTCTTCTAATAAATAGGCATAAAAAACTTACTTGGTATCCACTAACATTGCAGTTAAAGGGGAAAACATATGGGTTAAGGATGTCACCATAAATTGTTGACTTGTCTTGATTCTTTGTAGTGGAAAGAGAAGTGCTTCCAGCCACAAAAATGATAACAAATTGTGACTGCACTTCTATGTTCATAAACTATGATTCAAATTGATCCATTGTTTCAGACATCTTTTGAAGATTCATGCTCACAAATACAGTATTGAATGCCCTAACAAACGGTAGCAGCTTCATCATCCTTCATCATGTTGAATCATTTTATGATCTCTATCCTTCATCTATCATGGAAAAATGGAGAACTATTTTCTGTGGGCTTGCATTTTTTCTTCTTGGAGGGAACACTCTTATAGTTGTATAGTCAGTGCACTTATTATAATATTCAATATATCATCATACCTAAACATACATGAGCAATTTGCAAGCAATTTCACCTTAAAAGAGATATTAGAAATTTCAAACAAGAAGAAAAGGAAACATACATAAAACTGACTGGAAATGAGAAAATGGCATTGAAGATCACCATATGTCACACTTTCAAACAGTCATTAAAAATACTGCAACTTGCCCAAATTTTCAAACCCTGAACAAATACACTTCAACAAGTCACTGCTCTATGCAACAATGTTCTCCAAAAATACCCCTTCTAACAAACAACTCTTGTACTTTCGACTAGCCAACTCCACTTCTTTCTTTATTACTCTACTCCGATTATGTATGTTATAGGTAATTTGGAGGGATTAGCAAATACCGAATAATCAAAAAGGAAGCTCTAACTCAACACAAACATCATCAATTAAACTCAAATAAAATAATATATACCAAACTATTAACATATACACATAATTTTATATGTTTTATTAATTATATATCAATAATACTATTTTATATCTTTTAAAGTAAAATATAACAAGCAACATGGTTTTTTTTTTGGGCTGGTAAAGATACCTAAACTATAAATAGTGGACTTAATTTGGAATGATGTTCACCCTCATGCTTTGGTGGCAACACTTGCTTTTATGTTGGGCACATGGAGGATATGATGTATCCACTTGGCATCTATGTGTATCTTGAATTATGATATAGCCACTTGTATATATACATTGTGGATCTATAATTTCATAAAATCTCTTTGAAATTTGGGTTAGAGTCCGTTGCATGATCTAAATATCTAGTGTACGTTGAACTAAGATATCGTGAAATTGACACCTCATAAGTACTATTTTTGTAATTTTGGTGTTAATAAAGGAATCTTTTCATATGGTCAATAAATTTTGATTCTATAATTTGTTGATTTGAAGATCAGGTATTTTTTAATATTTTTAAAATTAAGTTTTTGTTAATTGTAAATGTGCAAATGGTTTAGGTTCATACAATTTGATTGGATTTGAGGCCGGGTAAATTTTATAACCCCTTACAAAATTATAGATATTATTTCGCTAATTTTTATAAATAATTTTGAAATTTTGGTGAATGTCATGGATTGAAAGGAAAGATGTCAGCCGGTAGAAACTATCGGTAGGTAGCATTATGTTATTGGTTGAAAACATTATGATAGCATAATCTTATCAACTTGATGGGAAATTTTTCTTTTATGCACGTAGTAAATACGATTTGAATATAATAATTTGATTATTATTGTAAACACTAAGCGAATTAATCCACAAAAATTAACTTGTACCCAAAAAAATTAGAAAAATAATAAGTGACCTAACACCCAACCAAATCCAAATTTTTAAATCCAAATATTCATTAATTAACAAAAAATAGACATTAAAATTTACATTGATTTGAGGTTCAAAATAATACGCATAAAAATAGTTTCTACACCAAAAACATTATAATTAATATAAATATTTCTAAGAGATTAATCTTAAAAATTTAATTTTAGATTTTTTAGATATTGTATTAATCAATAATAAAATTATTTTATATGTTAATTTTTAGTGGTTGGTGATAAATAATATTAATAAAACTTCAAATTTTATTGTCAACTAAAATATTACTCATTGAAATTACTTTATAATAATCAAATAAACACCAAATTTTAAGCTGTAAAAATAAAATATTACCTAAAAAAATCCACCTATTCATATTCATATCCATATATGCTTCTCAATTTAAAATACACTCGAACCTTTAATTCAATAAACTTACTAAAGTTATTGTTTTTTAAATAATCAATATATTTAGTAAGTTATTAAAAATACATTGTTCCTTTATATCAAGAAGCATGCAAATTGTATTAAATAATGTTGTACGTAGTCCTTACATCTTATCTTCTTCATGGTATCGCTATTCATAAAAAGAATCAATAGGCACAATCTCTTTGTGAACTTTTCCCATAAAACAAAGTAGTGATATGATACAACATGGTGTATAATCGAAACAACCAAAGAAAATTGAGCGAATGAGAGCACTCCATCACTTCCTATTGTTTTAATTTAATAATTTGTTAATATATAATTACATCGAAAGCATTTCCCTTATGGTAAAGGTACTTCCGGATGTTTTGGCGACTATGTTACATTTGGCGTCTATTTGAATGTTTTTCAATGCAATTAATTTTGACGGCCGTTTAGACATTTTGCTATTTTAACCTATTTTTAGTTGTTTTTAGATTTTCTCGGATCACGAGATTGCGAGGATTTTGCAAGTTCCTATTCTTCGTCCTATACTTCAATTGCATATTTTTTTTTTTTTTTTTTTTTTTTTTTTTTTTGGAATTTAGAGGAATCATTACATATTAAATTTTTAGTCTCTACCAGCGTCGGTGAATTTACCCTGGGTGAGGATGGGACCACTAGGTGCACAAGTTTCACACCGCCTCCGTTCAGCTGAAGCCTAGGTTTCATACCACCTCTGTACAACTGGTGTACACTTCATACCGCCTTCGTACAGCTGGCGCACACTCAGGGACGTTGGACGGACTACTCCAGCAGCACCATCGTACAATTGTCGCACACTCAGGGACATTGGTTGGACTACTCCTTCGGCACTCAGGGACATCGGTCGGGCTATTCCTCACACAACGGACATGCCAATGGGGGTTGAACCTTGGACCTCCTCTTGGTAAATGCCGAACTTTACCAATCAGCCAAGACCCCATTGGCACTTCAGTTGCATGTTGAATGCGGTATTGTCTGCAGGATCGACAGTTGCATGTTTGAGCGGCTCACCTTACTTCGACTTGCAAAAGCCCGAGGCAATTTCAATCATACCGGACCCAAAACCTAGATGCGATCCAAAGGCTGAGCAGATTCAAATTCTAGAGAGCATATTCAATTCTAGAATAGTGAATTCACGAGAGAGGAAATACGGAAGGTCAAGTGGAGCTTTAAGATTACGGATAGGTGGGGGACGCTAATGTCTTCTATTGGTTCTAGAATAGAAAGCTGCTAATCCTTCCTTGTTGTTCCAATTACGGGCATATTCATTTTCCTTCCCCTTAATGGAAATGGGTTAAGTGGGACTCTTTGTCTCGTTAGATTTCACATCCTCAATTCGGCGGTGACCACGGATGCTCTGTTAGAAGGTCTGGTGAATGTATTATTATTCATTCATTTTTAGATGACTAGTCCTGCTATGACTCATTATATTGCATCCGCTTTCATAAATGCGATTGAAATTACACATTTCTTCACCGTTTGGCAGTATTTTTATGTAATATAACGTGATTGCTTATTTGGTTCTTTTTCTCACGAAGAGCAGGGTGTGATTTGCAAAGTCTAGCATTATCTTAGGCAAGATTTTCTAGAGAAATTGACAAATTCGGTCCAAGAGTTTGAACTATACCCACTCGTAAAAGCGTGCACGATGTCTTTTTAGGTCTCCTTCACTAAAAAGTGCGGTGATAGTTTTAACACATCCCTTTCAAAAACCAATGTCTCTCTCCTTTCAGATCTTAACAAACATTCTTTCTTTGAATTTTCCTTTTGTTTATGGATTTCTAGAAGGTTAAGCTCTTCGGTTCCGTTTTTTTGGCATGCAAAATGATGTACGAGATATTGGATTTGGGCAAGTGCAAATTATATGCTTGTGGGCATATTTGGATTTTTCCTTGTTACTTTCAAATTTCTGGTTTGGATTATTCCCAATTTTAATCTATTTTCTGAAACATGAATCAAAGCATTTTGGTTTGGTTTGGATTACTTTGTTATCGATAAATTCATTTTTGCTTTTATTAATTCTTTGCTTTGGCTTTAGATGATTGAGTTATATGCAAGGAAAAATCACACATAACACTCCATCCAGAGCACTTATGGGCGTTTGTTTCCATGTATTTGGATTCGGGAACAATCCAGTGATTATTGAACCGAAATCGCATTACTCTCCTTCATGAAAAGAGGATTGGTTCCCCTTTTTGCATTCTTTTACCTTCTCAAGGTGCCGTGCGACTTTGAAATTATTTGTCTCTATATTAATGCCTTAGATTGCGAGTAATTTACTATCCTACAAAGCTTGCGTGAATTTGGAGTTGGAAAAAATTAGAAGCATCAAGCATGTGTCACGGATATTCACTTTCTCCACATGGAAACCATTGTTTTATGATTACATGGTAGCGGAAGTCTGTGGGTATATATATTAACTTGAATCAAGATTGTTATGTTCAGAACAATCTAAATGGCAGTGTTTGATGGAAAGTAAGGAGTAAGGAATCCAGAGGATATGATAGAGAAAATCAATTGTAATATAGATTGTTGATCTTGCAACTCTCACAGGAGCCTGCATAATTGCACTTGGAAATGAAATTGCCTGTAATTTGATTTTCTCTTTAAAATTTTTGTTTTTAAATAATTGGGACTAGAATGTCTCGGACTAGATGCCCTTTGCATGTGAAACACCATGGTAGTAGGGCATATACCCAAAATGGTTTTGTTGAAAATGGTTTTGAGAAATCTAATCTATCGATTCTGAAATTGTTCTTCACGGAGTTCTTTGAAGGAAGGGAAGTTGTGGACAATTACTCAAATTTGCTTTAGTTGGTAAGATTTTTGTTTGTTAATTTTCTTATACGATCAATGTTATTCTCCAATTATTAATTTGGCTCCTTCATATTCAATTTTTCATTTCTTTAGCTTCTCCTAGATTTACTTTCGCTCCTCACAAGGGTTTTTTTTTCCTTTCAATTGATAAACATGTGGTTTTGATCTTGGACGATAGATTTTCACAGTGATTAAATCACATTTACGCAAAGATAGTGAATTGTTTGTCAAATTACCTCATAGAAAAATGCCCTATTGAATGACATGGGCAAAATTGGTTTGTCTGATCGGACTCAAAAAGCTTGAGTGAATTTGAAATTAAGATTGGAAACAATTGGAAGCATCAAGCATCAAAATCTTATGTGCATGGATATTCACTTTCTCCACATGGAAACATGTTGCTTTATGATTACATGGTAAACAGAAGTCTATGGGTATATATTAACTTGAATCAAGATTGTTTGCATTACATGTAACAATCCCGAGTCATCTCAAGGTTTTCTCGTCGACACTTCTGGTGATGGGAAGGTTGAAGTTGTGCTAGTAAAGCTTCACCGCGGACTCGACTTCTCGTATTATGCAATCTATGGTGATATTTTTACGGCGAGATATCAGAAGTTGTGTAAGTGATGGAATATGTGACGCCTTTAAAGCTCTCGCCTTTGCTAGCATTGGCGAGCCCCTTCAAATCCACCCAAGTTACGCCTAATAAATCAATGGTAGGATCCCACTCTCGCTCTGGTGAAATGAAATTCGAAAAGCGTTTGACTTCTACAACCAGACAAAGTGAAATCAACACTATGAAGGCTTGTGGAAGCTTGGTTGACTGCTGACAGGCATGGACATTAAAGATGGTGTGAAACCCAATCGATCACCATGGTAAACATTATGCACCGCATCCATAGACTTAGCATCTCTGTGCAACATGGTAATTAAATTCATGCTAATACAATCAAATGTGGTTTCTTGTCGATCCATCAAAATGTTTGGTGCAAAGACTACCTACATTGTTCTTGCTAATTTATCTGAAGATTCCAAATGAAGTCCAAATAAGGGTAATTTTTAGGGATATTTGTACAAATTCACAAGAATACCATGGAAACATTTCATGACATCAATGATGCTTGTATCAAATATGTGAAAATGGATTGCACCAATCATCTGGTGATGTTCTTCCCAGTACCACGATCTCAAATTCCTATGGAGAGGGATTATCAGGGGAAAATGTTGCACCATTGATATGGAGTGGACTTACTCTAAACATGTGGGTAATGATGGACACCAATGATGCTTTATAATTGTTTTCCTTTAGTTGTCATGTCCAAAGACACTGAGGAGGAGATTATCTGAGGAAAACATTGTACCAAATCATTAGTGGTGCGGGACTACTCAATCAAGACATTACACCAAATCGGTGGTGCAAATTTACTCAATCAAGTAGGAATAGATAGCCTTTGTAGACTTGCAAATTTCTTCCTAGATAACCATTGCCTTCTTTTATTATTAAGTTTTAACTCTTTTCATGGGCAATGCACATTTGGTTTCTAATGGACCTCAATAAATGGTTGAAGTATTGGCCTAATAAATCCATTTCCGATCGGCTCACTGTAATGAATGCACAACTTATATAACTTTGTTGCCATCATCTTATATAAAGAGGCTCATTAACTAACACAATTTCACCGAATAATTAACTACCCCTCTAAATCAAATAACTTATACGATTCGAGCGTTCACATTTCATTGTACACATGCGATTACTAGTATTTTAATTTTTAATTTTTAATTTATTTGTAATATTAGTAATTGGATTTGAAGGTGTAATGTGTATCTTGATAGTGATGGAAATATTTGCTTTTATTTTTTTCTAGTTTGAACATATCCACTATCTTGCATAGTTGCGGGACATTAGAAAGAAAAGCCAAGAAAGATGTGAAATTACTTTAATGATTAGACTTTTGAGATCGTGGTAAAAGTTAGATTTTAATCAATATCATTAATGTTGATTATTATCCTCTATAATTTAAGGCCTTGTGATTTGTGTATTGTTAGAATTCATGTCATGCCATTATGAGGGGAGTTCGTTTACACCTTCCGCGATTGACATGTACCAGTGATATACATTTGTTTACATTCCATGTTGGGCCAATGTATTTTTAATGTGACATGACTACAAACATAAGCATTCTTGGTGGGTTTATGTTATTGATCTATAAACAATAGTTGATGTTGAAAACTTGTTCATGAGGACCATTTCCCGGCCAACAACAACCCCACAATTCATTGTAAGCATAACTATTTTCCCTTGTACAAGAGGACTTTTGTAGTATCCCCTTTTGGGATATTATCCAAATATGCAAATTAATTTATTGAATTGACTCTAAAAGGACTAAACCCTCCTAGTTCGACCTCAAATAATCCAATGTTAGCTTCAATACAACCCAAATAGGGTTGGAGTGAGCCAAGGTGGTGGATTAGATGGGAGAGCCGAGTTAGAAATTAATCACTTCAAATCTAAAATTAATTACAGCAGTAATTAATTAATAAATTGCACTAGACTACTGCAAACTTCAAAAATTAATAACTTGCTCAATACTTTGTCTTTTGCCATGAAATAAAGTGCAAACTAATCTATAATTCAAGATCTTTCAAAAGATATTAAAATTTGAATTTTTAGATCACCAAAAACCCTCCAAAACAACCCCCAAAATTTGCTTCCAAGTCGCTAGGGTTAAAATAAATGCTATAAATTAATTTCAGCTCATACAACCCTTCCAAAACACTCAAACAATCATCCCTTGATCTGAAATAATTGATTAGACACAACAACCAATAGATCTAGCATAAACAACCTCAAAACATGATAGATCAAACCCCAAACCAAGTCGATTTGCCTCTAATAAGTTGCAGCCATAATAACAGTCACAAAGTACCACAAACCCTTCACAAAAGAATGCAGATTTATGCTTCAAATAAATGCGCCAAACCCCAAGACCAAGTCACCAATATTAGAAGGAGAATCACCAACAAGTATATTTGCGAATCTCATGAAAATACTTCAATGGAATATCAAACTAGCACAATAACTCCCCGCAAGAGAGAGAGAACATTAATGGGCATGCATCCTAACTCCAAGCATGGAGTAAAACAAATGATCAATCAACATACCCTCTAAGGAAATCGACCTCCCTTTTATAGAACTAAAGGGTGCGATATCCAATAAAGACCGACATTTCCCTTTTGGAGGAAAACATAAACTCTCATTAAAATATTTAATACTAAGACTATGTGCACTTTATTTATTTTTAATTAAATAAACAAAAGTAACTAACCTATGTGCACATTAAACTAACTAAAGAAACTCCCACTTGTAGCGCTAGGCATGCCAAGGGGTACAAATGAAAATGAAAAATAAATATTAATAATGTCCCGAAAAGGGGGACATTACAGTCCTCCCCTCTAGGAAATTGCTTGCCCTCAAGCAATAGCAAGCTCATAGGTCCATGCATCATGCCCTAAAGAGAAGATGTGGGGTGGTGCATCCAAAGCCTTGATCTTGTGCCTGTCAAGTGGCGAAGAGATGGAAAGAACAAATTTCTTTTCCTCATGTCAACCCAAAAAATGGGTCATCAACTCCATAACATGTGCTCCAAAAGATGGTGTCATCAACATGGCATAGAGAGTCATCAAAAGGATGAGCTTTGCTAAGCTCCAAGGATGTCCACTCAAAAATGCCCTCATGAAATGAATAGGACAGCAGTCTTCCATCACATGTCTTGATTCTGCACATGAAGCAAACTCATTAGAAAAACAAGTGTTGAGAAACACTTTTCCTGTTTCTTCTTCATGTCTCCAAGGCATGGAGAGCTCCCAAATCTTCTTCATGCATGGGTTGTCCCCAAAATATATTATGTGGCTCCCAACATTGCTGTAATCATGCATTATTCCTTCAAAAATCAGAATTAGGATGGTTGGTTTCCACCCCCAAATAGTCACCCTTGAGCCAAAATCAAGTACCAACAACCATGTCACCAAATGTATGTAAAAATCTGAATTTTGGAGGTGATAGTGGAGTTGGTTCTAATGGTATTATTCATAAAAATGAGAGGACAACAACTAACATAATTCAAAAAAAAATTCCCCACATGAATGATCATCAAGCTAGTGAACAAAAATGGCTCCCATGTAACTGAAATTTCATCCTCAACCATGACAAACTGAAAATTATCCAAAAACACAACTGAAAATGAAGTATCTTGAGAAAATTTCATACCATGTCCCTTCAAACTTCTCATACTTTTCATTGAAGCCCAAAATATGGTGGCCATGCAAGCAACATCAATCATACATTCCCAATACCTATCCTTGGTTGATTTTACCCTTGGAAGCATCTCAATCAAACACCCAAATGGAAGACATAATTGTAGCTCAAAATCTGAAAATGAACTTCTTACCATGCAAAGTGTAGTCCATGTGATCCATCCTTCTTTCACATCTTCCAAAGAGATAGGAGTTAGCATCATTTGACAAAGGAAATGAAATGATATTCCTGTATCCAAACCAAACTTGCAAAACCCAAATCCTTTTATCCCCTCACCACATGAAGCAATATGTGCAAGATAACACCACAAATTTCCTCTTCTTCTATACTCAAAAAGAAAGGATAGAGCTGAAATATAATGCATGCATTTATGAATATTATCATAGGGAAACCAATGAACCTTGTACCTTACTTTGTGCCAATGACTTTCCCTTATGATAGGGGGAAAAACACATGAAATCATCATACCTTTGTGCCTTCTAATGATGAATTCCTCATACGGACCAGCAAGCTTATTGGTATGGTTTTCATCTTTAGGAAGAGTGATAATCACTCTTTCTCCTTTTCCATCATGCTTCATATGCACCCAAATGTTAAGAGCAAGAGTACCAACAAAAATGCAACCAATATACTCCATGTTGCACCTCATATCCATCTCCCTATCATGCTCAAAATCATACCCATCAAAACTTAACATATGAGGAGAAATAAAACAAGAAAGATCATACCTTGGGCTGCCCCCAACATCTACAAAACTCAGAATTTCTGAGTTTGGAACACACTTAGTTCCTCATTACTTTCCTTGTCTAAAACCTTTTGTCTTCCCCACAAGCATTCATACTTGGTGGGTAATGACTTGGGACATCCATGAGACTCATGCTTGGGTGACAAACCTCATTCAATTGCCCATTAGGGCCTGCTGTTCGGAAAATTACAGCGAACTGCAAATTACCATAAACATTCCATGATGTCCTTTCTTCATAAGCATACCTCTTCACAAGCCCATCTTCATAGTCCTTTTCATGCCCATCAACCAAATCTGATTTCTCCTTGCACCCATTCAAACACATGCAATCATTAGATGCCAAAAATTCATCATCAAAAAAAAAGTTCTCATACCATGAATGCATGTCTTTACTTTACTTGCACATTGATTTACAACTCTTCTTGCTAAGGAGTGAGCAAGACATGACTCCTTTTGTTCCAATCCTTCCACAAGTATGGATAGCAAAGGTTGTGGAGGTTCTTCATACTCATTCAACATTAGGGACATTATTGTTTGCATAGCATCCATTACTTCATGTGAATGTTCCTCATGTATAACATCAAAGAAAACCTCAAACATGTGCAAAATGAGGTCATTACAATCAAGATCTAACATTGGAATGCAAGACCTTACCTGAGCCATGTTCTTCAAGATCTTAACCCTCTTATCAAAGTGAGGGTTTGTGATGTCCCAAAGCTTTTGAAAGCTTCCAATCATGAGCTCATATACCTCCTCCATAGTAGTATCATCATATGGCGAACTTGGGGCTGTTATCCGTGTGATCTCACTAATGCATGCAATGACCAAAAGTCTCACATCCACCTCCTCATGTCTCAACAAATTAGTTCTAGCCAAGTGTGTTACCAAAGGAGCTACAACTGAAAACATAGAGCTATAATCAGATTTCTCTATCAAACATAAACAACTCACTATCTCTTCAAGAGTGTGGAGCAATACACTCTTCTCAAATGAAAGCTTTTTGAGCCTTTTCCCAAGCTTATAGAGCTTGGTTCTCAAACCTCCGTCATTGCAATCTCCATGATCTGCAAAACAATACCCACCGGAAAAGAAGAAAACTGCTCTGATTTACCTCAAACAACTTGCAATAATTCTGAAATATTTTTTCCAATCTGAATATGCCAAAAAATAAAAAAATTCTAAATCTGAAAATGGGAGACTTACTATAAATAGTAAGTTCGTCACTATCCCTAGCTGAATTTAGAAAAATTGCATAACTTGCTCAAAACACCTCGGAATTGCATGAAACTTTGGGGAATGGTAGATAATATTATGGAGCAACTTTTCCAAAAAGAATTTTCTGAAAATAATTGAAATCTGATTTTTAAAACCCGAAATACTGTAGAAAAAATATAGCAACTTCAAAAATCTGTATCTTTGGCTAGGGAAGTCCAAAAGAGCTGAAATTTTGGATCTTGGGCCACAAAAATATGAGGAACAATATCCCAAAACCAAATTTTGCATAGCCAACACCAAACCCTAATTTTTTCCCAAAAATAGGTCGCCCAACACATTTAGGGCACCAATTCAACTCCAAAATTTATGAAATTAATTTCTCCTTATTCCTCCTTGTTTTTGCCACACAAACCCCCACAAGAGTAGAGGAAAGAAGCTCTGATACCACTGTAATATCCCCTTTTGGGATATTATCCAAATATGCAAAATTAATTTATTGAATCGACTCTAGAAGGACTAAACCCTCCTAGTTCGACCTCAAATAATCCAATGTTAGCTTCAATACAACCCAAATAGGGTTGGAGTGAGCCAAGGTGGTGGATTAGATGGGAGAACCAGTTAGGAAATTAATCACTTCAAATCTAAAATTAATTACAACAATAATTAATTAATAAATGCACTAGACTGCTACAAACTTCAAAAATTAATAACTTGCTCAATACTTCGTCTTTTGCCATGAAATAAAGTGCAAACTAATCTATAATTCAAGAGCTTTCAAAAGATATTAAAATCTAAATTTTTAGATCACCAAAAACCCTCCAAAACAACCCCAAAATCTGCTTCCAAGTCGCTAGGGTTAAAATAAATGCTATAAATTAATTTCAGCTCATGAAACCCTTCCAAAACACTCAAACAATCATCCCTTGATCTGAAATAATTGATTAGACACAACAACCAATAGATCTAGCATAAACAACCTCAAAACATGATAGATCAAACCCCAAACCAAATCGATTTGCCTCTAATAAGTTGCAGCCATAATAACAGTCACAAAGTACCACAAACCCTTCACAAAAGAATGCAGATTTATGCTTCAAATAAATGCGCCAAAACCCAAGACCAAGTCGCCAAAATTAGAAGGAGAATCACCAACAAATATATTGTAAATCTCATGAAAATACTTGATGGAATATCAAACTAGCACAAAAATCCCCATGAGAGAGAGAGAGAACATTAATGGGCATGCATCCCAACTCCAAGCATGGAGTAAAATCAAATGATCAATCAACATACCCTCTAAGGAAATGCGACCTCCCTTTTATAGAACTAAGGGTGCAATATCCAATAAAGACCGACCTTTCCCTTTTGGAGGAAAACATAAACTCTCATTAAAATATTTAATACTAAGACTATGTGCACTTTATTTTTTTTAATTAAATAAATAAAAGTAACTAACCTATCTGCACATTAAAATAACTAAAGAGACTCCCACTTGTAGCGCTAGGCATGCCAAGGGGTACAAATGCAAATGAAAAATAAATATTAATAATGTCCCGAAAAGGGGGACATTACAACTTTACCTTGAATTGTCAACATGTTCTATTAATAATTGTAGACACTAAAATTTGGTAAGGTGTCCTTGTGTAATGCCAAGTTTGATTAACTTCCCTTTGCTAAGACAAATACTCACATTCGGAATCCAATCTCCTCATATGGCTAAAGACATGGGTCAATTATTTACATTAACAACAACCCACAAATTCAATGTACATAGAATTTTTGTCCCTTGCATAAGAGGAAATTGGCCTTCAATTGTCATCATTTTCCATTAATACCAATTATTTTCTGACAATGCTACATGCAATTGGAAAACCTAGTAACTTCAACATGTATTTATTATGTACCAAAATCAAATTGTCGGTTGGTCATAAAACACATGTTGAAGCACACGAGGGCATTGATAACCCCATTGTGTGATTGCTTAAAGAGATAATACACTTGCATCCCAAATAACCACAAGACTTGAACCAAAGTACAAGAATCATATTGTAGACACTAAATCACACACTTTGGGTATATATCTAGTCCTAATCACATATTACTATTCATATTATTCCTAAGTAAGAAAATTACTAATTGACCCATGTCTTTAGCCATATTTGCTTGTTTTTGTTGCCTCTATTGATCTTACACTTCTTCTAGCCCAGTTTTTTTTCATACTTTGGTATTTTTCACTGGACACCACCGCTTGAGACGGGATGTTGGCATCGAGGCACCCTCATCCCCTCTGGGTGCCCCCGACCTCTTTGTACTTTTATCACATCTTTTGGGTCATTTATATCCATTTGGGCATATTATATTTTTGGTATTCGTCCTTTTGAGTTTAATTATGAAATTCAAACAAGGGAATCGTATAAATATAAATTTATGTGACCATAATAAAGGACTAATCATTAGTTATCACCGCCTACAGATTTACATCCAAAGGCATTATCAATACCATTCAAGCATCCATATAGCATCCACATAAGGGCAAGGGACTACATTTTTCTACATACACTTCATAGGAGGGGAAGTTCATTCTTTCATGCACACATCTATTTACATATTTTACATCGAGTTATTTGCTCGCATTATCAAGCGACACACACAAGATCCACCTAGGGCACAATTTTGATACACACACAAATAGAACTACATTGGATCTGAGATGTAGTGCATCGCTTGGTCGTAAGTTCACTTTTTTTGGCGGAGAGGATAGTCGACCCCTCATTTGCATTTGTAGACACAAAATCATGCACTTTAGACAATATTTAGTCCCGGTCTCATACTACTATTTAGAGGGTTTTGAGTGAAGAAAGTACTAATTAATCCCCATCTTTTGGCCATCTTATTTTATTTTATTTCGTCATTCTTGATATTTTACATCCATATGCCCAGTTTGTTTCATTCATTTGCCATTATTTTAGCCTTGGTAGGGTGCTGTGGGCGCCTAGTCTCACCAAGGGTGCCTCGATCCTTCTTGAACTTTCCCGCCACTTTTTGGGCTCTTTCTAGCCATTTCTCCTTCTTATCTTTTTGGTGGTCGGCCATTTCGGGTTAATTATGAAATTAGATCAAGAGAACCCTATAAATATAAATTTATGAGACCATAATGAGGGACCTAACACTAGTCATTACTATCATCCATCTAGAGTTGCATCCATCTATTACATTGGAGATCACTTACATCCATATAGCTCCATCACAAGGCACAAGGCTAGGACATCTACATCACACTTCATAGGGGGATGATTCTATTCTATTACATGCACACATTCTATTACATTTTCTACATCTAGTTATTGCTCGCTACTTCACAAAGTGCGATTGGCACAAGAGCACCTAGGGAACATTATGCACACACTCACCAGAACTACATTTGGGTGCAAATGTAGTGCAACACTCAATTAGTAAGCCCACTATTGTGGAAGTGAGGTCATTCCAACCCATTCATTTGCATCTTTATTTTTTAGGGTTTTGATACTTCTCTTGGTATTTTATAGGTCTTTACATCATCTTGGATTATTAGTGACACCTGATACAAGGACAACAAATTTGATGTGACACGCAGTGATGATTTTGGACTACCTCCTGCACTGTGAGATTCATTTAAAATATTTTGCATGAGACCAAGGCACCCGGTTTACAAACTGAGCACACGCGGGTGCCCTAGTCCCTCTCCATACGCTCCAGTTAGCATGAGATACTCCAGATCCATCCTTTTCAAAGCCTCTACACAATCGTTCCTTCTTCCGATTCACTAGTCACCTCTCGTGACATTGTCATGCGAGCATCTTCTATTCAAATTGAGTTATTTCCTCTTCCCTCTTGCACATTAGTGGATTTTAATTTTATTATATCAAATTTTTAATTCATTTAAATACTTCTTTATTGTGTTTGTATGTCCTCTAGATTATATTAAATAACATACGTCATTTACATTTTTAGTTAATCATTTTGGTGAACCCGACGTTTCAACACTTCCTTTTTATCATGGCATCTCCTTATCACGTTATGGCTCAATCTTCTTATCCTACCTATGCACCCACTAAGGTCTCAGGCATAGTTACTACCACTATTGATTTCATGCACGTGTGTACCCAACATCCTCCTCACTTTGTCATGCCTAAGGTTGATTCATCTATTAATGTAGTTACTACTCATCTTAATCCACCTACGGCTCCACCCGCGTCTATTCCACCACCCATTACTCCAATAGATCCTCCTACCACTTCTAAGGGCTATGACATCATTGAACAACTTAAAAATATGCCCGCTAAGATATCTCTTTATGACTTATTGTGTAACGCACTAGATTGTCATAATATGCTAGAAGCTACCCTTCGCATTATTCATATTGAAATTGATAACTCCATGGAGGCCTTTGCACATCTCATACAATCTCTTCACAATTTACCACATGTTATCTCTTTCACTGATGTAGATATCTCACCTTTTGCTAAAAGCAATATGTGTGCTCTTTTTCTCATTGTTGTCATTACTACTTGCATCAAATGAGTCCTCATTGATAATGGATCAACTATTAATATTTGCACTCATTCTCTCTTACGACAATTGGGTATTAGCGATAATCTAATTTCTAAGAATTCCACTCTCATTCATGGTTACATGATTATACCACTTGCACATGCTTAGGGACTATCTCATTACATATTCGGGTTGGACCTAAGACTATTCTCATTGATTTCTATGTCATTGATGCCTCCTTTCAATTCAATCTCTTGTTAGGAAGGCCTTAGATTCACACAATGCAAGTAGTCCTATCTACTATCCACCAATGTGTCAAGTTTTTACATGATGGCTATGAACATACTATCACAACAGATCCAGAGCCATTCAAATATTTTCATATAGACCTTGTTACTGATATGCCAATACCACCTTCATAACGTATTCCATATGCCAGTCTTGACACATATGACATTGGTCAGTCTAGTGCTTCACAAACCCCTACTAGTATTATCAGTGCTCTTGTTATTTCTACTCACACTACGACTATTATTTCACCTATAGTATTCATCCCTACCAATGTTCCATCTCCACTAGTTGCGACACCTTCTCTCGATTACGGTGCCGCCAACTAACATACTTGATAGTACCACACAACATGATGATGCTCACGTTGATGATTCTAAGGATTTTAATGACAAGGTTGACACAGTATAACTTACTGATGAATCATTAGGTCAACTGAATTTTACTCCTCTTGGTGTAGATGATTCTTATTTTAAAGAAACCTTTCGGCCAACGGTCCAGGAGAGTATAGGTTCAATACCCCTCCATCTACTAATGTTATGGTGTTATATAGGGGATTTGTGCATAGTGTGACACTATTTCATCTCCTTCTCCACTATTTGTTGATTCACCGCCTCCTTTCACATGCACACTATTCATTAACAGGTATTTTTGGAAACACATCTCTATATATTCTACTTGTTCATATACTATTTTTACACACGACAGTTTGGCTAGGTTTTTTATGATGCTTAACGACATCTTCCCACCTCTTCATTCACCACATATCTATCATGGTTACTTTCACATTACGATAGCTTATGGATTGTACATCTTTCATTTGATCGTATTTGTTGTGTGTACCCCTTGTGATTCTCCCCTCACACTTGGTTAGTCTTGGCTTGACTATATTGGCGGTACAATAGATGCTCACCACTCTTCACTCACATTTCCTATGCCTTTTGGCTATATCTCTATTTCTAATTATTCTTCTCCCACTTATGTTCCCAATATCTCTCATTGGCATGCTCATGGTTGTCCATCGATCACATTTATTAATGAAGAATACACAATGAATGTGTACACACTCTTCCGTAATGGGGCCCTATATGATCCTCCTCATTTTATAGCTTATCAAGTTTCCGATGTTGCTCTAATAGGTTTCGATCATGATAATGATGATCTTCTTGAAAACAGCCCATAGTCATCTTTTCTATCTTACACTTGGGGGCATCACATCTATTACATCCCCCAACTCACCCTATCATTTATCATTTTTGCGTTATCTTATAGGAATTTTCATCACACATTCTAAAGCATCGGCCATTACCAAATGATGCACTCTTGTGCTTGAGTTCACAATTGATCTGTTGAGGGATTACTACACATAAACCCCACACACTACATAGTAGCACTTACACACCACATCTATTCACATATAGTGCGTCAGACATCATACTAGTTTTCATTATGTGTATATCATACTACGCGTCAGCATCATACACTCCTCATTCTACATACTACATTACTAGTCTATCTACATACATTACATGTCACTTTGTTACACTGCATACATATTCTACACATCTTCCATTACATTCTACGCATTGTATATTTACATATTCTACTCATCACATGGTCATCTTTCACAATTACATACACTACATTTTCTTTTATGTGCTGCACTCATTACCCTATGATGCACTTTAGTTCCTCGGTCCATACTCGACTGTCGAAGGTTTACAAATCAAATGGACCTTACTTTCATCACACACTTACTATTCAACCTTTCATCATACGATATTTCTAGCTTAGTGACATATGATTTAGGCTAAATCGTCACATATTCTATCATTTTGTAGTGGTATACACCTTAGGTTACATCACCACTCCCTCTTTTCATCTTGTAGTGATATACGCTTAGGGATAAATCATCACTCATCCATTCATCTCATAGTGATATACACTTAGGATAAATCATCACTTATATGTTCATCTGGTCATGATATACGCTTCAGCTATAGGGTTCACACACACATCATTTCTAGGTCACATCTCATCAATATACATACACATTTATCACAACGCGTTAAAAACAACACACACTTCAACCATTTCTTGATGATGCACTCTCGTTTATGGTTAATTATTGGATACTAAGGAGGAAAACCAAATGAACCTCACTGCATACATATCCATTCACTTGGGGGCACATGATGCTTATATCACCCCATTTTGCATTCTATTCCATGCATCCACAACATATTGCATACTATGGTTATTTATAATCTTTATTACTTTTGTTCATTCATGGTCACTTTAATACACATGCTAGTTAGATAATATGTATGTCATTTATCTATATCATCCACACATGCATGTTCACATATTTTTCTAGTTGTGATCACATATACAAGTCTCTTACACACAACATGGATGCTCACCTTATACCCTTCCTACACTAGTTGTTGGGGGCATCCACATTCATCTCTCACAAGTGTTATTGTTTCATTTTATACTTAGCACTTTACATTACTTAGTTATACACACTTTTGACATACTAGTTATCTTTCTAACATGCTAATGGGTGCTTCATGTGCAACATTTGTTATGCAGGGATATTTGCTTCCATATTTGTTTGTTACATTGTTTATTATTACTTGTTTATGTATACAGGCCTTGAATTTTGTTTGGTGTACACACTTATTTGTTGTATGCGGCCATGATGGCCTTGTGTGTCTTGCGACATCGTGAGTGATGTCCCATGTTTGTAGCCTGCTTTTTGTGGCTTACTTGTCTTCTCATGTGTTTTTATTACTTTGATTGGTAGCTTACACATTATTTGCATAGATTACACATTGTCTTATACATGCATGTTTGTTCGTACTAACACTTTTCTTTGGCTAGCCATCCTTATTTGTGTGTGCCTTGGTTTCTACCAAGCACATTCCCTTCCCCCTGCAAGGGGAGTTTTGAGTACATGTTGTTGGTCCTCTTTTGGGGCCACATTCTCCTATCAACGACGTCGCATGTGCCCCCAAAGAGGGGGGCATCATTTGGGGTTTTACAATCTACACAACACATTTACATCGGTTCAATTCAATGCACTTTCCGCCCTTGGCATTGTTGGTTTACATACAACAAGTGAGTTCAGACTAGTCTACGAACTCCATACACAACGGATTTTATAGGACATGGTGTCCTTAGCATTTGGGAAAGCAGTTACAGGCTTAGAGGTTACAATGGGTGTGCCTCCCTACACTACTTCAACCAATGACGTCAGATCACCCAAAAACTAGGATAGTACAGAGATCTCTTCACACACATTCAAGGAAGAAATTAAAGGTTGGAGGACATAGAGCATTTCCTCCCTATACTTCTTCAACCTATGGCGTCGGATCACCCAAAAAAACCTCGGTGGTATAGGATATCCTTCTACACTCTTTCTCTCGACATAGATCAGATGCACATGTTCCATTTACACTTTTCATTTTGTGTACTTTACTTTTACATGCATCTTTTACATTGCATTTTTACACACATATACATACATATTTGACTACTTGATCATTTTCTCCTTGCATTTCCATCCGTATGAGAAAAAAGTAGTCAAATGGAGGCAACAACAATGACATCAACAACAACACTTCGCAGTAGCACACTTCACATACTAACCATGCAGGTACACTACACACATCAGCAGCAACACACATGTTCCGCCCTAAGTTCACTGTCATAACTTTTTTTCACATTTTCATCTTTAGTTTCCACGCTCCATCATATTTTTTTCATTCCACACTTTTTCTTGTCCTTGGCGCGCCTTTTTTACACTTCATCGGTATCGGGTAAGCATCGATGTCTACTTTATATTATCAAGATTTTTTCTCACCAACATAAAGTGGGGACAAATGAAGATACAAAATCATGCACTTTAGATAATATTTAGTCCAGTCTCATACTGATATTTAGAGGGTTTTGAGTGAAGAAATTACTAATTAACCATCATCTTTTGGTCATCTTGTTTTATTTTATTTCTTCATTCTCGATATTTTACATCCATATGCCCAGTCTGTTTCATTTATTTGTCATTATTTTAGCCTGACTGGGGTGCTCATGGGCGCCGTAGTCCCACCAAGGGCACCTCAATCCTCCTTGAACTTTCTCGCCACTTTTTGGGTTCTTTCTAGTCGTTTCTCTTTCTTATCTTTTTAGTGGTCGGCCATTTTTCGGGGTTAATTAAAATTAGATCAAGATAACCCTATAAATATAAAGCTATGAGACCATAATGAGGGGCCTATAACTATTTCATCCACTATCATCCATCTATTGCATTGGAGATCACTTGCATCCACATAGCTCCATTATAAGGCACAAGGTTAGGACATTTGCATCACACTTCATATGGGAGGATTCTATTCTATTTTATGCACACATTCTATTACAATTTATACATATAGTTATTGCTTTCTACTTCACAAAGTGTGATTGGTATGAGAGAACCTAGGGCACATTATGCACACACTCTGTTAGAACTACATTTGGGACCAAATGTAGTGTAACGCTCAGATTAGTAAGCCATTGTTGTGGCGGTTGAGGTCGGATTGACCCATTCATTTGCATCTTTATTTTTAGGGTTTGATACTTCTCTTGGTCTTTTGTAGGTCTTTACATCATCTTATATTATTGGTGACACCCATTACAAGACAATGAATCTGATGCGACACATAGTGAGGGTTTCGGACCACCTCCCATCCCTATGAGATTTAGTTTCAAAGCTTTTAAACAAACCAGGTGCCTAGTTTACATACCACAACGTGTGTGGGTGCCCTAATCCCTCTCTAGATGCTCCAGATTAGCCGATACTCCATATACATCCTTTTCAAAGCCTCTACATAGTCCTTCCTACTTCTAGATTCTCCAATCACCTCTGTGACATTGTCCTACGAGCATCTTCTATTCAGATGAGTTCTTTCCTCTTCCCTCTTACACATTAGGTTTTTAATTTTATTATATCGATTGCTTAATTCATTTACATGCTTCTTTATTGTGTTTGTATGTCCTCCTATATTATATTAAATAACATACATCATTTACATTTTTAGTTAAAAGCATTATTTTCTTTTTGATATTTGATGCGCTTTTGAGGGTTTTGCAAGTCATTTCTTCATTGTAGGTTATAGGAAAAATCAATGAACTTAATGCGACATACTAACGACATGCAATGAAAGATAGGGAATACCTCTTGCGACCCTTCAAAGTGGGCTTTATGAGGTTCGATCACCACAGTGCCCAATGCAGTCTACAACACTTGCAGTGCCCCGGCCCATTCCAAGTGCTCCAATCCAGGAAGATCTTGCGGTCGCACAATTTTACGAGGCTCGATACAAAACTTATCTCCTTTTGTTTATTAGTTCATCACTTCAACACAACCCAGGATTATTTTTAAATCAGCTAAGTCCTTTTATCTCCTCTTTGCAACTAGGGTTTCATACTTTCTAGCTTATTTTACTTGGGTCAAATCTGTATTTCATTACATATTTAATTTACAGCATTGTTACATAATTAGTATTAGGCATATATTCATTTCAATATTTTCTTAATCACATATGCACAAATACATCATATGTATGATAATTCCACAACATATTGATAGTCATCACTTTATATTAGTTAGTAAAAAGTACCCATTTATAAATTAAAGACATTAACTACAATATGTGTTGTGTGTTATATAATTCGCAATAAATTACAACATTATACACATGGCTCATGTGTCAATATTAAACCAACACTTCGATCTCAAAACAATAAAACATTTCTCAAGTTTTTTCCTCTACTCCAAAACGTCCCACGAAACTTGCTACTCCAAATGAAGGGCCCAAGTGGGTATTTATAGTATTTCGTAGACCTAGTTTCCTAGCTAAGCTAGCTAGAAATAATGAATATTCCATCAATCCTTCATAAATGTTTATGGAATATGTGTGGTTCTCTCTTAGCAATCTAAAGAGCACACACTAATACTGAGAGGGTGAATCAATATTATATAAAATTTTACTTATTTAAAACATTAACATCCATAACAATAACAATCACATAAGATATAACAATTACACAACACATAATTTATGTGGAAACCCTTTTGGGAGAAAACCACAAAGATAAAACTACTTGGATATACCATCCAAATCCAACCCAAAATATCTCAATATACATTCGCAGGCACCAACCTACTGGAGACACCAATCCCCAATGTTGAGCACCAACTCATCTAGTTCATGAGAACCAACTCATTAGAGATGCCGATCCCCAATGCCAAGCACCAACTCATCTAATTCATAGGCACCAACCTACTAGAGACATCAATCCCCAAATAATGAAGCACTGGCCTAAATAATACACATATCTGCCTTATGTAGTTGCGTCTTCAACATGATGATGGAAATTCAATCATTCTCTTTATACACACAAATCATATCATTCTTCCAACATATATGGTGGTCTAATTAATGAAATGACATCACTTTATATTTCTATTCTTCTCTGGTGTTCACATTTTCATCTATTCGCTCCACTTGCACCAATGCATCTACTCATAATTATACTTTTAATGACTTCTTCATAATTTTGTTCCACCTCTACTCACACTCACAACTCACTATATTCTTCGCTACATGTCATTCACCTCTTTTGAGTCCTACCATTATTACATTATTCTTCATTGTTAAGTCTCCATGCTTTTCTTTCTCTTCCTTCCTCCTCAACAATTCTCCATTTCAATTAGCTTGAATTTTATCTTCCTCCTCAGCAAATCGCTATTACTCACTCTATTCTTTCACACAATAGTTCGTTATTTTTCCAACATAGCACACTTGCTTCACACATGTTTTGCACTTGTTGTGAATTCGCTGCATATTTGTTGTGCAATCTAATCACTCCATATAAAAAAATTGAATAATTTATCTTCATGATGTAGCTCTTCAACTTCCTTTTCTACTTTTCAATTTTCTTCATGTAGGCACAATCCCTTCGAGAGATTGTCTCTACTCATATTCCATGTTCTTCACACACCATCACATAATGATTCTACATATCCGTTTATACATGTGCATTCTCTTAAACATTGGAACCAAGACAAGATGAAGGGCGACCATAATTACCACAAAACAAATCAATTCCAAAACATAAAAGGGGACGAATCACAATTGAATACACAAAACATTTTAGTTCGAAAAGAAAGGAGGTCGGCCAAAACACCAAAACATGTCTTATAATCAAAATATGATAAACATGTCACTCCAAATGTATTAATATGGCCCTAGAGCATTCAAGTGTAGCCTCAAACCAATATATTAGCTTAGACTAATCAATCAAAGCACCATCATCGTGAACTAGCATAAAATAAAATAAATTTCTAGTGAGCTTCAAGCCAATTCTTCTAACTATTCCAGACTAATCATGATACGAGCTATGATTAGCTCACCAAGAACATACTTTGATCTCCGAACCATTAATCTTCAATCACCTTGATCATTTACATCAATGACAACTCCAGTCAGACTCCAAAGCTACAAGAATATAATCTAAAGCTAGACTCGAAGCCACATGAAGAGACTTCAAAGCTACATGAAAAGACTTTGAATCTATAGTAGGAGACTTTCAAGCTACAATAGGAGACATTGATCAATGAAAAATCTTCCAACAATTTATTATGTCTTCCAAGTCCTTCAAATTCCTTTAACATCAATGAAAATTATTCCAACAATCTCCCATTTTTCATTCATGGAAACCAACCACAAAAATCACATTTATTATGAATACTATGTGAATGTAGCTTGCTCCCCCTTTCTACAAAACTCTCCTTTTATGTAATGTCTTGTTGTACTTCTCCCCTTGCTTTAACTCTCCCCCTTTGACATCAATGGCAAAGGAGTAAAAACTCTCAAAACCTCTTTTTGTAATGTCTCATTATCTTTGCTCCCGTACTTTAACTATCCCCTTGGAGTATGCATCTATTGAAACTTTTCTAACTTATCTTCACTATGGAGCCCAAAAAAATGAAATGCTTAGCTCCCCCTGAGTATATGTTTTTTCTTTAGTGACAGGATGAAAGAGATATCACTCCTAAATTTTTTCTAAGATACTCAAACATTTCTTTTGAAATAGGCTTAGTGAAAATATCAACAATCTATTCATTTGTGGAAATATATTCCAGCTTAACATGTTGTTATTTAACTTTATCTCTCAAAAATGATACTTGATGAGAATATGATTTTTTCTAGAGTGTATAACTAGATTCTTGGATTTATTTATTGCACTATTGTTATCACAAGGAAATTGGAAATTCAAAATCTACCTTGATGTCTTTCAATGTTTGCTTCATCCATAAAACTTGTGTGCAACATGACACTCCTACAATGTACTCTGTCTCGCTTATGGATAAAGAAATGGATACTTTTTTCTTGCTTATCCAAGATACCAAAATATTTCCCAAAAATAATGCTCCTCTACTTGTACTTTTTTGTTATCAATACAACCTTCCCAATCTACATTTGTGTATGCTTTTAGAGTAAAATCTTCATCTCTAGGATACCACAAACCATAATCCATTGTACCTTTAAGATATTTGAATATTATCTTGACATCTTGTACATGAGTTTCTTTTGGAGTAGCTTGAAAATGTGCCACCAAGCCTACTGCTTGCATCACATCAGGTCTTGATGCCATCACATACAATAAACTTCCAATCATTGATCTATAAAGAGTTTGATTTACTTCATGAGACTCATCATCCTTGTTTAAGTTACAACCTCTCGGCCATAGAATCGTTGACTCAAGTTAATAGTCTTCCATTCTAAAATTCTTAAACATTTTTTTAACATATTGACACCAAGACAAAATGAAGGTCGACCATAGTTATCACAAAATAAATCAATGCCAAAACATAATAGGGGTTGGCACACCAATTGAATATACATAACATTTTAGTGTCAAAATATAGGAGGTTGGAAAAAACACCAAAACAAGTCTTATAACCAATATATGATAAACATGCCACTCTAAATCTATCAATGCGGCCCAGACCATTCAAGTATATCCTCAAACCAATATGATAGCTCAGACTAATTAATCAACACCATCATAATGTGAACTAAAGCACCAAACAAAATGCATTGCTAGCGAGCTCCAAGCCAATTCTTTTAACTATTCTAGACCGGTCATGTTACGATCTATGTCCGGCTCACCAAGAACATACTTCGAGCTCGAACCATTAATCTTTAATCACTTTGATCATTTACATCAATGAAAACTCCTATCACACTCCAAAGCTACGGGAATAGACTTTGAAGCCACATGAAGAGACTCAAAAGCTATAGGAAGAGACTCCAAAGCTATAGTAGGAGACTCTAAAGCTACAAAAAGAGAATTTGAAGCTACAAAGTAGGAGACATTGGTCAATGAAAACTCTTCCAAAATATACTTTATCTACTATCTCCTTCAACATCCTTAGACATCAATGACTCCAACTTGATCTCGTTATGTCTTCCGGCTCCTTTAGCTTCCTTTGACATCAATGATAACTATTCCAACAATCTCCCCTTTGTCATTGATGGCAACCAACTACAACCAATCACCTTGCTTAGGAATAATCAGAATGTATCTTGCTCCAACTTTCTACAAAACTCTCCTTTTGTAATATCTTGTTGTAATATTCCCCTTGCTTTAACTCTCCCCCTTTGACATCAATGGAAATAGTCAATGTCGCCACTACTCGAAGAGGGCTCAAACCACACATTGTTCTCCTAGAATGTGATATCTACCATACTACAATCAGAATTTTACAAAACATTATTTGACAATACCTTTCTTGAGTTTTATACTAGCTCAAATGCTTGGGAAGGGTCACTTTACTTCCTTGTGGAGAGAATATGGAGACTTTTCGACTGTTCGGTGACTCCAAAACTATAGAGAGTACTAACCTAATGGATGTGCATGATTTATTTTGTAGTTTTGGGAGCTTGGAGTGCCTTTTTGCTTGCTTTTACATGAGGAGCTCTTAAAAGTGTCAGGACCCTAAATGAGGTATGATTGAATTACTTATATAGGCTTTTGATTGGTATCATGTCATGAAATTATGACCGAGAGGGAACATTAGTCCATATGAAGATGATGAAATTAAAAATTTTAGTGCATAATGTGTCGTTCCAAAACGTACACTAGGGTTGAGTTGTATATTTTGACAAAATGACCAAAGCCAACATTTTCAATCCTAGAGGAAAAAATAACTTTGACTTCATGGAGTTAGGGATATATGTTTCTAGGTATGTTTTATGCAATTAAACCTCATAAACTAATGACATAAATCCATACAAATATGAACAAGTGACCGAAGGGCTATAAGGATGTGCTAAGCAAGAGTGAGGATGGTGTATTTATGTATGCAAGTGTGTAATGTGAAGACCAATAATGTCAAATGATAGATTGCCAAAGTAGAGTGTCTACACTAAGAAAACACCAAATATTAGCTACAAATCACATAGGTATGCATTTTCACATCACAAATATTAAAAATTTATCAACAATAATACACATGGGTCTCACTAAGTGTGCCAAAAATTGCTAGCTACTGAAAATTTACATCCAAGATCACCAAATGAGGATCGGTGTCTCAATAATAACAATGGGAATTTCTCAAAGGTGTGGAAACTAGGCTCTTTAAGGAAAATTCAAGAGAAATTTGGATCTTATCCTAACTAATATGATGTTATCATTAATGTACTCTAATCTACCACTTGTTGAGAAAAATGGGAGAAAACATAGAAAGTAAACATGGTGATATACCAAAATAATTGGGGTTCACTCTCTCTATCCCTATTAAAGACACAATGCATGAAAATATTACAATTACCACACACATATAATATATCTCAAAGATTAACAAAGAGGTAAGACACAATAACACAACAATAAATAGTATATGTGAGCCACAATAAGAGTTATATTAAATCTTAAAGTATACATAATATTTTACACCCCGAAAAGACTTATAAACAAAGTTCCATGCACTATAAGCTCAATCCTTAAAATAGCATAGTGAATTGGTTTTGGGAGGAAGGAACCCTTTACAGTGTCAAAATGTTATTTATAAAAAAACTAGAAGAAAAGGCAAGGAGAGAAAGAAAGGGGAATATTTGGGCTCTTGATATATCCAACACCCATCTCTTGAAAATTATGTTTAATTAAAAATATCTGCTCAAATAACCTCAAAGCATATCCTATAATATTTATGTAGATGTAAAAATATATGCTAGTGCAAATGCAAACAAGAAACCAAAGTGATTTGATTCCTAAGCTGATAAATCTAATACACTACCTAAAATAGAGCGGGATTGAAAGAGAGGAGAATATAATATACATGTACTTACCCACAAGTGAAATTCTCCTTCTTTGATTGGTTGGATGTGCTCTTAATTTTGGATGCTTGATTGTTACTACTGATTTTGTTGTGGATGCAATTGAGATAGCACCTCCCCTTGATGATTGATCATTTTCTTGATCAATATGATGAGAGATTGGATGACTGGATTGGATTGATTGAGTAAATAAAATATCATAGGTTTTTATGATCTTGCTAACTTGGCTCTCATGGAAGAGGAGAGCTAAATTTATAGTTGAGGAGTGGAGGATTGAATGGCTAAGATGAAGCCATGTTGGATTTGAATCAATGGTGGAGAGTGCATGAGGATGGAGAATTATCTAGAATTAGAGAATTCTAGATTTTGAATTCAAAATTCATGGAGGAAGAAGCTTCCATTGAATTAAAAATTCAATGGAAGGAGAAGGTTAGAGAGGCTTCTAGATTTAGAAGCTTCTAGATTTAGAGGTGTGAGGATGTGATTAGATTAGGATTATATTAGGTTGATTAATGATGATTAGGGATGTGATTTTATGGAAAGGATAGGTGTAGGGATGTGTAGGGTATGTGATAGGTGATATGTAGGAATATTAAATTCCTAGAAAATGTTAATAGGGATTATAATAGGATAACAAGATATAAAATGAAATAAAAAGGATTAAGGATGAAATGAGATAAATGATAAATGATAAATGATAAATGATAAAAGGATAAATGTGATCAAAGGGATTTTTAATGGGATAAATGATAAAATGGAATATTTAGATAAATGATGAAATATTAGAATAAAGGTATTAGTGATGAAATTAATAATAATTAATCTTGCAACTAATTATTATATGGGTTTAGAAGATGTTCGGGACAAATTAATCGTAATTTATCATGTCGACATTTTTATAATTCTACATTTTGCCCCTCTTTGAAGGGTTATTGTGTAGCAATGACCGTTCAAAGAAAAAGAAGAAAAGATGATGGTGATATGATGCCCCCTCGATGGGTTAAACGGGAGAAACGAGGTGGGTAACCACTTGAAAATAGGAGAGGCCCAAGTTAGTAGATGAGAGAGGATTAGAGGATAAGAAGGTTGAGGATTTAGAGGATGAGGATTAGAGGATTAGAATATTTAAGGATTTAGGGGATGAGGATTAGAGGATTAGGAGATTAGAAGAGGAGAGAGGATTAGAAGTAGGAGATTCATAGGAGAGGAGAGAGGATTAGAAGAAGTAGAATATTAGAGGAGAGGAGAGAATATTTGAGAGATATTGGATGCCCTAGTCAACGATGTATGACAAGGGTGAAGATTTTGGATTTTGGATTTAGATTTGAGAATGCCCCAGTCAAGGTGTTGAGATGTTGAGCATTTTGGATTATAGGATTTTGGATTTGATGATATTGGTTTTGAAGATGTTATAAGTTTAGGATGTTGGATTTGAAGATATTAGATATTGAGGATATTTGAATTATAGGATGCCCGACCAACAATGTATGACAAGGGTGAAGTTGTAGAATTTTTTTTTAGAGGATGCCCTAGTCAAGGGTTGATGTGTTGGATGTATGATGCCCCAGTGAAGGGGTAGAGTTGTTTGGATTCTTGTTGGATATTAAATGCTTTTGAGGATGTTTTTTTGTCCCTAGCCAGGGGGTAGAATTAGATAGGATCTTGGATTGATGATGTTGTTGATGTTGGATGTTGGATGTTGGATTTTGATGATTTGGATTTTGGATGCCCCAGTCAAGGGGTAAGGATTTTGATTTTGGATGTTGGATGTTGGATGTTGGATGTGAAGATGTTTAGATGATAGGATTTGATAGGATTGATTGAAAATGTTGGATATATTGATTGGATGAATAAGATTTGATTGTTAGATGATTGATGAAAGGTTGGTTGGATAAGGTGATGATGATTAGGCTAAGTGATGATGTAAAGGGGTGGTGCTATCGTAAAGTTCCCACAATTATCATCATTAGCAAGTTTATGAATGTGGCATAGAGCAAGATGCACCATGGTATAAAGACCGTGATGATTGAATTGCCAAATTCCCATGTCCTCATATCATCATACATATTATTATAAAATTTATGGTCCTCGTATCATTGGACCATGCAAAAAGAAACAAAAGTGGCCTCATATAATTGGTCAAAATGAAAAATGCAGAAAAACAAATTAACACACAAGCACACACATTGCATTTTTGTATTTTGGTATTTTTATTTTAAAATTTTGGATTTTGGATGTTGGATTTTTGTATGTTTAGATGTTGGATGGGGGAGAATTGTTAAGATTAGGTAAGATGAAAGGATTCAAGATGGGATAGCTCATGGGGGATGAGAAGGAATGTAATGTGGGATGTGACTTTCTCCTATAAGCTCCAAAGAGTGGTTAGGTAGATGAAAGGGAAGTATTAAGGGAAAATTGGAGAGGTTGGATGGGATAGGAATTGGTTGATAGGATAAGATGGGCTGTGGGATGGGAGATAGATAGGATAAGAGATGTGGTATGGGATAATATGGGAGATAAGATATGCCCCCAGGTATATGGGAGATGGATTAAGGGATAGATGTAGTGTGCCCCCAAGTGTAAAGTAGGGTGGCATGTGTGGATGGATGAATGGGTTCGATTTTCCCTAGGTGTAGGGTAGGATAGGAAGTGAGGGGTATCTAAAATTTATGATGCCCCCAAAAATGGTAGTAAGGCTACCCCCAGTCATGATGATGACAGGGGACACAAGGATTAGATGAAAAGGAAATAATCATCGGCCTGCGGATGCTCAATCCTAAGGGAAAAAGGATGTGGATGTGATGGATGGAAGGAAGATGACATCAGTGATGAACAAAAGATGAGCCTGATGACACGTATTATAAGGTAAGATTTAGAATAAAAAAAAGTGTGACCAAGGTTTAAACAATACCTAGAAACATGCAAGCCCTATGTCTCTTCAAGATCGAAGTGTGTGTAATTTTGATGGTTAATTACCGCTTGAAGTGAATACTTAATGGGTAGTATGTGAAGACAAACTAGCCAATGTATATGGAGTGATTAAGTCAAGTAGGTTGATGGAAGGTGAACGGAAGGTTAAGTTGTGTATTGCTTCGTTGTCGAGTCAAGCATCCATAGCCCCAAAAAGATAAATTTGATTCTTTACACAACATTTCTCTCTGTGGCACTGGACATCCATAGCCCTGGTAGAGTTGCTGGAAACACCCCTAGAGAGAGTCTTGAGATGGATTTTATTTGATACGATTGTTAATTTTTTTATATTTGGATTTTGTTTTTCGCATAAAGAGGTTCCACTCTCTTGAGAACTCTCAAGGGGTTAAGAATCACCAGTGGCTTGATGGGGGATGGAAATGAGTGTAGTGATGACATTGGCTAGAGTGTCAAAAGATGCACCCAAGGGTCTTCACCACAATTTGATTAAGTGTGTTAAAGTGCATGGATCTCTAGGAGGACAATGGTGCTTAAATGTTGGAGGTGATGATAGACCAAGGTCACACAGTTGTAGTAGGTACTATTGGCTTACAACATGTGTGATCAAGTTGATCAAGTGTTTAAATGAGTGGATTAGAAGAGGATATGAATGGATGTGATAATAAGCATGGATTAGATGCAAAGGGGTTTGGATGTTGGATGGAAGGAGGATGGGTGGTAAGGAAAGAACATCCATGCGCAAGCGATGATTTATGTGCTCAATCCATTTTTAGATGTTTAGTATTTGTAGGTAGATTAAAGGATTTGTGAGTGGGTTGAGTGGTGGGGATGGTAGGATCAACAAGAGGTTGTGATGGATTAGTGGGAGGGATGTTGTAAGTGTTATATTTATAGCTTAAGCCTAAACAACTTGGATTTCGATGAAGGGAGATGGGTTCGTGAATGCCTTGTTCATGGATGCCAAGGCATTTGCCTCGATGCTTCATATTAGCAAACATATTTTGGGCTATAGAATTTGAAGTGGATGGGGATGATGATGTCATATGATCATCATGAGATTGGGGTTATAGTTTTTTTGTCGCTAAGAGGTGAACTTAACAAAGGATGGGAGGTGAGATGTGTTTTGGTTTTGGTTGATGAGGGGTGTTTGGATGTACGATGATATTTGGATGGCTGATGATATGTGGATATCGAGTGGGGTTTGGATGATGGATGAGGGTTAGGGATAGGATTGGGATGAAAAGGTGGGGGATAGAGAGGTACAAGGATAAGATTTCCTTGGTTAATGAGATTTTGGACATAAGACTTAAATTGCATGCAATGATTGGTCGAATGTCCATGGGTATGATGAAAGGCACAATAACAATGTTCTCGATACCAAGATGATTTGGGAAGGTTTTGATTGTGTGATTTTATTGGGGGATGGATGATTATGTTGAAGGTTTTTAGACGATGGAAGATGGTGGTCAAGGATTCTCCTAAAGGAGTGAAGTGGTTTAGGTTAAATGGTTTTGGGGAGTAGGAAGTAAAGGTGCGAGATTGGGTGGATAATGAGATGTTTTGATTGATTTGGATATACGGGTTAGATTATATTGTTGTATCCTAGAAGATGAAGGGTATGGATTAGGCCTAGGGCCGAAGTGGATTATTTGGGCTTTGCAGTGAAGTAGATTTGGGTGATTTTGGATGGGTTGGAGTAGATGGTTCGGGCTTAGGATTAGATTGTTTGGGATTGATACATGTAGATAAAGGGGATGGGGTAAATTTAGATTAAGGGGGTAGTTGTGATATGGGGTCACTTTAGAGTTGGATGATGTTGGGGATGAAGGAGATTTGGGAGATGGATGTTGTGTAGGAACCATATTAGATTTGGTCGATTTAAGGAATGAAGTATATGAATGTAATTTTTCTCGTGGGAATCACGTTAGATGTTTTAGGATTGGGGGATGGTGGAGATGAAATAGGATTAGTGGATAGGATAGTATTGGGTTTAGGTGATGAAGGGGTTGAGATAGGATTATATGTGGATGAAGATGATGAGGGTTGCATAGGATCCACATTGGATGGTTTAGGTTTAGGGGTAGAAGGGGATGAGGGTGACTTAGAAGTCACAAAGTGGATGAGATAATATTGAGCTTAGGTGATGGAGGGGATGACATAGGCTCAGAGGATGAATTTAATGATGGTTTAGGGGATGTGGGACTATCTAGGAGAAATTTTGTAGGATTGGATTGGGGTGATGAAGATGATGAGGATGGAGGACTAAGATGAGATGTGGGTGATATTGATTTAGGATTAAGTTGTTGTGATTGTTGTGGATACGTGAATGGGACTCGATGATAAGTTTTATGATGATTGGATTTAGGAGTTGAGGTTTTGGATGATGGTGGATTATTTGTATGAGTTTTGATGGGACAAAGGTGTAGGTCATGATGATTGATAGGGGATTTGAGGTGGGCTTTGGGATTGGTGGCTAGACTAGAAAGGACATAAAGGTGGTCCTCTTGGTCTAGGTCAAAGTTAGGGAGATCATTAAATTTGATGGAAATAGATTGTGTGGATAATGGTTTATGTTGATTAGGTAGACGTTTGGATTGGGATGATTCAGTTTCATTAATGAGGAAGTCAATGGGGTGAGCGGTAGGGATTTTAGAAACGGAATATTTTGGATGGGGTTAGTTGAGAGATGATAGTTTAGGGATGATTGATTGATTAAATATGAAGATCGATATTTTGATTAATTTGTTGAATGGTTTTTAGGATGTTAGGATCGACATGGGATGGTTGGTTTGGATGGCGAGGAGAGGATTTGTTAAGGTAGGATGTTAAGTTTGAGATTTGTTTATTAAGGTGTTGGATAATGTGTGGGATAAAGTGAGATGGTTGACTTTGATGGGTGGGGGATGATGGGATAGCTTGGTTGATGGATTTAGGGAAGAGGTAGGGGTTTGGATGTTGGTTTGGAGAGGATGGGAATTGAGGGTTAAAGGTCATGGTTAAGTAGGATGTGTGAGTGATTAGTTTTGGATTAGGATTGTGGATTAAAGATGGTGATGGGATTAGGATTTGGATTGTGTGATTATGATGATGTTTGATTGATTAAAATTTTAAGGTGATAGGATGGTTAAGGGTGTTCACAAACACACAACAAACATGCAACACACACCCTAACTAGTCAAGTGGGATTGCAATCAAACTATAGCCTAATTTTAATACCACACACCAATAGTGGTGCCACAAATTGGCTCTCCACCTATGTTTTAATGTGGGGTTGGCTAGCGAGTGATCTTGGGGAGTGCGGCCTCCTTGTACTATAGCTCAATATGTGGCCAAGAGGTTGCCTAGTCTAGGATGCACAAGCTCACTAGGGGAGTCCCGATATACCTTGCGGTACGTGGGGCCCAAGTCCATGTTACAAGGATGTTTTCTAAGGCCTGGGTATTGGGACGTGGAAGCCCTCACTTCATGTTGTTCTTAAAACAAGAAAGCGTTTAGCCAATAATGACATTTCTCCAAGAATTTATATACCCTTTGGAACATGAGGTGTGTCTACGTGCATAAAGTGAAGCCCACGGTCACGAGACCCCTAAGACTATGGTAAGTGTGTGGATGTCACTTCCACGTCACGTTACCCTTATAAATGAAAAAGGGGAAAGTTATTCGATTTTTATCCTCAAGAACATCATAGGACGTGATAGGAGAGCATACGCGGTTTCACCTTCGGTATATAACAAACACATAATATACAAGAAAACAACAACAAAATATAAGATGATATATATACAAAATATCGAAAAAATTGGTTCTTCAAAACGGTGGGCGCCAGAAATGTAGATGTAAAAAGATGTGCCAGTGCAAATGCAAACAAGAAACCAAAGTGAATTGATTCCTAACTAATAAATCTAATACATTACCTCAGATAGATCAAGATGGAAAGAGGAGAATATAATATCCCTGTACTTACCCACACGTGAAATTCTCCTTCTTTGATTGGTTAGATGTGCTCTTGATGTTGGATGCTTGATTGTTGCTTTAGATTTTGTTGTGGATGCACTTGGACAACACCTCCCCTTGATGAATGATGATTTGCTTGATCAAGATGATGAGAGATTGGATGATTGGATTGGATTGAGGATGAATGATGGATTGATTGAGTAAATAAAATATTAGAGGTTTGTTATGATCTTGCTAACTTGGCTCTCATGGAGGAGGAGAGCTAAATTTATAGCTGAGGAGTGGAGGATTGAATGGCTAAGATGAAGCCATGTTGGATTTGAATCAATGGTGGAGAGTGCATGAGGATAGAGAATTCTCTAGAATTAGATAATTCTAGATTTTGAATTCAAAATTCATGGAGGGAAGAAGCTTAGGAAGGTTAGATAAGTTTCTAGATTTAGAAGCCTCTAAATTTAGAGGTGTGAAGATGTGATTAGATTAGGTTGATTAATGATGATTAGGGATGTGATTTGATGGAAAGGCTAGGTGTAGGGATGTGTAGGGTAGGTGGTAGGTGAGATGTAGGAATATTAAATTCCTAGAAAATGTTAATAGGGATTATAATATGATAATAGGATATAATAATGAAATAAAAAGGATTAAGGATGAAATGAGATAAATGATAAATGATAAAAGGGTAAATGTGATAAAAGGGATTTTTAATGGGATAAATGATAAAATGGAATATTTAGATAAATGATGAAATATTAGAATAAAGGGATTAATGATGAAATTAATAATAATTAATCTTGCGATTAATTATTATATGGATTTAGATGATGTTGTGGGACAAATTAATCGTAATTGATGATGTTGAGAAAAATTAATCATAATTGATCATGTTGATATTTTAGATGTCTATAATTTACATTGGCAAAACAACTCGATTGTCTATAAAGTTGATCAAATTGGACATGAAGCTCAATTTGGCAACTATGTCATTAATAACAAGAAATGAGTGTTTGTGTATAGTGCATAAGTGGTTGTCTTTTGGAAAAAGTGGCCTCTTGCACTATCGCAACTTGATTTTTCTATGGCTAACCTACAATGATATCTTTTCCAATCTTCTCAATCTACCTCTCAGAGAGCAATTTATAGAATCACACAAAATTGGGAACTATCTTTCAAAACCTTGAATTCTCATAGTTTCTATAATGTTTCCAATTGTTATTGTTTCTATAATCTAAATTGCACTCTTTTATAATTAAGGAAAAAAATTATTAATTTATAATTGATTAATGTCTAGTGACATCTTAGGTGTGATTTGTTATTTCATTATTAATGTAAAATCCACATTCCATACTTACTTATAATCACCTTTCTACTCTATTCAATCAACATTAGGATATTGTATCTTAAAACTTACCTGAAATTCAAAGTGACAATATGTTGAATTGAAGAGGATTTCACAAACCTCAATTTTAGTGGTTATCACTTCTTAAATGGAAGGAACATCGCCAAAATTGCAATACTATCATTGTTAAGATTCGATAAATAAATATTAAGGGAAAAAATGATCATCAATATTATAAATGGTCATTTCATAAATCAAACAGAATTATTGTATTAGTTCGCACAAACAAGAAACTAAATAACCTATTAATTATTTGCAATCCACCACAACAATGATTCCATGACAACTTAGTGAACTATGTACATGTTTTATCACAGTATCTAATTTTAATGCTTATATTTATATTTTTATAGCTCTCACCAGAATTCAAATTTGATGGCCACCTATACCACAAACAATTTTTAAGTGATAATAGTTTCTTAATATTACCTTTCAAAAATTGTAAAATAGTATCATTTATATACTACTATTAATAATATAAAAGGAAATCTTATAAAACCTTTCAATTATTTTAAGCATTTTAATATATATGTACGTGTCATAATAATTATATTTTAAATATACAAACCATACATGATAGTTATTTCAATAATCTCCTCTCTTTTTTTTTAAACAACTTAAAATTTGTAATTTAAAACCAGGTTCCCACCTATCATTTTTTTCCGTTTTTATTTTAATTTGGTCTAAAAGATTATCTTCATGTAGTTCCTTTTCAAAGAGTGCATTTTTATGATCATTTTCTTTGTATTGTTACTATTAATTTATTGACCATTTTATATAAAATATAACTTAACATTATCCACTATGGTATTCTTAATTATGGAACAACTAAATCTATTAATGTCCCGTCTATTTTCAAAGCTAAATTACAAAAGTCAACTTACAATAATGCTTTTGGTTTACAATTTCAATGCTTTAAAGTTGGTGAAAGCGAGGTTGTTTGTGGGCCTTCGGGGACTTCGGCTAGCAAAATGGAAGATCAAATTTGAAGGGCTAGTCCCAATTTCATTGTGAAGGGTAAATATTGGACCAACCCTTCAACTATGAAAAGTATTATAATCATTTTACACTTCATATGAAAATAGTAAAGAAATCACACATGTCGTAAAAATTGAACACTTTTTACAGAGAGAGTGTCTCCCCTTAAAATGTAATAAATTCCATTTCATAAATAATGTATGAATAAGTTATAGTTGCGAGGATAAAAAATTTAAAATTAAACTCTAATTGACATTGGAATTACAAAGTGACAAACAAAATTTTTAACACACATAATGAACCTAAAAATTAATGACAACACAAGGTTCTTTTACTCAAATTTAATTTGTTAAATATAAGAGAAAAAATAATTAGTTGTATAAAAATAATTCATGTTTCATCTAATAAATAGTATCAAGAAAAATATCAAACTACCAAAAAATTTGTGATCTAAATAGAAAGTTTCTCGTGTTCACCTCAATGTAAGCAAAACATATCACCAACACATTTTTTAGGCTCCCTTCAAAAAAGAAAATACCTGAAACACAAAATGAGATATAAGTCATTACAAGACACGTTGATCAACATTTAGACCAAGTCAAATGTTCTTGACAAGTATTCATCAATTATTTCGAAAAAAAATCTTATTAAATTAGTAGTAAAATATTGAAAACACTTATCTAAACTTCCAAAGAATTTTTTTTATAAATAAAAAACAATAAAGAACATATTTTATAGAAAGAACTTCCAAAAACTCACCATCTATTTGTCTAATGGAAGCGGTTTTCGAGTTTTTTTATTCTTCCATGCATCATAAATAACATCCCAATCTACCTCATTTAGAGCATGAGGTGCACAAAGAGATAGAAACATTAGCATATCCAATGTGCTCAAAGAAAGCCTGGATCTATCATCATTCTTTATCCTATTTAACTTTGAAAAACCTCTTTCACATACTAGGTGCTTTGCATGGAATTACAAGAATAGCTTGCCATAGTTTCATCGACATGGAAACCCTTCAAACCATTCAGGTTCACCTCCACATAGATCCCATGCTCCAAACATATGTTTTTTGGATATGATTTATAAATAGTACAAACAAATTCATCCATCTCACCCAAACATTTAACACCTGTCCACAATGAAAGTAGTTTCCAACACTAAATTTGTCGCATAAACATGTTAGCCATATTTTGTTTCGACGATCTCTATCTTGTCTCCTCGTAGTAATTACGAGGACTGAAAAAATTTAAAGCAAAGCATTAAATATAGGTAAATCATGAATCTTGTATCAAGAGAATCAATTACCTTAATTATAAAGCTTTTCCCCAATTCAATGCAATCATCTAGTGTCCCTGATCTATGTGACTTAGGCAAGCTCTCAAATCTCAATGCATGTACATGTAATGTACCTGTTCCATCTGCAAACTCAAGAGATCCTCCTTGTGCCCTGGTTAGAAAAGATGATGTATGTAGAGTACCTGTCCCAAATATGCCTCTTTGAAATCTCCTACGAAGCATGTCAATTGTGATATCTAATGTAGTCCCAATGGAAGTAATATCAATATGATCCTCTTGAAAAAATTTATTCAGCTTATTTAACTCAATAAGCACATCTGCAAGTAAATGGATGCAAAATTGTACCTGAAATATTGTTGCCAAATCATACATGTTTTTCTCCTCTAATTCCCATTCTTTCAACAAAGCAGGCATGAGTTTGACAAGTCTTTCCATGACCTTTCCTCTAGAAAGCCACCTAATTTGATGAATTTGTAACACTTCCAACCTGTTGATTTGAAATGACTCCATCAACTCTCTCAATGCTCCATGTCTTTTAGCAGATTTTCCAAGCCATGAATATATTTTATTTGCAAATTTATCAATAAACTGCAACTCTGGAAAATGAGATGAAGCATCATTTGCTGCTAATGCTTCTCGATGAGCTATGCAATGAATATCTAATAAATGAGGAGCATCTCGACGAAGCCAGGACAAACCTTCACGAATTCCCTCGCATGGCACGCCTCATCGATCCAAATCCAACTAACTTCATTAAGGATAAATTCATCTCTCACAAAAGAGTGATGATCACGGCATCATACATAGCTTGAGTCTGTTTCCATCCTTTATTTCAAGGAGTCGTATAAATTTTGTTACACATTGACCTCTTCCTCCATTTTTCAAGTATGTAATATAAACAATCAAATGTTGTTCCATAGACAATCAAGTGCTTTCATCAACTAAAATAGAATAAAATGGACTATGAAATATATCATCTTTCAACTTTTCCAATTAAACCTCCTTAAGAACTTGTAGAAACTCTTTTCTAGAAGTTGTATTTGTATATGCAGAATATTCATCTGTGGAGAGGCATGTGTCAAGTTCCTTTATACTGCTCAAGTCACAAATCGGCTTATAGAGCTCCAAAGATAAATCATGTATGGCAACAAAATACATATTTTCCATCACCGATATGATTCTCTCCTTCTCAAAGATCTACCATTAGTTCTATGTGTTTAGTGATTAGAATGTTACTTTGTTTATTTTCTCCCTCCAAACGTTGTGATGAAAATTTATGAGGATCTAATTCTTGCATGGGTAAGAAGGCCACTAACTTGAAGGGTGGTGCTTCCATCTTTAGCAAATGGAGTATCTCTCTTATATTTGACACACCAAGAACATTTTATCCTTTCTACACCATCATAGCAGTCTTTTATAGCATAAGCCCATGGAAATCTTGTTTTCCATTTGGCCTCAATGTCCTTTTAGGTTTCTTTGATGGGTGTTCCTCTTCCCCAAATTCTGCTCCATCTAACTCATGCTCTTCTTGTGCAAGAATATCAAATTCTTCATTTTGAGAATCACATGGTTGACTAGAATGCCGAGAGATGCCAAATGCATCAGCAAGTGACAATTGTTTTTTATCCTTCTTTGGACGACCAATGGAAGCCATTTTCTCAAACTTCTTACACGACACTTGTCACCTATTCCAATGAAATAATTATAAAAATATCAAAATAGTGTTTTCACATGAATTTTTGTGTATTATTTTGATAATTTACAATTAGAGATTAGAGAATATTTAAGAAAATAATTTAGAGTAATTTGTATAATCATGCAACACTAAAATCTCAAATATAAGATTGCACTAACAATAATATCTAATTTTAAGATGGAGAAGTGTTTAATCAATACTTTTAGTAATGAAAATATAAACTGTGCAGAGTTTATTCTATTTTTCAGTATAAGCTGACTCACAAGTGTACCTGTTTCAATGTCTGAAGCAAGATGAAAGCAATACCCCAACTGGTCCCTTTGATTCTGTACCTTAATTTGTATGAACCAGTCTGCCCCTCAGCGCTGAATAGAAATCTGAAAATGATGAAATACTTATTTAACTTACAAACTCATACAACGTATTGGCCCTCTCCAGTTCCACAATCCAAATGAGATTTTTAATGTGTAGCTACATTAACTACTCATTCAATTGTTACCAACAATAACTTATGCTTAAGAAAAATTGAGACACAGAAATATACCTTTGCTTTTTATGGATTTGTAATTGAATTTAGGATATATTTTATATTTGTGGAAAACGGTATCAAAGTTTCATTTCGGTGGGTTTTTAAAATTCATCAAATTTGTCCCTCCAAAATTATGATGTCCAATGCCAAGACACCTACACCTACAATAACTTAATTTAATTTACAGCCCATCTTACAAAATCACTACTTCAAGATGGCCTGTCAAAATACATATCTTGTTAACAATCATAACTTATGTATAGGAGAAAAAATTGAGACACAGAAATATGACTTTGCTTTACAGTGTCGTTTGATCCGCCTGTGTGTCTACAAAATCCTTTCTTCGCATATATGCTACAGCTGTTGTTGATTATAAGATATAATTGCTGGAAAATGATATCAGATTTTGAACAAACCCATATCCCATAATGCCAGCGCAGCCTGCCATGTCCTTTCCATAGGTTCTCACGACTCACTATTCTCAAATAAACTTAATCGCTCCCAAATTCCAATATCAAATAACCCTTTGTCTCTGTACAATCTACGGGGGAGGCTCTGTATGTAGGGTCAACAAATTAAAAGTTGCCGTGGCGGCACTCGCCCGCCCCTGGAATTAAGGGTTGTGAATGTACCTTGACCTTGAAAATCCTGCGATCCCTGACCGATCTGCCTTTTCGACGGTTTTCTTCACGAATTTGATGCACATTTGAATAAATTAAACCACATTGGGTTTTCTTCGTGAAGAGCTTGACTCAATTCGACTAGGAGATTCTAGACTCCTCTAGACTATTGGCAATGCATTCAATGAATCAATACAGTCTGCGCAGCTGAATCTCCAATTAAATTTTTTTTTATTCATTTGCACATGGATGATCATTGATGGGATACAGTTGGAGTTAATGTTTATGTAGACTTTCAGGCTTCAACTGTGGAACTGGACGGTGTCATTGGTCAATACAAATCTTTGCAAATCACAACACATAATTAATATGATGCAACTGCTCTCGCCCCTCTGTTCTTTGTCAATGGTGTCCGTGTCACTGTCCCTCCAATTCCAAAGCTGTGTTTTAGCAAATTCAATGAGCCGAAGCCCAAAGGGGATTTTCATTTCAATACAAATCTTTACATTTACAACACATAATTAATTTGATGCAACAACTTGCAACTGCACTCTATTCTTTGTCAATGGTGTGAGTCGTGACTGTCCCTCCAAAGCCGTGTTCAAGCTATCACATTCGTAAACTTCTCCTCGCCTGTCCCTCCAATTTGACATTTTCGAATTTTGCCCTTCATATGACATTTTTATTAAAATGCTACGCTTCAACATTGTCAAACAGTTTTTATATTTTGAATTTCTTTTTACGGGCCAAATTTTTTCGCCTTTTCTCGACGGGTTAGAAGCCCTTTCGACGGCTCCCGACGGGCTCAATTTTCAACATGAATGGAAGTCCTATTAAGGGAGTGATGGTTGTTTATGTATTTCAAATAATTTTTTTAAAGATTATGTTACTTTTTAAATTATGTATGGTAAAAATATTGAATAAAATATTTTTAATATATATTTATATAGTTTGTGCATATATTTAAATAAAAATAATAGTCATGGGTAAGTTTGAGTTCAAGTTGGGATTGTTAAACAATGAAATTTCATTTGGAATTAAGTTTGATTTGAGAGCGGTTAAAGGGCCTCACAAGCAATTCGGGGCATCATGTTATCAGTTCTTTTGTTCGGTGAACAACTCAAGTATCTTGGTGTGGCCAACCTCAAATGTATGCGGTACCCTAAAACTTTCAAGCATACTTTTTGGTTCCGCCCACATGCCTAAGTTGCTTTGACCTGGATTCACTCGTTGTTCAAGCCTTATCGCCCTGAGCCTCTCAATTGTAGAATAGCTCTGTTTGGCAAGTCTTCTCTTGTGGTTTGCTTACATTGCATTTTTATGAAAAAAATTTAGGGCTATCATTTTATTTCGATTATGGAAAGCTAGTAAAGGTAGCTATCTTTAATCATGATCTCAATTCCCTTCGCTTTATTGTAATGATAGAATTAATGTTCTCTTTGTTGTTTACCTACAAATTTAAGCACATGCTAAGAAGGTGGAATTGGAGTTCCAACATTTTCAAGAGTTTTCGCACATTGGGGAGTGTCCCTTACATTATGAATCAGATTTGCACTATGAATCGGATATCGTCGGATCCGTGTTAGTTTGGTTCTCTATCATCGGTTTGCTTGCATCGCATGAAACCGCCTCAAAGTTGTCGTCCTTCTCCTGGTTGTGGCCATGTCCACAACCCATCACCTCAACGACATGGAGGATGGAACCCCCACTATCGTCATGGGGAATGTTACGGTTAGTCCCATGACTGTTATGTCATCTCAATGGCCCTCTCCGGTGTAGGGTGCACCTATCGTGAGCTCCCCACCTCTTGGGTGGGGAATTATGGTGTCATGGCTACCTAATACCTTCCATACGATCAAGTTTATTTCAAGACTCGTCGAATGATGAGTCCTCCGTTGCTGCACTCTTCCACCTCGTGATGATCCTCCTCCGCCCAATATTGCTACCACATGTGCCTAGTTATTTGTAATGTGATGATTTGATCAATGTTTATCCACTTCTAGCATATTTATTAGGTTGTGGCTTTTTTTGGCCACCCTTACAACTATTCCAATAAAAAATTTCAACCATATTTTAAATGTTAAAGTTGAAATAGATGCTAATCTCAAAATTGTATAAGTATTTTATAATTAAACATTTTAAAATTTTATAAACAATTGTTAAATTTAAATATTATTAGGATACTCTTAAATGATAATATTTACTTTATATTTCCCTTAATGTATGGTAATATTATTGCAATAATATTAATAGAATTTAAAACAAAATTTCTATTTATTTTAAACATTTTTTTAATATATGTATATACACCGTAGTGATCCTATTTGCTTATTTGACTCTTTTTTAAAAAATTAAAAGATGCATATTTTGTAGATGATTTAATAATTTTTTGTTAAAATATGTGTATATCCCACATGATTTAATATATTATTACTCATCCTAATTAAATTTCAACATATTAATATGATTTATATTGAAAATAACGACAAGTATATTTTCTATTAGTATAGATATTTATTTTAAATACATTTATCTAAAATATGTCAAGAGATATCATTTTTAAGACAATTAATTAACTTATGTAAAAAAGTTAATAAAGTTACCTTGAGATTGATATCTTTGGGTGTATTCTAGATAGTTGCATTAAAATATCTATATTAGTGTAATATAATTATACCATAAAAATATAAATAAAATAAAAATAATATAATAAATATGAAATACATAAATAGATATTAATTTGAAGGGTTCTTAGCTTAGATTTTTCACATACCACATTAATTAATAACTCCATTCCAGTCTCTTGTTAATTTCCCATTGATTTGTGGAAAATGAAATCATTTGATTATGTAACTACCTCATTCTTGAAAAAAAAATATTCAAGAGAAAATGGAATAAATTTTTATGAGAAAAAGTGAAAGTATAAAGGAAGTCAAATGTATAGATGAATCATTTGTGATGATCAAACAATGTGAAATTTAATGGTGAGGATAAAAATAAACAACTTACTCCATTACAATTTCTAATTATCATTATACAAACACCTATCAACATAATTATCATTCACCCTAATTAAATTACAACATTTCAATAAACCAATATAATATATATTAAAAAAATGGCAAGCATACATTGATTATACAAATTTTAAAAGACTTTAATTTCAAAATATTTCCAAGTGTTTTTATCTTAAAAAGTGTAAATATGCCCCGTTATCAAACCAAATAAAAATCTCAATAGAAATATATTAAAAATCACAAAAATCTTTCAAATGTGATAAAGATATAAGGCAATTAAAGATCAAATGAAAGGCGAATATGAATCCACGTGGCCTCCCTTAGTAGTCACATTCAAAGGCTTTGGATTTTGACGCTCAATGTTACATGTCACAATAATTTTCTTTTGAGTACCTAATAAATTATATGGATGTCATTTGACATTCAAAATATAATATGCACATCAAATATTTTTTTATAATAACTATTATAAAATACATAAATTTGAGTAAAATTTTACATCCACAAGATTGAAACAATAAATTTATATGACTTTCTAAAATTAAATTGAAATAAATAATTATAAAATGAGTGCAAGTTCTCAAATTTCACATTTATTGCAATAATTGCAGTTTCCAATCTTTATTTGTAAAAATCAAACAAATAACAATAAAACAAATAATTACAAATAAAAATTAATAAGAAAAGCTACACAAAAATCAAATAAAACTAATTGAAAATCAATATTAATAGATGTTTCTATTTCATAATCATTAATAAGATATTAAGATTTTATTATTTTATTTTCTTTATATCTGAAAATTTCTATTTTTATTTATATTGTATTTTTCATGAATCTCAAAAAAAAAAAAATTTAATTTATTAACTTTCTTAAATATATATATATATATATATATATATATATTGACAGTTAAATTTGTAATATACATGTCATTTTGATGTTTAAATTATATTTTTGCATGTCAATCATGACAGTCATATTTTAAAAGTGGTTGTATTTTGACATCTAAAATGACTAAAACAGTCTAAACACCTTGCAAAATCCAAACCTGGTGGCACTACTTTCTTTTATGTTGTCATGCACATGCATGGTATGATATATCCACTTGGCATATGTATATATCATCATGGATTTTGTATATCTTCGTTTTGGATTTTAAAGTTAAAGCGTGTGGGAGAGATGGGTTAGAGTGCGTTGATACTATACTTTAATTGATACCTCATCAAGCATTAAACATCCATTTTAATTGCACATTTCATTGTGAAATGTACCAAAACAAAATTATTTATATATGGCTAATGATAAAGCCTTGATTTGGGACATATTACTCAATCAATTTTATGGTGTTTTTCAACACTACGGAAGAGGACCTCCTCCAAGTTTACCGTGAAGCTTTGAGGTTCAAAATCTTTTAGCCAATTTATTAATAAGGGCACATCATCCCTACCTTAAATGGGAGATCCAAAGTTTGTATGCAATTGGGGATTGATCACCCTATTCAACATGTAAAAAAGTATAGTTAAAAGTTCTTGTATTAAATATTAGTTGAATCTTGCCTATGATTGTCACACATGAACAAATTGGCTTTATCAAAATTTAATACATTCTTGACAATATAATTGCAGTTTGGCAAGACATGGAATGGTTGTGATGATATAATCGGGGTTTGTTTTAGGGGTGAATATTCATACATGTACGAATATTATGATTTTGAAGTTTGAAATTGGCAATTTTTTTACTACCGTATGGTAGTAGGTTCGCCAAAATTTTATGGGCCATACATAAATTTGACTTTAATTTTGCCTTATTGTTTCCACTAAGGGCTGACCAATGTTGATATAATCATCATTATGTTATAATATATTATTGTATATATGATTAATTCATCATAATGTAGTAATACAATATAAGTCCACCATGAGGGCACCACACGTCAAAGATGATGTCATCACCGAACATTAACATGTTTCGATTACACAGTAAGGGGAACAAATTTTCATGCCACCGCCCAAGAGTAGCATTTCTCATGCTATCATCCGGTGGTATTACCACTCGGTAGCATTTTCCATGCCATCGACCGAGTGGTATTCATCGCACGGTAGCATTTTCTATGCACTGCCACAGATTACCGCCCGATAGCATTTTTCATGCTATCACCCGATGGCATTTTGCCAAAGAGTAGCATTTTCCATGTTTTGGTCGGTGGCATTTTTCAATGATGTCATTAGACAGGAAAAAAAGTATGGGATTTTTTTGCTTACGCCATATTTTGGAGGATATATTTATCATTGAGACGATCATTTTAACTACTAACATCAAAAACTTCAAAAAAATCCATACAAAATTAGTGAAAGTTGCATTTGTCCACAAAAAAATCATTTAAAAAAAATCTTCGTGCCATATTTTTTTGCACAAATTTCAAATCGAATCTATCATTTTAACTACTATTGTCAAAAAAATATTTTTCAAAAAATTACATATGCTTTTGGCCGACATCATATACTATCAGCTGACAACATATATTGTTAGTCGAAAATTACTACCGGCTGACACCATTATTAAATGATTCACCAAACCGTTCGAAACCCGTTTTCTTCAAATTCACCATCATTTTGAAATTCATTTTCACATATTCGCCAAGGAATCTATACAAATTTTTTTGGGGGTCTTAAAATGAACCCTAGATATAATTAATGAGCAATGTTCATCAAAAATGACTTTGAAAAATCCTGACCATGTTGAGTGGCATTTCTTTTTGGCTATATTTAAATATTTAGGGTTTGGTCCTAATTTATTTTCAGTAAGTTTAGATGTATTTGTAGATGCCTCATCTTATCTCTTAGTTATTAGTGTCATATCAGAGTATTTTGGTTTGTTTCGCTCAATTAGACAAGGTTGTCGGTTAGCTCAAGCTTTCTATGTACATAAGGGTTTGACTATGTTTTGAAAAATACACTACTATATAATGTGTAAATAAGCACCACATTTTTCATCATTTTTGTGTTGAAAATAGACCTTTTGGCCATTTTTCAATGTGTTTTTATTGCAAGAAATTGCACAAAGGTTGAATGCAAAAATGAGGCAAAGAATACATTTTTATTTGCATTGTTTTTGCACTTGATTTAATATAAATTATATTAAATCTAATCGCAAAGTAACTATGTAAAGAATGATATAGAAGTGCTAATATACAACAAGACACAAACAACAAAGCATGTACAGTATGAAACCCTAAGCAAGAGGAGGAGATAAAGTGACTTAGTTGATTTCTAAAATGACTAGAAGTGATCTCGGGGTAGGTGAATAAGCTGGAATAGACTATAGATGGTGTCATTAATGCTCAATGGAGGTTATGGAACTCGAACAATGCTGGGATGGGAGCACCCATGGGAGGACATGAGCACCGGGAGCTAGTGTTCGTTGGGTGCTAGTGTCTCGTGTGAATAGTCGAGGATCTAATCTCTTCGTGCATGAGGGCTTCACAATTGATCTTTGTTTGTCATTCTAGATCCGCTCTTAGATCGCCGAATGTACTTGTAACCTACAAAACAAGTTGTCTACATGCACATGTCCATAAACCATATCAAATTTAATAAACAAGATGCAAGTTGTGGAGTCGATGACCACGGTGGTCACCGAAGAGTGAACTTAGTACCAAACATTGCACTACATTTCAGACTCCATGTAGCCCTGTGTGAAAGTGTGTGTAATGATGCCCTTGTGCAAGTTGCCTGCACAATCATAACAGGATAGAACTAGAATGTAGCAAATGTATAGAATGTGTACAATGGAATAAAATAGACTTCCCATCCTATGTTGTGTATGCAAAAGTGATGCAACCCTTGTCCCTTGAGTGAATGTGCTAGATGTATTCTTTGAGATGCTCTTGTGCCTTTGGATGTAAGCTTAAGTTATAATAGATAATGCCAATGTTTGGCCCTTGATTTTGAGAAGTAACTAAGTATATATGATTCCCTTGTTTGAATATCATAATTGATTTACTAGAAGAATGACCCATAAGTGTAAAAGATGCCCAAAAGATAAAAGAGACTCAAAGGAGTGAGAAAAGGATAGAGAGGGCCGGGAGTGCCTAGGCGCTAGTGTCCAAGGCCATAAAAGATAAATAAGTTAAGTTTCAGCAGGTTTGCAAGATGTGTAAGACTAAAAATAAGACAAGAGATAAAGCAAAGAGGCCAAAGTAGTTATCAACCACTAGTTTTCTTGCTTAGGAATCATGTATACATTAGTATGCTTTAGGACCTAGAAATGTACCCATGTGCATGATTTAATATAAATTGTATTAAATATAATTGTAGAGTAACTATTGTAAATAATGATATATAAGTGCTAATATACAATAAGACACAAGCAACAAAATATGTACAATATGAAACCCTAAATAAGAGGAGATATAGTGACTTATTTTATTTTCGAGCAGACTGGAAGTGATTTGGGTAGGTGAATGGCTGGAATAGACAGTAGAAAACTTTTTAATGATCATTGGAGGTTTTGAAACTCTTAAAAGTGCGGGATGGGAGCGCCATAGGAGGACAGAGCGCCGGCACAAGTGTCTGTGTGAATAGTCAGGATTTGATCTCTTATGTGTAGGAGGAACTTCGTTGTTGATCTCTATTTTTCACTTTGTATCCGCTCCTAGATCATTGTTCATGTACATGTAACCTGCAAACAAGTTGTCTACATATACATTTCCAAAAACCACATCAAATCTAATAAAAAATATGCAGGTTGTGGAGTAAATCGACCCAGAAAGTCACCCGAAGAATGAACTTAGTACCAAGCGTTGCACTACATTTTAGACTCCATGTAGTTTTGTGTGAAAGTGTGTGTAATGATTCCCTAAGATGCCCTTGTCTAAGTTACACAATGATATCAAGCTAGATCTAGAATGTAACAAATATATAGAATGTGTGCAATGGAATAAAAAATACTTCCCCTCTTATGATGTGTATGCGAAGTGATGCAACCCTTGTCTATTTAGTGAATGTGCTAGCTGGATAATTCGAGATGGTTTTGTGTCTTTAGAAGAAAGCTTAGGTAATAATAGATAATGTTAGTGCTTGTCCCTTGATTTTGAGAAGTAACGAAGTATATATATGATCGCCTTGTTTGAATTTTGTAATTGAAAACTAGAAGACCGACCCATAAGTGTACAAGATTCCCAAAATATAAAAGAGACACAAAGGACCGAGAAAAGGATAGAGAGGGTCAAGAGTTCCCAGTGTAGACACAAAATCATGTGCTTGGGTACATTTCTATGTCCAAAAGCATACTAATGTATACATGATTCCTAAGTAAGAAAACTAGTGGTTGACAACTATCTTTGGCCTCTTTTCTTTGTTTCTTATTTTCTCTTTGGTCTTACACACCCTATAGCCCTAACGGAACTTGATTGATTTGTTTTTTTATGGCCATAGACACTAACACCCAATTAGGACATCGGTGTCAGAACTCTGTCCATATTGGGTACTCTTGACCCTTTCTTACCTTTACTCACTCTTTTGGGTCTCTTTTATCTTTTGGGCATCTTTTTCACTTATGGGTCGGCCTTCTGTTGTCAATTACAAAATTCAAATAAGGGAATCATATATATACTTAGTTACTTCTCAAAAATAAGGACCAAACACTAAGCATTACTATTACCACCTAAGCTTGCATCTAAAGGCACTAAAGCACTTCAAAGGCATCCATCTAGCATCCATACAAGGGACAAGGGCTACATCACTTCAACATACACTACATATGAAGGGAAGTATATTCTAATCCATCCACACATACTATCAATTGCTATATTGTAGATCTTGTCCACTATCATTTATGTAACTTGCACAAGGGCATCCTAAGGTACCATTTATACACACACACACACAAACTACATGGGGTCTGAGATGTAGTGCAATGTTCGGTAGTAAGTTCACTCTTCAAGTGACCACCGAGGTCAGTCTGACTCCACATTCTACATATTTTTGTTAGATTTGATGTGGTATGTAGACATGTGCAAGTAGACATTCTGCTTTTTCAGGTTATAGGTATCCTCGGTGATCAAGTACCGAATATCAAACAACAAATAGGAAGTAACAACAAAATCCTTCGCAACACATAAGAAATCAATTCATGAAGTCTCGAAAGTGATCATAAAAATCTAACTTGTCATAAACATATGCCTTCTAATGAAGAAAATAGACCCAAGTATATCGTGAAGTCTCGAAATAGGTCATAAACATCTGACTTCTAATGAAGAAAATAGACCAAGTATATTGTGAAAAATCATCAATGAAAGTGAGAATATATTGTGCCTTGGTGAAGGAAGGTTTGGGAAAATGTGTTGAGACATTATTGTCAACCAACTCCAATACCTGTGTAGCTCTCCAAGTTTTACCTTTTTCATATATCTTTTCGGATGCTTTCAAGGGCGCAGCCCCTAGAGACATTTAGAGAAACTAACTTTAGGAAATCCTTCGACCATTCCATGTTTACTCAATTGTTCCAAGTAGTGATAGTTAAGATGGCCAAATCACTCATGTCATAATTTTCTAACCCCATCTGAATGAGTCAACAGAGCAGTTGGAGAAGAGTCTGGAGAAAAATCAGAGAAGGTATATAAGCATTCCAGGTGGTCTTTCCTTCCCTCTCGCAATTGGAGTTTCACTATATGAATCTCTGATGATAATTAAATCTAGGTTAAATTTGAATCTCATGCCCTTCCCAATGTGATTGATCTAGTAAACTGACAGTATATTGGTGGAAAGTGTTGGAACACTTAGAACATTATTGAATGTTCCACCATCTACTTCTACTAATCCACACCCTACAACTACTATAAAAGTGTCATCACCCAATGTGATAGAAGACATATTGCATGGTTTCATAGAAGAAAATTGAACCTATGAGGAACCCATGTGGTGCGAAGCACCAAAATCAATGACCCAAGATGAAGTCAGAGCCACTACTACCACTAAATCCTTTCCCTTCTTCTTCTCTTTATTGTTGTATTTTTCCTTAGAATTTTCTTGGTTAGATGAATTTTGTTTGATAGATTCAGGGACCCCTATGTTGTTTTTCTCAAGAAGATGAGTAAGGTGGTCAATCTGTTTTTCATACACTTGTGTTCATCATGGCCAAGTTTCTTGCAATAAGCACACTTTACCTTTTCCTTCTTAGGTTTAGCTTCGGAGGAGGAGGATTCAATGTTATCTTTTGGTTGGGATGGTTTTTGATCCTTCTTCTATCCTTGATCCTTCTTCTCTTGTTTCTTCTCCTTGTTGTTAGAAGCCTTAGGTTTCACATTCCTTACAATCAAGGCATGTGATTTGGAAGACTTCAAAGTGCCCATTTGTATCAACTTATCTTGTTCCCTAGTCAACTGACCAACAAACACGTCAAATGAAGGCATTTTCCATGATGCTCCAAGTGCATCCTTGGTGGCATGGAAGGTGGAGACAAAAACTGAGTAATCGGACCCAATTTAGAAAGGATAGAAATAATGAGTTGAGATTATTTCTTATCAGTTCCACATTCACTAATTTGAAATTTGTGAAGAATCCCTAGAGTGTGTCAAAGTTGGTGGGGCTCAAGCTAATGATATCATTTTCCAATTCATGTGCCCTCATTTCATTTGTTTTCCCAAAGAAACTTTCCAATATATTTTCATATATGTTGTACGGTGGGGTAAAACCATACTTTTCCATGATTGATTAATCATGTGATATGATGGGACTCAAGGTTACATTCCTACTAAAGATTCATTTATTCATCAACATTGCATTGGTGGAAGTTGAGTAGAGCATACAACATAGGATGATCTCACTCAATGCTCTACCACCGAGAACACAAGCCTTGACCTAACTTATAAGAAAACACCTACAAAATTTTACAACATAGGAAAAATAGGTAGTAGGAGTAACCATTGAGCCCCCTAAAAGATCCAGAGAAAGAAAAGAAGAAGAAGAAGAATCACATCATTCACACAGGCAATAAGAAGCACAAGTACTAGAGGATCACTAAATTACTACAAGGTGAGAAAAATGGTTTGGGATGAAATGGGATTGTGCACATACACTATAAAATAACATGAATGGATCACATGAAAGGAAATATAAAAATTGTAGGCGTAACACAAGATTCACTTCTATAAATGATAAAATTGCCTCTACTTCCCCACTCTTTTATGATTAACATAGAAAGGAGAATGCACCTTAAGAAGAGATTTCATCTTGGATTACCGAGATCTACTAGAGACCTGAACTACACCCAAAAATGAAGATTGTCAATATAGAAGAAGAGCCTAAAAACATCCTAAATACTCCTCTAAAAATAAAAAGGATGGACAAGGTTGATCTTGTATAATCATGAATGATCCCATTCAAATTGGGATACATTTAGATGGGAATAGAGTAGGAACTATCATACATGCCATAGTGGGGATTGCAAACAAGGAGGTGAATGTCAACCCCAATATCATGGAAGAAGAGTTAGTGGAGGATAAGAAAAGAAAATCAAAGAAAAGGTGGTTATGGAGGGTAATCCCACACAAAGAATAGGGAGGAAAAGAAGACAAAAAGGGTGCAAAAGTCAATGTCTCCAAATAAGAATTTTTGTAGGCCATAACAATCTCATCCCCTCCATCTTTTCCTCATACACATGAAACTTCTCCACAAGTAAAATTGTATACACCTAAAATAATCCCTCTTACCAATTATCCATTCATCACATCCAACCTTATAACATCCACACATCCCTTCATCATGATTAATTTATTTAATCAATCATCTAGTTGCATGCTCTCATATTTTAGGAACTTAATATTGGACTATCCAAATTCCCTAACCTACTAGCCTAGCCTCTCCTAGAAATCACCCTACCAATCCTTTATTAACCCCTAATTACATCTAGAAGATTCTAAGCTAACCTTAAAACTATCCACCACCTTTTCTAAATTTATCTAATTCTAGATCCTTTCTCTTCCACCACCTTTCATGAATTTAAAATTCATAAGATCCTTCCTCTCTCTAAAATATTCCATCCTCTCAACTAACCTCCAACCAAGTGATATAATTAGACATGGATTCATCCTAGCCATCCATTACTCTATAAATCAAACCACCACCCTCCATGAAAATAAAGGAAGGAGAGGAGAAACATACCAAGATCTTGACAATCAACCATCTCAAGCCATCATCCATAATCAATCAATAATCAAGTTCTAAAGGGGAGGTGCTACCAAAACTCATGCACAACTTCCACTTTGAAATAACCAACACCAGTCCATCACCTTGATAAAATCCAACAACAATAGGGGAGTGATCTATTGGTAAGTGAAGGTATATTTCTTATCCCTTGTCCAATCAATCTAAGGTTTGCATTTATGTTAGAGTAGAGATATTTGGTGTTACATCCATGATTTTCTTGTTTATGCTCTAATTTTTTTGCACACAAAAAGTGCCTCATCCATCACTAACTTGATCATAAGGAGTTCTATGGTCACCTCTAGGACAATCATACATACCCACACCAAAGTATTTGTGTAATGGGATAGTTATGTAATTACATGAGAAATTTTGACACCAAAGTCTACATAAGAAGAGAAAGCACAAGACTAAGCCAAGCTCTAAGATGAAGAGGAAGAAAAAAGTAGGTCAAGAGGAAATAAAAAGAAAATAAAAAGAGGCAAAATAGGAGAACAATAAAAATAACAAAATGTAGGAGTAGAGAAGAAAACATGAAGAAGAATCTAAGGAAGCTAAATAAAAGGGGGAGTAAGAAAAAATGCACAAAAAGTTGAGGTAGAGAATACATAAGGAGGAAGAGGAAATACAAAAAAAGGAGAAGGAGCAAGCAAAGGAAAGTCACTGTATAAGAAAAGGTAGTAAAGGAAGATGAAAAAGAAAAAACTTCAGAACAAAATGACATTAAAGAAAAGGAGAAGCTTTAGAGTAAAAAGAAAGTGAAGAATAGAAAAATATCCAAGAAGAAAAGGTGCAATAAGAGAAAGCAAGGGTTACCAAAGATTATGAGGATGCAATGTAATAAGTGGAGTGAAAATCAAAGGAAGTAGAGACTACAAATGAAAAGCTAATAGCCACAACTAGTGAGCCTTCATTTGCAAAAGGGGCCAACATCACAAGAAGTATAAAAGGCTAAAAACTAATCTGGTAGTTATACCTTAGATCCATCAACATCACATGCCTCTAATGACACAAAAGAGAAGACACAACAACCAATTGGTAGCCCGGTCAAATAGTTTCCTAAACACTGAAGCACAAACTATTTTTTCCTTCTTCACATGTGCACATGCTAGTACCAAAAATTATGTAAACCTTGTTGGGCATGATAGTGACACAAGTAGCCACCAACATAGTGGAATTGGACATGGATCATCTTCCACTAAAGACACAAATAAAAGGCACAATCATTTTGAATGCCGACATAAGCACAACTCATCTACAAGTTGCATGATAAAAGTCCATTTTGGAACAATGTATGCACCAAATGAAGAATGAAATAGAGGATAAGTGCTCACAAGTTGTTGTTAAGTCCATGGCATAACATGTGATGAGAAAAAAATGTAGTTAACCACTTTAGTTATCAAGCTCATAGACAACTAGTAATAGGCCAAGTCTTCAACACAAACCAAGGAGAAAGTGGTCAAGTAAAAACATAAGGCAAAGGAATCCATAATGGTGCTATGTAAGTATGTCAAACCATTAAGAGGCCATGTATAAAATAAATAAGGTAACGTTCCAGTGTCGATTTGGAACACATAGCTCTAAGAAGTGATGCAAGATAGTCAAGAGGACACATAGATGGCACAAACTCACATGCACTCATCACAACCACCCATGATGATAATGAAGAGGAAACAAATTTGATACATTAGCACAATACAGGACAATGTGGTGGATCAATCATGCGAGAGTGGGAAGAAATAGTGTGTAGGGGATGAAAATTGGAAAATGATGTTCCTTGTAAAAATTACAAATGATATTACAAGTAACAAGTGACCACAAGGAACCATATAAGGAAGAAAGCCACCTACCAAACTTTGACAACATCCTTAACCTTGGGATAAGATAATTGTTCAAGTCCGAGAAAGTTTAAAGGGATATTGAGGCCTAAAGCTAACTTTTGTATAATGTTGTAAGTTGTAAAGCATGTGGATAACACTTGTAAGTTTATGCATGCCATAAACAAGACATAAAGAGAATATGTAAAGCTATTAAAGCATAAGTAAGGAAAATGAAATGATTATAAGGAAAAAGGCATATGAAATCATATAAAGGATGTAAGAAACTATGCACAAAAGGTTGGTTTTGTATGTAAGCAACTTCATAGGTAATAGGAGAAAGATCTGTCTAAATATTCTTTCTCTAGCTTGAATATTTTCATTTATGAAGTAATTTTGTTCGAGTAGTTTAGTGTGCGGTGCTAAATACGAACATAATCAACACTCTTCTTGTTATGTGCACGAGTACTATAGAAATGATTGAATATTATCTGTAAAATCATAGACTAGAACCTTAACATGTCCTCACGAGGGAATCACGAAATCATTGCTAATAGTGAGATGCATGTAGGGACTAGTCATTTAATTACACAATGATTAACAAACCGAGATAAATGCCAAGGATAATTCCCAAAATGCTATTGGTCCATATTTAGGGTTTAAACGACCATTTCTTGCGATCCTCTATAGCACTACTAGGTGGGATGTTAGAGTTTTTGCTTTGTAACTCTATTCACTCAAGTCTAAGCTTTTAAATTTAAGATTTGGAAAGAAGTACCCTCCCTTTCTCAAATATTTATAGTAGTTGTTAAGTAAAAAAGAAAATATTCATATTATAAAATATTTATAATAAAAGCATATATACATTTTTAAATTTTTAAAATTATGCTTTATTTTTGTAAGAACTATTAAAAGTTTTCTAGTTTTTTCTATATTTTTACCCTAGAAGATTCCATTATTCATTTCTTTCAATAATATTGTGTAGTTGTTTTCATGTTTATTTGTCACTCATCTTATTTATGTAGGTTGTTTTTTTATTTTTTGAATTTGGTGGGATTGAATGTTATAACTTTTCGATTCTCACGTTGTGTATTAGCTTATCAAGCAAACATATTTATTTTCTATGGCGATGACCCCTTATCCCTCATTTAATTGATTAACAAACAACTTATGTAATGCGTTTTGGGATTCACTATGTAGTTTCGAGTCAATCTATATTGACCCATATTTCACGAGGAGTGGTTTACAAAAAAACCATCTCTTAGAGCATGAATGGTCAACGTGGTACCTCATTCCATTTAGATGATGCTCACAGGGGTGAAACACCGAGACTTCCAAGGAGTTCAACTATCCCAATACTATTTCGGCTCAAGCATACTTACCTATAGAGTTTCCATACAATCAAACCCACTTAATTTATCACCTCATTTTGTAAAAACTTCAACAAATATTATACCTTAACAAACATGTACTACGGAGCTTCCTATTTAATTAATTTTTAAAAAATAATAATTAAAAATATTAAAAATAACACTTCAAAAAAATCACTCATAATTTTTATTATCACAACGGTCTATTTATGTAAAGTTGAAGTAACTTATAAATTAATTTTCTAAACTGATACTCCACTTACATAACACTAATTTTCTAAAATGAGGGAGCACTCTCTCCATTTAAACAACACATTAATCCTCAAAAATTAATTAATTAATTAAATTATATTTCATCCATTTCCATTTCATGAACATTAATACTTACAAGTATTTTGTTACAAACTCTTAAAATAATTTTGAGATTTAATATTTAAAAATGAAATAAAGAGGATTTTTTTTTTTTTAAAGTTGATATCCGAATTTCATTAATGTCTCCAGTTGAAATAATTTTTAGGGTGAAGATATCCTAATTATAGGACCTTATGCATCATAAACATAAATGTGTGGTCCATGGAATAAAGGTTAACTCTTTTACCTCGCAAATTGCTAACTATTTGGTAATCATAATGTTACAAACATTCTTATGCCTCTTGTTTCCCACTAAACTTCGGTAATAATAATGTTTCAAGCATCCTTATGTGGGAGGGTTTAAATTTGATGATGGTTTGTTTTTATTTTTATTTTGTGATTTTAATCATAAAATATTTTTAAAATTTTGACATTTGTATATTTTATTATTTATATATTTGAAATATAACTGTCATTTTTAATATAAATTATATATATATATAAACTTATTTTTACATTTATTATAATAATAATAATAATGTTGTTATGTATAATTTGAAACATAATAATAAAAATTATAATTTAAAATAGTAAATCTATTACACTTAATACAAACAAAATAGCAAAAAAAAACTAATCTCTTGTCTAAAATAATATTGATTTTATTGGTAAAAACAAAATGTGATAGTAAAAAACAAATAGTTCAAAGCTTCAAAAGTTTAATATCCAAATAAAATGGTCCACGAGTTCATAGATACCTAAAATTGGTTTTGTGACATTTAGATAATGATATATTTTTTTAAGTATATTTGGTGTATTCGTTTATATGTTGATTATTGGTTTACATATCATTTATCTTTTATGATTTTTTTAAATGTTTTTTTAGTTTTTTCTATTTGTTATATTAGATTGGTCCTTTGCTAAGAGTATTTTTGACAATTCTAAAACTTATCAAAGTTCCCTTGACAAAGTCTCTTTGTCTAGTTGGCTTTAAAGTTGGGCCCTTATGTTACCATTTGTATACCTTTCCCACTCCCAGCCATTAGCGATAGGTGTGTGCACTAATACCATCCTTGTTTGAATTCAATTCTCTATATCAAGACAGCCAAGGTTGCTCATTTGATCTATTCAACATCTATCGAGCACATCTTTTCACAAAAAGCAAATAATGAAATGCATGTTAGGCATATTGTTTTTGTAGTCTTTTTCTATCATCAATATGTTCTTTGTTATCACAAGTAGTTAATTTAAACCATTCACTTATCCCAACACATGTTCATAAAACTTTCATTCCATTTTTACATATTGTAGGTGATTGCACATCAAATAAGAATTTAAACATATGAACACAATAATTAGGTCAAATTCTCACCGACAAACCCTTATCACAAGTATTGGGGCAATTTTGATATTTGATCTTGATCATGCCTAGAATTTTGGATTGCATTCTCTTTTTTTTTTTTTTTGATAACTCGGGAAAAATTGTGGTTTTCCGATGACTTGGAGTTGCAAAATTTTAACATAGGGCAAGCCCCTTTATAACCTTTGTGTGTAGCACAATGGACCACTCATCGCCACCATGGGTAAGTCGGGAGCCGAACCCATGACGTAGGCCACCTAAAGCGACCCCCGAGGTAGGGTGAGCCAAATGCGGTGAGCATTCCCCTTAGTTCTAGTTGTACATTTTCAATTTTCAATTAAGACGACAAATCTTCTACAATTTCATATTTACGATACACCTTCCTAACCCAATATATCTATTTTACTAGTAAATTTGAATACTAAATAGGTATTAATATCCGAGTTCATTGCACATAACACTTTCAATACTACTTAATAGTAGTAGTAAAACTTATGATGCTACAAAACCCTCAATAATATGGATGAAAACGCTTTTTTAGATACTACAGGAGTTAAGACTCCAACAACCTCGGCACACTTCGTGGCGCAATGCAGGCGAGTCCTCCCAAGTGGCAGTGTAAATGCAAGGGTAACCTTGGTCCCATGAAACCTAGGGGATGAGCGGGTGGCAAGCAGTGGCCTCACCATTAAGCCACACCCTTGTGTCCATCAACGAGATAACATTAAGTGAGAAAGAGTTTAGACACACCATTTAAATTTTAGAAACAGAAACAATCACAATCTAGAGTATTTATTCACCGTCTTCTCGAAACCTAAAAATATACATCAAACATTCTCCTAAGAGAGAGGATGTCCCATGAAACAGGGGGGATGAGTGGGTGGCAAGCACTCGGGGCCCACCATTAAGCCACACCCTTGTGTCCATCAACGAGATAACATTAAGTGAGAAAGAGTTTAGACACACCATTTAAATTTTAGAAACATCAAAAACAATCACAATCTAGAGTATTTATTCACCATCTTCTAGAAACCTAAAAATATACATCAAACATTCTCCTAAAAAGAGAGGAGAGAGTCCATAAATGAAAGTAGTGAACTCTTTCCTTACCTACCTAAAGTTTAAATTAATATTGATAATATGTTAATCCATAGTTGACTTATTCCAACCCTCCTTCGAGCCACCAAACAAAATTCAATTTAAAAATAGAAAATAAAAAATAAAGGAGGGTATAACATTTCACAACTCGTGATAACTTGTACCAGTTCCATCCTTGGAAGGTAGCGTAAATTAAGAAAAAAGCCCAATTCCTCAACACACTAAAATAAAGTTTCCTCCTTTCTTTACTTCCATGCCAAGATACCTCTACACTTGGCCTAAATCATTCCATTCCTCTAACAAACTACTTAGGAATCCTTTGCATACAGACATGGACTAGGTAAGTAATCAGTAGTTGTTGTCAAACCCAGTTTATTTTTCCTCATTTTCCCCATCAATCATAATCCCATTAACTGCATATAATCACCATTCCTGCACTAACCAAGTGGGTTCTCTTTTCAGCTTTTTCTCTTATTGCTAACCTTGAGCTGCACTGCCACAGATCTGTGCACTGGCTTTTGCATGTGATTATATACTCCAAGCTCTGCCATTTTCAGCAGAGTTGGTTGCATATATTTTAGGAGATGCTGTCCCCAACCTCCTTGTTTTAACAGTGGATGTCAATTTTCTATTTTTGGAAGTTGGGTGTTTCTTATCCTGTCTTATCTACCTTGAATTATCCATTACAGAAGGTATATACTGTGCTCATTCTTTCAAAGTTCATTCTCTGTACATGATTTGGTTTATGCCTACATTAGACAGTGATAGTGATTTTCTGCCTTTGGTTTGTATGTTTTCTGATTTCTGCAACAGCTCTGTTCATTTGGGTACACGGCTAAATATCTAGAACTTCCAAAGATTACAGTTTTGGAGCTCTGCAATTTTTGTGGCGGGAGGGGCGTATTAGTATGCTTCCATGATTAGTTTCTGTGTGTTGTATATCATTGGAAATGCAGAGAGTTGATTGATGTTTTGATGCCATGGTAGCCACAAGTCTCTGCCTTGGGCGAATCCTGAGATGGGTTCTATTGCTTTTCATCCATTTTGCACACAAATGCGCTGCTCAGACCACTGCGTTTGAATTCCCAGTGCTCACAATCAGAAATCTTACTCTTTTGGGAGATGCCCATCTGAAGAATGGCACGGTGAGTCTGAGCAAGGAGCTGGGAGTACCCACTTCAAGTGCAGGAAGGGCCCTGTACAGCCAACCGGTTAGACTTCTGGACCCTTATACGAAAATTTCAGCTTCTTTTAAGACATATTTTTCATTTTCTGTCACCAATGTGGGTCCTGGCCCTGATCCTGTTTCAATTGGGGATGGCCTAGCATTTATTATTGCTTCAGATGACACAACGGTTGGGGGTCCTGGAGGGTTTTTAGGAGTCATGAGTCCTGTTACTGGGTTTGGAGATGCTCTGCAGGAAAATCAAAATACCATTGCTGTGGAATTTGATACACAGTTGGATGTACAATTTAATGATCCCAATGGAAACCATGTGGGTTTGGACATCAATAATATGACCTCAGTTCAGGTGGCAGATTTGGGTACCATAGATGTAGATATTAAGAGTGGTAATATTATCACAGCATGGATCGAGTATGATAGTACAGAGAAAATTTTGAGTGTAAGCATGAGCTATTCCAGTGAGAAGCCTCTAGAACCTGTTCTCTCTGTGAGAATTGACTTATCACAGTATTTAAATGAGTTTATGTTTGTTGGATTCTCTGCGTCCACAGGAGGAAGCACAGAACTCCATAATATCGAGCGGTGGAGTTTTTCTAGCTTTGGACCTCCCAGTTCTAACAAGAATCCTTCAGTTTCTCCTGTTCACCCACCTGCTGGATACAGTGCTCCACTGGACACTGATCAGAAATCACCCCTCTCTCCAATCCCTGTATTGGGTCGAAAAGGAGGCTGCCATAGCCATGTATGTATGAGTGGAGGGATGGTTGTAGGCCTTGCAACAGGAGGTGCATTTGTGATTGCATTGTTTGCTGGATCTACTGCTTGGTTTTGCCTAAGCAAGCATAGAAGATTGAAAAGGAGTGATTCTTTTAGCTCTGATATTGTGAAATTGAAATTGCCTAGAAAATTCACCTACAAAGAGCTCAGCACTGCCACCAAAGGATTTCAGACGACTAGAATAGTGGGCCATGGAGCCTTTGGAACTGTATATAAAGGGATTTTGCCTGACAACGGAGCTTTGGTGGCTGTAAAGAGATCTACCAATAACACTCAGGGAAGAGTGAGTTTTTGTCAGAACTTTCTATTATAGGATGTCTTAGACATAGAAACTTAGTGCAGCTACAAGGGTGGTGTTATGAGAAAGGAGAGGTTCTTCTAGTGTATGATTACATGTCAAATAGTAGCTTAGATAAAGTCCTTTTTCAAGAAGGTGGAGGAGGATTTGTGCTGTCATGGCGACATAGATGTAATATAGTAATGGGGGTTGCGTCTGCGTTGGCCTATTTACATGAAGAATGGGAGAAGCAGATAGTTCACAGAGATGTTAAGGCGAGTAATATAATGTTGGATGGAAGCTTCAATGCAAGGCTTGGTGATTTTGGGCTTGCTCGGCTCACAGAGCACAACAAGAGCCCTGATGCAACTCTAACAGCAGGAACAATGGGGTACCTAGCTCCCGAATATATATTGTCTGGAAAGGCCTCAGAAAAAACCGACGTTTTCAGCTTTGGGGCAGTGGTTTTGGAGGTTGCCTGTGGAGAAGACCTATTGAGAAGGATGTTGGACCCAGAGGGAGTAATTTGGTGGATTGGGTATGGGGTTTGCACAGAGATGGGAAGATTCTTGAAGTTGCCGATGTGAGATTGGAAGGAAACTTTGATGTGAAAGAGATGACAAGAATGCTTCTTGTTGGATTACTCTGTTCACATCCTGATCCTGTAACCAGACCTACAATGAGACAAGTTTTGCAGATTCTGAGTGGAGAGGCTCCAGTCCCTCATGTTCCTCGTTCCAAGCCAAGTATTTCATTTCCATCTAACCTTCTCCTGAATCTTCAGGACATTGTTTCTGATTGTGATCAAAGTGAGCTGTCCAGCTGCTCCACCAGCTTCAAGGACCAATATTCTAGATGACTTCTAAGAGTTCCATTCAAATTACTTTGCCTATATTAAAATTTGCATCTCTTCTTACTTTTACTGGGAACAAAGATGATCTTGTAAGATAAGAAACCAAATCCGAAGCCATGTACCCCATGGATGATGAGATGACCAGTGGTTTTCTGTCAATGCGTTCAATTTCTGTCAATGCGTTCAATCTGGCTGTCAACCCATAAAATTTACTCCAAATTAGTTCTACTACCATGCAGAGAAGGCAGGCCGCCAGAATCACCAGTGCTCCGGTATGTATATCGTATAAATGGTTTTGTCAGCAATCTATTTTTTACTGGATGAGCCCTACACCATGTCATGCCTCAGCCTTAGACTGAATATTTTATCTGGACTTTCAGTGAGGGCTGTAGCATGTATTAGTGTGATTTATTTTTCTACATTGTACCCCTGCTGGTGGATTCATGCATGTAAAATGAAATTGACAAATGCAATTCTTTTGGGAAAATAAAAATTATCATCCTTATCTTAGAAGAGTTGAGCTTCTCTATATTATGGATACACTAAGAGAGACTTTTCAAATTCTCAAGGCGAAAAATGTTTTACTATAGCAGAGATGATTTCCACATTTCATTGGTAAGAACTTCTGTGCTCAAATAATTTGTCTCAGAAGTCATTTGTTGAGGCTGGCACATTCAATTTTCAGTTTGTTTTTGTAACTTATTTTCTTACTGTTAGAGATTTTATGTAAAAGAATTCTGTTTTAAAAATTTTGCCTGTTGCAACAGCAAAAGGCTAATTTGTTTTGTGAGCCTGACACAGAAGAAAAGCAGCAAAAATAAGATATGGAGACTACTAAAAGGATTTATTTCCATCTGTCATGGATAGCAAATTGCAGATGCAGATTTCTTCACATTGGTTGATTGAGTGTTTTTGTGGTTGATTGAGTGTTTTTCTGCTTTGATTTGTAACCTTCTTCACAAACTATGCTAAAATGAATTGAACTGATGGGTTTAAGGAAATGCCAAAAAGATCAAAAGCATGTTGATGATGCCATGTCTTCCCTGTCCAAGATCCTAGTTTTCTTTGCAAGCTATTATCTTTGGTCAAAATTAACCCAATGGGTTTGCTTGAATACTATTGGGTGCTTTGGAAATGCTCAAAGTATGGCTATTATCTTCTACCAGATCATTGTGACCTTTTGTACCCTTAAATCTGAAGTTGTTACTGTTATCCAATCTCCATTGATACTCTTCCATTTGTGCACCTTGATCTATACATAGTTAAGGTTAAAACTGTAATAAACTTTTAATCTGTATCGCTGTCCATCTTTTTGCTCAAAACAGCATTCATTTATCAGTTTGGTATGTCATTTACATTATAGCAGAATATCAGAGAAGATTAGAAGAATTGAGGATAGCTGATTCTAATGGCTGTCATTTTTTACCGTGTACTTTGATTCTTGGGTCAAGAAAGGCATGGAATTTTCAGTTTTTGGATTACTTGATATCTTGTCTTGTGTTCCTCTGTATTTGCTTATTTTCTTGTTTTCTAAACAAACTGTCTATTGGATTTGATGCAAATGAGGAAGGCATGCTTTAATAATTCATTAATATTCTGAATGAGGAAGGAAAACTTAAGTAGCTAATTCATATTCTTACATCCAGAAGAAATTCGATCCAAAAATCTGCCACACACATATCATCCAGAAGCCAAATACATTTTGCCTTGTCATAGTGTTACATGTTTCTTGCAGATCTCTTGATTTATTATAGAAAAGTTAATCTTTATGTTAAAAGATCTACATGGAAGCAACTCTGAATTAGTATAAATATTAGTATAATATAAGTGTCCATGTTCTTAAACAATGCCCTATGATTTGAGATAAGGCTCAGTGCATAGCTTTTTTAAGCTCCTCCACCTCATATGCCAACATTGTAAAATAATTCAATGTTAGCTGCTATTGAATCTAGAAATTTTTACATGGGGGACCTTTTCTTATCTCTCAAGTAAAGCGAGCCTTATTAAATTGTTTGACCGAATGAGAAAAGGCAAAGCTTCAACCCGTGTGGCAGAGGTGGTTATCTTTCACTCTGTCAAAAGATTTTCCATCTCAAAGCATCATGATGCCAGCTCCAAGAGTCCTATCTTCCAGTGAAAGGCACTTTAGTGAACATTCTTTGTACTTTAGGTATTAAAAAGGCATCCTTGGACTACCCAGGTTGGACATGATTCCTGCCAACCATTTTTGTAAGGCTTTGATTATCAAAATGCTTTGAGTGCCTTTTCAGACAGAGATAGAAGAACTTGTGGTCATAAATTGTAGGCTAGCATTTTCGTGGAGTGTGAGGCCCTTCTTTTGACATGTGGTGTAAATCCAATCATCACTCAACCAGGTCCGGTTTCCTGTATGGTATGCAGATAAAGGGGGCATAGCCTACCACTTTCAAGTAGTTTCAACCTTGGGTTATGTGGAGTAAAAGGCCCCCACTTTACCATTCCACCATACATTACACAACCAACTCTAGGTATACAATATAGAAGGCTTTAATATAGTAGCACTGACAACATTCTAGTAGTCCCAATTCCAAAGTAGGATTTGGGGCCCAAGTTTGAGGGTTGACACATTAGCATCTTCCTCCTCTCTGGTACTAATATTGTTGGCTGTTTTGAGTGGTCTTATGGGCCGTTTCTAGCTGGCTGTTTTGAGTGTGTTGTGTCTTATGAGCCCTTTCTAGCTTGTGGTTGTTATCTATGTGATTTAGGTTCTACAAACTAGATAGTCAATGGCATTATCTTTATATTGCCATTGACAACATTCTAGAAGTCCCAATTTCAAAGCAGGCTTTGGGGTGCAAGTTTGTGGGTTGATGCATTGGCATCCTCCCTTTCTCCAGTACTAAAATTGCTGGCTGTTTTAAGTGTTATGCTTTATGGGTCCTCTCAAACTTCTTGTAGTTATCTACATGAGTCAAACTCTACAAATTATATAGTTAATGGTCTCTATAATAAAATTTTGTTCCACATTACTACTCTCCTACTAAAGATCTTATTATGAATAACCTACTTTGTGGCTAAACCAGATCACAGTTTGTTCACATGGAAAGAGAAATTGCGTGCAAATCTTAGACATCCTACAGTGTTAGCTTTTTCTACAATAACAAATTGGATACCACAGGAGGGGTTGATGTGGCACCTAAGAAAAACATTGCAAAAGGTCCCATTGAAGGGCTCTTTTCTTCAATTCTGAGTGGTGGGTGATGAATGGATACAGGTTGTGGTCCCATGGATAATGGGCAAATATCTCTACTAAAAATGGCTGGTGGATTTTATTGACTTTTGAGCTTGAGCCTTTGATTTGATTCTAAAAATGGGACATCTCCTGAATATTCTAGTCAAGAAAAGGAAACATTCTGAATTTAAAAGCTCAACAATGCCAGAACAAGGGCTGCCATTATGTTATTGCTCTCTTAGGGTGTACTTTATGAAGGGGCTTCCGCTCTTATATGTATGCAGTAATTTGTTTTACGATTTTTGTTCTAATTGTTTGTCGAATAAAATGAATCTTCTTGTAAAATAGGAGTCGTAACATTTTTGACTACTAATGTTCAGATTGTTTGGGATGTGGGACTGGAAATCTCTCTCTATCATTTACAGTTTTTAAAGCTGATGTGACACACTCCCATATGAACTCTACCTTCTGGTTGACTCATTGATTAAATAACAATGATGTGGGACAATCCAACAAGCATTTGTTTGAGGGTTTAAATTGACATTTTTGTAACTTTTTCCTACTAACCGAGATTTTCTCCTACTAACTTGCTTGGACTTCATAAAGAAGTCCGTGCACTAGGAAAGATGCAGGCATGCCTCATTTAAAGTTTATGGCTTTAGTACCACAGAGAAATAGGTAACCTTAATAACCTCTGTGTACACTATAATACAACTGAAAAGGACATATATCAAATTTTGTGCAGGCAGGTAATCCGAATTCTTTGTAAGTCTAATACGTCAAAAGTCATCAAAAATATCTCTCAACATTTTTTTTTTTTTTAGCAGCTTCTAGATCTTGGACAAGACTGTCCCCTAACCATATCTAGGTGCAGTTGTAAAGTAGGCTTAATTCTAGAAAATAAGGGCTATCCAGATTATAACACTAGCAGTTGCGCCCTCGGGGTCTAAGGGTATGCTGTGTAACTTGAAGGGTTGAATTTAGTATTGTATATGCCTACCGGGTGCAGGGCATGCAACGAGTAGGGGGTTGGTTAGTAGGAGATTTGTCTAATCCTGTGTGGAAGATAAAAGCAGGTTAGGTGTGATAATAGTGTTATGCAATTTGTAAGTATTTTAGTCTAAACATGTATGAATATGAACGACGAGTAAATCTGTATGAATAGGAACAAAGGGTAAATAAAGTATTGGAGAAAGATAGGGCAGTCTATGAAATAATAGGTAATCATATATTTGGTATTATATAATTTACTACATCAATGTATGCCTTGTGTGTATATTCACTATGCATACAAGAGTTGTAACATGTACGACATATGAAATGTAACATAATGTTTGTAATAAAATTCAATCCAAATTATTAATATTTATATTTTTTAGTCATGGTAAGGTGTCAAGAAATATAAAAATAGATGTTAGTGGAGAAAACTTTAGAATGACAATACACCAATTAAAATTGTAATCCTACCATCGTAACAATAATGCATCAATAAGAACATTGAACAATCATCTACCAACATAGAATTATACTAAGAACCTAGTGTTAAAATTAGGCCCACAGTTTTTCATACATAAAGATGCACCAATGTCATGACCTATCTAAATTCTTCATACGAAGTAGTGCCAACCTTCTATAAAAATTTGGCACAAACTAATTGGGTTTCATAAAGCACATTTTTAAGTATTGTTTTGGTTGAGGGTTTGATATGCTTTTTCTTTGTCGTTGTATATGAGGATTGCCTGCAAGAAATAGTAAATAGAATTCACAAAATAAAGGGAAATTTTCAGTTTAAAATCCTCCATAAAAGAAAAATGATAACCAAATACCAACATGTTATTGAAGTTTCTACGTTGCCACATAGTGCATTTCCTAGTTAACACATTTTAATGCAGCGTTGTCATTTTTCCCTTTCTTTTTTCAAAAAGTTTACTTATCCTCCAAAGTAAATAATAATAATGACAAAATTAATAGAAAAATTTAAAAAGTCTCGTCAAAACTTCAAGGATTTTTTAATAATATATGAAGGTGCATTGAAAAAAATCACTGATTAAAAAAAAAAAAGATTTTCTCATAAAAAATCAAGGTTTTCACACAAAATAAGTCTGTCTTTCAATGGAAAAATTAAGAATTCCACCCACAGAAAGATAAAGTTCCTCAAACAGAATATTTACATGTCTTTGCTTGGCGTTGGGGTCTTCTTAATAACTCAAATCATTTATGTTAACGTTGAATTCATATTTCAAATTTAAGGAAGTGGGTTTGAGAAGAGTTGAACAAGGAAAATTGTGAAATAGAAAATAAAGACACAAAAAAATGTTCTTCACAAAAAAATTGTTTTTCGTAAAGTATATCTTCAACGACTTCCACAATTTAAGATCTTATGGATATGGAAGAGGACCAACCAGATATGGGTATATAAGGTACTTAGAGTGCTAGTGCTAGAACAGATTACAAGATGTACCGCTACATGTGGTACAACATGACCTGATGATTATGATAAGGCAAAGAACTACCAAATCTTGAACCAACTTTTGTAAACTTTTAACATTTTTGCGACCTAAACATTTGCAAACCTTGCAATTTAAATATATTCTTCCCATCCATAAAAACTAGCCCTTATTACTCTAAAGTCGACAATCTCAAGCCATAATGCATACCCACCAAACACTTCCTACAAATAAATTCAAAACTAAGTAAATGAACGATGATAATGAGTAATGAATCTCTAATACATAAAAGGAGTGGCAAAAAAGCATCTTCGATTCATTCTAAACCAATATGCTAAAAGGCCAAAGAAAGAAGGAAAAGCCATAGAAAATAATCCTTGTGTTCCTTGGAATATGACACTCCAACTCCTAGTTAGTTTTCAAAACCATACTCTATAAATAATAAATAGAGATGACCCTCCAAAAAAAAAAAATATAGAGGCAACGTAGTGAAATGGATTACTATTTAATATCCTAGACTTCGATTTTAATAAATGCCAATGCCAATAACAAATCTATAACAAGCTAATCTAAGGATGTTGGTCAATATAATTTATCGATGAGCTTCAAAACAGGCAGATGCTCAACATGTGCAGGAGGTAAGCAACACGTGGCAGATGTTGGCTTTCCAGTTTTCCATCCATGTCTGGGGCCTATCCATCTAAAAATAATGTGTTCGATGATTATGTTTATATGTTTCAAACTTTTCTCGGTGTCCATATTACAAAATGTAAGATAGGTCTAGATAATAACATAAATCAAACTTAGAAGATGGGATTGAGATGACTCCATTACCAATTCTAAAATGAGTAATCGAAATTGTTGACCATTTTCAATAAAGGTACAAAATGGTCATTTATGTTCAATGTAAAATTTATTCTACAAATGTGATCACCTAGTTTTGGTTGTTGGAAATCTCGCTCACGTTTCTTGGTTCTATGCAAGTCACTTAAAAATCGTTCTTCTTGCTCAAAACCCTAGTTAGGCCTTGATAATCTATAAAATGGTAAAAATGAAGTTTGGATTGGGGTATGTCTTGATTAAACCCCCTCTAAGAAAAAAGTCTTGAAATCGACATTCAATGTAGGTTAACAAGTAATCTGATATAATGCAAATGTCCCAATCCTTATCTTTTATTGTATGCAACAACTAGTAAATGTTATAATGTTCTATGAGTGGGTGAATTTAACTTTTGGCACGGGATGATATTTGAAACAATAAAATATGTTCTTATAACTTCAATATCACTTTTGCAATTGGTTTGTCCTTACAAATTCAATGCCTAATTATTTTATTAAATGCATTAATACACGCGAATTTATGATTTTTTTGATATTAAAATCTTATTAGTGCCTTAATGAACTATCGATTAAAAGGAACACCGACTAACAAAGCCACACGCCCCAAGAAAATCAAAATAAAAAGACAATAGAACTCAAAAGAATTATGAATATTTTCGTAATATTTATAAAAATAACATGTCTAATTTCAAACTATGTGAAAATGGTTATTTTAAAAGAGAAATGAAACATAAAAAGAAAAAATTAAATCAAAAATAAAATCAAATCAAATTTTATAAAAAGCAAAAAAATAAACATAATACCAAATAATAAGGAAAACACATCCCACCAATAACCAAACTTAAAATAATAATCAATAAACACAAAAAAAAAACCAAAAAAACGAATGAATTAATTAGTCCCCTACCAAAATTATAAGGTTATCACAAGATGTTGGCTGTTTTCATGTGGAATCACAAAATTGTAGCAAAGATGGGACTTATGTTTTATTTGACGAGAAAAAAATATTATCATACACAAAGGAAGGCAATCCAATTAAAATTTCAGACTAGGATATTTTTGACATACTCTAAGGATATGATAAGTAACTTATTATGTGCCCTGCTTTGTCTTATAAAATGATTACATGTCCTTATCTCTCCCTAGAAGGAACAACATTGTTTGGCGAAGTAGATGCCCATGTGAGCTATATATATATATGAAGGTCCACACTGGCTTGAAGGCAATAAATGTTGAAAGGGACAATGTCACTTCCAAAATTGAAATTTGAAAGAACATTTAATTTTTCTTCCTTCATATTTTGGGGTTTAAAGCATGAGCACTTAAAAAATTAAACCATGACATTATTTGGTGCTAAATTACATTGTTTTGGCATGATTTGTTTGCATTGGTTAATTTAATTTAAGTAAATGAGTAAATGGGTCTTCGTATATGAAATTTTATTTTATTTGTGTCTTTTTTATTTTATATCAATTTATTTGGTGTTTTTTTTTGGGAAAAGTAGAATTCATTTTATAAATTATTGTTAACACGATATTTCAAAGAAGAAAGCTCTAACATTCTTTAAGAAGGTTTTGGAAACAAAGTTTATGCCAAAGACCCAAACCTATTGAAGAATAGGTTGAGATTCATCGAAAACCCTTATTAAAAGTAGATTAAGCAACTAGTTTTGTGGAATAGCTTTATGCCTTCTTCTTCTAGTCTAAGAAGGATAAATATTTGATTTTCAAAAGTGGTCCTATTTTATAGGATAAAGAGGATTTTATCTTAACAACTATTCCATTGGTTTTAATCCATGTGTGTGTGCGTATGCGCTGCGTCTCTTTGGGTAAATATTCCCCATCTCCTTTTTGTGTTTTTGAAATAATAAATCCCTACTTATTATTGGGAACACTTTGGGCTTCTTCATCTATAGGGTTAAGCCAAAAGACAACTTTTTGCATGTGCTCAAATATATGTAGAAGTAGATTTGGAAAGTAGTCTTCCGATGTATGAATGAATGGTCATATTTGCAAGATTTGGATTATAACAGCTTACCTTTCAAATGTAACAAATTTCATGACTATGACCGCTTTGCTAAGGACTCGCAAAAAGGAACAAAATGCGCTTCAAAACCCTAAAACACTCAAGAACACACTTTTATCATAACCATAACAACAAGACACATTAACCAAAAGAATGGTCATCAAAATCCAGTGTTAAATAGGTACACGCGACACTTAATACTTCGAACATGTATAAAATATTATGAACAAATATATGTTTACGCTGAAATCCTTAACGTCCATTTTTCCGACATCTTCAAATGGCGAGTACAAAGTTACATTATCTCTCGTGCGCAGTGTCTTATTTGAGGACGGCTATTAGCGAGAGTGCGGTTAGCACAACTCCCGTAACGTTCGCTTGTTTATCTAATCTATTTATCACTTCGTCTATCCAATTACTGCTAAATTTACAAAGTTAACTTGGGGTTCAACGTGGTTAATGCCAAGGAAAATGACAGGTGTCAAAGGCCATTTAGGATGTGTCGGTCTCCATGTTTTGCTTTGGGTTTTGAAGAGCGGTTAACCCATTGGTGGGTTTGAAATTGGCATGGGTGTATTTTTCCCACTCAACTTTCATTTTTTTGTTAAATACATGGACAAACAAATACTTTTGAAGCTATACGATTCATATCATATCTTTTCAACACCAAGCTTATCAATCTAAGGAATATCTATATTGAAAGCCCATAAAAAAATTAAAAATGTGCCTTAACTCTACAAACCCAATAAAAAACTTGCATAAGGAACCTAGGTTATCATAGGTAATTCAAAAATAAATAAATAAGTGTTACGTTTTAATTTTCCTTTGTGTGGTTATGAATGCGGGACCTTAGGTCTAAATAATTTGGTTATTTTTTGCATTTACAAACACCCAAAAAAATGTTTGAATAGACATCAAATTTAATCCCCGAGTGTGTGTGGAGCCAAACTAGACCAAATCGAAGGGGCACAATCCTTAGAAAACGTGAACCAGTGGAGACTTTATTTACTTTTCATTTTCTCTTTTAGACACTACTTTTTCTGGTTTGACCCGTCTGTGAGGATCCGCGGATACTATCATGTATGTACATTTAAGCATTGATGAAATATATCTGACAATGATCGATGCCCCTGGTACACTTTGATGGTGCTTTCCTACATCCGTTAAGTTGTCATCGATATCTCCTTTGCAAGTAGTTCATCTTATCTAGTCAAGTGGCATCCAAGCCTTCACAAGCCTCATTAATTTAGAAGATCCACGAACACTATCATGTACGTACATTGAAGTGTTGATGAAATATATCATGTAGTGATCACTACCCCCATTACACTTTGATGGCGCTCTCCCCGCCTCCACTTGGGTGTCGTCATTTATCTCCTTTCGCAACTTGTTCATCTTATGTAGTCAAGTGGCATCCAGGCCTTCACAAGCCGCATTAATTTAGAAAGCATGTTGGTGTCCTGTAGCTAATGCCACGACAGATGGTTGTCCATAGGCATTGAGTAAGGTATCCCATTTGATGCAAAAATAATGTATACGAGATCTTTAAAACATGGTCGATGAAAAAATATTCCCATGAAGGGCAATCACAAAAATCTCTATACAAACAATATAAGTATCCAATAGAATAACTTTAGTTTTTTACGTCGAATAACTTGTTTACGGGTAAAAAGCCGGGGCTCTCGACAACATATTATAATTGCCACCATCCACATGATAGACCATATAAACGAACTCTCGTCTCGTAATTTGATCCGTGTATTGGGATTATTTTTGTCCACCCATTCCTCGTCATGTATGAGATCGGTTCGTCAAAGGACATTGTGGGATCACACATTTTGGTCATCATTGTTGGCGTGGATGTTTTTTTCTATCTTTTTGTGTTCGTTCTATTTTGTTCAATAGAAGAATCAAAATTGTTTAGACCTAGAAGAAACTATTCACAAATAAATAATACTTATAGGGCGAGCCATGCAATCGTAAGCTTTATTATATTTTGCCCCTATTTCGACCTCTTGTGGAAATCCTACAAGAAGCTCTTATTTTTATCTATAATTACTCACAAACCTGCTGTCATGTACGAGATCAAATCTTCAAAGGAAATTTTGGTCATCATGCATGACGTAAATGTTTTGTTTGTCTTTTTGTTTCCATTCAATAAAAGAACCATTGTTGAATAGATCTAAAAGAAATGATTCAATAGAAATAAATAAATAACACTCACATGCAAAGCCATGTGATCGTAACCTTTATTTCAATTGATCCCCTATTTCTTGCCCCCTCCTTGGAATTTCTACAAGAATCCATGATTTTCCTCTACAATTGCTCGCAATAGGATGGATAAGCCTTTGCAAAATTTATCCGAAGCTCTTCAAGCCCTGGACGTGTGTGGATCAAAACAGACCAAATCGAAGGGGGCATAATCATCCCTTCCTGCACCGTACTATCTGAGAAAACAAATTATATCTTCTTCTCCTTCTTGCCTCAACTTTTTAGCACTTGTCAATTTATTAATGGTGCAGGTGCAATATGGAGAATATTTACTTATTGGTTTTTCTACCTAATCGTATAACACGGTGCTTTTTAAATCACAAACCATGTGAAGTAGCTAACAAATATTGAGGAAATTCGTAAACAACAAGCACACATATAACACAAGAGTTGAAAACGTAAACAACTATTGCCATTAACAATTTTGATCGACCACTCTTTGCATTCTTAGATATCTGCACACCATAAGTAACATTTTTTAACATATTTGAGCCATAGGGGTTCATTAGCTAGGCAATATCCTAACACGTGAGTTCATATTGAGGTAATTAAAATTAATAAAATTAAAGTCAATATACCAGTAGACATGAGGGGGTGAAAGGGTTTAATTTATTAATATTTTGAATCATGTATTGGGGGTAGGTTAGAAAGGTGGGCCAAAGGAAAGAGATGTTTAATTTTAATATAAAACTAAAATATTTGAATCCTAGTTTTTAAAACTAAATACCTTAAAATTGCAATTTAAGGAGTGTGGTCATAAAGTTAAATTATAATCTCTTTTGAATAAAGAAATCTCAATTAAGAGATTCTTAACCAAGAAATAATAAGATGGTAGAAAATTAGGATTGAGTATGCTTTTCAACACAAGTGATATTATTTCACCATCTTAATTATTTGAAGAACTATTGATAAATAATTAAAGCTTAACATTTATAAGGTAATTGGTAATAGGTCTTGAATGGATTCAAACTATCTTTCGAGAGAAAATGCATATTAAAATAAATATTGAGTGAGAAATATGACATATTTTTGTTTAATATATTAGGGTAGAAATAAAAAGGGGTAAATAAAATTGTCATGGAAAAATGGGTAAGTAAGGTACATAGAAAAAATAGGGGGTATTTTCATTCTAATAATATAACGGGAGGGGGTATTATAAATTGAATAATTAGAGATAAAAACTAGAATTAAGGGTATTCTTTAATAACCTTTGAACGAACGTGATATACCATACTTTTACCAAGTGAACCCCCCATGATTTGAGCTCTATTTTGAATTTGAATATTACTAGTAAATTGTATATTTTTAGTAATAAAATATTTCATGACTATAATTTGCAAGGCATGAACTTCTTAAATTTAGACAAAACACATCATATCTTAAATTAAGAAAATAAGCAACCTCTTTCCACCTATACTTTGCACATTGCACTTTTATGGTTTTATTAGTTCAAATCCTTCTTTTGAATGGAAAACATAATCCACATTTCTCTCATTTGGCAAACCGCCTAAAAACCTAATTATCAATGATTTTTTTGCGTTCTCTTTTCTCATCTGCTTACTTGAGCTTGAAACTTGAAAGGGAAGTGGATCACATGACTTATATTGTTCCCGCCTAAACAATATTTGTTACGTGCTCCAATTTTCCGAACGCTTAAATTTTTTGAGTTTCCCAAAAATTTAATTTGTTCTCTTTGTAAGCTTGAAGTGCTTAAGTGGAGCACAAATAACATATATTACTTGGGTATGAACAATATGATATGTGGAAAATTTTTGGGGCATGCAAGCCACAACCTTAATCTAGCTTTGGCTCATATGACCAATCATTGGAATGTGTTAATTATCGATACATGGGCGTGCATCTACTCCCTAGAATTACTTGACCTTACAACTGGATACAGAGGCTACAAAGTTCAGCAACAAGTGCTCATTGTGGTAAGGTTCCAAAGTTGGAACATTTCATTTTTCTTTATTTATTTTTCCCCTCTACACACAAAATTACACTTGCGTGAATACTTGGTACCCTCTTCGATAACGTAACTACTATGTGTATTATTTTCCCCAACATCTCTCGTACAACATGCATTCATATTTCTCTACATACCGGATGGAGTCAACATATGCAAATTTAATCAGGTATTCACGTCGTCAACATTTTTCATCTGCTTCTTGCATTTTCTTGTACCTACCTCTCGCATGTTTTCATGCGACATCTACCGAAAGACTGCTTTTATCTTGTTTACGATTACCAAACATTTCTTTCTCTTCGTATTTCACATATTTTTACATTGTCCCTCGATTCTTCTTTCCTTTCCCTTCCCCTTCTCCACCCTCAAACGCAAATTTTCTACACCCCTCTTTCATCCCCTTCATTTCTCTTCATCTGCTTTCACTTCCTCGCTATATCCCTTTCAACGTTCACATAGTACATTCCACATACGATATCTAGTCATAACCATAACAATAAGACACACTAACCAAAATAATGGTCATCAAAATCCAAGTGTTAAATAGGTACACAACACCTAATACTTCAAACATGTATAAAATATTATGAAAAAATACGCAAAATCCATTTCAAGTAGGAAAATACAAACAAAGAAAGTTGAATTCAATCCAAGAGAGGAATAAAGAGAGTCAAGACAATTGAAAATAAGAGAAGAGACCAAAACAAAAATTGATCCTCAAAAGAATGAAGTGGTTGACCAAGTGGTAGAGAAGGCTTCTTTGGCATGTGATGGTCCAACTGGTATTGGATAGGAACCTTTGGGTAAAGACTCCCCCAAGCCTATCTTGGTTTTTGGTTTGGGGTCGATCGCAAAGGACTTATCCTTCCCAAGGGTAAAGGACGGAGAATGTACAAAAACCACACATTCGTCTCGAAAAAGATGATTCATAATGGTCTTGGTAGTATGAACAACCCAAGATGTTAATGTATATTTGTAGGCTTTTCTTTCTTTGTTTGAGCTGCTAATTGAATGTGATTGGTTTCCACCCACCTTTTAATCAAGCATATGATTTCATGATTATCTTAATTCACCACACCCACTAAATTATCCTAATTCACCTTTTGAAGCCAATTTTGAACTACACATGCTATCGACACGGCTTCCTTCCTTCAACAATTTTGGTTGCTTCATCATACAAAATCACATTCTTCTACATGTTTTATGAACTCATAGAGTTTTTCCTTGAATCTCCAATGTTACTATGCACTCAAACCTATTTTTGCCAGCTTTTTTAAGGTAGCTTCCAATCAACTAATGCCTTAAGAGTTAAGTCACTCCTAGAACACACGAAGGTAGTGATAACCTTGGAACATGTTGTCATAGGTTAGGTGGTGGTAGGATTATAATGTTTTCAATCAAATTCCATGCAAGTGAATGGTAGCATGAGTACTCACCACCAAAAGACCAACTACAAACCAAAGTTTAAAATTCAATGATCGATCTAGGATCCTAGATTTTTAGTGATAAACATGATCCTCCACCTTTCTTTTGATAGATCATGACTCGCTTCACAAGTTTTCGAAAGGAACGATAAGAATATTGTTCCAAGTTGTGATCTCAAATGATAATAGCACACCACATTAGATTTGTAAAATAGAAGAGCTAAAATACCATATATGGAAATCCATCATAATTCATAATGCTCAATACATTATAATAGAATGAATTGAATTATTCAATAAGAAATATGTACATATAGGAGGAGGGAAGTGCAACTACTACCTAAATCAATGGTAAAGAACTCCCACTAACTGATATTGGTAGTTAAGTTAACTCCAAAAGACTAGTAAGCTAACTTCACATAACTAAGAAGCTAACTCAACACAACTAGTAAGCTAACTCCACACAACTAGTACACCTAAGCAAGCTAACCCAACAAGTGTAGGGCTAACACAAGTGTAAGAATTATCCTAATAAATAAATAAAAGGATAAATAATAACCTACACTAACACCCTCCCGTAAGCATAGCTTAGGTGGGTGGAAAATAAGGTGGGTCCCGACAACAAGGCCTAATGAGGTACCCACGTACAACAACTGGGAAAAATGGACACCGCAAGGTACCAAAACCAGTATTAACAAAGTAGAGAGAGAAAGAAGTGAGGACAAGAAGGTCCCCTAAGAAGAGCATCGATGATGTGGTCCTCCACGTAAAGACTGAAGAGAATCCATCTGCACCGAACAACATTCTTGCCCTTGGGAAGGACAGAAAATGAGCACTGAAAGTCAGCCCACTCCACAAAGGAAGAAGAAGCATGTAGTACTCTGATCTTTGCATCTAGTCTATAACTGAAAGGTGGCATAAGTCTGACAACCATGTGCACAAAAGACAATGGTAATGCCACTGCAGTATACATGTTTGAGAGAGAAGATGGTGGGGGCCCAATAACCCTCACAAAGGGATCCATAAGAACAACTGGATCATGAAACATCTTTGAAATAGTGGAAGTGACAAATGTCCCAAGGTGGGCACTCCCAATGAGAGAGATGAATGGGTCCTCTAGAATGTGTGATGGCTTAATTGGAGCATATTCCTGTAATGCAACACAAGTGGAATCTGCAAATAGACAACTCAGGTCGGGAAGATACTCATCCCAATGGGGTTGCTCAATGAGAGAAATGTCTGACAAGAATGTATAAACATCACAACATGAAGTAGGAGGAGAAGATTGCTGCAAAGAGCTACTGGAAGTCCAAGATGAAGCAACGCTGCACTCAAGGGTAACAACTGTGTATGTGGAATGTCATCATCTAAGCAATCAAGATGCAATGGAGCATGAGAGGCAATGGTCACATCTATCTTAGAGGAAGGTTTTCCAATAGAACATTGTTGCAGAGAGTGAATGGAAGCATGAACATGGGTGATAATGAGCTCTGTGGAGGAAACAATAGGGAGAGTGTGCTCAATAGCAAGATCTTGTGGCGAATGGTCAACATGGGACTCATGAGTAGAAACAAGTGCAGAGGAACACTCAACAATGAAAGGGATGTGAGAGGGGGAGAATCTATGGAGGCACTAGAGTGGTCCAAGGAAGTGTCGCTCTCAGATGGTGAAACAAGGTCGCCATACAATTGTCGGATAATGGTCCAGCAAAGTGAAAGGGCACTCAGTGTGCTCGAACAAATGCAATATATCCCTAGAAACAGAATACCGAGAAGGCCATAGACCTCATCATTGTGTTTAAACCACTCATACTTTTGTAGAGGCTCATCAGGCTCAGGAACAAGACCATGGAGGTAGGGCAACAAATCATTCATAATGCAATGATTGATAATGCATGCCTTCCAAGACAGAAAGTTCTTAGAGTCAAGCATAACAACAGAATGGTGAAATTGAAACTCCATAATGCAGATAAACCCCAAAAATTATCCCAGATGGCACTTTATAACTTAGTGCGAAAATTACAAGTCCCTAGTGAGTTTTGCTAGAACCCCCCAAAATGCGGCACTTTATAAAGTAGTGCATTTAAAAAAATGATTCCATCATGTAGATCACGAGAAAACATGCACTTTTGACCAAAATAGTGCTAAAAAATGAGCTACCGATCAAAAGTTATAGCAAAAATAATTTCCGCAAATAATGGCTTATTTAATTAAAATTTTGTAAATTGATTAAAAAGTTTCTAGAAATGAGGGGAAAGGGGTTGTGCATATACTCGTTAGAACCGGGATGGAATGAAGAATAAAATGGTTTAATTTGTGAGGGGAATTGGCCTCCTGCCAACCTGGGCCTCACCCTTCATCTTCATTAAGTGAAAATACAAGGTTTAAAGAACCACTTAATTCTCCCTAATGCAAATTTTTTCAAATGACTTATTTTCCAAAAGCATCAAATGCTAATATAGAATTAAGGTAAAGTCAAACTAAAAAAGTAATGCAATAAACTCCTTGAAAGTGGAGTCCACGTGGAAAGAGGAACAAAGAGTTGTTTTAGGTTTGAGAAGGAAACCTAAAAACAAACTATGTTTTGATGTTGTTTGTTGTTGTTGAAAGGCCGCCATCCAAGGAAAATGTAGCAGGAGAAACCAGGGTGTGTAGGATAATGGAAAGTTCTTTAGAAGGCCTTTCCAAACCAGCAAATGACTGTATGTACCGTCCAAAACCACCTCAAGAGCCTACACATAGTTTGGGGGCGCCAAACACTTTCCAGGGGTTTGAAAACGCCCTGTATGGGCCGTGTTACTGCTCCAAAGGTTTGAAACATGCCATGGGGGCCTGCACAACTCCTTAGGGGTCTAAAACACCCATCAAGTTAGCAAAAACGCCCTTTGCAAGCCAAAAACTCCTCAACCCTGTAAAAACGCTCGACATGTGAAAAACGCCCAATGCAGTTAGATCCAAGCAATACAGGTTATGTTGGCCCAAAAATGCCCATTGCAATCAGATCCATGCATCTTCAAGTTCGTTCTAGGCTTGTGCAGAGACGTGAGCAAGCCAAGGCATCGTGGCATAGGAGAATAACAAAGGATAACCCCTATTTTTATTTATTCATTTATTTTAGGTAAACCCTTTACACCAAACTCACATGTGCACTAAATCAAAGAGTCAAATCTATTTGCACATGAATTGTTAGTTTCACAGATGAAGTATTCGAAAAATACAAATAACTCCATAATGACAAACGTTTCCCTAGAACCGCTCTGATACCATGAAAGGAACAATAAGAAGATTGTTCCAAGCCGCGATCTCAGATGATAATAGCACACCACATTAGATTTACAAAACAGAAGAGCTAAAACACCACATATGGAAAGACTAGTAAGCTAACTTCACATAACTAATAAGCTAACTCAACACAACTAGTAAGATAACTCCACATAACTAGTACACCTAAGAAAGCTAACCCAATAAGTAGAGGGCTAACACAAGTGTAAGAATTATCCTAATAAATAAATAAAAGGATAAATAATAACCTACACTAACACCCTCCCGTAAGCATAGCTTAGGTGGGTGGAAAAGAAGGTGGGTCCCGACAACAAGGCTTGATGAGGTACCCACGTACAACAACTGGGAAAAATGGACACCGTAAGGTACCCAAAACCAATAATAACAAAGTAGAGAGAGCAAAATCCTGTTGCAAGATATCCTCAGAAGCTCGGCTCTAAAAACTCATACAATGCTGAAGAAGTGTGGTGTGCACTATGGTCTGAATCCATTGCTCAATCATATAACTCAAAAACAACTGACACTGGGCTTCACCAGAATAGCTCCATGCAAGGAGACTATCAATGGAGTGATGTCGAAAATGTAAAAAAAACACCAAACATAATTTGATCAACTGCTACAAATAGGTGTGCCACGATCCAAGAAAAGCCAAGGTAACAAGGCAAGGACACGAAACCCAAAGAAGTAATATCAACACCACACCCTCCCATATTGCTAAATGAGTAGAGTGATACCACAAATCTATATGAGTTGCCAAAATCAACTACTCGAACACTGACAAACTAACACCTGGGCTCCACCATAATAACTCCCCACAAGAGAGACTTTTAACATGTCAAAAAAGTGTCGAAAATACAGATCCAAAATATCTCAACAAACAAGAGAGATATAAATGTATACACTCATAGATACAAGAATGCAACACCCAAAAGTTTAGGACGTCGGGCTCAACTGAAATTGTGTCCACAAGTGATCACAACACCCTCCCAAATTTGGCACTTTATAATTGAGTGCATGTAAATATTACAATGAGTAAAAGTACCTTTTACATTTGAAATATGTTTATAAAAATGTCAAGCAATGCGTAGATCTCGAAAAAATACACAATTTCAAAAAAATATCACCTTAATCCGAGCTACAAATCAAAAGTTATGAGCTCTAGAAGGTTTTGTTATTAAAATAATATTTTAATGCGATCTTTTTTTAAAGGTACACGTGACACCCAAATGTCCAAAGGGTAAAAGAGTGCATCCACACAATACATGCTTGCGACCAAAGGATAAAAGTCTGCGCCTAAAACCTAAAATGTCTAGAGGGTAAATCATTGCATCCATAGGGTACACGTCAATATCCAATGGATAAAAGAATGCACCTAGAGGGTACAGATCTGTGTCCAGTGGATAAAAGATTGCATCCAAAACCTGAAATATCCAGAGGGTAAAATAATGCATCCGGAAGGTACACACTTATATCCAATGGATAAAAGAATGCACCCAAAGGGTACAGATCTACGTCCAATGGATAAAAGACTACATCCAAAACTGAAATATCCAAAGGGTAAAAGAATGCATCCGGAAGGTACACGCTTATATCCAATGGATAAAAGAATGCACCTGAGGGTACAGATCTACATCCAGATTTGACTGTCTCAAAACATGGTTGAGTTTACAGTTGATCCTAGGGTTTTGGCACCTTCTAAATCCAATTTCGCACTCCATTTTTCATAAAAATGCATGTTACAGAAAATTGCTAACAAATTCCAAATACATGAAAATAATAAACCCTTGCTTGCAAAGAAAAACTTACATATGGATGTCTACATCATCTATTGCTCTGATACCATGAAAGGAACGATAAGAAGATTGTTCTAAGCCGCGATCTCAGATGATAATAGCACACCACATTAGATTTGCAAAACAGAAGAGCTAAAATACCATATATGGAAATCCATCATAATCGATAATGCTCAATATATTACAATAAAATGACTTGAATTATTCAATAAGAAAGATGTACATATAGGAGGAGGGAAGTGCAACTACTACCTAAATTAGTGGTAAAGAACTCCCACTAACTGATACTAGTAGTTAACTTCAAAAACTAGTAAGCTAACTCCACATAACTAAGAAGCTAACTCAACACAACTAGTAAGCTAACTCCACACAACTAGTACACCTAAGCAAGCTAACCCAACAAGTGTAGGGCTAACACAAGTGTAAGAATTATCCTACTAAATAAATAAAAGGATAAATAATAACCTACACTAACATTTTCTTCCCTCTTCTTTTTCTTCTCTTCTTCGTGCACCATTTTCTTATATAAATAAGAGTTTGTTTTGTTATCGAACTCTTATCCGTTTTGGAATTTTTTTTTCCATTTTTGGGATTTTTCCTTATGGCTTGTAGTCACTCTTTTTCTCTTTGTTGCCTTATCTTTTATTTTGGCAATTATAATGCATCGAGTGCCTCTTTTGTGAATTATACAATTGTGCATATTGTGAGCATAAGTTGAGTTGTTGTGGCTTATATTTGCCCTACTATTTTATTCTATTGTCTTGCTTTTTGTTTAATTTATGATAAATGTGTGTGGATTATACTTACAATGTTCATTATATTGCATTATTCCTAGACACGTAGATGAAGAATCTTTTGGCGCATCACCCCTCTTTTATGTTGTTTTCCTTCTCCCTTTTCTCTTATGGTGTTATTATAGGTAGTTTGATGATAGTGTTAGGAATATATATAGATGAAAACTGCATCTCTCTAGAGGTTTGATTCACTTACGCATGTGTCACACTTCTAAAGCATTCCTATGTTGTGTTCATAGTAAACTCAGTTTACACATTATATGCTTTCAACCTATAGTGATTTTGGCATGCCCGATGGGACCAATTTTTATTCTTGTTAATTTGTTGATACAAGAATGTATGCTTTGAATTTTAGCTAAGTTTTTGTGTGGTCTTAGCTATTTTTGTTTTGTGAACCAAATCCTTAAGCACTTGGTGACTCCACCCTCACTGCTTCCAAAGATCCATTGGCAATAACATATGAGACAAATGGTGACAAGAACCAATACATGAAGAGAAGGACATTTTGATCTTAAAAACTTTACTTAAGAAGAAGTTTATTTGTTCATAGCCCACTTCCCCTATCCAAAGAGCCCAATCCACCCCTCTAAATATATATTTTATTTCTTTTTAAAGAAGTATTTACCATATCATCTTTGTGGCACATCAAATAAATCTCCTAATTATTATCTTCAATGTAGGTAGTCCTTTAGCCCTCATTTCATGGAATGATATCCTTGTAAATGATTTAAAATCCTCCCACATGTTTCTAGTGACAATAAAATCACCCCTATTGAGAATATCCTAGATATTTCCAATATTTGTTCTATACATCATTTTAGTCAGTGACAATATTGCTATGAGACTCTTAGTTTCTTCCCTCAAAGTAAAATCTTTGGACTAATATATATGTCTTCCATCTCACTCAATACATAATTCGGATGAGTTGGGAGATGTGTTATGTAATCAATTTGAAACAAGATATCAATCTATCTCTCATGGAGAATTTGAAAATCTTTAAGAGTGATCTTACTAAAGCAATGCATGACTTCAACTATAGATTATTGAAAATTTGGGACAAAATCTCACTTCATGTAAGGCCCTCCCCCCATTCATCTTTCTTATTCATTCTTAGATCCTTAAAATTTAATAGTATAGTCATGGTCCAATCCATAGGGGGAATTATGCTACATGATTCCTATGATATTGCAATATTATATAATACTAACCTCATCCAAGGTAGAAATTTAGCTCCTAGATCTCCAATGCCTCTTTTTCCTAAAATATCAAATGCTAGCCTTATCCCAACATAGCCTTCGCTTCCATTCCCAAACTTGAAAATTTGCAAACTACTCCTAACACTTCCTCTAATAATTTGGACGATCTTAAATCCCTATGTACAAACATGACAAATGAATTGACTACAAGAAAAGGCAAAGCAAGGTCAACTAGCTCCTAGGCCTCTCGCATCATTACCATCCAAATTATCTTACAAGAAGACCTCATCAAATCCAATCATCCTTGTTAGGCTATTACAACATTAGTTCCTCTAGACACTAACATTTACACAAAATCATTATTACATATGTTTTTGGAAAACTTTCTATATGTGGGTCTTGAGTGATGAAACTAAGTTTTGGTGGCACAAGTCCTATTTGTCTTACTTTCATATCACTTTATTGGTCTTTTGATTTGTGAGTTACTTGATTATTTCTTATATTTTTATGTTGTGTCATAGAGATCTTTGACCTTTACAATTTACTATTTTACTGATGATTTAGGTCCAAGATCGTACATATTGGTCAAGACCGCAACATTGTCTTGACCAAGATGTAAAATCTTGACCCATTTAGTTTTGGATCCTTTCTTCCCATTGGGTCTCTTCGCTACAAATTTCTCTTTTGGTTCTTATGTTTTTGGTCGGCCCTATGCACCACTATGATTCAAATTTCAAAGTAAGAGACTCCTATATATACAAGTTCACCTTAAACATTTATTATTTAGCAAGAACTTAACTAAATACCACCTATTGATCTAATAAAACAAATCTCTTATCCTCATACTACATATCACAACACATGATGGCACAAATTTGTTTTACACATTTGCATACAAGGGTTAATATGGGAGAGAAGTAACATATCCTACTATCGGTGTGGAAGCACAAGGGAAAATCTAGGTCAAGGGTTTTAGTTGCATGCACACTTACACAACAAACTAGGAGAACTACTATTAACACCCTATTAGATTATGTGAAATATAAGATTAGTGAATTAGGTATACTAAAGGATGTAAGAGATAGTCAGATATGGTAATTAACTTCTAACATTAATTATCAATATTAGAAAAATGCATTAATACTTTTAACTAATTACCAAATAAGATACAAACTTTAAAAACACAAGGGTATGAGTGCACTTAACTGATTATAGATGGTTATGGGAAGTTTTAGGTGTGTAGATTGCTAGAACAAGGAGATCCAGGATTGATGATATTTCATTTTTGGAACTATGACTGAAATTAACTTCGTGTGAAAATGTACACTTCTGTCAGGGAAATATTATATGGTCTTGACCCTTCGTATGGTTTTACACTTGCTTGGATTCTCGCTCTACAACTTGAGATGGTTACATGTTTGGAAATGTTTTTCATTTCAAACCTTAATTTTTTATCATGCAACAAATATCTTTAACATCCTAAGTGAGGTCTCAAACCCTAACCATGGGTGGGAGACCCTATAAAACAAATGTTAGTTGGGTTGTGGGCACCCGTGTGCACTACCGACATTAGAAATACTCAAGAGGCTTGAAACCGCACATCGTTCTCCACCTAACATATGATATCTAAATGAATACAACTAGATTTAGAAACCCTATTTGACAATGTTTGAGTTGAGTTTGGCTCTTGCTAAAATACTTGGAGAAGGGATGTTTGAATGCTTGTAGGTGAGATGGGTTGATTCCTTGTATGGTAAGAAGCTTAAGATCTGTAGTTATTTCTTCCCTAATGAATTTAGATGTGATTTTTCAAGATTTAGGAATCGTGTGGTGCCTTTTGTAAGTATAGGAAGTGATTGTATTATTGTAATGCCATAGAATTTCCATGTTAGCAAATGAGTTGGTGTTTACTTGCTTTTATAGGGTTTTGTAAGTGATCTATCTAAGAAAGGTGACCCAAGGGAATTAAAGGACCCAACAAATAATATTAAATGAAAGCAAATTTGGAGAACATATTGGTGTAAGACCATACAAGTCACCAAGACCATATATAACATCCTAACCAAACTGTACGCCCTTTCCCATGGATGGAAAACATGCTATCTAAAGTTTGTAACTTGTCAATTGATGTTTTTCTGTAAATTTTATGCTTTGTACTCTTAGAAATTGACGACATGTTAGTGTGTAAGCATAAACAAACTAGAAATGAGACCTCATAATGTGATAAGTGGGAATGAAAAGGTTGTGTTTATGTTAGCAAGAGTGCATTGTCAAAACTAACAATGTCAAAGATTAAATTACCAAATTTGAGTTTCTACATTTTTCGCCTTTATGAATGAAAATTACATGCTTAAAGGAAAAGATACATAAGTGTGTAGACACACTTTTTTTTCGCTCAGATTTTGTTTTGTAGTCTTGTTCGTTAGTATTGACATGCTCCACAATGAAACTTGTAACACAAAGTGTAGTCAATGTCCATGTTAAGGAATTAAACTTTAATTCGAATGTAAAATGTAGTATGTAAGATTTGCATTTACACAAAGTGAAAAGGAAAGAGATACAAAACTTAGAAATAGTACACATGTTTGGTTTTCAAAGGGAGATTTTTCCCGTTCTTTGTTTGTACTTAAATATTTACATTGTTGAGCCTGTTGAAGGTGTTAGGAAATATATTAGTGCATTCATTATTTAATAGTGTAAGTTGTTAAGTTGTTAGAACAACTCACATAGATAATTGGTTATGTGAGATTATTGTTGGACTATTGTTATAGCAAATACAATAGATTATTATTTGTGTGATCAACATGTCAAATCTGCTCTACCAAATCATTAATGAAAGAATGAATGTTTCACAGGGGCAGTTCTCCATGTGCTTTGCCCCTCCTGATGAGGAAAAATAATCACCTTCTCGACAACCAAGTCAGACTTCAAATCATAAACTGCATTTTGGTGATCAAATCCATGTGTTATCTCCTAGCGTGGGCGCATTGAAAATTGTTCTATTCTTTCTTGGACATGCTTGCAAACCTGAACATTGTTGTCTCTTGCATAGATTCTCCTCATAGCAGTATTTGATCTGATGCACAGTTATCTGCTCCATGGTTGTGTAAAGGTATTTTTGGTGCTGATAGAGAATCTGTTTCAACTACATTGTTCTCCAGTCTCATTTGATTTGGCAGAAGATTTTTGAGCATCCAGTCGTGTAAGGAAGTGGACGTTGAGATATCTCATACCTGAATGAGCTAATCTGATCTGTCTCAAGAATTCACATCGACTCCAGTTTGCATGCACATGCAATTCTTCCAACGTCGTCATTCTAGAGAGTGAAACATTCTGAAAAGATTGGCTATCATGCCATAGTCTGAGGTAAAAATTTTGTCTTTGAAGATTGGTGAGGTAGACGTCTCCTCTCTTTTTACAGTCATGTGGTTCGTATGGTTCTCTTTTCATTCATGGAGCTGTGATTATTAGATTTGCATATCACAAGTCTTCTATTCTCAAACACTCATAGTATGTACATAGCGACGTGGCATCTATCATTCTCAAATATAGAAAGATTGATTTTTGTAGAAGAATCATAAGTCATAACCCCTGTAAATATCAGCCACAAATCTGTTGCTTTGGCGTGAGAATTCAAAACAACCTTGCTCACCGTTTTAGGTATATTACTAGTCTATAGTCTATTTGTAGAGTTTCGAGAAGTTTTAGTTATTCAATTAGTTTGGGACGTATTTATGAATATTAAAACAATTTATTTTGTGCATTAGTATAGGTGTTATTATCATTATTCTCCATTTATAAGTATCATGAGTCAAATAATTAGACAATCATGTCTCAAGTCAAAAGGTTAAACTATTTTATGTTTTAGTGAAAATATAATGTCTTATGTCAATTATCAAAACCAAAGTCCACTTGTCTAGTCAATGTCAAATAGAGTCAAAATATTCTTACAGTCTTATCATGGTGTTGAAAGTTTTTAAAAATGTCAAAAAATTATCTTGCGGATGTATTTTTGGTGGAACCTTGAGGTTCGGATTGTTATGAAAATAAGATGAAGAATACTACATTTTTGATGGATTTTGAAGATCACAGAGACACCAAATTGTCTCACAACCCCTCGTGACCCGCATCCCATTTCGCAACCTAACCTCATTACCTAAACTTTACACAATTATTTATTAATTACCTTGTAATTGATAAATCCACATCACCTTACCCGCCACCTCACTTTGCCACCTCATCATGACCCAGCCCTAACCCTAAACTAACCTAATTAAGACCCATGACTTGGTCTAGACTCACATCCATAACTAATGCCTCCTTACTCGCACCAAAAGCCGACCTTCTAGCCACTTGACCAAGCCCGCAACTCCGATCTCTCGGGAGAAATTAGGGAAGGTGGGCTATTTTACTAAAAATAGCCTACGGTTCCTACTCGACCGCTTCAGTTCATGCAACCGCCATCGGTTCCCTGTAAATGGCTTCCCAAACCAAAACAACGGATCGGAATTTCATTTTTAGAGATCATGGAGGATTTTTCGGATCAACAGAGAGTATCATTGCGAGCGAGGAAGAGTCCAGATCTTCACTTGAGAGCAGTAGACGAGTAAAGAAACTAGAAGTGTTTGCAACCAAGGAGATCAACTTGCAGGTCAAAACCAAGAAGTCAGATCTTACATGTCCTTTTGTCATAACATTTCTTATGTTTTTGAAACCCTCCTAAAATCCGCTTCAATCCACTACCCAACGTGCATCTAACTGTCATTCTTTCACTCCTAATCATCCCATTCCCTAATACCATCCAAAAAAGCCTATGGATCAAGAAGATCCTATAACCCACCGGTATTGGTTATCAAGTGATCCGGCATCGGTTATCGGCATCGGTTCCTCTGATCAAAACCAGAAAACCAGCCTTTCCCCCTACCCAGTTTAACAAAATAATTTAATTGATATTTTGCAGTCTTTTGTGTTAATTCATATTAGCAGGGGAACTGACCACCTTCGAAGGGAAGTTTTATATTTCCTGGGCCCAAGGCAGTTTCCTCATTTATTGTTTAATCAAAATCTTGTGGTCTTGTGTTCTTATTTGCAGGTAGTCCTTCCAAGACAAAAAGGAGTTCTCCATGATCACCCGATCTTTCCTATGGTGACGCGCACACCATCTCCACATTCAATGTATTCCTCCTAACCCTAACCTCATCTCTGCTTCTAAAAGGAATGAAAGGATAGAAGCAACTCTATTCCCAGAAGCCGAAACATTCCGAGCGAAACAATCACAAAAGAAGAAAATGTTCCTAGAATCGGGGACCCTATAAGGGATGTTACCCTTGACCCCAATGGTGGGGATTTCCACCTCCAAACCCCGCTTTGGAATTACATAACCAAATAAAAAATTTGTGGGGAATCCACGTTGATAAGAAGGGTGTAAATTTGAGCTTTAAATTCCATCTTGATGCATAAGCAACGCGTCTATTGGAGGATGGAGGCATCAAAGGTTGGAGGTTAATCGCTGATCCTACGGGCCGCTAATGACAGGCCACACTTCTAGTATGGTGACTTTTTTTTTTCGGTTGTGTGTCTTGTGGATTTCAGTTTTCCATCTTTTCAATATGGTGTGTGGATGGTAAAAAATAATTTTATCGAGAGATGACTGCAAAGATCCTCCGGTTGTCGTGACTTCATTGAAGATGATCGGTCAATGAATACATTCATTGGAAATGGTGATCATGTGTAACAAGATTCGGATAAGTAGTATGCAAGTATAACTTTTCAAAGGTGTTCTTGTTTGATGAATAAGTGTAAATTTCACATTGTGGGGGAACATAACACCAATGTTACATTTCCATTATGTGCCAAACCGACTAAAGTCAAGGGAAAATTTTAGTAAAAGAAGCGGTTTCCTATGTTGTTCAAGATCAAGTTGTAGCGATCAACAACATTGGCTACAATTAAGAACATTGTGATTCTTATAGGATATAATGTGAAATCTTTCCACTGTGAATTTTCTTGTTCGATTTTTCATGTGTAAGCAAGTTAATTCCTATATACTTCCCTAATGTTCAAGCATAGTGGCAAACAAAAGCACCAGAGTAAGTCAATTCGTGGATCTTGAAAAGGTTTATGGAAATCCAAAAACAACATGATGTGGATAGTTGATGGGGCATGTTCACGTCAAAGTTTGAGGTAAGCCCCGATTAAAACCATGGAAGGAGATATCCTTTCTTTTGTATCAAGGTCATAAGTCACATAGTTGGGCATGCCACAGGGGTGAAAATATTGCAGATGAGAGTGTGAATATGTTTCTACCGTGTTCGCACTAAGGGGGGAATGTTAGGAAATATATTAGTGCGTATATTATATTATATTGTAAGTTTGTTAGTTGTTAGAACAACCCATGTAGATAATTAGTTATGTGAGATTATTGTTGGAGTATTGTTATAGAAACTTCCTAGTTTATAGGAATTACATCTCACTATATATTATTGTTCTCGAATGGAGAAATACAAAAGATTATCATTTGTGTGATCAACATGTCAAATCTACTCTACAAATCAGAGCAATGGGGATGATCAATCCCCAATTGTGCCGAGGAGAAACCAAAGTGTCGGTGCATGTAACCTAACACAAAATGTATAAGAGAGAAGAAAAATAAGAGGTATTGAAATAAAGAAGAAGATTGGGTATTAAATTCATTCGACAACCCCGATATATTCCCTTTGGATGCAAGAGGAAAGGAAGGACAACTTATGAAAAATTATCCACTTCGATACATTCTCGTAACCACACTGAGACCACTCGCTACGAGATATATCTATGCCCAATTATGTAAACAATGGCACATTGTATAAAAGGGAATGAGTGCCTACATGCCCTTCCCATGTGCCACATAACTGAATAGAAAATGTAATCTATTGAAATGTAAATGAAGTAAGGAGACTCATGTCCACAAGATTCCTGAAACTATAATAGAAACTAATTGTCATGGCGAAGGAGTGAAGTAGTGCATGCCCTTATGAATCGATATCGACTGAGTGGAGTGGACTGAAACTATGTTAGAAACTTATAATTGTAGTTGGAATTTTGAGATTGTTGAAAATATTGATGTAACTTCCCTAAGTAAAACATGTGAAATGGGTAGGACTGTACCATACGGTCCTGATCAAACTATGAATTTTGAATTTGATCTTGTTTTTTCAATTTATGCTTGACTATGTTTTTAGTACATGTACTGATTTTTACCTATATGTTTCCCTGCAATTCTTCAAGTGTCTATTGTAGGTGTAGAATATACCTAGATGAATTCCCCCTCTTTTGAGGCATGTGTGAAAACCATGTTGAGAACTTGGCTCAAAAGAAAAGATGTGTGCCTATGCACAAGATGTCTAAGAATTTATAGAAGAGTGTAGCATGTTGAAGAGGTGGCCACTTTGAAGAACCCATACATCCAAAAAGGAAGGTATTTGTGCATATAGAACAAGATAAGTAAAACAATAGTAAAGTCATATGAAATAAGTATGCAAAAATGTCACATAAAAGGTGTAGAGCCGCAAACATGGCACACCCACGGTATCAAAATACAATCAAGGCTTGTAGGCCTACAAACAAGAGCAAATAAGAACAAAGAAGATAGGCATAGAGTGAAAAACAATGGACACCTACGGTGTCACAAGATAATCAAGGCACATAGGCCACAAGTAGTGAAACAAGAAAGTAGCAACACACACAAAAACAAGTATGCATGAAAAACATGATGATATGATATAGTAGTAAATATAAGTGAAGCTATGTGAATAATGAGGAAGTAAAAAGGAACTATAATAAGACCATAACACATAGATCTAGTGTAAAATAGATTCCCCGGATGTAATGGAAGTCTAGGAAAATGGCCAATCAACACCTTTCATCATGTACCACTCTATGTATGTCTTGCATCAAAATCAAAATATTGTGTGAACACATGTGTGTAAAGAGTAAAGATGTGTGTTATCTATTAAACTAAAGTGACAAAAACATGTATAATGTAAAGTGCTAACAATTCAAGTGAAGTTTACAAGTCCTGATTTTGTATTTTTATAAATATATGAATATTTTTTCATTTTGAAACTATGTTAATGTATTTGTATTTCAAGAACTTAGTTGTGTATGAAGAAAGATGGGTAGTATTGAGTACCCAATGACAACAACCAAAGGATGTGGAGTAACTAGTGAATGGGATGGAGGCTCATGCCTCTATTGAATGAAGGAGGTGACTCAAATATAAACAACACAATGATGGCAATGTTTTTAAAAGAGGTTCCAAGTGATGAAGGAGATTAATGAGGATTTTGTGAAGTAGATGACCTATGTGGAGGGATGGAAGAATATGTACTCCTAGAAATACCATGGGAAATATAATTCATTTGAGAATAGAGGGAGTGTGTGCACTAGAGGACATATGTTGGAACTTGTGAGGGGAAGAGCCACGAGAAACAATATTGAAACCGAAGGCCTATCAGAGACCTAGGAGTTAGAACCATAAGAGGTAGTTTTTGAAACCAAAGGCCTATCAAGAGACCTAAGAAATCTAGAGCCTTGAGAGACAATGTGTGCAAAAAATTCCTATCAAGAGACGAGGAGAGCTATAATTGCAATGGATATCGTGTGAAACCAAAGACCTATTCAGAGACACACTTAATGTAGGAATAAGAACTATAGAATAATGACTAGGAAATCTAGGGAAGGAGCCTAAAAGAGAATACCTGTAATGATGACAACCTTGTGGTTATGGATCAATTTGACATATTGGTGGATGACATAAGGAATAGATCGAAGAGTATGTAACCAAGGGATACCTAGACGCAATGCACCATAAATAAGAGTAAAAGTAACCAAGAATGAAGTTTGAGTAGTGATAGAACCAATAGTGATAGGTAGATTAATGTAGGCATATAAGATTAGTGTAAAATGTGAAATTCTATGTAGAAATGCCAAGATATTGAAGTAGCATGAGAGAGAATACATTATCTTTGTTGTGTGGATAAACCAAAACACCATGGATATGTACTTGATTAATAGATACATGAATGAGTCATCAAATGTGATAAGAGGTGCAGAAGATGATGTATGAATGATATTGTTGTCATTACATCCAAGGGGGATCATAAGGGGATGATGGTGGTGCCACATGATAAGTATTGTGCACTTTAGAAGTAAATTTTTCCTTGTTATGCTTGATAATTGGATTATTGAAGATTTTGAGTTTAGCATGATCATTGGCTAGTTTCAAGATGTCATGGGCTCATCCCATTCGATAAGATTGGAGTGTAAGAAATCTTGGATTATGTGGAGAATCTTGAGACACCTATCGGTGAGGTAACAAATACATCGATAATAATCATAGTAATCATTGGCATTAAAAATCTTACTTTGAAGCTTTTTGTATCAACCTCAAATGATGGAGGGAGAGACAAAATACTACACTCAAGCAATTGCTTCAATATAATGTATGGGGAATAAAGTAAGTGAGTAAAATACAAGCGTGTGGGTTGCGGTTGTAACTAAGTTGGTCAAGCAAAGTAACATTGAAAATGTCATTAGAAGCAACCATAACATCATTAGTCTTTCCTTTGAATTTGGATTTTCTTGGAAACTTAGCATTAGATGTAGTAGGAGTGATATCAATGTACTTGAGTTTTTCATATGTAATAACTTAGATTCATGTTATTTGAGTGTATGACATAGATGGTCAAAGGATTAGAATTTGTCAAATAAGAACTATTCTTACAAATGAGAAAACAAGCTATATGTAAGAGGGCTTGTAATTCATTGTTAACTAATATATTTCTCATTTTAGTAAGCATGGTATTATATCGTAAGACATAATTGTTGATAGGTTCATTAAATCCTTCTTTCAATTTAAATAGTTTTGCATAAGAAACTTAGTCAGAGAATTGTGCCAAAAATGATTTTCCAAAGCGGTAAAAGAGCACACCAGAATGTGTGGAGAGATCATAGAACCATTACAATGCAAAATCCTTAATACTCATAGGAAAGAGCTTGGTGAGCAAGATTTCATGATAGGCATAATCAAAGAAAGACACGTGGAAGGAGCGAAGATGCTCGGTAGGATCCCATTTTCCATTGTAAATAGGGATTTTATGAGTAACAAAACCAATGGGAAAAGGATAAGAAACAACTTTGGGTGTAAGTGGATTGTGAAGCAGCTAAGTAGAATCCATATCATGAGTAGAAGTGAATGCACCTTGTTATAATTGTAATATTTGATATTGTATTTATGAACAAGGGTTTTAAGGGCTTTTGTGCTAGAAGAATAAGTGTGGGAACCATTAGGAATATAGGATGTAGAGTAGCAATAGTACTTGTAGGAACAAGCATAGTAACATTGGGCATTAAAATAAGAGGTAACCCCAAGGATTTATATGACGTAGATGTAGGAATAATAGATGTTAGTAAAGTGGAAGATGGTTGAGACCTCCCAAAAAGGAACCCAAAAGGGACCCTTCGCTAGATTTATTATCACAAGAAAGCTTCGCAACAAGAAGGATATTGATAATAGGCTAAATGTGGTGGGGAATCGGCAAAGTTGGTCACATAAATGAGATACAAGCTCCACTTGTTCATGATCCATGACATTATCATCATCACGGGTAATCATAAGAATGATCACTATGAGTTTCAAGATCGTGTAATGGGACCTCATTGACATGGTCAAGCATAGATGGATTGATAGGAATTATGTAATGAGGAAGAAGCCATGAGGCTGACACTTAAGTAGGAGGAGAAATTTCAATATGTTCATTGGATAAGTGGTAGAAACCGAGAACTATCATGAAGGGCATAAGAAGAAAGACTATGCAATTTGAAATAATATGAGAGAACCGATAAGGAACGAAATATACTTATAAGGAAAGATAAACCCTAAGGAAAATATGATGCTAAGATTGAGTCATGAGTTGAGTTCACAAAAATGTTTTCACCCTAGTTATATTATGTGAAATATAAGATTAGTGAATTAGGTACACTAAAGGATGTAAGGGTTAGCTATAGGAGGTTATTATGATTAATTAACTTCCAACAATAATTACCAATATCATAACAATGCATTAATACTTGGAACTTATGTTCTAATTAAGATATAAAGTTAAGGACACAAGGGATGAGTGCATTAGATGATTACATATCATGGGAAGGTAACACAGAGTAGGAGATTTGAATGATGACGATTAATTTCTAGAAATGTGAGGAAATTTTTTTATTATAAATAGTTTTTTGAAAGGGACTATAAGTACAAAGATGACTGGTTGAGACCTCCGAGCAAAAGATCAAAAGGTCAAAAACAAAAGGGACCTTTGAATAGAACCTATTAAGACAAAGACTAAAACCCGCAAAGCCCAAAGAAGGATATTGATAATGGGAACAATTACATCCAACCTAAGTGGTGGGACCCTCCACGAAAACCACGGAAATATTTTCTACAAACAAGTGCTCCAGCCCGCCATGAGTCATCCACGCCAAGAACCTCCTCTAAATTACCATGTAATGAAACCCTCGCCAATGAAATCTTTTCACATTATCCATCTTCCTTCGGTTTCAAATCCGCATTTAAGGTCTTTGTTTATAGCTATAGATTTACTATGTCGGTTCACTTCGCGTAATGGGACCTCAAATCTTCCGTAATTGGTCACCTCTCCCATTCGGAAGATGGATTACCTTGTTTGACTATGTAATGAGGAATGGAAATCTTCCATGTAGGTTCACGCACTTCGCCATGTAGGAGAGCCAGAAGTTCAATATGTTGCGTAATGTGTCGTGGATCTCCTTGGAAAATCCGAGAACTATGTTGGCAGGGCATAAGAAGAAAGACTGAAGTTGACCTTCCAACATTTTGAAAAACCGTGGTCTTGAGGATGAGCACAAGACGGCCCGTGGGAGAAGAAAGAATGATATTCTTATAAGGAAAGAACAACCCCCACCTCCCGCTAAACACATATGGTTGATCTTTACAAGATTGAGTCATGAGTTGAGTTCACAAGGATATTGTTCTCCCCTAGTATATAAGGATTATGTCCTGAAATATAAGATTAGCAGAGATATCCAAATGGGCATTCTAAAGGATTCAAAGAGGTCCATCGCCTGATAGGTGCTTCTTAACATCATTAAGAACCTTAATCATCTCAACTTCCAATGAAAATCAATAAGGGCATGGGAATGCATATCAACTTGGAACTTATGTACCATTTTAAGATATTTGGACGAAGTGCAAAAGGACACATTAGTGGAGGGAACACTTAGATGATTCAATCATTTTGGGAACAAATGTAGTGGGCGTGTCATCATCCCAGATGGAGAAAGGGAGATCTGGATGAGGGAATAGCTTGACCTCCATGAGCAAGTTTCTAGAAATGTGAACAATTGGAAATTTACTTGGTATGGAAGGAATGAACAATCGCAGAATCATACACTTTTTATAGGGTCATATTGTACAATCTTAACCTTTTCGTATGACCTGCTTGGTTTTGGCTCTACAACTTCTTTAGATGGTCACCTATATGGAAATGTTTATCATTACAAAAACTGATTTTCTATCATGCAATGAATCTCTCGAACATCATAAATGAGGTTTTAAATGCTAATCATAGATGATATACCTTATGAAACCAAATGTTAATAGGGTTGTGGGCACCTCGTGCACCACCGATGTTGACACTATTCCAAATATTCCTAAAGCCACATGTCATTATCAACTAACATGTGATATGTAAATGAATGAAACTATATTTAGAAACCCTCTTTGATAATGCTTGAGTTGAGTTTGGCTCTTTCTAAAATACTTGGAGAAGGGTGATTGAGTTCTTGTATGTGATACGTGCTGACTCCTTGACCTAGTAAGAAACCTAAACCCTATATTGATTGCTACCCTAGTGAATTTTGATGTTCTTTTTCAAGATTTATAAGTAATTATTTTTGTGCGCAAAACTTGTTTGCACTTATGCACATGTTTCACGGTATTCTCAACTCCACAATACTCTAGAAGGTGCAAAGACATTTCATAGAATATTTTTGGTGTTGGTACTTGTTTGTGGTTGTTAGAACTCTTCCTTGTGATCCCGGACTATCTTGGAGTGTCCTAGAGGAACTATTACCTTCACCTCTAGTATTTTGCGTAGTAGTAATTACATCTTGCAAGTAGTGGTGTAACACTTCCTAGCGTGCCTCCCGCACACATCTTAGAGCTTTATCTTTTTATTATCACTCATCATTCCAAATCTATGCACTTTGAGAATGTTAAGATTGAACTTCATTCTCTTCAATATATTGTAATTTGTTGTCAAAAAATAAAAATATTTTATCTAAAACTTCCTTTCCTTTTTTTATTTACTTATTTGTCACTATCTATCTCAATAAGTACTTGATTTTTTATACTTTGGGATCCAGTGGCATGAACATGTATCGTAGGTTGGGAAATGATTTCATATATTGTATCGTACATCCTCATCCTCTTGATTTTTATCTCGATACACGTCTTATTATTCTCTTGATACTCTTTATCACTCCTTTCCACCTCCTACCCTAACCAATTATCTTGGTTTTCCCTGATAGTTCTTGAGGTTGAATCTTTCCTCCAAAGTAGTTCCCTTTTAGCTATAGCGTCGAGCTTCTTGAATCACAACCTTCCACCGTGTGATTTATTGGTAAAATAATTTTTGTAGTGAAGATTATTGGTTTTACCAATGGTCACGAGGCTAAGCATATCCTTCTTGGGTATGGGGAGGATCTCATTATTTAATGTAAACTAACTAAAAGTGTGGGGTGGTTGTTAATTCAAGGATCACACCTTGGAATAATCCACTAAACCTGTGATAAATTATGTGTACAATGTACAAGGGAGGAATTTTCTTTGAGGAGAGGTAAATAGGAGTAGGAGAAAGAGGGGAGAGAGAGGGTTAATGTCATGAGCAGGAACTAGTAGATTCTCACATCCGATAAACATATTAGGTCCACATTTAATTAGAAGAACAAAACAATGTAAACAATAGTAAGACTAATAAATTGGAGACAAAGTTCTATGAATTCATTAATCAAATACCCAATGTTCTTTCTTGGTTATACAAGATCACAGTTGCTTACAAAGTTGGAAAGCAGAGAGTATGGAAGAACATAAGGAAGGAAAAAAGATGGAAGAATGTAGCTTATTGTTTGTAATAGAAGTGAAATCCAAGAGCTAATAACAATCAACAAATGCTAACCCCTTAGAATGGAGAAGTCAATCCAATTTATAGGTTACAAAATGTCTCTTCCTCTCCACCCATGTGAATTTTCATCTCACCACCATGTGACTTTTCAAATTCTCCCGGGAATGAAACTAAGTCCCTTTCTCATTTTTTAAAAAGGGATTTTTACAATCCAACATTAAGTCACTTAAGAGAATAAGACAAAAGAATGAAAAGTACATTCCAAATGAAGAAATATAATGTTAGAGAGAGAAGAACATAGAGAAGTGAAAATCCAGAGAGACGGAAAGCATATCTTTGTCAAATAATCTACCTCCGATGGGCCATGAATGAAGTTCCTTTCCCTGATGCCTGACTGTTGAATTGGAGCATTGAGATTACAAACTCTCTTTTGTGAGACATAAACACCTTTTAGGGTATTAAATAAGTGTTCAAAAACACTGTTATGATATATGCATTGAGATGGTAACATGATGATCTTCTTTGATCACAAGCTAGGATTTAGGACATGTAAATCACTACCTTACTCCTCTTAGCTTTGAAATTCGCCACTATGACAAGGATGTCTCCTTTTTAATGTAATCACATTCAAGATGCTTGGACACCTTCTTTCTCATATATTCCTCATTTTAATAGGTCCTTTTCCAAATACAATAATTACTCCCTGATTGAAAATATTTTATTTTGACCTCCTTTTGGACCGAAACATTTTGGTTACAATCTCCTTCTTTTTTGAGGTGCAGGCACACTCCAAAGAATTAGATAAGTGTTCAAAAATATTATTGCGAGACTTACATTAAGTGGACTCGTGATGACTTCTTGTACGCAATTGACCTTTGAGGCACATTGAGAGTAGTAGATATGATGTAGGAGAATCACTTTTATTCACTTGGGAGGATCAATTCATGTTTGCAGAGGTTGAAAGACTCCATCAAGAATTTGGTCCGTAGATCCTATATACTCGATCCGAGCTCAACAATTCACCTTAGTGACAAAGATATATCATTCTCGGATGGAATCAGCCTTAGGAGACTCAAGTACCTTCTTGTTCACCCGTTACTCATTGGAAACGGTCTTCTCCTCCAAGAAGAATAATTACTCCTTAATTGAACTGAAAGTGTAAAGTGTGAAATCATGAATATATCAAGCCATTGTGATGTTTTGCGTTGTTTCAAACACATCTAAGTGATATTTCTTCGATGTATGAGAGGCTCAACATCCTTGTTTCTTAACCAATATCCCAACAATTACTATTTTTAGTAAGCCTTATTTTGAGAAGTCCATTTTAGTTATCAGTTGCTTAATTTGGAACTTTTGAGTTTCCCTGATGTGTAAGGGGCAATGAAAACTTAGAGAATGAATTGTTTGCAACACTTACTATTTATATATAGTGAAGCTTAAGAAGGCTTACTATTTTTAGAAGTTGGTCTTCCTAGTGTCGAATGGAACGAAAGTGGTCTCAAAATTTTTGTTAATTCATGAGGATGCTTTGCTCTAATTTTTGGAGGATTTCATTTCGCTCTAGAACTTTGTACATCGAAGATTGAGGTTTTATTTGTTATGTTTGTGGAGCCCATTTTCATGTTAGAGTGTGGTACACCTTCTATGTGTTACACTCGGGTATTTTTATGGCGGTCTTGTCCCATGGGTATTTTCATGGGTGGTTTATTAACCCATGGGTATGGGTCAATAACCGTTTGGGCTGTTTTTGGGCCCATGGTTTTGGTACCCATTGTTTTGATAACCTGGTTTTTGCCCATGGTTTTGATATACAGCTTTTTTGCCCATGGTTTTGATACCCACGATTTTGTATCAAAGCGCTTAAGCAATTGTCTATTTATATGGTCTTATGCATATGATACATAGACAAACAAATGTATTGCAGATGTGTTTTGAATTCGGGTGTGAATTTCGTCAGAGCTTTTGTTGAGCATAGCTCCAAACGGATCAGGTATGTATTGATCGACAGAGTGGAGGCTTGTAATAAAATCGAGCAAGTGATTCTTGGTGGACATAGCCCAAATTGGGTGAACCACGTTAAATCTTGTCTCTCTCGTGTTGTGTTATTTATTTTACACTTTTATTTGAGATCGTATAATATTTTTCGCATATTAGTTTCTACTATTGCGATTATGTAAGGATTATTCCACATATTTTATCTCTTATTTCCTAACATTATTTCGGGAAACTTTTACAGCCATTAAAACTAATATAAAACACAATTGGATGCAATTTTGCTATTATTTGAAAGGAATTTTTGAGGATTTGTTCAAATCTCATGGGGATCAAACCAAGGGTTTGGGAGATATGAGCAACTTTCCATTTTTAACATTCCATTTTTAACAGATGAGGTTATATATATATATATATATATAGCATATATATATAAGATATATATATATATAGTGATATTTTGGGGGAAAATGAATCTTTAAAACATAAAAAATTGCCAAGTATGGATTTCAAACCTTTCACACACTCTTTTGCACTTTAAATCACATCTAACCCAACCAAATGGGAAAATAAAGCATTAAAACATAAAAATGAGCTAAGTATGGCTTAACTCGGATTAGTGGAGGTTGGAGCTTGCGATACACCCTAAAAATAGGGGATAGGTGGGGAGAAGGGGGAAACATGACACAAGGGACACCTAAGTGTGATTTGCACCATATCTGGAAAAATGTCACCTTATGGTTTCATGTGAGTGGGATGCACGGGCTGGAGATTAGCACTCAGGAGCTAAAATTGGGTTTTGCATGTGTTTGGGGGCTAGCTGAGAGGGGGAGCACACTTTTTTGTCACCCTTGTCTTCTTTTCACCTTAGGGATAAGCCAAGGGGACATAAAGTTCTCAAAAATGCACTAATGGGGTATCCATCACAAAAAAGTGGTTTAATTTTGTATTATGCTCACCTAACCACTCAAGTCACAAGTTTTAAGTGACAAAAACATAACATCCATAGGAGGAACATTTTGTGTCCCCCTTGTTCCCTTTTCACCTCAAGTAAAATCTAATGGATGCCAAGGGTAAATATCTCACTCTAAGATTTTTGGAATGTTGATGTCACCCGCTACGTGCATTTTAGGACACCATGAGTGATTTTTCATCCCCGAAAGCATGAAAGAGTGTTTTGGGGTCAATCCTTGTATGATTTTGACTCAAAATCATCTATTAAAATCATCCCAACCATTATTAGGATCCAACTATTCCTGAAATTTTAATTTAACACCATTCACCCTTTTAGCATGAAGGAGTAACAAAATTGACTTAAGTTATCACAAAAATCATGAAGGCTTAGGAAAAAAAAATGTTTACATACTATGGATAATTCCAAGACCTTTCCATTTAGTATTTTATGATCTTCGAACTCCTCCATGAACTCCCAGAATCTTCCAAACAAATTGACTTTCCCCGTTGAAGCCTTCATTCCCTATGCCCAAAATGACCCAATTTTTCTTAACTTGTTCCCGACATAAATTATATTCACATATTTTCCCTAAAATACCTTAGATAACTTCATTTCTCTCTTTCACAACTTCAGATGGTTTAAGTCTTCCTCCCAACTTTCGAGAGGGTGTTATTGACAGTTGCAAAATGGCTAAAAATGGCTCTTTCTAGGCCTCCGAAAAACATTGTTTCTCCTTAAAAATCAATGACTTATTCAATAACATTAGATATACATCCCTACACATTAAACACAATTGAAAATATTTTAGAATGTTCCATTGAGCTGTAATGATGGTTAAATTGAGGACATTCTAGCCAGAGAAAGGGTTCACAATGATTGGGAGAGGAAATTTTCAAGTGGGGCTTAGTTGTCATGGCTAAAATTTTCAATTTTACATGTTAGAAATTTAGCATGCCAAAGAATGGCTCTAGCTTGGGGATATTTACAATCATGGGTAATGAATAACTTCATGTATCTAGTGGGGTAGTAGACTAGTGCCTTGTCTATTGGGCTATGGAGTCACCATACTGAAAAACTACCAAAGCTACAAACACAACCAAGAAACTAATGAAAGAAACGCACGATAGAGAAAGGAAACACCCAATGAGAAGGAAAACACAAGAAAAAAAGGGAAACTATGATACAACATTCCTAAATCACCTATGGTACATGTGGGGGACAACCCGCTTTCATTGTAGCACTAATTCTTCACTAAATGTTTACCCATGCATGAGTATCACCAAAAGCCTTTGTTCTATAAATCCATTGACTAGCTCACTAAAATATGACCCATTTCTCAATTTATTGAGAAATTTACATGATTTTTCATGTAATTGAGGGTCCACATAGATAGCTTATTTTTTTGTTTCTTTGACATACTTTTTCCATGCTAAATTCATCCCGATTTTTTGGTCTTCTATTGCTACTACAAGAATGAGTTTTGTTCCTACCAAGCTTACCATTTTCACACTAAGTCTTGAGGTCTTTGATGGGAATTTAACCTTGTTTAGTTACCTACTTCATGAGCATGATCTCTATGAATTGATTCTCACAAAGTGTACTCGAGATTCTAAACACTGCCACAAGCCTTTTGATGTTGCATGTTTTTTATTACTCCAAACCATTTTTCTTCATACAAATTTTCTCATCCTCAACCCCCTTCTCACTATGATGTGATGTGCACAGTGTTTAATCCTCTTGGAAATAAAATGAGCATAATATTGGGCATGAAATATGTTCATCATTATTTTTATCATCTTGATCATTTTGAGCCTCAAAATCCATTTCCATGATGAAAACATCCTTTCCTTGAGTAGAGTCAACTTTGAAAGATTCAAGCATCTTATTATTCATATATCCCTTATTGAAAAGGTTTTCATCTTGAATGAAATCAGCCTTGGGAGAATCAAACACCATTCCATTTATATATTCTTCACTAAGGAGGTCTTCATCTTCTCCTAATGGGAAAAAGAAGGTTTCAAATTCATAATCATTTTCATACTCACCAAACGAGCCTTCATATTAGACCTTGGGAAGATGATTGGAAATTTTGGATTCACCTACTAAGAATTCATTTGATGTCACTTCTTCTTTATGATCCATATTGTTCATTATCTCGGGATTACTTTGTTGTAAGTCAAGATATCCAAATTCTTCATCACCACTAAGTAGAGAACCTATATCCATATTCAATGAGAAGAAAACACTATCAAATTATGACTCCATTAAATCCATTAAATCATGATGATACTTCTCAATTGGATCCGCCACACCTAGGTGCTCTTCCATCAACATTGGCAACTCAGCATATTTCTCTAAAGTTAATAAAAAGTTAGTATTACCTTGAATCTTGAAATAGTATGTCCGCCATTGGGTCATCCAATTTTTGAACCATGTATTTCATTTTCCTTATGGGAAGGAGCTTCTTCATCTTACCATTGACAGGAATGGTGGCATATGACCAATCCATCTATATATCTCCACCAACATCCCGACAAAACTCCAACTCAACAACATACCATATGAGGTTGGCATGTCTTCCACCAATATTTTCATCATGATCTTCTTATCTAGAAAATATACAAATGATACTTGAGAATCCTTCACTTGGCCAATGAGAGGTACTTCTTTGGTTTCCATGGAGTAATAATGACCAATAGCGAGGAGTGAGGGAGAGACCAAGAGCTTTAGAAACTTTTGTGGGCATGAAATTGTCAGAGGCACCAAGAGTCAATAATGTAGTTATTCAATTTATATACATTGACTATCAAAGCAAGATAGAAAGGCTCTACCTTCCCAGAAGAGGAGGATGTGGAAGCAAGAAGGTTCTGAGAAGGAGTGGTATGAGGAATGAGAGGTAGTTCTTTGGCAATGGAATTTTTGGAACATGAATTTGAACTACTTCTTTTGATAAATTGAACAAGTTTATCAAATTGTTCGAGATGAGTTTTCAAGTACTCAGATTTAAAAATCTAAATTTTGGATTTCTTAACATGGTCAATGATGTCAAAATGTGAAGAAGTGGTAGGAACATCAGGAGTTATGGCAGCCTTAACATTAGTAGGATTTGTGTTGTTAGGATCAATAGAAGTAGAAATTGATTTTTTAAGAGGAGATGAAAGAGACTTACTCAAAGAGGTAAATGGATTCTTGATTGAGGTAGTCTTGGGATTCTTCTTAAATGACCTTGTGGAAGTGGGTAGCGATGATCCTCCTTTTTTTGTTGTTTTTATAGAGTCTCCATTTGAGTATTCAAGTGATTTTATTAGGTAGTGGAAGAAGAGGTTTCTTTCCTCGTTTGTGAGCAAGTGAACACTGCACAAGAGTAATTATTTATGGATTCTTCATATGAGTATTCATAATACCCAATGTTTTCATATCCATCTTCTTCTTCTCTTTCAAATTCTGATTATTCATACCCAATTGCATTATTCATGTTCCTCTTTTGATGCAAAGCATGTTGAGAAATTTCATTCTTCAATGTAATCAATTCATTGACCAAATTTTGTAACAATGGATCATTCCTTTCATCTTTGAAACTTTGGACCTTATTCTTGACGAATAGTTCTCAATCTTCCCTGACATGATAAGGTCATCTTCCACTTCAATGGAAAGTTCTTGAGAATTGTCTAAAGTGTTTGGTTGAGCTCTCTGTAATATGAACCTAACTTCAAACAAGCGATCATTTATGAAGAAACTTTTTTTCATTATCGAAGTAGGATGAGCACCAATATGAATCTTATTGATCAACTTATTGAATGTTGTTAAAAATCTCTCATGGGCTCTTATGGTTCTTTATTCATCTAAGCCAATTGAGAAAGGAGGGCATGTGCATTTTCCATAGCCTTGAATCTTTATTTGACCTTGGTATTCATATCATCTCAGTCAATAATTGAACATGATGGAAAGTAGTAAAACCATTCCACAACGAAATCTTTTAATGAATCCACGAATAATCACACAACAACATCTCAATGTCCCACTCCAAGAATGCCACAGGATGTGATAAAAGTTGTAATATGATCATTTAGACGTTTCTTTCTATCTCCATAGAATTTGGGAAAGTTTTTTATTGATCCTTGTAGTAATTCATGAAGTGGAGGAGCCAACACTAGGGACAAGTGTTATGTCCCCATGGCATAGGTGCATCCATTTCTTCTTCTTCGTCTTTCTTATGGAGGAAGGATATCAAATGGTCTTATAATTGTTTCTCTAATGGGATTTTTAAGTGGATTTTCGGGAACTTGTCTTGTTACCTAGATAATAAGAAGTTTGAAATCATCTTGGTATAGTTCTTCGAATGCAGGATCAAGAATTCCACTTACAAGATCAGCTCGAGTGTATCTATTTTCTACCAATTTTTCAACGTGTTAGATAGCAATGCAACCAAAAAAATGTAAATTTTTCAATGGGATTCAACAAGGCTTTAGCACATTTAGGTAGGATTTTTGGTATTTTTCATTTTTTTATTTTTATGGATTTTTAGAATATGTATTTTTTTCAATTTTTTAGAGATATTTTAAGGGCGCCCAAAGGGAAATTATTCCCATAGAGTTTCCAAAAATATTGGTGAAATAATTTGTTCAGATTGTATATTATTGGTTTTCACCAACGGTCACGGGGCTAAGCCCCTCCTTCTTGGATATGGGGAGGCTCCCATTATCGAATATAAACTAACTAAAACTGTGGGTGGATATTAAGTTTGGGATCATACATGAACACTCCACTAAACCCATGGCAAAGTGTTTGTACGAGTGTACAAGGAGGAATTTTATTAAAGGATAATTAAAGAGGAGTAGGAGAAATAAGGAGAGAGGGTTAATGTCGTGATTAGGATTCTCACCCACAGTAACAAGAGTAGTTCAATTCAATTAGAAAAATACAACAATGTAAACAACATTAAGACTAATAAATTGGAGACACAAAGTTCTATGAATTCATTAATCAAAGACACAAATTTCTTTCTTAGTTATACAAGATCACAATTGCTTGCAAAGTTGGAAAGTAGAGAGTATGGAAGAACATAAGAAAATAAAAGAGATGGAAGAATGTAGCTTATTACTTGTAGTAGAATTAAAATCCAATAAATAGTAACAATAAACAAATTCTAACCTCTTGGAATATAGAAGCCATTTCAATTTATAGCTTACAAAATGTCTCTTCCTCTCTCCCCACGTGACTTTTCATCTCACCACCATGTGACTTTTCAAATTCCCCAGGAATAAAACTAACTCCTTTTCTCATTTTTAAAAAGGGACTTTTACAATGCAACATTAAATTACTTAAGTGATTTAGACGAAAGAGTGAAAAAGTACATTCCTAATGAAAAAATAGAATGTTAAAGAGAGAGGGAGGAGAGAGAAGAAGAGAGAGAAGTGAAAATCCGGAGATGGGAAAGCATCTTGTTGACGAATAATATACCTCTAATGTACCATGAATGAAGTTCCTTTCCCTTGACCACCCGTTGAATTGGAACATTAAGATTACAAATTCTTTCTTCTTTGAGACATAAACACCTTTTAGGTATTGAATAAGTGTTCAAAGCCATTGTTATGAGATATGCAAGCTGAGATGGGAACATAATGATCTTCTTTTATCACAAGGTAGGACTTAGGACATGGAGATCACTACCTTACTCCTCTCGGCCTTGAAATTCACCTCCATGACAAAGATGTCTCCTTTCTAAATGCAATCAACTTCAATATATTGAGATGCCTTCTTGCTCATCTACTCCTCATTGAAATAGGTCCTTTTCTAGATACAAGAATTACTCCTCGAATGAAACTCTTTTCCTTTGACCCCTATTGGATCGAAATATTTTGGTTATAATCTCCTTCTTTTATGAGGTGTGGGCACACTCCAAAGCATTGGATAAGTGTTCAAAAACATTGTTGTGAGACTTGCATTGAGTGGACATGTGATGACTTCTTGTAAACAAGGTTACCTTTGAGGCACATCGGCAAAGAAAGTGGATATAATGTGAGATCATAACTATTATTCATTTTGAGGCTCAATTCATGTTTGTAGAGGTTGAAAGACTTTGTAAATATTTTGGTCGGAGCTCCTATATACTTGGTCTAGAACTCAACAATTCACCTTAGTGAAAATACATCTCCATATTAGATGGAATCAACCTCAAGAGACCCAATTACTTTTTTTATTCACCTGTTACTCATTGGAAAAAATGTCTTCTCCTCCAAACAGAAGAATTTCTCCTTCATTCATCTGAAAGTGTATAGTGTGAAATCATGAATTTGTCAAGCTATTATGTTGTTCTGCATTGTTTCAAACATATCCAAGTTCTCTTTCTTTAGTATGAGAGGCTCAACATCCTTGTTTCTTAACCAATATCCCGACATTTACTATTTTTAGTAAGCATTATTTTGAGAAATCCATTTTAGTTACCAGTTGCTTAATTTGGCATGTTTGAGTTTCCCTTATATGCGGGGAAATGACAACTCATGGAATAAATTGTTTGCATCACTTACTATTTATAGACAGTGAGGCTTAGGAAGGCTTACTATTTTTATAAGTGGGTCTTCCTAATGTCAGAATGGAATGAAAATGGTTTCAAAATTTTTGTTATTTCATGAGGATGTTTTGCTCCAATTTTTGGAGGATTTCAATCTCGTAACTATGTAGATCGAAGAATGAGTTTTTATTTTAGGAAACTTTGTCTAACCATTAAAAATAATATAGAACACCATTATATCCAAGGTGGGATTATTTTAAATGTGTTTTTATAAGTATATTTTCTTAAAATATCATGGGGATCAAACCAGGGGTTTAGGAGATATGAGCAACTTTCCATTTTTAGCATGAGGTTGGCACATTTTTAGCAGGATAACAACAATCAAAGTGATATTTTGGAGGAAAATGAAGCTTTAAAACATAAAAATGGCAAAGTATGGATTTTAAACATTTCACTCACTCCTTTGCACTTTACCTCACATCTAATCCATCAAGCTTACCAGGTCGGGCGGAGGCTAGAGCTTCTTGGTTGTACCCTTAAAAACTTGGGGAAAGATGGGAAAAGGGGAAAATGGACACCCAAGTGTTCTTTGCACTATATATGGACAAGTTTCACATTGTGGTTTCATGTCGGTGAGATCCAGGAGTTGGAGACTAGCACTCGGGAGATGAAATTGGGTTCTCCATGTGTTCATGGGTGGGTAAAGAGAGGGGAGAAAACTTTTGTCCCCCTTATCCTCTTTGCGCCTTGGGGACAAGACAAAGGGACATCAAGTTCTCAAAAATGTGCCAAGGGGGTCTCCATCATGAAAAAGTGGTCTAATTTTGCATTATGCTTACCTAACCACTCAAGTCACAAGTTTTAAGTGACGAAAACATATCATCCATAGGGGAGCACACTTTTGTATCCCCCTTGTTCCCTTTTCATGTCAAGGAAAATCCAAGGGGGTGCTAAGGGTGAAAAATCCCTCTCCAAGTATTTTGGAATGTTGATGTCACCCACCAAGTGCATTTTAGGACACCGTGATTGATTTTTGGTCCTCGGGAGAATGAAAGAGTGTTTTGTGGTAAAAATATATTTTTTTGACTCAAAATAACATTTTAGATCATCCCCGCCATTAACAAGAACCAATTCAACCTGAAATTTTAATTTTGACACCATTCACCCTTTCAACACGAAGGAGCAATAGCAATGACTTGAGCTATCAAAAAAACTTGAAGGCTTAGGAAAAATTTATGTTTCCATCATGTGGATAATTCCAAGACCTTTCCATTGAGTATTTTATGAGCTTCCAACTCCTATAACTCCCATAATCTTTCAAACAAGTTGAATTTCCCTGTTGGAGCCTTCATTCCCTATGCCCAAAATGACCTGGTTTTGCTTAACTTGTTCTTGACATCAATTATCTCAACATATTTTCCTAAAATTTCTTAGATAATTTCATTTCACTCTTTCAAAACTTCTAGATGGTTTAAGTCTTCACTTCCAACTTGTGGAAGGTGTTCACCAATTGCAAAATGGCAAAAATGGCCCTTTCTAGGTCTCTCGAAGATAGTTGTTTCTCCTTAAAACTCAATGAATTATTCAATCACATTACACATACATCTAAGCACATTAAATGCAATAGAAAATATTCTTAGCATGTTTGTTGATCCATAATGAGGGTGAAATTGAGGATGGGCTTGCCAAAGGAAGGGTTCACAATGATTAGGAGGGGAAATTTTCAAGTGGGTGCTTAGTTGTCATGGCTAAAATTTTCAATTTTGACTGCTAGACATGTAGTAGGACAACACACTCATCTAAGGAATCCATGGTGCAATCAATTTTTTTATTCCTTTCACTTCCTTTTTCATTACTCACACATGTTGAAGAATTAGCCATCCATAAGGAAGTTCTCAATTCCCAAATCTATCATAAGATTCTTGATCTCCAAAGGAAATTATTTCAAATACAATCCAAGTAGTTCATCGAAGAAATTGAACTGGGTTTCACTGCACAAGAAAAATTTGACACGCGAATATTCAAGGAAGTAGCTATGAATCATGTTTTTCCACTAGTAATTCTACAACATGTGTCCAAGTTGTGCCATGCCTTGCAAGTCTTCTTGTGCACTCTGGAGTCCAAGTGTACTTATTTCCTAGATTCAAATTTATATTCAAACAAGAGGTCGATAATCAAGCATAAAGGTTCACTAGAAGTTCGTTGAATAAGGTTTCATAGAGTTCATCGTACATATATTTTTCCACCCAAGTCCTCAGAGGGAAACTAGGAGAACAATTATTACGATTGGGATGTCTTTGAGTGAAATCTTCTTCAATTTTGTCTAGCCAACGTTCAATATTCTCTTACATGGTTTGAACATATTTTTCGTCATCCACCATCTCAACACAATAATGATGGTTCTAGCAATGAAACAAAATTTTATGTGTCTAGTTTCACCACTAACTCATGCTAAGGTGCACACAAACTTTCTCACCCTAGCACATATAAAGCAAGGTTATCACCTTGCGCCAACCTACCATATTAAGACTGAAACCTTAGCATGATCGGCTCGACACGTGAGATAGTTCTTTCCCATCATGTTTATCATGTTTATATGAAATGGATGCATAAATAATACAATTGAAGTAGAAACATTCATACTATACCAACATAATTATAAAATAAAGTAAATGCATACTCATGGCAAGACTAACTTCATAATACTCCATATTCATTAATAGAATACATATATCTAATGCAAGTTCACTAGTGATCACATTGGTCACCCTAATCACGATCATAGCCCTAATCTTGTAGAATAATTGTGATGTTGTTCTCATGTTCATAACCATCACAACCCCTCTAGGTGCAAGATAGTTTTGGTCCCCATCATGTTTAGCATGTTTATATGAAGTGGCCGCATAAATAATACAATTGAATTAAAAACATTCATACTACACCAACATAATTATAAGCAATAAATGCATACTCATGGGAAGAATAACTTCATAATACGCCATATTCATTAATAAAAACATAGCTCTTATACAAGTTCACCGGTGATCACATTGGTCGCCCTAATCACGATCATAGCCATAATCTCTTAGAATAATTGTGATGTTTTTCTCATGTTCATAACCATCACAACCACTTATAATGATCCTCCAAGGTATATATACTAGTGAGGACTTTCCCTCCACTAGTTGAACAAATGATTATGATTAGCTTGTGTGCTTTATTTATAACAATTGATTATTACATAGAGGTGGTGCTCATGCCACACATTACCATATCTTATCCTCTTACTTTGCATGGTAGTATTTCTTTGTTGCATATAATTCCAACCATTTCTAAAGTCCTACCGCTTCAGAGATGCTTACTCCTTTTTCTACATGTTTCCTGCGCTATTCTTACAATCTATATCTCCAGACTTAATTTATTTTTTTGTGTGCAGCCTTCTCTTCCTTGACATGCACGCGTCAAGAATTGTAGTTGTTTTTCCATTTTTTTAGCACATCTAATCCTCTAGTGTACCAATCTTTCTCGCCCATAAAACTTTTTTCAAACTCACCTATTTGCATGTATCTCTTTTTCCACTATATTCACATGTCTAAATTTGTCTCCGCATGTTATATGTGTGCATGTGGAGTTTCCCTTTGCTTTTCCCACAACTTATGCGCAACCCGCCCTTCTTTTTCCTTCAAACGCGCGTGCTCCAAAGAACAACAAAGAATAAAGAATAAAGAATAACAACGATTTCCCGATGTTAGACTTATCCAAAAGAATATTAAGAATTTACAAGTCCAACATAAGAACAAAGAGTTCATTGCGAGGAAGGTCTTATTTCAGTCCCATCTTATACATATAACCGATTACAAAAGTCACTTCATATGAAGTTTAGGGTTAACATGTCTAGTTATAGCTCAACCAAGAGGAAATAACAAAATGATTAGGTTTAAATAAATAATTCAATTTAGTGATCCATTTCATTCTATGCATTAGGTATTTTACTAAATCAAACTACAATCTTACAATGATAACAAATTCCTTAAATATAATTTATTCATCTAGGTACAACATATACTTATACAAATACATGATAATTTCAAATCTCATACACAATATTAGCAAACTTCATTATCTTTTCCAATGGTTTTAGAAGTATGGTTACATAATACACAATTTAATTCATGTTTCAAAAAATGCAAGCTAGAAATTAAATATGAATATGAATCTATGAGTAATATCAATCATTTGTGTTTTTGTTGTAATGCTTGCGACTTTATAACATCATGGGTAAACACAAGGCTAGCATGGATTTATCCCTTTCTATCTAGTTATGATATCGTATAATTGATTTTTTCATAAAGGAGAGAGTGGAAGTATTCTAAACACTCATTAGGGTTTTGAAAATCATTTAACACATTTAGAGTTAGTGAGAGAGAGAAAGAGAAAATAATTGATATCTTCACATAATTTTCAAGATCATTTGCAAGCTAAAGTAGAGCTCGAGAGAGAGCAAAACATCATTTTTCACACAATCAAAATTTCCAATTACCATTACAAAAACGGGCCCAGAGAGAGTATTTAGTGTTAAGTTAACTTTTTCCAACGGGTTATCAAAGCCAACAAGGTTTGTCTTGTGGAGTCAAAACTAGATCACAATGGCTTAATAAAGGTACAATATGAATTATTTAAACGGCCATGAAATGGCCTTCGATAAAGGTCAACGCGTGCTTGAAAAAGGAATCATCGCTTCCACCTTCTTTTTTTATATGATGAGAAACCAAGAAATTTGTGGAACCAAAATATGATTGTCAAGGAATAGGTTCAAGTCATAGGTTTAAGTCTATTAACACCAAGGAATACATTCAAGTCATGAAACAAAGAAAGGGAAGGTCATAGACTATTGTCACTCGTTGTTTCCAGGGTGAAAATACAACTTTTAGAAGGTAATTAAATCCACAAAAATTTGTTTTCCAAGAATTTTGCACTCACAATTTTGAGCCCCAAGCCACAAATGTAAGAGAAATCATGTTTTATTTTATAGTTAATAAATTACATTTTAGGGTTGGTTACACAAGTGACAACAAAAGGGTATTGAAGAGGTTAATTTTCACAAGGAAATGTAGACTTCGTCATTACTTACCAATAACATAAAACTAAATATTCAATCATTTTACACACTCCACTATTTGATGATAGAATTCAAAGCTTCCTCAAAAATAGCCAACTTGACCAAGATTGCAACCAACAACATAATTATCAATGTTAGGCATAACACCATAGCGAAATGATTTTTTTTTGACAATACGGAATGTTAACATTTTATTTAAAATGACAAAGGAAGGGCAAACTTTTAAAATTCATGTCAACCGACAAGCAATAATATTAAGACATTGTAAATCATGAAGTAGATCATTCAAATAGTGATTTGAATCCTGGTGTCGGTGTTCCTCTTGAGTAATGAGCGACACATTGAAATTTGAAAATGAAACAAGTCTTATCTGCAAATTGTTCGGAATGCTACACACCATGCAAGTCTTATTATAATTATTTCTTCCACCTTCCGTGCCCAATTCGTTTACCCAAACTTTTAAAATAGAGTCTCGTAATTTGCAAACACTTATTGAATTATCATTCATTATAATCCTAGAGTCCGGACCATTGACGGGTGTGAATGTGTTAAATGTCTGAAATAAAGTTTGGTATTGTATTGGATCAGCAAATCATCGTGTTTAACAAAACATTTGAGCTACATTGTTCAAGACAAAATCTTGAGTTTCACTTAAAGATCCCAAGTGTTGTAAAGAAGTAACTATTTGCATAGCTTAGTGGTCATTAGGCTCCAACCATAATGATATTTGGCCATATTTTTCTTGGATTAATCAAAAGGATTAATAATTAGTTTCATTAAATAAAAAATAAAATAAAAATGTGATTTTTGGTGAAAAAATGTAGATATTTAAAGCTTGGTGGTCACTAGCTAAATTGGTAATGCCTTAACAGGATATTAAGAGCTTAACAATCGCTAGGTAACATTATTTGGACCAGGTAAATTTTAAGACCCAAGTAAAGTCCATTAGATTTTATCATTGTAAATAATTGTTCACATAGCTTATCGGCCACTAGGCTCCAACCATAGTGATATTTGGTCATATTTCTCTTGGATTAATCAAAAGGATTAATAATTCAATTTCATTAATTAAAAAATCTAAAAATGTGTTTTTTTTTTGTGAAAAAATGTTGATATTTAGAGCTTAGCGGTCACTAGATAACCTTGGCTAGAGTAGGGTAAATTTTAAGACCCGAGAAAAGTCCATTAGATTTTGTCATTGTAAACAACGCTTTGCATAGCTTAGTGATCTGCTAGGCTCCAACAATAGTGATATTTAGTAATACCACCCACACACACACACACACACATGAAGCCAAATTTTACAAATTTCAATTTCACACTAATGATGATTTGAATTAAAAATTTGGTTATTGGTGTAAACGTTGGATGAACCGACCCCTAAAAGTAACTTGAACCCCGAGAATTTTTAGGCAAATTAGTCATATCCATACTCCGTAGAATTTCGCCAAATGCAAATTTCAAAAATCGAGTATTCGTGAATTAACAAAGATTCACCACTAACATTTTCCTCGAGTGAAACCCACAACCTATGAGATGGAAATAGTGGACAGTATCAATTAATTGTGAAGGCTCGAGGCATAAATTATGTAAACCAAGGATCATTTCAATGTCAAGTCATAGGATTACTACGGTGGAATCTATTGGCTTGAGCCGAAGGCCCCAATATGAATCAAAGGGATAATCTTCTCGTCTAACGTGCATTAAGCAAAGTGAGTTTGAAAAGATAGTGGAAGGTGCATATTAATGGCATTCATAGAGTCGGCATATAAAAAATCAAATATGAGTTCGAGTTAAAAGTTACGAATAGTTTGCTTTTGTTTATGTTGTCCAAATGCTCGAGCATCCAGAGGTGCATTAACACACCCTAGAACATTTAGATCAAGTATAATTGATCTTACTCATTACTTGTGTGTTTAATTTTGTAAGAAAGAAACTATTAAACAACCTTTCGATACAATTAAAAAATTGCTATCTAAAGATATTGATTATTTGTTGTGCAATAATATAAGTAAATGAGTCAATTACTAGATGACTTGTTTTAGGTTGAGTTCTAAAACACCTTCTAATAAAAATAGAGCCCAAGTAGGGAGTATAGATATTGATCTTAGATGTGATTGATGTAAAATATTATATTCAACACCTAATTAATGTTCTTAGTTTTAATAAACATTCATTTTATAAAAAAATGAATATCTCAATTAAAAAATGTTCTTTATTTTTGTGACGTGTTTACTTAATCCACCCATACACTTTAACTATATTAAAAACAATCACTTCTCATTATGCTTCATGATGTCCACAACATGGTCTAAACTTCCTATGGTGACTAGCAAAGAAGGCATAGGACAACTCAATCGGGAGAAGGTTCATGAAATCGGGTGGTAGAGATGATTTTATATTGTTATTGTCGGGAGGGGCTCCGACTTCTCTTCATGCTAACATGTCCTTTATGAATAATTGTAATCGACACGGTTTGTTAGTATCTCCTATTCATTTTGTTAGTTTAATCGAAATCTTTTTTTGTCAATTGACGGTTGGGGGATCCGCAACTATTGTGTTTCACCCTTTATGAAAGTGCTTGTAAGGAGCTTGTATCAAGTCTTTCTTAAACTAATCAAATTGTAATAGGACTTATCTTTACGGAATACAAAGTTGTTAGATAATATGTGGCCATGTTATTTGTTTAAATCACTATTCTATATATGTTTAATGTTGTTGCTTGTCTACCATCTCAATAAAACTTTTATCTATACTACAATGTTTACATGGTTATTTGTAATAATTTTAATCATCTATATTCTTTAAACTTAAAATTAAAAATAAAATCATACAACTAATGTTGTATGCAACAAAGCATGCCCTCTCGACCATCCAACTCGATCTTCACAATCGTGCCCCTTCACAGTCTAGTTTCTCTCATCATCCTCATGGCTTCCACGTGATGGGGGCTTCTTCTATAGTGGCTGAAAACGGATGATGGATTAGTGGTGTTGCCCCTCTTGGGCTAAACTCATTTGCAATCTTGGATTTGAACCGTAATGCACAAATTAGGCTATCTAGTGTCGTTCATGTTCATCCTTATGTTTCACGAAAAGAGCGAGATGTTATCTTTGTTGGGTCTTCCTCGAAAGACCTGACTCAACTCAAGGAGGAAAAGGATATGTGGAAGTTAAGAAGACTTAGGGTTTGTAAATATTCCAATTTCTCATCTGTTTTCCCTCATAAGGGATTGTTTTAGGTGCATCGACTCTCATCCTTATATATTGGTTTCCAAATCTACCCTTATTTTTGAACTTGAAGCGAAGGTTTTTGAAGATATTGTGGAAGAGGAGCATTACAAGGCTCTTGCTATTATTTGCAAGTTCCAAAACTATTTTCCCTCCCTTACAAATCTTCATTCTTGGATTTCTACTCAACGGAAACACTTTTTGTTGGATGGGTTGGTTATATACTCATGTGCAAAGGGGTATTTTATTATTGTTTGTCAAGATGAGGAGGATAGAGATATGATTTTACACTCTAGGATGTGGTCATGGGGCTCAAGTTTTGTCTGTATGAAGTCTTGTTCTCATGAATTCAACCCTTTGACTCATTCCTTTTCGAGAGGTACCAATATGGATGAAATTGCTTAACTCCACCCGCAATTATGGAAACATTCTTGTCTTTTGGAATTGGAATTCTTTGGGAGCATGCTTACAAAATTCCCTAAGATTTGAACATGCTCCCAACCCACATTTGCTTGGATTTGTCTCGTTGGATTGTTAGAAGAGAATTCATTTAAAATTGGGGATCGAATCTCAACCTAATTGTTAGATTATGAAAAGTTTCTTTTCGGATGCGAGAGAATGCTTTGTTGTTGGTCATTTCACAAGTGGGTGCCCTAATAGGAAGATTTTTTCTTCTCCTAATAGGGATAGGTTGGGGTCTTTGGTGGAAAGGAGCTTCTAGCCACCCCAGATTGTTCAATGTATGAATGTTGCTATAAGTGAAATGATCGTTGATGGGGTTGTTGACAACGAGAATGAAGTTCAAGATAGGAATGTGAAGCTTGAGCCAACAATTATTTCTTTTGTTACAATTGTGGATCCACCCGTTGATGAAGCTAAAGTTAGCACCTTCCCTACTCCGATCAAGGTTGCAAATTCTATTGTTGGAGGTTCTCTTGGTTTGTTAGATAAGGGCTCTCTCACCTCTCCTTCGTATGCTTGTGGGTTTTTTCTAAGTTTGATATGGGGTTTACCAAATCCTTATTGAAAAGGGATGAAAGTTTGTCTTTTGTACTAGTAGCTTTGTGAGGATCCTCTTTCATATTTGGATGATTCCAAGGGTTGGACCCTAGTTAAAAGAAGAAAACAATATGTGAAAAGAAATGGTTTATATATGATGAGGTTAAGAGTTCATGACAAAAAAATGTTGTTTAATATTTGCTTATAGGAGGTATATGTTTTGTGGTTGTTGATTTTACAATAGCGAATTGCTACAAATATTTGTCTTGGTTATAGAAGTCGAGGTATGAAACAATGATTATGCGTAGTTGATTATGGGCACATCTTGGACGTGATAACAAAAGTGTGTTTCACTGTTGTTAATGTTTGTTTTCATTGTGAAAGACAATGTTGTGAATGGTCATTTATGAGTTGTTGATGGTTTTTGGGTTCTATTTGTCAAGTTATCATGTTGGTGGCGAGAAATGGTGTTTACGAGAAGATAGTGGCTTGTTTTTTGTGTTTGTTGGGGATGTATCTCTTTTGTTTGTTATAAATGGGGGTAGACACATAATATCTTTCAATTTTTCAATAAGAGATGAGTAATTTGTTTTTAGGAAATATTTTAGTGTCTTGTGGCTACCACAATGATTGTACCTATTTTAAAATTAATAAAATCAAATTCAAAGTGAGTAACAAACTCTTGAAACTAAAATCAAAATTACTTTAAATATTTATTATAAAATTAATATTGGGGCACAATCATTAAACCTCCTAGTAATTTTTTTATAAAAAAATATCATGTAAAGACACATGAACCCTAGATATTAATATCATTGCACTTGAGTGTCGTATTAACATTTCATGTCAACTTCTAAGTTGATTTTGTTACATTTAATTCAATATACACAACTAGGATTTAGAAATTATTTATATACAAGAAACATAATATTTACTAGAACTTTCATTTCTATTCAATGTTTTGCTATGTAACTTGGAATATGATAATATAATATATCTAGTTGATGGGGATGTCAACATGTGGCACACATCCCCTTAGTTATATGGGCTCACATAGGAATTAGTTATATTCGGTAATGAATCGACCTATATTGGGATTAGGTGTTACCCAACTTAATCTTCTTGCCCCTAATCAAACATTATATTTTTTTATACCATTGTACAATGTGGACATGTATGAATTTTTAAAATCGTGGTGGAGAGTGGAAGTACATAACTTCAATTATGATAGGTCATAAATATCAAGTTCCCATCTACCTTTAATACTATATTTTCATTTATACGATGCCCGAATCTATTTGCTCCCTACACCCTACTACAATCCTATCCACAATGAAATGATAGCTAGTTTTCATGATACAAAACCACCACCAAAAGTAGTTAGCCTCAAAACACAACATGCCTACACTCCTCAAAATTTGCTTGCCAAAAAGGCTAGTATTTAATCTCACCATCATCCTCCCACGCCCAAGGCATTGCAAGCATGCAACAACACAACATATATTATCTTCACATTATCATTTGATAGCTCATCTTTAAAATTTCCATCAAGTCGATAGGACAAACTTATTCTCACCTCTACCTTCTCGAGTCTTAGAACTTTCAATCAATTTGTTGGGAGTAGGTAACATCCTTGGGGGTGTGTGTGTGTGTGTGTGTGTGTGTGTGTGTGTGTGTGTGTGTGTGTGCATTCAATTATTTCGCGCACAAATACCCACTTTGATTAACTAGGCTAGATAATGTGCATTGCAAAAATAAAAGCTTGATAAATTAATTCCAAACCTCGACTAAGATGTTCATGCAAGGATTATATGCGTATTTTGAATATCGTTAGATACATGGACATCACCAAAATCTACCAAAAGACATACAAACCCAAAACAAACAATTCTCTCCCCAAATTTCAATAGACATAAGGAGCAAAAATGCTCCAAACATGTCAAGATTGGGTGAAGTTCTTAGGAGACGATGGCAAGAAATAATTTGGCCGCACCCATAGTCTTGATCTTAATTCCTTTGCTCTAATCTTTACACAACTCAACCTTCAAAACAAATTTCTCGTTACCCTAACAAGGCAACAATATCTAAACTTAATGTAATGAACCATTACACCAAAACTTCGAGGCATTAGTGAATCTATACATCATGATTATAACATTCCCCCACACTCCATAGCCCAAACTCGTGAATAGATTTGTACCTACATAACAAAACCATGTCCAACCATACGAAGCCTCATGCTAACACTACAAAGCCGGCATAGCCAATGGTGTCAAAATTCAAACCCGAGTGCTTGCTTTAATACCAAATCTAACTAACCGTTGCACCAAAATCTCAAGGCAAGTAGTGAATCCGCACACCATGATCATAACGCTCGAGGAAAACAACATATTGTTAAGAGCATGTGTGGCAAGTTAGTTTGGTTTCTAAGCATAGTCTACACACAATAGCCAATATTAATAAATATTCCAATGTCATGCAAGCAAAAGTTCACCAAAAGTACCCTAAAAATGCTACTATCAAAAAATTATAGACTACAATAATTGCTTGATCTCTCTATAATGTTTGTAGGTGTCAATATTATTCTACATAATCTCTAAATTAATCATTTATTTGCCTCCTCCAAATGAACCGCACTCGCCAAGTATTTATATAGAAAAAATGAGCTCAACCTAAAGTACCCACACCAACATCCAATGTAAACTAAGCTAAAAAAACATGAGACAAAGGAACACACGTTGGGAACAAGATGCATGAGACACATTCTTGATATCCCTAAGAGCATGACACAATGCTAACATAAAAATCAAAACAAAGGGGAATGGGAGGGTGTGAAAGAAGGGACTCACAATCCAAACATGAAGATCATGACAAGGAATGAGGAGGTGAGTGCGTATGGACTCACAATCCTAATAGAGAGATCAAGACAAGGGAAATTAGAGGATGAGAGAGAAGGGGCATAAGAGATAAAGGAGCCAAGACCATCGAAGTCAAAAAACAAATTAGCAATAACACCTAAATCACACAATGTACCAACCCATAAATTTTGGAAAACATTGTTTAAGTGTCTACACTCACCTCTTTCAAACTACCTCAAGACAAGTATTTGACTTGAGAAGAAACCCTCAAGACACATTAAATTGTCTATCGTCCACTTTTTTGTTTTTGCTCACTTTCTTATTTAACAATCAAATTAATATGCAAATATATTTATCATGAGTTGACCAACAAATTTCCTAAACCCCTTATGGTTTTCAAAACAAAAGAACTTCAAGCAAAAACGTATGGATGAGAGATGTCATCCTATGAAACAAAACACCAACTGCACCACCAACAAAGCATAAAGTCGATAAAAAATTTATTTTATGAACTTCATAACCAATTGAGAAAAACCACTTGGAAATAATTATAACGTAAAGTCGTAAATAATTATAGGATGATAAGATCTCAAATCTATGATGAGGATTTAAATTTTCGGTGAATTCTTTCTCATCAAGACAGCATGTTATATATCAAAATTTACACCATTAAATTTATGCCATAGCTATCTTGATGTAATTTTTGATATATAACATGCTGTCTTGATAAGAAAGAATTCACCGAAAAATTTAAATCCCCATTATAGATTTGAGATCTCATCATCCTATAATTATTTACGACTTACGTTTATAATTATTTTTGGAGATTCTTTTTAGCGGATGCATAAACAGCAAAAAAATAATAACACTGTTGATTACTTTTAGCCAAAGAAATTGCACTTCCTTATGAACCCATGCTACTACTATACAAACCTAGTGAGTCCATCCAAATATAACTTCACCACTTAAAGAACAAAGCGTGACATATATTTCTGTTCATTTGGTCCAAGTAAATGTCACGATAGAAATACAAAGCGTGCCCTGACTTGTGATGCTTCCCAACCCATTGGTATTCTTGTGGCTTTGAACCGGAACTACAGAACCACCTGCACACATTTAGTACTTTCCAACCTACCAGCCAAAAGCACACATTTAGTACTTTCCAACCTACCAGCCAAAAGCACACATTTATGTATCTTCCAGTATTTTGGAGGGTTGACCATAGCCTAGTTGCATTTTAGTCAAAACAGAGCCTGATCTAAAGTTGCATGGTTCATCGCCAACTTTACATGATCTAAATCTTATCACAAAGTGCTTCCCAATCCCCATATAGACATTATACTACCACTACCACTTGAGAATAGGGATATTATCACATAATGCTTTCCAATCCTCATATAGACATTATATTTACAACAAAATATTCACGAATAGGGAGGAAACCATTTGTTATGGTAATTCTACCCAGAACGCAGGGAGCTACACAAAGAGCACAACTTGCACACGTGAGACTAGGGTCATGCAAGCAAAAAATAACAAAGCTGCTTTACAGTGGATCAAATATCTGCAGTACCAATTACTAGAAGTTTCCAATGACAGATAAGAAGCTTCATTCTATCATAAAAAGTTCCAAGAAATAGGTCTCTAATACCTTAACGAAATAAAATAATCACTTCACACTTCAAGAAAAATAACTAAAAGTTTCATAAACATTCAATTACCAGCATCCACCTTAACACGGACCATATTGACACACAAAATCTGCTCTTGCGAACATTTCAATTTTCCATAGTTCACTTATTGCCATATAGGCACATAGGTGTAGATTTCTGCAGGGAAATAGAAAAATATTTATGAAGATTTAGCTACCCATGGTGTAGCTTTCTGCAGGGAAAAAGAAAAATATTTATGAAGATTTAGCTACCTAAATCTTTGTTGCAAAGGAAAAAGGCTTCTAGCAATTATCATATTATGGCATCAGAGGCCACAAGCATGCTGATGTGAATTTACTTTTTCTGATGCATGTTAACTCACCTGTTCACACTTTGTTCTGAACAGACATGTCCCAAGGTTCAGTATATTTCCCCTGTAGAGGAACAAGGATTTTAAATGATAAATTACATAATTGAAAATACTGAGAATGAATAGGAAAACTCTTTATTTCACAAATATACCGGCCAAAAGATACAGGCAGCAGTCATTACTCTTGATTTCAATGCCTGTTGCAGCTCATTTAAATTTGAGGCCAAAAAAATACAAAGAATGTTTTCTTGCCTTGAATAATCTACGAGATTCTTTTCAATGACAAATTTTCACAAATAACTTTTGTCTCAAACTTCTCATAAGCTTGGATCACTTGAACATGATTATCAGTAATGTTGAAATTTGATGCAAAAGACCGCTTCAAAATACCAAACAAAAACGCTCATCTGATTCAACTAAAAAGCAAAAGAACCCTTGAAAATACCAAACAAAAATCCTCATCTGATTCAATTAAAAAGCAGAAGACCCCTTGAAAATACCAAACAAAAATGCTTATCCGAATCAACTACAAAGCAAAAGACCCCTTCAAAACACCAAACAGAAATACTTATCTAATTCAATTTAAAGTGCCCAAAGACTTGCTTACAAGCACATCTGTCTTCTTCACATTGCCTCTGCTTGAAAGCTCGGTGATTTCCTTCCATCTTCAGTCAACCTTAAACACTTCTTAATGAGAAGTCTCCAAGTCGATTTTGTAGCATAAATACGAAGTTGAATGCAAATTACGATAATGCACCTTTTTACAACGTTCAACGTCTCAAATCCACTCCAAGACTATTAACCCCTAGCATCATTATTACATGCAATTCGCAGACAATAGATAATCAATCAAATCAGAAGTTGCTGCAGAATTCCAATAGATCAATAAACTATTACTCCACTTGTGTTGTTACTGCACCCTGCAGATACTTTGTGCCAGTTTTGACACGGCTAGAGATAATGTCAGAAACTATAACAATACTGAGGGCCGCTTCAAAAAGATGGTTGCAAGATTCATTCACCGTGCAATTGAAATGTTTCTAACAAGTGCAAACATGCTGACTCAATCTTTAAGTCCTGTATATCTCATCCGATGGGGCTTGGACATGAGATATTACACAGAATTAAATTACATACAACACCAGCAGAAACTGCAATACACCAGGAAGAAAGTCCATTGTGGACTCAAGGCTAAAAGGCATGGTACAAATTAATATGCACTTCAAATTCACCCCCACCCCAGCCTCCCCTTCCCTTTTTGCTGCTATTTATCGTTACTCTAAACTTGTGATTGCTTAGGCTTGTCTTCACCTTATGAATACATGTGGAAAAATAATGAAGCATGAACATCTTCGTTTCACCTTTTCTACAGAGGGGGCAGGAAGATATCTTGACTCAAAATTTTCAAGCTCAAGATAATACTCAACCAAAAATATTTTTTTGTGTGTAAAGCACTGTATGTAAAATTCAATACCTAAATCATAATCCATACTTCTGCTGCTTATAACAAGAACATCTTGCCTTCCAAGATACAATGACAAGAAGACTTGGTACCTTCCTCGGCATTGAAAATGCATGGAACACAAGCTGGCTCATGACTCCTTTTACTCTTTCACCATTGGAAGCTCTGCCCACAAGTCAATAAAAGCTTTTCCAAAAATTCCTCGAGCAATGGGCATTTGTTGGTAAAATAGTAAAATACTAAGGTAATTAAACAGAAAAGTTTCTCTTACAACCCAAGATGTTGGGAATAAGGGCATAAAAAGAAAAATATCAATCACAGTCCAAATGAACCAAACAATTGAGACAAATTTTATATTTGTTTAATCTACAATGATAATGAACAATATAAACTACTCTAGACCATTGTCTGAGATGTAGTGCATACAATTTGGAACAACCTGGTGTACTCTTTCAAAACTATTTTACAATAAGCTGCGTGTTGAAGCCGCAAAGTCAGTCCAAAGAATTATGTTAGCAACCTGTTAAAAACAAACAATACTCCATCAGTCATCCCATCAGATTGAAGTCAGAGTAACATGTATAAATTAATTCAAAATAAATTTGCAGTATCAATATCTACTCTACTTCTAGTCATGAACAGAAGCTTTGAGAAAACTATCACAAAATAACACCCATATAAACATTAGCCTACAATTAAATTTATTGAGCTATTAAGGTCCCGGGACAAAATTACTATCTCAGAATATCTCCGAGTACAAGAAGATCAACTACTTATAAGCTCTATATGAGGCCAAAATTCCAATAGGGCATTGGGTCCTAAGCATATACGAAACCCGTGATATCTCAATAGGAAATAATATTGTCTGTAATCTTTGTAATCCTTTCAAATGCATAAGCACTTGTGCACATCATCCAACCAATGTTTACTATTGATTGGAAAAACAACTCTTCTTGATCTACAAATCAGCTCTATGTTGAAAGCTTACTAAGCCTGTTTCATCTAATAGTTCAGTCCATCTGAAAGTTCCATGGGATGATAAAAATAAGCATTAACACCATCAAGTCAAAATGGACATAGTCACATAGCCAATAGCAACCTGTGCCATGATAGAACTCTCGTCTAAGCTTACAAATTATCATTTTACCTTAGAGCACAAAACTTGACCTGAGTAACAACATTCACCGATTTTCAACCATAAAAATGGAAATTCGTCAAATCTGAAACTTTCAAAATAAATTCGTTGACATTCGTGATTTTATTCAGGTGAATCAAATGCCGAAGTCGATTAAACGAATATCATTTTATTCTGACTGCTGAAGCCCTCACTCGGTTTCATTTTATCTGCAGTCACAATTTTGTCTGTGAATCGGTGAACACAAACCCTGAATCCGTGTAGTAGCCGTGAATCTGTGAAGCACGTGAAGAAAGTGAAATACACTGAAAAATCATTGTGAAAACACACTGCAGTAAAACATTGTAAAAAACTCTGCAGAAGCAGCTGTAAAATAAGAAGCAAGTGTTTGAAATCAAACTATATGAAATTGTGGAATAGGTAAGGACCCAAGGTAAGTTCAATGTTTTGATCTCTATGTATCATTACATATTATAATATTAAGTTTATATATTTTTATTACTTTATAAGTATAAAAATTAGAACTTATTTAGAATCTATATTTGATTTTATAAATCTGATAATTTATTAATTTTATAAAATTGGATTTTATTTTATAATTAAATGCTAATTTTATAAAAATTATTTTATTTTATAATTCTATTAAAATATTTTTAAAAATTATTGTTTTTTAGTTACATTTAATCACGAACTTTATGCCTGGATTTTTTCGCTACAAACTTTTTCAAAATTTATTCTGCACAAATTCAAATGAGGCAACTTAGAAGTCAAATAAAAATGCAAGATATATAAGTGTCATTCCTACAGCACCATTTGCATCTTACTAGCTTCAAGATTGTTACAATACTCTTCCCAAGTGCCCTAGTACACACAAGTTTAATTTAATATCCAAGACAATGTACAGAATTAACTAGTGCCAAGTCTGGTGTTACTCTTCAACATGTCACGTTATTTTTTTAAATCAAAATCGCATTTATATGCTTAGACATCACAATATACAGAATGACATTCATTCGGTAGGAAAATGCCCCATAGTTACCTTAGTCTCGGGGACAAGGGATGGGGATTTCAAGCACGGCAAAAAAATTCCCAAATTTTGGGGATGGAGTGGGGCAGCTATTAAAATAATATTTAAATATTGTGACTTCATTCAATGAAATTTAGGGGTTTAAATTTTATTTAATGTTTTTATGGGGGATTAGATTTCAACATTTTCGGTTAAAATATCAGCTTTTTATAGTAAAGGCATCAGAAAAAATGTGTAAATATATATGTGAGGACATCCGCTCCAAGTCCCCAAACGTTTGAGATGTCCGGGACATCACCAAAAGCTAGAGGACACATCCCCGCATAACACTGAAATGCCCTCATATTAATGATGCAAACTCTGTTACAATGACATCTTTCTATATACTATATACGTTTTATGTTCAAAAGATACCCACTCAACAGGAATCAATATGATCATAAAAACGTGTATTAAATGGGCACACCCCTTTGTGGTGGAATGTATACTGCATATAGCTTCAATATATAAGTATTTGCCCGCACAATATATCCATTTTGTTTTATTATTCTTAAAACTAAAAGGGCATGGTGTTTTTTAAAACCTGTTGACCTTTTGGACCAAATAAAATCTACTCCAGTCACTGGGTGCTTTTCAAGGGAATTGTGGCTGAGGTTAGCAAGGAGAATGTTCTTCACACTGTCATGGACTTTGGGTTTAATGGGTACATAGGCGCATGCATTTGAATTTTACAATACATTATCTAATTTGGATCCTAAAACAATATCATAATTTAGTTGAATAAATAGATCAGATTTGCTTCTTAGTTCATGTGACTAATAAGAGCTTAAGACATGTTCATCATCTCTAGAGTCTAACACAGAATTGGGCAAGGTAGAAATGCAGCAGCAATGCTGGAACCACAAATCATCTGCAAGAAGGCTCGTGGATGATTCAGACTTCCTGGGGCCCGCACCTTTCAAGGAACCAGTCATAGATCTCAAGTTAGGCTTAAGACTCAACAGGTTTGGCTTGGTACTAACCTGTACAACAGCAAACAGGCTTACCCAAATGGGTCCGGATGATTCATTTACTTTGCTTACTTTCATTCTACGCAACCACTTAACTAATTCAAGCAGTTAAGCGAGCATAGAGTTGACATGTTAGATGGTTACAAGAAAATTGTTCATGAAGGCAAAAGAGTAGATTTCACTCATATACAATCAATACGTTTTTACTACATCATTGTGTTGTGAATTGGAAGGGTCAAATAGTAGTAGTAGCATTGGTGGGATAAATGGGGTGTGAAATCTGATATACAAGCATTGCAGGCATGCACGAGAGCATGTACACAATTGCATGATGAATACGCTATACAAGATGTAGATGGAAGCCATATCTTGTGGTAAACATTAATTTGTAGCGTTATGTATGTTGATTTTAGTGGCATAGAACATTGGATCAGTGCAGAAGTTAAGAGTAAACACTTGTTGGTGAATCACTCTTGGAATATTTTTGTCCTCTTTGCGCTTAGAACTGGCCATCTAGATTCTAGAGTGCAAATTGTAATGACATTCAGACATTATTTACAGAATTTTGGAATTAATTCAAAGAACTTTAAATATTTACAGATTAATGTTTTGATGGTTAGATGGATTACCGACATGTTATTGATAAGTGTTATAATTTTCCTAATACATATATGTTCTAAGATTTGTTTCGATGTCTGCTAACAATATTTGGTGTGAAATGAAACTAAATTATTATTCTGCAGATTCAATTAACATTTCTCAATTTTCAATTGTGGAGTTCTTTCCTATGTGTTTCTCGAGTATGGACGATTATACTCTTACTCTTCGGCCACACCAAGTCGATGCTGAATACATGTCCAGCTACTATGACTGCCAAAGTTCTTGAGAAGCCTGCCGAATACTAAATATATATCATCTCATGACCATGCAAACACCATTTTTAAAAACTAACTATTTAATGAAAAGAATGAAATAAATACCTGGATATTACATACAGAAATTTCCCAGCCTGCATGCACAACTAGCAGCAGAGCTAATGTTGAACAATGCCATCTACTCAGAATCTGAATCTACAGAAAGATAAAGTCGGGGCCTATGTCGAGGCCTGGCCGAACGAGGCCGTTGATGATATGAGAATGGGCTTTCAGAATCCTGGTTATCATCTGATGCTACTTCAGTTCTACTATCACTCATATTCAACAGTACAGAGGCTGCACAAAATGAATTAGAAACAGTTAGTTTGTTGCCCTACTTTGGACAACTAAAAGAAAAGATAAAATGACCTAACATTTCCTACCTGTAGCTAATGAATCAAGCCCGTCTCCCTCGGGTGCAGACTGCTGTCTATCACACGCTGCTGGAGCAGGTTCCTTATAATTTGTATTATCCATATTGTTGCCATTACCTAAACTAAGAGAAATCCAATCAGTCTGTACATCATCAGATCTGATTACAGGGTCTCTATAATCAGTCTGAATAGATGCTCGAGCAGGCTGAGGTGGAAGAAAAAACTGCAAAGGGGCATCTACAGTTTCAACTCCCAGAGAATTGTCTAAATCACCATTTCCTTCTGTATTCAAGGACGAGAATGGACAATCCTGAAAACGGCTGTAGTCAGGTATCAATGATTCCACTGTAGTGTTCTCCTGCTGCTCTCTAGCCCCCAAACCATATGGTCCACACCTATTGACAGGAGTAGGTCGTACAACAGAAGCACAATGTGCATTTGTAGTGTTATCTGAAACATCAGCGTCTGTACCAAAAATACGAAATGTTGCACTTGGAGGTCGCGATAACCAATTATGCAAAGAAAACTCACTCAACTCGCCACCACTAGCACCGTAAAAACCGTGAGGAGAGTTAATGCTACTCTGCATCGGGATTACCTCAGTTAAGGCACCTAGAACTGAAGTTGAATTGGTAGGTATAAGAGGAGCACCATTGCAATCAATGTGTGATGCATCATGCAATGCTTCAGAAGAACTCATTGGTACAGACATCCCTTGACCAAAAGTATCAGAGCCGGCAAAAGCTTGCCTAGTTGTTGAGCCAATGTTTATCCCGTCCACATTGTCTTCCTCTGAATCGCTTACAACAATCACTTCAGGTTCCCTTGGAAGTTCAGAACTACCATGCCTGACTGCTGTGTCTGATGTATGGTTAAAACCAAGAAAGGGAGATTCAAAGCCAGGATCATTGTTGACTGAGAAATCAGGGTTCTCACTTCCTTCTTGGTTTACACTAGGATCTTCATCATCTCTGTTTGTAGAAGTTGCACTACTACTTGCTGGCGCAACTTTTAGATTCTGTTTTACCCGTTTATCAGGCAGATTATTGATGCCAGAAGACAAAATTTCTTTAGCTCCACTCACTTGCCAATGTCCGTCGCGATTCCTCTTGATTCCAAGCTTTAAAGATGTATGACCTCCTGATGTACCCTCTCGCTCTAGCTTAACTTTGTTGGGAAGCTCCTTTGATAAGAAAGCTCTCCATTTGCAATAGCAAGGGATCCATCTGGTAGATGCCATTTTTCCACAAGCCCAGCCTTGCCTTCTAGCTTTGGACGCCAAGAACCATCTGGCTTCACCTCGACTTCAGTTACATCCTCGGGGTAGCCTTCCATCTGCCACACAAGAGATCAGCATAATCCTGCAGCGATCACATCCCAACCTGATACCAACTCTAAAAAGATGCAAATTGCAACAAATTACTTACAAAAGTGGTAATTCGATTGAAATATGGATCAATAATAATGTTCTCCAGTGAATAATTCTTCAGGCATATAGGGCATTGCCACTGCATGCAGATACGAAAATACTTTAATGCACTTTTATTATCAAAACAAACAGATCTCTGATACAGAAAAGATTCTACAAGACATGATTAAACAAGTACTGAATATTATATTTCAGTTAACCTTTCTTGCCCGTTGGTTGAGCTCTACAAATGCTTCTAGGTCAAAACAGCCCATATGAACACAAGGTTTGAATCTCCCAGAAATTTTTATACGAGATCCACTCATCTGCAAAATGTTAAAACCCACCAGTACATGAGAAACCATATACAGAACACTTAAGTGAGCTACGTAATAGACAGTCCAACAGACAGAGCAAATAGAGATGCATATTAAAATCACCAAAGAATAAATGTCTGTTATTTTAGTCTGAGTATGCAAACCAAATCTTCATGAATAAAGATACAAGAAAATCATTTAATCAAGGATTGAACATTCAATAAATATATAAAATTAACACTCGCATATTAACACCAATACATATCTGATCACTACTAGAGGTAACAATAAGGAATTTAGCAAAATGAAATCCTCCCAGACTAACATCTTAGCATCCAACTATCATGTAGAAACCAAAGTTAATTCTGGGTTTGCAAGAGGTGATAGCATCACCCAAAACAAGAAACGACAGGTGATGAGTTTGTTTGCAATAGGCTTCAATCAAAATCATTAGCTTGTCAAAATCTTAGACTTAAGTGCAGAGGCTGAAGATAAAAATTGACGAAGAGATTTAAAACCCAATTGGAGGAGACGTTGATATCAAGAAATTATATATATATATATATATATATATATATATATAATCAGAAAAAATGCTATAGATTTATTAATCAAAAATCAAAAATTTATAATAACTTCAAAACATTTAACTGCACATTCTCGTATTAAAGTAAACCTAATGAAAGGCCAGGAGACATAAGAAAGCAAGCCTATTCAAGAGATTTCAATCATGATCAGGTCAGAAAACATTAGCCTCCATAAGGCTCCTGGAGAAATAGTTCCACCCATAGTCAAAGATCATACACATGGAAAAGTCCACAATAATTATCATGCATACACTTAATTGTATGTTAAGGGCCTACTTTGCCTATACTGTCAACAATGATTGAATAATCTGTATTTTTACAGAAGCTTATGACTAGAGAATTCCTTCATCGTGTATTTTTGTTAGATACAAGAAAATTGCAAATGCAAATCAGGCAATGCTGTTGTTTTATTAGAAAAGGCTACTAACACGGAGTAGCCCTCTTTCCCATTTCAATTGATAAAGATTTTTCGCACAAACATCTTAACCCTTCTTGTTGTTTTCCATTCTTACTAATGCCTCTTCTCTGTTAGAAAACATGTAAATTTTCATTAAAAACATTTTTCTTTGTTCTTTTAGCAATCAACAATCAGTTATTAGCACGAGAAAAAGAATATCCATATAACTTATATGACATATTAACAGAACTTCTACATGACATTTTCAAATTTTCAAGGAATGTTTCCAGTAGACGTATGGAGACATCAATTGAAGTCCCCTTGACATGTAAGACATCTCCATGTGCATCTCCAAGACAGTGTGTTCCCTGACAGGATAAGGAACCCAGGGATCAAGGTACAAATTTCCAGGTGTGGGGGAGACACTTCTCTTGTACTCTATAACTTAAATTAATGCAAATTGGATGTCTCTCTAATACAGGAAGCCAAGGATCAATCCTTATATTTCTCCAACCTGATCTTCCTTATTTGGATCAGCAAATGAATTGCATTTATATTATGATAAAAATATATAGAGTCAAAAGCAGAGTAAATCCCATAAAGCATATACTCTTAGCCAGAAAACAATAGACTATCATCCATTAGAAGCCAGTAAAATGTTTTAAAATACCATTGACCAAATAGTAATCAAAAGTGTAAAATGATCTGTCTAAACAAAAGACAAATGCATACAGAATTAGACACCATGGATTGCTATCATTATCAGATATTGCTGCAAAATCCAAATCTACAGAACAATTAAACGAGCTATGCACTAGACAGCCAAACAAAGGGTGCAGATAGGGATACAGATTAAGATCGCCAGAGAATAAATAGTGACTTTTACTCTAAAGCCTTATTCATAAAAAGGCAGTGTTTCCATTTTAGTCTTAGTATGACGAACAAAATCTTCAAGAATGAAGATACAAGAAAATCATATAATCAAGGATTGAACTCGGAGCATACACTTCACATGTCTAACTTTGCTGAACACTTGCAAATTAAAACCAATACAAATCTGATCACTGCTAAAGGTAACAGTGAGGAATTTAACAAAATGGAATCCTTCCAGACTAACATATTAATATCCAACTTTTATGGGGAAGCCAAAGGTAATTCTGGGTTTGCAAGAGGTAATAGCATCACCCAAAACAAGAAACGAAGACTGATCAATTTGTTTGCAATAGGCTTCAATCAAAGCCCTGAGACTTGAGGGCAGCAGCTGAAGATAAAAATTTAACAATGAGATTGAAGGCCCAATTGGAGGAGACCATAGTTATCAGGAAATGTGGATGGGGACGGGTAAAGAATGCCAATCTTATATATATATAAGGTAATTATGGATTTGCAAGAGGTGATAGCATCACCCAAAACAAGAAATGAAGACTGATGAATTTGTTTGCAATAGGCTTCAATCAAAGCCATTAACTTGCACTAAGACTTTAGTGCAGCGGCTGAAGATAAAAATTTAACGATGAGATTAAAGGCCCAATTGGAGGAGACCATAGTTATCAGGAAATTTGGATGGGGACGGGTCGAGAATGCCAAATATATATATATATATATATATATATATAATCAAAAGAAGAAAAACATTATAGATATATAAATGAAACTTCAATAATTTATTACTTTAACACATTTAAAAATATATTCCCAATACACACTCATATTGAAGTACACCAACTGAAAGGCCAGAAGACATTAGAAAACAGGTTGATTCAAGAGCTTTGAAACAAGATCAAGTCGGATAACATTAGCTTCCATAAGGCTCCTGGCGAAATAGTTCTATCTGCATCTTAAAGATCATACACATGGAGAAACCCAGAAATAATTATTGCTCATATACTTAATTGTATGTTAAGGTCCTACTTTGCCCTATATTACATATAGAATAATTACGGGGCATGCCCCATCCATCTATACAGGCAATCTATATCTGAACTCTATATGGTGTATTGGTTGGTAGGCCTACTGTTTGATCCTGGCAGACTGGCACTTTGAATCGAATCTGTACCCGGCCACCTCCACATAGATTCAGATTTATTAGTGGGGAGGATGGGTTGGGGCCTAATTGTAATGTCATGCACATCATATAGTTGTGTGGACTTTTGACCAAGGGACCATAAAATATTTTTCCGTAGGGTGGACCTAAGATGTCTAATAAATTCATTGAGGTCAATTCCAACTGATTGATCCAACATGCAATGCCAACGGCAACTTACCAACTGGATGTAATCGAGTTCATCAGTCAACTTTCCCGTGGCTTCACAAGTAACGAAGTGAATGGAGCGATCCCCGCGGGAACGCATGATTTCGATATTAATAGCAATATGGTACTGATTATTACAGAAGCTTATAACTACAGAATTCCTTCATCATGTATTTTTTGTTAGTTACAAGAAAATTGCAAATGCAAATCAGGCAATGTTGCTGTTTATTAGCACAAGCTACTAACATGTAGTAGTCATCTTTCCCATTTCAGTCAATCGATAAGGTTTTTCGCACAAACATCTTAACCCTTATTATTGTTTTTCATTCTTGCTAATGCCTCTTCTCTGTTAAAATAACATGCAAATTTTCATTAAAAATACTTTTCTTTGTTCTTTTAGCTATCTGCAAACAGTTATCAGCAAAAGAAGAAAAATAGGATCCATGTGATTTGTATGACACTAACAGAGCTTCTACACGAAGTTTTAGCTTTCAAAGGATGTTTCCAGGAAATCTCCTGAAATATGAAGACATCTCCGTACATGCCAGCAGGACAATATGTCATTCCCATGACAGAAGATGAGTAGTGGGGTCAGGATACAAGTTTCCAGGTGTAGAGGGAGACTCTTCTCTTGTAATCTGTAACTTAATTTAAGGTAAACGTGTAAACTGAATGCTTAACTCTCTAATACAGAAAGCCAAGATTCAATCCTACTATTTCTCCAACCTGCTCTTCTTTATTTTGATCCGCAAAGGAATTGTATTTATATTTCGATAAAAATACATATAGTAGAATCCAGTGTACATCTGATAAAGTTTATACTCTAAACCATAAAGCAATAGACTATCATTCCATTAGGAACTAGTAAAATGTTTTGAAGTTCAAACTACTATCCACCAAACAGCAGTCAAAAGTGTAACATGAACTTTCGATACAAAAGACAAATGCATACAGAATTAGATACACCATGGATTGTCATCATTATTCAGATATGACTGCGAATTCTGAATCTGTAAAAGGAAAAACTGCCAGTTGATGAATCAGTACGCATCCTGAGGGGTCATTAGCTGCCACATTCTGTCGCATTGATAGGGAGGGAAACTCAGTGGCAGAAGTGAACAAGTTTGAGCATCAAAATAAGCTTTCACTTGATGGATAGTTTAATGGTGTTCAGTAATTTTAGGTGCTCCAACCTTAGTTCATGTGAAAGACTCTCCTCTCTCACTATCAGATTTTATTTGGTTCTGCAAAGGACTAAAGAAATGTGTTATCGGATGTGTCCATTTACGATATTGGGAAGAAAGATGATTTCTCTTATTGCAATAAACATCCAATAACATGCTACGAGGTGGGAAGGGGTTTTCTCAAAATTGTGGATGAATTACACTTTGCCTCTGTTTTTATTTTAGATTTAGTCTGCCATTGAGAAAAGCTTTAGCAGATTTCTTTGGTGTTTAGTGGTTGTTTTTAAGTTTCTCATCTGTAGGCCTTAAGGGTAACAGCTCTAGTCTTTCTTTCTAACTTGAATAAACCTTCCCACCTCCCTGATGAAGCTTGATAGGGTTTCTGTCTTGGGATTGAGGGGTTTGGCTGGCATTAAGCTTTCTAGTATATGTTGCCAGAAATGAGAAACAGAAACGAGTGGCAAAGGCAACGTGACCGAAAACAGAGTCAGGGAGCTAGTAGTGACAGTTCTAGTCTTTCTTTCTAAAACAGGAGCATCTTCCCGCCTCCCTGATGAAGCTTGAGAGGGTTTCTGAGTTGGGATCTAGAGGTTTAACTGGCCTCAAGCTTTCTAGTCTATGTTGCCAGCAATGGGAAACAAGAAAAGTGTGACAAAGGCAACGAGGCAGGAAACAGGGACGGGGAGTGCAGAAAGCTTTTGAATACCCCCACCCATGCTCCCCCTTTCCCTCCCCCACACCCTCCTGTGGCTGCACCCATACATATGTGACAAAAGCAACTTGATGGGAATCAGAATCGGGAGTTTTCAGTGCAGAAATGCGATTACATATATATATATATGAAATTTACAATTCTTTTAGAGATTCATCAATCATGTTCAGCTTGTTACAGAGAAGATGGACGAAGATACCGATAGGGCACAGGGACTTTGCTGCAGTACTCAAAGCAGGATCTCATGAGGTCCTGAGGAAGAAATTTGGTCACCTTGACATTCATCAGTGGCTTTTGAGTTCAACCGAATTAAATTTTAAATAGGATGCTCAAGCATTGAAATGGAGTTCTTCTGGTTGAATGACCGCGTCCATGATTCCATACCCTGTTGGCACGGAGACCAAAAGAAATATTCATACAGTGGCTGAAGTTGTGCAACAGAAGGACCGGTGTACCATGGAAGACAAGCTTTTAATCTAAAAAGATAGCTTAAGAAGAATCCCAGGAAGTGGATACTCGGAATGAGACTATCCTGTTTTACATCGACAACGATGTGAGTTGACTGCATATGGTCAAAATTAACCAATGATTACAAAGGCCTTGGACCTTACCTCGGCTTCTCCCCAACCTGAAGGTATATGTATCTACTAACAGTCAGCAGGCCAAACCCAAAAAGATGTACTCAATCTGTGTAATGAGGAATGTCAATCTAGTTTTAAGGCTGGTTGGATTCATGGTCTATGATGGTAAGGTTAGATTCTAAAATTTTAAAGACTTCAGGAGCTTTGCATGATTGAGTTCTGAAATAATTCTGAAGCCACTCCCTAGCCTGAAGATTCAAGATATTCCAATTGCTTTAGGACAGACCCCAAAAAGATAAAAATTGATCCACGTTATGGGGAATGGGAATGGCAATCTCTGTTTCAAGCTGGCAAAGATTCCAAGGTTTATGATGATGTTTGATATAGAGAATTGTAAATGAATGTTTGGGGCAGTAATATTATGATTATTACCATCTGCATTCCAGTGTCATTTGGTTACAGAAGGAGATAGTACCAAAAAAATTAGTTTTTATTTTGGCAGCTGCAACAGAGTTATGGTACAATTTTGGATTTAAGCAATATAGAGATTGTACTACTTTTTGATATGTTTGTCAGCATGTTCCAGTCCACTTTGGGGTGTTTTTGTCTCCTGTGTTGAGGAGAATCTAAGTCAAGAAATGTTTATATATGAGTCGGGAAATGTTTATATTATAAGTCAAGAATCTAAGAGGAGAACATTGGGTGTGAAAATCTATATAAACAGTGTTTCATAAAATTAAAAAAGAAAAGTAAGAATATAACAAGGGATGATAATGAGACAAAAGCAATACTTTCATAACTAGTACTGCAACTTTGATAAGGAGCGACTAGTTTAACAAAGCAGGTTTAGATCCTAGAGGTAACAAAGGTAATTCCAAGCCTATTCCACTAGTAAAACAAAGATCAAACCAAATATAATAGTCACAACAAAAATAAATAAATAAAAACTACGAAACTTGGAACTTTGGAGTTTTTAAAAATACAAAAAGAATAGAAAGAACCTTCAAATGTAAAATGTTACTTCAATTACTTACAGGGCACCGTAGATTAACTGTAACTGACTCCGCTACAACTTCCAAATCACTGTCACTGTCATCAGCATTCCCTACAGAGGTGCCACCACCAACACAACGACAAACACGAGCTAGAGCCTCTTCCAAAGGCTCCCCTGCCAGCTGCATTGGAATCCTGTTCATAACCTGCAATGGGTTTTCATTTTCAACACCAACTGGGATTTATAAGATACTAAACTAAAGAGCGAGAATTGGGTTTATAGCACAGAATTGTGAATCATAGCCCAGAATTATATATTTTTTGCAGATCTAGAATATGTTTTGCTCAAAATAAAAAGGAGAATTGGGTACCTAGTGGCTGTAGACTAAGAAAAGAGGTTACATAATCAAAAGACGCCTTAAAATTGACCTTCATATATGAAAAATTACTGAATAACAGTGCTTGTAACAAAAAATGACCAAAGCATGTGACAGTATGCATGTCTCGAATTATTCATCACAAAACTACTAAAGTAGTGATCTTGTTTTGAATCATCCTTTCATGAAGTGTTCAACTTTTTTTAAAACATGTACGGATGTAAAGCTCACTTTAGAAGCCATCTTGGAAAATATGCACCACCATACATAATGAGTTATCCACATCTTAAATCTACTGAATCATTAAACAAAATTTCCTAACTGCAGCAGACCATTTTCATGAGCATCAATTTCAACATAAAATGTATGCCAGATATCTTTAAATTTGCTCCATTTTATGACATCCTATACCAACTTTGGCTAAAAAACAAAATTCGGCTTGGGAACCATACCAACAGGACCAGGAGAGAGATTGGAGTAAACATGTTCCATTCCATATGATAGATATTAAAAAAAAACATGTTCCATTCCATATGATAGATGAATATTACAACACTATAAGACATGTTACAAAATAAGTAATACAAATAGCAATAATACCGTATTAAAGGCTACTGAAACATCTATACTTGATACGAAAATACATCAAAAAGGTTCCATCCCTGATTGAAGTGACCATTTTATTCATGGTTTTGAATCGCTTCTAAGAGTTGCATGAAATATTTGCTTAAGTTGCTATTTTTATAGTTTCCTTCCACAATTTGTTCTGCCTGGGCATCTCACCATCCAATAGTGCCAGACTCAATGTGCTCATTTAGGATGGTTTATATTACTTGCTCCTAAAGATCTCATTCAAAGATGGAACGACTTTGTCAAACGGCCCATTGAAATGGATAATTTGGGGTTAAAAGAGCCAATCAAACTAGAAAAGTCATCTACATTTGATGAACTGGCTTGTGCATATGGTATCACATATCATCTCATTTAAACTCTACTACCAAGACCCTTACACACATTCTATAAGCGACTAACTTGTATGATAGCCTCCTCAAGTGTATTCCGAAATAATACCAATTCTGAGATTGAATCTTAAAGGACCCTTGCAATTGTATAGCTGACTGTACTTCTGCACTTTTCATGTGAAGTGTAGCACGTTGAAAAAAATCAAATAAAGCACCATAGGAAAGTTTAACAACCAAATAAATGTCAAAATTGAACCAAAGGTTAATCACCAAAAGGTTAAAAGTCTGCAAAATAGTTGAAACATAGAGAGAGGAGAGCCAAAAACTGAATTAACAATTCAAGAGAATCTTACACCTATGAAAACTTGCTTCATCTACTGAAGGTATGTTTAACAAAATTTTGTTCAAGAATGTTTAACATAAGGCTTGTTCTAGCAACACCATCCTAACTTGTTTATCCCATACATTTTTGGGGGCAGGCAAGATATGGAGCATATATTGGATGTTGGGCATGCGCATCGAAGGATGCCTACTCTGCATGGCTCGTAATCTGAGAAAATCAATAAACTGTGTCCACCCCATGTAAATTGAATTGTGAGCCATGCAGAATAGCCATCACTCTATATGAAAAATGAGAATACGAGGTCCATGATGCATTGGCGACTGCTTGCAAGAGGGATGTTCCCTCACAAATCTATTACCATCTAGAGAAAAACCATATAAAGATTCTCCAACACAATTCAGCACTGAACACCCATTGTTTAATGTTAACATTTAAAATTTAAATCCCCCACATTCCTGCATCACCAATCTGAAATCAACCAAATTATTTCCTTAAATGGTCTGACACTATAGATCGATAGGCCTATCTTATCCAACTATTACTTTTAATTTTTATTTTTACATTTCTTGCAGGTTTAATACCTCAAGCCTACCCATTAGTAAGTACTTTGATGGGGTTTTCCTTGGAGCATTTTATAGCCCCACAGATATCACCTTCCATGATTTATCGAGAATCTGATTTCACCTGAGGTGCACCCATGGACGGGATACTTGTTTTTCGACTTAGGTTGCCCATAATGCCTTGAGAGCCCTAATTCTGCCCAACCAAACGTTGAGGTGAAGGGATTGTGAGAGACAATCTCAATCAGCTTAGCTGTTGGAGGAAGGACCCCTCCAACACACAGTGTAGATCTCCGGCTTCCTTATTAGGAACCCGAACAGCTCTAGACTCTCTTTTCATGTGTCATCAATATTATGCACTGATAATGAATTTGTTCCTCCTAAGACTCCACGTATTTCTCTCCTATGGAAAGGTAATCCACATTTCAAATCAATCTTTTATGTGATAACAGCATACCTATTCAACAGTTATCTTTGCTCTTGGGTCACACCGCCTTTTATCTATTAGTGCTTCTGTCCTTGAACTCTTGTGAGGCTATCTTCCATGTCCCTTGTACTTTGCCAAGTGGTCATGGAATTCATTCTAAAATTCCCCTTGAATGACATCAAGTTAACCACTTTGTACTAGAGCACCATACGCATACAAATTCATGACATTTAAACAGAAGATTCCCATAATGGACTATAGCTGCTCTCCCGGCACAACTCCCATTAAATAGTAAAGCTCTCTCCTTCAAATATGCACAGCCTCTCCATGGTGAATAGCTGACGATGAGGAACTCATTGGCCCCTATGATCAGTTCTTATTCTGCTCAGGATTGTCAAACCTTAATAATCAAATATCTCAGTCTTAACTGCAGGAATCAACACGTCAAATCTGCATATCAATGCATGATTATTCTACTACATAACATCATCTGCTACAATATTTGGGTTATCTACAACTTAGAAAGACAACCATTGAAACAAGAAGGAAAAAATATCTTGCTGCTCCAAAATCTGGAAGGCAATTTTATAACACAGATCATTGAGCTTTCAAATCTTTCCCCATAATGCCCTTCGGAAGATCGGGGCCTGGATCCGAGCAGGTCTTCACATCTGCAGACATAGAACCTAAAATAACTCACAAAACCCTAACCAGTAACTTCTCATCTTCTTCTCCCATAGTGTACCAATTTCATAAACTTCTGCACAATCACCTGTGAGCAGAAGAAAATCTGAACAGATTCACCATAGTTTCTGATAGAATTTACCGCATTATGAAATATATCTGGAGGCAAGAAACATTTGGTAACCATCTAATTGTATAGCCATCAACTTGAAAATATAGCCAAACGATTTTTACATTGCCATGAATATTACTATACATAAAATATTTTCCCAGTCGAGATTTAGGTTTAACATAATTTATTTATTTTTAAATGAAATGGTAATACCTGCACAACTGTCTGACGCCGAATAATTCTTACACCTAGCACAAACGACCGGGAGTCATATGCTTGCAATGATATTCTATTAGTTCCGTCTCTGCTGCATGCTGTAATCTACAATAGATTAAATGGAAGCAGGTTACAAATTAAAAGGAAAAATACATCTCAACCAGACAATAGAAACACTGGACATTTTAGAAAGTATGTTAAGAAAGTGCATAGGCATCAACTACAAAGAATCGCAAAATGCAGCATTAACAAGAGTAAACAAACAAAATAAACAGTAACTGCTCGGAGCTTTAGTTACAAAGTGAGTTGGAAAGGTTAAAATTAACTCACCCCAGGACCATCATCACGACCATTGGCTCCAAGTAACTGAGTACCTGGTCTGTTTGTAACCTTAATTGATATTCCTGTACCAAAGAATAAAACTTGTGTAGATAAGAACAGAAAATACAAAAATATATCCTAACTCAGTAAACTCAAATGTATGAAAGGACACAATGACAACAATCTAAAGGTTTGTGGAGGACTTGGGTTATCTTCACCAAAAGGAAAGCTTCGACGAGAGAATATAACAGAACAAAACCCAGCCAAATACAAAAATTATAAGATGTTTGAAACCGAGATCAAGATATACATACAAGTCACCAAATAAAAAAATATAAATGTTTCAAAACCGAGATCAAGATATACAAGTGACTTCAGTACTACATTAGATAACCCATGTAGGCTTGCTAATCTAATTTCTACCATAGGGAGTGTATCCAGCCTTAGAAGCATTTCATGATTGGTCAGCAATAAAGAAGCAGAAGAGCAGTGGCTCAACTTTCAAGCTCATTTCTAGAGACTGAATATCAAACAGGTTGTGAATCCTGCACATGAATTTCCTCTTTCTCTACATAGTTCGGTTACAAAATAGCAAATACACATGATCTTGATACAAGACACCTCTCCCCTTGCATTACATCATCTGCGTTAGCTTCTCCCCTGTCTTCACCTCCTTAATTTCTCTCAGCTGCATATTTTTTCATAATGAAAAAATAACTAGTAACACAGATTCAAATAAATTAGCTTGCTGCCACATCAAGATTATATTGGCCCGAAAATCCAACACTGGATGTATAGCTAGATTTGTAACTATAACACAATGCATGCTAGAACTGAAATAATATGAAAAGCCACAATTTATTCAATTATTCAAGCATGAAGAAACTAGCACAATTTAAATTGTCTAGTCCCAAAAACAATAAAACAATACTAACCAATCTTCCTTAAACATAAGACCCTTACATCTCATCACACAATACATACAATAAATCCAATCCCTCACCCAACACAACTCAAACTGTAACCTAAATCAATGAAAATGTGTGCCCTTCCCTGCAAAATCACATGATCTCCAAATAGTATACCCAACCAGACGACCATTCCAGACTCCCAATGCATAACAGAGTTGTAACCAATCCAAATGAGCCCTTCTTCCAATATACCTAACTCACCAAACTGAGACCAGTTCTTAATCCGCCCATCCCCAAAAGTATCTCCACACCAGCCCACACCCACCATTCATCCCAAGGATACAAATAAATCCCTCTGATTATCATTGTGATTATTGGTAATAAGGTTATATATTAATAATAATAAATGAAATATATTTCCAAACATATAAAGTTAACAAGACCAGTGGAATGAAAAATATTATGCACAAGGGTCAACTATAAGTTTACATGAAAACTAAAGGCTGAATATGAAGATAGCAAGAAGAAATGACGAATGGTTTAAGAAGCCTACATCTATATGGCAATCATAGTCCCATTATTTCTTGACAGATAACCTTTGAACAAAAATGTATTAAAATGAATGTGCAATAACAAAAAAATAAGTCAATTTGCCTGAAAGATGAAAATAAAAAAATCTTAAAACAATTATTTGGTATTGGTGGATTAGATCATACCATTTACTCGAAGATCAGCATTTTGTGGCCAATGCATCCTAAAAGGTACTTTATCATTAAGGAGAATGCACCACACCTAAGAACACATCAATCAAGAAAGCAGTTTCTTTTAATTAACCAAGCCAAAAAAAAGTAAGCACAACTTCCATCATTTTCTTGCAGGTCTCCCCAGTCATTACCATTTCTTACTCATGGACATATTTAGAATTTTACAAAATGTATTCAATAACAACACTATATAAAAGTAACTCCTTTATTAACAACTTTCAATAGCCAATATATTGGCAGATAACTTTCAATAACTAAAAGTACAAGCACCGAAACACAATTTTGCTAACGAAGCTTTGAAAAATTATAGGATGCATTTAAATGAAATGAGAACGACCTTTGGTAAACCAAAAAGGCTAGAAAACACCAGAACATGTGGTACATAAATCCATTGAAATAGAAAACTTTAAATCACCCCAACATACAGAAACAAAGGGGCATCACAGAATACAAGCAATGCTAAATCTCTAAAAGAAGCAAAAAGCTAAAGGGATATCTGTCTGACTCATAAGCACTGTCTTCTACCTCTTAACCTGAACAAAGTTGGGGCTGAGATCAAATGAGTCTGAAAATACAAGGACTGGGCTCCATACTTTGTTTGCAATAGTCTAGCGACAGCCCATTTGAACAAATATGATTTGTTTAATCATAAGAGCTTGGACTCTCTAGACAATCTCTCTCAGTATGGCCAAGGCTTCAGACCCAATGAATTTTGTCAGTGATTCACAAATCTTCGACTTGCATGAAGCATCTTACAAATTAAGTTGAGAGCATTTCCTCACAGGGATGGCAAAGAGGCATATCATTCCCACCCCAGGGCTCAGATGTTGGGTTTGGGTTTGACATGGGACTAGTAAACTGTATTCAAAGGAAGGCACACACTTATCTTCAAAACAAAAGTGTAGCCCAGAAAGGAACTTTATGGGAATGTTGATCTCAGGCCTCCTTGAGAGTGCTGAGAGCAATAATCATAGTTTGCCAAGGTTCAACAGTAACTGTAAAATGTCCAAAACTGACCTAAAGCGTCAAGTCACCCTGCAGCCTCTTTTTGGGGTGGAAGCCAACAAGAACACACGATCTACAAAAAGGATAAGTGGGATCAAAACTTCACAGAGGAAGCAACCGTGAATGGAATAATTAGAGTCCCTACTGAGCTAAAGCCCATCAATATGAATTCCAACAAAGTTGAGAGAAAAAGGACATCCCTATTTGAACTCAATAATACTCCTTACATCCTGTGAAAATCCATACATTGTAAGGAAATTTCATATTGTCTCATAGAGTCTCATAATAGCTAAAATAAGAGAATCAGGCATTTGAAAACCATAAAGTCACTTGAAGAATAAATGTCTAGGAACAGTATCAAAATACATTCAAAAGTTTTAAAAAAAAAAAAGGAATGAACTTTGATATCTCTGTTAAAAATGCTTTAAAAAAGCACAAAAGGTAAAGATATAGTTTATTGTAAGGTAATCTTTCCAAAAGCCAACCTACCGTCTAGCGCTAGACTCATTCCTTTCATCTGGTCCAAGAGATATATTTGAAAGGCAATATAATCTAGTCCAATAGCTATTTAGGTCAGATATATATCCACAATCTTACAAAGAGGGTGAATGATATGCTGGAACCAAGCAGAAGGAAACTGAAAGAGTGAAGAGCCACTTATTGCGCCAGAAGCCCTTAGGCAATCCTAAGTAGGAAAAGAAAAAGCATACAATTAAGGTAGATTTCCTAGTGATAAACACTTTCTATGGTTAAATCCTTTAATTCCAGAGTGATACGAAACATTTCAAATGCTGCTTCGACATGTTGGAATACATGTCTCTTACTTTCCATGCATCACTATTTTAAGTGGTGGAACTAATTTTAGTTGGTCAACTTGAGTATTGTCTTGTGGAAAAAGTAAGTTTAATTTTAGGATGTGCTTTGTTGTTAAAAAAGAACCATGTTCTCATTATAAGAGGTACAACGGTGACAATTAGTTGGAACTTCCAAGAGACAAGTAGTTAGAATCCTCTGGTGATATCCTTCAATTTCAGAGTAATACAAATCATTTCAAATGTTGCTTCAACATGTTGGAATATGTGCCTCATACTTTCCATGCATAGCTATTTTAAGTGGTGGAACGGATTTTAGTTGGTCAACTTGAGTCTTGTGGAAAAAGCAATTGCTTAGATTAGAAGTCTAATTTTAGGCTTTTGTTTTGTGGAAAAAGCAAGGTTAATTTTAGGATGTGCTTTGGTTATAAAAGTGCATGCTCTCATTAAAAGAGGTACAATAGTGACAATTAGTCTAGATCTAGAAAGGAGGTTATTGTTCGCGAAAAACAAGTTGACAGGGTATGGGTTAGTGCAGATTTGTAAGCTGATATAAATTAATACAAGACGTAAGGTTTTGGTAAATTAATACAAGAAGTAAGGTTTTGACTGGGTTTTTTACCTGAAAGGGTTTTCCCAAGATAAATATTGTGTCAATATTTTGTGCATGATTTTTATTTATTCAAATACTTACCTGTTTTTGTTTCTCTGATTACTTTATTGCAGTGTTACGCGGGGACGCACACCCCCCATTCTCAAGCCATCTCAGACATCCGAGGCATTATGGATGCTTGGGGACGGGGACGAAACGTCCCCCCACACACCCCCTAAAGCAAAAATGAATCGGGTGTCCCCTAACTTTAGGGAAAGCACCCAAGACGTCCCGGGTGCTTCGAGACTTTGGGGACTCCAACGGGGATGCCATGACGTCCTTGAGACAACTAGGGGACGTCCCAAAGTCCCCAGAGTCCCCGAAGTCCCAAAAAAATAAAAATATAAAAACATAAAGGATTATGACTTTGAAAAGAGGAAAATAAAAACTAATCCTTTTCCCATGCAAATTTACCTTCCCAGGAAATGGACTTTTGTTGTTTTATGTAAGTTCCAAAAAAAGATATTCTAACAAAAGGTCGTTGTTATTTTACATTTTAAAGTTTTTCTTATACATAGCGATAGGATCAGTAAATTCACATGCATATTTTTAAGGATTTCTTTAGTTTCAAAATTTTGTTGTGCAAGTCTTTCTACCTCTTTTTGTATGATATTGGAGGCTTTACCAATATATTAGGATGTTCTAGAGGCCAACTTTGTATTTAATTTTTTAGTGTTTTTCAGTTACCTTAGCCAGTTTTGTCTATGGATGGCTATTCATGTAGTTTGCATGGCCTCTATTGTTCCAAAAAGCTTTTTTTTTAATTCAAGGATATAATCATATAAGTGACATGATAAAGAGATGTTGGCATGTTACAAGCCCTTTGGTAACATTACTGGCTATGGTGCTAAAATTATAACCTTTCATGTTTTTTTCAAGGTTAGGGAACCCATTGAATATTTTTAATATTTATATATTATTTTAATAATCGTCCCTCGTTGTCCCCAAAATTTGGGGATTTTTTTCCGTCCCAAAACCCCGTCCCGACGTCCCCCGTCTCGGAGTCTTAGGTAACTATGGTTTATTACATGTTGGTTGCCTAAAATCCCAACATCTAGTATCAAAGCCAAGGTTGTGCTTGGTGAGGGTTTTGGCTATTTACTTTAATTGGTTTTGAGATTGCAAATTTGCGTTGTAGAATCTTGAGTATGGCAAGAAGCACGAGCATTGAGATTGATAGGTTCAATGGCAAGAACTTTGAATAATGAAAACTCGAGATGTAGGATGTCTTGACCGACAAAGATCTATGGATCGCCATGGCACCAAAAGCACTTGCAAGGTTGGCACCAAAAGCACTTGCAAGGTTGACACAAAAAGAGTGGGATAGGGTTGACAGGAAGGCCAAGAGCTCTATTAGGTTATGTGTTTCGACTTTGTGTTGTTGTATGTCTATACTAAGAAAACTACAAAGGATTTGTGGGATAAGTTGGCAGCGGTGTACCCAGGAAAGTCATTGGTAAACAAGCTTTTTCTAAGGAAGAAGTTGTATTCATCAAATATGAATGATGGTGACTCGAGATACGGAGCACCTAAATAATTCCAACTCTATCATAAGTCAATTATTGTCCATAAGAAGTGAAGATGGATGATAGAGAGAAATGTATCGTGTTGCTCTACTCTTTGTCGGACTCTTGGGATACTTTGGCAATGCGATCAAGCAACACTACATCCAAATTAAAGCTTGAGGATATAGTTGCAACTTTATTGTCTCAAGAGTTGAGCAAAAAATCAACAGATGACTATCATTCAAAGGAAGCTTTAGATGTTTGCAGGCATGAAAAAAGAGAGGCAAGAGGAAGTCGGGGAGGAGAACTCTAAGATTAAACTTAGATCCAAAACTCCATAGAGAAATCCAAGAAGTGTTGGATATGCGGTAAAACAAGGCACCCTAAGAGGGTTTGTAAAATGAAAAAAGGAAAAGGAGTCCCATGATGATTTGTGCTCTAGACAAGGAAGAGCATGCACGGATGAGAAGGTGATGTGTATTTGGAAGAAACTTTAAGTGCACATGCATGCAACGATGCATAATTGGTTGATTCATGAGCGTCGTATAGCATCGAAGTGTTCTTGGAGGAGGTCAAGTTTGAATCGGAGAAGTCTAATTAGAGCAAGGCTATTTTTAGACGAAATGTTGTCTTCATGGCAATGGTGGAAGAGAAGTCGTTAGAAAAATGGAGACAAAGGTGAATGTAAGCGGATTCATTGACAAAGGAAGTATGTGCTAAGAAGTGTAATTGGTGTAGAGAAAGAATGGGTTTTGTAACCTGAGGCAAATGAAGAGTGGGTTTGTGGTCTCCACGATGAAAAGTATTCAATAAGTGGGAGATTGTTGGAATCTATGTCTTAAGGTTTGGAAAATTTTCCGCTTAAAGTCCGAATTTGTTGAACCCGCTACGTGGCCAAAAACTTTGTTGATAATCTGTGTCATTCGCCTCGAGAAAAATGAGGAACAATAAGTACGAGAAAAAATGAGGCAGGGGAAAACCATCACAAGTCCTTATAAACCCTACTTACACTTTTGTCAAACACATCAAACAAAAATTGCTTTATTTGTCTAAGCAAATGAGATCTAAGCTTTGTGATGTCTTTGCTTGGAATTGGCACCTCCGGTCTTGTTAGTTATCGCCCGGTATTTCTATTTTTGTTTGTTGGTCTTTATGTTTTCTTGGGCATCAATGTAGGCACGATTGTGGAGCTTGTGATATTCAAGAAGCTTCACATTCACGGAACCCTTCCTTCAAACCTAGTTGACACTTCATATTGCATCGCCGCCAATTCACAATACATGGTCATCACTTAGTGCACAATTGTCACTTCATAACCACTCGAGGTAGGACTTATAGGAGTTTAAAACAAAGGTTAGGTTTTTGTTTTTGTTTTTATGTTTATAAAAGTCTACATTTTTTTTTTTTTTTTAAATTTAAGTTTATAATATATAAAGTTTAAACTTTAGGACTTTATTTTTTTTTTATGTTTATGTTTATGTTTATTAAAGTGTGTTTTTATTTTATGTTTATAGTTTATAAAGTTTAGATTTTATTTTTATATATATATTAGAAAAATTAAGTTTATATTTATCTTTGATTTCATTATTTATTTTTATCTTTTAAAAACGTGTTAAACTTTATAATTTAATGATGTTTGTTTTTTTATTGATACTTGTAATTTGAAACTTATAATAAATATTGATAATTAACTTGTTTATCATACTTATCTTTTATTCTAATAGTTGTTTAGTTCTATTTTAATTTTTATAATTAACTTTTTTATTATATTTATTTTTGAATCTAATAGTTTTTCATTTATATTTAAATTTTTATAATTATATTTTTTATTATATTAATTTTTAACCTAATAGTATTAATTTATATATATAATTATATTATATTCATTTTTTAAATTTAATTTAATTTTTCCAATACCTTTGTTCGAATTAACTTTTCATAGTTTTTTTTTTTAATTATTTTAAATTTATTAATTTATAATTTATCCTTTTGATTTACTTAATAATTTATAATTTAATTTTTGTACATTTAATTTTTTTAATTTAATAATTAAAATTTATTATTTTTATATCCATATAAATGTTAAGTTTATAAATTTTGAAGTTTATAGCTTATCTTTAATTTTAGTGTGTTTTAATTTTGTTATATTACTTTTGTAGGTGATTTCATGGCTCCTCAAAACTGAAAACCAAGGGATGGAAGCATGTCAAGCACACAAGGACAGGGAATGAAATCAAATTCAACTTATGCAACAAACTTTTTATTGGTAGTATAACTAGGGCAATGGACCACTTATTTGGCAAAGCGGGTGGGCCTCATGAGGTTGTCAAAGCTTGTCTTAATGTCACACTAGAAATCATAGTAAGATTGGAGAGAGAGAAGCAACAATCACTCGTGAAAAAACATATAGCAACACACAAAAGACAACAAATTGAAGAAGCAATTTCCAAGAACACATCAAAGGGCTTTTCCACAAGCATGTCATCATCATGTATGCAATCAAATACATGTGCTAGTGGAACACTTCTTAACATTTCGAATCCAATACAAAAGCAAGATGTAGATGATGCATCAGCAGATTTGTTTTATTCAAGTGTTATTTCATTCAATGTAAGTAGTTTTTTTAAATGCAATTTTAAAAAATCTGAATTTGGTCAAAGGATACAATCCACCTAATTCGGAGAGGCTTAGGACTACTCTTTTGGGAAGGTCAAAAGAGAGGGTGACTGAAAACATGGCAGACATCAAAGCCTCTTGGAGTGTCATAGGTTGCAATGTATTGAGTGATGGTTGGTCTAATATGTGTAAAAGACCCTTAATTTATGTCTAGGTGGGCTAGCTGTGAGTTGAAGATGTTGCAGAGATAGTTGATGATACCTTGAAATGAACCTCAAATAAGTGAGTAGTGAAAGGTGCACGTGAATAAAGAATCAAATGCAGATAACTCAAGACTAGGAGCTAGAGAGGAGCTTGAAACCATCAAGCTGTATGAGATAAACAAGTAGTGTCTTCATGACTAATCTATGGAAGCAGGAATGAGTACTTCAATGAATGAGAAAATGATATGAAAGTACCAAGTGATTGTGAGCCTTGTATGACTGAGAGAGGGTGATGCTTTAATGAGCAGAAGAGAGGTTATTTGGGGGCATGACTGAGAAGAGAAGTGAACTGATTTAAGGGTCACCATCAGTTGTTTGAGACAACAAGTTAAGTGTGATCAAAATTTTGATCAAGTCTAAGTTGTAGCTTAGCAAGAGGGAGTAGTTGCTTCCATGTAAGTTGTTGTTTGCAGAAAAACAGGTAGAAGCCTGATTGTTTTGGGAGTTGAAGCTTCCAGACAAGTTGAAGCTTGTCAAAGACTAAGTGGTTGCTCAAGAAATTTTTGGAGTTGCAACTCCAGGTTGAGTTGAAGCTCAACCATGAAATCGTGTAACATTTACAGGACATTTTTGTCCTAAGCTAGTTCTTGGTTTTGGGGTTTTTTTCCCAGATTGGGTTTCCCACATTAGATTATGTCTCGGTGTGTGTTATCTTTTTCTTTTGGCTGCTTGTGGATGTTGATTTGATCTTAATGATACAAATTAAGTGAATTGTTTTGTAAGGTAAAACTTGAGCAGACTCGATTCACCCCCTCTCAATGTCCTAATTTCCAACAATTGGTATCAAAGCCTGGTCCTCTTGAATCAAGCTTAACATCTTGGAGGTGATCCTGAAGACTCAAGCATGGGCTCATTAGCAGAATCAGTGTTGAAAAATAAGTATGAGATTGTTCAAGCCCTTATAAGTGAGTTAAAGACAGAAATCAAGCTCAAGGAAGCTAATCATGGCCAAGAATTAAATGAAATGGCATCATTTGTTGAGAAAGTGTCAAAGGCTTTGAGAGACAGAAAATGCTTGCCTTAAACTTGAAGAAGAAATAAGGACTTTGAAGGTTGAGTTGGAACAAGCCACTAGCAAACTTGATGACTTACAAAGAAAACAAAGGCACTCTAGTGACAAATTAGAATTGGTTGTCAAAAATGAAGCAAAGCAAAATGAAGTAGAGCATGAGCTATGTCAAGTAACTAAATGCAGAACTAGGGGCAGACAAATGCAGAATTAATGACCCTAAGAGAGGAACTAGAACAAGCAAGGCAAAGAGAAATGAGGGCTGAGTCAAGCCATGTATTTTGCCAGGATGTTCTAAGTCCAAAAAGGACAACAAAGAACACAAGAAGACCATTAGGCAGCCAAATGCAAGGAGACTCTCAGGTAAGTTTCATAGATGCAATGTGTTTGGGCATAGAGCTAGAGGTTGTGGGAGAAAAGTAGATGAAGAACATCCATGGAGAGGCAGTAGGACTGAATATGAGAAGAACATCCATGGAGAGGCAGAGAAGGGACTGAATATGAGAAGAACATAGTTCATTTCAACTGTTCAAAAGAGAAGGTGAAGAGACACATCTGTCAATGACAGTCATGGATGAACCTAGTCAGAAGTGACAATAAAGGCAAGAAGAAGAGTTCATATTGCTCAATATCATGAAGAATCCCTACCTCAAGTTGTGTTTTTATGAGTCATTAGGCACTCAGTCAAAATTGGAAGTGTGAAGGTCTTAGAGGCAAGAACTATGTGGTGTGTTTCAATTGTCATTAGAAGGCAAAGGGCATTTTGTAAGACATTGTGCAATGAATTTCCTAGATACTATGTTGAAATTCTCTACAAGCTAAATATATCCAAGATGGCTGAGACAAAAATATTCAAAGGAAAGGCAAACTCTAAAATTGAGACCAAATCAGCCATGCAAAAGTTGAGAAAGACAAGTCAACCTTCAAGGAAGAAATCTCAATGTTTTATCATCTTTGTCAAGGGAAAGAAGAAAGTAAAAATGGATATACAAAGGTCAAGGGCAGTTAACAGAGATCTGTTTGAGTCACAAGTAAAGTTGAAAAGTGAAAAAGAATGTCCTCAAGTTCTGAATGCTAAAGAAGTATGGCAGGGCTCTGAAGATCCAGCCTAAACATGCCAAGCAAAAGAGACATTCATCTCAATCAGTTCTTGATGGATCATTCAAGTAATCTGTAGGTTATGACAGTCATGGAGAACCTATGGCACAAACAAGACAAGACCCTAACAGAACCTGCTAAAAGAAGACTCCATTAGTTCTATGCAGCCTAAGTATTAATACAAAGCATAATAACCTGTAAAAGCAAAGTGTGACTGTGGATTGATCAACCTTGTCCTGTTTTGTCTCTGTGATGAATTTAAACGTGAGTGAAAACCATAGGAAAGTCGGGTGAAAGCATCTAAAACACGAATAAAGATAAGAAGTCTGTGCCATTCATTAGGTGAGAGAGAGGGTTTCATACCCTGCTCTAACGAGCAAGAGAAAGAAATTTCACATGCAACAAGACATTGAAGTGGTCACAAATTTCAGGTAAGAAAATAAGGTGGAGGGCATGATGACAGATCTATGTGTGAAAATTTGAGTCTTGAATCATTAAATACAATAAGTTATTGCAAAAATCATGAAGAATCCCTACCTCAAGTTGTGTTAGAGCAGGTGTATGAAGTTGCAACATGTATGTCTATTAGGCACTCAATCAGGCTAGAAAGTGAGAGCTCAAAGGAAGTTGATGTCAATGTGAGATTTCATTACACCCATGAATGCATCCAAGAAGATTGACAAGATATTGAGAACAACGAAGGAGAATGAATTGAGTCATCATGTTGTTTTGATGACTTTCTCTTGTTTTGAGGTGATATGACAAGATGGTATGCCTTCTCTAGGCTTCTAGAAGGTATACAATAGTTGAAAGAAGCATGTTTGCTCTTCATTTGTCTACCAATCATGTGTTCTTCATAATGAAGTTGAGTGAGTTGGTCAAAGTTGCTCCTGAATGAAGGTATGTCAGATTCAGGAAATGTATGTTTGTTTCTATGTTGACATTCTCATGATCATCAAAGTTGTTGAGGCATACTTCTTAGACTGCATCATGCAAGTAAGGCCTATCCAAAGCTGTTAAGTATGGTGATTAGAGATTTCAGTTCTCTCTGCTGCAAGTCAATGGTTGAGTGATATTAAAGGTTGTTATGAGAAGCATAAAAGACAATGTTTATCTATATTCAAGGTTATTAGGTGCAGAGTATATAAGTTCTGCCTTTCTTATGTCTGATGTCAGTCAGTTCAAAAAGTTGATGCTCTCAAAATGCAAAAGTGATGTCAATGTAATATCAATCCAATGATGTCAATGTAATCATACATGATGATCATGACAAGACTAGGTAAGCATGTGAGGAACCTAGGAATACAATCTAGGACATGTATGAGCAACAACAAGTCTTATTTTAGCTCCTGGAGGCAAATTTCAAAAATTCACCAAAACTGCCTTTGAAGACTAGCAGTGAATGCTGAGGTAAATAAGATAGGTTTGAGTTGTACAGGAAAATTCATGGCAAACCAACCTATGGAGTGTGTAGAGGGGTGTCTTGTGGTGCTTCATGTTAAGTTTCATCAAGTTTTGAAGAGGTTTGTGAAAGTTATGCAAGTTTTTCTAAAACAAGCTTCTTAAGGAATGCAAATTGAGCACCCTGTCTTCTTAGCATCCAAGCAAAAATATGGAGCCTTCTTCGGATAAATCATAGAATGACTTTTTGAAGAGAAATCGAAGCCTGATTGTTTGCACAAGGTTTGAGGGAATTTGGACAAGAAACAAATAAGTTATGATCATTTTTCTAGCATTGTTTTCTCTCTCCCAAGCACCTTCTTGAATTAATGGAAGCAAAAGTGTTTTCTTTATCTTCAAATCTCTTGATTGAGCATTTTTAAAGTTTTTCATGGTTTATTAATAGTGTCTCCAAGTCCTTTGTGTCATCAATGTTTTCCAAGCATGTCTAGTTCAAGTGCAAGGTCTCCTAGGGTATGGAAGTTGTGTCTGCGAGTGTGGTGTGCGACAATACGAGTCATAGAAGTTGTGGTACTTTTGAGGTTGGAATGGAAGTTGTTTTCCTCTTCAAGTACATGTTAAATGGCATAATGGTCCTTATATGGCAAAATAATGGCATGATTCTCCTTGCTTCAAAATCTGCCTTCTAGGAGCACTCTTCATGGTTGAAGCCTGAATTGCTAAGACTAGTCTCAAAGCTTGTGACAACATATTGCTTGGTTTCAGAGAAATTTGAATGAGGTAGTGGCTTTCAAGTTCTCATTCATGCTTTCAAGAACTGGGCAGATCTGCTTTTGAAGCTGGTTAATTTTCTTGTTGATCATAGGGTGGACTGTGTTCCACTATGCAAGGAGAAATCTTCAAGCAAAGGTGAAATTTTGGTCTTTAGGGTAGTGTGTGATGTTCAAATAAGGTTGAGAATATTCCACTAATCCTTCATGCCAAGCAAAACCTTAATCTAAACCTTAAAGCATGTTTTTGAGCTTAACAAGTAAAGCACTATCAACTTTTTGGCTATTGTGCACGGTTTTGAGTTATCAAGAGCTAATTAACCGAATTCGCTGAATTTCAAGTGTGAAATTCGACATTCGGCGGATTTGAAAGAGCAGAAATAAATTTGTCTGAAATCTCGAATTTATTTGTATGAATGGAAAAATGCGAGTTTTATTGGGGGTGTATGTGTGTATATATATATATATATATATACCGTCAAGCTTGAATGTTGATGCATGTGCTACCCGTAGGTGCAAAGATTGACAGCCCGAGCTCCGAGCCCAAGCCCTAGCTTGAAGCTTGAGGTTGAACAATAAGAGGTTTTCCACTTTCGTCGCCGCCTATGCATTGGGAAGAGGCTCAATTTTAGCTAGTCGAGGGAGAATGTGTAAGTAAATAATAAAGTTAAAACCACCATAAACATTGTAGCTTTTGAGCAGGACAAGTAGAGAAAAATTTATCCACAAAGATTGTAGGATTTTTATCTAGCATTTGTTTTGTTAAAAAAATCTAATTTTTTTTTTTGGTTTTTTATTAATGTTATTATTATTATTATTTTAAACATGTTCTATAAATTTATATTAAATCGTTTTCTTTTATTAAAATTATTATTTTTATCTTTTAAAATTTTATGAGATACAAAAAAATTCAAATGTTATATATTTAATTTTCTTTAAATCATAGTGTATTTAAATGTCTAATACTTATTAATCTAAAAGTATACTTTTTACACTTGAATTTAATTACGAATTATCTTTCTTTTTTAAATATTTAATCTAAAAATATATTTTTATAGTCGAATTTAATCACGAATTTTATCATTGCTTTTTTAGTAATGATTTTTTACAAATTTTATCCTCGGAAAATTTGAATGCAGCAACTTAGGCTGGGAGTATTCTGAAGTGTTGCAAACGGATTGAAAGCATGGAGAAGATGCCAAATGCCTTCACAGGCTTCATAGAGTTGGAATTTTCATTTTCATCAACAAATGAGGTAGGAATTCAGTTTTTATCCCTCTCGGGCTTGTACAGTCCAATAAACCTTCAATCTAGGGTTTAAATGAGAAAAATCTTAGAATCTTCAAATTCCTCCGGTGAAATTGCTAGAAATTTTAGAATTACATTTGTCTAAGAGTTGTCTAACAGATTCTTCAAGTATTTTTACAAACCTCGGTGCATCCACTTCGTTCTCCTTGACAGTTTGCTTGAAAAACAGGGTGTTATCTCTTTGTACAGTGTTGCCAGGTTATTTAGTGCTTTTTTCTAAAATTTGAAAGCACAATCATGATTCTAGGAAGTTTGTATTGGTCTTGGACATGATGAATATGTCTGCAAAGCATGAAATTGGCTTCTCATAGCTTCTTCAATTCCCATAGCAGTCTTTCATCATTCTCAAAGCCTGCAAACTAAACTTTTGCTGTTCCTAAATGTATCAATCAGTCTTGGCATCAAGTGGTGAAGTGTAAATGAAGGGGATGAAGAAATTTTGGATTATTGGCAACGTGGAACTCCTCTGAACTGTGTCAGAACTCTTTGTAACTGACTTGAGCTACCAGAATTCAAAAGGACAGCCTTCATACATTGAAAGGATTAGTTTTGGAGTGGGAAACAAAAACTCAAAAGTGCAAATGAATTACAAAAGGTTCCATTTGTCAAATAACAACCTCCAAGTCTCATGAAAGAATCCAAAAGGTCTACAGGGAGACAAAAAGGCAAAATATGCACTATTGACAAAACTAATAGTTGTTGCAATGTGAGAGAAAGTATCTTGGCTTGCTCAAGCAAAAGTAGAGATGAATAGGAAGAGCTCAAGTATTTTTCGGTGAAAAAGAAAAATGTTTGGAATGTGAGAGGTCTGGATATGAAAAGTACAGCGTAGTGTAAAAGTTGTTCTTGAAGAGCAAAATAAGAGTGCAGATGACTGAGTTGTAAATGCAAGTATCAGACAGAAATGTAGAAGCTACAGAGGTGGAGTAGCTGTGAGTTGAAGATGTTGTAGAAATAGATGATGATACCTTGGAATGAACCTCAGATAAGTGAGCAGTGAAAGGTGCACGTGAATAAAGAATCAAGTGCAGATGACTCAAGACTAGGGGCAGACAAGTGCAGATGACTCGAGACTGGGAGCTAGAGAGGAGCTTGAAACCATGAACTGTATGAGATAAACAAGTAGTGTCTTCATAACTAATCTATTGCAGCAGGAATGAGTACTACAGTGAATGAAAAAATGATATGAAAGTACCAAGTGATTGTGAGCCTTGTATGACTGAGATAGGGTGTTGATTTGATAAGCAGAAGAGAGGTTATTTGGGGGCATAACTGAGAAGAAAAGTGAACTGATTTAGGGGTCACCATCAGTTGTTTAAGACAACAAGTGAAGTGTGATCAAAATTTTGATTACATCTAAGTTGTAGCTTAGCAGAGAGGGAGTAGTTGCTTCCTTGTAAGTTGTTGCTTGCAGAAGAAACAGGTAGAAGCCTGATTGTTTTGGGAGTTGAAGCTTCCAAACAAGTTGAAACTTGTCAAAGACTAAGTGGTTGCTCGGTCAAATCTTTGGAGTTGCAACTCCAGGTTGAGTTGAAGCTCAACCATGAAATCATGTAACATTTACAAGACATTTTTGTCCTAAGCTAGTTCTTGGTTTCAGTGGGTTTTTTTCCCAGTTTGGGTTTCCCACATTAAATTATATCTCTGTGTGTTATCTCTTTTCTTTTAGTTGCTTGTGGATGTTGATTTGATCTTGATGATACAAATTAAGTGAATTGTTTTGTGAGGTAAAAATTGAACAAACACTGATTCACCCCTCTCTCAGTGTCCTAATTTCCAACACTTTATGAGGCCAATGACATGATTGTTCCAAATGTTGAGCATGTATATATAATTAGGCAACAAACAAGGGCATCTTGGGCAAAAGAAGGGGTATTTTCAACACAAGGAGCCAAGGATGATAGGCCACATCTTGAGGTATACAAATGGTGGAAATATTATGGGCCAAGTGCGAAGGAACTACAACACTTTGCTCTTCGAACTTTGTTTCAAGGAGCAAGTGCATCAGCATGTGAAAGGAATTGGAGTTGTTTTGTCCATATCCAATCTAAAAAAGAAACAAGTTATTGTCGGGGAAAGTTAGGAGATCTTGTTCGTGTTCGCAATAATTTGCAAATTTGCATAAAAAATATGGAAAAAGAATCTGTCTTCACAATCCCAACCTGTTACAACAGAGACTTCGAGAATGTATATGATCTTGACTTCCTTTGTGATGAATCTAGTGATGATAATAATGTTGATGAGTCAAGTGCTCTTGATCATATGGAGCTTTGTGATGTAGCAAGAAGCTTATAAGGCTATACAATGTGTTCACTCTTTGATGATATGGAACTTTTTGATGTAACAAGTAGCCTTTAAGGCTATAGTATGGTTAGCATGGAATTTAAGAACTTAATATTACATGGTTAAATTTTAGTTTGACATATTTTTTTATGTTTTTCTATTATTTGAACTTAATGGCAAAAAAAAATTTGAACTTTATCGATTGGGCAAACTTGAACCAAATTTTATCTTCGTCGAACTTGAACTCGAATTCAAACCTCGTGACTTATGTTGGAATATGTGTCTCACACTTTCCATGCATCATTATTTTTGGTGGAACTAATTTTAGTTGGTCAACTTGAGTCTTGTGAAAAAACCAATGGCTTAGTTTAAAAAGTCTTATTTTAGGCTTTTGTCTTATGGAAAAAGCAAGGTTACTTTTAGGACGCTTTAGTTATAAAAGTACATGCTCTCATTATGAGAGGTACAACAATAACAATTAGTTGAAGCTTGCAAGGGACAAGTTGGTAGAGTCTTATGATCAGTCTAGATCTGGAAAGGAGGAGGTGGTCATTGTCAAGGTGAACAAGTTGACAGGTTAAGGGTTGGTGCAGAATTGTGTTGGAAGGATGCATAATGGATCACGATGGAGTTTGTATGTGAGTCTTGATTTGGGGCCTTGATGGCTTCATGTTGTATTTGTAAGATGGTTTAAGTTAATACAAGAAGCAAGGTTTTGGCTGGGTTTTTCACCAAGGTTTTCCCAAGATAAATATTGTGTCAATATTTTGTGCATGTTTTTATTTATTCAAATCCCTACTTGTTTTTGTTTCTTTGTTTAGTTTATTGCATCTTGGTTCTCCAAAATCCCAACACGGCTTAGATATATGAATTTAGACACGAAATAAATCCAAAGATTAAATTGCTTGGCCTCTCTATCCATCTAGTCTGGCTTCATTTGGATAGGGAGCTTAATGATGTGGAGGTCTTCTACCCCTTTAACCATTTATACCCATAGATTGTGTTCATTGGTTTGATTCTAAAGAGATCCCTATTTAGCAATTCTAGTTCTTCAAAGCCCATTGCATAGTGAGAATTTAATCTTGTTGGTTTTGAGATCTAAAATTTCTGCCTGCTTAAGATTCTAATATACTATACCAGCAATACGTGTATCAAGGTCCTTAAGCACAATCTTGTAAGCTTCAGCTCGAAGAGGTAGAGAGGTTTGACAATTTTATATTTTTCTCTTATAGTGAATGAAAAGCAACCACGAGATCTACGATAAAATTTCATTGTTTGTTAAGGTTTTTCCACACATCACACACCTAAGAAAAACCTTTCTTTAAGATCACTATTTTTATACGACTTCAGCTTGTTTCTTACTAGAAGGATCCCCAAAAAAGGTACAACCACCAAATACATAGAATTATACAGATAGGATGCAGAGATGCAGGTTCAAACCCACAATTACAGGCAGTGCAGCTGTGAGGACACATAAGTACAAACGTTTTTATGTAGCAAGAAAATCGCAAACCAATTTGAAGTTCAGTAAGAACTTTGCAAACCAGAATGTGAAAAAGTAAGACTTTGTGCAGACCAGAATGATGCAAGCCAACCGAAAATTGAGAAAACCACGATTTCCAAAATGAAGACATATATTCAATTTTGGAGTGGAGCACTAAATCACGATTTCTGCATTTTTGTTTTACAGAGTCTTCATTTCCTTTGCATTGATTTAAGAGTCAGATATCAATACCCATGTGTATCATGGTCGATATACAAAATCTGATTCTATCAGAAGCACAAGAATTAGTTGGTCAAAACTAGAATGTCTAGACTCACAAGACTTTAACAATTGTGGAGTATCATAATTGTAATAAAATTCAAGACCTGTCATGGATCCAGACGACTATGTCAAATGTCATAAGGAGGTTCTCTACTACTGAAATTATCTACTTCAGATGATTTAATTCTTGAGGTCCAAAATGCCATTGTTGTGAGTGTTATTTGGACCAATCTTCAAAACAGTATCAAATTTCAAAGAAAAGCCGAGTTTTGTACTTGAACAATCTGTTGTTTTCAACAAAGATGAACAAAGCAAAGTCCTTGTCAAAATTTCTTCGGATGAAACATCTCTAAAACTGGCTCACTACCATTAACTAAAAGGAGGTTAATAACAACCTAGTTGCTCTTGTTCTGAATACTTTACTGCCCTCCTATGAATCTTTTGTGGAGGCTTTACACTTGATGGCAGAAAGCCAAACTTTAACATTTGACTAGGTCAATTTCTATTTGCTAGAAAAGAAATGCAAGCAACCACAAACGAGTCTACTTTTAGACAAACAAAGAGTGAATCTATTGCTCAGTTGAAGGGGATGTGAAAACTTAATCCTTAGGCATCTACTTTCAAATATAAGATGATAGGTTATTACTCTCATAAGGTCACACATGTCAAAAAGGATTGCCAAAGGCAACAATATCATCTTTCCCACACAACAAAAAGCTACATGGTCAAGCGAATGTGCATGTAGTTGAAAAGAACAAGATTTTGAGGAAGAGTATGATCTCATGGAATGATGCTCGACCAATAATGCTAGAAGTTGCTGGCTATTTGATCCCTCACACCCAACCATTTCATGTATCACAAGGACTGATATGTACATTTTACTATAAATACAATTTTTTTAATTCAATTTCATTAGTTGATGTACAACACATGTAGTACAAGGAATAGGAGATATTCACATAGTTTTGTATAAAGATGAAGAAATCATTGCAAGGAATGTTAGGTATGTTCCTAACATGAACAAAAAACTTGTTTATTAGTCAGTTAATCGAATCACATCATTACTGTGAATTTCTTTTATAAGAACTTTATTTTGTCTGAAGTGATACAAGACAGGGTAATTTCCTTGAGCATTGGGCAAGGTGGCTTGTATAAGCTTGTTGACTCTACCACAGTCGGCATACATGCACTAGTAGTGGAGGGAGATTCCACTATAGAGGATGTGTGTGAGGATGCAACGCCTAGATAAAATGCACAGTTTGTTGTGGAGTGAGACTCCACTTTCTTGGACATGCAGGAGGATGAAATGCATTAGTCATATCAGTGGAGGATGAAATGCCTCAATCAAAATCACTAGTTTGGAGAACTAAAAACAAGGTTGTTAATTCAGCAAAGCATGTTTACTTTACCCTCGCTTCTGACCTTTTCATTGTATCTAAACCACAAGAATATTCTAAAGCAAAAGACACGCATAAATGGGAGATTGTCATGCAAGTTAAATATGACACTTTGATGAAGAACCATACGCGGGAGTTGGTGGAATTAGTTGCAGGTGAATAATCCATTGGATGCAAATGGGTGTGTAAATTTGAATTCAAAGCCAATAATACTCGACAAGTACAAGGCTTGTCTCGTTGTGAAAGGATTTTCAAAATAGGAGGAATAGAGTGAGTCACATTTCGGTTGCTTCTCTCCATATCTGCTCGGTTTTGTTGGCAGGTGTTTCATATGGATGTAAGACCACCCTCTTGAACAAAGATTTGGACGATGAAGTTTACACAATACAACCAAAAGGTTTTTGTGTACCTGGTTGTGATCATCTGTTTACAAATCAATCTAGTTGTTGTACGAACTTAAGTAGGCTACACAAGCCTGGTATATTAAATTTGATCAGCATCTGCAAAAGTTTGGATTTAGGAGTCTTTCTGACCAGAATTTTACTTTCAAAAGCCATGGTGATAACATTGGGATACCTGTTGTTTATGTTGGCGATCTTGTCATCACAGATAATGAGACCACTACATTTCAAAGAGTAAAATCAGATTTGTGTGTTGCTTTTGACATAATTGTTCTAGGCCTCCTACACTATTGCTTAGGTATAGAATTCTAGCAAGATGACCATTTCATTTTTATGGTTTAGGTCAAGTATGCCACTAGTTTCTTGAAGATTTTTGGGATGATAGATTGCAATCCTTCATCTACGTTTGTGGAGCTCGGGCTGAAGTTACCAGCAAATGATGACTTATCACCGGTCGATAAATCACTCGAAAGATATTTGGTGGGCAGCTTGATATGGCTTATGTCCACCGGACCGGGACTCTGTTCTACCGTTAGCTCTCTCTCTCTCGGTTTTTGTCTCAACCAAAGCTTATAAATTGGATAGCAGCAAAACAAGTTTTGAAGAAAAATTCAAAACTTGCAAATTTAATGATTAAAACCCTTGGTCCTATTACATTTGTAACATTTTGGGACAAACTTGGAATAGTTTCCACTTTTGTCATTGGGGGATGATAATAAAGACAATAAACATTAATTAATTAGCTACTAGTTAATTTATATAGTTATATTGATACATGTATAACATCCTCCCCAGATTATGTAACTTCTTTATGCTTAGTAAAATGCTTGTGCACGAGTATGTAAGTGTGTTGTGTGCATTCCATTCTCTTCATTCTCTCTAAATCCTACTAACACATGCCCTAAACCAAATTTGAAGGATACTAATAAAATCATAGAGAAAGAGACAAAATACATTTATTTAGGATTTAGTTTTGGAAATTAAAAAAATGACATGCAATTCAATGCTATTCTTAAAACTAACCTGAAGCTCATATCCTGGTTTTTGTAGTTGATCTCTATCTGCTCTAGTCAATAGAAAGGTCTTCTCCAAAGTTTGTGAGGGTTTGTTCTGATACACATATAACACCATTCAAAAATAAATTTTCTTCAAGCTCTAGAGCATATAGAACACATTGCAATTGTCAGAGAGAACACTGAGACCTTTTCAACACTACATTTGCATATATGCCAGACAAAACACTCAAAAGTTCAACTCATGCAATCTACAATAAATTGCGAGCAAACACTCCCAATTTTATACTATATACTACAGTTTTACAAGAAGTTATGTCTATGCAAAAGGGCATATCAAGATGTCTATTGAATTAAAATCAACACATTATTGAGAAGATTACAGTTTCAAACCAAGTTCAAGATGATGAAGAGGGTCTTCCAAAGACACTTCTGCCATATACTGAGGGGATCTCGAATAAAATAGCATAAATTTTGAAGAAAAATATTAAACTTATTTTCATACCTCAAAACAAAATCATTAGTATCCTACAAAATACAAAAGATCCACATGATTCAAAGTCAAGTTTATAATATTTGTTGTTGGTGTGATCATCCTTGAATCGCTTTCATCAAAAATCAAAGAACACTGTTTGACAGGCATTCATCATTGATGTTTAAAGAGCTCAGCTTTAGCAGAACAATAATACACATACATGTGAAAATTCCATAAGAGGTAAAAAATCTAGTCAAAGAGGATTACTTCATGAAAAATAAACTGTGGGAAGCTATAGAATTCAGGAAACATACCATTAATCTAAATAGAGATGACAGATTAGAGCTAAGCAACTCGTGGAAGCCCATTATTCACAAGCTCAGGAGACTAAATAATTAATGTTTTATGGCTGATAATTAATGCATGGAGAAACATTATTTCTTGCATTTGATATGCATTAATTGCATCCACTATGGTGCTTGTAAGGTATTCTCACCCATGTTATGTCTGGAGTTATCTATATAAGGAGCTACGAGTTGTAATTTTGAATCATTCATCCTTATGATGGGCCATAAAATGTGGCCCAAAACAGCAAACAACTTATTTCCTTCACAATTTTTTTCCCAAACCTTGTTTCTGAAAAAGCTTTAAATTGAGAACACTACATATGTAAAACTTTAAAATTTGTCTTGTAAAAGACATAAGATAACCCCAAACCATAGTTTTCAAGGCACTTTTAGAACAAGAATCGGGATTAAACAATAAATAAAACCAACAGCCAGCAACTAGAAATTCATCTTTTGGAGTTCACAAGAACTATTTCTTCCCATTACCATTTGTTGTTCCAAAAGGAGTTGCCAGAAGTCGCGATACTTCACAATGGTATAAATTAAATATAGTGCAAGACTTCACATTGGTAGAAACTAAATATAGCACAAACAATGCAATTTTATGTCAATGGCCAATTCCTTTCTATTTAGCGTATCAATATCTTTTGTACTAATGAATATTGCCTGCACCAGATTCAGCCATTCATACTTGAGATCCCCAAGCTCACAAGACTTCACAATCTATGCATGTGATCAATAACATTTAAGATTGTTACAGTCAACCAGTGCCCAACCTCTGTAAACAAAGCTCTGAAAATAAGATTATTACATAAACCCATCATCTAGAGGCAGTTAGCGGTTTCATAATTATATATAGTTCAAAATGAGGAATTAAATTTTCTCATATATAACCAAGCACTGCCCAATATGCACATGTATTTGTGGTTACTCCAACATATGCATTGGCCATGGAAAACATTCTGAAACAATTGATGAGTATTTAGTTATAACTATTAAAAGAGGTAACAGTGCTTTCAACCAACACCTGAGGTATTACAAAAGTAACCAACCTGCTCGTTATATCAACAAAACATGGTCTGTTACTAATATAATGTTGTAGAATGTTCATAAATTTGTATAAAACATCAAACATTTAGACCTATGGTAACAGCTATTTGTTGGATATACTCGAACACCGGGCATGAAATACATTTGGAAGTGGCATATGAGAACAGATAAGTAGAATCCCAGATTTGCATGAGCATTAATAAGTAGCTTCTTTTTTATACCAATGACTAGGCATAACCCAAACAAAGATACAGAATTTAGTTTCAACTCCAGACAAATAGAATATCTTCCATATAAATTATTGTCCCGAGCAATGCCTAAACTAGCACAGGCAGAAAATTAGACACGATCTCTAAATAAGAAACTAACAATTCTTCTATGAACTGCAAGCATATTCTGTAATTCATTTTCCCTACAGGACACCATACCTGATAGTTGAAATTTGCATATCTTAGTGAGCACCGAAAGTAGGGTCTCAAGCTGACCAGGACCATATGTGAGTAATACCATCAACTTGGGAGTTCAAAAAGGTTCTCCTAGGGTTGCCTGGCCAGTCCCCATTAGTGAAGGATGCCTCAGTAAAATAAAATAGAACATTACAATGAATCAGAGAAATGAAGAACAATTATATTACAATGCTACATAGATGAATGCTATTTCTTGCCAAATGACAAAAGAGTGAGTTGCTTTTATAGGCAACAAAGGTGGTTGGAAAAAGTAAGGGTCGACCATTATACATCAGAGAACTATAAAAATATCTTAAAAGGACCACAATCAAGTCAAAGCAATCCACTGAGATGGGTGTACACAGCTAGCATCCCCTTTAAACACAACTTGAGGGCCCATGATGATAACATTATAACCACAATCCCTAACATCCCCTCTTAAGGGCAGCATCATAAAGCCCCATCATCCTCAAAGATGAGGAAAGGATTGGCAGACCAGACTTCGTGAAGATATCTCCAATCATATCCTTCATCAAACAACTATGCAGGGAATACTATTTTCATAGAATTTCTTTCATAAAATAGGCTTGGATTTGCATATGCTTGGTGCAGAAATGCTCCTCCAGATGCCTTGATAGTACTCTTGTTGCCGCAGAAGTGTCCACGCCAACCTGGGGCATTTCAAGCTCCTCGAGAAAATTCTTGATTCAAATCACGTCCTTGGCTGCTACGTGTGCTTCGTGATACTTTCCTTCATGGTAGACTGCTGCTTCTTCAAGACACAAGAGACAAGACCCAAACCAAGGATGAAGATGTAGCCATAGGTATACCATATAGTGTAAAGACATCCACCACAATTTTAGTCATTGTACCCTATCAAGTCGACCTTTTCTCCACGTGTACTTTGTGACCAAAAGTGAGGTGCCTTTCAAGTACCACAAAATCTAATTCCCAACATCCCAATGACACTCATCAAGTTCCTACATAAACCTAGAACAAATACAAGACTACATGTGTAACGTTCGACAAATATTAGTCAAGTAGATGCATTTACCCACGAGCTCCTAGCACAAAGTAGCATCCAACTTGACACATGATCGGTGTGGAGTAGTGCAAGGCTTGTTATCTTCCATCCAAAACTTTTTTAGCAAGTTCAAGACATGCTTTTGTTGGGAAATCAGAATCCGTTATAACCTATACACCGAAGAAAAGCGATGAAACCCAAGATTTACAACGTCAAACATTGTTTGTCATTTCAAACAATGTCTTAATCTCCTACTTCATATCTTGGGTGAGAGAAACAATGTTTCTTGTTAGTATCAAATCGTCAACATGAAGAATAATGGTCAATATTTGCCCATGTGCATGTTTCACATAGATGTTGGACCCCACCACACTTCTCCTAAATCTACACACAATGGTCGATGTGCTCATAAGCGTGCTTGACATAGGCGTCGGAGTCCACCACACATCTCTTGAATCCACGCCGAATTATAAAATGATCTATCATTTCACACCAAGAAAGTTGAGCATGTTTGAGCCAAAGAGAGACTTCTTGATTCGACACACAAACCCATGCTTTTACGGTTCAACAAAACCGTAGGCTGCTCTATATAGATCTCCCCATGTAGATCATCATTAAGGAAAGTACTTTTTACATCCGTCCAATGCATCTCCTAACCAAAGCTAACTTCCAAATATAAGGACAATTCTCACAATATTCATCTTCACAACAAAGGAAAAGGTCTTAGCCTAGTTGATACCTTCCTTCTCAAAATACCACTTAGCAACAAGTTTAGCCTTGTGTGTCTCAATCTTACCATCAAAAGTGCACTTGGTCTTGTAGACCTACTCACACACCTCACAATATTCTTCCCAACATATCAAGGCACCAATTCCCAACTTCCATTCTTCACAAGGGAATTATATTCTTACTTCATTTCTCTTCCCGCTCAGCTATTCCAGCAGCCTACGTATGTGACTCAAGATTTGATGTCCATGTCTTAAGTGATGATTAACATTTTCATCCTTCGTTAATTTTTGGTGACATGGATCAGCTCCTAAACATTCGCATTAGATGCACCTCATGCTTCATTGACCATTTTCTTTGCCACAAAGGTCTACATACAAGCTTTTCTTGTGGAGGAGACTATAAATTTGCCTCAATGACAAAGGTGTCTAGTGCATCAAGGAGTTTTGATGGCTCAATGTGTTGTTGTTAAGGCTACGTTTGTCGTCTCTCAATAGTGCTTAGGCAACCACCTCATCAAATGGTGAAATATCCACAACTAAAGAGGACTTCTCAAACAATGTAGCTGCAAACATATACTCAACAAACTTCACATCTCTATTAATGATAAGTATATCTATCTTTGGATCAAGAAGAAGATAGACCTTAAAAGCATTTGAAAAGACTACCATAATTATTGGCTTTCCGTTAGCATCCAACTTCTTGCTCTTCTCATTTGAGATGTGAACATATGCAAGGCAACCAAACACCTTAAAATGTGCTAATGAGGGCTTCCTACCAATTCACTTCTCATGGGAAGGGACATCTAACAACCTTAGTGACGACCCTATTAAGCACATGATTGCCACAACTAATAGCTTCACCCAAAAAATTGTTTTGATATATAGTCATCTCTACAAGGTTTTCATTCTTTCGCTGCTTTACATCATTTTGTTGTAGTGTAAGCATTTGTGTTGCCAAAAGATCCCATGCATGTGCAAGAAACCCTCAAAGGCTTTGCTCGCAAACTTGCTGCCACTATCTACTTCAAACACCGAATCTTGTGTCATGATTGATTTTCAACAAATGCTTTGCATCCCTTAACTTTCTCAAAGACAACATCCTCACTCTTCATAAGATACACCCAAGACATCTTAGAGTAGCCATCAATGAAGTGAGAAAGTACTTGTTCCCACCTATAAATCTTTTACACATGTCACAAATATCTCTATGCACAATCTCCAAAGGCAAACCTACTCTCCAAGATATTCCCTTCTCAAATGGTTCACGGTGATGTTTCCCAAAGCATATCCCCCACAAACACCATAAGGATGCACACTAGGTAGCCCATGTACCATATCCTTCCTATACATGACTGTAATACTTTTAAAATTTAATTGTCCAAGGTGTTAATGTCACGATCATCTATTTTGACATCAAAGTCAAGATCTCTCTCGACCATTGTCGATGCAAAGAAAGCCTATAAACTTATACGATCTACACTTGAGGTTAAAATCACAAGTGGCAACCACATAGAAACCATGATTTATGTCTTTCATAGCACATTCATCAAACCAAAATTTAATTGTCGTCCCTTTAGAACATTTTTACTAAATGATGAGATATGAATAAAATTTAGGCACATCATACACATACTTAGTAGTCACATTATGAACATTAGCATCACAATTCCCAAATACTCTCATAGAGAAATCGTAAGCCACTAATATTTGACTCATAAGAGTTAAATGAGTAGAAAGCATATCGTCCTCTTGGCCATGTGATTAGCACAACCATAATCAACAATTTAACTATCACGAGATTCATGATGAGAAGAAGAGGCATCACAAGCGAAAGAAAAATGAGCAGAATCAATACCTTCATTGTCACTACTATCATAATCTTTACGTTTATCCTTCCTCTTTTTCTCTTTCTACAAGTCTCTATTGTACTTGTAACACTTGTTCTTGGTTTGGCCTTCTATTCTGCACCAGAGCAAACGGACTTTTCTTACCCGTTTACAAGTTGCCTTGGTTACCCTTGTTGTCTCGATGTCTTTTGGAACTAGATCCATATCTAGAATTCTAGTCCTGTAACCCATTTTGGTTCCACTCTAATCTAAGTCAAGAGTACCCTCCTTCCAAAGACGAGCATGCTCTTCAATGAAGCGTTTTGAGAACTCTCCCAAAGTGATATGCTTCAATTCATCCTTTTTCGAGAGCTTCTAATCAATGAGAAGCTGCCGATGAAAGAGATTAAACAAATTTCCAATATTAAGAAGCATAAATTCAATGATGTCATCTTCAAACTTAAACTTGTCACCACAATTATGAAGCTTATTCTTCAACTTGATTACCTTTGCCAAGCAATCCTCAAGTCACAAGGGCCGCATCACCTTTGATGTACTTTCCAAACAAATACCTTCAAATTGCACGAGATAAAGGTTGGTCAAGCATTTTTTTGGCTTCATGCATACTTGAGAGTTCTAATGTATTGATCATCCTTACAAATAAACTCTTCAATTTTCTCCTTAGTATCAACCACACACCACAAATCCTTGAGCCAAAACAAATTTCCCTTTGAATAGCCCAAGAGCAATAGTTTAGCCCATTGAAGGGCTCCACACTAATTAACAACTCAATCGTCTTATCCGTGAATTGCTTGTTGACTAATGATTGATGGCTTGAAATAAGTTGCACCATTGCATCGGGCTTGAAAAATGCTTTCAAGGAAAAAAAAACAAGCTTCAAACTCCACCATATGCCCAAGATCTTGCATTTTTCAATTGACTTCCCCAAACAAGTGGGAAAATTGTCCCATGAAAATCAAATGGATGTTAAATTTGAGCTTGATGATTTACGCACTGAATTGATGAATCTGAAAATAGCAGAAAAGTTACTCGTGCACTTTTTCTGCAAGGATTCCATATCTGCAGAGGGCTTGCCAAAATTCTATGCATATCCCATATACGTGTGATTTGTGATTTGGAAAGAAACAACATGTCCTCAACCATGAGCCTGGCGACGCAATATAGGAGACTTTGGGTCCTCTCCTAGCAAGCTACTGTTGGTAAAAGCAGATCAAACAAATCTTTTGGGCTTGCTGGTAGAAGCAGATCAAACAAATCTTTAAGAAAATCCCAAATTTCTCCAATGAACTCCAAGATGCCCTCCTAGTTCGAGTAACAAGATGCAAAATCAATCTTGAGGCTAGCGGTGAATATTGGTCTCCTTAATCGCTTGAAACCTCCACACAACATCAAGCAAAGGACCCCATTGGATGCACTTACAAAACGGACAAGAGCATTGCAATGACTGCTCTTGGAAAAAGATTTCGCTTGTATGTTCCTTTCACTATTCTTCGTTGGAAACACTTAAATGCACTGTGTGTTGGATTTCCATGGCGCCTATAGGCGATTAAGAATTTCATTGTTTTGTGTTTACCATGAGAAAAAGTAAGTGGAACTTTTTGTGATAGACATGGAATGTGTGCAGGACAAGGCTTCTCCCAATGCTTTGGGAGATGAACAGAATATTAAGCATATGGGATAATGACTAACCACAAGTCATCCATCTCTCCTGAAACAATATCCAACAAGAAAAGCATTGATATCAATACTCCCTTCTACATATTAGACATTAAGTTTTGGATCTTGGAAATAATTTCGTTTGTCTGCTACTTTCCATTATTCCTTGTTGGAAACACTTAAATGCACTGTATATTGGATCTACATGGGTACCTGTTAGCAATTAAGAAATTTGCTGTTTTCTGTTTCCTACTAGGAAAAGTGAATTGAACTCTCTTGGATAGAATGGAATGCGTGCACTACAGCCAAGAGTTATTGCCTGTGAAGTGCTATTTTTCTCAGAAGAAGCAGACAAACTATGGTTCCAGCCCATGACATGCTGTTCATATCAGCAGAAGGCAACATTAACAGTCCTACACAATTTGGAATGGTGACAACATTTGTTGGGGTTGCTGTGCTACAACTGCCTTTGCTCAATTGCCTTAGGCATCTATGATGAATGTGTCATTTTGCACTATAGGTGTACAAGCTCTTCATCAAAGTATACACTATGGATTATATCAATCACTTTTAAGTTTTTGTCCTTGCATGAAATGTTCACATCTAATTATATGCACAATTTTTTAGACCATCATGCTTCAGCATATGATCTCTTGCAAATCATGGTTCCATGGTGCATCATCAAAGCCCATTTTACTACTCAGCCCCTTTACTTCAAGAGTGCCTATGGGCCCATACCATCTACACAAACAAGGGTCAGTAGGCGATTCAGCCACAGCCATGTGACATATCCATCTGTGGCACCTTTTTCTTCAGAGGGGTTGCCTCCATGGGTCTCCCTACGTGTTGGCAGAAAGATTGGTATTCACAAAGTAATCTTATCCTTTGGTCTACCAGCATCTCGATTGATAAGCAACAAAGTTGGTATTTGAAGGATAGAGGAGCTCCAGAGACCAAGTTCCACTGGTGGTTGCTCTATCAGGCCTGAACCTGGAGTCAAGGGGAAATTCCTGAAGACTACGTTTGCCCTTGGCTGACCTAAAAGGGACTTTTCCAGTTCAGGAAACAGGAAATTTACTAATTGTACATAAAAACTAGCAATTGCACTTGAGGTGCAAGATACACTAGATAGGATGTAAATGTGAAGTTTCTATGGAAATGCATTGTCATATAGCAAGTTATAAGGAACTTCTAAGCATAGTTACTAGGTTCAAAAATCTGATTAAATTCGGAAGGGCAAAAAAATCCGAAAATTCAGAATTCTCAAAAAATACGGAAAAATCCGGTTCGAATATATATACTTATATTATTATAAAATTATATTATTGTATTCTTATATCATTATACATAGACAAATCATACAAAAAAACATCCATCTACCATAATCATCATCATCATAATGATTCTTTCAAAAGATTGCAAGAAGTTGCTTGGTCCAAAAAGGTGCAAAAATGGATTTTATGAAAATAAGAAAAATATTGCCATCAATGCGTAGAGCTCGAGAAAATATACACTTTTAGAGAAGACGGCACCTGAAACAGAGCCACAGAATGAAAGTTATGGCACATGCAAGTTTTTGCTGCTACATCTTCCCGGACCCTTTCCAAAAATGGCAAAAAAATTGTCCTTGTGATTTCTTCACCGAAAATCCAAAAAAGGAAAAAAATGCCAAAAAAGGAATTTTTTTGTGCAAAAATGTGGCCGAACCAAACCGGATTTATTCGGTTACTTCAAAAAATGCGGTTTGAACAGGATTTCATACAAATCCGGCCAAACCTGGTAACTATGCTTCTAAGGCATCGTCGCCGTCCGTTTGTTCCTACGATGAGGTTAGATGAAGGTTGATGAGAATGGAAGGTAAGCTTAGTATATGCATATAGTTACATGTTTTGGAGATGGAGAGCAAGTGATTGAACACAAGTGAATCTCCTTGTTCTTTCTTGCAGTCACAGATACATGCGAAGCTTTGAACATGTGTTTGTAGCGCTTGAATGTAAATGCAGGAGAGACTTGCAAGTCTGTCAATGAGCACACTCATGAGACTGTAACAAATTCGATAACTAGATCGGAATGTAGGGGACATTATTGCTCTACACACAACCAATAAAAAAATGCTATTGCTGTTGTAGAATTGAAAATTCCTGACAAATATTTGCGAAATTGAATAAACAGTGTTTCTCAAAAGTGTAGAAGACAAAACATGTGTACACATATTTGCTGCCCCAAGAACTTACATAAATATTGTTTTAGACAAGCATTAAATAGATGCATAAGTGTCTAGATTTCAATACATCTTGTTTCACCATTGCACTCCATGGGACCACATTTCTTTCGGGCATTTGATTAAACAATACACATGCCTTGTGCATGCTTCCACATTTATCATACATATCTACCGGGGTACTTATAACCTAAGTCACAAGGTTCGAGTTCGAGTTGTGTTCATGTTCGAGGAGGATAAAGTTTGGTTCATGTTCGCCAAGGGATAAAGTTTGAGGAAAAAAACGTCTTTTAGTTCAAACAATTTTTTTCTATCATTTTTTATTTTTTGAAAAAAAAGCATAAATATGTCAAAAGGACATAGTGGAGAGAGCTTTATATCCACTACTTTCAGTCGGTACATGTATATATATATGCAAAATCGCGTCAAAAACTCCCCATGTAAAAGTAATGGATAAAGTTCAAGTACATGTTCGACAAGAATAAAGTTCGGCAAAATTCGAACTTTTTCAATAAAATTTGCCAAACCTTGTGACGTAGCTTATAACTACCACATTTGAATTACAGAAAATCTCAAATAACAACTAGAAAACTAACCTCAAATATAAATTATTCACAACCATATACAAATCTTAAAGGCGCATGAAAATCTTGATGCAGTTTTCCCATGGTCCTTCCCAATCCCATGGCCATTCCATCATCCCAACTATTTTGTGTGCTTCCCAAACGCCTTCCTTCCTCCCATTTTTCTTCTCATTCCTTCCATATTTGCCGCCATAGCTCCTTTTCTTTCATTGATAGACAGTCTTCTTGGCTCAATCCCTAGAATAGCTGCAACATATGTTCATGTTACCCTATATCTGAGAATTTGACACCATAAACCCACTTACAGCCCCATTTCTCACTGCAAGAGTCATCCTCCTGAAGATGAAAAAGCTATTCTCCTTTAGCTGTCAGGCCATGAATTCACTTAATCATAAAATCTCATTCAGCAAGGTATGCAAGTGGAATGCTCTCATTCAGCAATATGGTTTAATATTAGTCTGTTTTTAATATCAATGTCAACTGTCTCAACAAGGTATGTCTGAAAATATATAAAAGCTTTAACAAACCAAAACCATAAAGAAGTGAAGTTTTCACGCCTTGTATATGCTTCCACATTTTGCATGTCTACCAAGGCATTCCCAATTGCAAAACCTGTCCAAAACTATTGTTCCATAATTCTTTGATAGATTCCACACCCAATTTTAAAGCCCCATTTTGGCGCAAGCTGAGGGGGTAAAGAAAAGATTGTGGAGTCTGGCTTGAATCACAGAATGCCGATGTCAATACTGTCCACTACCAATCTCAATCTCACATCATTATGTAAAGCAGGTCAGTTGTAGGAGGTGCTACACATTCTACCTACTACATACATACCCCCTGCAAAATATTCTACATATCTTCAACTATTGTAGACCTGTGTTGCCAAAAAAACCCTTTCTTAGGGTAAACAAATCCACTCTCTCATCACTGACAATGTTTTCAGTTGCTGCAAAATATTTTTGATAAAACCACCTAAAATACAAACCTTCTCTTATGCTTTAAATACAAATATCTTGGAAGATATTTTGCATCATGGAAGATACTTAGGCAAAGAAGGCAGCTAGAAAGCCTTAAAAATTCATTTGACAGCTGTAAAGCCAAGAAAAAGCAAATCATTTTTAAAAATTCTTGTCATGACCTCATACAGGCCAAGGCAGCAAGGACACTTAAAAAATCAGAGTTGTCTGTGGGGGGGGGGGGGTATCAGATGCCTTTGCAAGGTGCAGGAGCAGTAGATAGCAGCACTGGAGACCTGTGTGAGGTGTTTTGACACAGTAAGGGCAGTCAGGTGCCCAATTCAGGCGCCATGTACATCAAACAGCACCCAAATACTCTTAATTTTATCACATACAATCAGATTCAATTCTGGTCATTGATTGATTGTAACAAAAAAGAAACCAGAAATCTGTTTTAGTTTTGGGCTGCAGTAAAACCAGAAAATAATTTCAAAGATATTTGTTTTTATTAATGGAAAAACAAGGCTAGTGTTAAAAAAATCTGCAGATATTTTTACTTGTTCACGATATTTTCAAAGATATTTGTTTTTATTAATGGAAAAACAAGTCTGCCAGAAAGTAGCTGCCGGACAGATGCAAGATAAGAGCTGCCGGAAAGGCTCGCCTCTTTCCGGCAATGAGTCCCTTGACCTCTCCCCACAACCACTCAACTCCATTGATGTCTCCGCCAAACATTTTTATAGATTGTTAATGATGTCATTATTCAGCCCCTCTCTCCAAGGTCATTGATCATAGCCTAAGGATTCCTCTTGGGTAGCTAAGAGTCCGTTCCAACCAGTTACGAATGAAGTAGGACCACCTTAGTCCTCATCGTTAAGGAATTTACCATCTTTGTTTTCTCTATAAGGTGGAGAATGAGGAGACCTTTAATTTCAAATGTCCTACCTACTAAGAGATTTTAAGAAGGCATTACTCTTTGAATAGAGATATGGGAGGATCCCTATCTAGCTAACAATCAGATTACCTCCTTTCAGCCTATCCCAAAAGGTAGGATACGAAGCATACCTAGAATGTGATTCTCAAGAAAATGGTGTCATGCACTAAGATGGTGTCCTTCTTGATGTTTTGCTACTAGGATATTCCAACCTGCTTGCCCACCTAATAGGCGTTGTGGATTTTTCCTCCCCAATGTTGAGGCCTATTACTTCTCTTGGCCCACAATCAAAGCACAGGGACAAGCACATTACACTAATTTCCTCTATTAATTTTGGAAATTTATTGACCTTGGGTGTTGGGAAGGTTTTTGGGTGTTGGGAAGGTGTGATGAATGATTTATCAATGTTATCATATAAATATTTGAAATTTCCTATATTTTTATATTTTCCTTTATTTTTAATAAATTAATAGCCATCCCCTGCCGTCCCCTAAAAAAGGCCTCCAAAAAAATCCGTCCCGGAAACACGTCCCCCGTCCCCTGCCGTCCCTGTCCCAGAAACTTGGTGGAACATAACTAATTTCCTCTACCCCAAGCTCATTTATACAAACAAATAATTAATTTCTTCCTTGGATTGCCCCCAATGCAGTATGCATATTAACACACAGTGACCTGCCCTTGACAATTTATCTATGGACTTTAAGAGATCATAATACAAAATGTCAGTCACGGCTCATTATGACACATACACAACTACATAATCTAGAGTGCATACTAACACACAGTGACCTGCCCTTGACAATTTATCTAAGAACTTTAAGAGATCATTATACAAAATGTCAGTCACGGCTCATGATGACACATACACAACTACATAATCTAGAGTCATCTGAACTTAATAACCGATACCATGGTTCTAAAACTTGCCAAACTCACGAATCAGAAGGATTTAAGAGATCATTATAAAAAAATCAGACGTGGCCCACGATGGTGTATACACAGCTGCATAATCTAGAACACCCTGAACTTAGTGATGAATACCATAGGTTTAAAACTTGCCAAGCTCTGAGCCAGAAGGCTCAGTGAGTACCTCACCAGTAACTCAGATGGCAAGTTTCTGGCAAGTACTCACCAAGTAAAGCAGTTAGAAATTTGTAAGTGCATGCCTCAAGCTCACCAAATTATAAAAGTCACTTTAAAAAGGATCATTTTTCACTTTGTTAAACACTTTTCTGCTCTTTCATGCTACAATGTATTTGACCGTTTTGGAGTTGCAGTAAAGTGACTATAATTGGATTTGAAGGAGATTTTGATGAGTGGAGTTCAATTTGAAAGGTGAGTTCTTAGCTTTTTGGTTTTTGTTTTGGGTTCTTAAAGTTTTTCTTCAATTTAAATTCTGTTCCAGGATTTCAAGTCTTTTTATTTTTATTTTTTCCAGTTTTACTCTTTCAAAGTTTTTACCGAGTCCCAAGTCCGAGTCCGAGTCAAAATTTTGGGCTGCCAAGTTTTTGTGGAGTCTAAATTTTATGACTATGAGCAATACTCTTCAAGCTCCTATCACAGATATAAGACACGGGTTCTGATACTGTATTTAAAATTCGAGTGAGAGGAAAAGAATAAGAAAAAAATGTTTTTTTATTGAAATCATTACATGGCCTCTTTATTTACACCCAGATTCGTCACTACCAGCCTTGATTAGACATCTGACCGCAATATTTAAAATGATAGCAATATCTTACATCGAAAGCCAAGAATAATTAAACAAGCATAATATACAATGCAAACTCACCCATCTACAGTTATTGGAGAAGTGACCAGCTTTGTTGGGAGTATTGGTTGCGACAAAGTTACCCAAAACCTGCCAGGCACCAATATATCATTTAAGTCCAAAATCATATATGATCAAACCACACTAAAGTAAAAATATACCTGCACAATCAAAGAGAAATAAAAAAACAATTACAATGTCTCACCTGATCCTAATTTGGAAGTACAAACAAAACTTTAGAATTTCAATTTGGCATGTTTCATTGACAATTTCTTCCTATTTTATTTGGTATACATTGCAGGATGTTTCAATCAAAGTAAATAATGGGCAAAGAACTGTATAGACTGAAGACTAAGATAAAGATTCAATAGTGGCCTTTTATTTACAATTGCCCGCAAACCACACATGCATAAAGAAGCCTTAAATGATGAACACAGTAAGCAAAGCTAGACTGTATGCTCAGTGCATATTTTATCAAGAAGATCCAAACAATCCAAGCATGTGTTTTTTTATGTCAGAATTCTATTTATTATTTCTTGCTTATGTTCGAAAAACTGACGATTCAATGTCTTTGAAGTCAGGTGGCAACAACAAGATTGTCCACGGCAACGGTCTTTAGAGACACTTTCTGAAACCAGATCTCTTAATGTCTGATTGTTGGCAGATACCAAAAAAGAAAGACAAGTGTTCGAAAGAAAGTAGGATTCATTGTCGATAATACATATCACAAAACTATGAATCGCAACAAGTAGTGATCAAGTTCTGAACTGCTAACTGCATATAAACAACTAACGTCCTTAAAATTGGAAACAACAAGAACCCAACTTTCCAAGTGAAAATCGAAAGCCCTTTGTGAGCATTTTGTCAGTAAAACCAAATATGAATCATGGCATTGGCATAAAAATAAAATGCCTCACATACAAACATCATTCCCAAATACTTAACGAAATTGAGCACAGGATGAAAGAGCATACGGATCTCCACGATTGACGCGACAGATATCACAGTAAAACTGAGGAGGAGGCTCTGGTTGAAAACCTTCTACAGGATTTTCTGGAATAATAACACAGCCTACATGTTGCCAAACTCCACATTTGGGAGCATCACACTGCATAATTATATTCAAAAGCAATAATTAGTAAACTCTTAGCCCCCAGAAATAGGTACTAACATTATATTTATTTTAATAAACACAACTGAAGAACATGGTTACTAACATAGTTATGATTTCACCAATGAACCCATAAAACATGATTTTGTACTAGTAAAATGTGAAAGATAAAACATTTCGGTTCAGTATGTGCAGAATGAAAACATCTCTTGCCCAAATAAAACTGCAAGATACATACTATTCTAAAAATAAAATTCATGACTTCCTTAAACAGAGAGATTTTGAGCATGCCCTCACAAATAAGAAGCATGAGACTAGTGTTGAAAATACATAAACAAATTCAGGTCCGCCTTTTAGCAAATTGCATAGGCAGTTTTGAAAGAAGGGGATAGAAAAAAGGGATGACTTTGATTTGTAACATCTTCCTTAAAGTATAGATTACTAAATGAATAAGATCCTTGAGCATTGTATGCACTTAAAATGACACACATAGAATTATGCAGCATTTATTGCATATAGTTCAAAAGATAATGCAATATATACAGTATTTCTGCCATTAATTTTTCAAAACAACAGTCAAATGAAAAGAAACTAACTTGAATCATGGAACCCATATCCATGGAATTTCCACAGGGGCAGCACGTCTTATTAGATTCTGGTAGAACTAGTTCCTCGATAGCATCTGAACGTGGTACAACATTTAGACTTGGAGCATTTCGATTTTTTGAAGCTAACTCAGAAGCCTCATGCCCATTCATCTTCCTGTAAAGAATGTGCACACAAAATTAAGCTTTGTTGTCCTGTACAACATGAAAATTTGGAATGCATAGTGTAGATGATATACATTTCGAACTTCAATGTTCAAAAGAAAAAAATTAGTAATAAGATCCAAATATTGTTATGACTAGATAATAAAATGCAAAGACACAGATATCTAACATACATGAAAATACACATAAAAACCTAGGTATCCGGTATGGGTACTGGTGCAGATACAGGTACGGAGTCCAGTACACCAATATGGCAAATTTTTTGGGGCTTGGATACAGCTTTGGGTATAGCCGTACAAAAATATATATAAAATATTCAAATATTCGAAAATATAACCAGAAGCACAAAATTAACCATATAATATGTGCATAAAGTAAACAAAATAAGCTAAATAACCAGGAGACATACTGAAAATCCAACATAAATGTCATTTTATTCATTGCTCAAACTTAGAACAATTACATATCCAAATCTGTAGACTTTCCACCATTATAAATGTCTTCTCATTATGATTAGCAAGTGAGCTTCAAAACACAATGAAATGCTCACAACTGTCATAATGTTGCCTGCAGAAAAGTGTCAGCTAAAATCTTCTGTTTTCTTCCTATGACAGACTGTACAGAAAAGTCGGCTCAGACACTGATTCACAATTTCTTGATCAGTAGCTGGCCCCTTGCTTGAATTCACTAGTTTTTAAATAAATTTCTGTCAACTGGAGGCTGGAAATACTGTTTGTTGACCATCACCTGTCATTGCTTTTGTTCTCCTTGGCAGCCATGGTTAGAAGGTTTGGCTCAACCTGGCACATGCACATGTTGATTGAATCTGCCATTAAATAATTTAAGAATGTTCAAACATAAAAAAATGTATACATTTTGATCCCAAGGGCACCAGATCAGAACTGCACATAAGCCATGAAGTATCTTTTAGGGTTTTTGTTGTTTTTTAATCAAAAATCAACGTCAATTTTGTCTTTTTGACCAAAACTCAACATTTGTAAAAATCTGTTTTTGACTGGGTTTTCTGCAGAAACACGCAGGGTACAGCAGAACGTTCAGCCATGGGCCCTCTCTGCTGCATCATGTTTAATAAGCATGGAGGTTTCCTATGAAGGTAGCCAAAGGCCTCCAAGGTAGGTGTAGTATCTGAGCTCTGATTTGAGGCTAATTTGCATACTGTGTCAGAAAATTTTGGTGTTAAGATTGCTATTGAATGATTTGAATCCTCTCTCACTCTTCTTGTTAAGTAAGATATATCATCTAGAAGCTCTTGCATAGGAGCACGGGGGCACTTGGATCTCCTGGTGAAAGGATTCATACTATTATTTCTGTTCAATTGAGACACCATAGGACCAATAGAATTGAATATCACTAAACTTTGTTTGTTGTAATGGACAAAGATCTATTAACAACTAACTCATTTATTTCATGGTCCTTTTGTTCTTTAATTTTTCCTTTAACAACATTGACCTTACCTCGAATATAGAAATCTGGCAATCAACAAGAGGAGGTAGGTAAGGTCAATGGCACTGAAGGAAAAGATTAAAGAACAAAAAGGACCATGAAATAAATGAGTTAGTCAATAGATTTTTGTCTATTACAACAACAAAGTATAATCACATTTGATTCTATTGACCAATAGTATCTCAACTGAATAGAAGTAATAATAAAAATCCTTTCACAAGGAGATCCAAAAGGAGATCCAAATGGCCCCCATGCTTCTGTACAAGAGCTACTAAATGGTATATCTTACTTAACAGGAATAATGATAGGTAGAGTATTCAGATCCTTCTATAGAAATCTTACCACCAAAATTTTCTAAAACAGTATACAAATTAACCTCGAATCAGAGCTCAGATACTACACCTACCTCAGTGGTCTTTGGCTATCTTCATGGGAAACCTCTATGCTTATTACGCAGGATACAACAGAGAGGGCCCGTGGCTGGAAGTGGAACAAATAGATTCTTGGATGCCATATAGTCACTAAAGATGATAATTAAAGCTCTCATTGACCCATTTTATTGTAAATATTTGTCTCTGCCTCGCATTCCTTATATTCTGTCTGGGCTTACATCATGTTTACTTGCTATACATTACATTCACATTTAACCTTTCTGATCATTTGAGAGCCCTTATATTTGTCATTGATTTCTTCCTTTCACTTCCTTCACACAAACTATACAAAATATTCACTTTACAATCCCCATTAAGCTCCAAGAATGCTCATCTAAATCACTGATATTCAGCTAATACCAACAATACAAATTTAGACTTGAGAACAAATACATTTGACAGAAACTTTGAGAAAAGTAATAACTAATTAATACAAAACTCATGGATAGAGATTCCATTACAAAGAAATGGAATCTCAAGGTTGAGCTGAACAAATACATTATCATTAGTATTTCTATCACAGAAACTACGGGAAACTAAACCTGTTTGACCCCGGATAGGATACGGCAGTACAGTAACTAATAATTAAAAAATATAAAAACTCTAAATGGATAAATGTATATGAAAACAAGATACATGTCCTATTAATTATAAATTTATACATAATGTACAGACCGAATAAAATTAACATGTCCTGCAAGAAGTTGCTTGGTCCTCTGAGAATCTCTGGCATTTAAGCATTGTTAAAAAGCTACATCTTCAGGACCCTTTCCAAAAATGCAAATTATAGCTGTAATCAAATGCTACTGCTGAAAAATCATTATTCTCATTTACTGACCAAGAGCCAGAATTACATTATTCTCGTTTTCACTCTTGAAAGAAAACATTAAGATATCTTCATTTTGATAGAGAAGTAATAACTAATTAATAAGAAAATCATGGATAAATGTAACATAGGTATCCTTGTATTATTTACAAGACAAGACCTAATATGTCCGCCCATTTTAGAAGCTCCAACCTTTAAGCATTGTTCAAAAAATGCAGTATAGCTGTAGTCAAATGCTATCACTGAAAGTTCATTCTTCTCATTTATCCACCAAGAGCCAGAATTACATTATAATTTTTTAAAATCTTAAAAGGGAAAGTTTAAGATATCTTCATTTTGAAAGAAATTGGAAGAGGTTGTGAGGACCAAATACAGCTACGCAATGATGTTGGGCTTTCAAGTTTAACTTGATAAATTGATGTCATGGATTCATGGTCAAATTGTCCAGCATATCAGCTTCAAATATGATATCCGTGACTTTTCATACAAATGCATACACGGAGATCAGATAACAACAACATGTTACATCCTAGAATATGGTGACATCATGGAAACATCTTCAATCGCCAAAGCCCAGGATTATCCATGTGTAGTACAAGAAACAAATAATAACTAATACTTTAATGTTCTTAACTTTCCTTGGGATCTTAAATTTTATCATTATCATTGCTTTCCGTGATGCCTTGTTCATGGTGAATTTGCCTATTTATGTACTTTCCTGATCTCTTTTTGCAGAGACAATTTGCCAAATTGATACTAATAATATTATTTGTACCAAACAGATCTATAGCAATAATAAGAGTCTTGTGCTGAATAAATTTTCTCCATTTTCGGTAATTGGCAATCCATGCTAAAGGCGTGTAATGTCCCCTTTTCAGAATTAATTAATTCTGGATACCTGAAGCCTATTTTTATTATTTTCCGTAGGCTAAGGGGTGATTAAAAGAGGGAAAATAAATTAATTAAGTGGTCCAAGGGTATTTTTATATTTTATTTGGAAAAGGGACACTTAAATTATATTTAAATAGCTGAAATAGAATAAAATAATAATAGAAAGATGTACTTCTATTATTAGGCGCCAAAGTCAAAGTTTCTAATTAAATAAAGCATTCTATAATGGGGGCGCCAAGTATAGAATGGGCTGCATGAGGAACAAATCCTATTTTTAGGATGAAGTGAAGATCAAGCCTTTAATTTTGCATATTCCTATTATTAGGATGGGGCGCCAACTTGAGGGGAATAAAGTCATTATTTTAATTGTTTTTGGGAGCATGCATGTAATCCAGAAGGGGGCACCCACTTTGGAAGAAGGAAGGGAGGTTATAAAGGCAGATTTGGGGATCATTGTAAAGACATCTTGGAAATTTATGAGTTATTTTCTGTCTGCAAGTAGCTTCTGCTTCTGCAACAGCAATAGAGGATGAAATCCCTCATTTGCATACGGATTTGAGGATGGAATCCCTCACTTCTCAGCTGGGCAATTCCATTCAGGGGTTGTAGTGGTCATTCAAGGTGCAAGTGTTCTGCCAGTTCAGCTCCAAACAATTGTATTCAGACACTGGTATTTTTATTGTAGCTGGTTGGAAATAATTAAATAAAAGACTGATTTTTACGCATTATGGTTCGTTGTTTTTATTTATAAAAATCAGATTATCGTTGTTATAAAAGTTAATTTTATCAATATTGTTGCCCTAGGATTTAACAGAAATATCCAGATTTGCTAGAAGTATTTTTTTCTGAGATATTACAAGGCGAAAGAACCTAAGCACAAACCCGCCATAGAAACTGGCTAGTCCTTAGAAACTCTATAGCTCTATGAGAGCCTTAGGGATGGCCAGTCCTTAGTGACCTGGATCTTCTTTGGGTCCACATGTACATTGTCTTTGTTTATGATGTAGCCTAGGTGTTGAATACTTTTAATGGCAAAGGAACACTTCTCTATGTTGGAATAGAGCTTGTGTTGATGCAAGGTGTGAAGAGCCTGTTGAACATAATCAATGGACAAACACTTCTTTGTTGTGTTTTTATCATGATTGAGCATGTTCTTCCCTCATCATGCAGAGATTTCCTCAATACAGACCCCACTTTTCTCTATTGAAAACTAGACTTGATTGTTGATGAAAAAGGCAATAAGTAGCTTGACCCATTACCAAAAGAAATGTATTTGAGAGCCAAACACCCTGACACCCCAACCCCTGATCTCTCAACCCAAACTCAACCATCAACCACATCAGAATTTTCCAAGGGTCTATTTTTTGACATTTTCCCCCCAATACTTATTTGCAATTTGAAATATTTTGAAGATGAATATTTGTCCCAATTTCTATTGAACAAAAAAAAACACTTTGATAATGCACCGACATTGTATATAGAACATGTAGAATCTTAAGAAACAAAAGATTCTTTTTAAATTAATGCTAAATTAGGAATTCAATACTGAAAAATATTTCACCATCATTTCTAAACATCGAAAATGTAGGCTTCCTTAAAATCATCCCTAATAAAAAGTGAACATTCACCTGTAAATATCGTCAATAATTTTTGCCACCTCGTCCTTTCCAATGAGATGTTTGTTGCCCCATCCATGTGACTTAGACCCTGTCATGCACAAAAGGATATTACACCTAAATACGAAGGGTAGCCATAATTATTTGTCACACAAATGTCTCAATGCAACAAAGTCTAGCCCCTATATAGATATCTAATTTGGCACGAGAATCTAATAACACCACAACTTCTTTACTTATTATTGTAGTAAATACTTACAACAGTTTGGTCATCAGTTACTGAGCAGTCAGCATGCTTTGAGAAAACAAAAAAATATATACACCAAACTGAAAAATAAAACTGAAACATTCCCAAGTAAGAACAGCAAATATTCCCAGTGGCACTGGCCAGCTATAGATCAATAGCAAAACCAACTAAACTGTTATACTGTTTACAAAATGAGAACAAATGCAAGCCCTTGAAATTAGTGACAACTATGGCCAAATATGAGATAGAATAATATTTTCAAGCTGCAATTCACAGTAACAGACAGAATAAGTAAGAAGAATAAAACAGGTGGACAAAAAGGTGGGGATGATGGGGAAATAAATTGCTAGCCTTCTGAAAGGTTGAGATGGTCACATCAACTACTTAATAATCTTAACCTAATTGCTTTATACAGAGTTCATGCATGTGCTGCATGTAATCAGCCTACCACAAACCACAAAAGCTTATAATCTAGTCCACTACTCATAATCAAGATCCAAATTTGGCTGGTGCTGAGAAAGACATAGCATATACATGCTAACAGCTTATACCTTAAGATTTGACTTTTTCCATTAAACATCCTTACTTTTTATCAATCACTTCAGCTTAAACACATGGAAACTTAACAATCTATTCTTTAGTAACACCACAGACTCAAAGATATACAACTGAAACAACCATCAGACAATAGAAACCCTTGGAATTCTCACCTTTATCATCAGAAAGCATAGCCATTATTCTGTCCAGAAGAACCTGTTGAATGATGTAAAACAACATATGTCAGAGATGGAAGGGCTTCATAAAGCAAATCGCCAAGGGAAAAATAATGTCAACTGTGCAGAGCTGTATGTATCAGTGGATATTTCCAACAACACCAATAAGAGCTATTTAGATTTCGGTAGCCAAGTAACGAAATTTGTCATCAACAAAATATGCTATCGAAAAGGAAAACATGTAATATAACATATATGAAAGATGGAAAGGTTTCATAAAGCAAATAGCTAAGGGGAAATATTGTCAAATGTGTTAGGAGTTGGATGCTACATACTTCCAACAATACCAACAAGAGCTGCTCAGAATTCAGTATATCAAAAAGAAAGGAAAAAAATAAGCACATAAAGAATAAGTAATGAACAAAACAGACAAGACTTGGAAGCACAATGAAACATAGAAATTTGACACAGAGAAGGGGCATGCCATCTGAAAAAAGAACCTTATCCTTTCAAACCCAATAAAATGCCCTCCAAAAATAACTAAATAAATCCATACTGCAATCATGCTATGTAGTGGACACAATCCCTTCAACTTGTAAAGCCTCCACAATGAGGCAAACAAGAGTGAACCAAAAGAATGACACCAAATTTATATACCTGTTTCTTCCCTTGTTTTGCCAAACCAAGCCGACTCAGAACATCTTTTAGTTCTATGAGACGAAAGAATGCCAATTTATCCTGAAAACATGCCAATGGTACCACCTTCATCACAATACTAACAAAATATCATCCATAATAAGATAAATATAGCCTATGTACCAACAAATACTTCAGAAACACTGCAGTCTTCAAATACTAATAAACAGTAGTAAAGTATCAACTAGAAATTGAGAGGAGCTAAGAAAGCTAGTTATGTTTTCATCTTAATACACCTGAGAAATGATCACTTTCTTTTATCATTCAACTTTCATGTCAAAATTTAACTCTGGATTAGGGTAAATGTCGATTTCCCTTTTAGTAAAAGATTTCCCCATACAAGCAGAGCACAGAATGAGACCGGGAAGATGCAGAAATATGCATGAATAGCCTTTCATGATCAGATTGGAGACAGTCCAGCAAGATGCCAAAAGCACCTTAAATTCTAAATATCAATGTCTTACATGTATGCTGAGAAAGTTAAAACAGATTAGGAGAATGATTCTGGAATAACCTGTGTAAAGTGTTTTTGTGGGTCAACATTTCAAAACACCAAGTGCAATTCCTCATCAAGATCCACAAAAAACTCTTTACACAGGTTTTTTCTGAAGCATTCTCCTAATTTACACTGACTGTTGAAGCTTGAGAACTCCGGAAACAGATTTCTCATCCTGAATAAAGCCATAGAAAGATCAATAACATTTATGAAAAGGCCAGAAGTTTATAAGGAAGCACTTTAGTCTATGTCATCAAAGTTGAAGAAAGAGATTTTGGAAACTGGGGCATAAAATGACTGAAAGAGCAATATGTGAAGGATTCATAAAACAAAGGCTATAACAACACAATATAACAAGAAAGCAAGTAGCCATGCAAGATTCATTGGATAAGGCCACCCAGTTGCTTCCAAAAGATTACAACGACTGAAGTAGTAAGTTACGGATTCAAAAACAAAGGCTCCAGCAATAGAATATAACAAGAACCCAACTCGCCATGCATCGTTTCATACTTCATTGGATAAGGTCCTCCAATTGTTTCCAAAAGGTTATGGACACTGCTTTTAGAAGCATTTCACATATTTTAATTTTATACATCAATAAATGATCTTTATTTTAAGATTATGGTGTATTTAAAAATTAAGCTTCATTCAAGACAAATTATTCAACAATTAAAGGACACGACCATCTGCACTATGCAATATTTTTGCATTGCATTTTTTTCTGGGAGTAAAATGTGTTTGATTGCAAAGCTGATAAAGAATTAAAACATAGGCACTTGGACCAGCTTATAATTAAAATTGACTTTGCAATAGTTCCAAATAAAATTCTTCAGCTAAAATATAAATTTAAAACTTTTAGAACATCCACACATTTATCTTTACTTTCCATTGCCACAAAATGACTTACATAGTAAAAACTCTATACATTTAGAAACAGCAAAAGAATTCTTAGTCTCGCTCTTTACAGAGACTAGATTCATACAGATTAGCAAAAGAGTTTTGACAACTGCTGCCATTTCAGCATTACCAATCACAGCAACAACAAACATTCCAACACTTCCCATTTGATTCAAGTACTAGAAATTGTCATTTAATGTAAGGTGTGTGGCATTTCAATCTCATCAGATGTTACTGAACACATTACAATTAAAATTTATTTTAGAAGCATCAATCTATGTAAATAAATCATTACCAACTACTAGCTACATTAACTGTAGTGAAAAGAAATGATTTTTGCAATTTAGGTTTAATAATATGCATAGTCAAAAGATTCATGTTATTAAGTGCAATTTATTTACAAGTTCCCCAATTAAATTAATCAAGTAAGATTGTCACTCAATGCAAGGTATGCGGCATTTCAAAATGCATTTTATGTCAAGAGTACATTTCACAATGAAGATTTCATTTATAAATGGCATCAAATGTAACTAAGCCATTTCTAACGACATTAACTGTAGTGAAACACAATCATTTCTACTATTTAAAGTAAGTTAGTCGATATTGATAGAATTCCACAATAGTAGTCGAGATAAATAACATAGTCACAGGATCATAAATATTAACGTCTGGGAGCAAGATCATAAAATAACAAAGATAATATTAGTACCAAATTGTACTGTGCATAATTGCAATAAAACTGTGAATCGAAATGTTACAATATGTCTTAGTATCTTGGATATTCAAAACAAAGAACCTTGTATCCTTATAGTTATAAAGATAAGTATATGAGACCTAGTTGTAAATAAAACAAGAAAGCAGTTAAACAATAAAGAATACTTCAAAATTTTCTTCAAGTTCAGCTTACACACGGTTTGGAATTTAAAAAAGGACAAACATATCTCAGAAAGCTAGAGACAATGCCCACATAAATACCGCGAATCAGATTCCCATGCAAATTATAGTTATGTACAAATTCCAGGACTGGTTATTTGGAATGTCAACTTCAATTAAGTTGCATACACCTCTATGTATGTTGGGAATCTTTGTTGACCTACAACCTTCAATAATAGACACGAATTACTTAATAAGTTTTATTTTTATTTTGTTGCTTAGAATTTTATTTTCATTACTCAAAGCCTGGAAATAAATCAAGCTATTCCTAATAAATCTAGTACTTGTTCCAATAAAACATTATACTGATAGTTATCATATATTTGCAAATTGTGCTAAAAGAGTACAGAAACACTGAACAAAGTGAGCAATGGTCCCTGATGTATCTTAGGCTTGCTTTAGGCACTTGGCTCAGAAGCTAGACATTGTACCCCCATAAATACCCTGCATCAAACCCTTGAGAAAATTTAATGTACAATGACCAGGAATGATTATTAATTTATATGGATCTTTGGCTTCAATTAAGTTGTGTACACCTTTATGTATGTTGGGAATCTTCTCTAACCTGCAACATTTAACATCAGTCACAAATTGCTTAGAGCGTTTATTTTGCTGCTTAGAATTTTGATTTTATTACTTGTGAGTCTGGAAAGAAATCAGGCACTTCCTGATAAATATCGTGTTTGTCTCAATACAACATTATCTTGGTAGTTATCATATAACTGCAAATTGTGCTAAAGAGTACAGAAACAATGAACAAAGGGGGCAATGAAACTCAAACATCCTACACCATGGGGTAACGCCACTTTCTTTGAGGACAGTCCTTCCATAAGCTGTATAATCTCTTGCTAGTTACCTTATTTTAAAATATAAAATCATACTCGAAACAATTTTCCTCCAACCGAAGGGGAATCACTTCAACTCTCAAGAAGGAAGTGTGAATCGATATAATTATCAGCATAATTTCCCACAGTGGCTCATAACATTGAATTTCTCAAGGCACATTGAATGTGCATACAAATTTATCGAGAGCTCTTAAGAATATATATCTACAGATATATTACCATTGACTATATCCAAAACATTGAGAGGCCTTGCCAAATTTTACTAAATTCGTAAAGATTCTCGCAAATGCCCAGCCCAGCTATGTGTATCTATTAGAATTTCTGGGTTAAATGTGTGAATGATTATATTAACCACCTTTTCATGTCAAACTTCTTAAACACATACGATTTCTTGCTAAAGAATGAAGAACCAATATTGTATCCTTATTTGAGAACTGGATCTAAATTATGTATAATATTTCCATCAAGATCCTCCACCTATAAAGCTTTATAACTGATTTGTATGTTTGGAAGAGCCTGTTTGTCAGGGTTTGAGCCAAAAATTATTAAGAGTTGCATTCAGTCATGTAATAAAATAAATTACAGGCCAAATCTTATTTATTTTGCTAAGATTATTGCAATAAATGCATTTTAGTCTGTATTTTGCTTCTACAGAGTTCTACAGTAAATTTAAATCTTTGAAAGGGCTCATCCACCGGCCTTTTACCCAAACAATTGTAAAGATAAAACCTACAAATTCTACTGTCCATCACAGGCAATGGATCAATATTCCATGACAAATCCTACTATCTTCACATTAGTTCTTGGAATTGAATACCTGTGTATACATTTTGAACAAACCTATCCAGTAAAATATTTGCACCATATGGAGTGGTGGCAGTGCAGATCCTTTCCAGCTATATGGAATGCATGTGCACTATTCCAAATGTGCAGATAAGTAAAATTTTAGCCTAGCTTTTCCATCTTTAGCATTTAGATGTTTAAGCCTACAATTTCCTATCGCCAAACACTTCCATACCAAATCTTACTAAAAAATATGAAGTTTCTCAGAATTGAAGAGCCATATAGATTATTTTCCTCTAACTTTCCTGTATAGAATACTATAATGAATTCATGTGTTTACAAGGACTTGTTCATCAGGATTCAAGCAGAATTTCAGAAATATTTCCATTCAAAATGTAATAACCTAACGCAGAAGGGAGCTTTAACTTAACTATCAGCGAGCGACTAAGCTGTCCATGGCTGCAGGGGTTTTGAACAGAAATTACTAAGTTTTATAAAGTGTTAACAACTTTAGGCTTCCACACTCCATACTGTTTATTAAAAGGCTTCTGGAAAAAAACTGTGTAAGAGAGAAAAGAGATGGACATTAGGGTCAGCTTCTTGACCCATCATTGGAATGGAATTTATAATTGACATCATAAAGCTTTCCATTTATAAAGTTTTAAATCAATTTCTAAGGTTCTTAAACATTAGGATTCAATCAGATAAGAACACCTAAAGGGGAAGGGGGCTTTAAACCAGGTAGGAGAGTCTACACTGTCCATGTCCACGGAAGATTTTGAATACAAATTATTTTAGCACCTTTAGGCTTCCAGAGTCCATAATAATTTGAAAAAAGCTTCTACAAAATACTGTGAGAAAAAAGAAACGGACATTTCAGATTGCCTCCCTGACCCCTCATCAGGATAGGAGAGTCTACACTGTCCATGTCCACGGAAGATTTTGAATACAAATTATTTTTGCACCTTTAGGCTTCCAGAGTCCATAATAATTTGAAAAAGCTTCTACAAAATACTGTGAGAAAAAGAAAGGGACATTTCAGATTGCCTCCTGACCCCTCATCAGGATGAAATTAAGGTTGACTTTATATTAAAAATACATTTATTAAGTTCTCCATTTCTACCTTTATCAGATTGCGTTTCACCCAGAATTGAAAAATATTGGCATTCAATTGTGTAATAATAACTAATGTCGAGAGGGACTTCAAGTTGCCTGGCAGCAAGAGACTAAGCTACCCATGGCCGCGGCAGATTGTGTATGTAATTTATAAACACAAATTACATAGTCTTGATGACTTTAAACTTCCACGTTCCATATCGTCTATACAAAAACTTCTGGAAAACTACGTGTGAAAGAAAAGGTATCGAAATCTCATCATCGAGATGAAATTAAGATCGACTTCATAAAATTATCGACATGTAGAGTTTTATAGCCAATTTCCACATTCAGAACGGATTATTCACAACGCTTGAACCGAAATTACAAATATTAGCATTCAATCATGTAATGAACTAAAGCAGACGCGGGCTTTAACTTATACCTGGCAGCTAGAGACTAAGTTGTCCATGGCCGCGACAGATTTCGAACGCAAATATTTCTAGCCTTATGCTATCTTTCGCTGCAACCCCAGCCGCCCCACATAGTTCTAATTCTGAAGCCCTCCGCCTCCGACACGAAAAACTGCCAAACCCTCGAAACCCCAGGCAAAATTCTACCACAAACCCTCTAGATGAGAATTGAACCCCGGACCTCCTGAATTGAGGGTTAGAAATACAATTTAACGAATCTACAGGAAAATTCCAATTCAAACCCTAATGAAATCGCCAAAAATATAAACGCTTCTACACGTTTCCATAACATACGAAAAGGATCTATTGCGTACTTGTAGCAGATTTCGACCAGAGGACCACTAGGCGGCGCCCAGGCGGAGACGTTTAGCAGCCGGTCACGTGGAATAACCAGGGTCCGGGCCAAACAAGTCGCCAATTATGGGCACAAAAACTGCGTAAAGGCGCAGATCGTCTAGGTGTTTTGCAGAAAGAGGTGTTCTGCTTTGGCTGGGCTCCTCTCCTCGCCTCTCCTTCTTTCCCGAAATAATAATATTGACCAGAATTTTCCAACCATTGGCCAAACGGAATACAGACGCCAACAAGATGCTTTTCATTAATTGGAATTGAACGGAGGTTCAAGTCCGCGCGGTTTGGTTTCTTTGGCTTGGCCGCTGTGTAGTCCGGGAGTTTTTCCACTTGCCCGGGCGCCGTTGAAGTTATCGTTTAGCTGCAATTACGAGTGTACTTTGCGGGTAATTTTGTGCAATTACGAGTGTGCTCCGTAATATTTTTCATCTCGCGGTGGTTTTTTTATTTTATTTTTTCACTCCTTGTGTGTACTTCGTATCTGGTGTTTAATGCTATTGGCCTTCGCGTACGTTCGAGACGCGTATTCGGGGCTGCGGAGATTGAGCGCATCTTGCATGTACAAGAGCAGTAATAAGATTATTATGTACTAAAACAAATAAATAAATAAAATGTCAAATTTTATTGTATTTTTTTGATTGAGATGTTAGATCCTTGATAAAGTAGTTTGTCTTATGTTAAGTTAGTGATTTTTGTGAGTAATTAAATTTTTGGAAGATTTTTATTTGTGTGATTTTAGTCATTAATTAAATGAGCTCAATGAGTAATCATCAATTTGATGATATTATTTATTGTTTTGTTTAATATGTGTATTGTATTGTTTATCCTAATTTTCTTATATTTGATTTGGATGTTATTATATATATTGTTCATTTTTGTTATCTAGATAGGTTCTATTGCAATGGAGAGAGGTGTTCCCATATACGTGTGAGCTTAAATTTGAAGTCCATTTAATCATCGTCATGAAAGTTTAACATTGCATTTAACGCCCATCTAATCATTACTTATAATTAATTATATATCAAAATTGGAGTTTGGAGTATGTTATTGTTCACTTTTGTTATCGAGATAGGTTCTATTGTAATGGAGTGAGGTGTTCTCATTTACATGTGAGCTCAAATTTGACGTCCATTTAATCATTGTAATGAAATTTTAACATTGAATTTAACGCCCATCTAGTCATTACTTATAATTAATTTTATATTAAAATTGGAGTTTGGAGTATCTTTTTACAAAAATATTTTTTCAAGTTTGATAGCTAGTGGAGATAGAACAATACCATTCTTCACCAAGCAAAAAGAAGTTTGCAAAAACGTAAAGAAATTTTATTCTATTTTTGGTAATGCGGAGGGATCAACAAACACCCAACAACTCGTCAGAGCTTCAGGAGGAACGAAGCTTTAACGAGAAAGAAAGAGGCTCCATACACAAAGTCCTCTACGCATGTTACTCCATATAAAATTAATAGTTAATGTGGTATGTGAAAAATCTAAGACGATAATCTCAAAATTGATATCTCTTGATGTATTTCACATGATGTGTATAACATATTTGTACTAGTAGTGTTTGATTTGGATGCAATCACTATAACTTGTATCATATTTATGGTATGATATGATATGAGGGTTTTAGAATTGTTGAAGCAATATTAACATGTATAGATTAACAATATATTTTTAAGAAAATAAAGGTATTTTTAGAAATTTGTTGTAAAGTTTTTTAGATTATTTTTATAAAGGAAAAGAAGAAGAAAATATATATTCATCCCAACTATATATGAATAAAGGAATACTTATAATAGGATTTAGGAGTAAAGGGGTAATTGGAAAGGATTGTTAGGGTAGAGAATACTCGTTAAAATTTACAACATTTCAAATTCGATAATTTGAGATTTAGAAATAAAGGGGTAATTGTAAAGGATTGTTAGGTAGTAGAGTACTTGTTTAAATTTACAACATTTCAAATTTGATAATTTGAGATTTTTTTACAACATTTCAAATTTGAGAATTTGAGGAAAAAAAAATTATGAAAAGAGATCTTATATTATATTAATGGAATAAGATACAAGATAGCTTTCAGTAAAAAAGCGGACGGTATGATAGCACGCCCCCAAAACCACAAACAAACTAGGTCAAGCCTAGGACAAAACCAAATGAATTAGGCAAAAGACCTAAGAAACCATCAAAATACAAAATTATATAGTAGCGTGAAACATTTTCGAAGTAGGAGGGTCATGATCGTGCCCGTGCCAACCCGAAGCTTTAGGAGGTCCTTTTGTCGGCATATGGAGTATCCCAACAAGGGGGATAATTTGAGATTTGAATACATAAGTATATCGATAAAATGATACAGGATTAAATCTAGACAAATTTATACATGTAATTATATTTAATGTTGATGAATGTGTTCTTTTAATTATGATCTTATTTTTGTGTCAATTTAATTGTTATTAAAAAATCATTGAGATTAATTTCATGTATTTTTATTGTTTTTTCTATAAAAAAAAGAATAATAAAAAATCATATAAGTGTCAATTTAATGAAAGTTAAATTTATTGTCACGTTAAAATTAAATAGACATTAAATTTAATGTTAAGAATAAAGGTGAACAACTCATCTCATTAAAACTTTAATTCTCATTCTAGAAATACCAATATTAATAAAAGGTGATTGTTTTAATAAATCACTAATATAAAGATAAGGAATATTCTCTTAAACTTTAAGATTAAAGACATGATTATCTTATTAAATTATAAGGGTAAATAATAGTAGGATGTAATGGTGAAGTGTAAATTACTTTTTAAATTACTAAACTAGTAATCGCATGTGTACAATGCGATGTGATCTCCGAACGGTATTTGTTATTTGATTTAGAGGGATAGTTATTAAAGCTATCGGTATATAATCGCGTTATATTGATGCAAATTTTCCCTAAAATTACATAGCAGTAATATATTTCATTAAGAGGCATATCTAAGAAAGTGGCAATCACCAGCTATTGCCATATGGATGCTTGAAAGTTAGATTAGAACGTCAAGATAATGTGCAATCATAGGTCACCCATCAATGCAACTTTATCTAATGAACTGTAATCTACATCTAAAAGCGAATCTTTGAGTGTTGCATAACATATCCTAAAATGTTGAGCTTGGCATATGTTTTCCTTGTAAGAATGCATTGAAGAAAATGAAGGCCTTTCGAGGTTGATGAAGTGGAACTTCATGTCTTGCTCCAACCTTGTTAACGTCAATATGAAGTAAAATGTCAAGAACACCTTAAATCCTGCTAACTAGCTACAACCGATAAGATCTTTGGTTTGATTTTTCAATGTGCTCGTGTATTAAGGACATTAGATCATAACAGAACACCAACTACAAAACTATTGTGTTAGCCTTGAAATGCTTCCAACTATTAATAGAAGCTGTGTATTGATCATAATACTTCTCTGTATCAACCACACATCATATTTGCGGAGTAAGAAAGAATTCATTTATATCAACATGTAATTACACTAAATTCTGATAGCGAGAGAGTCATGTTTCATCGGTTCAAATTGATCCACTTTACAACAAAGAATCTTCATTACATAGACCAAACTCTTTGATCTTCCTTGTAAATCATGCAAACCGACTTTTGCATTACTTTGTTAAAGCTTCTTTGAAAGTTGTAAACCCCTCGATTTGATTTTGAGGGAATACAAATTTGTCTTCTCTGCCTAGTTACAAAAAAATTGAGCATATGGACCCAAACTAAAATCATGACAATTTCACAGTAATTGTTAATATCCAAAGACAATCCCTAGAGGATGCATATCATTTGATCACATACCACTTCTACAACCTGATACAGAAGACCAAAAGTGGATGAAATCCTCAGGATAGTGATCTTCACCTCTAGTATTCCAAAGGAAGTGTGCATAGCTCCCCTACATGAAAAGGATTCCCGGGAATCTGTAGCATATAGCATCTAAAAATGCTTCTTTCCGTAGTAGGAAGGTCACCTAGAGCCAACTACAAAAAGTGTGCATATTGCCCAATAACTTCGACATCAGATGGATCAACTTTCATAGCTCTCTGAAAATAGTCTTCAGCTTTGTTATAGAAGTCAACAATTAGATACTTTTGTATGCTCTATGTAAACAAAGATAAGTCGAGGATGAAAAACACACTCATGCTATTGGGTTCTAGGCTCAAATTGTATATGTATTTTTATCGTCCCATATATCCCAGAGGGTTTTTCCATAATATATAAAGCTTTCATTGTAATTTCCCACCCGATAAGGAAGAACTGCATCCAAATTCATATGCAATCAAAATTTCAAATACAATTTGCTCTCTTCCTAATCAAATACAATTGTTCTTTGAAAAGATTGTAAGAGAATAGAAAACTACCTGTCATAATCCCAAGTCACAAGATGTAGAAATTGAGCATAGTTTGAAAGCAGAAGAGGATTTTCAGAATCTGCACTAATGGTTTGTATAATTTTCAGGCTCAAGCTTCACTATAATGGGGTAAACAAATCTCTGCATCGTTTCATGATCAATAGCTTCTTCTTTGATCACATTGCACTGCTTTTGCTTGAAATCCGCAAGGACAGAGGCAATCCAACACCATATGTCTTCTTTTCAAGACTCATGGGAGAAATTATGAACTTCACTTATCTTCTTCTATAAGATCATGCATGCGCTAAAAACAAAAAGGGATAACTCCACTTAAATCCAAGAATAGCAATGTCACAACAATAAAATTCCAGACTACTTTTGATGGCCATCAAATTTAACATAGTGACGTGAATTTCCACAAAGCCTTTTCCCATAGGGGAAACGCTTTGGCATAATTAGACAAGGATTTGTGAAAATTTATAAAACTAAACCAAGCATTTAAATTTGCTCCAAGGTCAAGTTCGTGACGACCACGTTAGAAATGATTTGTTATTCCATAAAGGTGTCAAATTATATTCAGTAAATCATTACAAATGCATTTTTAACAAATAAATGGCATCCAATTAAGATCTCTTCAAGATTCAATACAAGGTTCTTCTTTCCGACCTTTTTTTTGCAGCCTTCATTTTGTGTAACCATCTATAGCATGCTTCAAATTAGGAGGTAGAAGACCCGATGAAGCATATAGGTTCACATACTTCTTCTATTTCATCTCCTTCCATATACATTCTTAATGCAAAAAAAAACATTGAAAATTGAAATCAAACATGTTGTTAACCTCAATTTCATGGCGGTATACTCTAGTTTCACACTTGTTATCAATCTGGTACAATAAGTTACTCAGCTCAATTCTAAATTATTCTCTATAAATATGATTAGTACAATAATAGCTTGTGGAAGCTATATGCAATGATTTTATAAAACCCCAATCAGATCACAAAAGTTTTAGATTTATCCTTGATTGTGTTTATACTATCATTCTTTCTGAAAAGAAGCCCTTGGAAAAAACTTTTGTATATGGACGAGGACCTCGTTCAGTAATCATCTCTTCTGGTGACAATATTTATATATAATATAGGTATGCTCTTATTCATTTTCTCTTGTACCCTAATTTGAAATGGCATAATGACATCATCAAAGACCAATGTATTTGTTCAATGGCCATGTCCTCGTTATGATATAAAAAGTATATCCACATAAAGGTAGGCATAGATTGTTTAATAGTCATGAAAATAAATTTTAAAAAATTATGACAATATAATTCTTCTCTTAAATAATTTGTATATGTTTCACTGATCCATGAGATTACAATCCATTAGATACATCCCTATTTAGGTTATTAAGGTTTTAACAATGTTTTGTATTCTCATCCTTTGTGTACATCTAAAAGTTTCAAAGAAATTAAATTAAATGTGTGTCTTTAATATAAATTTTTAAGGATCTCATATTTCATACACTTGTGAGAAAGTGATGGTACTCGTATTCTGAGAGGGAAACTTGATTGTAGGAATGAGTGTGTTGATGGAGTTTATTCTTTAGGTTTAGGAACATAGATATACACGTAAAACCAAAAAAATCAGTACAAGAATATTTAGAAACCATCGTAAATTATTTTTTGACAAGATAAGATAATATCTTTTGTTGAAACCATTACATTTAACAAAGCTTAATGTCAACATCTAATGTAAGAGAACCTTTAATTTTTCCTTCAAATATATAGTAACTTATAAAACACCATCCAATGCATAAACAGTGAACTCGTCATAAGGCTTATAAATAATCCTCCAAGATGTAAAAAAATGTTCTCTTCCAAAGTAAGTGTTTGATTATGTAAATATGAAGATAGATCTAGATGTCTTTGAAACACACATATAGTATAGAGTTTATAGAACCATATAGTTTTGTTACTTCAGCATAAGAACAAGACCTTACATGGTATGTATTTTGTAATTTTGTAACAATACTTATATATAAGCAAGTTATGAAGCTGAAGTTCTCTTTTCATAACTTTTCTATCAAATTTGAAGCCTATATTGAGGATGCATATGTTAAAAGGATTACATAATATCATATAGTAATTACTAATAGTTTTTGTAGATATAGAAGCAGTTTGTACATGTTATACTCGGTTGTGGATGTGCTAAACAACAAAGCGGAAGAGTGTGAGTTTGAAAAGCAGTAGTAACAACTTAATAGTATGCACACACTGTTTTGTAGCAACAAAGAACAAAGTAGTAGGAAGAGTTGAAAATTACAACGAATATAGGAGAAAAGGAATGATGCACAGAAGAAAATATAGCATGATATAGAATGAATTTGCAGCAGTAAGAAAAAGAGTTCGACTTAAAAGAAAGCACAAATCATAGTTTATGCAACAACATTTAAAGAACAAAGCATTAGAAAAATAGAGCAATAATATGTAGGACAAACCTTCCATGATAAACAATTATAAATGGATAAGAATGTTATCTAAATAACTCTATACATTATAAAATCTCCAAATATGACAACTGAATCATATCACAATACCTATCAATTTTCTTTTTGATGTTTCTTAAATCAATTATGAAATTAAAACCATAAAATCTGAGACTATATATCAAGATAATCAAATGGGACATTAATGAGCTCTATTATAAATCATCGGGCAAGATCAAAGCTTTTAATATTAGACCTTACGGGTTATATGATTTTCCCCTTAGAATTGAATGGATGGCCCCTCTATATATGCACTTGGATCTATAAATTGATACCAATTTTTTTAATTAGTTAATCGAATTTACATTTAAAAAATCATGCATCTCTTATTAGATTTTACCCACTTTGGCTTATAACATTATCTTGCGATTATATGAATCATCTAACCATGTTTTTCACCTTGACAACAGCGATGATATCGTAAAGCATTTGGATACTCACCTCAAGATATAATTATGATGCATAGCTAGAATAAATTTCATGACTATTAAACAATCTATGCCTACCTCTATGTGGATATACTTCTTATTTCATAACGAGGACATGGCCATTGAGCAAAATACATTGGTCTTTGATGATGTCATTATGCAATTTCAAATCAAGGTACGGGAGAAAATAAATAAGAGCACACCTATATTATATATAACTATTATCACCGAAGAGATGATTCTTTGGAGCAGGGTCCTCGTCCATGTATAATTTATTTTTTCAAGGGCTTATTTTCATAAAGAATGATATTATACATTGTTGGTCGTCAAATAGGACTTCACGAAGAGCAACAAATGTCGGGGACAAGAAGTCCCTCCTCTTTAATGGGAGAGGTTCCCTTATTCAAAACGAACCTATTTACTCATATACAAAACATGATTTTCTTGTGGAACTTGGATATTTACGAAAGTGTTTTCTATAAGGATCATCAATTACAAAAGGACTGGGAATGAGAAACGAGAGCGAGCAGAAAGGCACCATTTAGAATTATAGATGACAGAGTAATTCTTTATAAATGCGAAGGTACAAGTGAATTGAAACAAGATCATTTGTATCATACTAATAAGATGAAATTTGAAAGACACAAAGTTCTATCAATAACATCTGCAAGAATACAAAGCTTCTTAATATAATATGACAAATGATCTTAACAAGATTAAATGAAAAGCTTAGGGATAAAAGAGATCGGATAGACGAAGAATGAAAAGCCCTTTGTATTGATTTCTTTATGATTTATTTACACTTTGGAAAATAAGCCAAGTTCTTCTTTCTTCAAAATGGCGAGGAGAGGCCATTATATAGTTTACTGATTGATTACTCTCGTAAGACTACTTCTTTTAACTAAAGATTAGTTAAGGATTGCCAATGCAATACCTCAACTTATTACAATAAATCCGAGAGAAAGAATCGGAAGAGAAGAGAGGAATAAGGAGAAGAAGACAGTGCTCATGGTGGGAGGACCCACCGACTTCAAAATGCCTGAATCTCTTCAATGCCTGCTATGTCTCCGCCCGTGGGACCGACGTGTTGACCGATAGACCGGGTCCAAAATCGAGGCACTTCTCCATTTCCTTATCAAACTCGACATGAGTATGATAGTCTTTATTTGCTTCTTCAATCGCCACCCGCACCTTGTAGTTGTCACTGTCTTGATCGAACAGGCACATTAGGCTTGATTCTCGGGAGACAACTATGGCATTATCCATTTCTGGAATCCTCAGTGCAAGGCTAATGGCTGCGTACGAGTTTGTGCAAATGAGCCCGTGTATATTGGTCAATTCGATTCGCTCGAATCGGGGTTGAAATGAGCTCCGCATGAAAGCACCGTATCTGCGCACATTGCATAGAGATTGGGAAACCACCAAACAAAGCCAAACCATTGTCATGCATGAATCATCTGTGCCATTGGCATAGGGTTTGCGTCTGTCATCCTTGACCAAAAATCACTAAAGTCAAGATGGCAAACTTCACTGTCCCCGATATCGGGAATGGCAGACTCTAGTGGTGAGATTTGTTCTTGCCACCGAAATTTGATCTTCATGTTGATAGTAATCCCGAGAGAAGCGAGTTCAAGCTATACTTGGGATGAAATGCAGAGGGAATGGATATGCATAGGAATTTAGATTAAAGGTTCGAGCAAAAGATATAGAAAGCAAAGCGATGTGCAAAACGCATGGGGGTTTGGCTAACATATATAGCCGTTTAGAGAGAGAAAGGTAATGAATGCGCATTTAATACATACCTACTAATTTGAAAAGCAAGGTATTCGGGTAGAGCGGGAAAAATTAGCACGAATGGCACTTGGTTATACACGCTGGCTCGGCCAAATCAAATCGGACGAAAATGGAACAATTCGTCCAGCGAACTTGGGACATTTGGGGCACGAAAGCACAAAGCACAGCGGCTCTACCGATTCGAGGCGAAGTGGGGAAAAGGCGCACAAATGCTCTTAGAACACGCGGACAAAAGTATGGAAATGCTGCGGCTTAGTCAATCGGATGAAAATGGAACAATTGGTCGAAGGTCCGAACTTGGGACATTTGGGACAAAAAGTTCCGACGAGCCCGAAAAGAACAGACTTCGGGTGAACCGGCCGATCGGGGAACAGAGGGCCCAATTAAACTTGGGACATGCAGACAAAAATGTCCGACAGGCCCGAAAAACACACAAAATGGCCCAAAAACGTAGATTTCTCAATTTCTTTGGCATTTCACATTATCGACAAAGAGAAAACACTTAAACTCAAAATTTTAAATTTTCACTTTCTTAAGAGCGGGGAATTTTGAGTGGACAACAACTCGGCTCCTTCGGGGATGACTTGGCATATATTCAAGGAATGAGAAAAGGTAAGAACTTAGACAAACTTGGGGAAGTAGACCAATTACCTTATCCATTGGGCAACGGAGTCATCGAATCAAACCAATATAGAGGACAACACACCAAAACAAAGGGAAAGAAAAACAAAGCGTTATGAGAATATACAAAGGACTCCCTAATCACCTATGACTTGAACAATTTTAGTCTTGCCCACTATAAGGAAGTGGGAGAGAAGAACCATCCATATAATCAAGGTAAAAATAATTCTTACCAAAGAAAGTGCCCGATCTTGAAAGGTCCGAGCCAAAGGGAATCAAACTTGCCATGGTCAATTTCTTACGAGGTTCATGCCTTTTATCCCACAACAAAACAATGTCTCCAACTTGGAAATCTTTGAACCTGGCTTTCTTATCAAACAGGACCTTAACTTTTTGTTGATGAGCAAATATCTTATCAACAACTTCCAATCTATCCTCATTCAATTTGTGAAGGTACATTATTCTCTTATCCAAAGCATCATTGAAACTGGTATCTTCAATGGCCTTCATTAGATGCAAGGATGATGCAACTCCTTTATTCAATGGCAATTGAGCTTCTACTCCATATACCACTTGAAAAGGAGACATTCAATGGCTCTCTTAGGTGTGATCCTGTCTGCCCAAAGAGCATCATAGAGTTTCTTGTGCCAATTTTGTTGAGACTCATTGACTAATTTCCTTATTATGGTCACTGATTTTTATTAGTGGATTCTCGCTTGTCCATTTGCCTGTGGATAGTAATTTGAAGAGTGAGCCGAGAGATGCCATATCCATAACAAAAATCCATCATTTGATTGAAGAAAAATTGAAGGATTATCATGTCACAATCTTGTTTGGTACACCATACCTTACCAAGATGTTTTCTTTGATGAAACCGCACACCACTTGAAGTAGTACTCTTTACTTGGAATGGCTTCTACCCATTTTGTGAAATAATGCATAGCTTAATACATGAGTATGACCAGCACTAGAAGAGGGATTAAGTGTTCCAATGAAGTCCAAACCCCCTTTGTTGAAAAGGTTCTTCAATTACAACTGGCTTAAGAGGCAAAGAGGCCAATTTGGGTCTACCCACGAAAGTCTGACAAGCCTCACATTTATCAACCCACTTGGATGCATCTCTGAATAAGGTAGGCCAGTAATATCCTCCACGAAGTATCTTATGAGCAGTGACAGTTGATGAGTAGTGCCCTCTGCATGCTTGATCATGAAAAGCTGAGAGTAGCTTTTTCTGTTGTTCCTTGTCCACACATTTCAAAAACCTTCCATCTAACCCACGTTTAAACAAGGCGTTTTCCCACAACACATATTGCACTGACCTTAGTTTAACAGTCCTCTTTTCTTTGGCAGTCAAATGAGAGGGGCATTCTCCATAGGTGAGAAAATGGGTGATATCAGCATACCATTCGTCAACTGAGCTAAGAAACAGAACGGTAGGAAGGCCAACTTTATCCTCTAGTAACTCATGTCTAGCTCCTTCAGCAATGAGCTCACAAAGGCCTTTTCCACGGACGAGCTTGGTCGGTTTGATGTCAATATCATATTCTTGGACCTTAGCCACCCAGTTCCCTCTCTTGGATCCAAATTCCTGTTGTGTAAGAATTGACTTAATAGTTGTATCTGGTACCAACACCATGGAGTGAGAGTTAAGAATGTAAAAACGAAACTGCTTAACAGCTTTAACCACTGCAAAAGCATGTTTTTCCATCATGGTATATTTTAACTCATGATCTTTCAGAATATAGCTCATAAATGCAATTGGGAGTTCGTGCTCATTAGAATCTTCTGAGTTAAAACAGCTGACTGAGGTGTTATCGTGGCGTAGCAATAGATAATAAAATCTTTCTTAAAATCTGGACATGCTAAAACAGAGTTTTTTAGCAATGGCTCTTTTTTAATATCTTCAAGGCTTCTTTCCTTGAGAGACCAACTAAACGTTTGTTTGCCTTTCATCATTTGGGAGATATTCAAAGTTAGCTCAGAAAAATCAGGGATGAACCTTCTCAAAAAGTTGATCTTACCAAAGAAAGAGTGCATGCCCTTTTTGCTGGTTGGGAGAGGAATTTGCTGAATAGCTTGAACTCGCTCAGGATCAATCTTAATACCATCTTTGGAGACGATGTGCCCTAATAATTTCCCCTCTGTGACACAAAAGACGGATTTTTTAGGATTCAAAGAGATCCCATGTTCTCTACATCTTAGCAGAACTGTCTCCAAGTGCTGAAAATGATCCGCCCTTGTTTTAGAATACACAGTCAAGTCATCAAGGTATACAACAATACACTTCCCTTTCAAACTTCCAAAGGCCAGATCCATAGCTCTCTGAAAAGTGGCACCAAAGATTAATGAGCCCAAAAGGCATTCTTTTTGTAAGCAAAGGTACCCCAAGGGGTAGTGAAAGTTGTTTTGTGTTGATCTCATAAGTATTAACTTCTACCGATTATATCCTAAGAATCCATCAAGCATAGATAACATTTCAAATCATGTTCTTTGTTTGTAAGACACGATCCATCATAGGTAAAGGATAATTATCTTTCAAGGAAGCCTTTGATTGATTCCTCGAAGTCAAACAGTATACGAATCTCACCATTTTTCTTTCTAACAGGTACAATATTGGCAATCCATGTTGAATGATGGATAGGAAAAATGATTTTGGCTTTCAACAACTTATGTATTTCTTGAAAAATGGTGTCAACTATTTTGGGATCAGATTGCCTCGCTCTTGTTTAAAAGGCTTAATTCCAGGTTTGAGAGGAATAAAATACCGCATTTCTTTTGGTTGGAAAGCTTTTAAATCTTCATAAGAGTAGGCAAGAACATCCTTATACCTCTTTAAATGATCAATTGATTTCTTCCTCTCATCTCATGCAACATTTTCCAATGTTCACGAGCTTAGGTTAGTAGAACTCCCAATATTAATTTTGTCATATTGGTGATTGTTGAGGCCCGGTAGAAGCTCTAGACTTTACATACTGTCGTGTTTATCAAACAGTTCCTCTAAACTTACCAATCCTTTAGGGATCTTGTTTCCCTTGAGTTTGATACATCCATCCTGATCCGTTTCTTCTCCTTGAGTGACTGCTTTGTCAAAGGGCACACTTTCACAAGGCAAGTTATCACTTCCTTCAAAGTATAGTGTTTCAAAATTATCTTTGAGTTCTAAGAAAGAAAGCAAATGTTGATCATTATTGAAAACTTGCCGCTTATTTGTATTATTAGGGGTACACTAGGTCGATGGATCATCTCAATGGTGAACTTATCTTGGGAAAAGTCGGGATGAGGTATAAGCAATGATCCAGTAGACTCAAGCTAATGAATCCCCGGTATTCTTCTCCCTAGGTATTGCTTCAATGGAGAAAGCATCAAGAAATTCAATGGAATCCCACACGATTCTCGTAATGTTTCAACCTTCCATTTTTCACTTGGAAGAGGTTTCGACTTGCTTTACAATCAATTCCGCATCCCCACGAGCTAGAAGATTCTTCACACCTTGTTCTTTTGCCACTGTAGTCCAAGAATGAGAGCCTCATACTCTGCCTTTGTATTATTGGTATTTTCAAACTGCAACTTGAATGAAAAAGGATGAAGTCTTCCTTCAGGTGACACCAAAGATGACACCAACTCCCGAGGAACCCAGTGAGAACAACTTCCATCAAACTCTAAAATCCAAACACCATTAGGATCTTTAGGTGATACTTTGGGGAGTTGAATTTCTTCAGAGACATAATCATGTAGTTACCATGCCCCATATCCTCATAGAGTATTTGTGCTTTGGGATCATCCATTTTTGTATAATATACTCAGATTGTTTCTTAGGCAAAGCAAATTCTTCATTTGTCCATTAATAGTACGAGTGCATATGACCAATCCATTTGAATTTCTCCACCTACATCCTTACAGAAATTCCGCTTAGCAACATCCCGTATGAAGGAGGAATATCGCTACTAAGATGGTAGCCAAAACTTTCTTCTCGTGCAAAGCAAAGAAAAGCCACTTGTGCATCTTTAATTCTTCCGACCAAGGGCACTTCCTTACTCTCCATAGAATAACAAGATCCATAAGTATGTGTGAGAGTCAAGCCTAAGGACACAATTATCGAGCCTATGACACATTCATGAGAGCCTATGGCCGGCTATAAGAAGTGTCACATAGAATGGTTTGATTTTGTCATGGACGAGGTGACGCTGCTACAGATTAGGTGTGGTGCGAAGGAGTGGGTAAAAGGCTTTTAGAGGTAGTTTTAGAATGGGAATTGACAAAGTGAATCATTTTAGCAAAAGCCTTGGGATGGGTTTGATAATATTCACCTCTCCGAGATTTGAACCTTAGTCTTTTCGGTGGTCAATAATATCAAAAACCCGAAGTGGACGGGCTATCATCATTTGAGATCCTAGGTTTATCAATTTTAGGAGAAACGGAAATAACTTTAGTAGTGAGAATTGATAGGACTCACCTTTGGTGTAGATGAAACGGGATAGGAGATCCTCTTTTTGCAATTACTGAGGATAGTTTGTCATATTCTTTAGATTTCTTGGTGGGATGCATCACTTTCTCCCTCCGATTTGTCCGCTCTCGAGTCATGACAACGTATGATTCGCTATTCATGTCTCTGCTACTACTTCGCCATAATCATCCCCTTCATCAATGCCTTCGGTGGTGAAGAAATTAACTCGAGATCTCTCAAATTCATCCGCTTCATCATCAACCTCTTTAACAAATTCCTCGTAATCTGCATTAACCTCTTCATCTTCGTGTTCCTCAACTTCACAGTTCCATGTGGGAACTTTAATAGGAGGTCCTTTAACCGCTAGCCTTGTTTGAGCAAAGCAGTAAACGATTTACGGGCTGAAAATTCCTCCTTGGAACGTCTGCGCATAGGGAGCATGCCGAGCAATTGTTTCTTTATGGCAATGAGATCATTCACAAGTTTTTGTACCAAGGGATCAGTATTAGGTCCAGGGGTGGAAGAGGAGGAAGAAGCAAATTTAGATTTAGAAGGGTCTCTCCTCAACTTCCCGACATGATTAAATCATCTTCGACACTAGCAAAGAAGAGTTTGATCTTCACCAATGTTGCGAGATTAGCCCTTCTCGGCATAACTAACTTTGGTGATTGAGCATTTAGGAAAAAACATTTTTGAATTTGATCTACAGTCGAGTATTTGGTGGAATTTTGTTAATCAACTTGTTGAATCGGGCCACAAATTCTCTCATGGGTTCTTGTGAATCTTTCTTTATTTGAGAGATTTGGGCTAGCAAGGCATGCGCGTCTTCTCTTGGTTTGAACCGGTTTTCAAACCTAGTTCTCATCAGATCCCAAAGTGGTGATAGCACCTTGGTCGGAAGGTGATAGAACCAATCAAAGATCATTATCTTGTAAAGTCTCAATGAAAAGTCTTACGAAGACATCTTCATGTTCAACTCCCATAACTCCACATGCAACTATGAAGGTCGGGATGTGTTCATCAGATGCACTTTACCATCACCTTTGAATTTAGAAAAGTTCTTAGGTTACCTCCGGGTAACTCGTGCAAAGGTTGAGGAAGGGCAAGGGGCTCCGACACGATGACCCAGGCGGTGGTACCGCCATTCTTGGAAAAATGGCTTCAAGAGGAACCGTAACACCAAAGCAGTTAAGAATCAAAGCTTGAAGATTAGGACTGATTGACTCTGAAGGAATACCACCCGTAGGGATTCTATCTTGGACAGGTGGAGTACTTGTTGAACGAGTCTTTCTATTTCTTGTTGAAGGGAAAGGAAAACCCTGCTGCTCCAAAAGCTGGAACTGAGAATCTTCAATACCAAGGGCCCTTCTCCCTCGAGTAAAACGCGGAGTCGCCAGATCAAAGGATGATCAATAATTACTGGTGGAATATGATTACCCCAATGAGTTGCCAAAAACTGTTGGTTGTCAAATAGGACTTCACGAAGAGCAACAGTCAGGGGACAAGAAGTCCCTCCTCTTTAATGGGAGAGGTTCCCTTATTCAGAAACGAACCTATTTACACATATACAAAACATGATTTTCTTGTGGAACTTGGATATTTACGAAAGTGTTTTCTATAAGGATCATCAATTACAAAAGGACTGAGGAATGAGAAAACGAGAACGAGCAGAAAGGCACCATTTAGAATTATAGATGACAGAGTAATTCTTTATGCATGCGAAGGTACAGTGAATTGAAACAAGATCATTTGTATCATACTAATAAGATGAAATTTGAAAGACACAAAGTTCTATCAATAACATCTGCAAGAATACAAAGCTTCTTAATATAATATAGACAAATGATCTTAACAAGATTAAATGAAAAGCTTAGGGATAAAAGAGATCAGATAGACGAAGAATGAAAAGCCCTTCTGTATTGATTTCTTTATGATTTATTTACACTTTAGTAAAATAAGCCAAGTTCTTCTTTCTTCAAAATGGCGAGAGAGGCCATTATATAGTTTACAATTCGATTACTCTCAAGAACTACTTCTTTTAACTAAAGATTAGTTAAGGATTGCCAATCACAATACCTCAACTTAGTACAATAAATCCAAGAGAAAGAATCGGAAGAGAAGAGAGGAATAAGGAGAAGAACAGTGCTCATGACTGGGAGGGACCCACCGACTTCAAAATCCGCGCTGAATCTCTTCAATGCCTCGGTTATGTCTCGCCACATGGGACTGACGTGTTGGTCTGTAGATCGGGTCCAAAATTCGAGGCACTTCTCCATTTCCTTATCAAACTTGACATGAGTATGATAGTCTTTATTTGCTTCTTCAATCGCCACCCGCGCCTCAGAAGTTGTCATTGTCTTGATCGAACAGGGCTCGTGCTTAATTTTGGGAGACAACTATGGCATTATCCATTTCGGAATCCTCAAAGCAAAGGCCAATGGCGACATGGCCAAGTTTGGCAATGAGCTCCCGTGTATATTGGTCAATTCGCTCGAATCAGGGTTGAAATGAGCTCCGCATGAAAGCACCGTGATTCGCACATGCACAAAGATTGGGAAACCACCAGCGAAAGCCAAACCGCTATCATGAATCATCTGTGCCATTGGCGTAGGGTTTGCGTCTGTCATCCTCGACCAAAAATCACTAAAGTCAAGATGGCGAACTTCACTGTCCCCGATATCGGGAACGGCAGACTCTAGTGGTGAGATTTGTTCTTGCCCCTGAAATTTGATCTTCATGTTGGTAGTAATCCAGAGAGCAGAGCTGCAAGCTATACTTGGGATGAAATGCAGAGGGAATGGATATGCACACAGGAATTTAGATTGCAAAGGTTCGAGCAAAAGATAGCAGAAAGCGGTGCAAAACACATAGGGGTTTGCTCATTATATAGCCGTTTAGAGAGAGAAAGGTAATGAATGCACATTTAATACATACCTACTAATTTGAAAAGCAAGGTATTCGGGTAGAGCGGGAAAAATTAGCACGAATGGCACTTGGTTCATTTGGGACATGTGGGACACGAAAGCGCCAAGCACGCTGGTCTACCGATTCAGGCGAAGCGGGAAAAGACGCACAAATGCTCTTGGAACACGCAGAAAAAGTACGCTGGCAACGCTGGCTCTACCGATTCGGGCGAAGCGGGAAAAGACACACAAATGCTCTTGGAACACGCAGACAAAAGTACGCTGGAAGTACGCGGCTCTACAGAATCGGACGAAAATGAAACAATTCGTTAAAGGGTGCGAACTTGGGACATTTGGGACAAAAGTTCCGACGGCCCGAAAAGAACAGACTTCGAGTGAACCGGCCGATCGGGGAACAGAGGGCCCAATTGAACTTGGGACACACGGACAAAAATGTCCGACAGGCCCGAAAAACACACAAAATGACCCAAAAACACAGATTTCTCAATTTCTTTGGCATTTCACATTATCAGTACAACAGAGAAAACACTTAAACTCAAAATTTTAAATTTTCACTTTCTTAAGAGCAGGGGAATTTTGAGTGGACAACATACACACAATCAAGGATAAATTTAAAACTTGTGTCGTGATATATCCTTTCTCCTTCATCTGAATAGTCAAATTGTCCAATTTTGCATGAATGTCCACTATTTGTGGGTGGGATTTTCTCTTGCAACAAAAAGAATGCACCCTACTCTTGACCTCAATCCAGCTAAGTCCTGGTTCCTTTTTCAACCCTTTTGCATCCATCAATTTTCTCACCTCTGCTGCATCATCCCACCTATCAGCTACAACATATATGTTCGTAAGAAGCACATGTGTTGCATCATTGTGTGGATCCAGCTCCAGATCATGTTTTCTCACGCATATTTTCCTAACTCCATGTTTCAAGGATTTCGCAGAAGCAAGTAAACTTTTACAAACTACAACCCCAAGGTTCATTGGCATTCTATTTATAAATTCCTCTTCCTCACCAAGGTGGCCAAATCGGAAAAAAAGGTTTACCATGCAGTATAGTGATCCATTGTTGGCAAGATATTGTAATCTCGACTCGTGGAATAAAAAAATGTGGCAGCCTTCATCTATTAAGGATGCATGACTGACCGCCTACATGAGACATAACAATAGTAAAGGTAATGTAATCTAGCTTCAAAGAGTTGGATGGCATTGTCACCGTGTCCATGATGACCATATCCAGTGATCATTGTATTCCATGAAATCACATCATGTTTCGGCATTTCATCGAATACTTTCCGTGGATCCATTATGCTCCCGCATTTGCCCATAGAAACATCCAACCAAAACATAGTTTTGCTAATATAAGCATCAATCGCATGTCGTGTTGCAAAATTTCTAGACTATTATAGGCTCAAAGAATGCTTGTGAGAGTAACTTGATTTGGCTTCACTCCTACCTCCTGCATTTTACATAATAGTTTCAAGGCCAATTCACTATAACCAAGTTGCACATACCCAACAATCAATGTATTCCAGGAGACCTCATTTCGGTCTGACATTTCATCAAAAATTGTCCAAGCATCTTCGATACTCTTGCATTTGACATACATGTCAATAAGGGCATTTCCAACATAGACATCGAGGACACATCCCATTTTTGTTAAGTGGATATGGGTTTGCTTTCCTTGTTCCAAAGCATGGAGGGTAACACATGCATAGAAAATACCTACAAAGGTGAATTGGTCGTGGCTGCACGCCACTCATTGCATCTCAATAAATATCATCAGAACCTCCTCACTTTGCCCATTCTAAGAACACTACACTATCGTGGAAGTCCATAAGACTATGTCACTTTCATGCATTTATCAAACACTTCAAGAACATTTTGCATTTCGCCATAGTTGGCATATGATTGATAAGACCAATTCCCACAAATATGTTTGATTGGTGATACCAAAAAAAATTCAAATCATAAAAATTATAAAATAAAACACTACCTATAATTGCAGAGAAATATAGAGCTCATACAACTAAATGAAATATAAATTACCATCAAAATAAAATTACCATTTGCAAAGAGGAATATTTCGATTTCACCGCTTATACAAGGTGCAGGCATTGATCAATTATCCAGGCGTTGAGCTCCGGGAGGCTCGGTTAGTAGGTGTGAAGAAATACACAAGCCATCGGGAGAAAACATTCCTCATTAATGAGCACTTCCTCTAACGCTTCTCCCGTAAAATCAATAAAGATGGGTATTTTTGGTTGCATTTTTGAAGTTACTCGAGCTATATGCGAAAAATCGATCAACAAATTATTTGGGGACATCCTCTTCACTAACGTACTCGCAAAACAATTGGCCTGCCACAATGTGATCTAGCTCAACAACTACCTTAGGTGCAAAACCCACACCTTGCTGAGGAGATGACCATGTCTATAGGCTCGATACATCAAAATAGAGCAAGCAGAAAGGGTTGGAACCTCGGTCACCTTCTCATAGTCTAACACCAAACCACCACTCAGGTAGGATGAACCAAATGTAGTTGTCACCTCCGAGGCAAAACCACCAACACTCTAAGGAGAAACAATTGTCACGTGAGAAAATGGTTTGGGTCGTCATATATACTCCAAGTGGAGTGGAGAAGGGAACAGTGGCTTCATGGGGATATCCACACATACATTTTCTTCGCCACTTCGCCTCTTGCCTCTACTCATGCCTCTCAAGGAGAAACTACACTAGGGCATGACAAAGGTAAAGGATACCGAGAATTTCCGTCATTCATGCCACTTACTACCGTAACCTCAACTTCCCGATCAATTTTATGTTGAACAAATTTCTTCTGTCTAAGCAATGCACAATTTCTAATTACATTTCAATGTCTCCTATAATGGATTGGTGATACATCTCTATGGAAACAAACTGTATCACCAATAATGGTCTTGTCTGCCTCAGGATGCGAAAACAACACGCACTCCATCACATTGACTTTGTTGATATAAAACCCCGACAGTGCAACATGTGTATAATAACTCTACACATTCCCAGCTTTCCATTCTTCACCGCCCTATCCCTTTCTCCATTCCTGAACTCACTCTGCCCTATCGGCATGTATTAAGCAAGCATAGCAAGTGCCTCCTTGGGCCGACCACATCGCCCGCATCCTCCTTGGCCACACCGACAATGCCATCAAAACCGTTGGAATTCCACTAAAACACAAAAACGTCCATATGGTCGCCAAACCGTCAAATTTAACACAATCGCAGTAAACGTCCGCAAGTGCCTTCCCTATAGGGGAAACGCCGCGTAATTGTATCAATAGAAATATTGGTGTAGGGTGAAGGATACTTGTTAAATTTAAAGCCCATCCATTAGTAGATATTATATATAATTGTATTAAAGATATTATGTTAAATTTAGAACTCGGTTGTTATATTAATAATATTTATGTGTAGTCATATTAATGGTTTTTAATTTTGAGGTTTAATATATATGTTATGGGTTTGATGGTTTATTTTGTAGAAGTTATAATTTTTTTATCGAGAATTTAAATGATTTTATTTTTTCCAAAAAATCGAAAAATTTAATGTTACTAAAAATAATGATATTCGTATAAAACAATTCTTAACAATTTTGAAGGTCAAAACGAACCATCTAAAACCCAAAATTTCAATTTAAAGATTTTCTATTTTTTTAATTTCAAAATATAATATCTCTATAATTGTGAGTCAACATAAATTAAAACTCAAGTAATAAAATAAATTAATGTGAATTATGCATCAAATTTATAGGATTAAAAAAACTAAAAATTGAAACTTACTTTAAAATATTGTCAAAAATAGTAAATTTTACTAAAACTAATAAATGTAGATAAATTTAGATTAGGAGTCATATTTACTTGAAGTTTATTTCAAGTTGAATAAAAAAGCCTCATATATAACTTTTCACGAAGGAAAAAAAGTACTTTGGAATTTCCTTAATATGCTCCATGGCCTTATAAGAATATGAAACTCTTTAAAGTGGAAAATAAAGTTATTTTAAGCTCGGTTTTTTAAAAATGAAATTTATTTTTAAAGTGGAAAATAAAGTAATTTAAAAATATTTTTCACTAAGAAATGCATTTTTAAATTATTTTAATCTCAAATGAAAACTTTTCACTCTTTCCAATTTTCGTTACATCATTTTTTAACCATTTAAACATAATAAGATAAAATAAAGTTATTTGTGATTTTTTTTTTTTAAAGTAAGGAAGTATAGACAATCTTTCATCTTCCAAGTTCTTGATATTACTTTTTCACTTCCCTCCATGAAAATAACAAGATATTATAAAAAGAATATACATTATTTTATAAAAAGAATGGTCGTATAAAATGATTTTTACGCTGAAAGGCATCTTCAAGTGAGAATGAGCTCTCGCGGCTGATGATTGTGGTAGATAAATTAGTGGCCAAAAAATTTCTCCTACATCAACGTCGCACGGATGCACCTCCACCATCAAATATCTAAAATCTAAATGGAAACGACCCCTCTCGCATCTGACATATTGCAGGTGAATTGTGATTGTTCACGTGTTCAAAGGGTGTTTGGAAATTTGTGAAATGTCCGAAGCCAAAACTGCTCATTCTACGATGGGCTTTGTCCTGGGATGTGCATTTTAGACGCAAGTAGAGCCTTGAGGCCCGCATCGAAAGAAATGACAAGAGTTTTGAACCCTTTGGTTTCATATCTCAAAGATAAAAATGACATATGGGTCGCGTGCACATGTGGAGCCATGGGAAGAGGAAGGAAATCGCGAAGCTTCGGTGTTGTATAAAGTTTTTAAAGAGGCGTTCTTTCCTAACTTTTAGTAAATAAAACCCTAAACCGTAAGTGGGTTGTGTCTTTTCTCAGCGTTGCAGGGCGCAGGAAAAAATGTTGTTGTTTATATCGCCATTGTGTGTCTCTCAAAGTAGGAAGAAAATGAGGGGCACTCGTGCATATGTGGAGTCATGGTGGAAAAGGGACAAAACTTGGTATCTTACATATTGTATAGGGTTTCAATCACCATGGTTCTTCCATACTTTAGCTAGATCTCGTAAGATAACTATTTATTTGAAATTTGTATGTGCAGGTTTCCCACGAAAATGGTGTTGTGGTGATCTAGGGATGATCATGGCACGCTCAAAGATGCGCGATTGAGTGTTTTCACCGACACATCTGTGCATTCAATAGAGGTAGATGTGTGTCTTGTTTTCCCGGTGGCTTGTTTTGTTTTCGACTGGGTGGTGTGTTTTACAACAACACAGCAGATTGTGTGTCTTGCAATATAGGTAGTTTCAAAGTGTCTTCTAAGATAGGCATGAAATTTGGGTTTGGTGTAGAAAAGAAATGATGTTTTTTGGACGACCATGTTTATGTCTCACAATACCAACATGGGATCGGGTCGCATTGTGCCTATGCGGAGACGTGGGGAAACACCACCAAGTTTTGTAGCTTTCTGTAAAAGACCCACAGTTCACCATTAAATGGGGTGCAGTGGTTTACACAAAATTTAATAGACGTGCAAGGTAACAATTTCAAAATATGTTGTTTGTTGTTTGTCACCAAAATTTTAAAATATAATGTAATGCCTTCTCAAATCCATATTGCAAATATTATATGCAATCCATTCTCCTTACTCAAATGTGCAACTTATAAATCCAAATATGATATAATTTGACCTAATTGTGTTCCCATGACTTCTATCACCATTGATATTTATGTCTATGTAATGCTTTTTTATCCATTATATTTAAATCACACTCGACCATTCCAAGGTTATAGCCTTATTGATGTGGATGATGTATGTTCGATTCCAACTATTAGAGTGTAAATATTCTTTGATATTTAATATAAAAAAGTAGAAAATGAGGATTGGTTTCTCATAATGGTAATCGCTAGCCAAAATGAGGTATTGATTTAAATAGACATGAACATAATGGAAGTTTCATTCACTAAATCCAAATAGATAATAATTACACACTCACGAAAAAAATAATGTATGTTCTTTATCAATTTTATGTTTAAATAATTATGGTTGTTTAGCCATAGATAGGCACCAAAAAAAATATATTGGAGCTTCTTTCTCAAAATCTAGAATTATGCTCCCACAAATTTTATGTATAAGTTGACTTCTATGAAAGTCATGTTTAAAATAGTGGGGTTTATATTTAGTACTAATGAGTTTTGGCATTCTGAAATGCACAACTAGTTTAATTTTAGTGTTAAGCAAAAGGTGAGTATATTCATATTTGTTCTTGCAATTTCTTGTTACACTTATTTTTATTGATAATATAACGTTTTTACCACCGGACAACAATATGCACGTATATGTGTTGAAAATATTCGAGGGATAGTTGGGTGTCATATATTAAGAGATAAGCATAATTCATATTAAATTATTCCGATTTATAGAATTATATGTCATGAAATATTATATGACGCTTAAACATGCTTTGTTCTACATGCATTACATGTTATGGATTTCATCACATTAACAAAATAACATTCAATCATACTATATATTTTATATGAACAATATATTATTCTATTTCTAAATAATGTTAATAAGTCATAATGTTTTTTTATTAAATTGATGGATGAATGAATTTAATAATATTCGCAAGACCAAGCAATTTTGGAACCCATACCAGAATTCACTACAGTGTACAAAGCCACCCTAAAGGATCCTCAAGCAGCTATGATACAATGGGGATACTTTCAACCACTTTTGAGTGTGGTCAGAATAAATTATTTGGGACATCTTTCTTTCATTGTTTAACTTGTGTCAAGAATGTATTCCATGCAAACATGCCACCTATTTTCCCTAGATTTTTGTGCATCCATGAAGGGTTTTCTTGTTTGTTGCTTAGACGTGAGTTGCCTCAATTTTTTTCTCCTTCACTTTCATGCGTTATAGAGAGAGGATTTTTTTGTGTTCCATGTTTTCCATTTACGTCTTGGTGTGTTGTTATATCCACATTTCGCTTGTTGTCTATTATTTGTGTTGTGTGTGTTGGCTAAAAGTATAAAGCGAATGTAGTGTGTGTTCTGATAACGTGACGGAAAAGATTTGGGCCCCGCCACCACCACGTAGGTCGCCGCCGCCACACCGCTGCATCACTTCGAATGGATTTTGCTCCCAATGATCCCATCGACCTTTATGAGGTTATCGAACTGTCATGTTAAATGGCTCACCCCTTTCCCGTCATTCATGTTGCCTTGGAAATCCCTGTGGAAATCATGGTTTTTAAAGGTATTTTGTCAACTAAGTGAAGAGCACCTCATTGGCCAGTTTTGCTATCGGTCGACACACTGTGCATTTAAAAGAATGTTATTTTGATATGTATTTCATTTTTAATATATTTTATCCAATTTAAATTTATTAATTTTTTGTCTGTTTATTTTTCTAAGTGGGCCCCTATTTGGTATTAATCACACAAATATATCGGCTCCATTTTATGCCTCAAGGCATGTTGTAGATCCACCTTCGTCTCGTATTGTCAAACTTTTATTTTGATTTCATATCATTTTAATAATTGCACTTCATTGTATGCATTAATTTAGACCATTCTTGTTTGCAAAGTTTGTAGACTCGATTTGTTTGCACATTTATAACATGACAAATAATAAATATTTACGTAAAGATTTGCGTAAATTGCGTGATAGTTGTAAAAATGTTTGTGCATTTCCAAGTTGCATATACTCATGAAATGTGTTGAGTAAGTGGGACTCAAGTGATAGTGAAGTGACCACGATCGCGTGGAAAAGCCCCACTGAAATGTCCATTTTCCCAACAAGAATGGGCGTGAATGACGATAAATTATTTATCTATTTTCAACTATTAACATTGTTGTTAACAACAATTCATCATTTGTTGAAGTGTTATAAAGACAATGAACATGCGATAAAACAATGTTTAAATATGTTGTGAACATTGAGATTTTTATTTGTCGGGTTTTTGGAATATTTTGTTTTAAATAAAACTTCACATACATAGGATTTTATGGAGCCATTCCACCTGTCAACATAGTGAGATTCATGCTTCTCTGCATATAAAGGAGTTATCTTCCCATGCTACACTTAGGGAGATATCTCCACTAGTATGGGCATGCATCTTCAATATGTAAAGTATGTGTCAATGAACATTAATTGAGGAACCCTTCATTCGAAAAGAGCACATGTAATAGTGTGTTAAATATTAATATAACTTGTTTATAAATGTATATAAAAATAAGCAACATTTTAAATTCTAACACAAAATAAGTGTGATTGAATCTAAATCTTGTACAAGTTAACAACACATAATTCTTATGCTTATTACTACCAATAATTGAAGGGTTCCCATTAATTCACCTGTAGCAAGATCTCGACATCATACCTTAGTACTTAGTTTTTCTTAAGATTTACACCTTGGTGGATGGCTAAAAAGCACCTATTACACTATCATACACATTTCAAACTACAATCCATGCCACAAATTCTGGTGGGTAGCCTCATTTTGCTATGCAAAATTATGGTCGGCTATTCATAACAGGCACAATAAATGCACTCTAGCTTTTTTGTCATATTTTTCTTCAAATAATATTGGTGTGTACAATGTAGTAAACATTTAGCCATCATACCTTGTAAATCATGATACCATATAACCATCATACCTTGTAATCATCATACGTTGACTTGGAGGATAGAGTCGATGAGAATGATGTGTTCTATGCTCTTTGGGTACAATACAACATATTTTTTATCTCTCTCTAATTTCGATTTTCATTGTACTTGGTGGGGAATTAATTTATGTTTATCACTTTCAAGAATGAAGGTTCGGGATGAGCTAGATATAATGATAGGCAAGGGAAACAAGCTTCCCTATCTACATGTGGCGGTCAAGGAGATTTCCACTTGGTCCTCTCTTATGTGGACACCAATGTGGTTATGTGTGACACACTCAACCATATGCAAGCTTCCTATTTATAGGAAGTGGTGTATGAGACATTGCAAAGCCTTGGAGGGTGAGAAGAAAGTGGAAGCGAAGGTAAATTCTCGATTTTTTCCCCTTAGGAATGTGTCATCACACTTCCTCAATTTTCTATGAAGAGTTCAAATTCAAAGCATCACGTCCACCATTTTATTGTGTTACCTCCTCTTATAGGCATGTGCATTGTGCGAGTGTTTATGCTTTCTAGCATAAATATTGGTGAGCCCATTCAATAACATCATATGAATTTGATTTATGTCCTCCATTTGTCTTGTAATATATCATTCCTCTATTTTGCATGTCATTGTTGGAAAATAGAATTGTTGTCAATATTCCTACTATTTTCCTGCTAGCAACCATGCCAAAATAGTTGGGGATGGCAATGTCGAGGTTCACGGGCTTGCACTTCCACATATCTTCTATATAGGTTAAATCCCGCACTACAATTACACCTCACATAACACCGCCTCATTGTTGAGAGAGCATACTTTGCCCCTCCCACTTGAACAAAACTGCATTGACATGATATTTTATGTCGTGAGCTCCTCCAACAACGCACACCTTCTCCATTCAAATTTGTGAACTAATTTAATTGTTTCTTCTATTTAAAAAAACACATTAGAACTTTTTAAATTCTAAATCAAGATAATTTAACACACTTGACGATATGGTTAAAAAGACATTTGCAAGCTTCCCCATCTCATTTTTTGGTTTTATCCATCTATCCCCCGCCTCGAGTTATTGTTTTCCAAATTCCACTAACAAATCTATTTCCTTCAAATTCAACCATTCACACCTCCTCCACTCTTCACTACTCCACCCAATCCCTTTCAATGTTCACATTGCATTGCTTGCGTGTGATTTTTAGTACAAAAGAATACTTGATTTTATGAAATAAAGGTCATATAAAATCTTATAAAAGAATGTGACATGAAATGAATATTAAGGAAAACAATTATGGTTATGGATGTATATGATTTTAGAATGATCATAAATTATTAATTGTATTTGATTGGTGTAATGGAGATGTTGATAGGGATGCGTTAAAGAATTTAATGTTTAAGGAGATAAATATTACAAGAGGAAGAGGCACGATGAAGGAGGGGGTCAAGAAGGAGGAGTGAAGGGGCAAGTGAAATTGTTGGGGGAACATATGCAAAACTCTTCTTTCTTCCAACAAGACACATGTTATTTTTTAATATCATATACATATTTATTCTATCTTGTGAGATTTTCATGACTCTCATGCTTTCATCAGCTTCGTTGTTGTTAGTAGAAGGCTATCATCAAGGTTTGAACACACGACTGATACTACTCTTATTATTTTCTTGTTTCTCAGTCAAAGACATGGATTTCACCTATAGTCAAGGTTTCTATCTTCTATATTTATCAAAATTAAATGCATTAATTATTGATTCATTAAATGTTATTTTCTAATAGTATATGTATTTAATGATAGGAAGGGTAGTTGATTTCAACAACATGGACATTACAATCGACAAATATCATCGTTATAGTCTAAACAAATTATGTTTATTCTAATTTAGTAAATCCTACGAAGAAACCAAATTAAATATGATTATTCTAATATTATCAATTATATGTATTTTTTTATGAGGGTTGTGGTTATTCATGAGACTTGTTGTATTTTAGATATGACATTAGACAACAATAGATTTGATGACACAAGATTTAAGAATTTTCAACCTACATTATATTTCGATTATGTCTCTCACATGTGGAATGAAGTATGCCCGAATACCTCCACCGTCTATGAAGTACACTTACGCACATAACCCTCAAGAGAATATGTTAATATGTAAACATATAAACAAGAGATTTATTCGTAAATGCATCAAATAAAAATAAGTATATTGATAATAAATTAATGTATGTGTCAACAAACCAATGATAAAAAAATCAATCAAGTCGTATGCTAAAAATAGTGTAATCAAGATCGACATTAGATAGTCTTAGTTGTTTAGCCTAGTATTTAAATAAGAGGCATGTTTTCTCGATTGTTTGGACTATGTGAGAACACAACATGCTCTTAAACTCATCTTTGGGCTTGCACAAATTTGTTGAATCGATAAAGAAAGAAGTGACAACTCTTAAGGCATTCAACATTGGTCAACTACAAATTCATTGGCACAAGACTTGAGAATTTTCTCCTTAAATTGTATCTCTAAAGAAGCCTTGTTGGCGTAGTATACGACTTTGATAAGCATAAAACATGGGAGATCAAGTGGTTTTACAACAACATATAGATGATATATTTAACTTGGTTTTAACTAATGGTAGACATCGGGATGGACACCAACATTTTTTTCTATATCTTATGAGTTTTCCATGACACTCGTGTTAAACCCAAAATTTTCACCGCTATAGTCAGGTTTTTTGTATTCCATAATGATCAAAATTAAATGCGTTAATCAACTATTCATTAAATGTTGTTTTTTAATAGTATACATATTTAATGATAGGAAGGTAGACACAAACATTATAATAGTCAAATATCATTATTAAAGTTTGAGAAGGTTTTATAATAGATCCACGAAGAAACGAATGAATAGGATTATTCTAATAATATGAATTGTATGTATTTTGTTAAGAAATATGGGATAAAATATTTGAAATCGCACGCAAAATCGTGATGGTAGAAACTAATATACAAAGTAATATCACATATCTAAAATAAAAGTGTATAAAATAAAATAACACAAACACGAGACAATATTTAATATGGTTCACCCAATTTGGGTTACATCCACCAAGAATCACTTGCTCAGATTTTATTACAAACCACCTCTTTCTCTCAATACAATACCCATATCTGTTTGGAGTTGTGCTCAACAAACTCTCCCAAATTCACACTTGAACTCACACACATCTACAATATTATGTCTCCCCTACCATATGTACAAAAGCACATCAATAGGCAATTGCTTAAGCAATTTTACAATACCATGGGTACTAAAACCATGGGTAAAAGCGCCCATAAACCTATGGGTAAAAATACCACCCATATGAGAAAAGCATAGTTCTCGAGGTATCGGGCATGTGTTTTGAGGCTAAATTTTTCTCGGGGGTCGCGCCCTAAACCCCAACAAGAAAACATTGGAGAGTGTACAATACTTTTAGTGTACAATTTTCAACACTTCCACACATGAAAATAGGCTCCATAACATAACATATTTTTCATGATGGTGTGGCTATTCATGAGAGCTATTATATCTTATATATGACATTAGAGAATGAAATATTTTACCCAATATTTTTTTCCCTACATTATATTTGAAAGGGTTTTACGAGGTGAAGAGATCATGCTCATCTAAACAACTCTCTTATTCAATACAATATGAATATTTTATTAAAATCGAAATGTACAAACTATGATAAATGACATACAAATGAAATATAAAATCCTAAGTAATTTATCTAATATTTTAAATGAAACAAAATGAAAGGGGAAGGTACTTACCCGACTCATACTTAGCTCACAAAGTGATATGGGACTGAACAAAGTGATGGAATGCCAGAACAAAGCATTACAACAAACCTTAGAAAATTACAACAGTAAGGCGTATTTGGCTGATTGGGGCACTGGGAAGGATGAGGGCACCTAGGGCATCGTGGTCTGAAATCTAGGCACCCTACTCGCTGAAACAACTCAGTAATCTAATCCCGATATGGTCGTTAGGTCTCTGTATTACTTCACCTTTGGTCGCATTAATGTCACACTTGGTTCAAGCTTAATGTCGTTTATCAACCTAATATGAAGAATCACCTACAAAACCTCACACATCATCAAACCCTAAAAAAGAAAAATGCAAATGAATGGTTCAGATTGTCCTCAATTGCCAAATGGATGGACTTATGATTGAGAGTTGCACTACATATCAGACCCAATGTAGTTCTATGTGTATGTGTGTGTACTAATGTGCCTAGGTTGCCCTATTGCCAATGACGCAAAGATAACGAGCAATAACTAGATAAAAATACAAATGGTGGATGGAATAGAATAGACTCCCCTTCCTATGTAGTGTGTGATGCATAATAATGCCCAAATGTAATCCCTTGCTCTATGTAGATAGCTAGCCCTTGATAGAAATAATTCACCCTTGAATTAGTGTGTATTTTGTGTTTGTATAGGGATCTCTTGTTCTAATTTTGACATTAATGACCCGCCATGTGCTGATTAGTACCTTGAGAGATGAGAGGAAAACCGAAAAGACCGACCCAATTGAAAAAAATAAAACCAAGTGTGACGAGGAATAGGGCACTGGAATTAGGACTAGGGTGCCCGGTGTGCCCTAGTCAAAGACCAAAGACGACAATTGGGTGAATATTGACATATATGAATCTCTAAGACTTGACGAGAACTATGTGAGTCGCTGACAAATGTATAAGACCAACAATGGTAAAGACCAACAAGATAAACGACTGGACTATGGAATGGGTCATCAGTGAATACTTTTCTTATGCAAGATCCATATATAAAACAACATACTTGGCGGTATAATAATAGTAGTAAGTGTGTGATTTTGTGACTACATTTTCCCCCACTTTATGTTGGTGAGTGAAAGCTTGGTAACATAAAGTAGTTAGAGATGTGTACCTAAGAGAAGTCCAGAGAAGCCCATGCTTATAGAAGAATGCACAAATGTGGTATAAGAGTTTCGAATGAGAACATATAGTGTGACGAACCATGGATCAACGTGTTGATCCATGCAACATAACGAGAGATGTAAGACCATGATGAAGTGCACTAAATGAGACTGATGTTTGTGATGTGGAATGATTGATGATTTTGACTTTGGTATGATTACAATGTGATGGGCTAGGGGTGATCAGTTCCCAACCCGATTACATGTGTATGAAAAACTAGAGGATTTGGGCGTCTTGCCGCTAGAGGAAGAATTTAGGGAGAAAGGTGTATTATTCTCCAACCTTTTACTACATCCTCAAAATATCTAGCCATTGCGAAATGGACACATCAAATTTTTAGTGATTTTGGATCTAATGGTTTTGATTAAACGTGATGACCCATATAGGAGCAAGATACTAAAGGAAATGACATGTCATTGCCCTCGCTCCAAGGTTGTCATTGCAATGTGTGTGATGGCTTCCAAGTTATGTCATCTCAAAGGAAATGTGAAATATAGAATAACTTCCCATGTTAGGTCATATGGGAAAGTAACAAATGTAACTCCCAAGTTAGGTCATCTAGGAGGCCGCATGTAACTCCCAAGTCAGGTCATCGTGGAGGCCGAACATGTTGTATTCTATTGATTGAATGATATGATTTTGATTGTTAGAGACTTTAACGTATTTGATTAGTTCATTGATTGTTTGTTTTTATTGTTTAACTCATAGAGAGATTTTATGCTTGTTGCCCCTAGGTTAGGTCATTAGGGGAATCAATAGAAAATGATGAAATGTCGCATTGTGTATGAGTAAATTTTGAAAATGACAAATTGGAGGTGTTGAATAATTGCGTAGTGATGTAAGGGGAATTATAGGATGACCCAAATTGTATGCCCCCCTTTTGGCGAAAGGGGAAGTGATAAGGAGAACAAACATTGAGTCGAAAGTAAGCACATTAATAGACGGTGTAAGATGGATATCATAAATATATGTGTAGATCAAGCAAAAGACAACATCGAGGAGAAATATCACATGTAACATGTGTATGGTATGATGGTAGGTGGAATTATAAAGAGAATTTTACAAACATAATAGAAACCGGAGTAAAAACGCTCAAGATATTGGCAAAATCGTGCGATGTGTATTAGTTGAGTAGTAAATATGAAGTATGACCATAATAGAGTGAATAATGAAAAGTGACTATAAATAGTAAAGTGAAAAAGTGATTGGTCGATTCATTTGTTTTTTTGTGCGAGTGTGATAGTGTGCTTTGAGTGTGTAAGAATGTCATAAGTTAGAGCAATGCGTCCTAGCCGATTTGAGGTGGTAGTGACCATCGTGGCATTGCGTATAATGACGGAGTTGGTAAGTATAGTTTTTATCAAAAAATGTGTGTAGTAATCATTTTTTGTGAAATTTTACAAAAATGTTATTTTTGTTTTTTCTTAGCGTTTTGGACACGGGAAAGAGCGATGAAGGCACTAGTGGCCTTCGGGATAGAAGTGCCCAAACATGGGTGTTGGTGTCTTGCTCTTGGGCACCTCGGTTTTGATGTGGGTGCCCATGTCCGAAAGTCTAATTGTTTTTAGAGTGATGTAAACATGAAATTCAATGTGTAGTGATGTCGTAAGTAAGCATTTGTGTATTTGTATGGTGTTTTAACGTTGTGCTTGGTGTTTTTTTGGATTACAAAGGGATATCCATTCGAGGGAGTTTCATGGTGGTCGCCACTTGAGTACGTTGCTCGGGTTAGGTTTGTCGACAATGATTGGGGGAGGTTATGGACCATGTTGGCTGCGAAATATAGTGCTGATGGGGGATGTACCCCATAATATGTCAATGTTGACAACTTTTATGTGAGAGATGATGTGCGAGACACTGTATGTCTTGGCTAACTACAAGTGAGATGACAATTACATTAGAGGACGTATATCGCATACTGCGATTACCTATTGTTAGTGAGAGGGTACAAGTCATGGTTATGGAGAATATGGAGAAATAAATGAAGGTCGTTAGGTGATATTTTGTGGGGACTCGAGTGCATGGTGAGGCCCATATTAGCTTGAATGTGATTTTGAGATCAAGGGTTCCGCACTTGTGGAAGTTTATAGACATGGTTATTGCATCATTGATTGTAATGGAGGGAGGTGGTGTAGGCATCTTATATAAGATGTATGATATTTTCCGCCAGATAGAGGAGGAGGGTACTAGGTATTCTTGGCACAATGTGTGTTAGCCAACCCGTATATGGATCTATACTGATTCAAGAGGAGCATGGAGGTGGGATTGGAGCTACTACATTATTACATGTATGGGCCTATGAGCATATAACAATATTGAGACCAATTGGTGGCCCACGAGAAGATTGGTCTAGGCCGACCATATTTTATAGGAGATTAATTGGCACGTGTGGGTGGAAGATGGATAGTGGCTCTATAGAGCACCGATATACCATATGGGGCAAAGATGGTGATATGGAGGCCATACCGAGACTATGGAGGATGGCCAGAGGATGTGATAGAGTTACGATGCATACGAAGGATGATGTGGTTGGAGGATCACTTTCCAAGGGTGATCGAGTTATTCCAAGTGGAGCGGGTACTTAATAGTTTGGTATGTCCCAAGATGTGCTCCCAGAGACATATGTTTGGGTTAGAGTTATTAGAGCATCGAGGAAGGACAAAACTAGACTAGGGCCCACATGAGAGCCACTAGTACCTCTTGGGCCAGATGAGGTCAATGCGGTGATGGAGTGATGGACACAAATGATACGGGGTATATAGAGGCATACCGTGCATGGTGGGCGAGCATTGATGGGTGTTTTGTTTGGGTGTAGATGCGATGGGGTTACCATAGAGAGTAGGAGTAGAGAGGCAAGTTGATGCTCGCGATCTTGAAGTAAGAACGATAATAGAGTGTGAGTATCTATATAGTTATGTTTTTATGAATCATTACTTGTTTATGTGATGTTTATGATTGTCTAATGTGTTGTTTATTCGTTATAGGTGATGCGTATTGGTCCTTGATTGTGGATACCTTTATCTACACATTAACATAGAATGTGTACATTAACATACTTGTGGGTGGAGGGATGTTAGAGTGTATGAATGACATTGCAGGTGGACGTGACCATTTTTTAAGCCAATGGCCATAATAATAGCGAATGTGTACTTGTATTCTGAGCGATAGGGACAAGGCACACAAGGAGACACGATGAGCTAGAGAGGCGATAGGTGGCGGTCCTTTAATGTAGGAGGTGTTGACATAATTCATCGCGTTATAGAATCACTTTGTGGAATGGTCTACAGAGGTGACACTATTACGAGATAGGTGGAGAGATATTGAGGTCATGATTAGTGGTACAAAGCTAACAATGAGGCGTCGTGTTCTAAAGCACTTGCAATACTAGATAATGACACCGATGATGAGATATGATTTGTATTGATGTATTCGATGTATGGGAGTTGTGTCTAGTGATGAGGTGTTTTGTAACTAGATTGATGATATATATTTATATATATATATATATATATATATATATATATATATATATATATAGACAAATTTATTGGCATATGACAATTGCATTCAATGTGTATTGGTGTTAGGATGTGATAATGATGTATGTGATTGTCGTTGTTATATATGATGGTTGATGTGTTAAGTGTTGTTCGTATTTTTTGAATTGATTTGTAATGCATAATTGGATAGCAATGAGTAATGTGATGATGATATAGTGTATATGATAATAGACTATGTATATGCAATAATTGTGATGAATGATTGTTGATGTGTAAGAGTATGATGTGGTTGCATGTTAGTAAGATGAAGGTGGGGAGGGTAGAATAATGATGCCCCCAAAGGCATATATGATGAGGTTCATTTAGATAAGACCCCTTAGCAGTCAAGAATGAATCATAAAGCAAGAGTGCATCATCAAGAAATGATTTGATAGGGTGCACTACATATAACGTGTAAAGAGAGGTTCTTATTATAACAGATCCCTCAACAGTCATGTAAGAACCATAAGAACATGAGTGCATCATCATGGGGGTAGGGTGATAGAAATCACCTACCAAAGACCAAGGCAATGTGAAGTGGTGGAAGCATGTGGAATGAAAGCAACGTGAGTATATGAACCAAACTGAATGTCATGTGGAGTGGCGGTGGGAGGTGTAAATTCCAAGGGTTGTGGAAGCCAATGTGAAGTAGTAACATGATGTGGTGGATGAGATGATGAGGTGGATGAGATGATACAACTATGGATGGACGTGGAGGAGAGTGCATGAGTGGTGACGACCAATGATGATGAACGAACAATGACCGTAGCACTAGATGAAGATATGGACCACTCAACCCGAGTTATAACTCGTTGATGAGGGAGAGAAGATATGGACCACTCACGTGAGCGAGAGCCAAAGGAAATGATGCCCTTATCCTCTAGATGTTGTAACCGATCATGAATGGTAAAACAATCATTATCCCTATGGCCATTGATATCTTTGATACTTACAATAGGGTTGATCACGCAAACATTGTAAGCAATGTTGTGGATGATGTTGGTTAGAAGGTAAGAGAATTAAATGCTTGTTGATAAAATCAAACAACACATCATGTGCTCGAGCGCGATGAGAGAAATCCAATGGCTCATGCGAAGAAGGTGTAGAAGATTGAGGTGTAGCCTGACAAAGAGTAGGAGAAGAAGGACACTTTTGTGATGTAATATGCTAAGTTTTTGTGATGAGGAGATGGAGATTGTGTAGGACATTGAATCGATGATAATGGAGAAGAACTAGATGATGCAACAATAGTAACAATGGGTGGAGGATCTATAACATGTGTAGAAAGGAGGTCTTGTTCTAAATCAACGACTTTATAACATAGAAGTGTGAATGATTCACATGTGTCATACTGCAATCTTTTTTTAGTGTGAGAATCAAACTATGATAGAAGATAAATTGCTTCTCTAAATCGATAGATTGAAAGACTAATTGGTGCATACAAGCATTGAATCATAAGATGTAATCCATGATAGGTTCATTTTTGCATTAATGGAAAGATGATAGATGATCATAGGTAACTTTAGGGCCATTGTTAATGATAACGCAATGAGAGAAAAGCTTCTTCCATCTCATGAAAAATGTTAATAGATCTAAATGGTAAATGAGTATACCATTGTAAAGCATCATCGGTAAGACCGTGTCAAAATTCTTTAAGCAATAATCAATCATTAGAATATGAAGCCATAGCCATACGATAATGCTTGAGATACAAGTAGGGTTTCAATACCATCAAAACATGAGAAGGTAAACATGACAAAATCGTTGGGAAATGTTAAATTATGAATCTTCTCAAGAGTAGGGTTGCGCATGAGAGGCCGATGCAAAAGGCACATTAAGTGTAGGTGTCAAAGAAGCAATAAGTGACAAAGGACATAAAACATCCATAGAAGTGGTAGAACTAGCATCAAAAACATCCCTAGGAGATGGAGTGTCAGATGGAGATGTGATAATATGGGGAGACAAACTAATAGATGGAGATGGAGTGATAACAGGAGATGAAGTGGTAGGAGAAGATGAACTAATAGATGGATATGAGTCATGCATATTAGATACAACCTCAAAAGAAGATGACAATGGAGCAAGAGATTCACACTCAATAGTATGTAAAGTAGTAGACTCGTGACTATCAATTGTTTTGTCAAAATCAGAGAGAGACTCAAATATGAAAATGTCATTAAGTGTATCATCAATTATATCATCAACATAATATGAAGGAGTATGTGAACTAGTATGCGATGGATCATGAGAAGCATTATCAGAAATAGGAGAAGCATGAGATGCAACTATAGTAGTGGTCTGACTAGGAGGAGAATCAATATGCACATGTGTACTATCGTCAAGACCAAACATGAAATTAATAAGAGAGTCATAGAATTTCTTTAGAAATTTGAAGGAGGATCATTACTAATTATATAACATGGTGTATAACGAGTGAAGCTCATCGGATCAGAAAAAATGCCAATGGTACAATTATCAAATCTAGTAGGTACATTATGTTCATTGCTAAGAGTTATTAAATGTGATTTGACGTAGGAGCATCACGAGATAGATCTGTAAGCTCAGCCATAACAACCTCATCATAGATAGGATTGATATTAACATGAGGAACGATGAGCCGAGAAGGAGAAGAGATATCCTTAGCCATTAGGGTTCTAGTGGATCCTAGGGCAAAAATGTTCTAATCTACGGGTTCACCAAAAATGATTCTATGAAATTTGAATATTTTATTAAAATCAGAAATGTACAGCTATGATAAATGAGATACAAATGAAATATAAAATGATAAGTAATTTATCTAATATTTTAAAGGAAATGAAATGAAAGGGCAAGGTACTTACCGACATGTACTTACCTCGCATTGATCTAGGACCCAACAGCAGTGATGGAATGGCATAACAGAGCATCAAAACGAACCTCAAAAAATTACAATAGAGGTAGATCTAGCTAGAATGGGGTGCTTGGGGAAGGATGAGGGCACTTGGGGTGCCTTGGTCTATGAAACAACTAAAAATTTGATCCTGATATGGTCGTTAGGTCTCCGCAGTACTTCATCTTTGGTCATGTTAATGTCGTACTTGGTTCGTTGATGTCGTCGTCAACCTACGATGAAGAATCACCTGCAAAACCCCACACAAAGCATAAAACCCTAAAAATAAAGATGTAAATGAAGGGTTTAGACCATCCTCAGATGCCAAATAGATGGACTTATGACTGAGTGTTGCACTACATCTCGGACTCCAATATAGTTCTATGTGTGTGTGTGTGCAATAATCGCTAGGTTGCCCTAGTGCCAATGACACGAGATAACGAGAAATGACTAGTTAAAAATGTAAATGGTGGATGGAATAGAATAGATTTCCCTTCCCATGTAGTGTGTGATGCAAAATTATTCCCAAATGCAATCCCTTGCTCTATCTAGATAGCTAGCTTTTGATAAAAATATTCCACCCATGAAGTAGTGTGTTTGTTGTGTTTATATAGGGATCTTTTGTTCAAATTTTGGAACTAATGACCCGACATGCCGACTAGTACCTTGGGAGATGAGAGTAAAAATGAAAATATCAACCTCAAATGACAAAAATAAAACCAAGTGTGATGGGGACCAAGGCGCCTAGAATCAAAACAGGGCGCCTTAGGTACCATTATCCCTCTCTAGGTGTCATATTTAGAGACCAATGACGACAATTGAATGAATATTGATAGATAGGAATCCCTAAGACCTGATGGGAACTGTGTGAATGAGTGACAAATATACAAGACCAATAATGGTAAATACCAATAAGACCGATGACTGGACTATAGAATGGGTCATCGGCGAAAATTGTTCTTATGCAAAATTCATATATAAAACAACATACTTGACGATATGATAATAATAGTAAGTGCGTGATTTTGTGACTACAATATTCAATTTGAATTCCAAGTAGTTCAATCGCCAGATGTAATTTTTTCACCCCATGGTGAACAATCAATACATTACTCAAGTGCAATGTCATCTTACAAGTCATGTTTAGAGTTAAACTAAACTGACAGGGATAGCTACATGGACTCATACATCGACATGTGGAGGTATTTCATGTACTAACTCTTCGTAAGTGAATATTGATGGGTATTGATATTGGGTGACTAGGGATGCCTTGTCTAACAATGATAAGATATGATTTTTTTAGAAAATTGCATGTTCTACATGGGGATGGAAGGAAATGAGCCAAAAAAATAGGTATGTTTCAATGATATGGTGTTGTTTTCAACTAGGATGAGGCTAATGATGTTGATCTAAAAAGATTCCTTAGACCAATTGACCCCATGGTAGGCACCCATGGTGGTTATGAGTTGTGAGTTGTTCATCATCTCCATCAACTAAAACAAGAGATCATGCTTTGATCTCATTAACCTAGGTGCAATCTCGTTCCTTTGTCACAATTTATTGTTTCTATTATAAACTTTTTCATCATCACCACCACTTGTGTGAGTCATCATTATAACTTGACATTAAGTACCCTCTTCATTGTCCACACTAGTGAAATCAAAACTATTCTTCGTCATGTGTTGAGACCGAGTGTGACATTGAATGCCTAGGTAAAGTCCAAGATGGGCAGCGATGAGAACATTCACATACTTTTCATGTGGTTTACATAGTGGTGAGGTCACCTTAAAGCAACATTTTGAATCCCTTGGCATCCACGCAACACATCTATTACACAAAAAGCTTCCAAACTTGCTTGCACGTCCTTCGCTTTAAGGTTGTTATTTTGTAGAAAAATCCTTTCATAGAGATCCCAAGCAGAGGTGGACCACTACCCACCTATTGAATCATTCATTCCTTTGTGTTTTTGGGATCCCTTGTGGACAATCAGTAACGATGTTGTACTTCAATGATAAAAATAATTCACATATTTAAATGTTAGTACCTTATTAGTATTTGGGTGCCCTTCGCTCATAATCTAATTTGAAACACGCTTTATTAATGTAATTAACAATTATATTTTTTTAAAAAATTAATAATTGTTTTTATTGGTGACACATTTATTTTTGTAGATAAAAACAAATGTTTCATGGCTAATGTTTTAAATTTCGAAACTACAAAATACAAGATAATATATGGCCCATAAGTTTATTTTTCATTACATATATTTTTAATTTATCAAATTATTATCTCTTAAAAAATGTTAGAAATGAGTAGGAACTAGTAATTGGGTAGCACCTCAATTACCAACAAAATCATCTAGAAATATTTCCCAATACAAATAAAGGAGCAAAACAAAAGTAATCTCATGGCGGAAGAAACCACGAAAGAGATGATAAGCTGTTAGAGAGCCAAATAAAGATGCAATAAATGAATGTCGGCATGCCACCTACTTTTGCAAGAATGCCTTTGTCACCATCACATTGGTATGAGGACATATGCTTAGTAGTCTCATTAAGGGTGGAGGTAGTGTTAAACATCGTAATATTGGTCATATAGTTGATCAACCACCCACACAAGTCGTGGTCTTTATGTAGATAGGTCATCCATCTATGACCCAACTTTGACCAATGGCTATATCAATTATAACATGGGGTTAATTGGCTTATTTCAAAATCCTAATCATATGTGGACCATCCGCTACCATAGGTTGGTGGTGTTTGCAACCTAAAGAAGTTGGCTCATCACCATGAAGACTCCCTCGTGGAATATAAATAAAAATGTAAGATCCTCTTTGTTGTTTACACCTACATGATGGGGAATTACGTACTAGTGTATCCATGTGTGGAGCCCACACAAACGCCTATGATGAGGTTGTAAAATTAATTCTTTCGACACATGGATGTCTATAAACAATTCATGCCTTAACAAGACAAGTTAACCCTACCATCAAATGCCCGAAACCTATCAACGTCAACAAATTGTATTCCCATTTAGTAAATACTTATCAACTTGTAATCGAATTTCAAATTATTGGTACTATCAAATCAAAACATGTTGATGGTTTAGCTTTTCAAGTGCTTATAAATTCCAAAAAAATATATACAAATTTTTATACTTACTTCATACATAAAAATAAATTTAAAATATTTTCATAAAGAACATATACTTTATCAAGGAATATTTTTCTAATTTTTCAACCTATAATCATCATTTACTACCTAAAATTATTATGGTCATATAATGGTCTATTAACCATCATTTTTCAAAGCTACTCCAAACCATACCAATCCTAATTTTGCATGCATTTATGTGCTTTGTCGACGTTTAATTATAACTTAGAGATCATAAAACATAGTTGTTTCGTACATTCTCAAAAGCCAACTTCATGAGCCATTTAGCTTCTTGGCACACGGGAATATTATTGCAATGTGCAATAAACATTTTCATGTAATATTGTCAGTGGACACTACTTTGGCCTCAAAATGTTCCCAAAGAATTAGTGAACTAGTTATTTTTTGATTAAATCTCGTGAATGAAGTCAAATTAACTCAAAATTGTTATCACTAGAAATCACAGGAAAACAATACAATGGAGACACCAAAGGCAATGTGTAAAATAAGTTAAACATGAGAGAGCAAAGCATTACTTGAGGAAGAGTGGTGATGAATAAGGGGTTAGATGGAGGATAAGTCTTGGGGTGGGAAAAATGTTTGGGGGACCAATGTGAAACTCTTCTTTCTTACGACCTAACACATATGAATGACATGTCATTTTCATCAATAATTTCAAGGAGGAATGGGGTGTAGTGTAAGTTGTTATTTACAATGTCAGTTATTGTGATTTTGGGTAGTTAGAACAAACACCAATTTAAGGTAATTTTGCTAGAGCATGTCTTGGGACACTTTAGAGATATGGATATGTGGATTGGACTTAACAACCTATATTAGTCCATTTCTTTGACTCTTATCAAACACAACCATTGAGAATTCAATTTCAAAATGCCTATCGACATAGTTAATGTTTGAGGCATTGTAAGCAATGAAAAATTACCACCAATAAAAGATACATGAAAAACACAACAACATACCTCTATGTAATTTCTCAATGCAAACCTCAAAGAATATTGTTGAAGCACTTGGGCTTGCTTAATCTTTTGGATTTGTATGATTATGGGTGTGTTTGATTAATTCTCTAAAGGAAGAATGTAATACTACGATCTTGGATACACAAGGATGTTGATTTCTAATTGGAAAAATTTGGCTATAATTTGTATAAGCTTCCATGGATTCTCTAGGGAGATTTGCAAAGGATATGGCCTACTTTTATATCTGAGGGTGAGGCCATGGAAAGTGGATCGAAGTTTGACCAAGCTTTAGGTCATAATTATAATTACTTGAAATTACAAGTAGAATTGGTATGTGTAGTTATAGATTTGAAGGGTAAATGGACATTTGGTTGGTAGAAGATACATTTACAAAGATGGTTGTATGTGTAAATTTATTTCCCCACCTTTCTATGATTCTAGAAGTGGAGTTAAGCTGGAATAAGGAAGTGGAGTTAACTAGGATAATCAAGTGTAGTTGACTAGGAAAATAGGCGTATTTTCCTAATTAAATAACTAATTTAATTAGCTACAAAATGTGAAAGACAATTAATTAATCATTTATTTAATAAATGATATTTAACTTAGGTAATGTGGTGATTATGAACTAACTTAATTAATCCCAAGGGGTGGATGATTAATTAATTTGATTAATCAATCATAAGGGGGTATGAACAATAGGATGTGAAGTGGGATAATACTGGGAACAAGTGTGTGATTTATGGGTGTCTACATTTTCCCCTATTTAAAGTTTTATTATGGAGTAATGGCATTTTAAAGGTAGTAGACATATGTAGATCAATGAACGGATGACAGGGAAATATGGTAGATGTTTTTATTTACCCCAATGAAGAATTTAGATGCCCGAGTGAGTAGGATGGTAAGGGAATGCTCCCTCAAGCAGGTGGGTGATGGAGCAAAGCGGTGGATGATCACTTGATAAGAAGAAAACAAGGAATTTGAACAAGGAGGGGAAGGTATTGTGCTCATAGCATGAGCGTAATTTGTAGAGAGTATGAATATAAGAACAACCTTTATTTTGTTGTACAATAGAGATGTCACCATGATTATGAAAGAATCAAGATGTTTAACCCAAATGTGTGTAAACAAACACACACATAAAAGAAAAGATAAAAAGGAAAACAAAAACATGTTGCAAAATGTATGCACCATGGCTATGAAGAAGCTGAGATGATAACATAATACATGTAATTGGTCCAAAAAGTAAACATAAAAAATGCAACACAACTTTGAAAAAGAAGACAATTAACTATGCCCCTAATGCGTGCCACAATGATGATTAAACAAATGCAAATGCCCCCAAACACTAAACTTATGAAAGGCGTGGGAATAGGATCAAACTGAAGAGTGGAGTGATGCTTATATACTCCAAAAGATACTCTTGTTGGATCTGTTTTGTGAATTGATATGAGATAAATTACCCCAGGAAAAGTTATATTGTGAAGGAAAAATAATTGTGTGACTTGCCCCAAGCAGAGTTAGTAATCATGCAAAGGGAAGAAAGTGGAGTGATAGTCGTAAGATTGGAATGATCACTAGGGTAGTAGATAAAGGTATGAATTTATCAAGATTGTGTTGAATTGTTGAAATATTAATTTCTTTAATTTTCCAATTGTAGGATTTATGTGATAAATGAATGTTTGTTCGAATTTTTATAAGTTTTGTAATTTTTTTGAATTTTGCGGAATGTATGTTTTTTTTTAAATTTTTGAATATGTGTTTTTTTATGGTTTTACAAAAAATTTGGTAAATTTTGATGCAAAGAAGAGGAGAGATGTGTTTGTTACACCTTATTTATTATGGATAAACGATGTTGTTGAAAACATAGAATAAACATGTCAAACAAACCCAATATAAATAGGAAGGAACCTCACCAAAGTTATATGTGAACTAAGAGTAGAGAATTTTCCTACATCTCGTCTACAAAGACAATGTACAGTAAAATAACAAACTAAAAAAGTAAAAGCATCATCACAATGTTTACAAACCACAATAGTACAACACAATTTATTCCACATTAACGATGTCTAATGACACTCCTAATGTATTCCACATTGAAGAATTAAATAGATATGAATGCCCCCAAGTGATAGATTAGAGTACGAGAGGATTTGATCAAGCCGAAGAGTTGAGTGATGCTTCAGTATACTCCAAAAGATACTCTTGTCGATCCTATTAAAGTTTGATCTATATTGGATTGAAATTTGAAATCCAAATGTAACCCGAAAAAGTTATATTGTGAAAGGGTAAATAATTGATTTCCTCGAGCATAGATATATACCACAAGAAAGAAAAATGATTAGCAAAATATGATCTGGAATGAGCATGAGGAGCATCGTCAAATGGTGATATTGTTGAACTGTGTTATTTATGTTAGAGTAGGTATTTACCTTAGCTCGTGTTCACCTAAGTACTTTATTTACCTTTATTGTATTTATCCTCATCCACTTATGTGCGTGGATATTTATTTCATCTTATTTAGATATTAGGAAGATATTATCTAGTTATTAGGTATTGTTCTTTCCTTTATCTATGGTATTGACTAGATCTTTGATGACTAGTTATTTCCTTGATCTATGGTATTGACTAGTTCTTTCCTAAATCTATGGTTTTGACTAGTTATTTCCTTGATTTATGGCTTGATCTATGGCCTTGAATGGTTCTTAGATTGAACTTATTTGCCTATATAAGCAAAACCCATTCTCATTGTACATACATGAGAGTTTTGTAATAATATATGATATTATTGTTCTTTGTTTGTAAAGTCTTTTGTAAAGTTATTCTGGTGAATTTCTTTTAGCTTATCAAATGTGGTGTGCTATGATCATCTGAGATATTCATGGCTTGGAACAATTTTATTATCATTCCTTTCAATTTAGTTTTGAAAGTTGGTCAAAAAAATTCATAATGTTTTACTTTTTGCAGTTTTATACTATTTTATGGTTTTTGAACATATTTAAATGTGTAGACAAAAAATCTATGCACTTGGGTACATCTCTAGGCCCTAAAAGTATGCTAGTATTTACATGATTCCTAAACAAGAAAACGAGTGATTAACAACCCCCTTTGGCCTTTTGCTTTGTCTTACGCACTTTTATTGGTTTTATACATCTTGTACTCTAGTCGATATTTGACTTTTTTATCTTTCTATCGCCTCGTAAACCAATGCACAATTAGGACACTAATGTCAAGTGCTCTTGTCCTTCTTTACCTTTTTCTTATCCTTTTTGGACCCCTTTCACTTCTTAAGTACTTTTTACTACCTTTGGTCAGCCTTTCATTGTTAATTAAAAATTCAAACAAGGGAATCATATAAATACATAGTTATTATTTCAAAATAAAGGACCAAGCACTAAGCATTACATATTATCACGTAATCTTGCATCCAAAGGCACATAAGAACTTTAACGTATCCATCTAGTACAATCATTCAAGGGACAAGGGTGCATTCTTATACATACACATCATAGGAAGGGAAGTTTATTCTATTTCATCCCACACATTTTATACAATTGCTATATTATATATCTAGCCCACTATCATTGTGTAACTTGCACAAGGGCATCCTAGGGAATCATTACAACACTTACACAATGAACTACATGGAATCCGAAATGCAAAGTGTAATGCTCAATACTAAGTTCACTCTTCGGGTGACCATGGGGTCGATCTAACTCCATGTTCTCGCATCTTTTTATTAGATTTGATGTGGTTTGTGGACATGTATAGGTAGACAATTTGTTTTATAGGTTACATGTATATTTGGTGATCAAGGAGTGAAACCAAAGCGACAAACAAAGACCAACATGGAAACTCCTCTTGCATAGAAGAGGCCATATCCGAATCATTTACACAAACACTAGCACCCAAAATGGACACTACCACCTGGCGCTCTTGTCCTCCTGTGGGCACTCTTGTCTAGCACATTCACGAGTCTAGAACCTCCAGCGAGCATTGGAGACACTTTTCTCGGTCTAATCGAAACTCCTCCTACATAGAAGAGGCTTGATCTGAATCATTTACATAGACACTAGCACCCATAATGGACACTATCACCCATGCGCTCTTGTCCTCCCCGTGGGCACTCTAGTCTAGCACATTCATGAGTCTCATAACCTCCAACGAGCATTGATGACACTTTTCTCAGCCTATTTCAACTATTCATCTGCCCAGATCACTTCCAAATTACTCGGGATCAGCTAAGTCTCTTTATATCACTCTCTTGCTTAGGATTTCACATTTGTACATGTTTGTTTGCTTGTTTCTTGTTGTATATTAGCATTTGTATGTCATTCATTATATTATTTACTCAAAGAATCAAATTTAATTCAAAATTTATATTAAATCATTTGGTGAACCCTATGCTCAAACCCTATCTTATGAGAATGCATCGAATTCTATCCCCTTCTTTTGAATTCATGGATCAATCTTCTTATTCATCATATGCTCTAACAAAGGTTTTTGGCATGACTGCCACCGTTGTTGATGTTATATAAGTTTGTACTCAACATCCTCCCCGCTTCATTACTCTAATACCGATCCAACTATCAATGTAGACATCGCTTGCCACAACGGGCTACCTATAGCTCCACATGTCTCTATCCCACCACCTATTACCTCTCTAGTTTCCACCACCCCCTCTAAAGGATATGACATCATTTAGCAACTCAAAAATACGCCTGGCTAAAATATTTTTACGATCTTTTACGAATTGCACCAGATTGTCATCATACCTTAGAGGTCACCCTACTATCTATACATATTGAAAGTAATAATTCCTCTAGTTGCATTTACCCATCTTATTCAATCTCTAAAAAACCTATTGCACACCATATCCTTTAGTGATGAAGATATCCCGCGTACTACCACTAGCAATATTCTTGTGCCTTTCTCATTACCGCTATTATCAGTTCTATTGGTATCAAACATGTACTCATTAAAAATGGTTCCACTATAAATTTATGTGCTCTATCACTACTCATGTAATTATAAATTTTTGATAGTTTAATCACTAAATCCTCTACTCTCATTCATGGCTATGATTCCACTACTCGCACATGCATTGGTACCATCACCTTACCTTTACAAGTTTGACCTAAAATCCTTCCCACTATGTTCTATGCCATCGACACATCAATTCGGTTTAATTACTTACTTGTAGATCTGTGGATTCATGCCATACATGTTGTTCCTTCTACAGTTCATCGGTGCGTTAAATTTTTACACAATGGATATGAGCATATCATCTCATGACCCTAACCCATTTAAGTTCTATCGCATAGATGAAATCACTGCAATGCCCATACCTCCGTTGTATCCTATTCCATACCGTAACATCAATACGTACGATGTAGGTCAATCTAGTGATTCCGCTACTTATGCTACCTCCACATGCCTCCCTTCCATCCCTATGTATACCACCAATCTTATATCACCCACCTCATCTCCCTCTAGTACTACTACCCCACTTGTCACATTACTCCTCCTAATATCCTCAACAATGCTATCCAATAAGATAATGCCGAATTGATGATTCGATGATGAAGTTGATGTCATAGAGCTCATTGATGATAATCTACACAACCTTAATTTTATTCCCCTTGAAATAGATGAATCATACTTCCAAGATACTTTTGTTTTTATTGGCCCTAGTGAATATCAATTCAAGAAATCTCCTCCTTCTATCTTTGCATTGTTGTATATATCTTCCCTGTGTAGATATAGACAGCAAAAGATTCTAGAAATCAAAGAAGCTCAAATCCCTGACATTTATCGCCTTGGCGCACAGAAATGGCGCATGACACGGAGTGTCGACAGGGTAAAGGATGCACCCGCGCACAAAAATGGCGCATGACACGGAGTGTTGATAGGAGTAAAGGATCGCCCCTGGCGCACTGAAAAAATGGCGCATGACACGGAGTGTCGGCGGAGTAAAGGATGCGCCCGCGCACAAAAATGGCGCATGACACGAGAGTGTCGGCAGTGCTGAGATGCGCCCCGGCACACAAAAATGGCGCATGACACGAGTGTCGACAGGGTAAAGGATGTGCCCTTGGCGCACAGAAGTGGCACATGACACAGAGTGTCGATAGGGTAAAGGATGCGCCTTGGCGCAGAAATGGCGCATGACACGGAGTGTCGACAGGGTAAAGGATGCGCCCTTGGCGCATAGAAGTGGCGCATGACATGAGTGTCGACAGGGTAAAGGATGTGCCCTTGGCGCACAGAAATGGCGCATGACACGGAGTGTCGACAGGGTAAAGGATGCACCCTTGGCACATGGAAGAGGATGTCGACACACACATGGATGCGCCAAGGCGCACCTTCAGGAGGCGCAACATTTTGAGCGCTGACAGGAAGCAGACCCTGGCGCAGATATTCAGATGGCCATAACTTTTGACTGGGAGCTCAGATTCATGCAAGGTTGGAATTTTTGGAAAGCTTACGAGGTCCTCTGTCCAACTACGACTGGATATATTTAATTAGGTGAGAACAAATTCTTAAAAATGAAAAATACAGTTCACCACTTTTGGGTTCGTTGGGGTTCTCACCTACCATCATTATGAGATGAGTTAAGTGCATTCTGGAGGTGGTTGGGGCAGATTTCGATTTCCTCTCTTCTCCCTCTCTTTTTCCTCCTATAAATTGTAAGGAGGGCTTCTTTCTAAAGGTTGGACATTCTGTTTTGCCCCCCTTCTTCTCTTTGGCAGTGAACTTGTGGAGTTAAAACCTCCCATTCGAAACCCGTAATGCAACCTTGCCTCTTGGCATTTTGCAGTGTGTTGTATCAATCTTTGGAGAAAATTAATGCATGTCTGTGGATGATTCTCAACCCTCTCTGTATTCATTTGCATCCCCCTGATCTTTCACTGTGAATCTGGCTATCTGTGCATGATCTTGTATTACATTTTAATGGTCTGTGTTTATTGGCACGACAGGTGTTTCTTCATTCCTCGGTGCATCACCTTTGTAGTTTAGGTTTTATTTTATGCATTTTCTTACCCTATCTCCTTGGCAAGTTAGATTAGGTTTTTAGTAAACCCTCTGCATTTTCTACGTGTGCATCTAAACAGAGGAATAGGAACCGGCCTTCATCAGGAGAGCTTTTCCTGATGTCCACACTTGGGAAAAGCTCCATGTTATGTGATAAATCTTGAGAGTCTCAACCCATCGTGTTGCAGACATAAGTAGGGGTGCTGCGATTCGACATCAACGTTTTGGCATGCCTGGAGTGGGACCAAGAGGTCATTCTACAAGATTTGAAGGGATTTTCAAGAAATTCGGACTTAAAAATTACAGGTTTTACAGTTTCAGTTTTTTCACCTTCGGCTGAACTTTGAAATCAATTTTCAAGGACTTAACTTGCTCGAAACAAGTCAAAATTTCACCAGTTGATAGATCGGGGGATAATCTTCAAAAGGGTATTCTTAGATTTTTGAGATTTTGACTTTCAAAATTTCATGGTTTTTTGATTTTCAGATTTCGGGTTTTCGGAAGTCTGGCATTTTTGGATTTTCGGGACTGTCATTCCAAATCAAATTCCAAACTCTAAAATCTCAAAAATACAGGTCTTTTAAAATTATTTTTTTAAATATTGTCAGGTTTGGTGTGTAACTTGGCAGAAGTCTGCCTTTTGAGGCTCTTTTTTTTTCTAACACATCTGGCGACTCCGAAGGGATAGAATTCAGCGGTGTAGCAGCAAAAGTTGCCCAGGCATATGAGAAGAATTCAAACCAGTCCAATACTCGAGAAGAGGGGATATTTGTCCACTTGCAACTTTCACCCAGGTAGAGGAAGGAGAGGAAGAAGACCACAAAGATCACCATATCCACCTAACAGGACTCTATCTACACCTCCACCAGTACACCTTTTCTCGCATCGACTAGGGTTCTTAGGCCAATCATAATGGCACATCTACCATGAATCCCTTTTTCAATTTCACGGGTAGTAGTCCACTTGCCCTAAATGCTCGAGAATCAAATTCCGATTGAAAGACTAAAGAATATACCCTATTTTACAGGAGAAAATCATACTACTCCTATTGATCACATCCAGGATATTGCTAATGCATGTGCAATCCACGAAATAAATGAAATGGATGTTGCAGTCAAGTTGTTGGCTTCATCTTTCAAAGGTAAGGCCTTATAATGGTTTAGGAGCCTAGCAGCAGGGTCTATTACGAATTGGAACCAACTTTGTTCAGCTCTTTGCAACCAATTCGGGGAGAGGGCGGACAATTTATCTTTATTGGAACAGCTGACAACAATCAAAAGGGCTCCTAACGAACAAATGACATATTTCAACTTCAGATTCCAACAGACATGGGACAGGATTCCAATAGCCGTTAGACCGACCACCGAAGGAGCATTCCTTTATTTCTTAAAGGCTATAAATTCAGACATAGCCATGATGATCCAATCGATGGGAGGGACAACGCGCTGCCAGGGGCCTACGACACAGCTATCTCGAGCGAGAGAACTATTTGATCCAGTCGGCAACTGAAGCTTGCACCAAGGCCACCAATGCCTCTCTATCCGGATATGGGAAATCCTACAACGATCAAGCACGAGTTGAATCCCATTCCAACTCCAGAAATCAAAGCAATAATGAGGCGTCGACTTCTTCAAATACTTCAAAGGAATTGTAGGAGGTCATGAAACAATCTGCAGAACCTTGGAAATGAGCTAGTGACTATCAAAAGACAACAAGCTCAAAGTGCTGGACCGTATCGACTCTCAAGCACAAGCACAAGCCAGGCCCCCATACCAACAAAATAGACCACCACCTCAGCGCAAATCAAAACCAAAACCAAGGACAACCTCAAGATGCCGAGGCCATTTCGATCGTGTGATCCAAATGCAGCGACGTCCTCAAGAGCCTTGGTCCGACACAAAATAACATGGCACAGAGTACGACTAGTGTTACCCTTGCAATCTACCTCACATGATCGGCATGTTTCAATGGTGCACTAAATCAGGCCTTGATGGTGCAAACCATTGGTGTTCCTCAAGAACCAAGCCAGGAGGAGAATCAACAGTAAGAAATGCAACAAGAAGGACCTCCAACAGAAACCACATTGGCCAATTGGAAAATGGAAGACTTCTGTGGAGTTAACCAAATAGCCTTTTCAAGGCGTGGCTGCCAACACACGGTCAAAGAAGAGAAATATAGGAGAGGGACAACCGTGTAATCCAGTTGTTTCTCAGTCCACTCCTACACAACAAGGGGTCAGTAGACCAAACGCAGCTCCAAATGTGCAAAATCAACCTAAGGTACCTGTTGTAGCAACACATGCACCTGTTCAAGCTCCAGAAAAGGTTACGCACTAAGTAAGGGACAACAAAAGGACAATTCATCCCCTTTCAACATCATCGATCAAATGAAGAAGACACATGTGAACATTTCCATGTGGGAATCACTTACGATCCCAGGGCAACGAGATTTATTGCAAGCTGCAATGGCTAATTGGTCTGCCACAAATGTATCAAACCAGGGACATGAGAAAGTTCTCACTAATACGATGCAACTGGGATGGGCAGGACAAGCAAGAATTTGAAGCCTCCACCATTCTATGTGTCATTGGTTGTTGGAAACCACTTGGTACACAACTGCATGATAGATTCAGGAGCAAGTAGTTCAGTGATGCCAAAGCAAATAGCGGATCAACTGGGTTTGAAATATGAGCCGATCTTTGAAAGGAGTAAATGCAGTAGATGGAATGACATGTAGGGCTGCTGTTGGAGTCATCAAGGGTTAAGCCTAACACTACATTCCTATCCTAATGTTACAGTTTTGCAAGATGTGTCTGTGATTGACCTTCCGCCACTCTTTGCGTTGTGTCTATCAAGAGACTTCACTACAAAAATTGGTGGATATTTATCTGCAGATTGGTCACACATGATTTTTAGGACAAGGTATGGAGCCAAAGCAACAATCAGGTCAGAACCAATTGCCAATTTCCATATTGAGCCTCATGTACCAAATCCTATCAATGCAAATTGCTCGGCTTTTGATCAGGAGGAGTGTTCAAGTGATCTAGAAATAGGTACTAAGGTCGAGGGAATTCCTGATTTAACTTTGGATGAATGGGCAAACAAGAGTCATGAATTTGACCCATACAAGGAAATTGAAGAATCTGAATTGGGCATGTATTGTATACACGAAGAAAATTCACCCATTCCTGACATCATTCAGCCTGAACAAAGGATGAAAACAAAGTTTGGAAATTATTTTTGATGGTTCGAGAAGCGGACAAGGTCTTTGGAGGTGGTGCAATGTTGATTTCACCACAAGACATCAAATATTTTTCAGCTTTTCGTTTCTAGTTTTCCTGTTCAAACAACACGGCTGAATACAAAGCATTGATTCATGGAATTCATTGGGCCAGGAAAAGGGGCATAAAGAACTTGCAGGTGTTTGGAGATAGCGAGCTAATCGTCAACCAAGTTAGGGGACAACATGCTACAAAGAACGACTTCTTTGAAGAGCTACAAGAATAGGGTATGGGACCTCATTGAGGATTTCGAAGCTTTCAACATTGTGTCCATACCCAGGAAGAAAAATGAAGTCACAGATAGGCTCGCAGCAGTTGGAGCAACGTTTGATGTGGTTGACAACATCAGAAGGGGAAAAACACACCACATATCCATGTGATTGTGAGGCCAATAGCCGATTCAAATAATAACACAAGTTTGGCGGTGTTTGAGAACGATCAACAGATCGTCAATTTCTTACAAGAAGAGGCTAAATTCTCAGCTAGGAATCAGAGCAGCAGTATGGGGATCAAGTAGTGCAGCTGCGGACAAACAAGCTTCCTAAGGGTTTGGTAACATTAGAGTCTATCTTCAACCCTAACGACCAGTTCCGTAAGGAAAAGGCTAACATACAGGTCAAGAGAGAAGATTCAGGGCCAATTCCGGTTGGGGAAGGCAAAACTCTTCAAATTGGTAAAGTGGCCACTGAGCAGGAGAAATCAGATTTCATACAACTTTGCCAAGAATTTCCAGATGTCTTCGCTTGGAGCTATGAAGACTTAAGAGGATTCGATCCAAATTTGGCACAACATACCATAGAATTAGATCCAGATGCTAAGCCCATCAGGCAGAAGCAGAGACCAGTCAACCCTCACATTGAACCTCTAATGAAGAAAGAGCTAAATAAGCTAATAGAGGCAAGCATTATATTCCCGATCAAGCACTCAAGCTGGGTTGCAAACTTGGTTCCGGTCAGGAAGAAGAGTGGAGAAATCAGGTTGTGTGTGGATTTTCGAGACCTAAACAGGGCATCTCTCAAAGACCATTACCCACTTCCTTCAATGGAACAAATATTGCAAGTAGTATCCGGTTCAGAGAGATTCTCTCTCCTAGATGGCTACTCAGGGTACAATCAGGTGATGGTGAAAGAAGATGACCAATTCAAGATGACTTTCACCACCAAATGGGGGACCTATGCCTACAAGAAAATGCCATTTGGGCTATCAAATGCTGGAGCCACCTTCCAAAGGGCAATGGATATGGCATTCAAGGGGTTGATCAATAAAATAGTTCTAATATATCTTGACGACATCACTGTATTCTCAAAAAATGCAGCGGATCACCTCTGTCATTTGAGGCAAGTATTTCAGAGGTGTAGAAGATTTGGGGTATCATTGAATCCCAAAAATACATATTTTGGCTCACGAGGAAAACTTCTAGGCCATATTGTTTCAAAGGAAGGGTTGACGATTGACCCGAGAAAGAGTTGAAGCGGTCGAGCATTGCCATTTGCAAGTCACAAGAAGGCTCTTCAAAGCTTCTTGGGAAGGATCAATTTTGTCCGCAGATTTGTTCCAAATTTTGCTGCTCTTGTGAAGCCAATAACGCTGATGTTAAAGAAGAGTATGGCATTTAAGTGGACATCTGAAGGCAAGGCAAGTTTTGAGGCAATAAAAGAGGCTATATCTCAAGCTCGACTCTTTCAATCAAGACTTCTCAAGGACTTCGTGCTATATGCCTTTGGTGGTGGGGACATGATTTACGTAATCACAGTACAACAAAATAAAGGAGGATTAGAACAACCAGTTGCTTTCTTCAGTCAAGGCTTGTAGGAATACGAAACTAGGTACTCTTTCATTGAAAAGCATGTCCTTGCAGTAATAAGGAGCTTAAAGAAATTCAAGCACCTAGTCTCAAACAACAAGATCCAATTATTGGTCTCTCATGCGGGAGTCAGGGACTTCCTTCTAAACAAGGATCTGAATGAGAAATGTGCAGGATGGATAACTCGTGTCATGGAATATGACATCGAGATCAAGGTCACCAAACTAGTATGTGGGAAGGGACTATGTGAGCAAATTTAGCCTTGAGTCAACAAGTTCAAGCGGTGTAATGAAAAAGAGGCTGTCTTGGTATTACGGGATGGTCAAGAAGCGGGAAAATGATGATGTGCCCACTCCTTGTTGGACTCGAATGTGATACACTTCCTACGGAGACGGCCTATGCCCCAGAAATGAGCAAAGCAAAGAGGAGATACTTGGACTACAAGCCATTCCATATGTGCTTGTTGATGGTGTTTTGTTTAAGAAAGACATCAATGGAGTTCTATTGAGGTGCTTAGGACAAATCAAATTAAAAGGGTGTTTACGAGATTTTCACGATAGAGATTCTAGAGGACATTTCGCCCCACTAAGTAAATGACTCTCAAGATAATGAAGGCGGGGTATTATTGGTCGACAATTTTGATGACTGCTTATACATGGATAAGAAAGTGCAAGAAATGTGCACTCTTCACAGGCAAAGAAAGACTAGCAGCACTTCCATTGCACCCAATTCTGGTTGACCAACCATTTATGCAATGGGGATTGGACTTCGTCGGGGTCATCAATCCAAACTCAAGCCAAGGCCACAAATGGATTCTCATGGCAACGGACTATTTCACCAAGTGGACCGAAGTAGCGCTCAAGGAAGCAAATGAGTCTAACATACTAGACTTTTATGAAGGAATAGTGACCAGGTTCGGTGTGCCGGCCACTATCATATCAGACAACGCATTGGCATTTATAGGTTCCAAGATTACAGAATGGGCTATCAAGAATGGAATCTATTTGAGCACCTCTTCAAATTATTACCGCGAGGGTAAATGAGCAGAGTCACTGAACAAAAATTGCTAAGAATCATCGGGAGGACTCTAGGACGAAAATAAAAGAACATGGCATACCAAGCTAAAATCAACATTATGGGGGTGTGAGAATAACACCAAAGAGGTCTACGAGTAATTCCCCTTACAAGTTGAGTCTATGGAAAAGAGCGATGTGCCTATATCATTAGAAGCGCACTGCATTGGAGTTCATGAAATTGGAGTTGGTGAGTTTGAACGATGGAGGCGGTATGCGAGTTGATGGAATTGGAAGAAATTAGAGAACATGCAATTCAAACAATTGAGAAAGATCAAGCCTTAGTCAAAAGATGGTTTGATAAGAAAGCAAGAGCAAGGACCTTAGGGAAGGGGACTTAGTTACGAAATGGGATGCGAATCGAGCAAAACCAGGAAGGCATTCCAAGTTTGATGCCATTTGGAGTGGCCCCTACATGGTCACGGGATGTAAAAGTAGTAATGCCTTCCAATTGTCTACATTGGATGGAGAATAATTCGATTCGGTTAACGGAATCCATCTTAAATATTCTTACTAAAAGAAAAAGGTTTACCCTTGTAAATATTAGCCTAGATTTGATTCCTCTAAGTGCGTATGCACATTGTCTTGTTGTAGTTAGGTTTCATTTCCCTAAGTGCTTTGCTTACGAGGTTTTGTTGCTCTGATAGGTTGGATTTCTGATTCAAGCGTGCTCTCGAAGAAGGGTTTGATATCGGGATCGGGATCGGATGTCGAGGTTGGTTTTAGGTTATTGCTTATGACTCCATGCCCGATGGATTGCTAAAAGGCCAACGATCTTCTACCTAGCAGGCGAGGTAATCCCTTTGAGTCGCCAAATTGTTGTATATATCTTCCCCCAGGTAGATATAGGCAGCGTGAAGATTCTAGAAATCAAAGAAGCTCAAATCACGACATTTATCGTGGCGCATGAGACCGCGATGAGTGTCGGCAGAGTAAAGGAGATGCGCCTTGGCGCACAGAAATGGCGCATGACACGGAGTGTCGACAGGGCAAAGGATGCACCCTTGGCACAGAAATGGTGCATGACATGGAGTGTCGACAGGGTAAAGGATGCGCCCTTGGCACATAGAAGTGGTGCATGACATGGAGTGTCGCGAAGGCAAAGGATCGCCCATGCCGCGCCGTAAGTGGCGCATGACACGTACGCATGAGTGTCGGCAGGGTAAAGGATGCGCCCTTGGCGCCAAAAATGGCGCATGACACGAAGTATGTCGCACAGGAATGGTAAGTAAAGATGCACCCTTGGTGCACAAAAGAGGATGTCGACACACACATGGATGTGCCAAGCGCACCTTCAGAGGCCTTGACATTTTGAGCGTGACAGAAGAGACCTGCACAGCGCGAGATATTCGAGATGGCCATAACTTTTGGTAGGAGCTCGGATTCATGCAAGGTTGGACTTTTGGAAAGCTTACGAGGTCCTCTGTCCAACTACGACTGGATATATTCAATTGGGTGAGAACAAATGCTTAAAAATGCAAAATACAGTTCGCCACTTTTGGGCTGTTGGGGTTCTCACCTACCATCATTATGAGATGAGTTAAGTGCATTCGGAGGTGGTTGGGGCAGATTTCGAATTCCTCTCTTCTCCCTCTCTTTTCCTCCTATAAATTGTAAGGAGGGCTTCTTTCTAAATGTTGGACATTTCTATTTGCCCCTCCCTTCTTCTCTTTAGCAGTGAACTTGTGGAGTTAAAACCTCCCATTTGAAGCGTAATGCAACCTTGCCTCTTGGCATTTTGCGGTGTGTTGTATCAATCTTTGGAGAAAATTAATGCATGTCATGGATGATTCTCAACCCTCTCTGTATTCATTTGCATCCCCACGATCTTTCACTTTGTGAATCGCTATCTCGTGCATGATCTTGTATTGCATTTTAATGGTCTGTGTTTATTGGCACGACAGGTGTTTCTTCATTCCTCGGTGCATCACCTTTGTAGTTTAGGTTTTATTTTATGCATTTTCTTACCCTATCTCCTTGGCAAGTTAGATTAGGTTTTTGTAAACCCCTTTGCATTTTCTACGTGTGCATCCGAAGCAGAGGAATAGGAACCGACCTTCATCAGAGAGCTTTTCCGTTTTTCATGATGTCCCACACTTGGGAAAAGCTCCATGTTATGATAAATCCACCGAGAGTCTCAACCCATCGTGTTGCAGACAAGGAAGTCTGCGATTCGACATCAACAACTACCAGAATACCTTTCCAGGGGACCATCCATATATTGGATACCATACCACCTACTTCATCTCCCCAAGTACACTTTGAATGCAACGCGCGATCCTTTCACATGCACTATTTTTATACATGACTCTTATTGGTCTCATATCCCATTTGACCCCAATTGCTTTGAAAATGTTTGTATACATGACGACTTAGCATAGTTAGGATTTAGACTCATTGATCTCCTCCCCCCACCTCACTCTCCTCATCTATATCATGAATATGTCCTTATTATTGTTGCATATGGCCTTCGCATCTTCTATTTATCAATTTTTCATGCACATACACAATGTTCCTCTCCACCCATTGAACAATCGTGGAGTGATTATATTGGTGGAACTCTTGATCCTATTCATACTTACATAACATTTCCTCTGCCCTTTAGTCATGTCTCTATATGCAATGATTCATTCCTTGGCTATACGTAAAATCTCACTCATAGTTATACACATGATTGTCCCTGACCTCCTTTTATTGACAAAGAATATGTTATGAGGCGGGTATAATTTACACCGCACTAGCTCTCTTTATGATCAACCTCTTTGATTTAATAAAAATTGAAAATATCTTATCTATTAAATCTAAATTTAAAAAACAACAAGATGATAAGATACCAATGATTTTTCAATTTTATAAATGTAACTATGTAAGCAAATGTAAAAGGTAAGATATTTAACTACTTTTGGCTTATCTGAAGTGTATATGAGCTGGAAAAGCTGATGAAAGGTTGGGTAGAATGCTATAAGCGCTCGATATGAATTTTGGAATCTACAAATTGGCTTGGACACGAACACGGGGTGTGCGAGACCTCATGGGGTGTTGGAGTTTACAGAAAATCTCGGAACCTGATTTCTTCAATGTCGCTAGGGTTTCACACTTGTTCACGATGATCACTTGTATGTCATACTTGGATCGTCGAGGTACCTATAAATTTGTAACATAAATAATCTCTCTACAAAACCCCAAACTACATCAAATCCTAAAAAGAAAGATGCAAAATGAGGGTTTGATTGTCCTCGAATGTCAACAAAGTGAACTTATGACCGAGCACTACACTACATCTCAGACCCAATGTAGTTCTATGTGCTTGTGTGTGTAATAGTGCTCTTAGGTTTCCCTCATGCACCGATGATGCCAAGATAATGGGTTGTAGCTAGATAGAATGCAAATGTGTGGATGGAAAAATGAACTTCCCCTTCCTATGTAGTTTGTATCCAAAATAAGAAACCTAAGATGTAATCCCTTTGATATATAGATAGATAACCCTTAATAGAAATTTCGACCATTATAATGGTATGTATATTGTGTTTATATAGGGATCTATTGCTTAAATTTTGACACTAATGACCCGACATTTTGACTAGGACCTTGGGACAGAGTGGAAAAATCGAAAAAGGCTGACCACAAATGTTAAAAATATGAGCAAGAAAAAAGTGGACAGGAGTGCTTGGGTGTTAGTGTCCATTCCTAGGTGATAGTGTCTAAAAAAAATGACGAAAAATGTGAGAAGAAGCGAGACATGGATCCCATGACCTAACCAAAAGCGTGTGTAGAAGTGACATATGCGAGAGATAAAACAATAGAAATAAGCAAAACAAATAGATGGAATAGATAGTGTATCACCGGTGAAAAATTTTCTTACGCAAGATCCATATATAAACAACATACTCAGTGGTAAGTAAAATAATAGTATGTGCATGATTGTATGTCTACATTTTCCCCCAATTTATGTTATTTGAATGAAATTCAAGTAGTGTAAAGAAAGTAAGGAACATACTTGAAAGGTAGTTGAGAAGCTCTTGTTAGAATATGAGAATATATAGCATGGCATGTTTATCCATATGGAGTAGATAAAGATGGCTATGATTGTAAGGAACACTTGGAGAGATTTGACGATTTGATTTTGAGCAATTTTAGAGATTTTCAAATTTTTTTGTTGATGGAGATTTGGTAAGGTAGGGAGTGATTAGTTCCCAACTTAAGTTTGTATGTGTGAAAAAACTAAAGGATTTGGGTGTCCTGCCGCATTTATAGGAAGATCGTTAAGGAGAGAGATCTACTTTTACCCTCAAGTATGAATACATCCTCAAAAGGTCCAAGCTGCTTTGTAGATGAACAAAGACCAAATTTTATGCATTTTGATCGAACGAGAATAACCCATATAGGAGTAGTATATGAAAACCATTGACATTTCATTTCCCTCACTCCATGGGTGTCGCGATATGTGTAATGCTAGGCAGATTCCATGTTAGGTTATTTGGAACCAATAGAGAAATGTGAAATGATTTCCCATGTTAGGTCATCTGGAAAAGTAGTGATGGGACTCCCAAGTTAGGCCATCTAGGAGGAATAGTAAAATGCGCTATGTTGTATCGATTGATTGGATTTGATTCGAGTAGTAGAAATTTTTGTTGAGATTGGATGCATATGATAGCTTACTCATGGAGAGATTTTTCACTTGTTGCCCCCATATTAGGTCATTAGGGGGAATCAATAGGAAGTGGTAGGAAATGTCGTAGGTTGTGTGATCAAATTTTTGATAATGATGTGTTAGAAATATGAAATGATCACGTAGTAGCTTGAGATGGATCATAGGGTGATCACGATTGTATACCCCGAGAAGATTTGAGACGGTGGCAACTATTGTGGCATCACATATGACAGATGAATAGGTAAGTATGATTACTTCCGAAAAATGTATTGAAATTTACTCATTTTTGTCGATTTTTGTAAAATTGGAGTTTTTTGAGTTTTAGGCATTTTTGACCTTGGCTATAGCGCCCAAGGCACTAATGTCTCTTGGGATGCGGTTCCCAAATCTAGGCACCGATGACCTACTCTTGTGCGCTGCATCCTTCTCACAGGTGTCGGTGACCCAAGAGGCTATTTCGAGCCTTAAATGTGATAAATGTGAAAAATGATGCTTTGTGATGTTATAAGTAGTTGCTTTTGTGTGTATATGAGGTGTTAATGTTATGTTTCTCTTGGTGTTTTGTGTCACATAGAGGGATATCCATTTGAGGAGTTTCATGTAGGTCGACACTTGAGTACGTTGTGGGTATTAGACCTATCGGATGTAGAGTGGAATGTACTTAGGCTGTGTCGTCTGCTGAGTACATATCTAGAGTGGGGAGGTACCTTATAATGTGTCGATGATTACCGCTTTGTGTGAGAGGTGGTGTGTGGACACTGTACATTTTGGTTGCATATCGAGGAGACAAATGTGACCCTGGAGGATGTATATCGCATATTACAATTACTAGTTGTGGGTGAGAGATTCCGGGAGATAGTAATAGAGGATGCTCGGAGGAGGATGAGGGTTGTTAGGTAGTATTTTATAGGGACACATATATAGGAAAAGAACCATATTAGCTTGGATGTTATATTGAGATTGGGTGTTTTGTGTTTGCGAAGTTCATTGTAGTTGTGATTGCTTCATCAGTGGTAGTGGAGGGTGGTGGTGTAGGCATCTTGTATAAGATGCATGATATTTGTCATCGTATAGAGGAGGATGGGACTAGATATACATGGGCACATTATGTATTAGCGCATTTATAGAGGGACCTATACATGTTTACACAGGAGGACCATGGAGGTGGGCTAGGAGCCACCACATTGCTACATGTATGGGCTTATGAGCATATTGTGATATTGAGGCCGTTTGGTGGGCCATGTGTGGAGTGGATGAGGCCATATATATTTGTTACGAGATAGGTAGGTGTCAGGAGCATGAGGAGGGACAACGATACATGTAGATTGATGCTTGATCGTATGGGGCCAAGGGCCATTATATGGAGGCCATACCAAGACTATGGAGGGTGGATAGAGGATAGAGTAGAGCTATGATGTATCTAAAGTACGGTGTGGTTAGAGGATCGATTCCTAAGGGTAGTCGAGTTATTTTAGGTAGAGAGTGTATCGCGATAGTTTGGTATTACTTAGGATGTGCCCCCAAAGTCATATGTATCGGTGTGAGCTATTAGAGCACGAGAAACCGGGGGTGAGACCGGGACCTACGGGAGCACAACTAGTACCACTGGTCTAGATGATTTCGATGCGGTTGTAGGGCTAATACATGTAGATGATGCATGATGTATTGAGACATAAAGTGCGATAACACCCCAAACTTTACAAAGCAAATTGCATGACTAAACAAGGAAATCTAACGCCATTATCATCCAACTAGTCAAGGTTCTAAGTCTATGAATGTAACACTAAGATAGAAGATTAAAAGAATCTTGAACTAGTATGAAAACAATACAAAATCTAACTAAACATGCCTACTAATATGCTTGAACTACCTAACATGGGCCTAAATAGACCTAATAGGAAATCAAATGGTTATGGTTCTACTCCAAACAATGGTGAAATGACCTCTCCAAATGACTTGTTAAGTCACTTTAGATTATTCATCTACTAACCTTGTTAAAGGCTTTAGGAAAGGATTGAACTTGGCTATATATCATATTTATTATATGAGATGCAAATCAAAGCATGGTGTAAAGTATAAATGAATGAGGTGCACTCTTTTTATAGTTTTCCTTTTTGGAGAAACTTGTATTTTGGTGCATGTGGGACTAAAAGCCCCAAATTAGATTAGAATTGTTAATCATGATTAGGCCTTGCTAATCACAATTAGTGAATTACGAAGTGATTAAGAGGTATGAGGCCTTAATCAACAACTTAGGGTAAACTAGTAGGATATGATAAACTTTTGAAGATTGTTGAGATGTTGTGGAGGTGAATGGGATGATTTTGAGTGGTCATAAGAGGTTTTGAGCCAACATTAGAGCATATTGACCAAATCAAGGGAAAAATAGGCTTAATTAGCTAATAACGCTAATTGTTTCCGGAAGAGGACAACTTACGATTTGATGTTGATTGGGAAAAGGGTGGATAATTAACAAAGCATCGTTAATTAGCTAGAATAAAGGGAAAGTGTTAGTTAATTAGCGCAAATCACTAATTGTAATGGAAATGGTAAGAATGAGAGTGATTTGCATGCTTTTTGGCAATAAGATTACAAAAGTAGAATTTAAGTGTCTACAAGTGCATGATGGGCAATGCACCAATGGGTGTTATTATTTCTAGTTGTAGTAGATGCATCATAAGTTCTACCGGTTGGAGGAGTATGGGGCATAAACCTACTCCCAATGGTGATGGTATAACGATGGTGATAGCGAACACAAGTATCCATATGTTGAAATTTTGTGATTTGTTAGTTAGTTGTTTAATCATGGATTTTGTGTGTAGTAATTAATGCTTGTTCGTGAATGGTTTGGGATACTTATTGGTTTTCGATTGTTGATACATTGATTTGTACATTGACACAAAATGTGCCTATGGATGTGCTCATTAGAAGTGTGATGTTAGAGTGGGTGGATGTTATTGTGAGTGAGCATACTTATTTGTTCGATCCAGTGGCGATAAAAGTAGTGACTTGTACCATATTGTTAAGAAAGTATGACGAGGCACGGTGGAGACTCAATGAGCCGGGGAGGCTGCAGTGGAGGAGCCCTTGCATAGGATGTGTTCATGAATTATGTAGCGCTACGGGGCTAATTTATGAAGTAGTCGGTCGAGTTGGCATTATTACACTAACGAGATGGAGAGATATAGGGGCCGTGAGCAAGCGACATAGATTAAGTGGGGAAACATCTAGTTCTAGATCTCCCACAGTTGTAGATAGTGATAGTGATGATGATGTATGATATGTATTGATGTAGCGATGCATGGAGGGCTTTCCCCCAACGATTGTATTTTTAAAACTATTATATATATTTAGATGGATGATTGTCATAATTGTATTGTGTTGATGTTTAGTGATATGCGATGTGATGATTGTTGGCTTTGTGATGCGTAATTTTTATTATGGGAATGATGATGTGTAATTAGTAATATAATAATATGTGAAAATTGGATTATATGTATGAATGTAGATGGATAGTGTGTGATGAATAGTAATACTATAGTTGATAAAATGAATAACCTATGGTAGACTGATTGTGTGCAAGAATAATATATGATGTATGTAAAAATGACCAAGTATAAGTAATAGAAAAGGGGGAAAGAAATTACCCCAATGTGTGCATAGAGAGAGATAAGGTTAATTGATGTAAGACCCCTCAAAGGCGAGGAATGAACCATTGAACATGATTGCGTCGTTGGGAAATGGCTTGACATTCACATTAGATAGATAAATCAATGAAGCATGAAGTGTAAAGATGGAGCGATGTTCTTATTGAAACAAATCCCTTAATAGTCATGTAAGAACCATGAGAACATGAGTGCGTCATTGGGTAGTGAGGTGAGATGAATCACCTACCAAAAATTAAGTGGGTACAAATGAGTGGAAGAATGTGAAGTGGAAGTAGCATGAGTGTATGAGCCAAACTAAATTTCTGATGTGATGGTGTCAATGATGGGGGATATATTGGTGGGAAACACATGTGCTAATAGCTTAAGAAGCCAATGTGAAGTAGGAGCACTACGTGGTGGATGAGATGGTGCATAGGTGGATGAATGAGGTGGAGGTTGTGTATGAATGATGACCTTAGGCAATGTACGAATAATGACCTTAGAAGCAAGAGAAGGATATAATTGAACTGGAGTAGTAGCACGTTTGTGCGAGAATTAGAGAAAAATACCCCTCACGAGAACGAGAGCCAAAGGAAATGTCACCCTTATCTTCTAATTGTTACAATTTGTTATGAAGGGCACAACAATCATTGTCACAATGACCATTGATGCAATGATAATTACAATAAGGATGATCACGTTGGTGATGCAAGCGATGAGGAGGATGGTGTTGATTAGAAGGCAAGCAAATCAAACACTTATCGAGTAACTCACGCAACACATCATGAGGCTTAACAACATGTGGGAAGTGAAATGGCTCCCGAGTAGGAGATGTAGAAGTTGTAGGAGGATACCGACGCAGCGGTGGAGGAGATGAAGGATACTTATGTGATGGAGGAGACCAAAGTTTATTTTGGGGTGGAGGCAATGGAGACCTTGGAGGATGCTTGAAAAATGGAAGTGGCAAAGAAATAAAAGACAATACAATAGTAAAAGGAGGATCTATAACATGTGTAACAATTAAATCTTGTTCTAGATAGATAACCTTATATGATAATATCATAAATGATTCGCATGTATCATATTTCAACCGTTGTTTTAGAGCAAGAATCAAGCCTTGGCAAAATAAGAATTGCTTTTCTAGATCAATAGGCTGAAATACTAGTTGATGCATGTAAGCATTGAAGTATAAGATATAGTCCTGAATATATTCTGTTTTAGCCTTATGTAAGCTAGGAAAGTGGTCATATATGACACTAGGACCAATATTTAGTATAAAGCATTTGAGAAAGGCATCTTCCATCCCATAATATGTACTAATAGACCCAAAAGGTAGATGCGTGTACCATTGAAGAGCATCAATAATAAGTCCATGATGGTAAGTAATAATCGATCATTCGAGTAAGAAGCCATGGCTAAACGATAATGCTTAAGATGAAGATATGGATTACCAATACCATCGAAACATGAAAATGTAGGCATGATGGAATCCTTACGATATGATGAATTTTGAATATTTCTTGGAATAGGATTGCCATAAAGAGATTTATTATCAATAGATGCATAATAGGCTTTACTTTCAAGAGTGAGAGATTGGACATGAGTATTTAATTTTCCAACAACATGCATGAGTGATAAAATGTCATGTGAAGGAATTGTGAGAGATGTGAGAGGCACATTGAGAGGTTGTAATTTTCCATTATGAGTGATCATGGGAACATGAGAAGAAGTGGAGGATTCCGGTACTATGACACACTAGATGTAGGTGCAAAAGAAATAATAGGTGGTATACTAAAAGGAATAGGAGAAGCCACATGCATAACTTCTAGAGAAGAAGAAGAAGAAGAAAGAGACGAAGAAGAATATGGAATGTTGGTATTAGGAATAACATCAAAAGAAAATATATGAGATGAAACAATAGAAGGAGGAGAATCATCATACTTGTTATTAGAGTAACCTCGAAGTAGATGAAAGTGGAGTAGAGAATTCACAATCAACAAGTATGAAGAGAAGTAAAATCGTTACTAGCATGTTCATGCTGAAAAATATCATCATATCAAACAAAGTTTCACATGAAAGTATTTCACCAAGAGTGTCATCATCATATAGTGAAGTAGGAGAAAAACTATCATGAGATGTGTCTTTACAATCATTAGAATCATGTTTAGGAGTAAGAGAATCTTGAGATACAATTTTACATTCATCCTGAATAGTATGAGAAATAACATCATGCACATGTACATTTTCATCATGATTTTTATCTATATTATCACAATCAATACCAAGTATATAATCAATAATATCATCATCAAGAGTTTTAATAGAAATAGAAGAAAGTGGAGTAGTCTTAGTGCCTATGAAATAATAAGGAGTACAACCAGAAATTTGTTGTTCTTTAGAAACAATGTTGCAAGAAGAATGGACAAAACTAGTGGGAATTTTGCATTCATTGGCAAAAAAACATTCTTTGAATAATATCATCAACACTAGGGGTGAAATAGAGATCGCTAAGTTAAGCCTCAATAGCCTCATTATAAATAGGGTTAATACTTTCATGATGCATAGCTTGCCTAAGAGAAAAATATTTACTTTTTCCATTAGGTTTTTGTGGATCATAGGAAAGGAGTCATAAGATATGGGTTCACTAAAATGATTTAATAAAATATGAAAATATCTAATCTATTAAATCTAAATTCAAAAAGCAGCAAGATACAATAGGATACTAATGATTTTTCACTTTGATAAATATATATATGTAAGCAAATGTAAAAGGTAAGATACTTATCGATTTTTACTCATCCCGAAGTGTATTTGAAGCTGGATGAACTGGTGAAAAGGTTGGGTAGAATGTTGGAACTACTCAATGTGAATTTTGGAATCTGCAACTTGTCACGAACATAGGCACAGGTAGGGGCAAGGGCACAGGGCGCCTAATACCTCTGTGGGGCGTTGGAGTACGTAAAAATCTCGAGCTGATTTCTTTAGTATCGCTAGGGTTTCACATTTATTCGCAGATGATTTCCTATATGTCATACTTGGATTGTTGAGGTTCTTGTAAATCTGCAACGTAATTAATCTCTGCAAAACCCCCAAACTACATAAAATCCTAAAAAAAAATGCAAAATGAGGGGTTAGACTATCCTTGGCTGTCAACAAAGTGAACTTACGACCGAGCGTTGCACTACATTTCAGACCCAATGTAGTTCTATGTGCTTGTTTGTGTGTAACAATGCTCCTAGGTTTCCCTCACACCGATGATGCCAAGATAACGGGTTGTAGCTAGGTAAAATGCAAATTTGTGAATGGAAAAATGAACTTCCCCTTCCTATGCAAAATAATAATCCTAAGATGGAGTCCCTTTGATATGTAGATAGATAACCCTTGATAGAAATTACCCACCATTATAATGGTATGTATGTTGTGTTTATATAGGGATCTATTGCTTGAATTTCTACATTAATGACTTGACATGTTGACTAGGACCTCGGGATAAGAGTAGAAAAAATGAAAAGGCCGACCACAAATGTCAAAAATATGAGCAAGAAAAAGAGGATAGGGGCACCCAGTTGAGCAGAGCACCCAGGTGCTAGTGTCCAATCTTAGGTACTAGTGTCTAGAAATAGCTGACAATAAATGTGAAAAGACCGATAGACAAGGATCTGCATGACTTGATTGATTGTGTGAGTAAAAGCGACATATACAAGAGATAAAACAATAGAAACAAGTAAACCAAGAAAATGGACTAGACAATGTGTCACCAATGAATACTTTTATTACGTAAGATCCATAAATAAACAACATAATTAATGGTAAGTAAAATAGTAGTATGTGCATGATTTTGTGTCTACACTCACACTATATCATACCAGGTCTCCAATCAAAATATTATCCGAGTACGATCTTCGACGCGTGACAATCTTACGGATGAGTTTACTTAATTCTTCACCCTCACACACTTGGGGGCATCACGCTTTCTCCCCCCTCCATCACTATAAAGTTATGTCTAACATCTACCACTCTCTCATGTTCCATGCTTCACACCTAATCTTTTCAAACATTCACACACTTCTCTAGTACATTGTACCATCATTTCGATGATGTACTTTAGTTCCATGGTTCATACTCAACTATTGGGGTGCAAGTCTAAAATGAACCTCACTTCATCTACACTTCAAGATCTGTGCTTCATGACACATCTTTCTACCATCTACTCTTTAAGCACATACAATACACTCATTTCTCGATGACACACTCTAGTGTTGTGACTCACAATTGACTATGAGTGCACACTTCATCAATGAACCTCACATCATCTACTCTTGCTACACTTAGAGCTCAAAACTTCATGATCCATCTTTCATAAGATCTTCTAAACTCTATGGTCAACGCTTCACAATATATCTTTATAGCATCTACTATTATATAATACACTCATTTCCGAAGACACACTATTGTTCTATTGTTCATTCTTAAATATTGAGGAGAATTTATAAATGAACCTCATCTCATACACATCCAATGGGGGTAACACTACTCTTATCATCATCACACCTTGCATATCACAACATTACACTCGATACACCTTTTGTATATCTTGGTTGCATTTATTTTGCTAGCTTATACTACTCACATTTTGCACTTTGCTTAGTATGCTAGACATATATTCAATATATCATTATATTTATTATATACACGTGCACGTTCACTTGGTCACTAGAAGTGAATGCAAATCTTGTATAACTCCTTACACGATGTATGATGCTCGGCGCTGAATCCCTTGCCAATCCCGCCGAGGCTCTAGGGGCATCTACCTTTGCTACTCTCACACTCCACGTATCACACGTTCTATTGGAACATTCTTTAATACTTCTCATTAATGTCACTTTAATTTTCACTGCTATATACACTCTCTAACATATTATTTATCTTTCTAACATACTAATAGGTGCTTCATGTGTAGCATTTGCCTTGCAGGACTATATACGACCATGGTTATCGACACATTATGCTTGTTATTATTTGCTATGTATCTTTATTGTTTACAGGCTATGCCCCATGTCTTGTTTAATCATTGTATGTTTTCTACCGCTTCAACCCCTAATTGTCTTGTGAAATTGTGAGTGATGTATCATGTTTGAAACCCACTTTTCGTGGTCCATCTTGTCTTATTATTTTCTTATTACATTGTCTTCTATTGCATACTAGCTTTTATACTTACACTTGTACTATCCTTTCTTATTTTTACATGCCATTATTTCTACCATGCACATCCCCTACCCCCTATAGGTATCCACTTAGATATACATATCAGATCAAGGTCCTCTCCTTTGGACCACATTCTCCTCCATCTATCGCATGCACCCTAAATGAGGGGGCATCTATTGGGTGAACAAATCATCCATATAAGTAACTCAAAGCTATAATAAAAATCAACACAATACAAAATCGACACAAGAATACAATTATAGAATGGTCCAGAATTGGACTTGGACCTCACACACAAAGAGGAAACTAGTGCCCAATATCAGCTAGTACCACCCGACACTTATGTCCTCCCCTAGGGGGCTAATGTCTTGAGGATAGAAACAATCATTTTCTCATTTTAGAACAATCTCGGTAGCTTTCAAAACGGTTCTACAATAGTAGGAACTTGTCTCGATTACATAATTCACTTGATTAATACATTTTAATTATAATTGGAAATAATTAGAACTAATCGAATAACCACAACAAATCAGAGGCGTACCATCTATAGTGGTGCTTATTCGGGAATCGTAATGGAAGCAGAGAAAAACTAGACCTCTCTCCCCAACACTCTTATCTTGTCACGAGATCACCTAAAAAACTCACACTTGGTGTGATATCACCCATAAAACTCGCTCTTGGCATGATATCACCCAAAAAACTCACTCTTGGTGTGAGATCACCTAAAAACCCCACCATTCGACAACAAGTTCAACAACATCTCCAATAAAATAGGATAATTCTCTATCTATTACACTCTTATACATTAGTTGCACACTTTCCTTTTTATACTTTCACACTTCTAATTACCTATACACATTTTACTTTGAATTCTCATATACTAGACTTTGACTACTCTTTCGCTCTTCTTTTGCAAGTCTATCCTTAATACACAACAAGGAGCAACTCACATCAACAAACACAACACACTACTACACATACGCTTCACCCCTAGGGTCCACTTCCCTTTCCTAGTCTCCACACTTCACTTTACGATCACTTCATGCTTCACTTGTCCACTCAAAGCATGTTGTCGAAACACTATTCTCAAAAAGATCATAAGGTACACATCTTCTATCTACTTTATGTTATCGAGTATTCACTCAACAACATAAAGTGGGGGAAAAATGTAACACAAAATCTATGCACTTGGGTACATTTCTAGGTCCTAAAAACATGCTAGTATTTACATGATTCCTAAGCAAGAAAACTAGTAATTGACAACCCCTTTTGGCCTTTTGCTTTATATTTTGCACTTTTATTGGCTTTATACATCTTGCACTTTGAACGACATTTGAATGCTTTATCTTTCTACGGCCTCGAGAGAATAGCACCTAGTTGAGACACTAGTGCTTGTGTGCTCCTGTCCTTCTTTACCTTTTCATTATCCTTTTGGACCCTTTTCACTTCTTGATTATTTTTTTACTATTTTAGGTTGGTCTTTCTTTGTAAATTTTGAAATTCAAACAAGGGACTCGTATCAAGAAATTTGGAGAAGAGATTGATTGGTTTTGATTTAGAGATACTTGACCTTTTTCATCATGATCTCGTGGAGTTGTATTATGTATAAGATTTGGGACAACGTTCAACTCTTAATTATAATTTTTTCTTCTTTACATGTTTTTTGTTTTGATAGCTTCATCATCAATTTATTTTTCAATGACTTCGTCATCAATTAAGTCTTGGACATAATGGTGGAGTTGCACACATTTATCTGTAGAGTGGTCATCAATGTGATGAAAATCACAATATGTATTGGGTTTGTACCAATATGGCTTAGGTTCCCCTTCGAAAAAGGTTTTGTAATTGGATATTTCATCATTCTAGTTGTTAATAATTGATGAAAGACACTAGAGAGACTCTCCCAAGGGGTGTAAACTGATGTTTAACTTTGTGTGGAGTAGTGTCTTCACTAGGTTGTATGATTGGCTTTTTGGTTGATTGTTCATGTATGTTGTGCACATTTCGATTGTTTATGACACCATCATTAACAACATTACAATTACGATTGATGTACAAAGATTTATCGTGATGAGTGATAGTATTGTTATTATTATGCCCAATATCTTTAGAATGAGGCTTGATCAAGCCTTAACAATAAGGGCATATTCAATTTGATTTTCCTTTGTGATAACTTCCTTAAAACGATTGAGGTAGTGCATTTGCATGTGAAAGGATAACTTGATGTTAAGGTTTGGGATGAAGATGCTAACCATTTATTTTTAGGGATTGAACATGGGAACCGACTTGCAATTCCTCTCCATCATTGTAAAAATTGTGTAAAGCTTTCATTTGGTCATTGTTTTGCATTGCACAAATCCATCATTGTGACTTGAGTCAAGGTTGAAAGAGAAATGTTTGACAAACTTCTCCGAGAGGTCAACGAAGTTGGTGATAGATCCCTTTAGAAGGTGTAAAAACTAGTTCAAAGTTTGTCGTCCTAGACTTCTAGGAAAGAAACATAAGAGAAAGATATCATTATATGCCACTTCTTGGCATGCCATGAAAAATTATTTGATATGCTCTCTTGGATCATTTTTTCCATCATATATTGACAAAATTTGGGAATTTAAAAGCTTTTGGAAAGGGTATATGTAAGATGTTCTTATCTTAGGGGTAAGGACACAATTCATCAAAGTTAAATTATTTGCATTGTTTTTACATACCTGAAATTGCTTCTTTCATCATTTTCCATTCTCAAGAAAATGGTGATTTTTTTTTTTGTGGGATAAAGTAAGTATTATTATTCTCTAGATTTTTGTTCTCTTTATTTAGTGCAATATAGGTTTTAGATGGATCGTCACTCCTTTATTTGATTCTTTGTCGGTTTGTGTCGATATTAGCTTTGGAAGATATGAGATCTAGTTGTTTTGTCATATCAATAAGTTGTTCTAATAAATCGTTGTTTGAAGTCTTGCGTGAATCCATCATTGCAATGAAAAATGGGGGAGAGTGAAGAAGGTGTGATAGAAAACTCAACCCTTAGCGAAGTGAATGCTAACATGGAAGAGGGAAAAAGATTAAAATTCTAGACCCTAACAAAATGAGTGTTAAGAGAGAGGATGTGAAAAAGGGTTAAGCGATTGTCCATCTCTTAACGAAATGAGTTTTAAGATATAAGGATCTAAAAAGGATTAGATGTGCTTGAATCTTTAACAAAATAAATGTAAAAAGATAAGAGACTTAACAAGGTTAGTTACTAAACTCCTAACAAAATGAGTGTTAAGAGAGACTAAAAGGTTTGAAAGGTCCACTCTTAACAAGATATGCGTTAAGAGAAATGAAAGGGTGTGACTTCTCAACCATTAACAAAATGAGTAGTATTAAGATAGAAGAGGGAATTGAAAGTGTATATTTAGAAAAGATTAGTTGTGAATATGAGAAAACAAAGAAATTGTTCTCCAATGCTAATCCTTCCAACAATACCTTAGATTAAGCAATAAATGGAAAGGGGGAGAGGATCAATACCTACACTTACCAAGAAGATGAAATGATCCTCCTTTGTTGTGTTGGATTTTCTCATGGATGGTTTTGATTGCTTCAGATTTTGTGGAGACACTCGGGAAACACCTCCCCTTGATTTTTTTGGAGTGATTGATGCTTGACGAAGGATTGAATGATGATTGAAAATTGTAGAGAATAATAATAGCGAAGGTTTGTTATGGATTTCCTCCTCTCTCTTTTTTCATCTAGCTCTCATGGAGGAGGAGAGATAAATTTATAGTTTGTGATAGGGAGGATGAATGGTGAAGATTGATCCAAGTAGGATGAGAATCAATGGTTGGAAATTGAGGAGAGGATTGGAGGATTCTAAAATGGATAATTATAGAATTTTAATTTAAAATTTCATGGAGGGAAGAAGCCTCCATTGAATTTGAAGTTCATTGGAAGGATAATTTTAGAGAGGCTTCTAGAAATAGAAGCATTTAGATTTAGAGGTAGAGGATATGATTAGTTTAGGATTAGATTAGATTAATAAAATATGATTATGGATGTGATTACATGGAGAGGCTAGGTGTAGGCTAGGTGTAGAGTGGGTGGGTAGGTGAGTATAAGAATATTAAATTCCTATAAAATGACAATAAGAATTAAGATATGATAATAGGATATAATAATGAATTAAAGGGATTAATGATGAGATGGGATATTAGATAAATGATAAAAATAATTAGAATAAAGGGTATATGTGGTATTTTATAAGAAAGGGGTTAATTAGATGACGATGTTAGGATATTTGTGGGACAAATTAATCGTAATTAATTATGTCAAAATTTTAGATGTCTACATTTTGCCCCTCTTTGAAGGGTTATTATAGAGAAATGACCATTTAAAGAAAAAGAAGAGAAGATGTTAGGATGGTGATATGATGCCCCCTTAAGGGATTAGGTGGGAGGAACGAGTCGGGTAACCACTCGAAAAAGAGGAGATGCCCAAGTTAGTAGATGAGAGAGGATTAGAGGATGAGAAGATTGAGGATTATAGAGAGGAGAGAGGATTAGAAGATTCAAAGATTGATTTGAGGGGTTGGATTATAGGATTCCCCAGTCAAGGGGTTGATATTAAGTATATTGGATTAGAGAATATAAGGATTGTTGATGTTGATTAGGATATTGATGAGGATGTAGGATTAGAGGATTAGAAGATAAGAGAGAGGATTAGAGGAGTAGGAGATTAGAGGATTAGGAGATATTGGATTTTGGAGTAGAGGATGCCCCAATCAATGATGTATGACAAGGGTGAAGATTTAGGATTGGTGGATTAGAGGAGTAGGAGATATTGGAGGATTAGAAGATTACGGATGTTTGGATGAGAGAATAAGGAGTGGTTTTGGGATCGATTTGGACGGGATGATGATTATGAATCGATTAAGAAAGAATTCTTGAGTTTGATTAATAAGAGGATGTTAGAAGATTCCCCAACCAAGGGGTGAGGATTTTGGATGTTTGATGTGAGATGCTAAGATCTGGATGTGGATATTGATTGATTGATTGATTGGATAAGAGGTTGAAGAGATTATATAGTTATATGATGATGATGATTAGGTGTGGATTGTGATAAAGATAAAAGATGATGATATAAGGGGTGTGCTACCATAAAGTTCCCATAGTTATCAACATTAGCAATATTATTAGTGTGGCATAGAGAAAATTGTATCAAGGTATAAAACCATGATGATTGAATTGCCAAATGCCTATGTCCTCATATCATATGAAAAATTAATACAAAAATATGGTCCTCATATCATTGAACTATGAAAATAAAAAGAAACAAAAGGGGCCTCATATCATCTGCCAAAATGTAAATGCATATAAGTAAGCAAACACACATACAAAAAACATTGCGTTTTGAATGTTTTGATTTTTAGATTTTGGATTGTGGATGTTTAGATTATTGGATGTTGAGATTTTGATTTGGGGTGGGGAATGGTTGAGGATATGTAAGATGATGGGAGAGATCATGGGGGCATGGGAAGAGATGTGAGGTGGGATGTAAAATTCTTCTATAAGTCCCAAAACATGTTTGGGTAGGATGAAAGGGAAGGATTGAGGGAAATTGGATAGGTTGGATAAGATAAGAATGGGTTGAGTGGTTAGGATTAGATGGGTGTGGGATGAAATAATGATAGATAAAATGAGGGATGTGGTATAGGATAAGATGGGCGATACGGAATATGATAAGATAGGCCCCCATGTATGGGGGGGATGGATTAAGGGATAAATGTGGTGTGCCCCAAATGTAATGTAGGGTGTGTGTGGATGGATGGAGGGTTCGATTTTTCCCGTGTGTAGGGTAGGATGGGAAGTGAGGGTATATAAAATTGATAATGCCCCCAGTGGATGGTAATAAGGTTACCCCCAATCACAAGAATCAGATGTGTCTTCATTGGGGCTATGGATGCTTGTCGGCTATGGAACAATGCACAACTTAGCCTTCCGTTCACCTCCATCCACCTATTTGAATTAATCACTCCCTATACATTGGCTAGTTTGTCTTCACCTAATACCCATTAAGTCCTCACTTCAAATTGTAATTAACCATCACAATCACACACACTTAGATCTCACAGAGACATAGGACTCGTATATTGTCACGTATTGTTTAGATCTTGTCACACTTTTGTTTTAGTCTAACTCTTGCCTTAAAACATGTGTCGTTAAGCTCATATTTTTTTCATCAGTGATGTTATTTTCCTTACATCCATCACATCCACATCCTTTTCCCTTGGATCAAACATTTGTGGGCCGATGATTATCCTTTCCTTTTCTTCCAATCCTCGTCATATCCTCTATCGTCACCTGACATCCATAACCTCGGTAGAGATGCTGGAAATAGAGTCATGAGGTGGATTTTATTTGATATATATATTTTAATTTTGATATGTTTTTTTACTTTTGATATTGGGATTTTTTTCATAAAGAGGTTTCACTCTCTTGAGAACTCTTAAGGGGTTAAGAATCACTAGTGGCTTGATGGGGGATGGAAATGAGTGTGGAGATGACATTGGATAGAGTGTCAAAATACGTGCCCAAAGGTATTCACCACAAGTTGATTAAGTATGTTAAAGTGTGTGGATCTCTAGGAGGAAAATTGTGCTTGAATGTTGGAGGTAATGATAAACCAAGGTCACATGGTTCTAGTAGGTAATATTGTCTTACAACATGCGCAATTAAGTTGATCTATTGTTCATTTGAATGGATTGGAAGAGGATATAAATGAATGTGATGATAAGAATGTATTAGATATAAAGGGATTTGGATGTTGGATGGAAGGAGGATGGGTGGGGATGAAATAATATCCATGCACGAGTAACAAATTATGTGCTAAATCTATTTTTAGGTGTTTGGTATTTATAGGGAGATTAAACAATTTGTGATTAGGTTGCGTAGTTGGGATAGTAGGATCCATAAAAGGAGTGGTAGAAATGGGTTGTGATGGAGTAGTAGGAGGAGGGATGTTGTTAGTGTTATGTTTATACCCTAATCCTAAATGACTGGATTTTGATGAAGGGAGATGGGTTCGCGAATGCCTTGTTCGTGGATGCCTAAGCCTTTTCCTTAATGTTTCATATTAGAGAACATATTTTTGGATATAGGATATGAAGTGGATGGGGAAGATGATGCCATGTGGTCATCATGAGATTAGGGGGTTGTAGTTTTGTCATCTCTGCTAAGAGGTCAGACTTAAAAAAGAATGGGAGGTGAGATTTGTTTTGGTTTTTGGTTGGTCAGGGATGTTTGGATGTACGATGAGATTTATATGGATGACGATGTTTGGATGTCAAGTGGGATTTGGATGGTGAATGATGGTTAGGGAGAGGATTGGGATGGAAAGGTGGTAGATAAAGAGGTATAAGGACAAGAACCCCTTGGTTAATGAGGTTTTGAACATAAGACCAAAGGTGCATGCTACTGATTGGTTGAATGTCCAGTGGGTGCAAATGCAAGTCACAATAATAGTGTTCCCAATACCAAGATGGTTTGGGAAGGTTTTCATCACCTTATTTGATTGGGGGATGGATGATCATGTTGAAGGTTTTTAGATGATGGAAGATGGTGGTCAAGGATTCTCCTAAAGGAGTGAAGTGGTTTGGTTAAATGGTTTTGGGGAGTAGGAATTAAAGGTGCAGGATTGGGTGGATTATGAGATATTTTGGTTGATTTGGATTTATGAGTTGGATTAGATTGTTGTAGGGGATGGATTAGGCATTGGGGTTGAAGTGGATGGTTTGGGCTTGGAGGTGAAGTAGATTTGGTTGATTTTGGATTGGTTGGAGTATGTGGTTTTGAGGTAGATGGTTTTGGCTTAGGATTAGATTGTTTGGGATTAGTAGATGTAGATGAAGGGGATGGGGTAGATTTAGATGAAGGGGATGGGTGTGATATGGGGTCACATTATATTTGGGTGATGTTGGGGATGAAGGAGATTTGGGAGATGGGTGTGGTGTAGGAACCACATTAAATTTGGTCGATTTAGGGATGAAGTAGATGAAGGTGGCATAAGAGCCTCATTAGATTGGGTAGGAGATGGGGTGGGGAGAGGATTAGTATTGGATTTTTAGGTTTGGGATTTGGTGACTTAGGATTCACGTTAGATGTTTTAGGATTGGGGGATGGTGGATTTTAAATAGGATTAGAGGATATGATAGTGTTAGGTTTAGGTGATGAAGGGGGTAAGATAGGATTAAGTGTAGATGAAGAGGATGAGGGTGGTGTAGGAGCCACATTAGATGGTTTAGGATTGGGGGTAGAAGGGGATGAGGGTGACTTAGGAGTCATGGTGGATAAGATAATTTTGACAGGATTGGGTGTAGGTGATGGAGGGGATGAAATAGGCTTAGAGGCTGAATTTGATGGTGGATTAGGGGATGTGGGACTATCTAGGAGAAAGTCCATAGGATCAAATGGGATGATGAATATGATGAGGATGGAGGACTAAGATGAGATGTGGGGGATAATAATTTTGGGTTAAGTTGTTGGGATTGTTGTGGATATGTGAATGAGACTCAATTATAGGTTTTACGATGATTGGATTTAGGAGTTGAGATTTTGGATGGTGGTGGATTATCTGCATGAGTTTTGATGGGAAGAAGGTGTAGGTCATGATGATTGATAGGGGATTTGGAGGTTGGAATTTGTGATGGTTGTGCGGGCTTAGGATTGGGGACTAGATTAACAATGACATAAAGGTCCTTTTAGTCTAGGTCAAAGTTAGTGAGGTTGTCAAAGTTGATGTAATTGGCTTGTGGGGATAGTGGTTTATGTTGATTAGGTTGGGGTGTGGATTGAGATGATTCAAGTTCCTCAAAGAGGAAGTCAATGGGGTGAGGGGTAGGGATCTTAGGAAGGGGAAATTATGGATGGGGTTGGTTGGGAGATGATGGTTTAGGAGGTGATTAGTTAATACATGATTTAAGATCGGGTATTTTTGATTGAGTTGTTAGATGGTTTTTAGGATGTTAAGATCAACATGGGATGGTTGATTTGGATGGCGAGGAGGGGATTGGTTGAGGTAGGATGTGAGATTTGAGATTTTTTTATTAAGGTGTTGGATAGTGTGTGGGATTTCATGATCAAAGCAAGATGGTTGACTTTGATGGGTGGGGGATGATGGGATAACTTAGTTGATGGATTTAGAAAAGAGGTAGGGGTTTGGATGTTGGTTTGGAGAGGATGGGGATTGAGGATCAAAGGCCATGGTTTGATAGGATGTGCGGGTGATTAGATTTGGATTAGGTTGGTTGATTAAGGATGGTGATGGGATTTGGATTGGGATTGTTTGATTAAGGATGGTTGATTATGATGATGTTTGATTGATTAAAATTTTAAGGTGATATGATGGTTAAGGGTGTTCACAAGAAAGAAAAAAACATACAACACATACCTTAACCAATCAAGTGTGATTACAATTAACTATAGTTTCGCTATCAATACCACACACCAAAAATGATGCCACAAACTAGTTCTTCACCTATGTGTCAATTTGGGGTTGACTAGTGAGTGATCTTGGGGAGTGTGGTCTCTTTGCACTATAGTTTGATTATAACCAAAAGGTTACCTAGTATAGGATGTATGAGATAACTAAGGGAGTCCCCATTATACCTTGTGGTACGTAGGGCCCAAGTTTGTGTTTCAAGGATATTGTCTAAGGATTGGGTATTGGGATGTGGAATCCACTCACTTCACACCACTCTTAAAACAAGCAAAACTTAGTCAATAACGATAACTATCCAAGAATTTGTATACCCCACAGAACATGGGGTGTGTCTACATGTGTGGAGATGAAGCCCATAGTCACGAGACCCCTAGGACTATAGAAAGTGCATAGATGTCACATTGCCCCAATTCAATAAAAATGGGAGGGCTAGTTGCTTTTGATCCTCAAGATCATCCTGAGACGCGAGAGGAGAGTATACACGGTTTTGCCTTCAGATGAACACACAACAAAGTAAAGCACACAAGAATTATAATGCAATAAAATAAATGCTAGATGATAAAATGAAATGATAAATATTAGTAGCGTGGTGATTAGGTCTTCAAGAGGAGGCCCTACAAAACAAAGGTTAGTAGTTTGATGTTTGAACCCAATATCTTGGATCGATCAAGAAGAAAAACAAAAGGATTAGTAGTTTATAACAACATAAATGTTAAAATGGACAAAGTTTCCCATTTTTTCTCTGTAATAACCCTACAAAATAGAAAGCTAATCCTGTAAACAACCACCAAGAACACTTGGAAACAAAATTAGATTATTTCTTTGTTTGTAAAAACTATGATTTTACAAAGGTGCTAAATACAAGGTCATAGGCACCAAAAAAGGAAAAGGCACCAATGTACAACAAAGGTGCAAATGTATAACAAAGGTGCCAATACAGGGAACAAAGACACAGATGTATGAAAAGGCTTGAAACAGGTAAAAGTTATTTTTGGAAAAAATACAATTTTAGAGTTTCAAAGGCTAAAACAAAGGCATTGAAACATACAACATAGAACCAAAGTATTACAAAGGTGCTGAAATATGGAATAGGCACTAATTTAGGGTATAAGTGCCATTCTGTGTAACATAGGCACCAATACATAGGTCATAGGCATTATTTCATGTTGGGAACAAAATTTGAGCCCGAAATTTACAAATTTGAAGGTGTAAATGACAATGAAAATTCTTGAAACTTTGACAACCTATTCTAGGGATAAAATAAGATTGGAAATGATGAAAAATGGGGGTAAGCCCCATGGTGGGTGCCAAAATGTATATGTTAGAAAATATTAGTTGTGAATATGAGAAAACAAAGAAATTGTTCTCCTATTCTAATCCTTCCAAAAATACATCAAATTGAGCAATAGATGGAAAGGGAAAGAGGATCAATACCGCACTTACCAAGAAGATGCAATGATCCTCCTTTGTTATGTTATATTTCTCATGGATGGTGTTGATTTATTTAGATTTTGTGGAGACACTTGGGCAACACCTCCCCTTGATTTGTTTGGATTGATTGATGCTTGATGATATATTGGATTGTATGATTGAAGATTGTAGAGAATAAAAATAACAAAGGTTTGTTATGGATTTCCTCCTCTTTTTGTTTCATCTATTTCTCATGGAGGAGGAGAGCTAAATTTATATTTTTGATAGGGAGGATGGATGATGAGATTTATCTAAGAAGGATGAGGATCAATGGTTGGAAATTGAGGAGAGGATTGGAGGATTCTAGAATGGATTAATCTAGAATTTTAATTTAAAATTTCATGGAGGGAAGAATCTTCTATTGAATTTAAAATTCAATGGAAGGAGATTTTAGAGAGGCTTCAGAAATAGAAGCCTCTAGATTTAGAGGTAGAGGATAAGATAAGTTTAGGATTAGATTAGATTAATAAAATATGATTATGGATGTGATTGCATGGAGAGGCTAGGTGAGGCTGGTACCTTATCCCTCTCTGTTTAGGTGCATACATAAGGATTTATAGAGGATCTATTTCTATATGTAATCTAAAACTTGTTAAGGAGACAGGGATAAAAGAGTATAAGAAATAAGAAATAACTAAACTACCAGGTGATGCACCAAAGGAATGATGAACACTTAGTTTTCCTTTGACACAAACCAATAAAATGCATACAATAAACAAGCATAGATAGCCAGATCTATAATGAGAGACCAGATGGAAGAAAAAGAAACAAGAAAGGATCTGAGATCGATCACAGACATATTTTATTGCTCTATAGATTGATACAGTTCATTACAAAGTAGCCAAAAGGCAGAAACATATTACAATTTTAATGGAAGGCCTAAACCCCACAAATCCCTTTGCTAGAAGGAGAAGGGAGCCTGCAAAATAAAGAATGTCCAACCCTTTACAATGAATCCTGCCCCCGTATTTATAGATTTGATCAGAGAGAAGAAAGAGAGAGAGAAGTGGGAAAACGTAGTTTGAAGCTTAACCATTACTTGTTAATGCTTCTACTAAAATCTGCCCCCAAATCCATTTTTACTGCATCGATCATTGGTTTGGCACCTTGAAGGAAGAGGAAATGGTAGAAATAGATCGAATCCGATTTGGTTATTGAGACTGGTGGATCCTGCATTGAAAGCTTGAAGACTTTCCTCAATTTTCTCCCACCTAACCTCTCAAAAATTAAAGTTTCAGACTCCCATGGCATAGACGAGGTCGAGATCTTTCCAATGGTGTTAGATTCGCAATATTTCAAGCCCTAGGTTAAAAGATATGCCCCTTCAAAGTTTGTATCAAATCCGCACAAATGGGCGGGAAAAAATTTGAAAAGTGGGTCCCCCTTCTTTTAGGACACGTGGAGGCACCACGCTTGCTTGCAAACCCAACCCAAAGTTTGCCTTTGGAGGAGTGTCGAGTTGACAGTTGTCGGCCTCTCGCTGCTCTGTGGACTTTTCAATGGTCCCTCTTACTTTTTGACTTTGGGCTACGTGGTGAGCTTGTGCTCATTTGGGTCTCTGCCTTGGGACCCACTTTTGGAGATGTGCTACACTGACACTTGGCACTCTCCACTTACACTTTTGTACTTAGCCAATTTTGAAGCCTTTTCTATGCCCCCTTGACTCTCTTTGACCATTTGCTACGTGGAGGGGCACAAGTTTGAGTTCCCCTTTGGATTCACTTTGGAGAAGCATCGTTAGGACACGTGGTCTCTTCTGTTGCCTCCTCCATACTTAGTCATTTTTGACCTTTTCTGAACCGTTTTGAGCCCGAGGACTTCAAATCTTCATCATTTCTTCTTCTTCTAGTTTCTGGTTCCTCTACAACATCTCCCCTTCTTGTCGACCCTGCTATCCCATAGTTGAGCCTACCTGTAACTTGGAGAATGGATTTAAGGCGTAGAAATGGCCCAACAAAGTCATTTCTTTCTGTACAGGATCCTTTTCTCTTTCTTCATCTCGCCACTTCATTGTTGAATCTTTTTTGCAACCAATTTGTAGGATTTAAATGAGTTTTCTCGGGTTCCTTCTATGCGGGGTCGTGATTTGATCCAATATTTAGCTCGGGGTGAAATATGGATAACAATAACTCAATTCTAAAAAAATTGAATTCGATGTGGTTGGTCTTACTGCAATATGGACAAGGATCACAAGCAAGATTTTTACTTAAAAATTTCTTTGATTTACGTAACTAGAAGAATTGTTGGACTTAGTAGTGGTAGGAGGATTATTTGATTCTGGTGGTTTATTAGGGGCCTAGATTTTGGCTTTGGTTTCCACTTACTCTTATGAGTGTTTCCCACCAAGGCATGACTAGAGTTAGGTAAGACATCAAGTGACTCCAACTTTATTTGTTCATGAGATAACAATTCACAAAAATCTCAAAGGATGGCATTTTAAATTCATCTCCTAGGGCATCCATAGTCAAATAGAAAGTTAAATTAAATACATTATAAGGACTTTTCAAATTCAGATAGAATAATAAAAATGCATTCATTATCTGACTTATTTTTACCACCAACTTTCAAATGAACCCTAATCAACTTAAATATTACAAAAAATTCCTCAATAGATGGAAAGTATGATGGAGAGCATGATGTTAATTTGGCATTTAACTACATTATCCTAAATTCATTGATTTTACTGAACAAACTATCAAATTTATCCCATACCCATTTTAGGCTCTTCGCGTGGATGATATTGAAGTGTAGGTTATCAAACACATTCAAAATGACCAGCCGAGATATTCATTTTGTTTACATGCGTAAGCATGCTTGTCCTTCTCTAAGGTGAATATGGGTACACTATCTCAAAATACACGCCAAAAACCTCTGATTGGAGTAATGCTACATTTTTAGATTCTAGGTATGATAATTCGTCGTATTCAATGGTTCGAAAAATTGTTGATCAATGAAATATGTGGAAGAGGGCTCGAAAGAGGAAATACTTTGCCATTAAAAACTTCGTGCTTTCAAAATTTTTACGCCACAAATTTAATTGTTCCTCAAGGAGACAATTTACCTAAATAATATAATAACTCTCCTCAAATTATAAAGGCTACAAAAAAAAATATTCCTCTTCTCCCATGTAATTTTTCCCAAAGTAAAATATTTGCACAAAAATAAATTAAAAGGCATATTAAGATCTCATTTGGGAAAAAAATATGCCACTTAGCAACCCAATATGAGATTAGTGCTCCTAAAGTGGTTTTCAATGGATTTGTGGTTTTAGAAAACCACCAATTTGTAAATAATGGTGCAATAATTGGAGTGCAAGTGGATCTTTTCTTTATAGAGAGGTGTGGGAGGAGGTTTGTAGGATTTTCTCCCTTCTAGGCAACCAAGCTCTCTAATTTAGCACTTTGCTTATAAAACTACCGCCAAGGAGCCATCTAAGGGAGCCCGCACCTTACATGAAGAGTGGTTTTCAAAAATGCAATACAAAGCTCCTTTTTGGAGCTCCATGCAAGTTTTCACTATCCAAGAGTAAAAGCATAAGCGGTTGGACTAACAACACTAAATGTGAAGGAGTGTCTTTTATAGCCGAGATGCTCTTTACTTTTTAAAGATTGTCTTCGTGCAATCTCACTAAAATTCCCAAGATCTTTGTCAATTTATCATCACTAAAACACCTAAATTTAACAGAATTGTCTACCCTCCACTCAATATGCACCACTAGGGTGCATCGTAGCCATCCATTTAAACATGGAACGGTTGCGATGCACCCTAGTGGTGCATATTGAGTGGAGGGTAGACATCGCCAATTTAATAGTAACGTTATGAATTGGTGAGCCTTCCCACAAGTTTTGGGAATCGGTTTCTTTGAGGTACAACTATCAATTAGCGAGCCTTCGAGAATCCTTTTGCCAATGACCCATTTGGAAACGTTGAATATGTTTGGATGTGACATATCCGCTCTTCCTCGTCAATTTGGGCAGCTCAAGTCTTTAATAGTTCTCAACATAAATAAATGCCAACGCCTCCACACACTTTTTTGATTTTGGATGCTTGACTTCACTGACATACTCAACGCATCAGGTTTCTCTATATTGGATGTGCTAGTTCAATTGGAAAGATTAATTTAAAGTATCACCTTTGGAAGCCCAATTGATAGAGCGGTTGCAAAAAATGAGGGTTGTTTTACCTAGTTTAAAGCCAACTGAATAGAGGAGAATATTCTAAACTTCAATGCTTATGTCGACAAGGCCAAACTCTATTAAACAATGTAGGAACTTTGAGAGTCCCAATGTAAATTCAAACCCAAATAATCAAAAAGAAAAAAAGAGAACTCACTAAGTGTTCCAAAAATAAGTAGTTTTGAGCTTGATTGGGCTTCTTCTACCGATCAGTGCTCTAATACCATAAAAGAGCAAATGATAGGATCAGGCAAAGTAACCAAATAATGGTATAAACCTTCAACCGGATGATAATACATCATTACGAGTAAATAATTTAACTTATACGCAACTCCTTCATATACTCAACCACTGTACATGAATGCCTATTAAATAGGCTCTTCAATATAATGTTCAAAAAAAAGTTGTTTGAACTAGTTTGTACAGGAAACCAAATTTATTAAGCCAAATAACAATTTTTGTTAGGATAAAATAACAAATAAACAAATGAATAACACCTAGATAACCAAACATGCTCACTTGGTTTGAGTAAGCGAGGTGGATATCTCTCCTTTGGAAAAGACATAAAGCATATGTGGAAAGAGCAATAAATTTTTAGATTCCCAATGATGCATAGATGAAAATATTTTCATCACCTAAGTGTAAATATAATTTATTATGTTTTGTTAAAATTATTATTGGTAAATGGTTTTGAAAGGGACCATACCCCAAATATAAAAGAGGGCTCAAAATCCAAATAAAACATAGACACAATCGTGGTTTTTGACGATGGCGGCCAAACCCCAAAGAAAAATAACGTAAATAGTAAATCATTTATTAATTAACATTAACATTGTCCCTATGTAAATTCTAATTCGTATATGTATTTGTTAATGTTCATGTGTATTTTTAGCTTGTTCCATTCTATTATGAATTACTTATTCTATTTGTGTTCATAAATTGCATAGATTTCCATTTGTTAGCTTGATTGATTGCTACCTCTTTTAAGATGAGTGATATGTGTAATAGATTGCTTAACTAAAAAGAAGTGAAGTGTTTCCATGTTGGACGCAACATAGAGTCGAGTGTTGGATCACATTGAAGACTATTATAGAGGGTTATCGTAGAGATTCTATTCCTATAAAAGAGTGCATGGTAGAAACCATGAAATAAAGAGATAACAAAAAAGAATATAAAAAATAGAATCATGGAAGTATAAAAGTATACAAACACTAAAGGATACAAGTACAAAAAGAATTCTCACATATTTTAGACATAGAAAGATACAAAGGCCGTAAAGAAGGGACACAAGATTGTCACACACAAAATAATCATGAATAAAATAAACATAGGCTCCAAATAACCGACACAAGAATGTCGTATATACATGCATAGGAAAGGTCGTAGGCCACATACTTGAAAAAATGCATAAAATCAAACAAATGAATAGAATAGTAGATATTATCCTAAAGGCACATACATCGAGATACTAGTTTTGTAAAAGGCACGTGCTTAGTGTATTACTTAAAATAAATAACACAAATCACAATATATGATATAAACATAATGAGGAGGTGAAAAAACATGAAATAAAATAATAAGACATGATAGTGTATAAGATTCCCCAGATTTGAATGGCCATTGAGTAAGAGGAGAGATCCAACATCTATAAGCATTGTAGAGTACTATGTATGTCTTACATCATGTTCAAATAGGTTTGTGAAACACATGTGCGTAATGAATGTAAAATATGATATCTATTAAAATATATGACAAATTTCACATATGTAAAGTAAATAATTAGAAAATAAGGTCATATACAAGTCTTGATTTGTATTTTGAGAACATTTGAATGTTTTGTATTTTTAGAATATTTATAATTTTTTTTGCATGTATTTGTATTTTTATAGATCAAGTGCTACCTTATGGTAGGATCAAGATGGAGAGGTGGGAAACCTGTAGGTGTAGGATGTAAGGGCCTAAATATCACATAATATATGATTGGAATAGAGCCAATACTTGAAGTCAAGTGGCACACCCAGTGGGAGTAAGAAGTCTCCATCTTATTACAGGAGGGATTGATGTACACTTCTTTGTGATTGTGGATTTTAAGAAGCCTTAAAATTGTACATCTGGCGACTCCAAAAGAAACAAATCTACTGGTTTCAACAGCCCAAGTTTGAGAGATTCACGAGAAAAACATAGTCTAGAGCAAGGAAAGAAGGTATATTTGAATACTTGCACCTATCCCCAGGACAAGAAAGGAGAGGAAGAAGAGTTCATAAGTCTCCATCTCCACCAAGCAAAACCTTGTCAACACCTCCACTTGTAAGGCATTTCTTTTAGTTTGTAAGTATTCCCAGATTGATTAGAATATGTTAGCCAAATCCTTATGTTAACTTCACTGGTAGTAGTCCACTTGCCTTGAATGCACAAAATCCAGTTCCTATTGTAGCATTAAAGAGTATCCCATATTTCACTGGGGAAAACCAAACTTCTCCTGGTGATCATGTCCAAGATATTACAAATGTCTGTACAATCCATGAGATTCATGAGATGGACATTACAGTCAAGTGCTCACCTCTTCACTCAAAGGGAAGGCTTCACAATGGTTCAAAAGTCTTGAGGTAGGCTCTATCCAAAATTGGAATCAGCTATGCACAACCCTCCACAACCAGTTTGGAGAGAAGGGTGATAACTTATCTTTGTTAGAGCAACTAACAACTATCAAGAGAGCCCCAAATGAATAGTAATGCAGACTTCAACCTCAGATTCCAGTGAACTTGGGATAGGATTCCAACAATAGTAAAACCCACTAATGAAGGTGCCTTCTTATACTTTCTCAGGGCTTTAAATTATGATATTTCTCTAATGATCCTAGTCAATGGGGGCACTACATTGCCAACAACCTATAGCCTTTCCATAGGGGCTGAGAACTATTTGATTTAGTCTAGTAAAATCACTCCTAGGCCATCCATGCCTTGCACTCGAGTTAGGAAACCCATATACTAGCCAAATGCCTACATTAGCTCCTATACCCACCCCCAAGAGTCAAAGCTCAGTTGAAGCTTCCACTTCATCATCTAACACCTCTAAAGAGCTTCAGGAAGTGATGAAGCAACTACTAAAACCTAGGAAATGAGCTAGTGACCATCAAGAGGCAGCAGGCACAAAGCTCTAGGCCATATCAGCCTCAGACTCAGTATCAGGCTAGACCTCAATATCAGCAAAATAGACCACCATCTCAAAATATAAATTAGAATCAAAACCAAGGACAACCTCAAGCTACTAGACCTTTCAGGTCTTATGATCCAAATACAACCTCAACATCAAAAGCATTGGTTCTCCTACGAACAATATGGCACAGGAATATGATTGGTGTTTTCCATGCAATCAACCACATAACCAATCCATGTGTTTTAATGGTGCTCTAAATTAGGATCTAATGGTGCAAACCAGTATGGTGCCATAAGAACCTAGCTAGGAAGGAGATCAACAAAAGGGGCTCAATAAGGTGAACCTCTAAGAGAGACTATGCTTGTCAATTGGCGGATGAAGACTTATGTGGGATGAATCAGTCCCCTGCTCAAGTGTGGCTGCCAATACATGGTCCAAAAAGAGAATTATTGGAGAAGGCCAACCACTGAACTCAGGTAACCCTTAACCTTCCATCACTCCACAAGGTCTGGTGTTTCAAGTGCAACTCCCAACATGCAGAACCAACCCAAGCCACCTTCCAAATCCAGTCAGGCACCGGTTGTAACAACCCATGTGCAAGAAATAAATGTGTCTGGGAAGGGGAAAAAAAAAGAGAGCTCATTCAATATTATTGAGAAAATGAAGAGGACAAGTGTGAACATTTCACTATGGGAGTCATTGGCCATTCTAGGGTAGAGGATTTGTTACAGACCACCATGTAGAATTGGTCAAGTTCAAATCAACCCCTAAACTAGCAAGAGAGAGTGCTTGCCAATTCAATTCAACCTGGGAGGAATCATGGAGAAAAAAAGGTAAGAACCTAAGACCTCCTCCATTCTATGTCTCATTAATTATTGGAGACAAGTTAGTACACAATTGTATGATTGATTCTGGGGCTAGTAGTTCTGTGATGCCCAAATAAATAGTTGATCAGTTGGGTCTCCAATATGAAGTCATCTCTAGAGGAGTAGTTCAATTAGATGGGACAACAGTGACCACTGTGGGAATCATCAAGGATCTGAGTCTCACTCTACATGCTTTCCCCAATGTGACTGTCTTGCAAAATGTGTCCATCATAGATTTGCCACCACATTTTGCTTTGTGTCTATCTAGGGACTTCACTGCCAAAATTGGAGGCTACCTGTCTGCTGATTGGTCACATATGCTCTTTAGGACAAGGTATGGGGAAAAGGCCATTAGATCTGAACCCATTGCGGACTATCATATTGAATCTTATGTGCCTAGCCCAATCAATGCCAACTACTTAGCTTTTGATCAAGAAGACCTCCTAAGCACTAATGAAGCAGATACCAAGTTGGGATGTATCCCTGACTTGACTCTAGATGAGTGGGCCAACAAAAGACATGATTTTGACCCTTATAAGGAGATGGAAGAATCGAAAGTGGGTGTCTACTACCTACATGAAGAGAATCATCCTCTTCCTACCCTGGTTAAGCGTAACATAAATATGACAATGAAGTATGGAAAATGTTCTTCGACGGCTCAAGGAGTAGACAAGGAGCTGGAGGAGGAGCTATGATCGTGTCTCCCAAAGGTATGAAATATTATTCAGCCTTTAGATTCTAGTTTTCTTTGCTCAAACAACACTACTGAATATGAGGCTTTAGTCTAAGGTCTTCATTGGGCAAGAAAGTGGGGATCAAGAATTTGCAAGTGTTTGGTGATAGTGAATTGGTTGCCAATCAAGTCAGAGGACTTAATGTTGTCAAGAATGACCTGCTCAAGAACTATAAGAATAGAGTATGGGATCTCATGGAGGATTTCAAGGCCTTGATTGTGTCCATACCTAGAAAAGAGAATGAATTTGCGATAGACTCATAGCAATAGGGGCAGAATTCGATGTGGTGGACAACATCAAAAGAGACAAAGGACAGCCACATATCCATGTGGTTGTGAGGCCAACAATGCCAAATAATAATACATGCTGGCAAGTGTTTGAGAATGATCAGATCATTAATTTTTTGCAAGAAGAAGCTGAATTCTCATTTAGAAACTAGAGTAAACTAGAGCATCAATTTGGAAATTAGATAGTATAACTACATACAAACAAGCTTCCCAAAGGCTTAGTGATATTGGAATCTATTTTCGATCCTAATGATCAGTTCAAAAAGGAGAAGGCTAACATGCGAGATCAAAAGAGAAGATTGAGTCAATCCCAGAGTTGGAGAAGAAAAAACACTTCAAATTGGCAAGGTGGCCACCGAAGCAAGAAAGGTATGAATTCATACAACTTTGCAAGTGGGTATGCGAGTATAGGAATATTAAATTCCTAGAAAATGATAATAAGGATTAAGATAGGATAATAAGATATAATAATGAATTAAAGGGATTAATGATGAGATGGGATATTAGATAAATGATGAAAATAATTAGAATAAAGGGTATATGTGGTATTTTATAAGAAAGGGGTTAATTAGATGATGATGTTAGGATATTTATGGGATAAATTAATCATAATTAATTATGTCAACATTTTAGATGTCTACATTTTGCCCCTCTTTGAAGGGTTATTGCAGAGAAATGACCATTCAAAGAAAAAGAAGAGAAGATGTTAGGATGGTGATATGATGCCATGGTTGGGCAAAACGAGAAAAGAAACAACACGGTGACACTTGGAAGGAAGGATAAGAGAATATTCTTTCATTCTTCAACAAAATTTTGTCTTCTAGCAAAATGGATTTTGTATCAAAATATTTTATCATGTAACTTGGTTTGTTGTACTTTCCTTATTTTCCTCCTTTATCCTTCCTAGTCAACATTAACAAAGAGTTGCTCTATCGAACCGTCCCTTGTTATTCTTTGTAAGCATCAAAATTTTTGAGCATTTGTATAGTAATTTCCTCATCGAGCCCCAAATGATAATGGAAAATTATTTCCCGTTTATGCTTGTGTCATTAAGTTATGTAGAAATAATACTTCCTTTCTTTATTTTCCTTAACAATTATCAATTGTAAATTCAATATGTGCCCATCACTGCATAGTAGATAAACTGAAAGTCCTTGGCTCTCCAAGCTTTCCAAGAGCATAATCCTTAAAAGTTCTAATCAAATTTTCCATATTATCCATTATGATCCTTTTCTCCACTATCTATCCGATCAACTTGTCATCGGATAATGGATATTGCCAATGTACTCCAATGCTTTGTCTCTAACCTCAATAGTAATTTCAACATATTTTATAGAGTTTCTACCCTTACCTTTGCGACTTCATAGTATTCATATTGATTTCTCGCAGACTCGGGAGACACAATTCCCTCTTTAACAACCAAGTCATCACTTAAGTCCTCAATGGCTTCCATTTTTGGTAACATATCAATCCACATTGTTTTCTCAACCTCACACTTGTCTGTTAGTGCATTGGATATTTCTGTTTTATCAAATATATGTGAGTAACGTTTCACACAATCACTTCTTCACCTCTAGTGACCAAATCATTTTCCCACTGAATGGTAGCCTCTCCTCTTTCTCCCTAGATAACTTACTCTCATGATATCATCATTTTTAATCTAAAGGAATTCAACCTTGCCTTCCCTCTAAGTCCTAGTCAATTTTCTAACCAAGTTTGACAATGCTTCATTCTTGGCCTTGATTTGTTGGTTGGGAAATTTGAATCTTAACTTCAGGAAACAATTCAGGGGACAAAATCCCTCCTCTTTATGGGAGAGGTTCCCTTATTCCACACACACACAAGAAAAACTACTTATTTACAAATATAAAAACTACTAATATTTGAATGAGGATTTTGATGTTGTGAATGTCTTCATATCCATAATGTTCTCAATACAAAAGATAAAAGAAATATGAGAAATAGTTAGAGGAAATAATAGCTTTGAATGGTAAGATAGACTGGAAGGGACTTCAAAGTTCACTTTTTGCCTATCAAGAATATGAATGTTCCCTTTGGTTACCCAAGATCACCAACTATTGTAATGAGGAAGAAGAGAAGAAGGCAACACTTTCAAATAGATAGATAGTAGAATAATATCCTATTAATGCATGCATGAAGCTTTAAGAATTATATGAATTTGTACACATCCAAATAACCCATGAAATATAAATGTTTCAGACACAAATTTCTTCACACCACATTCAATAGGTTGAACACAAAGTTTCTTATTTGAACATAGCAAAAGCACATATATAGATTAAGGAATAGAACATAAAGAATGCAAGAGAGATAAGAGACAAGAGGGAAAATTTTCTTCTGTATTGATTAGAGTTCTATATCACATTCCAATCATCAAAATCCAGCCCCTTTACAATGGAAAGAAGTTTCTTTTTATAGCCACTTGAGCGGAAGTTACAACTTGAGTCCTTTCAGTTTCCTTTCTTTTAATTAAACATTATACTTTAATCAAAAGTATCATACTTTAAGTTGGCTCTAATTACAAATTACATTATTACAACAATGCCAACTTTGAAATACATGAGAAATTAAAAGAAGGTTATGGTGCTGCAATCTTCATCTTGAGAATTTAGTTTACAAACTTGACTAACACTCTAACAATCTCCATGCCTCGGGGAATAGTAGTGTTTGCAGTAGCATTTTCCCAGTTGTTCAAACAACCTTCCATTTCTTCCAAGAAGTTTGAATTTTGTGAAAAGCCTTTGTTTTCTTCAATGATTGCAGCTTGTAGTGCACATACCTCTTTTATCTTCTCCTTGGTGATGATGTCAGATTTGAATAAATTTTCTTTGATGAGTGCTTTGAATTCTGCCTTGATGTCTTACACTGTATTTCTACTAACAAAGTCTTCTTTAAAGAACTGAAAATGAAGATCTCGAAAGTCATCAATACATAGGCTTTGAAAGCCTCTCCCTTTTGGAATGAGTTATTAATTCATCAATTGCCTCTTCAAGGACCCTTATCTTCCAATCCACACTATAAACCCACTTCTTGGACATATTATACTTCAAGTCATCAAAGATCCCATTTGCAATGAGAATTTGTTCATCAGTAGTACTCATTTGTCTCAGGTCATGTATGCACTCTATCCACAACTTGAGCTTTTTATCCAATCTTGCAGTGGTTGAGGTGAGCCTCTCTTGAATTGAAATAATGTTATCATAAGCTTTGTATACCTCCTCTATGAATTCATGCCAAAAATTAACATCTCATCCACCATAACTTCTATTTATTTTCCATAAGATGCATGCTTGTGAATGTCTTTGATGTTTTGTACCTCCTCATTAGTCAAGACAACAAGAGGTGGCATTAAAGTTAGAGGAGTTGGATATAACACCTTATCACTTGCCAATAAAGACCTGATGAAGTTAGAAAGGATTTTCACTTGATCTTCCAGCTGATCTTGTGTTTGTTTATCCTTCTCAACTCTTTCAATCACTTTTGACATGTCTCCTTCAAGTTATGAACTTCACTCTCAGGAGTGGACTCACCCAATGGTATCCTTGTCAACTCCAAGTCATTCAAAGCCAAATCTTTCTCATCTTTCTCAATTTTAGGTTTAGCAATCTCTAAAAATTGTTGGCCTTTAGAATCAGACACCAACCTTGAAGTGGTTTTGGCCTTCTTAGCAGATGGGGTAGGAGTTGTGCCTAGGAGAGCAGCTACAAATCAAATTTTGGGGAAACAATTTGAGATGAGGCCTTCCTTTTCTTACTATCAATAAAAGGTTGGACCCAAGTAAAAGTGGTACTAGAAGGAGGAGGAACAAGAGGACCTAATGCAAGTGTGCTCATTGAACCTAGGGTGCATGTGTGCTGACACTTCCATGATAGATGTTCCAATACTAGAAACATGTATCTCCTTGACAGGAGTCTCTGGAGTGCTTTCTATTTTAGCTTTTGATTTTACACTCTCCTACTTGTCTTTCACCTCATCTTCCTTTTCAGTGCTTCCTCCTTCTTAATTACTTTCTTCTTCTTCTTGACCTCTTGATTCTTTCCCTTCCTCTGAAAGATCAATGATTTGCTCAACCACAATGGCTATCTCTGTCTTCTTGGGAGAAAGGGATTAAGTGTTTTCCTCTCCAATCAATTCTTCTTCCTTCTCAGCCTTTTTAGACTTCCCTTTCTTGGTATACACCAGAGTTGAGGATTTGAGATGAGAGGGAGCCGATTGAGTATGTACTTTGGGTAATGGAGTAGAAATATCCCTATGAGATGTATAAACTCGTGGGAAGGCGAATGCAACCTGCCCATCTTATATGCTGCCATTTTTCTATCAAGCCAGACCTTGGTTCTTACTATGAGTGGATTTATGATTACTTGAAAACTTCTTTTTCTTTCTTGAACCAATCAATGGTGACAAGAGGAGTATGTCTGATAGAATTGTTGTACTCAAGAGATTATAGATTTTCATCATCATCTTGTAATTCATCTAGTACTTTGTAGACTCCAAAATCTCTAATTTTTTGCAATGAGAGTCTACCATAGTACCTTTTTCTTGCTTCATAGTCATTTGAGAAATCTACCCAGTAGTCTTCTAGATCAAGGAGATGATAGAAAGACATCCTGAAATTGTTGGAAATGAAACCCTTTAAATCAAAACAAGATATTTTCTAAAAGAAGTGAAAGTTGAAAGCAACAATGGTCCTCTAAATATTTTGTACATCAAGATCGAGTCTTGTAGGTGTAATTACCCAAAGTAATTGGGAACTGGATGTCAGTTATCTTCTTGTCTCTGTAGGTTATGTGTAACATATCAAGTTGTCTACAAATTTCTACAAGGGAAATATTATCACTACAAAACATTGGAAGTTTGAGAGGTGCTCCCTCAAAGCCTACTAGCCTGATGTAGGAGAAATTTCTAAATTGAATGAAGTAGATGCCATAGGTGGAAATCGATTGCTTAGCCTAGATAGAAAACCTCTCAGTTGTGTTACCCTCCAAAAGTCTTACTCTATACATAGTGAAGGCATCGTTGACCCTCTTGAAATGATGATTACTATTTTTCAAAGTCAATTATGGATAATATTCATATATTGGAGCATCTTTTTTATCTTCATTAGGAGAAATACCCAACCATATTTTGTATGCAACAATAGTATACATTAGGTAAGAGGTCATGTGAAAGGTTTTGGTCCTTTGCACATTAGCTAGTTGTTCACTGAGGTTGTCACAAATGATTTCCCCAATTTAGACTTTGCTTTCCTTCACAGATAATATTCAAAATATGGGCACATCCTAGAAATGGAACTCATTGGTTGAAGGAAGACCCATTATTCTGGCTAGAAGGGTGATGATATCTAAAAGTTCTTCCTTGAAATCAACTCTGTACATAGTTTTGGGTAACTTGGAGGCTCCTTTCTTTGGGACTTTAAACCAAGATTTGGCTACCATGTGTTTGTATTTTTCACTTTCTTGATCAAAAGACTGAGCTTGAGCTAGAGTAAGAACATTTGAGCCTTCCACCATAGGGATCCCAAAAGTAGTGTTAATGTATCCAACATTCAACCTGGTAATTACTTAGCCTTGGGGATCTTTAATCTCTTTTGTGTTTGGATTGAAATAGGAGCCATAAGCCAAACTAGTGTCTGCACATTGGACTAAAATTGGAAAACTTCCAACTTGAGTTATTCCACAATTCTTGATAAGTTGGGCCATAGGGGTAGGATTTTCACTATTGATCCGTGCCCAAAAATTGTTGAAGTTGAGGTGTTGCACATCATTATCTCCAATATTAGGTATAACAGTCTCAACAGAGGAGAGATGCTCATGGACTTTGAAATGGATATTCATGATGAAAAAAGGACTGAGAAACACATGCTCATGTGGGAAAGGATGCTTAGAAAATGGAAATATGGTAGGTTACATGAAAAAATTAGATCTAAATTCTCACAGAAGGATTTTGAAAATTCTAACTTTGATTGTCGATTAATGACAACCTTCTCAGAACAAGATGCACTTTGAATTTTGAAAATGGTTGAGGGAGGCTTGTCTACACTATAACAACTTTGGGAGTGGAATGTATGAAGCTTGGACTATAGTTACAATGGTAAAAATGACTAACTCACCCTATTTTTATATTACCCCATTTGGAGAAGGTCGGTGGGAGGTATTTAATGAAGGCATTTAATGGTCTGTGGGAAATGGGGCACTTGAAACACCTGGATGCCGACATACTCTTATATAGTATATATATGATGGGAGGATGAGGCACAGGAGGCCTAAGATTATATGGGACGTTCGTGACAAAAAGGTTGAAAGTTTCGCAACACAAAGAAAATGGTTATAATGTGGCAAATGTGGATTTGTGAGAGAACCGAGGGCCATACCGCATTTGGGACATCCGGGACATGAGAAGTGAAAAGTTCCGCACTACACTAACATCCAATGGAAAGCAGATAAGTCGGACAAAAGGCACATAAATGGTCCATGGGATATAAGGACACAAGTTTTTCATCGGCCTGAAAATCCACAACGTAAAGGGGACTTCGAAATTTTTGAAGAGGATTTTGTGATAAGAAATGTGTGCGGGGAAAGTGGAAGTGTGGGGAAATTGAGGCCAAGGAGCATAAGGTCTGCGGGTTCACCATAAACCCGATACTCTTGAAAAACAAAGGGGGACTAGTTCATTATAGAAAAGGTGAGGAATCGGGGAGCGAGGAGCTAGAGGGACATGGGACATGTGGGACACCAAAACTCGAAACACTCGTAGTATGAAGCAAAAAGACCCGATGCTTGGAAAATTAACTAACTATTGAAATATCTTTCATCCTAGACTTCACAAAGGCAAACAAAAGATTCATAAGGGCTAGCTTACTCAAATTTTTTGAAAATTTGGCAAAAATACACACATTTTTGGGTAAGTGACAACAAGAACCTTCTTAGTTTCTTTGAATTCATTGATATTCTGAAGACTCCTTCCACTACCATAGATAAATCATGCTTAATTTATTTAGTGGAATGCTTACCCAATGAGATCCCGGAAACCGAAAATTAGGCATAGATGCTTCCCCTTGGGGTACATCGGATTTGGGAGTTGCAACTTCTATGAATCTCTCTCCCTTCTTATTGAGAACTTCCCTAGAAATAAATTTTGATCTTTTGAGTGGTCCTGGGGGATTGAGGAGAGAGAAAATTTGTAAATCATCATCATACAATTTCATCTCAACCTTTTTATTCATGGGGACAACACTTTCTATCCAATCCCTTATAGGATACCCATGTTCATCAAGTGATTGTATTACTAGAGCTGAAGGAATAACTATAAGGGCCTTGGAAGATGAAGAAGGCACAAAGATACTTTATGGAGTTACACACATTGGTTCCTCCTAAGTACATTGTTCCACAAGTCTACTTTGACCCTCTACTTTATACATAGACTCATATTGATATCTTATTTCTTGAGATCCCAAGGACGGTTGGTCACCGACTTCTTCTTCTGTCTGTTCTAACCCCTCATCTATTTTATCACCTGGGTAAGGAGTGTCTCACAAGGTTTTCAGGAAACAACATTGGTTGCAACCATTTCAATGTCCTAAAGGGTTCTTTATAATCGTGACACCCAAAGTTTCTCCTAGTGCTACTTCAACTAAAATTCTTTCTATGTGAGGTTGTACTTCTCATTTTTAACCATCATGTTCATATCTTATATATAATGTTCAATATCTCTATCCTCTCCTTTCATCACACTACTTTGAAGTTGTTTCGCGGTGAGCTCAACTCTTACCCCAACTTCAGGTGCCTTAGGTTCCTCTCGATGCCACCCTTATATTGGTGTCTTAGTGCAGCTCTTTGTGGACTAAGTAAAAATTAGGTATATGATCATCTTTAGTGGGTGAAGCAATTAGAGGTGTTGGTATAACAAGAGTTAGATTCATATCTATTGTTTCCTTAACAAGCAGAGTCACTAGAGACTGGGTAATGATGGGTGAAAGGACAAGGACATTAAAAACTATTGCATTCTTAATTGTCTCGCCTCCTCTAAATCAACCCATTAAAATACCTTAGTCTAATTTCTCCTTCGGAGATGGAATTGTTCCTCCTTCTCTTCAATTCTTGCGAGACCTATCTCTCGGTGTTTGTAGTTCACGAGGTATTTCAAATAAAATTTCATCCTTAGGATTTCTAAGATTGTATTCCATCACTTTCTCCTTTCCCTTAGACCCAAAAATAGATGTTGGAACAACCTATAAAGGAGTAACATGAACAATAGGGGCCTTAACCATACTTCTTGAAGTACTTCTTGATTCTTGTTAATTGAGTAAGGAAGTTATATTTTTTCTAACCTATGCACTCACATCATCCCTTATTGACATGGATGCCAACTTCTTAAAAGGGATTTTAATCCTTTGCTTCCTGAAACATCCCTAGTAGCATAAACCTTCCGGTATGGGGGTAGGATATTATTAAGAAGATTACTAGCCATGTACTCCCTTAACTGGGGTATTTTGGTAACTTATATCCACACCCTTTGAGAATAACCACTTTAAGGAAAGTCTAATGACATTTGAGGCCCTTTCCTGGTTATATCTTCTTTCATTATCCTCTCAATTAACTAGTGACAAAGGCTAAGAGGAAATATCATCTTTGATGTAATCTTCACTTATTACATTTCCATTGTCTTCTAATTCCTCAGGGGCTTGAATAACCCCAAAATAAATTATTTGGGACAACATCATCCTTGAATACTATCTTTTTAGACTTCTTTCTCATCCTCACAATTCATCCAGAAATATTCATAATGAGGCTCATGCTCCATCTGAGTGGGCACAATACTATGTATAATTTGTTTTATATCATAGTGCCACCTAGCCTCAAATCTATCTAACATGCATCTTCCCATTTCGTGCATCTAATGTCTTTTCTTTTTAGACATTCGGGCAAGTGTAATTTCCAATGATCATGGGAAACTAGATAGGAGATGTTAAATGCTTGTTGGCTATGATCTGGTGTACTAATAACAACTACCTAACTAATTTCATCAGAGCCCACTTATCCCTCACACATTTGGGGAACAAATAAGGACTCCCTTTGGAACCACTAACCTTTATATAAGAATAAGTTCAGAATTGGATAAAATAACACCCATATCGAGTACTAACTCTCTTGGAATCTTAGAAAAATATTTCGGTCTCCCAATCAGGGTGGTATAAGAAAATCATAGGCCCAAAGAAGTGATTAACAACATTCATGTAATGTGTCATATAATTCTCTAGCCTTGGCTAAAATAAGACATCATACATCTTAGCACTACTACGATCTCCATCCATCATTAATTTTGTTAAAGATATGTGGAAAGCAATATTATAAACCAAGTAAAAAGTCATGAAGAACTTCATCATACCTTCCTTTTCTCCTCTCGCAACTTGAGCAATCCACACCATATGTTCATGAATTTAACTACTTATTATCTCGACCCAAGGGAGAGGTTTTTTTTGTGAGTATCACCTCAATGAACTGAAACATCCACTCCTGGAAGAAATTAGTAGAATCCCTACCCATCACCCGAGTTCAACAATATAATCACATATCCAACTTCCTCAATAAATTCGGTTGTGTTCAACTTCTTAGTCATTCTGGGAATGGAAGTACGTTGATTGGCCAACCAATGAGTATTCATAATTTTTGTCCATTTCTTTGCCCATGAATTCTAATACACTTGTGTTGAATCTTGGTAATAACACCTTCCTTCCATGTAGGAGGAAAACACAACATTTGATCAAATTCCTACTCTTGGAAAGATAAAACAAAGTCTCCTTCTTATCCCAAATTCTCTAGTTATAGGGTTATAGTGCTGAGAACACACCCACACAAGCTCCAGGCATGGCATAGCAGAGGGAAAGTAACAACAAGGTCAATACAATTAGCTATAAGGGCCATAGTGTTACTTCTTTATGGGGAATATAACCTCTGCCTAAATTCATCTAGATAAACCTTAGCAGGTCGAATATGTAATTCTTTGTAAAGGAAATGAGATTGGAAGTTGTTTTCATGGACTATACGTGAAGCCTCATGATTCCAACATAGTTTTAACAAAACCCCTTTTTACTAAAAATCAGACCCTTTAAACTTTTCTTTAAGAACGAGAGAAAATAGGGGACAAATTGACTCATATGATCTAGTAAAGTTATGATTGTTTCTCAAGACATGAGTGAAGAATACCACACTTCAATCTCTAGCCTTTAAATACACTTCTTGTTAGAAGCACAATGGAATGGGAGGGGGGCGAATCAATCTTTATAAAAATTTAAATTTAGATTTCAAAATTTCATATAAAAATACTCATAAATATTCAACCATCCATTAATGTGTGCATACATCAAACAATCACATGTGCAAGAACCATAAACAAGATCATCAACACAAAACACAAGATATAAGTGGGAAACCCTCAAGGGGAAGAAAACCCACCAAAACACAATCTTATATTGATATTTTTAGAATTTAGTGAGGCACCAACCCCACAAGGAGCACCAACCCCTAGTTTAGTAGAGCACCAACCCTACAAGGAGCACCAACCCCTAATTTTGTGAAGCACCAACTCCACAAGGAGGCTAAAACCCCCAAGATGATCAAGAACCCACTCAACCACCTTATGATGTTTAGATATCTGATTTTTTTCTACCACAACTGATGGATATCCAATATTCAGCTCGCACTTCTTCACTCAAACCCTAGGTGATCAATCTTCACAAAACAAGCTCATCAAACCCTCCAAAAATCATCAAAATATTGATTTCATATTCTATGATTTTTCTTCACCTACAAAAAACTTGTATCAACATCAAATCATGCTTAAAAACTATAATAATACTTCACCTAGGTCGCTCCACATGCACACACACAACTAGTTTGGAAAAGCACCCAAAAACATGCTTTTATATGCTTCTCCACCTTTCAAACTTAGGCCCAAACTTTTCCCTCCATTTGGTTCGACCAATACATCAAGGAAACATTTAAAATTTGAAATAAAACATCCACAAGTGACCCAATTAGGTTGGCCTAGCTAAAAACCTCATTACATGTGCCAAAATTGGTTCAAAACCCCATGAGCACAATCTTACAATTACTCTAACATGATTACCATAATTTTTCATGACACATGAACCATTATACATGACTTAAATGTCATAAAAATTCCATACATGGTCACAATTAATGTTAACTAATCAAATTATTTCATTTACTGGGCCCAGTTCCCTTTACAATTCTAAAAACAATTGTTTCCTTCACCCTTCAACACCCTGGAAACTTCATAATGCCACAAAATGAATTATACTAAACCAAAACATGCTATGTTACCACTCAAAATAATTTTAATACCTGTAGAACAATTCTAAGCAAGTTAGAATTCATGAAACATCCTTCACTTCAAACCATAACAACATTTGCCTTCACCAAATCAACCTGCCAAAACATCTATTTCCAAAGGTTAGCTCATAAAATAATTTATAAAAACATTAAAGACCTAAAAATAGATTCATTGGATGCCTAATTAATCTCTATTCACATTCCAGGTGATAGGAAGCATCACCCAATCCATATCATGCTTCAAACAACATCAAACTTGCACTAAAAAACAAATGTTGTCTTGAATTGCCAAAATTATTATTACTCAAATAATTCCCTATAATTCCTATCATATGTACTCATCATGAGTAAATAAATATATCAATGGAAATATATCTAAATCCTATTTCCAACACAACTTGAATCACCTCAGGAATCCACCTGTAGCTCAAGATATAACCATTTTACTAAACCATGATATTTGATATCCCAAAACTACCCTTTGAATATTCAACCTATTTGGACCTCAAAACCTCATGAAATTCCATGAAAATGTCTTGAAACATACATGTAAATCAAGAAAATATCCACTAAATCATGCAACATCAATTTTTCATGCTACTCCTTTGGACCATATTGTCCTAAAACCTTATTCTCCAAAACTACTATCTATAGGTGGGGTCCATATACCACCATGACCTCAACCATACATTTCTAGAAATCTGAGGAGTCCTCTACAACATAAACTCATTACATTTTTAATTTTAATCAAAATTGGGTCAATATACTTCACCTTTTGCAAACTTGCTCCTAGCAGGGTTTAACTAGGGTTTTTAACCTCTTTACCTTCTTAACATTTGTTCATAAAAATGTGACGATCAAATAACCTCATTATTTTTATGAAACCTTATAAAATAACCTTAGAAGCATCCCTGAAATCAAAAATGTCCCATACAATGCACATTAATCACAACAAGCATCGAAGTTCAAATTTGAGCTTGATTTTCACTTGTTCTTGACCCTATCTTACCAAAACAGTCATAACTTGTAAAATACACATCATGGGAACCTGATGTTTTTGACAGCACTATAACACATAAAAATAACATATCCAATCATCATAATGTCAATACCATACCTCAATCTCTCTAATATATCTCATTTTCATAGCCTTACCTTAGGGATTCTCATTGTAGAAGCTAGTATCAACTTAAATAGTGCAATAAGCCGAACATGAAACCACCGAATGATCCAAAAACATACCTCATATGCTATGATATACCTGATTGTAATCTTCCATGAGATCAAATGGGTCAAATCCATTTTGTAACACCTCTAAGCTGCCATCATCTGCTCCCAATGAACCCTGTAACCAAGTGAAACACTTGTACCTACACTATGCCATTACTGCTAGTGCTCAAACACCCTTAAAGCATGCTAAAAATCATGTCATTATGCTTCCTAAGCCATCAAGAAGCCTAACCTATCATGCTATACCTCCTAAGCACATGTATAGGCTTGCTTTAGAGCAAACACACATCATTGAATCCCCATGTAGCAACTAATACACATCCGAACAAGTATGTTAGCATATATAACATCATCATGATATCATCCATACAACATTCACTTTGTCATTAATGTGGTTTTGCATAAATGACAACACCTACTAGGACATCATGCCAACAATTTTCCCCTTTGTCATTGATGGAAAACACCCTTGAACTTCTCCCCTTTTTACATTAATGACAAAAGCATATATATAGCTTATTTGCATTCACCTTCTTCAACTTCATACCATCATGATTTGGTTAGAAACATCAACCAAAAGTCTCAATTTGACTCTTTCTCTTAATTTTGCCAAAAAAATTGAGTTTGGCTCATTTCAACAAGCAATCACCAAGCTTCCTCTGGAATAAACACTTCAACATCTGGAAAAACATCATTACACCATTAAAAAGAAAAAGAAATCACCTTATTAGGGTGAAAAACCATCATTCCAACCTCCTAGGCATGCAAACTAACAACTTTTCATCTTCAACCCTATTTTGAGCTTCTTGACAACATTGTAGCAGTCTTGGAACATAGACAACAACACCATTTGTATGCCAACAATGTCATGAGAAAACTAAGCTCCATCATTACTCCATCATTTTAGACAAAAACCATCATTTTTAGGTCTAGATCATTGAAAACAAGGCATCTTCATACTTCCATACATAAGAGCAATACTATGAGACCATAACAGTCCTTTTAGAGAAAAATAGGCCAATTTTGACATCTATTTACATGTCCACCATGCTTTGATTTCACCAAAATGCACTCTCCCCTGGAAAAAGTACCTCAAATACTAACTCAAGAGCATAAGATATGACAATTAGTCTTGTAACATACCTTGAAACCACCATTACAACTTTTCAAGGTTCTAAAGCTTCATTTTAGCTTCTTACAACCCCATTTGACCGAGATAAGCAACTACATACAACTATATACATGATAAAAGGAGAAAAACTTATTTTTACCTTGAATTTGTCTTGAGAATGCCAAGTCATTATCTATGGAAGGACAACCAAATACTCCCCGCTTTGAAAATTCTATATACACTTTTAACAACATGTTTTCTTACAACAACAACATTCCAATCTTTGTTATAGGAAACCAATCAACACTTTATTCCAATAACTCCTTGAGAAGATAAAACAATGTCTTAGAAGCACCTAAACACTTACACCATGTATCATTGAGAGTCAAACTAAGCCCCCTTCCTTTTGAAGCAAAAAAATGCAACTTACTCTCTATCAAATCCATGTTTCGATTCTTTGTAACTTTGTCTCTTTCTTTATTAGGAGGTCAAAGTCAATGTCTTGACCTAAAAATAGACTGTTTCATCATGTAAACACACATCTTCATATATATATATATATATATTATGTATGTAGGACGAGGAGCTTTGAATAGAGACTCGAGAAAGCATATTTCCAATTTATTCAACTAACACCATACAAGAATAAGCCATCTATAGGCCTATATAGTGCAAATTTGAGTCAAATGCATGTTTTTCATGCCTTCTAGACACCTAAGACCTTCTCCATGCACAATTACATTACAAACATGGATAGTTAACTAAGTCATACCTTTGAACTGAACATAGACATTGGAATCATGAGTCATACCTCTTCAATCTTGCAATTCTACCTCTTATACCTGTAGGTGATCATTCTAAACTTTTGTGACACAAGAACATGATTCAAGAAGGTCATCAAGCATCTCTCCTTTACTCTTACTATTTTTTGTATGACTAGATGATGCAGATAAATCTTTGAAAGACTTTAACCATCGATTTTATACTCTTAGTCATCTATAGACATGTAAAAGGTTATCTTACCAAAGTGAAACACAATGATGATGTCAACTTGATGGTCACACATTTTACAATCCTCTTAATTGTCCTTATTACATTCACCGAGATTATTGACAAGGACTCTTCTAATCCATTTAAAAGTACTTCAAATACTCTCCACATCACTCTTGGCCCACAACCAACATATATCAGGACCTCTGCACTAACTTCAAAAAGAGGAATTTCCTATGATAAATGAGATCCCCTCAACCTCGAGACTCCTTCCGACTGTAGGCTTCATTTTGTTCAATTTAGTAACTTGGTAACATCTTTCATCCACTATAGCTTCAATTTTCTCCCGAGTAAGATCCAAAACCAACCTCACATCCTCATTTAACTACTTAGATATCCATTAGACATGTAGATGAGAGTTTTCCACCTTCCTTGCCTCCTTAGACTCTATCATGCTTTCTTGTTCAACTATACCTTGATCTCTCATACTTTTCAAGCTTCAAAGAAGGAACTCAAATCTCTTTGAGAAAAGAAAACATAGAAAAGTGTACTTGTTTACTATATTATCACTCAAATCATAGAGGTCAAACAATCTTCACACATTTGCACAATTTAAACTAACATGTAGCAAAATACCTTCAAATATTCACGAACACATCATTTTCAACTCTATTTTAGACCCATAAAACTTGTGGACCACCTATAGGTCAAACCCTTTGATAGTGTATAGATTCTTATGATGATTCTTCATCCTTGATAAAGGATCTCCGAGACTACCGAGCTATTTCAAGGAGACACAAACCCTTTAAATGGATGCAAAACCCTCTTGAATACTTAATGCACTTGATGTAACTTGACAATAAAATCTTGACTTGATGATGATAGGAAATTGACAATATTCCTTTTCTCAATAATGACAAATCAAACACCCCGAGTTGACAATATTATGATGCTAGTAATAGATATTGGACTTCACATTGATCACAGACAATGCAACAACATTATCTTAAGGGCACATGTATCACTCATGAGGGTTTCAACGTTCAAACCCTTAACCACAATACATAGTGAATAAAGTTCTCAATTATATCATAAATAACTGAAAGAACATGCTTACTTTAAGTCTTAAATCACTTTCATCCTTTAGCACCATGAGTTTAGAATACTTGTTCAAAAATTTAGCTTAAACTTCCAACATTTGACCTCTCAAACATTGAGTTTCCATTAAAAAAATCATTGAAACTATAACAAAACACTATATGAAGCGAGTAACTTCAAAGAGCATTAAATTCCTTTTAGATAACTTCAAAAAACTCCTTAAGCAAATTGAGAAATATTCTTCAATCATCTAATTATCTTTCAACATGGATGTGAAGTGTAAAATTCTAAGGTCATACCGAGACCACCTTTGTTTGCTTGGAAATACTTTTGGTTATGAGATACTTAGAACTCAGATTGCCCTCCAAATGAATTTTTCTCCATTTTACTGATCAAGTTGAAACTTGATCACACAAGCCCTCTTCTTCTAAGTGTTTTAATCATCTTGGAGAGAAGAACCATGCAAGAACTTTAGGGGAACACCGAGACACTTCATAGTATATGATGACTCATGGGCAATATGAACTTATTAATGAAAACCTTGAGCACACAAAAATGACTTCAACTATACTGAGAGGACAACATGGGACACAAGTTAAGACCATATTTACTTCATGGCTATTTCTTCTAACCTCATGAAAACTTAGAGAAGCCTCTAAAACCTTTTTGCACCTCCATAAACCGACAACACACATGTCATGAATACAAGAAACCTATTTTTCCAATGCAAAGACCAAACTTGTGGCTCCACACATAGAGATGACACTATGACACACTTGTCAAGACCATTTAACACACACCAAAAATGACTTACACACCTTGAGAACTCATGCAAAAACCACATACGCTACCTATAAGCACAACATAAAGATGCAAGAAAAATTGACAAGATATTTACACAAGAACCAACATCATGAACCAAAACAAGACTATGAGGAGAAAATACACACATACCTTGACTTTGTAGAGATGACACACAATGACATAGAATGCCCCCTCACCTAGATGCTTCATTTGCAATGATATACCTTCAAGAAGCATAATGAAGGTATATAAGCTCCATAAAGACCTAAAAGAAGGTCTTGAAGAGGTCCTAAGCCTTCTTGGGCACCTGTAAAACTCCTTCATCATCCCTTCTCGATCGCATAAGAGCATTGTTTTCATTTCTAGCTCTTGATGAGACACCAAGGTCTCTCCTAGGTCCCCAAGTCCTTCTAGGACCATTACCTTGCACTCTAGGCCATTGAAACCCACTTCTTTTCTCTTTAGGACCTTGAGAATTCCTATTATGACCTGAATAAGCTTGATAACAATTTATTGCAACATGACCAACTTTGTTACAGTTTATAACATACCACTAAATTTTTTCTTGAAGCCTTCATCTTGATTTTGTGATCCATACAAACAAAGATATCTTGCAAATATGACCTTGTTCATTGCACTTGTAGCATACTATCTTCTTAGAAAACTCATTTCTATTTTCTTTCCATGGCTGAGCATCTCTAGGATCAGATATCTTGACAAACATCCTCTTACTTTTTCTAGGCTCAAACACTCCTAGATTCCATCCACAATCCTTGGATTTGTGACCATATTCACAACATGAATTACATTCACCATTAAAGGATCCTACACCATTCTTAGAAGACTTTGTCTTACATTATTTAGCTCTATGACCAAAAACATGACATAAGAAACAATAGCCATTGAATGATCTTTCATACCTTGATGCATTAGGTTTCCTAATAGGCTTGGTCTTCTCATGGTCCTTGGTGTGAGTCACCTTCATTTCTTCCTTGGTACTTGGTTCACCATCTTCCTTACTTGGAACCTTTTCTTCTTGCTTCAATTCCTTGTCCTTGAGATCCTCATTGAATCCCAAACCAGCCCTATCACTTGTTTATCTTTGTTGGCTAAGAATATTATCTAGGTCACTTGCACTTTTCTCAAACATTTTCAATTTTCTTGAAACTAGATCAAGTCTTGAATGTAGATATTTCATACCATCTTCATATTTGATGCACTCATCCTCCTTTGAATTGATTTTATCATTGAGAAAAACAACTTGTGATTTTAATTTGAGTACATTCTTCATCTTTGACCTTTAGAGTTTTTGAAAACTCCATTTGTGACTCCAAAATATGAATAATATGACTATGTTCATGAGTATCTTCCTTGGATTCAAGGTTGGTTGCAACTCTCTCTAATTGTTCCTCAAGATGCCTTGTGATCTCATCATGTTCTTTACTCTCATTCTTCAATTTGGCTTCAAGGAGCTTAATTTGATCTTCATGATTCCTTTTCATTTCAACAATCTGTTGTGTGAGCTTTTCATTCTCATCTCTTGCAAGATTAAGTTCCCTTTTCAATATTTCCCAAGCTGACTCTTCACAATCTGATTCTGAATCACTAAACCCTTCTCCAAATTCACAAGTTACCACTCCTAGGGGAGAGTAAATTTTAGGAATATTTTCTAAACAATTCTTACCTTCACTTAAAGTATAACAATAATCATCTTTGGAGTTCTTTCCTTTCTGATAATTCTTCTTCTTACCACCCATTTTGTGCTTCAGAAGATCCGCCACAAGATGTCAAACTTATATAGAAAGGACCTCTGCTTGATACCAATTGTTAGAAGCACAATGGAATGAGAGGGGGTGAATCAGTCCTTATAAAAACTTTAAATTCAGATTTCAAACTTGCATATACAAATACTCATAAATATTCAACCATCCATTAATGTGTGCATACATCAAACAATCACATGTGTAAGAACCATAAGCAAGATCATCAACACAAGACACAAGATATAAGTGGGAAACCCTAAAGGGGAAGAAAACCCACCGAAACACAATATTATATTGATGTATTTAGGATTTAGTGAGGCACCAACCCCACAAGGAGCACCAACCCCTAGTTTAGTAGAGCATGAACCCTACAAAGAGCACAACCCCTAATTTAGTGAAGGACCAACTCCACAACAAGGTTACAACCCCCAAGATGATCAAGAACCCACTCAATCACCTTATAAAGAGTAGATATCTGATTTTTTTCTACCACAACTGATGGAGATCCAATATTCAACTCGCACTTCTTCACTCAAACCTAGGTGATTAATCTTCATAAGACAAGCTCATCAAACCCTCTAAAAATCATCAAAATCTTGCTTTCACATTCTCTAAAATTTATTCACCTGAAACACACTTGTATCAGCTAGAAATCATTCTTAAACACCTGCAATCATACTTCACCTAGGTCACTCCACATGCACACACACAACTAGTTTGGAAAAACACCCAAAAACATGCTTTTATATGCTTCTCCACCTTTCAAACTTAGGCCCAACATTTTCCCTCCATTTGGTTCGACCAATACATCAAGGAAAAATTTAAAATTTGAAATACAACAACCACAAGTTACCCAATTAGGTCGGCCTAGCTAAAAACCTCATTACATGTGCCAAAAATGGCTCAAAACCCCATGGGCACAATCTTAAAATTGCCCTAACATGAGTACCATACTTTTTCATGACCCATGAACCCTTATACATGATTAAAATATCATAAAACATTCATACATGGTCATAATTAATATCAACCAATCAAATTATTTCACTTATTAGGCTAAGTTCCCTTTACAAGTCTCAAAAACAACCGTTTCTTTCACCCTTAAGCACCCTAGAAACTTCATAATGCCACCAAATCGATTCTACTAAACCAAAAAATTCCCATGTGACTACTCAAAAGAATTGGAAGAACCTTTAAAAAAATTATAAGAAAGTTATACGTCATGAAACATCCTTCAATTCAAACCACATTAATATTGTCTTTCACCAAATCAACCTGCCATTTTTTTTTTCCAAAGGTTAGCTCATAAAATAATTTATAAAAATAGTAAAAACCTAAAAATGGATTCATTGGATGCCTAAGTAATCACTATTCACATTCCATGTGATAGGAAGCATCACCTAATCCATCTCATTCTTCAAACAATATCAAACTTGCACCAAAATAGATGTTGTGTTGAACTGCCAAAATTCTTATGCTAAAATAATTCCCTAGAAAATTTGTCATATGTCCTCATCATGAGGAAATACATATATCACTGGAAATATATCTGAATAATATTTTCAAGATAACTTGAATCACCTCTGGAATCCACATGTAGCTCAAGTTATAACCATTTTACTGAACCTTACTATTTGAGATCCCAAAACTACCCTTTAACCAAATCAACCTGTTTGGACCTCAAAACATCATGAAATTGCATGAAAATGTCCTGAAAAATCCATGGAAATCAATAAAATCTCCCTAAATCATGTAACATCAAATTTCATACTAGTCCTTTGGACCATTTTGTCCTAAAACCTTCTTCTCTAGAAAATGCTATTTATAGGTGGGGCCCACATACCACCATGACCTCAACCATACATTTATGGAAATCTCAAAGATTCCTATAACACATAAAATCATAAAATTTTCAATTTCAATCAAAACTGTCTCATTATACTTTAACTTTTGTAAACTGCTCCTAGCTAGGTTTTAACTAGGGTTTTTGACCTCTTTAGCTTCTTAACATTTGTTCATATAAACGTGATCAAACAAGCTCACTTTTTTAAACCTTCTAATCTAACCTTAGAATCATCCTGAAAAGCAACAAGGTCCCATGCAAAGCACATTGTTCACAACGAGCATCAAAAGTTCAAATTCGAGCTTGATTTTCACCTGTTCTTGACCTATTTTACCAAAATAGTCATAACTTGCAAAATACGATCATGTACACCTAAAATTTTGTTAAGAGCACTATGAAACATCACAATAACATATTCAATCATCATAATTTCATTACCATACCTCAATCTCTCTATCCTATCTCATTTTCATAGCCTTACCTTAGGGATTCTCACTGTAGAAGCTAGTATCAACTAAAATAGTGTAATAACTGAACATGAAACCACTAAAAATGATCCAAACATACCTCATATTCCATGATATACCTAATATCAAGCTTCCATGAGATCAAATGGATCCAATCCATTCTCGCCACACCTTCAAGTTGCCATACCTACTTTTAATGAACACTGTAACCAAGTGAAACACCAGAATCGCACTATGCCACTATTATGAGTATGTAAGAACCCTCAAATCATGCTAAAAATCATGTCATCAGGCTTCATAATCCACCAAGAAACCCAACCTATCAAGATATACCTCCTACGCACTGATAGGCTTGAGAAGCAAGCACACATCAATGAATCCCACCAGTAGTAGCCTAGCCTATACACATTTGAACCAATATGTTAGCATATATAACATCATCATGACACCACCATACAAAATTCACTTTGTGGTTTTGCATCAATGACAACACCTACTAGAACATCATGCCAACACTTCTCAATTCAAACTTTCTTTAGTGCTACTTGAGTATCCTTTCAAAGTTTCAAACCTTTAAGTACATAATGGATATTTATACCAATTTATCACATTAATTAATCATGGATTCATGCATTAATGCATTAGATTGTGTTTGTGGGAGATTTTTGTAATTCCCAATTTTTCCTCTTTTAACCGTTGCAATCTTTTCGAGTCCTATCATCCATGTACCTTTATTACACGAGTCACCCCCATTAATCGCCCACTTCCATGAATTTATATCATGTATGACTAGTGCATTAATGGTATTTCTTACTTTTTAAGGGGCTTCAAAAGAAAACTACAAGATGATGATCCTCACACCGCTTTGGTAAAATATAGAATGTACTTCCTTTCCCATTCATGCACGCACCACATATTTGGTCAACATCTCTAGGTCATCGGCCTTAGGGTTACTTTCATAATTTGCATTTCTCAAAGAAGCATGAGACTTTTTTCCCTTTTGTTTTTTTCCCTAAGTATTGCTTTCACAAAATTTCATAGGAGCTTGGCCGAAAGTTAATGTGTACTTTACTTAATGTTAAAACACAAACTATTAGGTGTGTGTTTAAACGTGGTCTTCAAACTTCAAAGAACTCCTCATGATGGAGTCTCGGGACCGATAATGTATCCCGTAGCTATTGAAACCTTAGTACATCTACTAGTGATTAAGTATTTCACTTTGTTACCTTGGGGACAACAATATTTCGACCGGCTTAAAAATACAATATCGAGATACATTAGGAACATTAACAAGGGTTACCCACACCTAAAATCTAAAGATTCTCAAAATGAAGACATCCTGCACCAAAACATACCAAGACCGATGACATAGGTTATGATAAGTGCCTAGATTTATTAGGAAAAATACAAGCACCGACATTTTGATTTCAAGATCACTTATAAAGTGTAAGGAAATATCATCGAGGTCGTTGTGTTTAGAGAAAAACAAATAAAACTTTTGAAAGAAAATATGGAAACCTACACACAAAATTTAGCCATTTGGAGCAAAAAATGAATCTAACTTGTAAAAAATAAGACAAATATTAGGAGAAAGGAAATCATAAATTTTCTATAAGTTTAAATTAAAATCTTATGTTTCCATTACATAGTTCATCTCGAGACCTTTCTGTGAAAAATGGAGTCCTTTCAAGTCCGGGTGAAAAATTTACATCCTCCGGAAGATGGGTTAGGCTAACACTCTCACTGATATGCTAGCGCATGCAATTGAATGCGTTAGTGTAACAAAGGATTTTTGTTGAGTGCGCTAGTGTTTAAGTATGTGTGCTAGTGTAAAAAAATGTTTTTTTACAAATGGTAGCGCGTATACTACTTAATAAAACACGTTTATGTGAATGCTAATGCACACACATGTACGCTAGTGCAGAAATCGGGAACACTAGAGTAAAGCCTTTTGGAAAAGTTTAAATGTGAAAAATATGGCCAAGAAATTGATTTTTTTGTTTTTTCTGCTTCTTTGCTTCACCTAAAAACTTAAAACTTGGACAACAAGGTTAAAATAACAAAAAGAACACACAAACAACATTAGATTACTAAAAAGTAAAATAAAAATGCTAAATGAAATGTGAAGGTCCCACCTAGCAAGTGCTGCGGAATGTAAGAAACTAAAAATTACCAGAAATGAAAGATAAATGAAAACATAGAAATATACCTCTCTGTAATTTCTAAATGTAAACCTCAAAGAATATTGTTGAAGTGATTGGGCTTTCTTAATATTTTGGATTTGTTTGATTGTGGGTGCTCTTGATCAATTATCCAAAGGATGAATGCAATGTTACGAGCTTGGATACACAAGGATGCAGATGTCAAATTGGAAAAAGTTGGCTATAATTTGTAAAAGCTTCTAGGATTCTCTAGGGAGATTTTCAAAGGATATGGCCTAATTTTATAGTTGAGGGTGAGGCCATGGAAAGTGGATCAGAGTTTGACTAAGCTTTAGGTCATAATTGTAATTACCTGAAATAACAAGTAGACTTGGCATGTGTAGTTATAGATTCAAGGGGCAATGGACATTTGGTTGGAAGAAGTTACATCCGGGAAGGTGGTTTTACATGCAAGTTTATTTCCCCACATTTCTTGGATTCTAGAAGTGGAGTTAATTGGAATAGGGAAGTGGAGTCCAAGTGGAGTTAAGCAGTTAACTAGGAAAATAGGTGTATTTTCCAATTAAGTAACTAATTTAATTAGCTACAAAGTGTGAGACGATTAATTAACCATTTATTTAATAAATGATAATTAACTTAGCTAAAGGGTTGATTAGGAACTAATTTAATTAATCCCAAGGGGTGGATGATTAATTAATTTGATTAATCAATCGTAAGGGGTATGAACAATATGATGTAAACTAGGATGATACTAGGAACAAGTGCGTGATTTTGGGGTGTCTACAAACATTATCAAAAAAATAAAATTATTTTACTCGTGCACTCTTAGGTCCTCCTTCGACGTCCTACCTTATACAAGGTTATAAATAGGGAACACTTCAACTTAAATATTATAATTTGTCTAATTGGTTTAAATATAATAATTCATTCAATCTATTTGAATATTATAATTCAGTTGATGGTTTCAATACTATACTTTGCTATTTATCATGGCAATCTACACTCATTTGAGCTTTATTAGTTTTTTTGTGGTGGTGTGGGTCATGAATTAAGGAGGGGGAAATGTTATGTTAACATTTCCATCGCCGAGTTGAAATGAAAATTTAAACATTAGAGTATTCATCTCATGCCTAAGTGGGAGTGGTATAAAAAATGTGATATTGAGAGTCTTAATATCATCATCATTTATCATCGTAAAACTATGATTCCCTGCTCAAGTTTTCTCTTCAAAATTTGTGGTATGTGAAATCAAGCATGCCCAAATGATAAACGCTAATTATCTAAGAGAGGAGGGACAATGTAGATATGTCATTGTAATGTTACATACAATATATATGGGACATTTATGCGCATAGGCAAGGGCTATCCAACATCGACAATGTGGTAACCACCATAAAATGGGCTTTGTTATTGTTTTAATTTTTATGGTGTTAAGGTTTTTATTAGATGATGTTTAATTTTTTAGATAATATGAAGACATAAATCATTTAATTTGTCAATCATTTGAAGGAGGAAGGGGTGCAATATAAGTTATTGTTTACAATGTCAGTCATTATGATTTGTGGGTAGTTAGAACATGGATTAATTTTAGGGGAATTCACTTGTGCATGTACCAGGGAACTTTAGAGGTAGGGATCTGTGGAGTGGACTCTACATCCCATGTTGATTCGATGTAGTAGTTAAATTTTATAACCATAAACCATGGTCATTAAGGTGGGTTTGCACCATCTTTATAGACCATTATCTTACATTATCCTCCATGCTTTCCCAGGAAACAACACAAATTAGGCATAATATTTTTCCTTGTAGATTTGTACTTTTTATTGACACTATTCTTATAACAATTGCCCATTGACCTAGTAGATAAATAGATGATACTGCTAATTAGTCTTTGAGTAGCATTCACACGTGTACTCTATGGAGAGGTGGACCATTTGGTGAGAATAATGAGTCTCCTTTTCACACGCTCGTAGGTAGGAAACATGCATATGTTTGAATCTTTAACTCAATATAAATTAGATAAGTAAACTCAATGTTTAAGGTTCCTTATGTCATTAATTCCATACATATTTGTAATTATGGTTTATGTTTTATGTTAGCTACCACTACCACTACCACTACCGCTACCACAAACCTCAATTGTCCATTTCCTTGACTCGTGTTAGAACATCCACTAAGAATCCCATTTCAAAACACCTATAAAACATAATTAATTGTTTTAGGTATTTTCAAAAGAGATAAACATGTTTTTACATTCACTCTTGGTTTCTCTTTCGATGTTATAGCTCATCCAAGGTGTGTTCGATGAAAAGTTGTAAAAGCCATGGATTTGGGGTAAGAATCTCTAAAGAAACCCCAAAGGCTTTTAACAATATGATCAATGGACCATGTGATAAGAAATGAGCAAGATTTTCTCCTTTGCATACATTAATTTGAAATAAACATGCAAACTAAGCAAATGAAGTTAATCTCTATTCTTTGAAAGCTTAAACAATGAACCTAAGAGGATCTAAGCATTCGGTTTTGTATTTTAAGAGAAAGAGATCTCCCCATTAATGGCTTCAAGGCCAATGGTTCTTCCCTTTACTCCATATTGACTTGTGGAATGCAAAAGCAAAGCAAATAGCTAAAATGGAAGAAATGAACTAAACTCTAAGCCTAAACAAAATGCTATGATCTATGCTAGGAAGAAGAGAGAATTCTTATGAAATGAGGGAGGGGGTATATCCCTATTTATAGTTTTTGGTTTGGAAGAAAAGGGAGATTTGGGTGCATGTGGGACAAAGGCTAAAGTCCAAAAGCACTTTTAGCAAGTCAAAGTGTGATTTGACTATGTTTGGGATAATTAACCTAGGTTAGACTAATTAATCTCTCTTAGAGAGTAATTAGGGTTATGGAAGGGTTTCTTAAGGGTTTAATCAATCCAACAAAGTGGATTGATCCTCCAAGGAGCTAATAGAAGTAGGCTAGAAGAGAATAAGGAGCTAATGTGGTTAGAACAAGGCTATAACAACTGTTTAAATGGTTTATAAGAGGAAAAAAACCAAAAGGGTATCGTGAGAGGGTAGTTAGATAGGTCTAACTAATTGTGCCGTCGGTTTGCAAAGGAAGAAGCATTAGTGAACTATTAGAAGTAATAGTGTATTGATAAAACTACAGTGTGTCTACATTTACCCCTCTTTGAGGTGACGTAAGCTACGTTACGTTAAAGAAAGTAGACAAACGTAAACAAGTAGAATTTTTTGAAGGGTAGAAGAAAAGTTAGTAGGATGAAGGATGATGAAATGCCCCCACAAGTGTCGATGGGGTGAAGAAACTCGATCGATGATCAAAAAAGACAACAACAAAAGAAAAGGTGTTAGAGGAGATGAGAAACTTGAAAAAGGGATATTGAGCTATTTGTAAATCAATTGCTAACAATACTTAATCATCATAATGCTTAGAATCCTCCTCATGGGTCCTTATTAAAATGTGAGCATGCGACGGAAGCGTAAAATGACATGAAAATCCAAGATACAAACAACCGTCTTGTGCTAAAAATGACCAACTCCATGCAACATACACGAATGCAATGCAATACGAGAAATAAACAAAATCACCTAACAAGGAAATAAGTACAATCACACACACTTAAACCAACAACGTTTAAGATAGTTACACAAATATTTTGTTATCAAGATGAAGTCCCAAATGTTTTGATAAATGACAAGGGTGAAGAATGATGCCCCAAGCAAGGTGTATTATACAAGGGGGAAGATGGAGGACACTTGGGTCCCGCGAGAAAGTAATGTGCATGACGAAAACAATACTAGGCAATCGATAGTGCCCTAGAGTACAGACAAAGTAAGCAACATAGCTTGTGTAGGTGATTGAAGATTTTGGTGATGCGCGAGTCATTATTTCGAAATGTTTGAAAATGTCAGCAAGATCTAGGATGAGTGCCATGCAATAGACATGATTTCAGCCGTAGATGATCGGTTTAACCAATTTTGAGCCATTTTTGATGTATTTCAATATTTTTGTTGTTTTTTATTTTTTATTTTTGATTTTTTTTTCTTTTTTAGGTTTTGATCGGTCAGAAGAATTTCAAAAGATCTAAGATCTTCTAAAAGTACATGTGTAGGTGGTAACGGGAAGGCAAGGCTACCAAAGAGCCAGGATATACACCCACAAGAAGAAAGACGGGTCGAGAATAATTTATTTAAAATAAATTAGTAAATAATTATCACTGACGAGGGAAAATAGATGAAAAATAGAGGAAAAGGTGGGAAAAGGTGCCTGAAAGGTTCGTAAATTATTTCAGTGTGACGGAGAAGTGACCATTGGATGACACGAAGTGCCCCAACGTGTGAAAATTAGTAAAAATAATTATTTTAATACAAAAATAATTATCATAGCAGATAAAAGAAGGTTAGAATGATCACGGTGGAGAAAATTGCCCAGGGGCATCGCGATGGGTTAATATACCCACGGGGTCGATAAAACAATCACGACCAATTCATTTCTACCAGAGCCTTTACAAATTTTTACCGTGAGCAAAAGCGATAGCCCTGGAGTGAGATGGCGAGGATACCGAGGAGGACGAGGTGCGTGGATCACATCCGAGAGTACATGCGGGACCCAGTGGATGGACCTTTCGTGAGTGGCCTAATCCCCTTATTAATTACGCATTTATTACTTTTTTAGGGTTTTATAGGGTAGGTAGGACAAAATTTGACACATGTGCATAGGCGTATGCGTCGGATTCGGAGTGCACGCGCACGTGCATGCATTAAATCAGACATAGATGCGCATGCGCGTCTGTTCGTGGGAGACAGGGACACATATGTGTACCTATTTATTCAAAAAAGCAGTATACACACGCGTATATGTTGGAAGAGCAGTGCGCGTGTGCACACCCATAGAAAAAGTAGATGGGGTGCGTATGTGTTGGCTATTTTTAGAACACCTACGTGCACGCATGCGTGTAGGCATCATCTTTGGGCACGTATGCATCTGCGTATGGCTGCGCCAAAAGAGAAGAAAGGGTTAGTATGCGTATGTGTCGGAAGGGCGCGTACGTGTTGTTTAGGCGCATAAGTGCCGGAGGAGGCGTGTAGGTGCTTAGATCGAAGTGAAAAAAAGACAATCAAGCTAAAGAATAGCCAAGTATAGAAGAATATAGGTGAGATTAGTTCAGAAGAAAAGAATAATTAGTAAGTTAGATGTTTTAAAAGAATTATTTTTCCTTAGAAAAATATATAGAAATAGGTAAGTGCCTAACACTTTGTGTTGATTTTGGCGTATGTTACCCGTTCTTCAGACTCATGAGTGCTATGGTCGATTAGCTGTGATAGAGGCATAGTTTGACGATGATGATAGAGTGACTCTAGAGAGCCTTTTGCACGTGACAGATTGTCTCATGTGGCGGAGATGCCACAGATTACATTAGACCATGGCCTTTTGACAGCCATAGCAGAGCGATGGCACAATGAGAGTTAGTGCTTTTGCCTCCCGACCGGGGAGATTACCATTACCTTGGAGGATGTATGGCACATCATGTGGGTCCCAATTTAGGGATAACTTATCGAGACTACGAGCCATTGGACCGATATTCAATGACATATTATACATTTGTTCGGTGTCCCTACTATACCACGACATGGGATGTCTATCAGATTATCTCGATGTATAGATGATCCAGAGTTAGACCGAGTAGTGGTCTATATGATGGCCTTTGTCACACCGGAGTTCTACTCCGACAAGACAAGACTGGTGCTTCATTTCGCTTGGACTCCTGGGAGTGATTCTTGGTTTGGTGGAGGGAGAGACCTACTATTGGGGTCAGTGCATATTAGCACATCTATACTGGGACCTTCATTTGATCACTTACTACCGTCAGAAGATGGTAGGGCCATCCCATTTGCTACATATTTGGGCATGGGACCACATTGCTATTGGTTGCCCCTTAGGTGTTTTGAGAGTTTGGGCTCCTGACGAGCCTTCTACGATGGGTTGGGTCCCGACAGGGACAATGTGCGACCATTTATGGGAGTTACATACCACTACCAAGGCGAGTTGGATGAGCTGTGATAGGCTTCCATTGTATGGAGGCCTTATAGACATTTCCAATGGCCAGAGGATGGTTTAGAGCTCAGCACTGCTACCATTGAGCATTTTATCTTGGGCAGCCGTAGCTATATGCGGGAGCCATACGTGAGTTGATCGGTGCAGTGGCAAGGTTGGTAGTACCCAGGGATGTTCTGGGCCGATTTATGGTATGCTTGCAGAGCCAGAGAGCATTTCGATATGGGTTCACAGATTTCTCGTGATAGAGCATTAGCTAGTTTTCAACAGGTGGTACCTATTATATGGGTACCACTACGACAGATTAGAGATCGGGCACTACGCCGGAGTATGGGCCATGGTACCATAGTGTGCTCCCGCGCCGTTTGAGTATTCCTAGAGTGGTATATGATGCCGGCGTGAGACCTCCTCTAGTGGGGCCTCCTAGCGGTGGCGAGGGTGGAGATGATAGTGATGATGACAATGATGAGGGTGGGCCCGATGTGCACCAATATGTTAGAGGCGGGGATAGGGTCCTACACCCACGCAGTAGGCAGGGGTAGGTGCAAAGCAGGCGCAGCCCGACAGAGACAGTGGTCCTAGGTTGAGGCCTAGACATATATATAGGGCAGTGGACATAGAGCTTCCCCCATTGAGCATTCTAGTGGGGATATATACCGCTCTGTAGTAGGTACTTCTAGAGTAAGGGCCACCACCTGATATTCCAGAGAGTAGCAGGTCTTTGGGCAGAGGGCTACTATTTAATAATAGTTACAAGTGGCTATTTTCATATAGTTACATGTGGTAGGTGAGAGATATGTAACTAGGGTACATGTACATGCCCTCACAACAGAGCATGCTCAGGAACTTGCCCAGGTGCAAACTTTGAAAACAGAGAGGGATCATGCTAGGCACGAGCCGCCTGAAGGAGTATTGACAAGTGTTTCATGGCAAAGTCAGATCTGGGAGATGGCCGCACAGGGGCTCAGATATTGAGCCACCTACACCGATCATAAATTCATGTACAAATGGTTGTGGGTCGGAGGGATTAGATCGAGACGCGGGCCCGTGGCTACATGGTACGGAGGGATCAGAATGGGCCAGTGCAATCTATTACCACGAGATAGGGATCGAGAGGTGCTTACCTTGAGACAGGCTCAAGCCGATATTGGCGGAGTTGTGAGCCAACGAGATGCTGCCTATAGGTAGCCACCAGTTGAGAGATGTAGACTTGATACAAGATGCGATGAGATCTGGTGGTGAGGCCTTGTACTATAGGACTGCCTACTTCAGGGTAGTGCCAACAAATCAGCGAGTAGTATCATTCTAGCAGTCAGATGTGAGTGCGATAGGCTCTAGGTCATGGAGATTAGGTCATTCAGTGAGATCAGTTAGGCAGCCTATACTAGAGCATTCGGCTGGACAAGGACCATCTAGACAGTTTGGTGGTACCCTGGTGTAGGTCCATCACAACCACCATTATTCCGTCAACCAGGTGACAGACCTGGGAGCCCCAGCGAGGGTGAGAGTTGTGGTTGAGCTCTATATTATTTTTGTACTAGATATCTTGTATACATGCCTCTTATGAAGGCTGATTTTGATGTATAGTTATGTATACCATTATTTTGATGATGCCTCGTGATGAAGGCTTGATTATTTTTGATGCATGCCCCTTTTTGATGGCATATTGTATCGATGATGTATTATTTTGAGTACGACCATGGACATTTATACATGTATATATATGGACATTTTGATGTATCATACTATGATGGATTTATGATGTATGATTTGTTCTTTCCTTTATGTATGTGGCATACCTTAGATTCAGAAATGTGTATATTTCCGCTTTCATATTGATGATATATCTGTAGATAACACCACATGTTTTGGATTCATGAGTTGTTTTTGAGTTTTTATTCTAGCACTTGGGATGATACTAGATGATATTGGTGTGGGGAGGGGATAGATTTGTGATTATGTGCAACCCCTCTTGCCCCCATTGATGATACGATATGTGATGATTAGCTTAGCATACATGCATGATGTGATACTTAGCATTTTTGTATATATATGATGTAGTGAATGATGTTAGAAATGTGATGAAATGATAGATGATAGATGTGATAACAAACAATGTCGTGCAAAAGCACATAAGCAAAAGCTAACAAAACCAAACAAATATATACATATAAACAACACAACAAACTAATATTAAACAAAACACATGCAAAAGCTAACAAGAGATCAAAATAAGATCTAACACATGCAAGTAAAAATTAACTTCTAAAAGATACACACAACACAATTTAAATCAAACAAGATTCAAAATCAGATAAGCAAATGATCCATTTAAAGAACCAACAATTCAACAGACTAAGTACATCAAAACTATACAAACCAACAACTAAAAGTAATTAAAGCACTACTTTGTTTTGCGGACAGTATTGACATATTTTCTAATGTTTTTGGGTTTATCTAAAAAGATAAGTTTTCAGACTACATTTTTCCATTGTTGTCTAGGTGTTCCTAGGATAATGTTGTGAGGTGAATGTAGCTTTATCCCTAAAAAGGAAATTTTCTAGATGTTTAGGTATTTGTGTATCGTTTTCTAAATGTTTTTGTATTTTCCAAGGTCATGTTTTGAAAGCAATGTACAAGAACAAAGAAGCGTGGATGCCCCTGCATGATGTGGGAATATACAAAAGGTAGAATGCCACACATGTATGTGCGAGAAGATGGCAATGGTACTTTCATGCTCAACATTAGATGGGAGTATACAAAGGTAATGTCCTCCATGCAGATATAAGAGCAAACAAACTAGATCATGGCAAGGCAAAGGTGGCCCTAGTAGGGTTCCTAGACCTAGCAGAAAAAGTCATACCTAAAAGTGGTAACGATTACCCATCCTTCCGTAAGAGTAACTTGTGTCCGAACGAATCTTCCTTGAGCACCAAAAACTAGTTTTCACTTAAAGACCTGCCCACTGCGCCACAATTGCGTGGTTTTCACATGAGGATGACCTACTTTTTCTTTACTATTTTCTCATTTTTCCATTTTTTTGCTTGTTTTTTCTTTGTTTTCTAATTTTTAGTTCTTATTTGATATTCTCGTCATGCCTAAGCGTAGAACCACTTCAAGTGCATGGTGTTCATAGGTTCAGAAGCTCTTCACCATCTGAATATGCAAGTTTGTAGGCTCTTGATCCATATTTTGCAATTACAACATAAGGACCTAACTAGTTAGCCTCGAACTTTCCTTTCTTTTCTTTGTCTTTGATGGTGTTCTTCTGATTTTATTTGAGAACTAGATCTCCTACATCAAATTCCCGATGAATGATGTGTTTGTTATATCCCTAGATAATCTATTCTGATAGACCTTTAGGTGATTGAGGGCTCTGATATGCCTTTCATCTAATAGTTCTAACTCTGCTAGGCGAGCAACTCTTTAGTCCTCGTCTTTATCAAGATAGTATCTGAGAGATATTATTAGGGAGGGAAGCTCCACTTCTAAAAATATGATGGCTTGGTGCACATAGACAAGTGAATATGGGGTCACACCAGTAGGAGTGCGGATGGAGGTACGATAGGCCCAGAGGGCGGGATGTATCTGCAAATGCCAATTACGGCCGGTTTTACTAACCATTTTCTCCATAATCCATATAAGGGTTTTATTGGTGGCTTCTGCCTATCCATTACCTTGAGGGTAATAAGGGGTAGACCACTTAAGTTGGATATGGAAGCGTTGACACAATGTTTTAACCATTTTATTTTTGAAGGATTTACCATTATCAATGACAATGGCCGAGGGGATCCCGTAACGGCATATGAGATGGTTCATAATGAATTTTGAAATCTATGCACCGGTGACATAGGTAAGAGGGACAACCTCTACCCATTTGGTAAAGTATTCGGTGGCAGTGATGATGTGAGTATGACCGTCTGATGAAGAAGGATGGAGCTTCCCTATGAGATCCAGGCCCCATTTAGAGAATGGCCAAGGCGTTGCAATAGGCTGTAAGGCTTGTGTTGGCGCATGTATTAAATTTCCATATTTTTGGCATAGTTCACACTTCTTTACGAAGTTGCAACAATCAGATTCCATGGTAGGCCAATAATAGCCTACTCTTAATAGATTTTTAGCTAAGACCATGCCACTAGTATGTGCTCCACAAATACCACTATGTACTTCTTTAATTACGTGGATAGAATCAACAACATCCAAACAACGAAGCAGATTCCCGTCATAGCCATGACGATAAAGGGTGCCTCCTAGGAGGGTATAATGGGCTATGCGGTGAATAAGGGCTTTCTTTTCAGAATGGGTGATGTCAGGGGGAAAAGTGCCATCTTGTAGGTATTGGAAGATAGGGTCGTACTAAGGGGATAAAGGACCAACAACTTCACATGCCAAACATGACTCGACATATCATATGCAGGTACTTGTAAATGTTCCATGAAGAAAGGCATATTGCTTTCTTCAAAGTCTTTATGTGTAAGAGAGACCCAATAATAGCCATAGCATCCACAGATCTATTATGCGACCTTGGTTTTTGTTCAAATATGACTTGTGTGAAATATTCCTTCAAAGTTTCAACCATTTTCTTATATGGAATAAGCTTCTCATCTTTAACCTTGTACTCATCATTAACCTGTTTTATGATAAGTTGAGAGTCCCCAATGACTTCATAGTTGTCTGATGTTCCATGTAATAACTAGCTTGAGGCCAATGATGAGTGCTTTGTACTTTGCAATGTTGTTTGTACATGGGAATCCCAACTAGAATGCTCGTGGTATGATATCTGCCTGTTGGAGTGATGAGCACCACTCTTGCTCCAGATCCATGGAAGGTAAAAGATCCATCAAAATGAACTTGCCATTCTATGGATTCCTCAATATACATCATAGATGCATCTGGTAAATCTAAGCATAAAGGTTCCATTCCTGGGAGAGGAGCTTCTACCAACTAATCAACTAGTACTTGTCCTTTTAAATACTTTTGATTCACAAACTTGATATCAAATTCACTCAGGAGAATGATCCAATTAGCCATTCGGCTTGTGAGGGCGGGTTTGGATAAAAGGTACTTGAGAGGGTCAACTTTGGATATGAGCTTGGTTTTATTATTCGGAGATAATGGCGAAGCTTTTGGAATGTGAAGACAACCGCTAAGTAGGATTTTTCTATTTGGGGATAATTCAACTCATATGTGATCAAGGTGCGGCTAAGATAGTAAACTACTCTCTCTTTATGGGCTAAGTCATATTGGGCAAGTAATGCACCAATGGAAAACTGGGTAGCGGAAATGTATAAGAGGAGAGGTTCACCGGGGGTAGGTGGCATTAGTACGGGTGTGATTTGGATAAGTACTATTTGAGTAGTTGAAAAGATTTTTGACATCGGGTCCCCGATTGAATGTGACATATTTCTTAAGCAAATGAGTAAAGGGGTGGCACTTATCTATAAGTTGGTAAATAAAGTGATGGATTGCTCGAATCTTTCCTTGTAGACTCCTTAGTTGCTTAAGAGTGGTAGGTGACGATATTTCTATGATAGTGTAACCTTTCGCAAGGTCTAATTTAATCCCTCTTTGTGAGACAATGAACCCTAGGAGTTTTCCTGATAAAACACCAAAGACACATTTCTTAGGGTTCAAACGAACCTTATAGTCTCTTAGACGCTGAAAGATATGCCTCAACACTTCAGGGTGTTCTTTTCTACTTTTGGATTTTGCTAGGATATCATCAACATAGTCCTCCATGATGTCACTTATCATATCATGGAAAATAACTGTCATGGCCCTGATAAGTAGCACTAGCGTTCTTGAGCCCAAAGGGCATGACATTTGTAGCAAAATGTTCCCAAGGGGTGATGAATGCTATCTTATGCTGATCTTCTTCTGCAATTCGTATCTGGTTATAACCTGAAAAACCATCCATTAAGGACAACATTTCATAACCAGCTATTGAATCGACTATCATGTCGATGTTAGGTAGGGGAAAATCATCTTTTGGACATGCTTTGTTGATGTCATGGAAATCTGTGCAGATCCTTATGCCAACAGGTTTTTTCTGTACTGGGACTATGTTAGAGATCCATTTTGAATAGTCAATAGGTTTAATGAAATCAATAGCTAACAAATTTTCTAATTCTTCTTTGACTAAGAGTGCCACCTTAGGATGCATCTTTCTCAACTTTTGTTTGATTGGTTGGCATCTGGGTGCACAACGAGGTTGTGCACAACTAGCTCTGGGTCCAAACTAGGCATATCTGTATATGTCCACGTGAATATGTCCACGTATTCTTTTAAGAGCTCTACAAAGGTCTTTTGTTCTTGAGCTGAGAGTGAAGCTCCCAACTTGACTATTCTAGGTTGCTCCTTTGTGCTAATGTTAATGTTTATTGTTTCTTCAACAACCATTTTAGAAGCATCTTCCATCCGTGTAGGATCAGGGGGAAGAGTAAGATCAACCTCTTACGGTAGTTCATGATCATCTTTGAATGGATAGATCACTTCATCTTTAGACTCTTCGTTTTGTTTATCTATGAGTTTATCAAAGAGTCTGTCATTATGGGATTTTGTTGAGCCTTCTTGTTTGGTTTCTCGAAGTGCGTGGATTTTTATGCACAACCTTTTTATTCAACTGTCCACACATTTCTGCTTCTTCCCCGAAGTAGGCATAGGTGTCTAGTTGGATCTGAAATCCTTTCTTGTGGTATCCAATCGGAATAAAGTCTCTGAGCCCCATGAACTCGCAAATGTCTCATCATTTTCAAAGAAATCCAGGGCACGTGAAGTTGTTGATCCCAATCTATAAGTTCAGGATATACAAGGGCCACTGGATATTTAGCTAGGGGGATGGATTCGGATAAGGTAAGGACCGATGAATCTGGGAATAGGTTCGTGGAGGCAAGATCCTCGTAAAGGTTACATTGGGAATGTGTCACTATCAGAATGAGATGAAACACCCTCACGTTCAGAAGAGGTGGCATCATTCTCAGAAGGTAGAGCGTCATGGGGCCTTATTCCAAGGCCATGTTTATCAACTTTAAAATGAGGGATAGGGATAGGCTCCAACCGGCCTTGTGTATTAACGCCACATCCAAACCCATTATAGCCCATGACCAACATCATGTGGGGACATTTGATATACTAAGGTACTTGATTGCATGTAGCCATGGTGCCTTTTGGCACTTTGTTGGTAGGGTCTTCTAATATTTTCTCCTCGAGATAGGAGACCAATGTGGACAAATTTTTCCAACGACTTAGGAGATTGCTCGCAGTGCTTTTGAACTAAAAATAAGGCTTACCCCTTATCCCGGGGATACGAGATAAGTCGATATTAATAGAGCTCGCTCAAGAGTGAATGGCTTACTTGGGCCATATTTTGCTTTGATGTTGCCTCCCATGAAGCAAATGGGTTGACAAATGAAGGAAATTCTTGATTGTAAGGCATGAGGGACTATGAATATATTTGTTTTTGATAGCCTCTATTTGTAGAGGGACAACAACATCTGTAGAAGGACATTCATAAGCTGCACAAGAAAAACTATGCAATGCTCTACAATGTGTGAATGGTTCGGTCGCTCAAAATGGTAACCACCTGCCCTTCATGATATAACTTGATTCACCGATGAAAATTTGATGGAATAGCTTGCATGGCATGGATCCATGGACGTCCCAAGAGCATGTTGTATGGAAGGTCCAAGTCAAGGACATGAAACATTGTGTCATGACATGTTGGTCCTACCTCCATGGGGACCACTATAGTCCCTGCTGACTCTCTTTATTCATTGTCATATGCTATGATTGTGATAGTCTTAGCCCCCACTGTCTCTAAAGCCTAGGCAGCCTTCACCAGCCTTCAAGGTGCAAATATTCGGACCGGATCCCCCATCTACAAGTACTCTTTTTTATTTTGTGACGGGTAACCACCACTTTGAGATACAAGGGTAAATTATACTGCAGGTTGTTATGCGGAATTGCGGTATGATCAAAAGTAATATGATCGTTGGTGCCTAAGCGTGCAATCATGGCTTGAAGGTTCGTGGGGTCTATCATGGAAACTCCTAAATTTTGAAAAGTTTTGTACATTATGTTCTTATGGGCATTACATATTTTGAGGAGATCGAGAATACATATCCTAGCGGGCATTTTCTCTAATTGCTCTATTAAATTATCTTTGACCTTCCGAGGAATAAGCAATTTGGTATGACTAAGCGGGCACGTCTTGTCCCTACTACGTAACTTTTTTCTAAAATTTGAATGGTGTTGATCTATTCATTAGATGAGTTAATACATCCAATGAGGGAATCATAAGGACTATCATTTATAGGGTATACATAGGCAACAGTCCTATAGTCGTTGGAAGTTTGCCCTTGATCTGGTTTTCTTTTCTTTTTATCTGCATGGTTAGGAAAAGGTTCTTTGTAAATACCCATTTTTTCATTTGAAATTTTACTAGTCTCAGGGGGAGACTCCACAACAATCTTCCCTTCCTCTATGAGGTCTTGGATATAATGGCGCAATCTCAAACATCTATCCGTTTTGTGTCCTTTAACACGGTGGAAGTCACAATATTCATTGTCTTTGAACCAAACCGTTTTGGGGCGTCTTCCGGATATGTAATGCTTGTTGCGATTGGATATTCTACCATGTTTGCACCATCTAATTGATTTAGAATAGTAGATAAGGATTATGTCAAGGATGTGAACGTACATTTTGTAAGCACTTTGGGATGAGGTCTTTGCAAAAGCTTTAAGAGTGGGCCTGTCTGTACAACTTGGACTCTTTTGGAGTCTGTAATGCCATCACCAACAACATGTTTATTCTTATTAAAGAATTTAGGTTTGTCTATGGATTTGGCTTCATGTTTGTTTTTAGTAACACGTTTAAGCGTTCCTTTGGCAATGAGAGCTTTCTCAATTTGACCGCCTTTCTCGATGAATTCCTCGAAGTTTGAGCCATAATGCATTTGCAATTAGAAGGTTATTTCTGGGTTCAAGTTAGGAACGAATATGCTCACTAACTATTTTTTTGGTAAGGCACAAGGAAAGAGACTAGCTAACTCATGCCAGCGTTGTAGGAACCCTGCAAATGTCTCATTGGGTTTTTGTTTTATGTTGCATAGATCATTCATTGTGATGTCACTCTCCATATTATAGGAGTAATGCCTTACAAATTTCTCCGCTAATGCGAGCCACGTCGTAATAGAGCCCTTAGGTATGCCATAAAACCATTCCAATCCCATGGATCCTAGGTTGTGAGGAAAATTCATATTAGGAAATTGTCATTGTATGCGACCTCTTGGAAAGCCATGTAGAAGTCTTTTATATGGTTAAGAGGATCGCTTTTGCACTTATACGTATCAAATTCGGGAACAGTAAAGTGTTTTGGGAAAGGTTGTTATAACATGTCCTTATCAAAGGGGTAAGGGCATAGTTCTTCATATGAATATTTCCTATTCTGGCCTACATTTCCCTGTTGTAGTGCAGTGAGTGTATTTTTCATAGATTTTAACTCTTCCTGAATAAGTTGCTCCTTAGTGGGTGACATTGGTCTTGCTACTTGAGTTGCTTTAAAGGTATAGTCTATTTACGGATCAAATTGAAACTTGCCAAGTTTATTTTTATCTTTGTCTTTGTATGTGTCTCTTCTTGAAGAGCCTAAGTTTGCTAACTTCTGGCTTAACTTCAAGATTTGTTTTTGGAGGATCTCTTCTTCAACTAAGGGGTCCTCTTCTTCATCAAATTTCGAGAGGAGGGGAAGCTTTCCATTCGGTTTTCACTTTACATGAAGCTTTAAAGTGAGGTTTCCATGATGGTTCACCTTCGACAGTGGCCTTATGTTTCCCAGAAGTGGAAGCGTATCCCACATCAAAAGGATTATCTGTGTCTAAGACGAATCTTCACTCCCTAAGTTAGGGTTAATGACCTTTGTTTCTTCTTCATGCTCTTGCGGAAGTTTATCTCCTAGTTCCAAGACTCTTGCGAGTACTTGATCTTTGTTGTAATATAGGAGTTCATCAAATTTTGTTAGGTCTAACCTCTGTTGTTCTCCAGAAGAGTCGACTCTTCTCCACTATGATCAATTAATAGCTTTGTATCTTTGACTTTTGAGAAGAGAGGGGCCAAATTATGACCGCTAAATGAGAAGGTGTCAAAAGGGTTTTCTCTTATGTCATGCTCATCTGATTTAGTTGCCATTTTTGTGATTCTAGGCATTACTAGCAGACGTTTGTGTGTAGCTAGCGTGACCTCTAAGTGTATATGTATGCCTAAAATGTAATAATCCACTTGATTTTGTTGCTACCAAGCCTACACCTTAAAAACAGATAGTGACAATGATGTATCAATATGTAAGTCAAGTTAGAACCCCAACAAGGTCTAAGCACTAACATGATGTTGTCGCAGTCCCTCAACAAGGTATACTTAAAACTAGTTTGAATGCCGATGAAAGCCAAACCTTCTGAAAAATGGAAGTTGCAAATAGATATAGCGTAATAATGTCACCGTGATACATTAACCAAGCAAGCAAGGTGTTAGTACCATGACAACTTTATTATGATATATATAAGGCGTTATCGACACTTTTCAAGAAGACTTAGATGATGTCAAAATTGAAACTAAGTGATAAGTATAACAAGGAGTTTTTAATCATGTGAGTAGCGTAACCACGTAATAAGGGGACTTATACCATCTTCTCAAAAAATGAGAATATGATGTAAGTACCGAGATTGTGTGTCTAGGATGCGAACAAAACTATCAACTCAAGAAGAGACAAAAGATGAACTGGACTCATAATGGTGAAGATGATCTTGAAATCAAGATGGACGGACTTTTATCAAAGATATGAAAAGCGTACCCACACACTTTAGACATTTAACAACCCAGCCGCAAACATGGATGGGCGTAAATGGACAAAAAAGTGACGAGCACTATCTCTGATAAAAATGCACAATGTATGCACCTTTCTCACCCCGAACAATGGGCGGTGAGAACACAAGGGTAATGATCAAAAGATGGAAACAAACCAAGCACCACTTAGGCAGAGCTTCACCTCGTCCAAAGACAAGAATAAAACTAAGAAAAAGTGAGATGTAGTTTAGTTTCGTGATGAAAGACACTTAGATCAAACTCACAAGGGTTATTTTCCTTGTTCGACAAACAAGGTTTAGATTCAGATGAGTTGTCACTTTGTGATGGCTTGACGTAACAAGGACTAGTAAAGTGGGCTCCAAGAACAAATGGCTTTCCTAATAAGTTCTCTCACGTAGTTGTTACAAAGCTGTCTTAAGCGAGCGTGATTTACCCAAAAGTCACAATGACTAGTTTGGGAGTATCTTGGCTTTACTTTACCCCCTTCAAGCACAATGGACAATAAATGCGTCCACGTGTACTCTCACTGGGGTCGCCATACAGACAACCGGTAACTCTATCTCACAAGGCGTACTAGTCAAGTGGGTAAGCAAAGCGCTTCCTGTTTCATCCATGAGGTTACTCAGTAGTGGATTACTTTAGGGTTCTGGAACCACCCCCATTGTTGTAGCTTAAGGCATTATGCCAAAGGGGTTATGTTCCAGTTGAGTGGATAGGGACGTACCCTTTTCCGAAACCTATAATACAATGTTTTGAATATGGTGTGTTTTTTATCTTGCTTAACTTAATGTGGTTTTAAGTAGCACACCATTTGACAACCTGTATGAAAAAATGTGTATTAGAAGTTTGATTTGTTTTGTTTTTGACTCCTTTTTTCGACAAGCATTAGGTCCTGTAGATAACAAGTCATTTAGTAATTTTCCGGTTTGTAGGTTGATGTCAAGAAAGAGAGTTTTTAATTTTGCTTTTGGTTCCTAAGATCGCCAAAAGGCGCGAAGGAAAAGCATACGCAACGTGAAAATTTCTACTGAAATCACATGAAAGCTTTACTTTAACCTTTATAAAACAAGTGTTTCTTTGAACAATTTATATGAGTTTTGTAAGTGTTTTGATCTCCAAGATCGTCTTAGAATACGCAAGGAGAGAGCATACACACTTCTACAAAGCTAATTCTAAGCCAAGAACAAAAACAATTTAACTATGCAAACTGAAATGTTAAGAAAAAACCCTGTTTTCAAATTGTTAGTCCTAGAAACTTGTAGTAATGGATTAGAAGAAAAGATTTTGCAGACTGTAAAATTTTTCAATTTTTAATACTGACACCTATGTGCCTATACTGACACTAGTGCTTCCCAACCAACGGGTACACATCCTACTTAACGAGTACACATACAATAAAAAATTAATAAAACCTAATGCAGTAAAACACAGACACTTGCAATATGATAGAGACGCACCCATATTGACATGGACGCTCATGTTCGACATGTACGTACTCAAGCCGAGACAAAAATTGTAAATTTTTTACAGTCAGATCATTTATGCCTACGCGGCCAGAGAGGCTGATATGCGCCCTAGATGATGGAGATGTGTGCGCGTCCATGTAGAGGTGAAATTTATAGATTTCCACATAGTAGAGTGCTTGACGCATATGCGGCGGAGAGAGGCGGACACGTGGCCCGGATGATGGAGATGCGTGCATGTCCCCATAGAGGTAAAATTTGTAAATGAAAATGATTGTCGGACAGTGCATCTCTATTCCGACGGAGACACTAGGGTTTCAACGTGTACGCGCCCCTTGTAAACACCTACACACACCCTGTGAAAAACCTACAAAAACATGAATTTTCAAATTTTCAAGAGCAAACAGGTTAGTTGTTAGTCAAAGTGTCCTATTTCTATATCAAACCCACAAAATGTGTGTAAATGAAGGTCATTTATCTAGGGTTAGAAACAAGAATGAGGAAATAACAAGTGATTTGACCAAAAATCTTGAAAATGAACTTTGAAAAACCTAAAAGACCTCCATTAATGGAGGGTGGACATAAGTGTCCCACCAGATCATGCCAAATGTGTTGATGAAAAGTTGTAAAAGCCATGGATTTGGGGTAAGAATCTCTAAAGAAACCCCAAAGGTTTTTAACAATATGATCAATGGACCATGTGATAAGAAATGAGCAAGATTTTCTCCTTTGCATACATTAATTTGAAATAAACATGCAAACGAAGCAAATGAAGTTAATATCTATTCTTTGAAAGCTTAAACAATGAGCCTAAGAGGATCTAAGCATTCGATTTTGTATTTTAAGAGAAAGAGATCTCCCATTAATGGCTTGAGGCCAATGGTTCTTCCCTTTTACTCTATATTGACTTGTGGAATGTAAAAGCAAAGTAAATAGCTAAAATGGAAGAAATGAACTAAACTCTAAGCCTAAACAAAATGCTATGATCTATGCTAGGAAGAAGAGAGAATTCTTATGAAATGAGGGAGGGGGTATAGCCCTATTTATAGTTTTTGGTTTGGAAGAAAAGGGAGACAAAGGCTAAAGTCCAAAAAGCACTTTTAGCAAGTCAAAGTGTGATTTGACTATGTTTGGGATATTTAACCTAGGTTAGACTAATTAATCTCTCTTAGAGAGTAATTAGGGTTCTTAAAAGGTTTTGAAGGGTTTAATCAATCTAACGAAGTGGATTGATTTTGTAGGAGCTAATAGAAGCAAGCTAGAAGAGAATAAGGAGCTAATGTGGTTAGAACGAGGCTATAACAACCTATTTAAATGGTTTATAAGAGGAAAAAAAACCAAAAGGGTATCATGAGAGGGTAGTTAGATAGGTCTAAGCGACAGTGTGCCATCGGTTTGCAAAGGGAAGAAACATTAGTGTACTATTAGAAGTAATAGTGTATTGATCAAACTATAGGTGTCTACATAAGGTTATAGAAAGGGAATGCTACAAGTTGAAAATTATAATTCGGTTGATGGATTTGAAGACTATGATTTGAGTCATTTATCATGGTGATGTTTACTCATTTGAAATTTATTACTTTGGTTTTGGTGGTGTGGGTAGTGAATTAGAGAACATATCAATCACCAAATTAAAATTAAAATGCAAATGTTGGAGTGTTTATCTCATGCCTCGGTAGGAGTGGTATAAAAATGTGACATTGAAAGTTTCAATATCATCATTTATCATCATCAACTACTGATTCCTGTTCAAAATTTCTCTTTAGAATTATGGTATGTGAAATCAAGCATGCCTAAAGTATATGTTATTATTATCTCATAGACAAGGGAGCTTGTAGTGATGCCAATGCAATGTTACATGCAACAAGCGTGGGACATTCATGTGCACACATTAGGGCTATTAACATCAAATACACAATAAGAATCATAAAACGGGCTTTGCCATTATTTTATTTTATTTTTTACAACATCAAGGTTTTATTTTGGATGACGTTTAATTTGTTAGATTTAAAAAGACATGAAAAGAAACATGTGAAGAAAAATATGGGAATTTAATACCTATATGTCCCATAACTCAGATTGTTTCCACACAAATAATATATACTATTTATGTTTTATTTTATTGTCTTAATCTCACTCATATTACTCACGTGAGTTAACTTTGCACTTAAAGGAGATAAAATAAAAATGGGGAAAATCCAATACGTTCCAAGGTCAAAACCTAACCACAATGCTTACTTCTTATAGCACTTTGTAGCCTCCCTTTTTAGTTTTAAGCTCAAGTAGCTGTAGGAAAATAGGCGATGGATGAACATTAACAGATAGTTGAGCCCCTCTAGTGGGTGGTCATATGAGTGATAGGTATATTTTATCTATTAGTTGAAAGTTTTAGACTAAGACTCCTTCCTATTTCTTACATTTTTAGTACAAAATGCTCTTTAATTTAGGAGGGGTTTTAATTAATAAAATCATAAAAGTGTACTATGTAATGTCCATGTATCGAAAGAGATCAAAAATATGGAAACACATTTTCTCATGCGCACTAAGGAAAAAGGAAATAAATAAGAACCCTTATAAAATCATTTAATATTATGTTTTCTTGGGATTGCTTCATTTATGTTGCATGTATCGTAGGTCAAACATGTCCTGAGGCACTTTAGAGATAGGGATATGTGTAGTGGACTCGACATCCCATGTCGAGTCAATGTTGTAATTAAATTTGATAACCACAAAACATGGTTGGAAAAGTGGTTTCGTGCCATTTTTAAATACCATTACCTTACGCCATTCTTCACACTTGTAAGGAGCATACTAGTTTCTTTGCGTGGGGAAACAATATCGACAATCCTCCACCTCGTCTATGTCAACCACCATGTTTGTAGTTGCAACTTAATTTCTTTATGTTATTTGTTTATTGCTTCCTTTTTATTGAAATATCTCTAATGATACAAAATTTGTGTGGTGACATGGCCCATGTTTGGTAAGTCTCAATGTTATTCAATTTAGAATTATGGGGTGTGTTTCCATACCACATGTCTTTTTTTATGATTATCCATGTACTATATTTTGATATTAATAAAATGTTTTTCAATTAAATACAAAATTTGAAAATATTCAAATAATCACATCAAACAAAAACATTCACATGGGTGATAAAATACAAAATTGGGACTTGCTTATGGTTTGCTTGGCTATCTTGTTACTTTATACATGTTATTTGTCGTGATGGTTGATATATATCATATTTACTCTTTACACGCATGTGTTCACTAGGATATATATAGGACACACATAGGTTGATCCACGATGATAGGAGCCAACTTGGTTCCTTACGCTACTCTTTGGGGGTATCCCTAATTATATACAAATGATTTTTTTGTTATATGTTACTTTACACCATCCTTTTCATGTTTGATTATATATGTTGTCCAAAATTACACCCCATGTAATTTTGAACAACCCATATAAGTTGGGAATTAGAATTTTTTTCTCAAGAGAATTTGTGGGACATTGAATCATTCTTTTGTAGAATGCATAAAGTTAATTTTCTGCGGGTTCTCCTAAATTTTCAAACAAAGGAATGAGTGTTCGGGACTTAGGTGGACTTTGGAAGAATTAGTTCTTCATGGGGTTTATATGACCTTCACGGTATTGTGGAAGTCAATTATTCACGCCAACCGATTATTATCTCACAAGTTGATGACAAGTTAGAGCATCGCGGGGTTTCATGCACATGAAAATTTAGAAAGTCAATTAAGGATAAGATCCACAAAGTGAGGGAGTATGAAAAATCTTAGTGCTTCATGGCTTGGAGGAACATAATTTTACATGGACTCAGAACACACAACATTCCACGAAAATTTTCAATTCCGTGGAACCAAGGATGTAGGCCACCAAGTTAAAATTTGTGATGTAGAAGAGGAATTTTTTCAAGGTCCCACATGGAAAAAGGAAGTTAGTTTCAAATGCGACTAAGATTGGAAGTCATGAGACACTAACTTAGTATCCCATGGGTTTCCCAAATGTCGTGCTCCGCATGAGTTCTCAAGTTCTAGGGAATGAAGGAACATGATTGCGAGGTAAAGTGTCATTCAATATAGAAAGGGAATACGTCCACAACATAGAAGGAACATTAAAGGGAAAAAGGCAAAAATATTCAAGTGCCAGATGAAAAAGGAAACTCCAATCATCACTCGGGAATATGGAAAGTTACTGGATCAAAGTGGAACCATCAAAATCTATGGGAGGTAGAAGAAAAAGACACGCCCTATGCTTGAACAAGATGAAAAAACCACCTCAACGACCAAAATTTAATGAAACATGATGTCATCTTGTGTAGTCGATGGTGTGCGATTGAATTAAGGGAATTGTGTTGTGGTAGTTGGATCTTTTTAGATGACACTCATGTTTGTACAAGTAAAAATTGTAAGAAATCTTGACATCCATGTTTGTTAAGAAAGTTTTTAGACATTATAACTCCAATGTGTTAGTCTTTCCTTCCCTCTTCTCTTTCTCCCTCTTCCCCCATGAGTGGTAAAAATGTAAATACTTATGTATATTGTAGAGGTTCCTCTCCTATTCTTCCTTCACATATTTTTTAGGAAATTTCATTTGGGAACTCGAAATTTCATACTTTCAACCTCAACAACTTGTGAATGTGGATTTTATTGCCTTGACTCTGTGTAAATTGTTAAGCATCGACTAATGCAAGTGTGGATTTCTTATTTCCTTCAAATGTTCTATGTTTAGCATGAATATATCTTCCCTCTTGTGTATTTTGCATCCTTTAGTTACTTACATTAGAATTGTGCGCATCTTTATGATATTCATTCTACAAACTTGTATTTGTGTCTCTTAGAACTAGAGAAGTTTGAAATTTCAGTTTGGTACATCACCTCCCCTTTGGTTTTCAATTTTCCTCTCCTTATAACTATGTCTCCTTAGAATTATTAGCTTAGGTTATATAGTTTAGAGTAGAAAATTGGTATATGATTAGTTGTAGTGAGTCGGGGTGAAGGGAACCAACCCTTTAATTTAGAGAAATACCATCATTAACCCATAGACTCATGCTCTAAGAATGTTTCTTTGAAGTATTTAACCCATTTTAGCAAGGGTGCAATTTTTAGTGATAACAATTTTGGCACACCCAATGAGACCTAGTTTAATGAGCTTTAGATCATGGCCATTAAGTTTGGTGTATAAATTGGTAGTATAACCCTTTAGAGGTGCTCCTTTAACACATGTGATGATTCCAAAATGATGAATCTCATGGTTTCAAGCATTCAATCCTCCTTATTTCATGAGAAGAGAGCAAAAATGTTAAGAATACCTAAAGGAAAACCATTTGACCACCTATAACTCTCTTAGTGAAGAATAAGAAATGAAAGTAGTTTGTAGAGGTATGCATTTCCTCCAAATAGAGGTTTTTAAATCGCCTCTGGTAAACCATTTCCTTTTCTTATCATAAATTTGAGGCCTATTCTGTCATGGTGCATCAAAGGAACTTTCTATTTGTAAGCTTCGATGGCGTAGTAGACCATTGCTTCTTTTCACACATCATGATATATCATTAACAACCTTAAAGAGTATCCCCTTCTTCATAGGTGAAAAATCTACCACACCCACATAATACATTCAAGATGTTTTGAACACCTATTCAATATATGCGGTCACGGAGGATGATGTCATGGTGCGTTTGTTGGCATTGTATCTCAAAGGGAAGGATTTGTGGTTGTATACAAGTTTGAAGAATACCTCAATCTACACTTGGGATGAGCTTGGGACCACCCTCTAGTAGCGATTTAATGAGGAGGACAACATTTCTCTCCTTGAATAGTTAACCACAATCAAGCGGGCACCAAGTAAACTTATACAGAGGATTTCAACTTTAGGTTCCGAAAACATGGGATAAACTTCCAATCCTTCTAATATCAACTCCTCAAGGTGCATTTTTGTATTTTCTTAAAGCTTTGAATTATGATATATCAGTAATGATTTAATATATGGCCGATACTCAATTACCTAATGCTTATGCAATATTCATTAGGGATAAAAACTACTTTATCTAAGCGGGTAAGCTAGCCCTCGGATTGTCAATGCCTTGAATTACAAAAATTACCTAACCCATAATTTCTCCTATTCCTCAACCATCTGCTTCATCTTCTCCTTCCACATCTAGTTCCTTAATGAAGCAAGAATAAATTGAAATCCTTAGTGCTTAGCTAAATTTTTTATCAAATGATATTTTCTCCTTAAGAGATAACAAGCTTAAGCCCCAAAAAGTTATCCTAATCCTCCCCATGGTTATCCAAAACAAGGCATTCAATACAAAAACTAGAGATTTGGACAAAACTACCCACCAACTAGACCACCAAATCTAAATATGCAACCTCCATCAGCTCTAGCTTGAGCAAAGCCACCATTGTTCTAGTCCAAAATAAAATGGCCCAAGGTTTTGAATGGTGATATCCTTGTGATCAACCACACAATAAATATGCATGTGAAGTTGGAATGAATTGACTTGTGAGAGAAAAATCTCATGGTGCAAAATCCATTCTATCAACAAGAGTAAGCCGTGACTTCACCTTAGATAAATACGGAAGAGATATAAGAAACATATTAGGAGCTTAACTTCATTATTTTTGGATTTGAATATTTGTGTGTGGTTAACCAAGTCACATATAATTTGAACATGCCACAACTTCATGTGATGAGATAACACAAGGTCAAAAAGAGACAAATGGATGTAAGGTATCCTCCCCCTGTTTCCCTGACTCCACATAGCAATTCAAGAAAACCCACAAACTTAGGTTGAAGTTTGGCTTCACCCGATCACTCATGGATCGCTTAGTACCCCTTTGTGTAAACACCATTTTTGGTATTGTTCCTCCCTTCACCCCCTGCATTCACTCTCATTCATTTTGGCCACCCATTCAAATTTCGTTTCCCTCTTAAATTCAAATTATCCCATTATTTCCCATTTCCCACCTCTAATCATGCATTATTCATTTTATTAATTAATTATCCTTAATTAATTCTAATCCTCATCTCATTATTTTAGTTTCCCTAAATCACTTTAATTATCCCTAATCATCATTAATCTCCACCTAATTCATTTCACATCCCTAAACCTCTTACCTTTCATCCCCAAATTCCTAATTTTCTATCCCTAGGCCCTCATTTAATAAATTTACCTATCTAGGCCCTTTATTTACTCATTCTAACCTCCCACCTACCCTCTTATTCTTTCTATACAACCCTAACCCACCTAAACACCCTAAAACCCTAATCCCACTTCATTTAGGCCTCTTTTCCTTGAGTTAGGAATCATCCCACCGCCCTACAAGAAGGCCCCCATAATCAGCGATAACCCACCCATGTCACCATTGACCCTATAAATACACCCTTACCCCCTCCTTTATCAAGGATGTAACATTGTGATTCTCATGCTATCTTGCAATGATTTTGTGTCTATCATTGAGTACTTTTTAGCTACCCTACATATATTGGGGCCTTCTTTGAGATTTTTTGCATCTATTTTGGTGGTCTAGGAGATTTCTATTGCTTTGACATATCATTTTATTCTATTACCATATTGTCACATTTTGTTGTCACTAACATCTTGTGAAGGTTCAGGTATCTTCGAGGACTCGCCGCACTCTGTTTGACCTTTAGTCTTCTCTACAAGTATCCATTTCGGTCATTCCACATTCCTTCATACCTTAACTAGTCTGGTCACCGTTGATTCAGTCCAAGCACCATTGATCCAACCCACCATCTAGATTGTTTCTATCATTCGGGCATTCAACAATCTTTATTTCTTGTTCTAAATCTGTCTTTTTCATTTACATCTTACCTTTTTGCACTATGTCATTCCAAATCTATTATTCTAGGCCCTAGTTGTTATCGATTCCTTCCGTTTCCATCGACCCATCTCTATTTCCACACCCCTAGTCATCACTTCACTTGATTTTCTTACATCATTTCAACCTTTTCTAGGTTCAATATGTTATGCGAGTTTTCTATGTCCTATTCCAATTTATTTGTAGGTGTAGACACCCCAATTTCATGACTATCCGAAATCAATTAATTTCACCATTTCATTTCCCACAACAATACACATAAAATTAATATATGTTTATTGGTAAATTAATCCATTTCAACCCATAAATAAAACCCAATATTCCTCACATGCCAAATATTCCCCAAGTCCCCCACTTGCGAATTAAATATTCAACTTTAATTCTGGATCATTCCTCATGTCTTCCACTTAACTAATCATGTTTACTTTCCATAATCATGATTATTCTAAACCCCCGAATTAATCCCACTTCTAGGCTATAAATAGAGCCTCACCCCCCTCTTTCAAAATAAGCTTGAATATCTGTCAGAGCTCTTACATCATTTGAGCATAAAACATCCTTTTCATCTCGTCCTAATTCCCAAATAGCTCCATCTTGAAGCATCCCAAATCCATAATTCCTTTATCCATTGGTGCAAAGTGTGTCGATCTCATTGCAGTGAAGGCCTTATTCCAGTTTGAGGGATACACCTACATTTCAAACAATTAGGGCTCATTAACACGTTATTTCCCATTCTAAAGTTTGAAACAGAATCACAAAGGAGAAGGTATCTAGCTAGTTGCTTTACTTTCTTGTTAGCGATTTATTTTCCTAGCTCACATTCGGCACGCCCGGTGGGACTTACCCATGACTTATTATTTTTGGTCTCGCAACTTGTTACTTTGTCCATTGTTTTCCTATTGGTATTTGTCGTTATAATTTCATTTTCCATTCCATATGGCATTCTTTGGCTAATATTTACATTGTGGGAGATATTATTGCTCTATGGTGTATTATTGTGTTTATACGAGGTTCGATAGTGATGGACACTCTGCACTGCCATGTCGTGAACCTCATTGAGGGAGTCATTCGTCTAGCATTTATTTTTTTGTCACATGTCTTAATAACCTCTTTTGTGTAGTTGTTTCTAAGATCCACTTTGATATTTGCTTAATTTGGTTTGTTTCTTATCATTCTTTTTCTTGTCACATTATCTTGTCTTGTGTAGATATCAGTGCACGAAAACCAGAATCGACACCAAATTTCTATTTTAATTTCTCTAACCATGTACATATCGGTTTGAAAATCCAAAAATATTGATTTATAGTCATTTTTGTGATATTTTTGAAACACTTGGTGATTAATTTCTAACTCGATTGTAGGTTACAAGTGGTTTTAAATTTGTCTTAATTCATGAGTATAAATGTTCTATTTTTCAATATAAAAGCAATTTTTTTAGTATTGTCTTTGTTCACTTGGCGGGTTCGTAGGTACTTTTAATTTTTGTAGTATTAATCTTGGGGTGGGGATTTAACTTTTCCATTTCCTGATTTTTCCATTTCTTCTCCTATTTTTGTTGTGTACATGTGGATAAATATGCGAAAAAAAAATAAAAAATCCTCTTTCAAAAACAAAAATTTAGATCTTAATTTTAAAACCAATATAGATCTTGATTAAAAAAATCATACTTTGAGTTCTATAGTCATGGGAAACTAGTTTGGAAAATTTAGATCTTAGTGTTACAAAATATATCGAGCTAGATTTATAGATCTTTGTTTATACCCCCAAAAACATTATTTATTTATTAAATCATATTTTTTACTTAGATCTTACTTTTCACATATATATAGATCTTAATTTTTTTAAATTTAAATTTAAATTCATAGATCCTAAGCTACCCCTAGCTACCTATCCCGTGAGCCCCCTACTTGCCCCAATCCCCATCTCCCGACCAACTCTACCCAAATCCTAAATCTAGCCCATGGAAAACCCAAACACGAGCTCCCAAAACCCCCCATCCCCATCCCCATCCTAGATCCTTTTCCTCCCCATCCCCTATCCTACCTCACACTCCCCTCAGCCACTCCACTCCCCTTACACATAGACCCCTCTTCATGTCAAACCCATCTCCCTATCCCTCACTACCGATCCACTCATAACTCATGACCCATCTCCCTAGGTCACTCATCCACCCATCCTAACCGAATCCCTACAACACAATCAGATCTTCCCCACTCACCCCCGACCTTCCCCACTCAAACCTCTCATATGGCCCTTTCATAGTATTCAAACCCATCCCCATTGACATAGACCCTTACACCCTCCACTTGGCCCTCCACGATCCCAAACACCTCCCCGATCTCTTTTGACACACCCACTCACCCACAGGCCCGAGACCCTCCCCCAAATCCAAATTTTTGACTCTTACAATGAACCACATCGGACCTACCCACGATCTATCAACTCGAGATCTCCACATGCCCATCTCTACTTCGACTCTCCTTGACCACACTCTCTCCCTCGTCCACGCAACCTCGGTCCATCTCCTCTGGCCACTTGACATCCATAGACCACAACAAACAAAAATACACACAGTTTGACCAAAACTTAGTTATTAGGGCTTGTAATTTTTTTCGGTCACAATTTTCATTTATAACTTAATCGCTTTCTAACTTATTGTATCTAGTTTAATTTAAATTTAATTTAATTTAATTATTTGCCTTAGTTTTAGCATATTTAAATGGTATAAGTTTTTAATAATGGGACTTAATCTCAAATAGTAATAGTTTCTAGTTTCTAGCATCATAGATCATCCTTTACATTATTTGCCATTACTTTTAGTTTCCAATAGTTACCATTAATCTGAGTTAATTAAAACATTAGCTTTCATTACATTATTTCCTAGTCTCTCACGTTAAATAATTTTTCTAGGATTAATTTAGTCCTTTCGTTAACTTGGTCATTTTCACTTAATCATTTAGTTTACTTCGTCAATGGTAGAAATTTCTGTGCCAACTTGGAACCAACAACATCCTTATTATATTCATCTTGACTTATGTTAATCCTTTCATTAATTTTCTAAATTAATCAAAACCAAAAAAATAGGACATCTAAATTGTTTTTCTTGACTATATGAACTAATCGTATTATTTGATTTTTACAGGTGGACTATACGACACTTCGACCAAAATCATACACTATCAAAGGATAATTTCGAAACCGATAAATGACCCTAATCCCTACCATTTGCCTTTCACACTTTGTGGATGTTGCAAATTTAGGGTTCTAGATGTTTTGAAAAACCTTGGTGTCACTTTTTAATCATTTTGTCATTGTTTAAGCACTTTGTCCTATTTTCTAACACTTTTGGTGAATCTTGTTGTTTTTTGTGTGATCTAGTTCTTAATCGAAACCTTTCACATGTATACTCTTCTCTCGTGCTTATTCATTAAGAGACCTTGAGAACTAGAAACATGATGATGGCGTGTATTTTATTGTTTTCTCTTTGTTTGCATTAAAAAACTACTAACCTTTGTTGTGTAGGACCATGTAATTTTAAATTTAATTATTTTAACTGTTAACATTGTCTGCAGGATCCTATAGCTTTGTTTTCTATCTCTAACTATCTTCTTGATCGTTATTTTATCTTCTTTGCATTATTAATATTTGTCCGATCATTGGTTGTGTATGCTCTTTTCCTATGCCTTCGAGTTATCTGGAAAATTAAAAATGGTCACGATCATTTTTCTGACACTTCATTTATAGGACAACTACTAATCTATTTTCTATAGGACGGTGTCACCTTGAAATTACGCCAAAAATAAACAAAAAAATCTAAAACATCCCTGTAAAATTACCACAATTAAAAGAAAATTATTGAAACCAATTTTTTTATCACACTCGAGTAAGTTGTCATTTTCACGAGGATTTATTTCAAGTTGGAAAGAACTTTACTATTAATCACATCATCATTTATTTTTTACACATAGTAGAGGTGGATTTCATCACCACCGATGTTGCACCGACAACGTGGAATTCACTATCACGCACCAACAACATTTACATTTTCTTTGCACTCGAGACCTAGTATCATCACAATATTTGGTATTTATAGTGCATTTGGGAAGCATTTATAGGTAAATCGAGTCGCGAATCCTCTTGGACTTAACACCTATACAACCTGTCACAACGAATCTTAGACATCGTCCTGTAAATCTTCGGGAGTAATAAGGACACCATACACACATCCATCCCCCATCACCTCCCACCTTTTCACAAATCCTATGTTAGACATAATTATTCACTCCAAAGTAGATAAATAATAATTGGTGAGTCTTTTTGGAATGATAAGAGCTTGCATACACCATTCCAAAACATAATGTATGTTGCATGAAACAATGATTATTCTGATGGATATACCTCTTGAGCCAAAAAATCAGATACAAATGACTACTTACTATTTTTAAACAAGTTAGTTTAACATCATTCTTATCATAAAACTTGGATTATACAAATGTGTTTGTTGTAGATTTCAAGTCCTAGTTGTGTTCCACAAACTATTTCTCAACAACCTCAATATAAAACAAAACATTGAATCAATCACGTGAAAAGATCTAAATGTTACATTGATTTCATTAGCTTACTCCAAGCCAACAATAAATCCATCAAAGCTTATTTTGAGCTATATCAAATTTATACCAAGTGAATTATTTAAGTTCACTTTGTATGCCATCACTTGTTGAGCTTGCTTAAGTTGACATGGAATCCTTCATAGATTGTTTCAAGCTATATCAAACTGATATTGCATGACTTATTTGAGTTCACTCATTATCTCATCAATTGTCAAGCTTTTTTAAGATTCATCCAACAAAGAATCCTTCATAGCTTGTTTCAAGCTATATCAAACTAATATTGAGTGACTTGTTTGAGTTCACTCCTTATCTCATCAATTGTCAAGCTTGTTTAAGCTTCATCCAACAATGAATCCTTCATAGCTTGTTTCAAGCTATATCAAAGTGATATTGCATGAATTATTTGAGTTCACTTATTATATCATCAATTGTCAAGCTTGTTTAAGCTTCATCTAGCAACAAATCCCTCATAGCTTGTTTTAAGCTATATCCGACTGATATTGAGTGACTTCTTTGAGTTCACTCCTTATATCATTAATTTTGAAGCTTGTTTAAGCTTCATCTAACCACAAATCCTTCATCTCTTATTTGAGCTATATCAAAATGGTATTGAGTGACTTGTTTGAGTTCACTCCTTATCTCATTAATTGTCAAGCTTGTTTAAGCTTCATCCAACAACGAATCCCTCATAACTCATTTTGAGCTATATCATACTGGTATCAAGTACCTTGTTTGAGTGTACTCCTTATATTATCACTACTTAAGGTTGTTTAGGTGAAACCAATCAAAAAATTCATCATAGCTTGTTTGAGCTATATCCCACTTGTATCAAGTACCTTATTTGAGTGTACTCCTTACATTGTCACCCGCTAAGCTTGTTTAAGCCAAATCTAAACCATTTTCATTATATCTTGTTTGAGCTATATCATATTTAGCCCGAGTGGCTTGTTTGATCTTACTCCTTATAGCCTTACTTGTTAAATATTGCTTACCAAAACAAGGATCACAATCAATAGGTTGAGTTCTTCATCGAACATGTCTTTATTTTCCCTCTCTTTCAAATATGATGGAATCACACAAAACATCACACAATGAAATATTAGAACAAATTACTAAGATGACAACACAACTCTCTCATATGGTTACCCAACTTAGTGAATGATCACCAAAAATCCTATCGTATAACCTAATGAAGACATCACATCATGAAAAATCCAACGTTAGTTTACACACCTTAGAGAAAGTTTCTCTAGTGTTTTTCATCAATAAAAGAGGCTAAACTGATAAGATATCCAGTTAAAAAACCCTTTGTCGAAGGGGAACCTAAGCCATATTGGTACAAACCTAAAACATATTGTGAATTTCATCGCATTGATGGTCATCACATAGATAGATGTGTACGATTTAAGAATTATGTCCAAGACTTAATTGATGATGAAGTCATCTCTGTAGAGCTTGATGAAAAATCTCTTACAACTGATGAAACATTAACTACCACAAATTTCAGTGAAGAGTGGACTACTGTCGAAACTCCTATACATGTTGAAATTCCACATGATCACGATGATAAAAGTCAAGACTCTATAATTCCAAACCAATTCATCTCTTCTTCAATTTTTCTTCCATTAGTTCAATCGGACATTGAACCTATTTTAAACAAAAATATTCTTCCAACATCTACTGAGAGCTTGACCTTGATTGAACCTATTTTGAAAAACAACATTCTTCCAACATCTAACTAGATCTTGACCTCACTTCAAGAATCCCTTTCAACCCTTGATATAATTTTAGACACTACACAAGAGATTACATCATCAAACACCATTGAGCTTGATTGTATTATTCCACTACTGACTCCTATGCCTAACATCTCTAGCCTTGTTGTTGAAACACAACCACAACAAGTTTGGACACTTGTGACAATACAACCTTCTGTGTCCATTATGCTTCCAACGATCGATTTTGCAGACATCTTGTCACCAATGATTCCCACTTGTCAAGACTTATATATGCATACATTCTACGAGCTATGTATACTCTGGGAACATCCTTATGCATCCTTTTCCATCTTTAATTGTGAATCCATCATCAAATCACTTAAATAATGACCAAACAGAAACAAAAATAAAACATTACAAACCATCATGGAAAACATTGTCAAAACACATGGAAGACATTCACATAACCAAATTTACCATGTTATTTGGGCTTTCCACACATCTTATCACACACCTACGGAAGTTATCCCATTATCCATTGTTTATGATTGTGAAGCCATTTTACATGTCAAGATTGAATTCCGTCCCTTACAAATATCCCTTAAATATGTAATCAACGAAGATGAATATAAATAATCACGCCTTAATGAAGTCGAGCTTCTTGATGAAAAATGACTTAATGCTCTCAATCATCTTCAAGTCTATCAAAACCGCTCTACGAATATATATCATAAAAATTAAAACCTAGAAAATTTAAGGTCGATGGTCACAAAGAAAATTGAAAGAACATAACTAAAGAATGAGAAAAACAAGGAAAATCTGAACCTAATTAGTTAGGAACCTATGTGATTACAACCAAATTTGGCTATGGAGCCTATAAATTGGCCATTGAAGATGGTCAGGAACTTGATGAACTAAAGAATGGATTACATTTAAAGAAAGTCTATTCTTGAGGTGCTCTCTATTTCAGGAGACAACTGCTTGTACATTCCCAAGTCTAACTCATCTTGAAATAATTTAAAATCATTCATTCTATTGGAAAATATAATCATTATCAAAATCAAATCTTCATATTCATTATCATGAGATAGGTTTTAATATAGATCCTATTATGTTTTGTGAGTATTATACTTCTTATAATGTCTCCCATTTTCAATTGCTTTCGCTTATGGTCATACCTAGAAGCTTACGGATGGTAATATGTTCCCTTTAAAGAAATTATCTCTTTCAAAACAAATCTCTAAAATTCTTAACCTGGTTCATTTGACCACCCATCTCAGTCTTTGGTGTTGAACCCTCACATCCTACTAGTTGTGTGGGGCTGAGATTGGGGGCGAGATGTTCCTTCCTAAATAAAAATCACTATTATATTTAAAGTCAATACATCAAATAAATTATGAATAATTCACTATCATACCTTTTGTCCTTCACAAGCTTTGGCGTTGAGTCCACACTTCTTACTATTAGTGTGAGATTGGGAATGGAGGGAGGTGCCCTTACTCATCTACATCTTATCTTTGGTGATAAACCCTTGCCTCTTACTGGTGGCATGGGGAAAAGCGTAGAGGGTCATTCATAAATCACAAAGCATAATTTTTTTACAAAAGCATTCAAAAAATCAATAAAAAATAAAATTACTTGCCTATGTTTTGTTTTTGGTGACAAGCCCTTTCTTCTTACTGGTAGCATGGGGCAAGACATAGGGAGTTGTTGCAAAAATACAAAATATTATAAATTTGAAAGTGCTTACAATTTTAAATTCCCAAAGAAGTAATTTAGATGCCTACGTGAAGAGAGAACTATCCCTTCACCTCATATCTTACCAATCAATAGGCCACATAATTATCTAAGTCTAATAAGTGACCTATAAAGTGAAATTCATTTTGAAACTGGTTCAAGTACCCTTAATAAGAATTGAGTCATAATTTCCCAAATGGATCATTGTAGCACTTGTCTCTCGTATTCATTATCGCATCTTGTTTCCTTCTTAGTTTTCGGTGATGATCCCTCACATCTTCCTAGTTGTGTGGAGTCAAGAATGGAGTTGGACTTATTTTCCTCTTATCAAATCCAACATATCCCGCCCGATGGAGTGAGAATTTATGTATTATTGAAGCATGAGTTACAATGAAGAACACAATACATATGAATGATACCTTGGTTTATCACTTCTCATAAGAAGTTTGCATTCTAGTCCATAAAATCCCCAAAAATATTATAAAATTCAAAGACAACCCCAAAAATAGTATAAAGATCCAAAAATACAAAAAAAAATAAAAAAATAAAAAAAATCCAAGAAAATATTTGAAGACTCTTCAAAATCCCAAAAACATGCAAAAATCTTAAAATTCCCAAAAAAATTCAAAAATCACAAAATCCTAAAAATTTGTAAAAACATCCAACACCCCCAAAAATTAAGAAAATAAACACAATTCATCCTTTGAACTATTATCCCCAACAAATTTTCCAACTACAATATGACTGTCAAATTCAAACCACTTCCCCTCACGCGAATCCTCACTTGGGGAAAATCCGGCACTCATTGTTTCCTTTTTGAGGACAATGACCTAATCCATTCTACACCCTTGTACCCTTGTTTGGGGGTACATCCAATCAATCATAATTATGGAACACATTAGGGACATGTTTACTGGTTTTGTGTTGCATTACTAGTTACAAGTTCATTTTTTTATCTCGGTATCTAGATATATTAAGGGGACATCTTTATTTTATGTATCCCGGTGTTCCCTCTAATATACTTATATGATTACATATCGTACTTTAGGGCATCATATATTTTTATGGTCCTTGTCTATTCTTTCTTACACTTGTATATCGTACTTAGGGCATCATACCTTTTTGATGGCCCCCTGTCTATGCTCTCATGAATAATACAAGTATAGTAATCCGATCCTCTATATCATAATGTATCCTATTATGTGCTATATTAAAATTATGATGCTTTCACTCCGTGAGTATCTTCCTATATAATCGAAAAATTTCTTTGCACTCATCCATTCACCCGTACTAATACATTCTCTAGTTTGGGAATCCTACTTGATCATCATTGCAGTTTGTGAATCCTACTTGAGGATATTTCTCAAGTAGCATTCCCTATCCTATAACTCCTCATCCCCCACCATGATCCACCTATCTTTGATCCATTGGTCCCCCTCCTCATTTTTACTCGTCCACCACTTATCCCCACATTACCATTCTCACCATTCTTGTCCCCTCTCACCCCTCTATGTTCTTCCCTTTAACTCTTCCGCTTTCATCTTAACAATACTACTTAATCACCCCTTCTATGTGGGACGTTGGTTGAGGTATACACTTTTCTTAAGATCTTCCCACTATAGAAACTTATCCACCATCTCCTCTTTCATCAGAAAACAATCACCACCACACACATCTTTTCACTTCGTCTCTTCTACTTATTATTCTTCCTCATCACTCTCACCATGTGGGCATCCCAATTAAGGATTCCCCTCACACTCTCCATTCTACATTGCATATGTTCCTCCATTCATTCATGGCACACTCCTTTTTTTCCTTCCTTTTTATCACCTCCTCTCACCTCTTTTTCCACTATCACCTACACCATTCACTTTTTCCCTTTGTGAGATGCACTTCAATATTTCCCTTTGTGCCTTTTGTCAAAAAAGGAAAATTTCCACCTTTTCCTCCGACTCCTCGCTTTGGTTTGACTCGGGATTAAATGCTGACTTTTTCCCTTTTGGTGGAGTCACGACCAATTTTGTAAATTTTAAACCTTTTGGGGTAAGGGAAAAAACTAACTTTTCTCTCAACGACCCACTTTAGATTAGGACACGCGGTAGTCTGGTGCTTGTTTAAAAACCTTTATATATTCAATCCTTGAATCAACATCATTTTGACACTTGGCAGCCTCCCGGCTGGGCTATGCATTGACAATTCAACTGACTTTGCCCCTTTCTAAGATTGGACACATGGAGGCACCGTGCTTGTTTGAAAGGCCGACTCAAAGCTTGCCTTTGGAGGAGTGTCGAGTTGACACTTGTCGGCTTCCGTAGGTTTGTGGACTTTTCAATGGTCCCTCTTATCTTTTTAGACTTTGGGCTATGTGGTGAGCTCGCGCTCATTTGGGTTTCCACCTTTGGAACAACTCTTGGAAATGTGCCAAGCTGACACTTGGCACTCTCCGCTTGCACTTCTATACTTAGCCAATTTTTTTGAGGCCTGCCCTGTCTACCTTTGACTCTTTTTGACCATTTTGACTCTGTCTTTGTTCCGCCCTAGGACACATGGAGATGCGGTGCTTGTTTAAGTCTCTCCTTTTAGATTCATGTTTGGAGAAGCGCCGTTAGGACACATGGCTCTCTCCACTGGCTCCTCCATACTTAGTCAATTTTGGACCTTTTCTTGAATTGTTTCGAGCTTGAAAACTTTGAGTCCTTGCCGTTTGCTCCCCTTCTTGCTCTGGCCTCACTGCGGCACTTGTTCCTTTCTCTCGGACTATGCAATTTCATTGTTGAGTCTACCTGTAGCTTGTAAAATAGATTTAAGGCATGGAATGGCTTGACATAGTCATTTTTTCCCGCATAAGGTCATTTCTTCTCTCTCAGCTTCCGCCACTCCATTTTGGGTCTTTCTGCTACCTATCCATAGGATCTGAATGTGATTTCTTAGGTTCTTTCTCTACGGGGTCATGGCTGATCCAATATTCTTAAGGGGTGAAATATGGATAACAAGTCCCTCTTAAGGTTGATCTTCCATCTGACCCTCCCCATCCCATCATATTTCCTCCATCTTATTTCTCCCACCCTCACCATAATCATCTACTCCAACCAACCATTCCACCCTTGTACCCAATACATTCTTGTCTTTCACCTTCCATATCATCATTGTCGGTTTGGTAATCTTACTTAACCACTCATGCAACATGGTGATCTTACTTAAGAGTCCCTCTTAAGGATGATATGTCATCTTGCACTCCCCCATCACTCCACATTATCACCATCCACATTTTCTCATCATTCCCCATCATCACATCCTCTCACCTCCTCTTTCATTCTCGCAAATACCACCTCATGTTTTCCCACTTTTCATCTCCATCATCCCTCACTTGGAAATCTTACTTAACCATTTCCACACATGAAAGTCTTACTTAAGGGTTCTCCATAAGATGAACTCGTCATTCTAGAATTCTCCCTTGCCTTATTCTTGATTCCTTCCATTGATTATTTCTTCTTCCCGATCTTTACTACAAACCACATTTTCCTCCTACCATTATCCTTTCTTAGCCTATCATATCACAAAGTCTCTGTCTACCATCTTCCCTCTGTAATCGTGTTTCTTTCCCCATTTTCCCCTCCTTGATCCATCATCCTTCATACCACTTCCTACCATTCTTTTCATGTCTTGTTTCTTCATCTTCACCTCGTTCATCCTCATCCTCTGCATCCTCTCCTCACCTTCATCTTGTCACAAATCATCACTCATCTTTCTTTACTCTTTCCACTCCATATTCTTGAATTCTCCCACATATCCACCCCCATGTCTACCTACCATTATTGTTGGTCTTCCCCTAACATTCTTTCATCATCATCTTCCATTTCCACGCTAATAATTATTAGTGGAATACCCCTAAAATTCACTCATCCTCATTCTGCATGGCCTTTTTCACTCTCTTTGACCTTCTCCATTTTTCTTCATTCCTTCCTTCCTTTGTGCCCACCAATAATTATTGGTGGACTTCCCCTAATGTTCCTTTGATGGCATTGCCTCTTACATTCTCCATTCCCCTTTTCACTTTCTTCACTTTTCCTCTCATCCTTCACCACCAATAATTATTAGTGGAATCCCCTAAAGTACCTGCATTGGCATAGCCTCCTCCATCCTCAATTCTCTCTTTCATCCCCTCTATTTCCTCATCCCCCACCTCTCCATCTTCACTTTGCCCTCATCAATTTATTTTGTCTTCATCATACATCCTTTGTCTATTGTCTCGTAATCCTTTTATCCTCATCTCACGCATCTCTCGCATATTTTCCAACTGTGTCGTTCCTCCCCTCATTCCTCCAATATGTGTCATTCCTCCCCTCTTTTCCAATTGTGTCATTTTGGAACTGACTTAGTCAAGAAACCCTCCATATATCTACTAATCCATTTTTATTTTAGTGTTCTTTGTTGTGTAGATCATTAGACATACAAAAAGGAGGTTCTCATTTTTACATCCACATTCTTCCATCCCATCTCGAGATACCATAAACCCTTCGTATTTTGACTTACTTTGTTTCCTCTAGTACTAGTTCACTAGTATAAGCAAGCAATAAGAAACTTGGTCAACACGCTGAACAAGAAATTTCCATAGGATAGAAAAAACCCACCGCTCAACACAAATCCACGGAATGAAGTAAGTCTACCAAGCAAAGAGCCTCCATGGATAGAAAAATCAAGGAAAGAGAATATTTTTGTTTCATTGTAGAAGGTGTGGGTATTCCCCTCAACATTGTTGAACAAATGAAAAGGGAAAACTTGAAATACAATGCGGGATGCCCTATCTACCCTATTCAAAAGGGATCTCTTACAAGAATCCTTGAAGCATCTTCCACCTCTCGAACCCGCCATGCACAAAGAAGACTCCATGATTAACATTTTTCAGACCATGGAAGAACAAGTGCTTTTTGTTTTTAAACCTCATCCTTTCTACATGTGTCTAATCATTAGCAAACACATTTTTCACTACATTATAGATTTTAGCGAGTACCTCAATGATGCTAAAGAAAATTATAGATATCCTGGGAATTGGGTAAAATCCAACCTCAAAAGGTGTTTTGAAGCTTGATGGGTCAACAATGCAAGTATTGGGTGTGATCGAGGATTTTGAGTTAAATCTTCATGTTTTCCCAAGCCTAAGTATAATGCAAGACATATTCATGATTGAATTTCCACCTTTATTTTCCTTCTGCCTCTTTGGAGATTTTACAACCAAAGTGGGTGGATACCTATCCTCATATTGGTCTCACATACTATTGAGAACATGGTATGGGACTAAGTTTACAATAAAATATGAGTCCATTTTAGCCTATCATGTTGAAATTCATGGTCTAGTCTATCAATGCAAAATACCTAGTCAAAGGAGAAGTTAGAAGTGATCCTGAATCTCTTTTGAGACAATGTATTCATCTTATTCAATTCCTGATATTATGCTTGATGAGTGGGATAAAGAGAAAAATGATTTTGATCCCTATGACACAAATGTGGAGACTATTCTAGGCACCTATTGTATCCATGAAGAAGAATTAACAGTCCCCATATTGTATAAAGAAGACAACGATGCTTCTGGTGTATGGAAAATGTTCTTTGTGATTTTAGAAGCAAAAATGGAGCTAGAGTGAGCATAGTTATTGTGTCCCCAATAGAAAAAAAAATTCTTTACACATAGGATGTAATTTTCATGCTCAAACAATGTGGCGAATATGAGGCATGGCTCATGGTATGGTCATTGTAGAAAATAGATAAATCAAGGCCCTAAAAATATTTGGGAATCTTGAAGTGGTCATCCATCAAGTCGGAGGAAAGTTTTATGCTAAAAATAAGCTCTTAAAATCTTATAGACATTGATTTTGGGACCTTTTGGAGGGTTTTGATGTTGTCAAACTTCAAGTGGTGCCATAGAAGCATAACAAATAAGTGGGTCAAATGACGACCATTGAATCTTAATTTTCCTTCGCTGAAAGACCTTGTCCAAGGTAAACAACATGGAAAGATGGTTGTAGGAGCATTCATCCTAGATAATGATTCATCGAGAAGTGTTTGAGAATGATGAACAAATAGTTCAATTCTTCCAAAATGAGGCCAAATTCTTTTCAAGCAAGTAACCTACTTTGCAAGATAGTTATGGTGATCAAATGGTTCAACTTTAAAATAAAAAATTACCTAAAGGATTGGTAACTCTTGAGGACATCTTCAATTCCAATGATGAAATTAAAGAGGAAAATAAAGACATGTACGCAAGCCAATAATAATGCAAACTAGTCACCATTGCAAAATGCAAGGAACTATTACCTAGAAAAGTTTGTGATCGAGATGAAGAACAAAATTTTGTTTCTTTATGTCAGAGTTTTCATGATGTATTTTCATGGAACCATGAATACCTTCGAGGTTTGACCATGAAATTTCTCAACATGCCTTTGATCTTGATCTTGCAACCAAGATAATTAGATAAAAACAATGACAAGTGAACCCTAAGATTGAGCTCCTCATGAGGAAAGAGTTGAAAAAAATCATCGAGGAAAAAAATATCTTCGCATTAAGTACTCCTTTTAGGTGGCTAATTTAGTCATGGTTAGGAAGAAAAATGGAGAAATCAGGCTTTGTGTGGATATCAGGGACTTAAACAAGACATCCTTAAAGGATCATTATTTTTTATCTTCCATAGAACAAATTTTCTGAGACAACAATAGGAGTTGAAATATTTTTATGCTTGATGGCTACTCAGGTTTCAATTAAATCAAGGTTAGATAAGAGGATTGACATAAGACCACATTCAAAACTAAGTGGGGAACATATGCATATGAAAATATGCCCTTTGGTAGATATCCACATTTCAAAGGGAAATGCATATTGTTTTTAAAGGATACATAAATGATTTCATCCTCATATATCTAGATGATATCAATTTTTTTCAAAGTAGAGAAAGAATCACACCAATTATCTTGAGGAAATCTTCAAAACGGGGTTCATTTTAAGAGACCTCTTGGAAATCGGAGGTGGAGAATACCTGGTGAATATCCCCGGAACCGGTTTCGCGGGAAGGTGAATTTTTTGGGGATTGTATGAAAAATTTCTTTGATTGTCAAGTGCATGACAGAAGAGAGGCTGCAGGATCGCGGACGGGATATTTTTTGTCACGCATCAAAAAAAAGCATTGGCACGCCATCAAAAGACCTCAGTGACGCGCGTCAACAACCGTAATGGCGCGCGTCGGGTCGAGGTCCGCATTGACGGCGTTAATGCATTTTTTTTGACGCGTGACAACAAATATCTGTCGGCAGCGTCTGCGACTCTCTCGCCCTCTTCTTGCTCATCGAAAAAATCTCCATGTCGCTCGTCAACAAACTCTTTGTCATGCATCTACTATGCATCAATATCTGCAGTATCTCCTTGTCTGTAAACCCTCCTTGTCACGCATCAATAACTTGCCCCCTTGTCGCGCGTCTATAATACGGGATATATCATATTGTTGAAAAATGTGAAGTAGAAGTGTTCTACCTGGCGAATAATCTAGGTTTATATAGGGGATATTTTTCAAGGGTAGGCGAAGCCGACCCCTAAAAAAATTAAAGTGTAATTTTTAGGCGAATAGGTCACTGACCCGTGCCAAAAAATTTGCCTTTTCAAAATTTTCAAAAATGGAATATTCGCCATATTACGAATATTCGCCACTAAAATTTTCCTTGCTTCAAAAGATGTAGGAGGTTTGAGGTATCTCTTAATGACCTAAGAAATGTATTTTTACATTTTTGCAAGACAATCTTTTGGGTCATGTTGTTTCAAAAGATGGTATTTCCATTGACATTGAAAAGATTTCTATAATCACATCTCTTTCCCTTGCATCTCACAAAAATGTCCTTTAATATTTCCTAGGAAAGATCAATTTTCTTAGGAAATTCGTTCTAACTGCAGGATTAGTTAGGCCTATCAATCTAATGCTCAAGAAGGATTTAACTTCCAAATGGTCCGAAAAGGAAGAGAAATATTTTCCAAGATAAAATACGTGGTTTCCCAAGATCCAACACTCATCAATCCAAATTTTGTAAAATATTTCATCCTTTATGCCTACGGGGTTGATCTTAGCATCACCACAGTTCTCATGTAGAAGAATGATGAGAACTTGTAGAAACTTGTAGCCTTTTTCAACAAAATGATGAAATGTTTCAAGCTAAGGTATAACCATTTAGAGAATTAGGTCTTCACCTTCTTGTAAACTCTCAAAAAATCCAAGCCCATGCTAGCCATCAACCACATAAAGTCCTTTTCTCACATCCTAGTGTGAGATATTTCATCATGGGGGTGGAAATCAATGAGAAGAGAGTTAGATGGATGACCAAGCTAATGGGGTTTGGCGTGACCATCAAGACCACAAAGTTGGTGAAAGGAAGAGAAATTTATCAACCATTGGTAAATGGATTCTCGGGATAATGAAGAATTTTCTTTCTTCATGGTAGAGTAACAAGAAATAGCTATAGATCATCCAAAAAACTCGAGAGGTTCCTTAAAGTGAATAATCATAGAGTGTTACGAATTTATGGGATGATGGAATTCTTCACAACATAGAAGAACCATGGAACATTGATTTTTGTGCAACGTATAAATTCCACGAGAAAAAAGGCCAACATAGTTACGGTGCTTAGATCAATGACATGGAAACATTCTTAACAACTGATGGCTACCCTCCTAGTTTGAATAAAATAAAGAGAAGGAACTCTAGGTTGTAATATGTTCCTTATGCATTAATAGAAGGGATTATTTTTAGGAAGAATCCGTACGGTTTCCTAATAAGGTGTATTAAAGGATAACAAGCACATAAAGTATTAACAAAGTTTCACAATGGTTTCTTAGGTGGACACTTCTCGACCGCACTAAAAAAATGAAGATTCTAAAAGCATCATACTTTTGGGTGACCTTGTTCAAATATGCACATCAATGGGTCAAAAATTTAAAGAGTGTGCTTTCTTTATTGGTAAAAATAAGATGAAGGCCATTCCCCTTCATCATGTTTAGGAAGATGAACCATTTTCTCAACGAGTACTTGAATTTATAGGTATGATCAATCCTCCATCAAGTGTGGGTCATAAATACGTCTTTGACAACAACATATTACTTTATCATGTGAACAAAGGCCTTGTTATTCAAGGAAGCTACTGAATCAACCATCCTTGATTTCCTATAAGATATCAGTAACTAGGTTTTGGGTTCCCAAACCATCATTTCTCATTATTTTAAAGATTTCCTAGGATTTAGGATCTCTAACTAAGATCTCAAACATGACATTAATTTGAAAGACTTCCTCTAACTAGTACTCCCGTGATGTAACGGTTTTGTGGAATCTACTAATAAGAACTTGATCATAATAATTAAAAGAACAATGGAGATCGATCAAAGGTAGTGAAACACCAAGGCAAGAGTTTATTTATGAGTGATAAAATTACATTAATGAGAGAAATTAGAAATTATCCTTTCAAGATTGTCTATGGTAAAGAAGTGAGACTTCCTTTATCTTTGGAATCACCTTCATTGGAGTTGGCCCAACAGTTAGAGTTTGAAGGTGAAGAAAAAATAACAATTAGAATGATGGAGTTGGTTAAACTTGAATAATTAAGACAATCCGCTATGACCAAGTTAGAAAAGAACTAGTCAACTAAGTGGTGTTTTGACAAGAAAGATAGGCGATAAGATTTCAAGGTAAGTGATCTAGTCCTCAAATGGGATGCAAATAGATCTAAACCCTAGTGAAATTCTAACTTTGGTGCACTTTAGAGTGGCAAATACATAATCATTGCCTACAAAGAGTCCAACTCTTTCAAATTGTCCAACCTTGATGGAGAAGCATTGTAAATCATGGTCAATGGGATTCATCTTAAACATTTCTATTAAGTATGTATATTACATCTTGTAAATACTTGTGTGAGTAATGTCGGGAATGGTGAATTTTTCTTCGTGTTTTATTTTTGTTATTAGAGGTCCCCTCCTTTTTGTGTGTTGATCACCGATTGAGTTCTTTTTCCTCAATCCTTGTGGTGATCATATTTGTTTATAATAACTATTTGTGCATTCTTTGCATGTTTCATTTGAAACATGTATGATTCTACTTTTATAGTTTTGTGATCCTTGTTGTTGTACAATTTAGATTTGAGATCAGGTTTTATGGAATAATTATATAGTTGGAGTAGTTCCAAAGTTTTATTCAGAGCTCCACAAGATCAACTTCAATTAGTTCCAATTTCATAAAAATTTAAGAGACATGATTTAAAGGATGATATTAGTTCTCTTCAAGCTTATGGTTAACTCCATGCCAAATGGATGCTTCAAGGTTGGTGGTGTTCATTATCTAAGCGGGTAGATGTCCCCTAGAGGTTGCCAAATTTTTGTCCAAAATTACACCCCATGTAATTTTGAACAACCCATATAAGTTGGGACTTAGATTTTTTTGCTAAAACAACTATAGGACACTAAATCCCAAGCACTCATTCCTTTATTTGGTGGGCTAGGATAAACTATCAAACATTAAATTTATGCACTCCATGACATTGAGGATGTCAATTATCCACAACAAATAATTAATCTCTTGTAGGTTAAAGGAAATTTAGATCATCCACGGGGTTTCATGCCCATGAAAATTTAGAAAGTCAGCTAAGGACAAGATCCAGTAGAGTGAGGGAGCGTGAAGAATCTTAGTGCTTTGTGGCTTGGAGGAACACCATGTTACGTGGAATCGGAACACATAACATTCTATGGAATTTGTCAATTCCGTGGAACCAAGGATGTAGGTCGCCAAGTTAAAGTCCACAATGCAGAAGAGGAAGTGCAAGGTACCACATGGAAAAGGGAAAGCAATTTCAAATACAACTAAGGCTAGATGCCATGAGACACTAACTTAATGTCTCGTAAATTTCCCAAACATAGTGTTCCATGGGTTCTCAAGATTCATATAATGAAGGAACATGGCTATAGGTAAAGTGTCATGCAATAGAGAAAGGGAAGACCTCTGTGAAACATTCAAGCATCACATGGCAAAGGAAACTGTACTAATAACTCGAGGAATACGGAAAGCCATGGATCAAAGTGGAACCATCCAAATCTACGGGAGGTATAAGTAAAAGCCGCACCCTACGCCTAAACCATACAACCAACCACCTTAACAACTAGAATTTAATGAAGCATGGCATCATCTTGTACGCAGTCGATGGCATGTGATTGAATCAAGGTGTTTTACTTTGGGATCTTTTCGAGATGATGCCCATACTTTTAATACAAGTCAAACTCTGTAATATTCATAACATCTATCTTTGGTTCAAAAATATTTCGAGAGATTGGTACTCCAGGGTGGTAGTCTTTCCTTCCCTCTTCTCTTTCTTTATCTTACCCCATGAATATTATGAATGTAAATGCTTACACACATTGTAGAGTTCCTCTCTTGTTATTGCTTCAAATATTTTTGGAAATTTTTATTTTGGGAACCCAAAATTTCATGCTCATTTTGAACCCAAAATTTCATGCTTTTGACCTTTGTAACTCGTGAATGTGGATTTTCTTTCCTCGGTTCTATGTATAAATTGTTAAGCATAGACTAATGCAAGTGTGGGTTTCTTATTTCTTTCAAAAGTTCTATATTTGGCATGAATATCTTTTCCCTCATGTTTATTTTTCATCATTCCAACCGCTTACATTAGAGTTGCGTGTATATTTATGATCTTCACTCTACAAACTTACATTTTTGTCTCTTAAAATTGGAGAAGTTCCACATTTTTGTTTGGTGCATCACCTCCCCTTTGGTTTCCAATTTTCCTATCCTTCTAACTATGTATCCTTGGAATTGTTATCTTATGTTAGATAGTTTAGAGTATAAAGTGGTATATAATTAATTATAGTGAACTAGGATGAAGGGAACCAACCCTTTCCTTTAGAGAAAGACCATGAGTAACCCACGGACTCATGCTCTATTAATGTTTTACTAAAAAATTGAACCCAATTTTTAAGCAGAGTACAATTTTCAGTGACAACAATATACACAGTTCTTATTGCTATATTTTGAGCTAATAGGACTAGCATGTGTCTTATGCGGTGTTAAAATATCTTCCTATTTCTATTTTATTTGTTATTTTTGTTTATACCGCTTTATGTACTATTATCGGTAGTTACTTATACAAATCACTTCCTTAATTGAATAATTTTTAGTTTGACTTGTTTGTCTTTTTAATTACAATGTTATGATCATTTTATTTATATGGCTTGAATGCCTTGATTGTCTTGTGACATCGTGGGTGTCCCTAGTTTGTGTCTACATACCTATCTTGCATGCATCCACTTGTTACTTTGACTATGGTACATTGTTCCTTCTATTGGTATTTTCTTGTGACACTATGGGTATCTCATGTTTGCAGCTCCATGCCTTCATATGACTATGTTTCTATATACTTTTGTTGCTTACTTTCTCTACATTGTTATCCTATTTTTTTCTTATGATATACTTGGTTTGTACTACGATGATTACATTAATATGGATTATGACATGCTTGATGTTTAGTATGGTGTTTTTATGCTCATAATACTCTAGATTATGATGGGATTGACACTTTTCTCTATTGTTTATAATGCTATATAAATTTCTTAATTCTTGTTTCTCGTTGCGCATGTTACTTTTTCTCCATGTCATGGTATTTACCATGTGCAAACCCTCTTATAGTTAAATGTTCTCAAAGGTGGCCACCAATCTATCCTTTTATGTGATCCTATGCATATTATTAAACTTATTACACATGGGTACACATCTATTATTTTGAGTCATGTGCTTGAAGGCTTTATCAATGAACTTAAAAAAGGGGAATCCATCGGGATATTTCTACATCTACATACAAACTATAGAATATAGGAATAAATTTTCATAGGGCTCACATCCTTAGAAAAGTTCACAAATATTGAACTATGATAGAATTCAAAAAAATTCAAAACCGTACATTACAATTAGGACCATGGTATGATCTTAACCATGATGAACATTCCTAGATAGGGGCATATTATCTATATTTTTCAATTTATTTGAATTATATTAGCTATTTATAGGATGTTCATACTATTTTGGACTGTTTTGGGTACATATGACTCAATTCAAAATATGATAGAGGGGTCATGAGTACTTCATCCTTCTTCTCTATACTATTTAGATTCCGCTTTAAGAATAGTGTTTGTGGACATGGGCCTCCTTCTCTCCTATGACTTCTCAAAATCTATATTTTAAATCTTGATAACAAAAACACCTTATGAAGGAATGTCAATTTCCATTCCCTTAATGGTTTTATCTTACTAAGCGATTACAATAGTAAAAATTGGACCTAAATCTGCCTACAACGATGTGGTTTGTAGGTTCAACAAATTTTTTTGAAGTAGATAAGTTCTTCATTGTTTATCCTCTCTCTTCTCTCACAAGATTCCCAAAAAAATTAAGATGTCGAATTAGCTAATGTATTCATAGGATATACCTTTGATGAGCCCAAGAAATAGCCCATTTTATACAATATTTGACATTCTTTTTCTCTACATATATAAAGTGGATCTAAGTGTAATATTTGAACTTATGGTTTATTTAGGATGAAATAGAGTATATATCATGGTTATTTCTTTAGAATTCATTTTTATCTTTCTATTAGCTATTTCTAATGATTATTGGGAAAAAGATGTCAATTTGTGCATATGTAGTTCATAATTTGCTATAATTGTCGGATACGTAATTTTGAGCATTAAGAACCAACTATAATCAACCTTGGGATATCTTTAAAATCTCTCATATCATCTCTAGAGATTGTTATTTCATCACTGCATTAGCTCCATAAATGTTCAACAGTTTTATGAGTGGCTCTTTAAGCATATGTTTGGGAAATAGTGAAAAAAATCATCAATAACATACCAAAACCCAAATTTGATAGCATATTCAAATTCCTCTTGAAAAATTATGCAAGTTCAAAACAAACCATCTTGATTCGAGTTCACATGCAAAATTTATAGCCATTTTAAGAATGCTTCGGAGTCTTCCTAGAATGCTCCAACTCACTTTGGAGTACTTCAACTCACTTCGAGTACTCCAAATCACTTCGGATTCCTCTAACTTGCTTCAGAGTTGATTATTATAGCTTTGGAGTTGGATATTAGAGCTCTGAGGATGAATACTAGAGTTATAAAGATGAGCATAACTCCAAGGGTGGCATTGTTATCTATTTTTGGAATTCATTCTAAAACATATATTTCTATAAGTATTTTATTATTTGTAAAATAAAGAAGAATAAATATTCATTTTGATTCTCAATAAAAGAGTTAGATTGTTAGATAAGATCTCTCCATATTTTTTGGAGATTGATGCTTTTTAGATAGATTGAAATCTTAGTTGATAAATATGTATTCCTTCAAATAAGGAGGTGGTTGGAAGTATAAAATTATAAATGAAACGTCACGTACCTTTGAATGTAAAATCCAAATTTCTAATTAATTCAATATGAGATTTTGTTCCATCCATCTGTAAATAATGTAGATTAAAATCCTCTTTTGAGGAATGAGTTGACCACTCATTCCAAGGAAGATGGACATGTATATTTATTTTTATTTTCCATTTTTGTAATTATATTTTTTTTGTATTTTTATTTGTGTTATGTAATTATTTTTGTGATGTACAGTTTATTGTAAACTTGTAGGTGTATTATATGTTTATTATTTCTTTCCAATTTAGAAAACTTTCTTTTTGCAAGTTTTACTTCCTTTCCTACAAGTGTGTTTTCATTTCATGCAAGTGTGATTTTAATTTCTGTAAAGTGTGATTTTTAATTCATGCAAGTGTTTCTAATTCTTGCAAGTGTGATTTTATATTTCTGCAAGTGTGGATTTTGGTAGAAGGGGCCATTTCCAACTATCTCTTTCTCCTTTATATATAACCTTCAGACACTAGCCTTAGATTGACATTTTTTAATGAAGAGGATTGATGACCTTCATCAACCTTCCTCTCTAAAACTATCCAAAAGGGGGCAACACTTTGGCTCCTCTTCTCATGCTCTCCAGTGTTGGGGTGTACTCAACACTCTAGTCTCTCCTTAAACACAAATTGGGGGCTGGTTAACCCAAAAATTTTAACATCTCTTCCACAATTGCAAGTCTCTAAGGCACGACAAGAATGAGAGATCCTCCATCTACAAAATGAACAATTGTATTCCTTTATAAACATGTAAAATTTTGACATGGTCTTCAAACAAATAATTCACCTATCTTATAATAGCCATTTATCCTCATCATTAACCTTATAATAATTAACTTAATTAATTATTATAACATATATATAACCATCCTCCAATTTATATATTACACAAGCCCCATTCACACCCTTATAAATATTAATACATTATTAATATTTCATTCATTACACTAAATAACCCTCATTAACTATTTTCCTCTAATTTAAAAATACTCAACCACCTACCACCAACCCTATACCTATTCTATGCTTATCCTCTCCATCAAATCACCCCCACTAAATGCAATCAATCTCACCTAATCACAACTTAAATGCCCCTCCAAATCTAGAGGCTTCAAATTCTAGAAACCTCTCCATCTTTCCCTCTTCTTTTCAAATATTCAAATAAAATACACCATTCTATTGAATTATAAATTCAATAGAGAATTCTCATGAAATATAGAATTTTCTAAATCCTCCCCTTTCATTCATTTTCAACCCTTGATTCAATCCACCATGGAAAGATCTTAGCCATTGATTTCTACCTCCTCCAAATATAAATAGAGGTGCCACCCTCCATGGAAAGCACCTTAGAAATTTGCAAGTATATGCTGCCCAATTCTCAAGCCATCTAAGAAATCTTCATAGCAATCTATCAAGCTCAATCAAGCCATTGATCAAGGGAGGTGCTGCCAAAATTTGTCCAAGAATCTGAAGCATCCATTGCATTCATTCATCCAATCAAGCAAATCAAAGGAGAAAATATATTCATCAAGTAAGGAAAATTCTACTTGTAGGTAAGTACATGTAAATTGTTTTCCATTCCCTTCATCTTGCTCAATCAGAGGTAGTTGATTAGTTGTGTTATATTTTACATTGGTTTGATTCCATAATCATATCATTTGTGCATGCTAACAAAAATTTTCATCTCGCACCTTCCATATTTTACATCTCTTTTTCTTACTTTTTGAAAAGTTTAAAGTTACAAGAATTATATACATTTTGAGGTATAGTTTAGTTTTTATCATAGATATTGAGTACACTCTATGTTGTAGGTTTCATCATTAAGTATGAAAACACCAACACAAAAATAAACATTGTCCAATAAAGACAATGTGTATGGGCACACTCAAGTATGTTTTTCCTTTAAGCATGCAATTTTCAATTACAAACTCGGAGGGGGAAATGTAGACACTAAAATATGGTAATTTGTCCTTTTATAATTCCCGATTTGACTATGTTCCCTTACTAAGACAAATGACCACGTTAAAAATACAATAAATTCACCTCTTTAACTATTTCATGACTTGCTTATCTCTACACTCTTCAATGCTATTGATTTTGGGAATATTATTTGATCAAAGTATTAAAAAACTCCGTGCCTTATGTCTAAAATTATTATTTTACTTTTATTCTTCTATTTCTAGGACTGTACAAATGTGTTAGGATGTGGGGTCTAATCTTGAGAAATTATATGATCCCCTCTTCAATTTATCTAACTTTGTTTTCAATTTTAATATCTTATTTGTTTCATCTTCCTAGGGTCAACCCTATTAGAATATTTCACCTACATGAAGGCTATAAGAAATTCATTATCGCTTTATAACTCACCTGACACTCTTACAAGATCCTATTGTAAATATCATTCCAAAAGCACTCGAGGTCCCTAAATCTACCCAAATCAGTTGCTCATTAAGTAAAGCAATCCCTACTACATGTTTGAAGAATTTGACTAGGTCAAAGAGTCTAGCTTTCTCCATTTATAAGCATGCAAAGGTCATAGAGCCATGTCTTATCAAGGGAAAATTCATTCGAAGCATCATTACAATGTTTTAATGATCGATGATTAGGTCACATAGATAAAGCTCACCACATCACACTACTATCATGTTAAGTGCATTACATACTATATAGTTAGCCCAATATCTTGGTGTTAAGAGATATGGAGAACCCCTAGGGGGTTGGTTATTTGATTGTAATTTTACAATCACCCAAAAGAACTACTTGAGGGTTATTCCCAAAACATGAGCATATAATGCAAATTTGGATTGGTTAAGTAGTTAGGAGTTTGAATGCTAAGGGTATTCCAAAATTACCACACACACATGTTTCCTCTTTTGGTTTGTTAATGCTTTGGTGAAGGGTTCTATAGGTTTATAGGGTTTTCAATTTCTTATTAATGATTACAAGTCATCTCTAAGTAGTGTGAGAAAAATAAACATACAACAAAGGTTATTTCTAGACAATCAAAGTACACATGAAGTTTTGGATATTGAGTGTTAAAGGGTCTAAGACCATACAAATCTAGGTTAGGACTATAAAAATTTAGTCTAAATCATACCTTTATTGTACGGTCCTGCCTCTGCTCAATTTATAATTCCAAAGTAAACACTAAAGTATCTTTAGTCTTTGATCTACTTGTTTCACCATCCATCGCATCCAAATCCTCCATGCTTTACTCTATTTAGCTAAGTTTCTTTCTCCTCTTGTCTATTTGAGCAATTACTTATCATTTATCAATCATTGTAAGTATAAAAATATTATTCTAATTGTGAATGGTTAATATTTGAAGTTAATTGATCAAAATAGTACCTGTTACAAACTATTACATCGTCTTTATTGTTGTGCACTTCCACAACATAAAATTTCAGTAGGTTCAAAAAAGGAGTAATTTATTACTTTTGATTGATATGAGTATTTTTTTAAGTGATCGAGAAATGTAATGAGAAGAGAAATTATTTCAATATGAATGAGGATTGAATAGGGTATATAAATCAATCTTAAAATAGGTGCACAAGTCATGATTTAAAGGATTGAGCCAATGCTAATATTATCAAGTGAAATTTTTCCAAATTTAGGTGTCTACAACCTCCCATCCCCTCGAGGTAGAAAATGAAATTAGATTTCTTAAATAATATATATACTTGATTGTGTAAACACACTTTATTCTTTTTTAACATGTTTCAATGCTTTCAAGCTCCCAAAGTGAAACCTACAACATAGAGTGTAGTTAATATCCATATAGAAATAATTAAATTTTAACTCTAAATTGAAATTGAACACAAATCTTGAAACTTTAAATTGAAAAAAATATGGAAGGAGTACACTTTTTTTCCTTGCGAATATAGGATGTTCTTGATGACACACTTGAAGAGAGGGATTTAATTTTTCCAGTGGAGGATTAGGGGTGGTTAGTCCACATTTTATAGAAGTAGTGTGTACTAAAAGAGGTTGGGTGTTTCTTAAATCAATATATAAGTACTTGAAGGAGATTGAGGGTTACCGAACACATAGAATAATAAAAAAGTTAGGTCTCACTTGACCCAACTATCCTTAAAAGAGAGTGAGAAGATTAGTGTCCCATGGAGTTAACATGCCAATATATGATGATGGTACCATTAGAATCAAAGTAAAATCATCATCCCACATAAGAAATTTTGTAAAGATGGATCTAGATTCTAAACGCACATGCACATTTGAAAATGAAGGAAGTAGACTCATTTACCCACTATGTATTATATATGTTGTTTTACAACTTAAAAAACAACGATACTCATGCCCATGCCCATGTCATACTAATTTAAAAATGTCTATGTTTACAAAATAGAATGCATGTAACCTATTTTTGGATTAAAACTATCACCATAACCCTTGTATTATGTCATAAGATGAAGTGAACTTTGTAATAAAGTTGTGTGTCTATTCCCAAAAATTAATAAAGACCTATGATAACTTGTATTTTGCCACCAAAAATTTGAAATTTGATGTAAAAATCTTCTCGGGATAGTGACATATGATGGTTATGTCATGTGCTGGAATTTTTTTCGAATCGAAGTTATGTGAATGATTTATATTTTTACCTATAATTGTGTCTTTGTAACCTATCCCATTATATTTTTTAATCTACTTTGTTCCACCAAGTTTCTAGGACAAGGAGGGTACAAGATGGGAGACACATTTCTAAAACATATTATTTTGGAGGCCAATTTTTAGAGTATGGAAGGGGATGACTATTAAAAATAAGGAGAATTAAAAATATAGGAACTTTCTAATATTCATACGATAATATTGATAAGGAATTCATCATATACATTATAGTACTTTATTTATATAACATTATAGTGAATTAAGATTTCACATAATATTAAATGTGAATATATATATAATAATTACACCATGATTTATGTAAGGGAGAGTTCAACACAAGTAATTTACATAATTACATGTATAAAATACAATGGTCAACAAGATTTTCCCAAAATGATCGCATATCCATAACACATTCAAATTCACCATCAGCATAAAATATTGTAATATAGAAATAGAAGTAATGCATAACAATAATAATATTACATTAATTGAGTAGTAAAAACATTGAAAAATTAATGCCGAAACATATACCATATATTGGTTTATTCCAAAAATTTATTTAAAAAGGGAATAAGAGCACCTAGATCACATGTTTAACTGTGTAATATGCACATAAATGACATGAATGTTTAAGCCTAATATTCACCAAAGAGAGTTATTTCTTCCCACATTTTTTCATATGATAATAATGGAGAAACATATATAACCATTCACAATCTTCATTTTCTCTCTTCAATATCATACATCAAGACCTTTTTAACCCATAAAAATGGGGCTTAAAATGCTACATGTTGAATGGAACTATCTCAATTTTTAAAGAATAACACCATCCACCCAACCTACCATGTTGAGTATGGAGCTAAATTACTCATGTTTTAGCATGCAATTGGAACTTTGGAAAATACAAGAATCGACATTGGTCGTAGCGGATCGAAATCGGTCGGGTATTACCAGCATCGGTCAAGTAAGTAAGGAACGGCCATGGTTAGGAAGAATCGGCGTCGGTTACTTGTGCGCAACGAGCTTTTAATTAAATCTTGGGTTTTATTTCTATTTTTAGCATTGGAATAGATTTAATGAATGTAATTGCATGGCTAAGTGCCCTAAAGTCTTAAATGACTATTTAAAGCATAAAGCTAGGGTTTAGAGGATATGATTAATTATAATTACAAGATAATTATGTGAGAGAGAATTCTTGGTGATGAATCAAAAGCTTGAAGGAAGAATGTACTGAACATATGAGAAGTGTAGAAGATTGTAAATCTTCTTTGTATATCTTGTCAAAGCTTTGGATAATAGATTGGCTTGTTTCTTGGTGGACGTAGCCCACACTGGGTGAACCACGTTAAATTTGGTTTTGATTTATGTCTCTTGTTTTGTATAATTCTTTTGGTAGAATATCCGATTTTATTTGCATGTATGTTTAGATCGATATATTGTTTGTACAACCGCAGGTGCTAACCCCAACAACAAGGTATCAAAGCTTTGTTTGAGGATTTTGTGTGTTGACAAATTTACTCACGTGAAGGTTTTTCGATTAAGTGGGAGCTATAAAAATGAAAGAAGATAATAAATACAAGGTAGAGAAGTTTGACGGCCGAAATTATCAATTATGGAAGATGCAAATTGAGGATTATCTCGTATTAGAGAGATTTGTACTTACCGTTGGATGAGAAGTATAGAACTACGAAGATGGTGATGAAGAATGAAAGATTCTTAACATAAAGGCTTTGGGATCTATAAGATTGAGCCCGGTAGCATCCATGGCTTCCAATATTACGTAAGTAGATTCTATAGTGGACTTAATGAAATCTCTTGCTAATTTATATGAAAACCTAGTGCTTTCAAATAAAGTTTATTTGATGAAGAAACTTTTAGTTCTAAGATGCATGAAGGTGAATCGCCTTCTAGTCATTCAAATGATTTCCGATCTATTGTAAATCAGTTAAAATCAGTTTCAATACCATTTGATGATGAAGTAAAAACACTTTTATTCTTATGTTCTTTGCCTGATAGTTGGGACAACTTGGTAATGGTTGTTAGTAATACAACATCTGCTAATAATATTTTTAAGTTTGATGATGTGGTTAGTATAATCTTGAATGAAGAAATTCACAGGAAAAGTACAAAGGAAACATCATCTGGAAATGATTTGAATGTAGAAAGCAGGGGCAAGTAGAAGGAGAGATCCAAGAGTAAGAGTAATGGGAAATCAAAGTCAAGGGATAACAGATCTAAATCCAGAAGTAAGGGAATTACTTGTTGGAAATGTGGAAAGAAAGGACATGCAAAGAAAGATTGTTGGTCAAAGAATAAAGAGAACCAACAACCAGAAAAGGTAAAGAGGTGAATCTTGCTGCATCAGAGGTAATGCAAGATACTCTTATTCTTTCTTTAGATAGTAGAATTGAATCATGGGTTTTAGATTCAGGAGCTTCTTTCCATGCAACCCCTAATAAGGGTTATTTTCAGAAATTATGTCTAGGGCAATTTTGGGCATGTCTATTTGGGTGATGATGAACCTTGCAGTATTATTGGTAAAGGGGAAGTTCATCTAAAATTATAGAATGGAAATATATGGGTATTGAAAGATGTGAGGCATGTGCCAAGCCTCAAGAGGAATCTTATTTCTATAGGGCAACTAGGTGAATCTGGTTGCATGGTTACTTTTATAGGAGACTCTTAGAAAGTCACGAGGTAATAAGGTAGGAACATTATATTTATCTACCTATATTATTGATTCTTTTCTTGCATTATCTACTTCAGATTCAGATGCATGCATGTGGCATAATCGGTTGGGTCATATGAGTCAAAAAGGAATGTAGATCTTAAAGGCTAAGGGTAAGTTATTAGATTTGAAAGATTTAGATCTTGATTTCTGTGAGCATTGTATCTTTGGAAAGTAAAAGAGAGTGAGATTTCTCAAAGTTGGGGCAACTAAGAAGGAGCATAAATTGGAGCTTGTACACTCAGATGTATGGGGACCAGCTCAGGTAGCTTCTCATGGTGGATCCCAATATTATGTTACTTTCATTGATGATGCTACAAGAAAGGTATGGGTTTATTGTATTAAACACAAATCTAATGTTTTTGAAACTTTTAAAAGATGGAAAGCCCTTGTTGAGAATGAATCAAATTATAAGTTAAAGTGCCTTAGATTTGACAATGGTGGTGAATACTGTAACAAGGATTTCAATGATTATTGTTCAATGAATGGGATACGTAGAGAAAGAATGGTTCTAAGAACACCACAGGAGAATGGTGTTGCAGAGAGAATGAACAGGACAATCATGGAACGTGCTAGAAGTATGAGGATACATTCTGGATTGCCCTTGCAGTTTTGGGCGAAGTAGTTGATACAACGGTTTATTTGATTAATCATGGCCCTTCAAGTTCACTAGATGGAGGAATACCAGAGGAAGCATGGACCAAAAAAGAGGTAGATCTTTCTTTTCTTAAAGTTTTTGGTTCAGAATCTTTTGTGCATGTTGATAGAGAAAATAGAAAGAAGTTGGATGCAAAATCCAAGAGGTGCACTTTCATTGGTTATGGATCTGGTGATTTCAGTTTTTGTTTTTGGGATTTAGAGAATTCTAAAATTGTTAGGAGTCGTGATGTTGAATGGAATGAAAAGAGAATGTATAGGGATCAAATTTTGGTACCCAAGAATGAGAAAATTGAGAAGTTTATTGATGAAAATGAACTCTCGGGTTTTAAATAAAAATCTCTGTAAATACACGAAGAAGTGGTTGGTTAGGTCGACTAGTATCGATCGGCCGATGAATCACCAAGCGATTCTACAGGATTAGAACCGGTGTTGGTTAGCCGAAACGATGTCGGTTAGAGGTGACCGTGTCGGATCACCGCCGAAGTTGATACTAATGTCCGGGAGGTCCGGCTTGAGCCTCAGTACCCAAAACTCCTATGAGAAGGTCACAAAGGGTAAGTAAACTTCCAGAAAGATTTTCACCTTCTCTATTTTACTATTATTGACTGATAGTGGTGAACTAGAAAGCTTTGAAGAAGCAATGCAGGATAAAACTCATGTTCAGTGGGAGCATGGCATGGATGAGGAGATGAAATCTTTGGAACAGAACCAGACTTGGGATTTGGTTAAATTTCCAGCAGGAAAGAGAACATTGCAGAACAAGTGGGTTTACAGAATTAAGGAAGAAGAGGGTGGACAGAAAGGGTACAAGACAAGGTTTTTAGTAAAGAGATTTTCACAAAAGGCATGTATTGAATTTGGTGAAATATTTTCTCCTGTTGTTAAGATGACTTCTATTTGTACTATATTGAGTTTAGTTACAGTAGAAGATTTGCATTTAGAGCAACTAGATGTGAAGACAACTTTCCTTCATGGTGATTTGGATGAAGAGATTTATATGCAACACCATTGCTTGGGTATGAAGTCAAGGGTAAGGAGAAATTAGTGTGCAGGTTGAAAAAGAGCCTATATGGGCTCAAGCAAGCTCCAAGGCAATGGTACATGAGGTTTGATAGTTTTATGCATGAGCATGGTTACTTGAGATGTGAATCTGACCATTGTGTTTATTTCAAGAAGCTTAAAAATGGGAGCTATATTATTTTGTTTATTGTATGTGGATGATATGCTTATTATAGGATCTAGTATACGGGACATTGGTAAGCTTAAGAGAAAGATAGCTCACACGTTTGCAATGAAGGATTTGGGAGCTACAAAAAGAATTCTTGGCATGCAAATACATAGATACGGGAAAACAAGAAATTGTATTTGTCTAGGAGGATTATATCTAAGGTGTTAGAAAGGTTCAACATACGAATGCAAAACCCGTTAGCACACCTATGGTTGGACACTTCAAAATGAGTAAAGATCAGTGTCCTTCATCACAAGAGGAGGTCAAATATATGACACGAGTGCCATATGCTTCAGAATTGGAAGTCTCATGTATGCTATGGTTTTTAAAAGACTAGACATTACAGGTAGTGGGAGTTGTGAGTAGATATATGGCTAATCTAGGCAAAGAGCATTGGAAAGCAGTCAATGGATACTCGTGTATTTGAAAGAGACATCTAGCATGCAGTTATGCTATGGAGATTCAGATATTTCATTACGTGGCTATGTTGATTTGGATATGGCTGGAGATCTGGATGGTAGGAGGAGCACTACTAGATATATTTTCATAGTAGGTGGAACGGTAGTTAGTTGGATTTCAAGATTATAGAAGGTTATGGATTTGTCTACTACGGAGGCAAAGTATGTTACAACTATAGAGGCGAGTATGTTGCGAGCCTACCGAGGCTAGCAAGGAGATGATATAGATGAGTAGGTTCATGGAAGAGTTGGGAGATGAGAAAAGTAATTTTAAACTGTTCAGTGAAGGTCAGAGTGTAATTCATTTGGAAAAGAACTCAACATTTCATTCAAGAATGAAACACATTCAATTGAGATATCACTTCATATGGCAGGTATTGGAGGATGGACAGTTGAATCTGGAAAAGATTCATACAAGCAAGAACCTTGTGGATATGCTAACGAAGCCATTAGCAAAGGAGAAGTTGGAGCTACACTCCACTTCTGTTGGTCTTCAAGTTTGAGACTTGAAGAGGAAGAAACAAAGCTTAGGAGGATCTAAGAATGGCGCTGTACATGTATAATGTGTAGTAATTAATCTCCAAGTGGGAGATTGTTGAGTATGGAGCTAAATTACTCATGTTTTAGCATGTAATTGGAACTTGCTGGAAAATACAGTAACCGACATCGGTTAGGGCAGACCGGAATCGGTCAGGGAAGACCAGAAATCGGTCGGGTATGACCATCATCGATCAAGTAAGTAAGGAACTAGCCATGGTTAGGTAGAACCGGCATCGATTACTTGTGCGACGAGATTTTAATTAACTCTCGGGTTTTATTTCTATTTTTAGCATTGGAATAGATTTAATGAATGTAATTACATGGCTAAGTGCCCTAAAGTCTTAAATGACTATTTAAAGCATAAAGCTAGGGTTTAGAGGATAGGATTAATTATAATTACAAGATAATTATGTGAGAGAGAATTCTTGGTGATGAATCAAAAAGCTTAAAGGAAGAATGTACTGAACATCTGAGAAGTGTAGAAGATTGTAAATCTTCTTTGTATATCTTGTCAAAGCTTTGATTAATAGATTGGCTTGTTTTTGGTGGACGTAACACACACTTTGGGTGAACCACGTTAAATCTAGTTTTGATTTATGTCTCTTGTTTTGTATAATTCTTTTGGTAGAATATCCACTTTTATTTGCATGTATGCTTAGATTTGATATATTATGTCTGCACAACTGCAGTGGTGTGCTAACCCCAACATACCATTTGCATGACACATGTGTCTATTCATTAATGTTTTCTCTATTTAATATCTCACTTAAGTTGGACCTTCAAATTATATTCACTCAATTGGAATCCATTCATCTTGTTGATGGTAGATTGTGCAACTATAGGAGTCATAAATCATAAGAATATAAAAGTTTTATTAGTTTTTTTGAGAATTATGTGCGATGTTAGGATGTAGGGGAGGAATAGCCATCTATGGTACACCTAGAGGAACTATAGAAGTCCCATATCTATACAAGGGATGAATAATGATACCTTTTTGTCCCTTGCTGAAAAATGGCATCCATGAACTATTTCATTTAAAAATATAATTTGGGTACATCCAGGGGATGTTTCTACTCATCCCCGCATCCCTAAAACATCCTCTATAAGGTATTTCCCCAAAGACATAGGGGATATATCCTAAGGGTACAATGATAATCTATAATTATAACCATGTAATTGATTTGCATTGATATTCTTGTGACAACCAAATTAAATGCCCCCTTTTGAGGCGGTGTGAGATAGAATTAAAATATCTTAGCTCACAAGAATTGAATTGTGTTCATGTTAGATACATCAGATAATTATCATGAGAACACTTAATTTTGGCTTGTCTTTGAAGTTTTTTAGATTGGGAAGCTTGACTCTTGAACTGATTAGGATTTATTTAGACCTATGTGGGGACTATCCTATATTGAGTTGCTCCTTCAAGGGATATATGAGATCTTGTAGTACTTTTGGAATTTATTTTGCAAGTATGCTCTTGAAAGTGCAAGGTAGGTAAATAAGTGAATTGGATTTTCTTATATAGGATTTCATAGGTAAATTTTCACATCAGAGACAGACCCATAAAATATATCAAATTGAAAAAGTAACCATTGCATGGTTGGGAGAAAAACTATTAGCTTTAGACCAAACCTTTCGATGGTCCAGTCCCAAGTGGATGCTCCCATACAAGTAGTATTTACTTCTGTCATATCGCATCTTCAAACTAACCTCTTTTTGAATATTTTTACTTTAGCATGTGTGTTCCCTATTTCAACACGTTTGACCTTTGTAACAACGTGTTTATACCAGAGAGCCTTTTCTATCTTTGTATTAAATATTAACTTGCATATTTTTGTGTTTTGCAGCATTTTTTAGAATCTAACATTCTGTTTTTGTAGGAAAATCACAGAAACAAGGGGAAACTCTACCGGTTTTCCCATTCAATCAAAATAATACATATAGTGCCTAAAATTTGTGGTTGCAGGATATTAAGGTAAACCAAGACTACTAACCCTTTGTCTTGCAGCCCGAACGGTCCAAGTGCATTGGGGTTTTTGTCAAAACTACTAATATTTTGCCTTGCACGTCCCCTTGTCAAAGGCCGCTATCAACATAGAATTCAAATTTCATTATTTTTGTGTGTCCTTTTTGTAAATTCTTTTGTTGCTAGTTTAAACCCGAAGACAACATCGTGTATACTCTCCTTTCACGTCCAGGATGACCCCGAGGATCAAAAGTGTTAGTATTCCTTCCCATTTTTCTTCTTTTTAGGGGTAACATGACATGGAATTAACATCCACATGCTTACCGTAGTCCAAGGGGTCTCGTGACCGTGGGCTTCATCTCCACACACGTAGACACGCCTCGTGTTCTACGGGGTATATAAATTCAAGGACAACTATCATTATTAGCTAAGCGTCTACATGTTTTAAGCGTGACGTGAAGTGAGGGGCTTCCACGTCCCAATACCTAGGCCTTATACAACATCCTTTCCACATGGATTTGGGACCCACACATCGTAAGATATATAGGGGATGTCCCTAGAGAGCTTGTTTATCCTAGCATAGGTACCCTTCGATTACAACCAAACTATAATGCGGGGAAGGAACCACCGAATATTACTCGCTAGCCAATCACACATCGATGCAAAGGTGGGCCAACTTAGTGAGCACCACTGTCGTGTGTGGTATTGAAAGCGGGCTATAGCTTGATTGTAATCCCACTTGACTAGTTAGGATTGTGCATGCATGAGTGTACTTGTTTGAGTGTTTTGTCAAAACCAGTGAAATAACCTTCATGCCAATCCGTATAAATAAACCATACACTTATCACCCATCAATTTTTGACCATAATATTTTGACCTCAATCCTCAAAATATACAACATCATAATTCACCCCATTACGTCCCATTAATCATATTCACTTTGATTATCCTTTTTTCGCATATATTACCCAATTTTTTTATCCCTTAACATTACACCCACATTTTGTAAATAATAAATCCAATTTTTGTTATCATAAAATTTAGACATACGCTACCATCATATAAATATTTCCGCATTAAACCTCTCACGTTAATATGCAGGAAAAACAAAAATCCAAAAAAATTAATAAAAAATTAACATTCCCATCTCATTAAATAAAATCCATAATCCCACATTCATTTATCCTGCATTAACCATAAACACACCTTTTCCACTTACAAAACAAAACACACTATCATAAATCACATAAGATTTACGCTATTAATTGCTTGACATTTCCTATTGGTGTCCTAATCAACCTAGGTCCATAAGGTTTTAGAACTCATACCAATCATATAATTCATCCATCCCAAATCTCGTCATCACCTTATATCATCATACCCACCCTAGATATACTATTTATAATCTCTTTTTGATACAAGCAACCATTTATTAATCAACATCTTGATAATATGCCAAATATCCTTAACCCTTATCCTATTCTTCTACGCCCTTATAACAAGGCACATCCTTCTTCCATTCTCCTCCTCTAATTCCTTCCACCCCATAAGAAAGACTAGATTATAGAGATTTTACATCAAATTCATTAAAGGAATCGTAATATTCCCCCTTCATCCATACACCCTTCACCCTAATAACACTTTCATCTCACACATCTCATCAACATTAAAATCTAATGGCACCTAGATGAATAATAACCTGATCCCAATTTGGAAATGATGACGAAAATAGTAACCAAAACATGGAAAATGATCTATTCAACCACAATTATTATGATGTCAATAACGAAGAAAATTGACCTAGAGGAGAAGACAAAGAGACTATGGTTAATACTAGTAGTAATGATGACTCTAGTACCTACTTCACAGAAGGAAGACAAAGAGAGATGTTAAATCGCTTCGTTGAAAAGAATAAGGATACCCTTATGCTTAAATTAAATCACATGGGGGAAACATTCCTTCTGATTACACTCATGACCAACTCCATAGTCTTCTCCTAGATGGAGATGATAACATTGGCCAAAGACCGCCCTCCATACACCGTGTTAATCCAAATCACTATCGTGTTGTACATGATACATGATGGTAGAGAGAACACTACCCATGTATCTAAAGAAGCCATATTATCTCAATTACAACAAATGAGAAACCAAATTGCCCAATTAGCCTCCCAAATCGGTCCACAACCACCCAATGATCATGGTTCCCAACATTCTCAGCCCAACTTCAATCCACCACCTCCTAACCCTCCAGAACCAACCTTGGAGCAAGAAGAAGGGTTGTAACTCGACACTCAAGGACATTAGTAAAAATTTGAGGAACTTTTTCCTTATCCTTTTGACCGCGATATCTTACGGGTCCCTTTTCCACCATATTTCGAACCACCTAAATTTGAAAAATACAAGGGAAAAGGAGATCCCCATGAACACGTTAAGGAGTTCTATATGCTTTGTCAAGAAGTCACCTACGATGAATCTTATTTATTAAGACTCTTCTCTAGAATTTTAGGTGGTCCAAATTTAGAATGGTTCTCCCAATTACCCAAAGGTTCTTATAACGTTCACCAACTTATCAGAAAAAAATTTAAAACACTTTTCCTACAATGTAGAGCATGATGTCACGATGATTGATTTGTGCAATACCAAACAATGAAATGGTGAAAGTTTCTCATCATTCTTACAATGATGATGAGCCCTTGCTAGCCGTATCCCATGGCCCATACCTGAAAAACAACTAGTCACCATCTTTATGTCCAACCTTAATTAGGAACTGGCTTTCCATTTGTAAGTCCATTGTGTAAACACATTTGATGACATCATTGAAAAGGGAATGCAAATTGAGAGAGCCCTTATTGTAAAAGGCCTTATTAAGATATATTCCCATGACAATCACAACCAATCCAACCAAACCTCTACATCTGAAAAACCTAATTATTTTAATAAGAATAAGAATGTTGTTGGCGATGGCGTAACATATATCAAAAATGTCCAACACGTCCATACTACAATCGCTATATCCGTCCCTAAAGGACAAACCCGGTCTACTCAAGATTCCAGATGACAAACATATACCCCCCTTGGTGAATCTATGGAAGAAATCCTTGATAAATTAATCACCACCAATATGGTTGTTTTTCCTCAAACACAACCCATTGATGAGTCCCGACCCAAACCTTCATGGTTCAAAGAAAATGAATATTGCAAGTTCCATAAAATCAAGGGTCACGCCACGCATCGGTGTATGAAATTAAAGAATTATATTTAAGACCTTATCGATCAAGGTAAGATTGAAATAGAGGAAAATGCTTCCAAATCAAAAAATTTGGAATATATCAAAATCCCCATCCTAATCATGGAAAGAACAATGCTTTTAATCAAGGTCAATAGAAGTCTGGAAGTAAACCCGAATCTTCTACTCATCGTTCTAACCATATTAATTACCATCATGTACCCCCTCCTTATACATTGCTTGTTGGTCATATCCACCATTCTCCCCATAAAGTCACCACCATTAAAATAAAAGGCCCTTTCGGCAGAACCCCCAATGTGATGTCATTACTTGCAGAACGTGTGGTGGTCCAAGGAACCACTCCATCATCTTCTAATCCAACACCACAAGCACAATATAATATCATTGAACAACTTGAGAAGACTCCTGTGCAAATCTCCATCATGGACCTTCTCAAGACTTCATCCATCCACAAAGACATTTTATACCATGCCCTCTAAGAAGCATGCGTTCCCACCGATATCGATCCTACACAATTTCAAGCCCTTGTTGCTAATCTCTATCCATATCCAACGATCCCACTCACTTTCACTCAACAAGACTTGCCACCACATGGCCCTGCCCATAACCTTCCTCTTTACATCAAAGTCCTTATTGACAGTGTTTGTGTTAAAAGAGTGCTAATAGATAATGGATCGAACCTTAATCTTTGTACCCTAAATCTCATCTATTGGTTTGGGATACAACAACTTGGATCTCAAACAGGATACAATAACTATTAAAGCATATGAAAAATAGAGCATAGATCAATGGGGAATATCTATTTACCCATCAATGTCAAGCCTTTCATGCTCCCCACCCTCGTCCATGTTATAGACATCCATTTCCCAAATAATATTTTACTAGGGTGACCCTAGATTCATGAGATGAACACTATACCATCCACACTCCATCAATGTCTCAAGTTTGAACATGTTGGTACATAAATTAATTTCCATGGCAACCCTAAGCCCTTTGAATATTGCAAGCATCGAAGTCATGAGAATCAACAAGTAACTCTTCCACGCACCCGACCTCCCGAGGAGTGCGCCGAGAAATACCGGTGGGGGTAGAATATGCGCAGACAAACTAGTTAGGCAATCTAATGTCTTCGACACGCACTAGTGGAATTTGTGAATCTAAGGCTAAGAAGGCCCTTCTAACTTGGACTGGTGTGATAGATCGATCAACGAGGATGATTGCTCAAGGCTCCAATCAATATCGAAGCTCGGCGTGATTCGATCTATGGGTCATGGAATACGTGGAAAATGACTCGGGATTGTTTCGTGTATATCTCCCGATAAGGTCATATGGCGGATATAGTTGATTCTATGGACGATTTTCGCCTAGTCCAGTAATTCCTAGCTTCGTTAGCCGCTATATCTAGTAAGGACAATTGTTCGACGATGATAGGTGGAAGTGGAGTGGACTGAAATACTAGTGTGCGAGGCGCTGTCTATATCTAATCGACTTGTGGATTCGTTGGGTCGTGGGACTGTGGATCACAACCATAGACTCTTGGTTGTCATGCGGTCCCGTTATGGTCATACGCGAGATCAAGTTCTAATCCCTAAGATATCAGCAGAATCGTACGCCTTTTCAGCTTCTACGTTTAGAACCAACTTGTGCGATCTTCTCGTAATACCTTACAGCGCTTCGCAACCTCGGATTCTTAAGTCGGTATCTATATCTACGAGGGTGTCTCCAAACATTCGGGTCGTGGAACTAAAGGATCACACTCGAATGTTTGTTCTCTTTCGAGCCCTTCTACAGTCATGTGGATATTTTCTAGGGTAATCTGTAGTTTGGCTGACTTGACCAAAACGCATGTGCTTCGGGTCGTCTTCTATGTTTAATCCTCTTAACCGTGAGCCGATCACCAGATCTGCGGTTGTTCTCGGAATACTTGTATCCCGAGATTTTGGTCTATGTCAACTATTGTTGTGGCTAGGTTTGGTTGAGGCACGATTGGCTCAAATATATATTCCCTGGGCTCTTGAGGTCCCGTGATTGTCATACAAAACAAAATGTAATCTAACCGTAATGAAATAAATTCTAACTATGTGAAATAAATCTAACATATATAACCTTTATCTTTCTAAGAAATATTCTAACAATTCTAAGGAAAACAAACTATTTTAAGCGTATCTAGAAATAATAACTAAACAATAATTTAAAATGCATAAGATAACCGAGTGTGGTTATTTCGCCTCGTGCAATTTGTAGAATTATTCTAAATAAATAAGATAGCCCTGTCTAATCTATCTGCAAGATTCTCGATCCTACCTCGTAGTGAGGAGGAATCATAGTTTTCGTAAACTATCAATCCCCACAGCCTTCCCGGCAATATCGAGAATATAATGAAATGAAATAAAGTGATTAACTACTCTATTTGATATAAATCGACTAGAACTTTGAAATTTAAAACCTCGACTTCGCAGTAATGCTGGCGAATCCGATGGTGTATGTGATCTCGCCCTCAAAAGCATGATCTTCTCATTTTTTGTGTTCACTGATCCGTAAAAGCGTGTAATGCTAAAGCACCGATAGGAGTAGATTTTGGGACAAGGACGCCTGTAATGCATCGAGAATGCGAGTAGGAGAGGGATAGCGCAAGAGTATGAGCTTGGCTTATGCGATTCCTAGCGGGATTTTACCGCGAGTCATGCGCAACGTGAAGCGACCGTAACCTTTGACTATCCTATACGAAGAGCAAAACCTGCAACTTTAATGGCTTCCTAAGCTATTTTGTTCCAAAATAAAGACATCGCTTGCACAAGTTGGATATGTGGCTTACCAACAACCAATAAAGCTAACTGTATACAATGAATCGAACTAAGAACTCTAAGTCACAAGAAACAAACTTACAAAGAAAAGGAATTCAGAGGCAGCTTTCTAACCGGATTGGATGGAGCAACAACACCGCCGCACAAGATGGGTCTGTGGCTTACCAACAATGAATGAGCAATGCTAAACCAAGTATGAAGTAAACTATGCTATCAATCCTAAGCAAGCTAACCAAAATACTAAAACCGTAAGACTCTAACAAGGAAAAATGGTGATCAAAACTCCAGCTCAAATTCTTCACACAAAGCCAAAATTCTCACCAAAATCGACCATTTGCATGTACACACACCATGCATTTATAGGAATTCAAACACCCAAGAATCAAAACCAAATTGAACTCCTAAACAATAAACAAAGGAAAAACACTGCCTGTGGGACCAAAAACATTAATGCATGCTCAAGTCGGCAAAGAAAAGTGGTGAAACGTGATATTTCACGCGGGTCGCGCCAAAAGGGTGTTCTCGAAAACGCGCCAGACCGCCGCCCCAGCAGGCGGCAGGAGACCGCCCGCCTGCTCAGGGCGGCGGTCACGAGACCGCCACCCCGCAGGCGGCGGTTTCGCCATCAAGGTTCGTGAGGCCGAGGAAAGAGGGAAAAGAGGGGAAAACAAAGGGCGCGGGGGCTAAGCTGGGCATGCGGGATGTTAACGCATACTCCGAGGGCTTTTCTCGATCCCGAACACCTCATGAGGAGACTCAGATCATCATTGGGGCATTTATTACACTGCCCGCAAAGACAAGACTTACAATTTTGGGTACGTACATATATCATTTCTGAGAAGCGTTTTAGCCATGAAAGGGCATAAAACGGTGGGTCCGAGTATGGCAGTCCCGAAATGGGGGGTTTAGAAGTTATACCTTACACGTCCGTGTGTCGAAATGGCGCCATCCGAAATTCCCGCTACCTGCAAAATGAAAAGAGATCTCAAGTGCAGATAGATACAATAATTTGAAAATAAACGCTAAAATAACAGGAAAGAGGACGTACCATTTGTGCGGGATAGAACTTACCTCCGTCAAGACTCCAAACCTCGCGAAAAGTCATTTTAAGACGAAATAGAACAATATATATATGAAAGTGGGCCCATTTTCCTATTCATTCATGTGAGTTGATTTGATAGATTTTGAGCTCTGGGACCCACGGTGACGGTTTCTCGCGTGAGTATAGTCGAAACGTCTCCGCAAAGTGAGATCGTGATCATGCCTCCACGTGCGGAACGCCACCCCGCGAGATCACAAAGGTTGGTTTTCTTCAATTTTGCATTTTTCCCCTTCAAATTTGAAATGGCAAATTATTTGTAATGGGGGTTATTTTTGAAAATGTTGGTTCTAAAAGGTCTGTTTCTAGTAGGGGGCGCCACCGGGTAGGCTCTTTCTTTAGCTAAAATGGTCAATTTTTGCATTTTTTGGACTTTTTAGGTTAAAAACCCGCGGGTTTTCGGATCGCGACCGCCCCGGCCAGGCGGCGGTTACACGACCGCCGCCCGATCGTGGCGGTAAGTTATGAGACCACTACCTTTAAAGGCGGCGGTTACATAAAACCGCCTCCGCTCAGTATGGCGGCGTTTTGCATGTAATGCAAAAGAGCTTGTTTTGGAGACTTATACTTATATTTTTTGCATTTCTATACGTTTTTATGATTCTCCCGCATTGATTAGATACTAACTTGCTCTGCTTTTGTGTGTTTTGGGTGTATGCAAAGCGAGGGAGGAGTACATTAGATGGAGCCGAGAGAGAGTGTGATTGGTTGCCTGGGTATTGGATGCCCTTTCACCTGATGAGGAGGACACGTTGCAGAGGGCCAGATATTGCGTATATCGCGCGTGCCTCATGTCACGCCATCTAGTCACATCCTTTGTGACTTATTTTCATATCGGGATGCAGATCGAACACTTTCCGACCGCTGTGGGTCCGCGGTGAGTGGACCATCACTTTGGAGGATGTTTACCATATCCTGGGGGTCCCGATCATCGGGAGGAGGCTCACACTGGAGACAGCTGGGTCCAGAGCACAGATTGCACAGTGGGCAGGCTACATGGGGGATGCAGCTATCTCCACGGGGCCGAAGAAGGGAGTGAGAGTCAGATCCATTCCTTCTTTGCCCATCCCCGTATTTCGACAGGCCATCATGGGGATCCTTGCCTCGAGACTGATCGGGGACAAGGGAGGGGATACATTGTTATACTGCTGGGCCCCCATCATTGCACAGATAGAGGGGCATGGTCGGATATACGCCTGGGGCGCAGATATTTTGGGGACCACTTATCATGACTTATACAGGGTGGTCCATTTACAGGGACAGTCTTTGAGCCACCCTACTCTAGTTATGAGTTGGGTGTATGAGCGCTTCATTCCTATGGCAGAGGCGTGGAGGTGGCAGATCCCTGTGGCCGTGAGGGCAGCCAGATGGTCGACATGCTTGGTGCTTAGAGCACCTCACCAGCCCAAGAGCTTCCCTCACCACAACAGAGATATGGAGGCCACACCGCACTGCACCATGGCCATGGCCGCATTTGGGGAGAGGAGGCTCTCACATTGATCTCTTTCTCCACCACAGGCAGCTTATCGACCGTGTGGGACGGGTGGAGGTACATCCTTTCTGGGCAGGTCCTCGCCAGCTTGGCCTCCCATATGTGGGCATGCTTCCTCCAAAGGGCACCGGGGCTATAGATCACCCGGGAGGTTGTGAGGGGGCCTAGAGGCCGTGGTCGGGAAAGTGGTCACCCCCGGTATTCCTATTGCAGCCATGTGGGGATTGTTCGGGCCGAGGGAGAGCGGGTGCGCCTCGGCACCTTTACTTTGGATTACATCGGGTCCCGCTCATAAGCGATGACCCTATAGATATTGACTCTGATTCTGAGGAGTCCACAGAGGGAGGGTCGGAGGAGCAGACGGATGATAGCGATCCTGAGTGGCATGACACCCAGGATATCATGCAGGCAGAGAGGGAGGAGCAGAGTGCAGAGAGAGAGACTCTAGTTTCAGAGGAGCCACTCTCTCAGGGCCGTGGTGGAGAGGACGAGTCTGTCAGGGGGCGACATGTTGCCCTCTACCACAGAGCAGCCCACAAATGGCAGAGGCATCCGCAATGGGGCGCCGGCCCTAGTGACCCATCTTGGAGGCCGGTGATCCGAGTAAGTCATCCTCTCTCCCTTTCAAAGTGTTAGTTTGATTTAGGACTTGTTTTAACCGCTATCTCTCCTTATATTTGTATCTTGTATATTTTAGCCTCTTGCCTAGTTTCTAATTCGCTCTTTCTTCTTTTTTTTGCAGAGACCGTCGACGAGTGCATGGATCTAATCCGTAGGGTATGCACCGATTCTCTCGATGATCCCTATGGATAAGACCCATGCGGAGCTATCTCAGTAGATGCCGGGAGCCCTCAAGCAGCCTGGCAGGCATACCGACGCATCTCGCCTCCCGCTTGGCACGTGGCTAGGATGGTGTCGACTCTCCGCACAGAGTCGGGCGGGCTATGTGACAGCCGAGCGTCTTATGAGGAGCCATTCTCGTGGCGAGACCACGGCTGCTCCTCGAGACCCCGAGCCCTCCGTCCATTCGTGAGCGCCGGCGTAGCCGGAGTCCCAGCGAGGGCGTGCACCTTGGAGGGGATCGCGTAGGGGCCGAGAGGCCACTGCCCTATGCACTTTTTGTATTATAGATTCTTTTGTATATCACGGGCTCTTTGAGCGTTTTGACCATGCCTAGAGCATGATGGCATCAGATATAAACATTGATTATTTATATATATGCATTCATTTTTGATCAAAACTTTGTCACTTGTGTTTTCCTTTCTATTTCCAATCTTTCTGTATACTACGATGTATGTTTTATATGCTTTCTAGAATGTATGCAATGGAAAATGATGATGCAAATGTTTGCTTTCTTTTGTGTTTCATGATGTCGATACATGATATCAGTAGATATACTGTGATCTTAAATCTTAGTTTCTATGAGCAATTTGGATACCTCATGTTTGTTTTGGCAAAGTGATGAAAATAACCAATATGATGAATAGATTAACTTGCCCCACTCCTAACTCCACGCAACTAGTAAGATGCGAGGGCTCATCACCAAGAGCCAAGAAGGGCGCAAGTTATGAAATATGGTGAAATGATAGTGATGAAAGATGATTTAAGCTTTGTGGAACCAAATTGAAAACTACAAGCTTACTCCACCCGAATGACTTCATAGTTTTGGGTGCAACTTGCTTTGCGGTTTATCCAGACTTAGACCCGTAGATGGCCACATAGTAGACAAAATCTGGTTTTTAGGATTTTTAACTCTCTTGGAATTTTGAGCATCTGATTCATTCGTTTTTGACTCAAAGTTTGAATAGTTTGTTTATGACCTTTAACGCTTGCATTGTCTCAGAGGACCCCTACACTTTGCCCCATGCTACTAAGTAAGAAGCGTGGGTTTATCACCGTGGGCAAGGCATAAAGAGTAAGGGCATTTCCATCCTTTCCCAACCCTACGTCACTAGTAAGAGACGCAAGCTCATCACCGAAGGTGGGGCAAGGAAATGTGTAAAAATAAAATTTTCTCGTTTAATCACTTTTTGACTTGTCTTTTTGAGTAAAATGTCAAGATATGCTTGTTTCCAAAGAGATGTGTATATGGGATAGATGTGACACCATGAAGCTTCTAGAATGCACTATAGGCAAGACACCTATCCTAAGAAGAAATCAAAGTGAGAACAAACTTGCAGATCTTGGTATGGTTACCGTTAGGACTTCGTCATGTTTGATTTTATTTGATAAAAGATTCCAAGATGACTTGATGATACCGAAGATGGAGAGGTATGATTAGAAAGTTTTGTGCCAACAACATCATGAGTTTGTAATGATTTACTTTGAGAATAGATTCCTTGATCACAATTTGTGTAAGAACAAGTGGACAAAATGATCCTAATTTATATGAAAATGCAATGTAGATAGTTATATAGGTAGTGCTAGCTGCTTATGCGTAGAAACGCTTGAGGTGCAGGGAATTGACTATTTCGCCAAATTCCTCACCTTCTAACGTACATAAGAGATAAGCACCATTCCCGTAGTCCTTCATGACTCGGATGGGCCCAACCATTTGGGCCGGAATTCCTTCCCTTCGCCGGTCTTCTTGTCGATCCGGCTATCTAGTCTTAGTAACTAGATCACCTTCATATATGTCACGCTCATAGACCTTCTTGTTATACCGCCAAGCACATTCTGGTCAAAGATAAGCTCTATGCCGCCTGCTCAAAGATCTAACCTAGTTTCATCTAGGCTTTCTAGTTGGGAGAGACGTGCTTCTCTCGTAAGCGTCTTCATCCGTAATCCCTGTAATGAAATGCGGAGATCGGGTATTTCGACTCAAGCGGAGAACCGTCGCCCCCAAATACTAGCGAGAAAGGAGTCGCTCCCGCTGGGTGTTCTTATTGAGGTTCGGTGGCCCACAAGGCCGGATATAACTTCAAATGCCAATCCCGCTTGTTTTCTTTCACTGTTTTAAGGAGAATGGCTTTCAGCATTTTTTTGTTTGTTGCTTCACTGTCTGTTAGCTTGGGATAATAATAAGGAAGCCGTATGATGGCTTATTTTGAACTTACCGCATAGTTCGCGAACTTCTTCATTTTTGAAAGAAGTTCCATTATCAGAGATAATGATTTGATGGATACCGTACCTACAAATGATTTGATTCAAGATGAACTTAGCGATCACCGAGCCAGTATTTGTGAGTAAGAGGCATAGCTTCTACCCATTTGGTAAAATACTCAAAGGGCCGTGATTATAAAATGTGGTCGCCTCAGGATGAGGGAGAGAATTTCCTATTAAGTCTAGGCCCCATGTAGAAAAGGGCCATGGAGTAGCGATTGGTCAGCAGAGCCCGTGGCCGGCATGTGGATCTCGTGAGAGAATTCTCGCACTTATGACACTCGCGTGCAAACTCTATCGCGCACATGTTCTAGAGTGGGCCGTAAATAGCCCATTCGATGTATTTTTCGAGCAAAGGGTGGCATGGCCACCGAAGTGGCTCCACATATACCGCCGTGGATTCATGGAGAATCCTCTGGACTCTTCTCGTGTCGACACATCTTAAGAGCATTCCATCGAATGCTTTTCGATAGAGCACCCGCTCTATGATGACATATTTAGATACGATTATGCGTAACCGCCTTCTTTGTTGCGGTGTAATCGCTTCCGGTACGTATGGTCCATGATATAATTAATGATATCAGTGTACCAAGGGCACTCAGAGATAGCAGGTCGAGTTTCATGTAGTATACGCATTCATCCGGAAAGTCTAAATCTACTAAATCACCTCCGTCTAATGGGTCATTAACCAACCAATCTACGATGATTTGTCCTTTAACTCGACTTCTCGGTTTACAAATGTTAATTCGAACTCTCCCATTAAGGTTATAAAACGTCCAACTTTTTTTGGACAAGGACCCTTGTGTGAGAAAAGTCCGTAAATGGTCCTGTCTTTACCATGACCTTTGTTTCGATTCAAAGCATGTAATGTCTTAGACGTTTAAGAAGAAAGACTATGGCAAGACATTCGCTCCGCTTGTGTATAGCGTGTTTCATAGTCGAGCAATGTTCGGCTAATGAAATAAATCGCACGCCTCTCTTGTCATCGCGTCTTCCGGGCCAACATACAAAGCAACGAGACATCAGAGCCCGTGAGTATAGAATTAACGGGTGATCTAACTTAGGTGGCATTAGCGTGGGTGGTGATAACAGAAACGCTTAATCGCGCTTAAAGCTTCATTGCAATCTTCACCCAATCAATGCTATAGTCCTTCTTGAGTAAATTGTTGATCGATGAACATGAAGCTTAGATCCGGATAAATCTCCTGATTGCACCCAACTTTCCGAGAAATGATCTCGATTCCGCATTCACTCGAGGGTGGGACCATTTCGAGGACAGCCCAATTTTGGTCGATCAACATCGATCCTCGTGACGATATGATGTAACCTAGGAGTTTTCCTCCCGTTACACCAAAGACGCATTTCTCCGGATTTAGCGTAACTCCGTATTCTATTAAACGTGAAAGAATGACGCGAGTACTTCTGTGATGGTCACAACGCTTCTTCGCCTTAGCCAACAAGTCATCTACGTAGGATTCCATGATCTTATGAATTAAATCGTGAAATATATAAGTCATAGCCCGCCGGGGTACGAAGACCGCGTTCTTGAGACCGAATGGCATAACAACGTAAAGCAATAGTTCCCAAGGAGTTATAAAGGTGGTTTTAGCTTGATCTTGCTCGGATATTCTGATTTGATTGTATCCCGAGAATCCATCCATGAGAGACAAGAGTTCAAAACCAGCTGTCGTGATCAACAATAACGCTATGGATGGTAATGGGAAATCGCCTTTAGGACACGCTTTGTTGATGTCTCAAAATCTATGCAGATGCGTATCTTTCCATTCTTTTTGAGAACGGGAACGATATTAGATACCCATTGGGAGTAGTCAATCGGCTTGATGAATCCTACCAAGGAGTTTTATTACCTCCTCTTTACCATGAGAGCTACTTTGGGCTTCATGGGTCTTGATTTTTGTTTAATGGCTTTCAGATCTCGATCTAGTGACGAGGTGTGCACCGCAATGTGGGGTGCGACTCCGTCATCTCTTTCAGTAATTAAATGCAAATGCCTTTTGATGTTCTTTGAGAACCTGAGTATGTATTTCTACTTCTTCTGGGGTTAATGAAGAACCTAGTTTCAATATCTTTGGTTCATTCTCTGTCCCAATGTTGACATCGATTGTCTCTTCGATTAAAGAGGCGTTACCCTCTTCGAACTCGTGTGGCCGGAGGTAAATCTATATCATCCCCATTTTCTATCGTGATATGCTAGGTTCCTTTGTGAGGGAAGACCTGTTATGGGATTTCCGAAGTAGGAAGATGAATGCGGAATCGAGATAAATCTAGCGTGTGATAGAGAGATGTAGTGCCGCATAGGCATTTAAGTAATCCAAAGTAGCCGCATCATTTCCAACATGGTCTAGACGGTAGATTCACTTCTGCTTGAAAGAGGATTTGTCATTGTTTTTATCAATGGTTCGTTACGAATGGATACTGTGAAGTGAGTATCTTCTAGCTCATTGCTTGGAGTGAAGCGTGATGCTGAGGTTGCTATTGAATCAGCGAGAAGATTTTTCTCTCGCGGGATCGCTTCAATGGATATGAAGTTAAACGCCTTGCTTAAATCTAATACAACGTTTTTGTAGAGTTGTAAATGTTCGGCTTTAGTTTCATATATTTCGTAAACTTGGTTTGTTACTAATCATGAGTCTCCGAGGACTCGATGTTATCAATACCAATTCTTTTGGCTAAGGTAAGGCCAAGGAGGAGAGCTTCGTCAGACTCAGCGCCGTTATTTGTGCATTCAAAGTTTAACTTAAAAGAGAATGGGAGGACCTTCTCCTCGGGCGAGGTAAGAATTATACCTGCCCCCGCTCCATAACGGCATTTAGCTCCATCGAAATGGAGAGTCCAATACTTAGCCGGGAGTATAGATGTAGGGGTATCTGCTGCATTTGCACACTCTACTTCTACCATACAGAGATCTTCTGCTGGCAAGGAACCAACACCTAGGGAAAATCCCATGCCTACTGAATCGAATGGTAAGAACATTGGTGAATCTTGTTCTATCAACTCAACGATCTTCGCAGTAGTCCCTAATGATACTGTTTCTTTAGTTTTACCTTTAGGGGTTGGAGTTGTTTTGGCTATGCTGGTAGTTTCGAGATCCGTCGTAGGTATCAACTTTTCCTCTGGCTTTGGGTCAGAGGGTTTATTAAGTTGGTTTGTTGGAAGTTCAAATTCGAGCGCACCCCTGGTCTTTCTTTAAATCAGCTAGGTGCAAATCGAAAGGTTTTGATCGCCTTCGCTACGAATACCTTTCCCAGATGCAAGAATCTTACTTCTTGAAATAGCGTGGAAGGGATTGCCTTCATTCGATGTATCCAAGGTCGGCCGAGGATCATATTATAGTTAGTTTCCGATCTATAATATAGAATTCAGTCAAGATGGTTTTGGGCCCTAAGGTGACCGGCAAAGATTATAGTTCCTATTGAAGTGGCTTTAAGGCTATCATAGCCTCTCAAGGTATTTCGTGTAGTAGAACAGCTTCTGTTTCTCCATATCCAAGTTTTTGGAGGAAAGAGAAAGGGACTATGTTAATCGCGCCCCGTCACAACCATTGCCTGCATTTTACATAGTTATTATAAACCCACACTTGCAAGTGTAAGGTCGGGTCACCCTGCGTGTGATCTCAAAGATCGTGGGCATTTTACTTATTTCAAGATGAATTCGACATCCTCGTCCGGCTGCCCTGAGGATGGATATCAAAATCTACGTGATTTACTTGTGTTTCAGGAGGTGGAGTGATGTTAATTAGATGGCCTAGACCTAATGCTTCTAAAAGAGCAGCTCGTGAGGGGGAGAGTTCTTTAGCAAGTCCAAGAATGAAATGTGTGAAAAGGTCTTTGTTAGGTCACTAATTAAATCATAGCACCGATGGGTTTTTCAATTATTTGTTGACTCCTATCTATCTCTCCGCAGATGACTTGGGCTCGGCTGAGAGAAATACTCGTGTTCTTGTTATAGCTTCGATAGGTAGTTCAATGCCTAATTCTACCAAACTAACTATCTTAGGTCTTGGTTGAGCTCCCAACCGTGGCGCAATCGATGATTTAATGAAGTCAAGCTTCATGATCATTGCTTCCCGTTATCGCACCTTTGTTTGTTCCTATTGATTCAGCCTATTGCTATCATGATTTGGGAGCGGATCGTTAAAGATCCCGAGGGGAGCATTCGAGGGGAAACCGCCTCGCGAGAGTATTTGGTGATGATGAGACGGATCTCGCTAAAAACAAGTCTCGTGAAGAATCTGCCTTTGTTCTTCTCGCAAACGTTACATAAATTTATTGTAGTCACAGACGCTCTAGTGTCGTGACCATGAATTTTATGGAAACCACAATAAGAATTGGGATTATAATTCCGCTTTGTTGGTTTGGTGTGTATTGTGGCCTAAAATTCCGATCAAATTGTTGCCTATTAGGACCAAAGTTTTGGAATTGTTGTTTTTGGTTTTGACTTTGGTTTTGGTAACCAAATGAGTTTTGGCTTGGCCCTTGTATGGGATTTCACCGTTGTTGTTGTTGTTGTTGTTGTGGATGGTTAAAATCCACTGTATTGACCGGGTAAAGTTGTTGTTTCGATGGTTGTTTGTTTGTGACGGAGTATTAACGACATTTACCCTCTGGGTTGGTTGTTACCCCATCCGCTGTTACCCCACGATTTTTGTTAAGGATTTTGGGTCCTTGATTGACATTTGTGGTAGTTGTAGTATTTTGAGTGGAGGTGATTAACCTCCCATTTGCTCCGTATGTCTTACGACCACTATCTATCACTGCTTGATCAATTCGCAGAGCGCTCTCAAGTACCTCATCATAAGTCCTTAGTGGGAACTTCTGACTTCTTCCTTCACTTCTCTACGAGAGAATGAAGGAATAAATCGCATAGTTCCATCTCGATCCATGTTTGGAGCACTTTGCCGATGAATAAAGAACTCGTACGCCACCTCTGGATGAAATGAGCGACATGTATTCATTGTGTTCTTGTTTGATATGCAAGAATTCCCGATTCATGTTCTCATTAGTTTGTTCATGTCAAAGGCTTTGATGAACTCGACACGAGTTGTTTAAATGAATGTATGGAAGCCTCTGTATTCTATAATACCAATCGAGAGCGATGCCTTCCAAGGTTTTGGGAAATATTTTGAAGAACAACCCCATCCCAAGGGAGTAATTCTCGTATGGGCAGTAGCGTAAGCTTTGATGTGCGCATTTGATCTCCTCGCCTTGAACTTGGGCAAATCAGTGGAGAGGTCTTGGAAGCATGACGCTTCGTATGGTGAAATCTAAGGGTTCCTTTAGATATTCTCGAATATGTCCCTATTGCATAGCTTTCGACCATTGATGGTGGCTGGGCCGAGGAGCAATGGTGGGATAGGTTGTTGATATGGTGTAAGCATATGCGCTGGGCAGGGGCATAGGAGGTCCTCGCGTTGGAGCAAACATGCCGGGAGAGGAGAACATATCTCCTTGTGGGGATTTAGAGTACATGTTTAAATAGGATGGGGTATTGTCAAGGAATGGGTTGTTTGACACTAGACCTGAAGGAATAGTGTTAGAGATGGTGGGCCTTGTTGGCGTTTGTTGAGGAAATTGAGGAGGCATGCCTAACGTGCCTACTCCTGTGAGGAGATCTACTTGGCCAGAGTGGTATGGAGGATTGGAACTCCCCGTTTGCATGAACGGAGAATTTTGATTTGCTTGAGCAAGTTCTAACCCTCTCACTCTTTCTACTAACGTTGAAATGACTTCATTTGGTGAAGTCACGGTACTTTGCCTGAGCGGCGTTTGTTGTGTACCCTGGTGTTGTATAGGCATGTGATAGCCTGTCATGAACTGATTGCTATCTTGCCAAGTTTCTCCAAGAATATTTCCTGTAGAGGTATTTTCTTGAAAATGGGTCTCCCGGGTTGTACTTGTAAACCTCCTATAGGTGGGTACATACCCCGTGAGCGTTGTTCACTCCTAGGATAAGGTATTGATTGTCCATCGTCTAAGACTGTGTATGGATCTGATTGTCTACTAATATGTGGTCTCGAGTAACATTTGAGGAGATGAACCAGATTCTCCGTAGAACGCTCATATTGTTGGAACTCAAGGTTCTGTTTGTTGGGTTCGAGGGGGCCGATCTAACTCCTCGGCTCAAGAGACAAACTATATCCGGTTCTTGGGGTTTGAGTCGACAACCGATTAGTTGAATAGTTGTCACCCCATACCGAGAGCGATGAGGGTGATGATTCCCTATTCTGTTGGGCGTAGTATGCCTCAAGACCCAGGAGGGGTCTGCCATATGCGTCGAATCCCGACATATTCGGGGGGTATATGAATACCCGCAGAATAATGGGAAAGAGCGAAGGTGAAAGAGAGAAGATGAAACTTCTCAAAGAGAAGGTGAAATAATTGTTTGATTCACGTCGGGTTCACCAATTTTGTACGTCAGAAAAGTGACAGGCGAGCGTGAGAATCAACAAGTAACTCTTCCACGTACCCGACCTCCCGAGGTCGTGCCGAGACAGCCGGTGGGGGTAGAATATGCAGACAAACTAGTTAGGCAATCTAATGTCTTCGACACGCACTAGTGGAATTTGTGAATCTAAGGCTAAGAAGGCCCTTCTAACTTGGACTGGTGTGATAGATCGATCAGCGAGGATGACTGCTCGAAGGCTCCAATCAATATCGAGCTCTGGCGTGATTCGATCTATGGGTTGCGGAATACGTGGAAAATGACTCGGGATTGTTTTGTATATCTCCTGATAAGGTCATATGGCGGATATAGTTGATTCTATGGACGATTTTCTGGCCTAGTCCAGAATTCCCTAGCTTCGTTAGCCGCTATATCTAGTAAGGACAGTTGTTCGACGATGATAGGTGGAAGTGGAGTGGACTGAAATACTAGTGTGCGTAGGCTTGGTGTCTATATCTAACTCGACTTGTGGATTCGTTGGGTCATGGGACTGTGGATCACAACCATAGACTCTGGTTGTCATGCGGTCCTGTTATGGTCATACGCGAGATCAAGTTCTAATCCCTAGTATCCAGTAATCGTACGCCTTTTCAGCTTCTACGTTTAGAACCAACAGTTGTGCGATCTTCTCGTAATACCTTACAGCGTTTCGCAACCCGGATTCTTGTCGGTATCTATATCTACGAGGGTGTCTCCATGGTCTCTGGTCATGGAACTAAAGGATCACACTCGAATGTTTGTTCTCTTTCGAGCCCTTCTACAGTCATGTGGATATTTTCTAGGGTAATCTGTAGTTTGGCTGACTTGACCAAAACGCATGTGCTTGGTCGTCTTCTATGTTTAATCCTCTTAACTGTGAGCTGATCAGTTGTAGATCTGCGGTTGTTCGGAATACTTGTATCCTGAGATTTTGGTCTATGTCAACTATTGTTGTGGCTAGGTTTGGTTGAGGCACGATTGGCTCAAATATATATTCCCCGGCTCTCGAGGTCCCGTGATTGTCATACAAAACAAAATGTAATCTAACTGTAATGAAATAAATTCTAACTATGTGAAATAAATCTAACATATATAACCTTTATCTTTCTAAGAAATATTCTAACAATTCTAAGGAAAACAAACTATTTTAAGCGTATCTAGAAATAATAACTAAACAATAATTTAAAACAGACAAGATAACCGAGTGTGGTTATTTGCCTGTGCAATTTGTAGAATTATTCTAAATAAATAAGATAGCCTGTCTAATCTACCTGCAAGATTCTCGATCCTACCTCGTAAGTGAGGAGGAATCATAGTTTCGTAAACTATCAATCCCCACAGCCTTCCCGGCAATATCGAGAATATAATGAAATGAAATAAAGTGATTAACTACTCTATTTGATATAACCGACTAGAACTTTGAAATTTAAAACCTGGACTTTCAGTAACAAGCTGGCGAATCCGATGGTGTATGTGATCTCGCCCCTCGCATGATCTTCTCGTTTTTCGTGTTCACTGGATCCGTAAAAGCGTGTAATGCTAAAGACCGATAGGAGTAGATTTTGGGACAAGGACGGCTGTAACGAATGCATCGAGAATGCGAGTAGGAGAGGGATAGCGCAAGAGTACAGAGCTTGGCTTATGTGATTCCTAGCAGGATTTTACCGCGAGTCATGCAACGTGAAGTTGACCGTAACCTTTGACTATCCTATACGAAGAGCAAAACCTGCAACTTTAATGGCTTCCTAAGCTATTTTGTTCCAAAATAAAGACACTGCTTGCACAAGTTGGATATGTGGCTTACCAACAGCTGAATAAAGCTAACTGTATACAATGAATGAACTAAGAACTCTAAGTCACAAGAAACAAACTTACAACAAAAGGAATTCAGAGGCAAGCTTCTAACCGGATTGGATAAAGCAACAACACTGCCTGCACAAGATGGGTCTGTGGCTTACCAACATCTGAGCAATACTAAACGAAGTGTGAAGTAAACTATGCTATCAATCCTAAGCAAGCTTAACCAAAATACTAAAAAGGGAAGACTCTAACAAGGAAAATGGTGATCAAAACTCCAGCTCAAATTCTTCACACAAACTCAGCCAAAATTCAGACAATTTGCATATACACACACCATGCATTTATAGGAATTCAAACACCCAAGAATCAAAACCAAATTGAACTCCTAAACAATAAACAAAGGAAAAACACTGTTCCAGGGGACCAAAAACATTAATGCATGCTCAAGTCGGCAAAGAAAAGATGGTGAAACATGATATTTCACGCGGTCGCGCCAAAAGGGCGTTCGAAAACGTGCACAGACCGCCGCCCGAGAAAGGTGGCGGCACATAGACCGCCGCCTGCTATTCAGGCGGCGGTCACGAGACCGCCACCTGCAGGCGGCGGTTTGTCATCAAGGTTCGTGAGGCCGAGGAAAGAGGGAAAGAGGGGAAAAAAAAGGGCGCGGGGCTAAGCGGGGCATGCGGGATGTTAACGCATACTCCGAGGGCTTTTCCGGATCCCAAACACCTCATGAGGAGACTTGTATCATCATTGGGGCATTTATTACACCGCTCTGCAAAGATGCAGTACCTTACAATTTTGGGTACATGCAGCCTCACCAAATAGTCTTCCATCGTACTCCCATCACCTCCTCATCCAATCCTCTTTATCTACTCCACCCATATCCAATCCCCTTCTATCCACATCACCAATCAAGATAAAAACAAGAGGGTGTGGTGAATACCAAACATTCAACATCGACAATCTACCACCATCACGCAAATGACTCGGTAGGCCCGATGTCTATTCAAATAAATGACAAAAATGTGTTGGGATCAACCAATTTTATTCTTTTTAGGCATCTTATTGATGAGTATCTTGAGCCGTATGATTCCTCATGGCTTATTGACAATTCTATACCTTCTTGTTGCTCTGATGATAAGTATCTCATTCCTAGAAGGATAATGACTCGTATGGGATGCTCGGGGCAAGGAAAAGGTTCTACTGAGAGAAGGCATTCTTAAAACCCCACCGTTATCCCCAACCTTGATGGATGCGGAATAATATACCAACCACCTAGTAAAAGTATCTCGTGATGACTTAAGTTACACTTCAAAGTAACACCGAGGAGTTCATTGAAAACATTAATACGACTTCGTCTATAGCCAATACTAAGACCTCACCAACAATAATCTCTTCCTTGAAATAACTGTTCTTGCCATTAACATCACCCTAACATATCCAAACTCATTGATCGAACATCCTCCTCTTGAATCATTTCAAAATGATGAAGAAATTATGGAGTTCATGGGAACTTGCAATCATCTACCTACTGTGGATTGTAAAAAGGGTTTCCAAGTATGTCTAAACGATGATGCCTACTTTGGAGCATAGGAGCATCCCCTTTCCCTTCCACCCCAATCTAATATCCCTCATCCCACCTTCTCTTGTCACCTTGACAAGGAAGATCCCCTCATTGAATTCTTCCAAGAATCCCCAAATCCCAAAGATGATCTAGTCATCAATCAACTTCTCCTAGCTCCTAAATCTCTACAAGATGGCTCAACATCCGTAATCAAGGAAACCATCGATATCAACATCGACACAGAAGAAGAGCCCAATATTCTCAAACTGGGGGCATCTTTGTCTACAAAATAACAAGACATCTTAACCACACTCCTAAAATAATTTTCGACATATTCAAGTGGTCCTATGCGAATATGCTTGGTTTGATCCTTCTCTCATGGTTCACAATATTGTAGTGTGTAAAGATGCAAAGCCAGTCAAATAGAAGCTTCGAAAAATGCATCTAAAAGTTGCATTGCTTGTCAAAGAGGAATTGTAGAGGCTCCTTGATGTCAAGTTCATTTGAGCTATTGATTATTCTAAATGTATCTCCAATAGCGTCCCAGTAGACAAAAAGACTAGAGGCATTTGTATTTGTACTGATTTCCACAAAATCAATAAAGATTTCCCTAAATATGATTTTCCATTTCCAAATATTAATATGATTGTCGCTAAAACTAGGCATGAAATGTTATCTCTCATGAACGGATTCTCTGGTTATAATCAAATTAAAATTGCTAAAGAATATCAACATAAAACAACTTTTACTACACCTTGGGGCACATATTGTTATCGATTCATGCCCTTCGGACTCAAGAACACTTGGAGCCACCTATCAATGTGCCATGACTATCATTTTTCATGATATGATGCATGATATAGTTGAAGAATATGTTGACGACATTCTGGGAAAATCTAAAACTCGTGAGGAACATCCTGCAGTCCTCCGCCGAATCTTTAAATGACTTTGAGAATATAAAGTCTGTTTAAATCCCAAGAAATGTGTTTTCGGTGTCACATCTGGTAAACTCCTAGGGTTTATTATTTGCTTAAGAAAAATAAAAATTGATCTAGATAAAGTTAAAGCTGTAATTGAAATGCCTCCACCTAAAAATATCAAGTAGTTACGAAGCCTACAGGGAAAGATTCAAGCCATCAGAAGATTTATCTTCCATAGCTGGTAGACAAATGTCATCCATTCCACCATCTCTGAAAAGGGAACATAATTTCATTGGAACGAGGAATGTCAAGCCTCTTTTGATAAACTTAAGGAATATTTGATGCATCCTCTTATTTTAGTACCTCCTACTCAAGGAGTACCTCTTCTACTTTGTATATCAGATACACAAAACCCCTTGGGATCCATTCTTACACAACATGATAGTAAAGGAAAATAAGAGGCCATTTACTATCTAAGCCGGACATTAATTACATATGAGCTCAACTACACCCCTATGGAAAAAGGATGTTTAGCTATGGTCTTTGCATCCCAAAAGCTACGACATTACATGCTCAATAATACTACTAAGCTCATAGCTAAAGTCGATCCACTCAAATATTTACTTTCCAAATCATCTCTCACCAGACAGATGGCTAAATGGATCATGCTTCTCAATGAATTTGACATTGAATATGTTAATCAAAAAGTTATCAAAGGACAAGTACTAGTTGACCAATTGGTAGAAGCTCCAGTTTTTAATACTACACCACTCACCACATGGTTCCTAGATGAATCCATATGTACAATTGTAGAATCAGACATATGGACATTATACTTTGATGGCTCATTCACACATCATGGTTCAAGAGTATGTATCATGTTTATCACTCCTCAAGGCGACTTAATTCCTAAAGATTTTTGGCTTGATTTTCCTTGTACCAATAATATTGCTGAATATGAAGCACTTCTTGCTAGTTTAAAAATGGCTATTCAAAGTGGAATATTAAACATCTCAATGTATTTGGTGATTCATAACTAATCATTAAATAGGTCAATGATGAATATGCCACCAAGGATGATAAATTGATTCCTTATAAAATAATGGTCGATAGTTTCAAGACCTAATATCAATATATTCAATTTGAGCGAGTCCCTTAAATAAGTAACAAATCAGCAGATGCTATGACTACCATTTCCTCACTACTAGATATGCCTTCAGAAACATCTAATTCAAAATTTCTGATTAAGCCATTAACTATCCCCACTTATGATACAATTGAGTCAGAGATGGTTTGTGAGATCATTGGTCCTAATTCCCCCCACCACGACATCTACACCTATCTACATGACTATACCCTTCCACCTAATATCCCTCGCACCATCATAAATCATTCATCCAACGAGCCTCCCACTTCACTATCCTTGGTGACACCCTTTATCATAGAAGCTTTGACAAAACTCTGCTATGATGCTTAAATTCCCAAGAGGCCAAATCAACACTCCAGGAAGTTCACGCAGGGACTTGCGGTGCCCACACTAGTGGCCTGGCCCTCACCAAAAGCTACTATGGACAGGACTATTATTGGTCTAACATGGAAAAATATGCATGCTCCTATGTTCATAAATGTGTCCCCTGTCAAAAGCATGCTGACCTCATCCATGCACCATCACAAGCCTTATAACCCATCACTACCCCATGGCCCTTTTCTACTTAGGGTCTAGATCTCATGGGAAAATTAAATCCCACTTCATTTGATGGCCACAAATTCATTATCACAGCTACAAAATACTTCAAATATTGAGTCAAAGCCATGCCGCTCACTTATGTCAAAGGCAAGAAAATATCAAAATTTATCCTTAACCACATCATTTGCCACTATGGTGTCTTATCCACACAGATCACGAAAAATGAAAAATCCTTAAAAATAGAGATGTTCGTGAACTCTGTGAATAATTCTACATCAGGCTCAAAATCTCCACCCCATATTATCCACAGAGGTAATGACCAATCTAAAACATCCAACAAGACACTAAAATTCATCCTTGGAAAAATACTCAATCAAGCAGGACATGATTGGCATACACAAATATATCCTACCTTGTGGACCTACCGCACATCCATTTGAACTCCCAATTATGCAACTCAATATTCTCTTGTCTTTGACACTGAAGCAATTTTTCTCATAGAGATCGAAATCCCATCCCTATGCGTTTCCCTCCAACACTTTGTTAGAATGTGTTGTATATTTTGTATATTGTATACCTAGGAGTACTGTACACCTCTTCCACGAGCGTTAGTAGTTTTGGAATCCCTATTTTTCTGGGAGTATAGATATGCTATTTTTATCTATACGTATATATGGGTGGTGTCATAATCCATGAATTATGGGGAACCATTATGGGTGTTTATTAGCCCATGGTTTTGGTACCCATTGTATTGTAAAACCGCTTTGACAGTTTCTTATTGTTTTTCTTACAAATAGTTGGAGATGCAGTAGGGTAAAGAAGAACTTGGAAGTACATTATTGTATTGTAAATGGTTAAGTTAATGCAATAAGGAGAGAAGTTACTATGTTGGGTTTTTTCCTGAAAGGGTTTCCTAGGTTAAATCTTATGTTTTGTCATTTGTTTTCTTTGATTATCTTGAATATTCTATTCAGTATAACTTCTTGTTTATTAGTTTATCGATTGATTCTCTTCATCTCGCCACTATGGTGTCCCATCCACATTGATAATGGAAAATGACAAATCCTTCAAAAATCAAGATGTTCGTGAACTCTGTGAACAATTCTACATCAAGCTCAAATTATCCACAAGGCAATGGCCAATCTAAAACATCCAACAAGACACTAAAATGCATCCTTGGAAAAATAGTCAATCAAGTAGGACGTGATTGGCATACACAAATATATCCTACCTTATGGGCCTACTGTACATCCATCTGAACTCCCACCGACGTAACTCAATATTCTCTTGTCTTTGGTAGTGAAGCAATTTTGCTCATAGAGATAGAAATACCATCCCTATGCATTTCCCTCCAACACCTCATCGATGATGAAGAATACCGCATCCATCACCTATAAGAACTCGAGCTCCTCGATGAGAAACAACTCCAAGCCCTGGATCATCTTAAAGCTTATCAAAAAAACCTTTGCCGTCATTATAGAAAACATGTGAAAGATCGTAAATTTGAATTTGGTGACCTATTCCTCATGGAAAATCAACACAATACTAATGTTGATCGGGAAAAGAAAGGCACGTTCAAACCAAATTGGCTAGACCATATGTCATCATCGCTAAATTCAGCTCAGGTGCTTATAAGCTTACTATTTTGGAATAAGATGAGTTGGATGAACCTATGAACATCATGCATCTTTATCGCTTCTATGCTTAAATGTACAAAAATAAATAAAATAAAATAAAAAATTGTCCAATGGTGAAAACCACCTGCGATGGCGCTGGACAAGTACCATGGTGAAAACCGGTTTCCAGCGCTATGGTAAAATCCAATCCAATCATTTTTCTACTAGCACTCTATAACCCTTGGTACATGCACACTAGGGGCACACTACCCTCTTTTTATCCCTCGTATCCCTATCCACAATTTTCATCCTAATATGTCCTATCCACTATCTACATCCAGACTTCTTTTGATCCTCTCTATACCACATAGGATTTGTCATGATTGGGAATATCTCTCCCAATCCCAACTCAAGTTACATTACTCATGCTTCCTCCCCTCGGAAATATATTTCTAGGAGTCTCACACAACTTCCAAGAAATGCAACCCTTGTAAGATCCTAAGACTTTCATTTCTCTCCTTTCCCTCACCCTTAACATCCATCACTACTCCTTCCCTACCAATTTCCTTTTTCTCTACCATTCTGCTATGATCAACGTAATAATTATATTGTAAATATTTGTACAAAATTCAATACCAATTTCCATTTTACATACCATGTGTTACGTTACTAACATACACAAATTATATTTCCATCCATGTTTCAAACACATAGTCACTATCTCATCCATCATCCATAATACAATTATTCATATACATCGCATCATAAATAAACTCATAACTAAACCATCCACATATTCCCATGCCATCACAATACCAAGTACACAATATATATGATTTCATTTTTACCATCCATCATCAACACATATCATCAAAATCACAATAAAATAAATTTCCATCACATATCTATAAACATGTAAAAATCAACTACTCTAACTACACATCATTCATAATCTAGAAAAACAACATGATAATCCATCAAACATTAAACATTCTCAACATCATAATAACACATAATCATCATCACATTGCATCATCAATAATAGTGTAAACTATTACATCATATAAGCTAATCCATACACAGAACTCATATAGTCATCAACACAAACATCACTATCATCAACATACATCAAGGTACATAATCATACCAACCATCAACATGAAATTACATCATTTTTTACACATACATCATTTAATCCTAAAACACACATAATCTAAAACCATGATCCATCAACCAAACCATCATCATAATCACAAGACATCCACGGCCTAACATGAAACAAGATAGATCACAATAACATATATACTCCATATCTCATAAAAATAATAACATATATGCTAGTAAATGTGAGATAAATCCAAAAGCTTGTACTCATCTATCACCAAATGTAAAAATCATGTATATAACTAGCCATCAAAATGATTGATCTTCTATACATATAACAAGATTGTGACCATGCAAGGTCATCATAAAAAATTCTGAAATACATATATACAAATATATTGGCACTATGATGAGCTTCCTGTATCCTCCCTTGCTAGAGGGGGTTGTCATATAGTGGTTGTGCTCCCGGAAGATATGGATCGACTTGGACCCAATCCCCGGCTATATTATCTAAATAGCGAACATAATCGCTTGTAATCCATCACCATATCCTCATAATATCGTGGCTATCATGCTTGGTATTGCTTTGTAGTGATACTATACCGAGAGGCCCCATATGCCCTAATCTACGTGAGGTATCAGGTGCTTCCACTATCCCTCCCACACGGTGAACTACTCTATTCACCACTCTCCCCTACTCCTCCATCCAATGCCCCATATCTCGCCCTATATGCCTCCCAATCCACATAATATCTGTCACGACACCATATCACACGTTCCCAATCCTACTCTAACCGAGCTATCGTGACTCTAGCCAAGAAATATCTCTCTCACTCTCTCTCTCTACCCCACCACCAATATAAATCCATGAAAATATCTCATCCTCATTGTAATTCACACCCGTAGGTCGACTATATTTTCTTCTTGTGCCTTAGCCTCTCTCTCTAACATCTCTTTACGTGCCGTAAATCACCATCTCCACCATCTCTACCATCTGTCTCTCCATCTCCTCCTCATCCATTTCCCCACCCTTGATCACGAAGGCCCTACCACATGTGTCTACGTAGGAAGAATTGTCCGTAGTGGAAATGTCGTATCATCCTCCTCCATCACATCTATATCTGGCCTCTATACTAGGGACTTAATCTGGATGATTTCCTGATGGGCCACCCAAAATAATCACTGGTGGTGCCCTCTCGTGCCTCATCCTGCACCCATGGTCGTGGCCGAGGCATAACCCATGCCCGACCCTAGGGAAATTCTCTGTAAACCTATCATCGCCCATGTGCAAACCTCATCCCTCCTCTGGCGGTGTCAATCGATACATCTGGCCTAATCCTCACCCACCCCTTTACATACCCCGGAGCTACTCCTAGATCTTGATGCTAGTAGTGGTGCCCATACGGTGGCCTATACCTCATCCAAAATGGCTCTAGCTCATCGCCTCTAGAATCGTTACACCCAAACCTCTACCTCCCCGAGAAAACAAGTGGTCGACATACGTATAATGTCAAATGCCGCAATCGTGTCACGGCCGATCGAGTTCACCGTATATTATATAAGCACAAACATTAACTATATAATATGGTGAATGAATCCTCCCTAGATGGTGGTGATCTCCTCTGTCAACACTAAAATTTTCCTCCGTAATTTCTATTTCATTAATGTATGTATTAGAATATGATGTTGTTAAGTATAATTAGTAGTCTCGATAGAAGATAACGGCACCGTCGATGCGGACGGCGCCGCCAATAATGTGGAGTACGGTAATATCAAAGTACAATAGGAATGTTGTAAAAGTAAATATTTTTCGTAAGTGGTCCGAAGTAATGTTAAAATGTCAAAGTTTGGGTAATTAGAGAAGTAGGGTCTACATGATTAGGAATTAGAAATATTATATTGGTAATAAGGACAAGGAGTGAGGTCATAAATATTTTGTGTATTTTATTTGTAAAAAGTCTAAAAATGTGGAACCCATGTAAAATGATAAGGTTTATCTTATCTTAAAAGATAAGCTTACATGCGAGATAAGAGTTAAGGTATGGAATATGATTCGTCGAGTGGATTTCGATCCTATCTTAGAGATAAGATGGATAAGCCTGGAAGTTCTATAAATAGAGAGGCCACCCCCCTCATTTAGCATAGAAGGAAGTAGTGAGAAATATTGTAGGAAGTGTGCAAAGGAAGCCATCAGTTTAAAGGTGTGTTGAAGAAGCCATTAAGAGGTGTAATTGTAAAGTTTCTCCCATAGTCTTGGTGAAAGGCAAGTGAAGTCAAAACACTTGAAGTACCTCATGGGTGAGATTGTGATTTCATGTTAATATTATAATTTAATTTGATATTTCAGATTTGTTATCATCCCGTCTTATCATAGTCGATGGTATTCTTGTGTTATGTTGTTTTGTTTCAGATTACATCTACCAAACTAAAGGTGTGCATTAGTAAATAATCATAGCATGAGGATTTTCCGGTGAAGAATTATCATAGTGCCGGATTGGTGATGACATTTTGGTTCCGTTTAAAGGGACCATTCCTCGTTAAGTGGATTTTACGGAGAGATATTCCCACTTAGTCAAAAATCAATTGGAGGGTAACCTTGTTTTTACTTGTGCATAGTAGTTACCATGGTAAAGTCATTTTGCCATGAATAGTAGTTACCATAGTAAAGTCATTTTTGTTGGGAATAGTATTTACCATGATAAAGTTACTTTTTACCGTGAATAGTATTTACCGATAACTTCACTTTTTTACCGTGAATAGTGTTTACCCAGTAAAGTCAATTTTTACGCATGAGTAAGTCAAGTTTTACCATAGTTTACCGTGGTCATTTCTATTTTATTGTAGAAAGGTGTAAAGTCACTTTCTAGTATAGTGATTCTAATTATTTGTGCACATAAGTCTTATTGATTGTACTTGTGGGTTGGTATTTCACTGTGGTTACTTTTGAAAATGGGAAAGATTCTACTTTTTTCAGCTCAATCTAATGAAGATGCTTCTTCTTTCATTCAAGAGTTTAAGCGATCTTGTATTTGTAATGGCCTTATAAGAAGGGAAAAATGGACTGAATTTTTTCCTACCTTTTTGGATGGTTCAGCACTTAGGTGGTTTGAAACACTAGGTGATAATGTGAAAAATTCATGGGATTTATTAAGCGAAAGTTTTCTTGAAGAATTTGGTGAACAACGAAATATGCAGATCTCATGATCGAGATCACAAAGCTATCCCAAGGAGAGAAGGAGAAGATAATGGATTATCATGCTCGTGTTCTAGAGCTAAGGAGGAAGCTCGATGCCCGGATCCAGGAAGGAAGGATTAGCGGATGGGTTGATGAATGGCATGGATAATGCATCTGTAAGCACTTCATTCTTGGGATGAAGCCAGAGATCAGACAACGAGTGAAGTATGACCGCCCAACTACCATTGAACAAGCAAAGGAGATTGCAAGAAGGTAAGAAGAAAGCATGGAAGAGGAGCCCAAAGAAATTGTTGCTAAAGTAGAGCCTACACCAGCACCTTTGGTCCAGAATCCACAACCACTCGGTGAGCACAAATATTTCTCCTAGTACATCTACTGAGTATGAAGATTTGCTCAAAAAGATGGGTCAGTTAACTATTAATCTTCTTCAAGGAAAGGAATTTAGTTCTCAGGGAGGAGATAGAGGTCCAAAATAAATATTTTGAAGTTGTATGTTATGGTTGTTATAAAAGGGTCATTATAAGTATAATTGTCAGATAGAGCTTCTACATACAGTAAAGGAGATAATGATAAAGGAAAAGCACCTGTGAATTCTTTTGATGTAGTAGATAAGAGCAGAAATAATGAAGTAGATGTGTTTGTAACAAAAAGAAAGAAAGAAAAAGATAATCAAGATGGAAATGATCTTAAGAAGATGAAAGGAGAAACTAATAAGAAACATAGGAGAAGAAAGTTGGGTGTGCAGGATTTTCTGATTTCATAGGGGCAAGGACCATACTCCATCTTGGAAGATCTGTCCAAAAGGCCTGCAAATATTACATATGGTCAACTCTTGGCTATGTCTTCGAGAAAGGCGAGAGTTGCGAAGTGGACTCAATGCTCGATGAAGGAAGGAGGTTGAGGTCCCTATTTTAGAGGCAAGAGGCGGATCCCTATGCTCCACAAGATGAGGTATTATGTAATGGTATTTTAATTCATGATGTCTTAGTTGATGGCGGTGCTGCAGATTAATGTAATGACCGAGTCTCAGTAATGAATATGTTGGGTTTAAAAATTGATCGCCCTTGACACTTATGTTAAGGTCATTAAATAAAGGAAAAACTAAACAGAAGGTGTAGTTTCAAATGTGGCAATATCTGTTATGGGTGTTGTATGGTGGTAGACTTTAAGGTGATGAAAAATGGTCTTGTTGCATACCCAATCCTTTGGGAAGACCATGGCTAAGGAGAGTTCATGCAAGAAACTAATGGAATGAAGGTTTCATGACACTTGGAGGTGGTAGAGAGAGGGTGAAGATAAACGTGATCCCGCGACATCATAAGGCGAGAACTGTGGATTCAAGTGATGGCGATGATTAGACATCCTCTCAGATTAATCTAGTATCGGTGAAGTGGATGAAGATGAAGAAAGTGAGGTTGATATTTCAGTCATGGATATCCTTCGATCACACCAAATCATGACCCCATAAAGTTATCGAAGAAGAAGTTGATGATCGTCTCCAACAAATAAAGATTGGTGATCTTTGTGATGGAGAGTGAAGGAATCCTACCTCCATCTCTTTTGAAGGTACATACACCTATTCACTTTTGATTACAAGGAACTCCGTCAAGTAAGTTGGGTAGAACATTCTATTGAGCTGGTAGATGGTGTTAAGCCCATAAAACAAATGCCATATAGAATGAATCCTAATTTTTCTAAGACTGTAAAAGAAGAAATAGATAAGTTGCTTGATGCAGGATTCATATTTGCTGTGGAGAATTCAGAATGGGTTTCTCCCATTGTGATCTCAATAAAAAATAATGGGAAGCTACGCATTTGTGTTGATTACAGGAAGCTCAATAAGGCAACAAAGAAGGATCATTACCCTCTTCCATTTTCAGATCAGATCTTGGACGAAGTAGCTGGCCAGGAGTGCTATAGTTTTGTTGATGGATATAGCGGCTACAACCAAGTTCGTATAGCAGAGAAAGATCAGCTGAAGACCACGTTCACCACTCTTTGGGAACATTTGCTTATAGAGTTATGCCTTTTGGGTAGTGTAATGCTCAAAGCAACATTCCAACGTTTGATGAATAGGGTGTTCGAACCCTACATTGGGACCTTCATCAGAGTATTTCTGGATGATTTTTGCATATATGGGAGCAAGTTGGACCACCTGCACCAGATGGAGACAGAATTTCAAAGGTTAGATGAAGCACAAGCCTCACTAAACCCTACAAAGTGTGTCTTTGGATGTTCTAAAGGCGTTTTGTTAGGGCATGTTGTATCCAGAGATGGTATTGGTACTGATCCTGATAAAGTTTCAAAAATCAAAGATTTACCATTTCCTATTAATAGAAGTAAGTTGAGATCATTTTTAGGCCATGTGGGTTACTATAGAAGGTTCATCAAGAATTTCTCAAAGATTATGACCACTAACTAACCAGTTCTTGAAGAAGGATGTTACTTATGAACCGGGAAATAAGGCGCATGAAGCTTTTGGACAATGAAGGAAGCCTGGTGTCTTCATCATTTTGAAGAATCAGTTGGAGCAAGCCATTCATTGTGTACACTGATGCCTCAGATGCAGCACTAGGAAGTACTTTGAGCCAAAAGGATGAAAATGGGAATGAACATCCAATTTACTTTGGGAGCAGACAAATGAGTAGTGCTGAGGTAAATTATACTGTAACTGAAAAAGAGGCTCTGGCTATCATTTTTGCTGTAAAGAAGTTTAGAAATTACTTGCTAGGGCAAAAATTTCTAGTTGTAACAGATCATCAGGCTCTAAAATATATTGTAAATAAGCCTAACCCATCAGGGAGGATAGCAAGATGGATAATTTTGCTACAAGAATTTGAATTTGATATTATAGATAGGCCAGGAAAGAAGCATGTCAATGCAGATGCACTCTCTCGAGCCTATGATGGTTTAGGATCATCTTGTGATGATGATGATTTCCCCGATGCAGCCTTGTTATCCCTTGACACAATCCCTAGTGAATACATAGATATTTGGAATTATCTGAATGAATTCAAGTTTCCTGATGGTGCCAATGCAAAGACTAAGAGAAAGATTACTCAAGCCAGTCATCCATATTCTATTCTGCATGGAGTATTATTTCGAATAGGACCTGATGGACAGTACAAGAGGGCAGTTGGACGTGATCAAGGGAAGGAGCTGCTAGAAGAATTCCACAATGGTACATGTGGAGGGTACTTCTCTACGGACAACTTCAGCAAGAGAAGGATCTTGGATGCGAGTTATCACTCGCCCACTCTTTTTAAAGATTGTTATAATTATTGTAAGACATGTGATATTTCGGACACATGGTAACCGTAAGACTTCATCAACTCCATTATGCCCTATTCTTCGACTTGGTCCCTTTGAAAAGTGGGGAATAGACATTGTAGGTCCACTTCCAACTACATCACGCCAAAATAAGTATATTGTAGTTGCCACATGTTATTTAACCAAGTGGGTTGAAGCTAGGCCATTGGCGGCTTCATGGATGAAGTGGCAAGGTTCATATATGAACGCATTGTCACTAGATTTGGTTGTCCATTAGAAATTGTAACGCAGATCAAGGAAGCCACTTCATTAATGAGGTGGTAGAAGCCCTAGTCAATAAGTTTTATATTAAGCATGGAAAGCAACAACATACAAGCCAAGCACAAATGGACAAGGTGGAACGAACAAATTTTGTATTATGTCAAATTCTAGCAAAAGATGCAGCCTTGCAGGTACATAAATGGGATAAAAGGATTCATGCAGCATTGTGGGCATATAGGGCAACATCAAAGTCAGCAACATGATACTCCCCATTTCAATTGGCCTATGGCATTGATCTAGTTCTTCCTATTGAGTTTGATATTCCCCCGTGAGAGTTATGAAAATGAAAGGATGGATGAAAGTGATTGAGAAAAGAAAGGTTGGTACATCTTCATTTGCTAGAGGAAATGAGGGAAATAGCAAACGATATAAGCCATAAGAAGAAAATGAAGCGAGAAGGAATACTTTGATCAAAAGATCCGTTGGTCTCAATTTCATGTGAATGACTTGGTTCTAGTATATGATTCGAGATACAAAAAGAGAAAGACAGAGAAAATTTCTTCCAAAATGGATGGGGCCCTACAAAATAGCAGCTCATGCATAAAAATGGTAATGTACTGTGCATTTGGAGGAATTGGATGGCACTCCCATTACGAAATGGGTCAACCACAACAAATTGAAGATTTTCCAAGCACAGAATAGTCTACTCGAGGACGGAGTAGAAGCTAGGAAGGGGAAGATGTCAACACTAAAATTTTCCTCCGTAATTTCTATTTCATTAATGTATGTATTAGGAATATGATGTTGTTAAGTATAATTAGTAGTAGCGTCTGATAGAAGATAACGGCGCCACAAGATGGTGCCGCCAATAATGTGGAGTACGATGTAGATACCAAAGTACAATAGGAATGTTGTAAAAAGTAAATATTTGTTGTAAGTGGTCCGTAATGTTAAAATGTCAAATTTTGGGTAATTAGAGAAGTAGGGTCTACATGATTAGGAATTAGAAATATTATATTGGTAATAAGGACAAGGAGTGAGGTCATAAATATTTTGTGTATTTTATTTGTAAAAAGTCTAAAAATGTGGAACCCATGTAAAATGATAAGGTTTATCTTATCTTAAAAGATAAGCTTACATGTATAGATAAGAGTTAAGGTATGGAATATGATTTGTCGAGTGGATTTCTTATCCTATCTTAGAGATAAGATGGATCTGGAAGTTCTATAAACAGAGAGGCCACCCCCTCATTTAGCATAGAAGGAAGTAGTGAGAAATATTGTAGGAAGTGTGCAAAGGAAGCCATCAATTTAAAGGTGTGTTGAAGAAGCCATTAAGAGGTGTAATTGTAAAGTTTCTCCCATAGTCTTGGTGAAAGGCAAGTGAAGTCAAAACACTTGAAGTACCTCATGGGTGAGATTATATGATTTCATGTTAATATTATATTTTACTTTGATATTTCAGATTTGTCATCATTTCGTCTTATCATAGTCGATGGTATTCTTGTGTTATGTTGTTGTTTGTTTCCAGATTACATCCACCAAACTAAAGGCTGTGCATTAGTAAATAATCATAGCATGAGGAGTTCGGTGAAGAATTATCATAGTGCCGGATTGGTGATGACACCTCCCATATCGGTATGGCCTTCATGTGATATCCCCAAGCTCTAACTCATCAATTTGGCACCGATACCAAATCAACTCTCCCGGATGTTCCCATCTCCCCCTCGTCATCCGCCACCCATAAATAGATGACTCCCCCACTTTCCACACTCTCTAATCCCGATCGACCTCCTAACAACTATATGGTTGTAACTCCATACCTATAATAAAGTCCCTGCATTGATGCTCTCTCCAACATAAACTACCCTATGCAAATCTCGATATAACCACACCAACACTGCTGGAGCCCATGCAAATATAGTCTCCTGCTGCCACATAACATGTACCACTCTCACCAAGACAATGCTAAACCACCTACCCCCACCAACCAAAAACTAATCAATGAACATAGTAATAAGGGCACCCAATCCATCAACCCCTCCCGAAAATATAGCCCAAGGTCATTTCTCATCCCATCTAGCGGTGCATCCTCTATATACATCAAGAGTCTTTCAGTCCCTCAACCTCGCTCTCTACCGACTATCGACTCACCCTCTCTTCGACAAATGATAGATGCAATAGACATCCTCTAATGTCACTGTCATCTCTCCTATCGCCACCAAAATGTACTGGTCTCTCGAGTGCCATCGCTCCACCAAGGCTATCAATAAGGCCCAATCTACTCGCATGACCGGCATCCTCGCTATGTGGAGTAATCCCAACACATGTAATAACGATGCCTCATCCTCCTCGGCCTCCACATCGACACCTCCTAGAAAATGTCGTAAAGCTGCCGATCGACAATGTCTCACCTGGATAGGAGCCAACACCACCTACACCCATCCATATAAAACATATTAGTACTTACATCTAATCACTAGCACACACACCTCTCTCACCCCCTTCTACTTTCATCTAAAGCTGTCGAAGTTTCTAGTTTTACGTAAACACGCTACTTCTCTACCCATATGCGCCATTTTAATCTTAATGCACCATTTTATACAATATACACACTAAAACAACCCTACCATCCATATGCGAAACTATCTTCCTACATGCGCCATTATATATCATATATGCACCGATTTATACTATATGAGATTATTTATACATAACCACCCCCTAGTCCTTATACACGCTACTATAAGCATCATACATGCTAACCCTTATCAAAGGTGCTCTGATATATCCCATTGACACCTAAAAGTGCTAAAACATACCACCCCATCTAAATATCATACCTGCGCTTACTTTATCACATATCCGCGCTACAATATAACCTAAATGCACTAAACCTAAATAAACGCGCCAAACCTTCCCCTATCCACCCAAAAATGTGCCATTTCACGTTATTTCGACTTCCTCAACCCACACATGCCACTTTTTAGCCCATACGCACCATTTTACGACCCATATGTGCTAAAACATGTGCCTAGCAACAATTTTAGCCCTAAAATCACCTAAAAATCTCGAAAAATGTAAAATAATACATGAAATAAATTATAAAATCACTTACCGGTTGTCCCGCCTCATCTCATCGCTGAAACTCTCTCAAGGTCCGCCCAATGGTCGCAATACTATCAAACCTTTCGAGAGCCGTTCTTTCACCTCATGTATCTGTTTTCCCTCCGTTTCTTTCTACCCTTATTAAATTCTCTCTTCTATCACCCTAATTGCAAAATTCAAAAAATCTTAAAAATTCAAAAATCTAAAAAAAAATCTAAAAATCTAAAAATTAAAAAAATCTAAAATAAAAAAAAAAAAATAAAAAAATCTAAAAAAAAAAAAAAAAAAAAAAATCTAAAAAATCTAAAAAGCTAAAACAAAAAATCTAAAAATTCAAAAAATTGAAAAAATAAAAATAAAATTCAAAATATCTAAAAATTCAATAAATCTAAAAAATTCAAAAATTTCATCAAAAAATTAAAAGACTACAAATACACTATGTTTGCTTGCATATTTGCTATTTATCTATATTTTTATTTCGGCCGATGATATGAGGCCACTTTTTCTTTTTTGTTAACACTTGGTTGATGATATGAGGCCACTTTCATTGGTCCAATGATATGAGGACCCTCTTTTTTACATTAATTTATCCAATGATATGAGGACAGGGGCATCTAGCAATTAAAACATCATGGTCCTTATACCTTGGTGCATCTTGCTTTATGCCACATTGATCACAACCGCTAATGATGATTTAATGGACACAATATGCCAACACATCCCCTTATCATACATACCATCTCATCAACATCCAATCCAATCAATCTTTTACCAATCTACCCCATCATTCATCCAAATCCAACATCTTTTAATCACCCATGACTGGGGCATCCTAAGAATCCCACATCTTTTATACACTCTTGGTAGGGCATTCCCAAAAATCTACATCCAAAATCATAAAGCATCACCCTTGACATACACCGTTTCCTAGGTACCAATCTCTTCCCACTCTCTATTTCTTTTCACCCCTCTAATTTCTTCTAAATTCCTCCTTTTCCTCGAAATTCCTACTTCTCCTAACCTTCTCTCATTTCCTCTAATTTTCTTCCTTCTTCCCCTCTTCTCTCCTCACCTCTCATTCTCTACCTTTCCTTCTCTAATCCTCCCCCCTCCACTAACTTGAATCCCTTCTCTTTTCAAGTGGTTACCCAACTCGTTCCTCCCCACCTAACCCCTCGAGGGGATATTATATCACCATCCGTTCTTCCTTCTTCTTTGAATTGTCACGCTACACAATAACACTTCAAAGAGGGGCAAAATGTAGAGATGTAAAATGTCGACATGGTATTCTAACAAATAATTCACCTATTTTATAATAGCCATTTATCCTCACCAACAACCCTATAATAATTACTTTAATTAATTATTATAACATATATATAACCATGCTCCAATTTATATATTACATAAGCCCCATTCACACCCTTAGAAATATTAATACATTATTAATATTTCATTCATTACACTAAATAACCCTCATTAACTATTTTCCACTAATTTAAAAATACTCACCCACCTACCACCTACCCTATACCTATTCTATGCCTAGCCTCTCCATCTAATCACCCCCACTAAATGTAATTAATCTCACCTAATCACAACTTAAATGCCCCTCCAAATCTAGAGGCTTCTAATTCTAGAAACCTCTCCATCTTTCCCTCTTCTTTTCAAATATTCAAATAAAATACACTATTCTATTGAATTTTAAATTCAATAGAGAATTCTCATGAAATCTAGAATTTTCTACATCCTCCCCTCTCATCCATTTTCAACCCTTGATTCAATCCACCATGGAAAGATCTTAGCCATTGATTTCTACCTCCTCCAACTATAAATAGAGGTGCCACCCTCCATGGAAAGCACCTTAGAAATTTGCAAGTATATGCGCTTGATTCTCAAGCTATCCAAGCAATCTTCATAGAAATCTATCAAGCTCAATCAAGCCATTGATCAAGGGGAGGTGTTGCCAATTTTTTTCCAAAAATATGAAGCATCCATTACATTCATCTAATCAAGAAAATTAAAGGAGAAAATCAAATCATCAAGGGAGGATAATTCTACTTGTAGGTAAGTACAAGTAAAGTGATTTCCCTCCCCTTCATCTTTTTCAATAAGAGGTAGTTTATTAGTTGTGTTAGATTTTGTATTGGTTTGATTCCATAATCATATCATTTGTGCATTTCTAACACAAAGTTTCATTTACACCTTCCGTATTTTACATATCTTTTTCTTACTTTTAAAAAGTTTAAAGTTCAAGCATTATATACATTTTGAGTTATAGCTTAGTTTTTATCATAGATATTGAGTACACTCTATGTTGTAGGTTTCATCATTGAGTATGACAACACCAACACAAAAATAAACATTATCGAGTGAAGAAAATGTGTATGGGCACACTCAGGTATGTTTTTCCTATAAGCATGCAATTTTCAATTACAAACTTAGACAGGGAAAATGTAGACACTAAAATATGGTAATTTGTCCATTTATAATGCCCCATTTGACTATGTTCTATTGCTTAAAACAAATGACCAAGTTAAAAATCCAATCAATTCACCTCTCTAACTATTTCATGACTTGTTTATCTCTACACTCTTCTCTTCCATTGATTTTAGGAATATTATTTGATCAAAGTATTAAAAAATTCTATGTTTTATGTCTAAACTTATTATTTTACTTTTATCCTTCTATTTCGAGGATTGTACAAATGGGTTAGGGTGAGGGTCTAATCTTGAAAAACTTGTACAATCCCCTCTTCAATTTATCTAACTTTGTTTTTAATTTGAATATCTTATTTGTTTCATCTTCGTAGGTCAACCCTATCAGAATATTTCACCTACACGAAGGCTATAAGAAATTCATTATCACTTTGTATTTCTCACCCGATACTCTTACAAGATCCTGTTGTGAATATCATTCTAAAAGAACTTGAGGTCCCTAAATCTACCCAAATCAATTGAACATTAAGTAGAGCAGTCCCTACTACATGTTTGAAGAACTTGACTAGGTCAAAGAGTATATCTTTCTCCATTTATAAGCATGCAAAGGTCATAGAGCCATGTCTTATCAAGAGAAAAGTCACTTGAATCATTGTTACTGATGTTTTAAGGATAAAATGATTAGGTCACATAGATAAGGCTCACCACATCACACTACTATCATGTTAAGTACATTATATACTATATAGTTAGCCCACAATCTTGGTGTTAAGAGACATGGAGAACCCCTAGGGGTTGGTTATTTGATCACACTTTTACAAGCATCTAAGAGAACTACATGAGGGTTACTCCCAAAACATGAGCATATAATGCAAATTTGAATTGGTCAAGTAGTTAGGAGTTTGAATGCCAAAGGTATTCCAAACTTACCACACACACATGTTTCCTCTTTTGGTTTGTTAATGCTTGGTGAAGGCTTCTACATGTTTATAGGGTTTTCAATTTCTTATTGATGATTACAAGTCATCTCAAAGTAGTGTGAGAAAAATCAACATACAACAAAGTTTATTTCTAAACAATCAAAGTACACATGAAGTTTTGGATCTTGAGTGTTAAAGAGTCTAATACCATACATATCTAGGTCAAGACTATACAAATTTAGTCTAAATCATAACTTTATATGCAGATCCTGCCTCGCTCAATTTATAATTCCAAAGTAAACACCGAAGCATCTTTAGTCTTTGATTTACTTGTTTCACCATCCATCGCATCCAGATCCTCCCTACTTTACTCTATTAAGCTAATCTTCTTTCTTCTCTTATCTATTTGAGCGATTACTTATCATTTATCAATCATTATAAGTATAACAACATTATTCAAATTGTGAATGGTTAATATTTGAAGTTAATTGATGAAAATAGTACCTGTTACAAACCATTACACCATCTTTATTGTTGTTGTGCACTTCCACAACATAAAATTTAAGTAAGGTGTAAAAAAGGAGTAATTTATTACTCTAATTGATATGAGTATTTTAGTAAGTGATCAAGCAATGTAATGAGAAGAGAAATTATTTCAATTGGAATGAGGATTGAATAGGGTATATAAATCAAGCTTAAAATAGGTGCACAAATTCATGATTTAAGTGATTGAGTCAACGCTAACATTATCAAGTGAAAAATTTCCAAATTTAGGTGTCTACAATCCACCATCCCCTTGAGGTAGGAAATGAAATTAGATTTCTTAAAGAAAATATATACCTGAGTGTGTAAACACACTTTATCTTTTGTTGATATGCTTGAATGCTTTCAATCTCCCAAATTGAAACATACAACATAAAGTGTAATTAATATCCATATAGAAATAATTAAATTTTAACTCGAATTGAAATTGAACATGAATCTTGAAACTTTAAATTGAACTTGTATTTTACCACCAAAATCTGTAATTAGATGTCAAAATCTTCTCGGGATAGTGACATATGATGGTTATGTCATTTGTTAGATTTTTTTGGAATTGAAGTTATGTGAATGATTTATAGTTTTACCTATAATGGTGTCTCTCGTAACCTATCCCATTATATTTTGTAATCTACTTTATTTCACCAAGTTTCTAGGACAAGGAGGGTACGAGATGGGAGGCACATTTCTAAAACATATTATTTTGGAGGTAAATTTTTAGGGTATGGAAGGGGATGACTATTAAAAATAAGGGAGAATTAAAAAATATAGGAACTTTCTAATATTCATACGATAATATTGACCAAGAATTCATCATATACATTATAGTACTTTATTTATATAACATTAGAGCGAATTAAGATTTCACATAATATTCAATGTGAATATATATAATAATTACACCATGATTTATGTAAGGGAGAGTTCAACACAAGTAATTTACATAATTACATGTATAAAATACAATGGTCAACAAGATTTTCCCAAAATGATTGCATATCCATAACACATTCAAATTCACCATTGCATAAAATATTGTAATATAGAAATAGAAGCAATGCATAACAATAATAATATTACATTAATTGAGTAGTAAAAACATTGAAAAATTAATGCCAAAACATATACCATATATTGGTTTATTCCAAAAATGATTTAAAAAGGGAATAAGAGCACCTAGATCACATGTTTAATTGTGTAATATGCACATAAATGACATGAATGTTTAAGCCTAATATTCACCAAAGAGAGTTATTTCTTCCCACATTTTTTCATATGATAATAATGGAGAAACATATATAACCATTCACAATCTTCATTTTCTCTCTTCAATATCATACATCAAGACCTTTTGAACCCATAAAAATGGGGCTTAAAAATGCTACATGGTGAATGGAACTGTCTTAATTTGTAAAGAATAAAACCATCCACCCAACCTCCCATTTGCATGACATTGTGTGTCTATTCATTAATGTTTTCTCTATTTAATATCTCACTTAAGTTGGACCTTAAAATTATTTTCATTCAATTGGAATCCATTCCATGTTGATGGAAAATTATCTGTTGTAGGGGAGTCATAACTCATGAAACTATACAATTTTTATTAGTTTTTTTAAGAATTGTGTATTTGTCATGATGTAGGGAGGAATCTCCATCTCTGGTACACCTAGGGGAATTATATAAGTCCCTTATCTATACAAAGGATGAATAGCGATACCTTTTTTCTGTGCTAAAAATGGTATCCTCAAACTATTTCATTAAAAATTATTATTTGGGACATCCAGGGAAGTTTCCTACTCATCTCTGCATCCCTAAAACATCCTCTATAAGGGATTACCCTACGAAATAGGGGATACATCCCCAAGGTACAATGGTAATCTATGATTATATCCATGTACTTGATTTGCATAGATATTCTTGCGATAACCCCATTAAATGCCCATTCTTTTGAGGCAAGTGAGATAGAATATAAATCTCTTAGCTCACAAGAATTGAATTGTGTTCATGTTAGATACATCGGATAATCATCATTAGAACATTTAATTTTGGCTTGTCTTTGAAGTTTTTTAGATTAGGAAGTTTTAATCTTGAACTGATTAGGATTGATTCATACCTATGTGGGGACTATCCTATATTGCATTTCTCCTTTAAAGGTATATAATAAATCTTGTAGTGCTTTGAATTTATTTTGCAAGTATGCTCTTGAAAGTGCAAGGTAGGTAGATAAGTGAATTGGATTTTCTTATATAGGATTTCATAGGTAAGTTTCACTTTAAGACTAACCCATAAAATATATCATATTAAAAAAGTAACCATTGCATGGTTGGGAGTAAAATTATCGCTTTGGACCAAACCTTTGATGGTTCGGTCCTAAATTGCACTATATGTAGTAAAACATAAAAATATGAATACATGTATCTCTTTGATTGGTCTAGTTGTGATAAAGGATGAACTAGATGGAACTATTCTTGAGATGTTTTGTCAATGATTATGGAATTACACTATATATAGGGATGGAACTATTTTTGAAGGGAAATACTTTTTGGCAGTTTTTTCATATTGGATGATTTATTATGGGTTACAAATTTGACTCTGTAACTTCCAAAACACATGAAATTGATTAGTATACGCTTCTATATAAAATATTAGGTCTCAAAAATGTGTAAAACATTGTAAAATCATCCACCTTAACCCAAAATCTTAATCCAAATGATTAGTGGTTATGTTGAAGTGCAATCCGTACATCTCCCACATTAGCACTAATCCAAAGAGGCTTAAAATTTTATATTGTTATCTACTCAGAGATGCAACATACTACTACATGGATGTAACTATATTTCATAATTTGAATACTTGATAATTACTTTGAATTAAGATGGCCTTCTTATGCTTGACTTGGATTTGTGGGCTTTTGATTTGGGGAGATTAATAATTAGACACGGTTTATGGTGCTTCACACCTATGTAAGCAATACTCCTAATGTTAGATCTTACTTTAAAACATTTTAGGAGAATTTTCTTACCTTTTGAGTGATTTGTACTTTAAGGATCTCTCGAAAGTGTTAGGTGAGTAAACAAGTGTATTATACTTGCTTATATAGGGTTATGTGGATATAAACATAAAGACTAATCCATAATTGAAATTCTTGCCGATAAAGGATACATAAATTGGAAAATTGACCATTGGGTAGTCTAGGATGGAACCATTATGCCCAAGATGAAAACCTATTAGATAGTTTGGTCTATAAGTGAAATACGGTAATGTGAATCTATATGCACAATAGTTAGGAGTAATATACTACTTGTGATTGATATGACCATTTTGTAAGTGATTGAGTGGTGTAATAAGGACAAGTCTTGTAATATGACTAAATAAGGACTAGGATATATCAATTAAGCTCGTAATAGGTGACGAAGTTGTAATTTAATGGATTAAGTCAATAATGACATTATCAGTGATAAATTATGAAATGTAGGTGTCTATACATGTGATTAGAACATGAATGACCAAAGATGTTTATTTAGGGACCATTAGAGACCATGCGTATAGCTTGGAAAAATATATTTGTTTTATCAATAGCTGGAGGTGAAGAATTTATTTTATATTATACAATACCATGTCACCATTTGGATGGCTTGGGCCTTTTAGTAAGGTGATATGGGGTGTAGTGATACATGGAAGACACTATCTATAACCTTATTTACCTATGCTTTTAAAATTTTGAGCTAAAGAATTTTTTTATATCTTATAATTCCATTACACACTCTTGAGAGATTGAATTATATCTTATAGTACATTTAAGTATGGTGGCGGGGCATGGCATACACTATCCATACCCTTATTTTCCTCTACTTTCAAACACATTCAACACCATACCCTCTATGGATTTTTTTCAATGATTAAAGTAAGTGCATAGATGTGTACATTCATTCCAAATAGTTCATTTATTTCTTCCCTTTTTGTCTAAGTGTTTTAAATATGATGATCATTTACATTTTTTTTTCTTATTTTTAGCCATAAAATACTTATAAAACTTTAACTTGTTAGTCTCTTCCAATTTGGAGATTTAAAATATGACCATCATTATATACTATGCATAAGTTATATATATATATATATATATATATATATATATATATATATATATATATATATATATATATATATATATATATATATATATATATATATATATCATTATAATAAATCAAGGTTACTTTTTTTAATAACTTTTAAAAAATAAACATGGATGCTTCCCTTAAAGTCCCATTCTAGGGTGGGTTGCAGTAGTATATATGTAATGGATTTCAAAAATTTCTGATGTGCACGAAAATGTACATATATTGTGAGTATGGAGATTTATCATACCTCACTTCCATTATTGCCATCTCTATTGCACCTTTTTTGTGTGATTGCTCTAATAATTCTTATTGGTGACTTAGGTGAGTTTCCTCCTCTCAAATATATACCAATGTATGCCAAAAGTTCTTATGGATCAACCCTATGGAAAAGCTTTCTCAATTCAATCACATTGCTTACAATATTTTTCCAACAAGGATCTGACCCAACATAGGCCTCTTTTTGGAAGCTTCCACTTAATATGAAACAAAAGGCTTGTTTTAAGGATTAGGAAACCCTCATGTATCATCTAGATGATTTTTGTTACTAGAAGAAATAATTGAGTTTCATTTCTCCCTCACTTGTTCATAAAAATGGTCTAGTTTACCACCATAGTAAGGAAATGTTAAAGTCAATGAATGTACATGTGACATAAAGAAATGAATAGTATACAAGGAATAAGTACTTTTCCAAGCTAGAATATGTTCAAATTCAACAAAAATTATTCTATATAGGGGTCAATGGGATATGATTATCACCAACTTATGGGTTGAAGTTATGCTTTTCAACGATGTAATTGCTAAAATTGTATCTATCGTCTATAAAAATGGTGCAAAATCTCCAGAGATAATTTTTATTTTGGTTACCAAGCCCAATAAATATGTTGGTACCTCCTAAAATATCCATGCCTCTCTTGATGTGTCAGCCTCCTTGTTTACCAGAGGAAGCCATAGGAATATCCCTCATAGACTATAACTATTTACAAAGTATAAGGGTTAACATACCCAAATCAACTATTGGTATTGGGGGTACCGAATGTCAAGACCATTTACAAATATCTCTTGATTTCAATGCTTACAAGATTTGCATATAGCCCTACCATTTTATTTTGAATATTTCACCAAAATGAATCTCAACCCTTTTTTTTTAATCAAGAAGAAAGAAGCGAAAATACTTCATTCAACCACCTTCACATCTCATTCCTTTAGCTTATAATCCAAACCGCCCTAATAATTTCTTCACATCTTTTATCAATGTCTCCATTGTTTCGTTTGAGTGTAATGGCTAATTATACTAGAAGGAATCTCACTTGAGGGTAGAGATTTTTCAGCCATTGTCTGTGTTTGGCGATGATTTTTTCCCAACAACATTCTAATGAGATATTTTTCACCGAAAACAAGACATTTGTTTGATAGATTCCCTTATATATGAAAAATGTTAGGACTTGAGATTTGTTAGGTGTAGCTTAGATGAGTGATTAACAGTTTTAGAGGGATTTTGAGCTGAAATTATTTGCCACAAAAGCCAAGTCTAGATTGTTATTCTTGTGAAGTGAGACTACCATTGTTGATGATTGTGTGGGGTAAGTGAGGTCATAATAAGGATATATGATCTAAAAAATATGTGTGCAAAGGAATACACATATTGTGTTTGATGTTGTTGTGAGAGTTATGTATTTAATGATGCGAGATCAAAGTTAGTTGATTGAGGAGGCATTGTAGATTGTGATCACAAAGTTGAGTCATTGATCCAATCAACATAAAATCAAGTAGTATGTAGGGGATTAAACAATACACTAAGTTGAATGTGCAAAAGTCTATAATAGATCAAGGTATATCCAAAACCAACAAGGATTAACCACGTTGAGATCAAGAGGGTAGTTGAATCAAGGGTTAAGTCATATAAATACCATATTGTGTTTGTAATGATGATTACCTTGTTGCACATGACAAGTTTAAAGAAGAGAAGTTTAAAGTAGCTAGATTTGGTGATGTCAAAGTGTGGTATTTAATGAGATGTTGTATCATGAAATATCACAATTGCAACTTACAAAATATATTGATGTCCTCATAGAGCATTAATAACATTTTACCCAATATAACCACCGAGTGCCCAATGTGATCAATTCACCTTTTCTATCATGCCACCATCTTGTGTCAAAATAGGAGTGTTAAAACATGGCATGGAAATGAACAAATAACTATGAATAAGGTAATTTATGTAAATGTTATATTGATAAGTATAATGGCATATGTGTTTGTAAAATTTGGAAACATGTGATATTTTTGAAAAAATCCCTAAAAGGTATGTGGTCTCATGGTGTAATTTTTGCATGATATACAAGGCATAAAAATTCTCCAAAGTATTATGAAGAAGGTAATTTTGTAGATGTTTTAGTTGTAAGTTTCTGTGAGATATGTCTGTAAAATGTGGAAGCATGTGAACTGTTTGACAAAATACATGAAAGGTATATGGTCTCATGGACTGAAATTTCACAGGATATGCAAAAAAATGGGTCGGTCTATGGAACATACCTTGACCATATAAGATTCAATTTTGTTTTAATATCATATGAAGGCTTAACAGATTTGAGTTGTAAATACTTCAATGACATGAGTTCCTCTTGTAGAATTATGTCTAGATTTGATCGGTATGCCTACATGGTTGAAATTCTTATTTGTGCTTCCTCACTCACCGCTATTTGGAACTCATTCATGGAAAGTTTCTTGTTTGAAGTTCTAATGTTGGTATTTCATAAGTCAACATATCAATATATAATCTTAATTGTGAAAGAATGGGGTGTGGCGATGAAGTTGGGAGTTTGTTCGAGAAGTAAGAATAACATGAGTTCTACACTGGTACCAGGGGGTAGATAACATCAACCATATAGAAATTCATGGATATAGATGGAAAAGAGGGGAAAAAACACGTAAGGTTAAGAGTATGAGAGAGATTATGAAGAAAGAAGAGATAAATGGAGGATCTCTTAGAAGAATTTGGAATTATTTATGGAAAATTTGAAGACGAGGGATCCATTAAATTAATATGTTTTGTTATAGTATTGTTTATGTTTCAACTAGCCAATTTAAATTCAAATTTATAATTTTAGCTATACAATTTGAGAAATTTTATTTCTATTAAAATTAGTGTGCGAGTTCTACTAGATTCTATAATTCATACAAAAAACAAGAAGCTATTATCGAGTAAATTTTTCATTTTACAACAAATACCACAAAATTGGTAGAAAAACACATAAAAATAAATGAAATAAATGGAAAATGCCCAAATAACCCATATACACATGTATGAAAAATGTGGATGTTTAATACATGCCTCAAATACTCTCTATCTTCCTTGTTGTGCCAAAATAAGAGTGTATGTAAAATGTGGAAACATGAAATTGGCTTTTAAATTGTTTAACTAAATGCCTACAAGAATTTCGGCCTCATAGATGTATTGATCAAAGGATATGAAAAAATGGGTTTGTTGCATTGAAATTGTTTTGCTAAATGAAACCTATTTACACCCCAATTTGATTTATGTGAAACCTAATGAATTTTAGTGAATTAAGTACACTAAAGGATGTAAGGCTTAGAAACAAGTGATTATTTTGATTAATTAACTACCGACATTAATTACCAATATTAGAATAACACATCAATTCTTGTAATTGATAGATAAACAAGATACAAACTTGAAAATACAAAGGAATGAGTTTACTCAACTAATTACAAATGATTATGGGAAATTCTAGGAGGATTCATTGCTAAAACATGAAGATATGGACTTGATGATGCTTTATTTTGGGGATTTGTGACTAGAAGCTTCCTGGTACAAAAATTGTACAACTATACCAAGATATTGTACCATAGGGGCTTGACCCTTATGTACGATCTTGGACTTGCTTAGATTTGGGATTTTTGACTTCCTAAGATAGTCACCTACTTGGAACTTTCTATCACTCTTGAAGATTAATTTGTGATCATCCTGTGAGACTCTTACATATTTTGATCATGATCTCAAACCCTAGTTTTGGATAAGTCAGAAAAACATTATTAATTGGGTTGCGAGGCACCCTCATGCACCACCAAAATTGACAATACTTTGAATAAGCCTCAAATTGCACACCCTTTTTCCACCTAACATGTGATATTTGAATCAATGTAACTAGATTTGACAACCATCTTTGGTGATGCTTGAGTTGAGTAGGCTCTTGGTAAGATACTTAGGGAAGGGATGTTTGAGTGCTTGCCGATGAGAGAGATTGTTGTCTTAATGTAGTAATAAGATTTATACTATAGATATTGTTTCCTTAATTACTATAGATGAGATAATACAATATTTAGGGGGCCTTGGGTGCTTTTTGCAAGTGTTGGAAATGAGTGTATCAATGTAATGTCGATATATTTCTAGGTTAGCAAATGAGGTAGTGTTTACTTATTTATATAGGGTTCCATATATGATTTATCGAAGAAAGGCTGACCCAAAGAGATTAGAAGACCCAAAAAAAATAATGAATTTGAAAGAAAATTTGGAGGAATTTTTTTCCAAGACCATACCAATCGACTAGAATGGATATACTTTCTGACAAGTTTGTACAACCTTGACCAGGGAAGGAAAACATGCAATATGAAGTTTGGAAGTTGTTACTTGATTTTTTTATGGATTTTGTGCATTGTACTCTCAAAATTTGATGACATGTCAGTGTGCAAGGATAAACAAGCTAAACAAGAGACTTAAGAATGTACTAAGAGGAATATGAAGGTTGTATTTATCTTCGTAAGAGTACATTATCTAAACTAGCAGATGTCAAAAGTGAATTGCCAAATTTGAGTATCTATATTCGCCCCATTTACATATGAAATGAAATCAAATGCTTAAAGGAAAATATACATGAGATTAGATATATACTTTATCTTCACTCAAATTTTGTTTTGTAGAATCCCATCGTGCTTAGTGTTGGCATGTTCTAAAATGAATCTGTAACATGATGAACCTACAACATAGAGTGTATTCAATATCCATGATGAAGAATTGAAATTTAACTAATGTAAAGTGTAACATGAAATATTTACATTTTCCTAAGAATTAAATGAAAGAGATGTAAACAAGGAAAGAATGCACATGTTTGTTTTTCAGAGGGAGATACTCTTGTGCTTTTATTATGCTTGAAGATTTGTTTAAATGAATTTGTTGAAATTTGTCGAAGGATTGGTGATGATTAGTCCCCAATCGTCTTTGAGGAGAAACTAGAGTGTTAGGTGAATGAAACCAAACATGGAATGCGAGGAGAGAGAAAAATAATGAATTTCCTAAACACCATGCTAAGGAAGAAGAATGCGTATCAAATTTATTCATCAAATTTGATATCTTTCCCTTTGAGTGCAAGAGGAAAGGAAATTCTAGCTATAAAGAACTTATATACTTTGATACCTTACATAACCCCACAAACCACACCACTATACATAGGTATGAACCTAATTCTCTAAATAAGGACACAATAGAAAAGAGAATGAGTTCCCCATGCCCTTCCCATGTGTCACACACCTAAAAATACATTGTAATGTAATGAAATGTTGATAGAGGAAAGAGACTTATTCCCCCAATATTCCTAAAACTATATCATAAGTTGAATGCCGTGATGGTGTGAAATCTTGAATGCATGCCCCTTGTGCGATATGAACCGAGTGAACTAAGTATGAAATTGTGTAAAAATATTGAAATTATAGCTAAAAATATAAAACCATGGAAAAATTTGAAATAATTGCCTGAAGAAAAAATGTGTGGTAAGGTTAGGACCAAACATATAATCTTGACCAATCTATATGGTTTTACACTGTGAATTTTTGTCTGAATTTTTATGTTTGGATAACTTTTTGAGTACATGTACATTGTTTGTACCTATATCATACCTAAAATTCTACCTACAACATTGTAAGTGTCGAATATACCCAAATGAATGCATCCTTTTGAGACGTGTGTAAACCATGCCGAGAAATTAATCAAAAGAAAAGATGTGTGACCATGTACTATATGGATGGAAAATTATAGGAGAGTGTAAGATGATGAAGAGGTGCCCACCTAGAAGAACTTGTACCTACAAAAAGGGAGGTGTTTGCCCATGGTAGCAACCATGGTGTGTAATAAAAGTTATGATAGTTACATATAAAGACTACGATAATAACATTAGTATGAATGCACATAAGAGAAGAAAAACAAAAAATAGTGAAAGAAGATGTAACAAGTAGGAAAAAATGTCACACAAAAGGCATAAAACCAAACATGGGACACCCATGGTGTCATAAGATAGTTAAGGCCCATAGACCTAGATAAGAACAAGTAAGAGAAAACAATCTAGGCATAATGCCACAAACATAGGACACCCATGATGTTGCAGAAAATTAAGGAACATAGGCCACAAGTAATGAAAACAAGTCAAGCAATAATAAACACAAAAATAAGTGTGCACAAAGTAAGAGTGTAAAATCATGATAAAATGATATGGTAGCAAATATATGGGAAAATATGTGAACAAGAGAAGTCAACACTTTGCATAAGACATATATGATAGTCCTTTTAGCTCAAAATATAACATATACACAATATATGTAATCAAGCGTGATGATGAAGTATAAAGGAACGTAATAGAATAATGACACTAGATGTAGTAAAATGGATTACCCCGGATGAATAGGAATTTTGGGTAAAGGGGTCAACCAACACCTATCATCGTGTAACTCTCTATGTATGTCTGCATTATGTTAAAAATATCATGTGAAGACACACTTATAAAGAGTAAAGAATCGTCATATCTATCAAACCAAAGTGACAAACAACATGTATAATGTAAAGTGCTAAGAACTCGAGTGCGGTGTACAAGTCCTGATTTTGTATTTTTACAAATATGAGAATGTTTTCGTATTTGGTGATTATGTAAATGTTTTTGTATGTTTGAAGTGCTTAACTATGTATAAGAAAGAGGAAGAATTAAATATAATACGGTCGTAAGTGCATGATGTTCATAGGATTTTTCATAGGCCTACCATTGAGAGTGGTTAAATGTTAGACATCAAGGCCAAATGCACTCGAAATCATATATGGGCCTAAATAATTAGGCTTAAACTTGTCTTTTAATGCTTTTTTGTGTTTGTATCTTTTTTTGTTTTTAAGACAAGATCACCTACTTGAAATTCATGGGCATGGAATTTTTTTATTAGATGTACATTTGATAGATTCTTAATACATCCGAAGGTGTTCTAAAGTATGCACATGTTTATAATCGATCATTTCCAATTCATGTAAAATTTTTTTCCTTGTAATCATTTTCTTAATGGTGTATTTCAATGATATGTGAACCGAAGGGATTTTTAATTATAATGCTAAAAAACTTTGTCCTCAAAAATAATTAAAAAAGGGGGTAATGTTTGTAGGTGTATGAACACTTTGGTATGGTAAGCCCAAAGGGAATACATGGTTTTATTATGCCGATTAGTACCATATTTATTAATAATCTTGACAATGGTTTTTAGTGGCTTTTTCTTGGTCATTGCCTTATTGGTAATAAGGAGTAGAGAAAGTCTGTTTGATCTTGAAATTTGTATATTTTTTTAATGGTATGATTATTAAAAATGGCTCGTTTATGTAATAATTGATTGCAGAAAGGACTCGAAGAGATTAATCATGTGTGTGAGTAAGAATTGATAGGTATCATCTCCTATAGTATATTGCATGGGTATAGCCTTGACCCATTCGGTAAAATATTTAGTGACGGTGATGATAAAATTATGTCCTTACGCATACTCAATATTGATCTTGTAAACAAGATCAAAGCCCCACGAGAGAAAGGCCATGGGACAAAAATGAGTTATATTGTGTGAGAGGGAACATGGTTGATTTTTCTATGATAATGACATTTATCACAAAATTTGGCACACTCATGACAATCATGCTCCATTGTTGGATAATAATATCCTTGATGTAGTAACTTTTGGGACATAGTTTTGCCACTAAAGTGATCACCACACTCATTGTCATGTAATTGGGATAAAGTGAGTTACGCACCATCATCTCTAAACAATGCAACAAACAAACATTGAGAGAATGTTAAAAAATATCCTCCTATAATAAAATAATGTGTGTCTTCACATCGTATGTGATGAACTCCATGGGGTGAGGTTCTCTCAAACAATTTTTGTTGATAGAGGTAATTACATATATCCATGACCATTCAATGTTGTCATCATCGTACCTAGTAACTAATACATAAAGAACATTAATAATGTCAATAGTAATGAAAGCATTTCATAACTTATGAATAGTGAAAGTGGCACAATCCTTAATTATATCTAAAGGTATTAATGAAGTGGCACTAGCCATGATATCAACGTGTCGATTACCCTTTCACGAAATATTAGTAATGGAGTAGAAATTGAAGGTTAAAAGCAAAATTTTAGTGAGGGCATTACATGGGATCAAATGTTTCTCTTTTTGTTATAAATTCCTTGTACTTGATGAATGACAAGTTGTAAATCCCTAAAAATTTGGATATTTTGAATTTGTAGTGTTTGAGTAGTATAAATACCTAAGATTAATGCTTCGTACTCAACAATATTATTAGTGCATGAAAATCCTAATCGATATGCGAAGGGTAGGGTCTCACCTTAGGGGTGAAAAAATAAATGTCAACACTTGCACCATTAGCACAAATGAGATCCATCGAAATACATGGTCCATATTGTGGAGTTGATGTTGTAGGTAGTGAATTCATCCTGAAATTTTTCATTGATAGGATAGGGGTCAAAGAGTGGAGCTTCAATGAGTTGGTTAGCAAGGAAATGTCCTTTAATTGATTTTTTGGAAATGAACTTGAGGTTTAATTTAGTTAATAACATCACCCATAGTGATATTTTGCTTGGTAGATGTGTGTGTGCGCTAGCAAGTATCTCAAATCATCAACCTTTGTGGTGATATGTACTTGAGTGTTTAACATATAGTGTCATAATTTATCCATGACAAAGACCAAGGATAGAAAAAGTTTTTCAATAAGAGTGTGGTTATATTCATAAGGGATAATAGTATGATTAATAAGTAAACAACCACCTCAAATTTTTTATCATCATATATGGCTAATCTGAACCGAGGGCATGTTCGTAGAAGGTATGTAGAGAAATAACATTTGTCATGTATGCGGGGATAAGAACCCAGTGGGTTAAGTAAATATTACTTAATATCCTCAAATTATTGTTTACAAGTGGTATCCCATTTGAATGTAGTGTATTTCCTTAAGATTTAAATAAATGGTCAGATTTTATTAGCCATTGGGTCACAAAAAGTTAAATAACATGATTTTTTTCTTGGAGGGATCGAAATTGCTTTAGATTCCAAGGGGGTGGCTTATCGACAATGGCTTGGATTATTTTAGGGTCAACCTTGATTCCAAGATGATAAATTATATTGCCTAATAATTTCAAGAGGTGACACAACATATGCACTTGTGGTGGTTTAAACAAATGTCATACAAATGTAGCTATTTGAATATGAGTCGAAGGTCATATGCATAGTTGTGTTGATGTGTAGACTTTGCAAGAAATTCATGTACATAGTCCTCAATAATCTTGTGGATATAATCATGGAAGATGTGTGTCATTATGTGTTGATACATAACACCAACATTCTTTAACCCAAAGGGCATGACAATGTAGAAAAAGTTACCCAAAGGATTGTAAAGGAAGTTTTCTCCTAGTCGTTAGGGTTTATCTTAATACGATTGTACCCAAAAAATCCATCCATAAAAGACAATATATCATAGTATGTGGTTGAGTCAAGAATTGTGTCTATATGTGGGAAAGGAAAACTATCTTTATGTTAGGATTTTTAGGTCTTGAAAATCGGTGCAAAAATGGATCTTTCCATTAGGATTTGTCAGGGAGGATATTGGATACCCACTAGGGGTAGTCCATGACTTGGATGAATCCTAGATCTAAAATTCATTAAATTTAATTTTTGACCAATAAAGCTACTAAAGGGTTCATCTTATGAATTTTTTATTGGATGGGATTGACATTGTAATGTAGCTAAATGTTATGCATAGTGATAAATGGATTGATACTAGGCATATCATTATAAGTCAAGCAAAAAGGGAAGGGAAATATCAAAACAATTCTTGTATTTAAACCATTTCGTATCACTAAGGGTAGTTGTCGGAGTACTAGAAGAGGGTCATTACTAGTACTAAAATTAAAATAAGTAGTTTCTTCATTCAACAAGGTCGATTAGTCTTTTATATATAAGAGGGTAAGAATGGTTTCAGGGGAATTAGGCGGGGCTTCGAGAGGAAATTCCCATCTTAAAATACGCATGGGGCTGTAAATGATGAGAAAACCTATTCTTATGAAAGAAGGAATGGAGATCCTTATACGTGCTTCAATTTTTGAGGATGGATTTCTCATTAGTAAATTCATCCAAAGATGGGATCTTAGGTGAAGCACTTTCATCAATGAGATCGAGTCTTATAAGGTTGAAGTTGGTGTCGAGTGCATTGTAAAACCTCAAGAAAATGTTTGCATGATGTAGGGTCCGGTTAGGGTTTGTAAAACTATCGAGATAATATCTAATGCCTTTCTTAGATCGTTGAGATGGATTCATTATAATCTCTTGAATGACTTGGCCATAATAACCAAATGCTATAGCCATGTTGTAATAAATATCAATAAACTTTCCCATAATTATGATATAAAGGGGATAGCTAACTTAATTGACTCATGGGAGAATGAAGGGAAAGAATGCAAAGGTGGGGAGTAAGGAAAAGGCTGAAGGTAGAGGTAGGGAGGGCTTGCAGGCCACGGCAGGGGGAGGAAAGACCATAGTCGGCTGGCGGGGGATCTCTGGGTAGGTGGGGGTGAGCATGATAATGGTGGACGGGGTAAGAAGGGGGAGGAACAGTGCCCTAATCCTAGGTTTTAAAATTCGTCGGGACTTCGTTAGGGATAGGTGGGAAAAAATATTACAACAAAAGAAACAACGGTGGTGCTATAGGCCATCATGGTCCAGATATTTCCTAGGAAGACTACCTATTTCAAAGATATACTCAAAAACAACAGTGGTGATCCCTAGGAAAACAAACATCAAATAATTGGCCTACTTGGTTGATTTGGCGAGGATATTCCCTCTGTAACCATCGAGAACCCTGAGGTGGAGGAATATTTCAAAAATTTATCAAGAGATGCAGTGATCGGTAGGTTTAACGGGTTCTGGCCTTCCTCCTCCGCTCTGTACTAGTGGGTATTCAATACTTGGACCAATAAGTGTGAAATATCCCTTTGTTCTAAGGGATTTTTTGTTTTCCATTTTAGAGAAGTTGAAGACTATCAGCGATGTTTGACAGATGGTCCGTGGTTCTGGGGACATGCGGGTTTATTTATAACTCCATGGTTTCAAGATTTTGATCCGAATACATATTCGGTTGCCAAAACACCTGTTTGGGTCAGGCTCCCTAATCTCCCCTTGCATCTATGGTATGCCCTGGAGGATATTGGTAATGGTTTGGGCAAGTTTATCAAAGAAGACTTGGATAGAACACATTCGGGTCTGTGTTCTTTTTCCGTATGTGCGTTGAACTCGATTTGAGCAAAGGATTACCAGATCGGATCAATCTTAAATTTGGTAATTTTCAGCATTGCAGATCTTAGACTATGAGAATATTGCATTCCAGGTGTAGATTATGTAGAAATACGGGTCATCTACAAGCCTCTTGTCCCTTCAACAAAAACTAGAAATCTACAAAAAAGAATGGATCGACCTCTTCTAGCGGTTGGGGCTCTGTTAACCCAGATTTGGTATCTGCTTCAAATTTTAAGGATGCTCCGAATAATCTGAACCCCGCGAATAAAGTAGACATAGGGAAGGAGGAATCTGAGATGGGAATTCAGGAAAATCACCTAGCTGTAGGTGGAACAAAAAGAGGACATTATTTGGAAAGTTCAGAATCAGATCGGGATTCCGTGTCTGATAAAATGATTGCTTGAAATTCCTAGCAAATTTGCATTGGTTATCTCGACTGACCAAGGCAAGTGGTTCGAAGTAAAAAAGCGAAAAAACAAAAAGGGTAGAATGGGCAGCATTGAGGATTATTTTCCATCGCAAGGTGGGAAGTAATTTTTTTATTTAGGTTGTTTTGGTTTTCCTTATACTTTTGTAAGTCGTTGTTCAGATGTAGTTTGTTTACCTTTGGCTTTAAAAGCCTATTGTTATCTAGAGGATCTGGCCTCTGCTTTAGGAATAGGGAACAGGTCCCTTTAACCTGCTTTAACTATAAAAAAATTATGATATAAAGGGGAATAAAGGGGGATGCAAGGAGTTAATATGTCATTAGGAGTTATAGTGGCACAATATTTAAAAGGGTCGGGATCAACCTTGATGGTGTGTATGGTTCCCTAGTAAGAAAAAGTGAGACAACTATGGAGGGTATATAGAACTATGTGCATGACATGGATCGAAGGGCATCCCAATAACAAATTATAACCAAGAGCATTAGACATGACATGACAAATAGTAGGGAGAGTGCAAGGGCAGAAAATAATAGGTAATATGGTTTTCGAGGCACTTGATGAGGTATATTATCAAATCCACATATATTTATATCGAAGGAGGGAGATCATGGGATGAGATTCCTAACATATTAATGAATGATATGTTGGGAACATTGAGTTTGGATCCATTGTACATGGAACCATGCTTACCCAAATTGTTATGCATTATCACTTGAATATGTGTGTGTGTAGTCTTTAATTTGCACAAATATAAGATATGCATGCCAACACTTTATTCGATCATAACCGAAAGCTCACATGAAGTGCACACAGCTACCAGGTACCTCCTTTGTGTTTCTTGATAGGAAGTTAGCATGCATATTTTCCATGATAATTAACCGGGAAATCATTCATGCATAAATAACCATTGAATTCAAGTCACTTTGGAAACACATATAATAAGGAAGACATTCAATCCATGTAAACAATAATTAATAACATTTCCAATGTAGCATTACCATACTTAGATCCATGAATAATTAATAGCTAACCACAATTATCCATCATAATAAGAATTCATTACATAACAATGAAATTGATACAAAACCGGTTAATACAAAGTGATACACAAATCCATGCACGCAAACATCAAAGACCAACATGACCTTGCTTACATATTCATCGATGCCACTAACCAAGTACACGACATCTATTTATAGGGGTGGGGAATTTCCCTTCACCACCCTTACACTCTCTTAAAAATACTCGTCTTATTAAAATAAACTACATGCATGCTTTTTACAATAGTTATTAATAATAGATTGTCTTATATTCATCCTTGTTTTAATCCTATTAATAGATTTATCCATGCATGTGATTTTCATGATCTGCATGTTCATTCTCCAAAAATAGCCTTTTCTTGGCTGCAAAGTCATCCAATTTTATTCTTTTCTTGGTTGGCACTCCAACTCCGATTTCCTATTTTTAGCCCGATTTTGGAAAATCAGCTAAGTCCTAGCTCTGTTTCCTATGTGTGCATAGTCCTACATACTACCTTGTTCACCATCTATGTGTGCCCTTTCATACCCCACCCCTTTACCTTTGTATGTGTACATTCTATATTTAAGCCTTCCATGTTTCTTCTAAACTCAAGTAAATTTTCCCATCCAACAATACCCCACACTAGGTATGTTGTCCGTCCTCGGCAACACCGAACAAATGAATAACCCATGAAATAATAAAGAATGCATGAACAAATGAATAATGGAAAAATAATGAAATAATATCCAACACGCATCGATCCCTACTCCTCAATCGGTTGTAGTAGCTTAGGTAACTTCTTATCGAGAGTTCTCTCCAACTCATCCCATTCTACCACCCCTTAATAGTTGTATCTATAATCATCCTAGCTACCTCCATCATCCCTTCAAGGGTCCTATCTTCTCCCTTATGCTTCAGATCCCTTATCACTCTAACCAAGCTTGAGACCAGTCCTTCCATGCCATCCATTCATCGCACGATGAGGGAACCTAGATCCTTAAGCCTTGTCTCATGTGTTTTTTTTATTAAACTATAGGAATTGGTGAGAACCCCTATAAATTCAGGTGTGTAGATAAATTTTTAACGTGACTATCGGTGATATCTTGTCACACCCTCTAATTCCAAGAGGATGTGGGGATTTGACCTCTTGACCACTTAATCACAATTGAAATACTTGAACCAATTAGTCTAAGCCCCGATCTAGCCTTGTCTCATCGTAACCCTTACTAATTTCAAGGCATCTCGATTCTATGCAATCTCTTCCGGGAGCTCCTCACACCCAATCTTCCCTTCCTTCTTAGCTTCATGTGTGTGCACTAGTTCTACTTCTTCCTATGTATTATATCCCTTAAGGATGGGGTAAAGTTTTTGACAATGATAAAACATCCATCCTGCTTCTTCTTTAGCGCATCCTTCGGTGTTTGGCACAACGCGTCATACTCTATTATATTTCACACTATGATCTTCTTATTATTCTCCTTCACAATTGCCAATTCTTCTTATGTCTTCCCCTACACACTTGATTTCTCTCGAAAAGCATGTACACAAAATCCTGCAAATAATACGGGGCGGGATATGATTCCTTGGTTCTATTATCAAACTTGGGGCATGATTTTGTTTCTCATTGGAAATATGGATGACCATGTCAAGGATATTCTTTATGAATTTTTCTACCTTCTCTTTCACCTCAATAAGATTCTAGACCTCCCGCGCCTTATCTCTTGTCTTCAAGCAATGTTTGGATAGTGGCTGCCTTGTCCAAGTTTCTCCATGATAACTTTGACACCATCTTGTTCAACACGTTGCTAGCTTGCTCATCATTGAGTTCTATTGGCTTCAATATTAAGAGTTCCCTTGGCACCTTCTTCAGCTTGCACATAGCAAATGATTCTTTAGCAATCTCAAAATTAGTCTCATCTATATGAGTCTGCGCATACTCCATGAAAACATATTCCTCATGTGTATTGATGCATCCACTGGGTTGATCACTTCCCAACCATAAAGTTACTTATTGTACATGATGCTCTAAAACCTTGCACGCAACACCTTTTACCGATCATCAATGTAATTTACTTGAGGTGTGTGTATGACCTCATCCTTTTTCTTCCTTTCGCGGTGTGCCTTCCTATTGGTATATGATACTCATTCTGTGTGCACATACTTGTTCTATTACCACACGACACTTCATTACTTATTGGTATTTGATATCCCTTACCTTCCTCTTCACCATCAAGATAGTATCCATGCATTTCATGTACCTCATGCTTCTTTATATCATGCGTGACACTCTCCTCCCTCCGCAAATCATGGATTGGAGCTTCCTCCTCTCGATTGATTTCTTATACTACTTATTCCTCATCCATGTCACCTTTGTGCACCAAATTTTACTTCCTCTTCTTCTTATTTTCTAGGCTCGGCATAGGTGGTGAGACCGATGGTGACTTCATATGTTCTGATGCTCCTGTGCCAATCTCGTTCCTCATGCATTCTCTTGAACTTTCTTCTAGTGCTTTGATCAAGTGTGAAACTATTCTATTTTTATTCCTCTTCCTCCTCTCTTCATCTGTGGTGTTTTATTCTTCTTTCAGCCATGGAGGAGTCGCCTCACATGCTTTTGTGGTCTCATTTGTCTACTTACCTTCGGTGGCTTTGGGATTTTAAGTTCATCCTCAATGTACTTGTCATCGAACAATTTGGGCTTCACGTAGATGTATATCTTTTACGCCTCCTCGTTTCCTATCATCCAAGGTCATGGAATTAATATTGATATCATCAGATCATGATTTCTATGTATACTTCCCTCTTAGGATACATATATGTCTTGCACAACATATGGTAGCCACAATCTACGTTATCAACATCAAATTTTAATTTGCGCATGTCGAGATTTTGTTTATTTATGCGAAAATACATTGATGTGAAGGCATGTGGAAGCTTTCAAGATGGGCTCTTCTCACCATTCTTCATATAGAATCTCCCAAGGCAAAAGTGATAGTACACCACAAACTCTGCCTTCCCATTCAAGACTGGGGAAAATTCAATAGGAATGTGCCACTCATGCTCGAATGCCTAGTGTATTCTCCTCTACCCCCAGTCTACCCTTAGCTTGTAGGAATTATTTATTCGATCATAGGTGTACTCCATGAATCCCTCTACAAGGGACTTGTTCTTAGGTGGGTACTTCCATATTTTGGCATTTGGGCCATCGGGACTCGATCTCGAGAATACAATAGAGAGGAGGATTGCTCCCAAATGATCATGTCACTGCGCATGCTTCCTCAATAATAAGTTATGCAATAAAGGAAACAATGATGTACACTTGTTCCCTTAACCATCTTCTTCACAATATGAAACCACCTCTTATTAACTTGGGTCCACCTCTCATGTGCACTTAGCTTGGTAACCATATGCACTAAGATCCTCAAAATCGGATCAGGGATCTTGATGATATCCATCGCACAACCCCTATTTGATATTTCATTTTGAGTGCGGTGGCCTCCATTACTACTTTATCATTCAAATATGTTAATATCTTGATACCTAAGCTGCACAATCCCATAATTCTTCCAATCATCGGTGTGGTAATGCACACCCTTCTACCTGTATAATAAAATAAGTCCTCATGGACCTACGACATCAACCACTAATAGAGGTGCCCTAGTTTTCCAAAATAGGGCAACTCATAAATTTGAAGCACTCCCGCACCCTCTAAAATATGGTGCCCTTTATCATCATAAATCGACTTATCATCGGTAGTCCTTTGATTCATTTTACACCAAATCATTCTCTATTTGACACTCATTTGCATAAGAGTGATGCACTTTATGATATGGGACTCTAGATATGTTCCATGATAACCTCCACATGATATTACATCTTTGAAAATTTCTCTTCTAGTGCTTCTTCCACGTTGAATTCCACTTCTTTTTCTTTCCTTTGCCCTTTGTTTTGCTGTGGTAGATGCTCTTCTAGGTGTCATTCCTTCTTTGTGCAAGGTTTTAAAATATTCACTTACACCCCATGCCTAGGTTCCTAAAATACACTTGCTCAACCACTTATGCCTAATACACTTCTTTGTCCTCATTAGATGCTTTCACACCTAAGTTTTCTATAATCAAATCCATGCTCTAACTTCAATCATGTGTATCTATGGTCGAAGAATTATTCAAAACCTATTACAATGAAAGAACCCTCCATACTGTTTCTATGCTTCAAACTTTGTTCAAAAGGAGCTCCTCAACTAGGCCATGTGTTTGCTTGATTTGAGTTTTTGATTCTTCAAGTTCTTATGCAAAATCATACCAATTTGCACACAAATTCATACAAGATCATACTAGTTCACTTTACTTCACACTCTTCAAATTGGTAAGGTAAAGTAAAAATAAACCCTCTTTGGCACCCTTTTTATAGGTTTTCAATTTTTTTCTCATATTAATTTCTTGCCACCTACCACCATACCACAACTTTAATTATGATTTTTTCTTTTCCCATGATTTTCTCTGCTTTCTTCTACGTGTTGTAGTCATAACCTTCTAGCATAATTACTACTTCAAGCCTTAGGAATCCTTGCACATGGTTACCTACGTGGCTACAATTTTTTCCTTGTGATTCATACCAAGTAGTCCATCCTGTTACCACCTACCTTGTGTTGCATTGCATGACGTCTTCCTCACGTGGTTTCCACTCTAAGAAATTCTTCAATGAGCAACATCATTCTCAAAGACTTGTGACACCTCTTTCTTTTTCTTGTGTTCATCTTAGAAATAACATCCCACCTTTATATCATCGCATGCTCAACTCTATCAAATTTTTCGTAAGTCCCAATACCCACAAGATCTCTTTTTCTCACATTTAAACCTAGTTTATCCGACACTAAATGTATGTGCAGTCCTCTCCGCATGAACTAAAAACATAGTAATCAGCTTCCTATGCGGAAGCACACTTATTAAAACAAAACAAGAAAAACACAAGAAACTAAAATCCAAAATGAAACATGAAGGAAAATATAATTTGAGTGGCAACACTTCCTTATTACAAAAACCAAGAAGCTTATTTATATTAGGGATTCATCCTACTCTATTGAAGTAAGCAGAAACATTCTACCATACAACATCCGTAATTGACATGTTCCTGATTCAAGTATCTCGGTTACTATAAAATGTCCCAACTAATGCACCTTTAACTTTCTGGGTGGTGCGCAAACTTGGAGTCATAGAGAAGGACCATCTTGCCAACTACAAATGTTTTTTTCTTAATGTGCCTATCATGCCAAGACTTCTATTGTTCCTTCTCGGTTTTTGGATCCAACTAGTAATGGTGAGTCTCTCATTTAATTACATTAGTTTTTCAATGTGCTCTTTTGTATATTTTCATTGGATAATCCACCTACATGTGTAATACACATGGATGGTAGCAGAAATTCCACCGGGAGTATTGCCTCGGTGCGAACATAAACAAAAAGGGTGTGGCCTTGTTTAACTTTTTATATGTGGTCATGTAAGCCCAAAGTACAACTGATACTTTATCATCTCAATCCTTCCTTCTAACATCACAATTTTTTGTTAAGGTCACATCCTAAACTCTTGTTGAAATATTTTGCAATACTATTAGCTTGAGGGTCTAAGGAGTAGTTTTATGGTGTGCCACCATAAACTTTGCTACAAAATTCTAATTGTATCATATAGGAAATGAGTTCCTTTATCACTAACCAATCTTAATGGACATCCGTACCTAAAAATAATGTTCTCCCAAAGGAACCTTATTGTTGTGTCTGTGAGTCTGCAATCCTTTGTAGGTGCAACCTTTGCCCACTGGTCAAATAATCTAAACATGTAATAATGTAGCACACTTGAGTCCTATGCACGGGTGGTGCAATAGGTCCTACAACGTCGATATCCCACTTCTCAAAAGGTTCCATGCTCGCAATGGGTCTCGAGGGAATTTTATCCCTACTTTCGGGCTTGTCAACCTTCTCACAAGGATCACATGCATTCACAAACACTATAATGTCTTTATGTACAAAGCATCCCACCGAAGTTATGCCATAAGGATCTTGCGATCGGTTGTATCGATACACAATGTCCTCTTGCAATACCTCCATGAGCTTCCTCTATAATGGCTTTCGTTCATACTCAAGCACACACTGAGATAAGATTTCATCTTGCCCATTTTATACAAGTCACCTCCAATTAGTTGATAAGGTGTTGCACATATAAGAAGATGCTTTTTCTCCAGGGAACTCATTCCTTTTGGTGACAATCCGGTGTATAAAAATAATTCTATATCTTCCCAATCTGGGGAGCGTGATATAACTTGAACAATGTGCATTAGGCATGGTATCCTCGATACTACGTGTCCTCACCAGAATTGCTTCTTGATAAGTGAAAAGACCTGAATTTCTCTTTTCTAGTTTGACAACAACTATGAAATAAAACTCTTGAAAAATAAGTATCCACCGACAGATGCACCCTTGTAAAACAAGATTTTTGACTAGATATTTTAGTGCCAAATGATCTATTTAAAAGATAAATAGAGTAGCCAATAAGTATTGTTGAAACTTATGAAGCACGTAGATCATACAAATGCCTCACACTTAGTTATAGTATAATTCTATTATGCTAGTGTCAACTTCCTACTCACAAATCATGTGGGGTGATCCACATTTTCCTCTCCAGGGTTGCATAACCATTGTGCCAATCTCCATGCTAGAAGCATCAACATGTACATGAAAGGGTTTTTTCCATGAAGGAAAGCATAAAATTGGTGTAGTGGTAAGATTCTCCTTGATGTCTGGACATCTCTTTTGTTGCACATTACCCCAATGAAATTTCCCTTTAGATTTGAGAAACTCTTCTAGGGGTGTGACAATATTTGCATAACCCTTAATAAATTATCTATTATAGCCAAAGTATGCCTCAAAAATATGTGTACTTCACTTTGGTTGGTAGGTTATTCTAAGCCCAAAATTATTGCTATTTTTTCTAGATCTACCAATAACCCATCCTTACAAATTATGTTCCCAAGAAAAGTGTCAAAAGGTGTACCAAAAACACAATTTTTAATATTAAGATAAATGCTCAACTTCCGGTATCTCTCAAACATCAGCCTTAAATTATCACAATGATCCTTAAGCAACCCATAAAAATTCCAATCATCAAGGTAAAATTGCAAAAAATTGTGAATGAAATCATGAAAGTCCGCACAACAATGCTGAAAATACAATGGGTGCATTCTTTAATTTGAATGACATGACAATATACACAAAACTTCCCCATTTAGTGGTGAAAGTGGTCTTCTCTCGGTCCTCACATGCAATGCACACCTAATGAAATCCTAAAAACCAATCAAGTAAAGGAGTAAATATCGTGCCCTAAAACACCCTCAAGGATTTCTTCTCTAAATGGTGTAGGAAAAGATATGTCACACACGATGCATTCGTTCTTTGTAATCTACATAGATCATGATCCACCCATCCTTCTTAATATTGATAACCATATGGCTCACCCACTCAGAATCTTCAACTTATTTGATTATTCTAGACTTAAACATTTTTCTATTTTTCCTTTGACCCTCACGTGCAAGTTTAGATTCATCCTATAGGTCCTCTTCCGAACTAGGCGCACACCATCATTCAACTTAATATTCCTTTATCCTAATGAGGTGTTCACACCTTTAACTCATGATAACCTCATGGAAATAAATCCTAGAAGGCACGCAAGAGCTCTATGATATTTGCTACTTCCTATTTTGATTAGTAATCACCAATAATGGCCTCCTTAGGTGCATCTTTAGTACTAATGTTTACCTTCTTTGTCTTCATGGGTGCATGGTATGCACGGGCCTTCTCATTTGTAGTGTCCATTACTTCACGTGTGCCTTTCGTATGGATAATATCTAAATCTTCAAAATTTTCATCAACAATAAGGTACACCATTTTTCTTTTCTCTTTATCCTTCTAAAGCGTGACCAATTGTGTTTCTTTATCTCAAATATGTCTTCCCACACGTAAAGATCATGTTCTCCAAGTAATTCAAGCATGAGCTTTTTATTTTTCACACTATCCCTCAATTTGATGCACTTCATGATCTGTAATGCTTCATAAAATGGAGGTTTATTAGAAAAATAATAAAATATGTGGACCATACCTACAGTCATATCTCCCCAGCTAGAATTTTTTTGCTTGAGCTCAGCATAAACATACCATGCATGTTTGTAGCCTCGCAAAGTGGAATAGAACTTATGAACCCACAGAGATGGTGGTAAAGCCTCTAGGCAATGCATCCATTGTCTCTCACAGCTATTAATGTGCTCCAAAGTAGGAGTCTTCTCATCATATTCATAGATAGATGTATGCACATTACTCCGAGTAAACCTTGTTGAAAAGGTGATTCTCACTTCTCGCCATCCAACAAGTTATCTAGGTGTTATTCCCACCAATGCAGTGTTGTTCCACACAAAGTATAAAATAACTTGTTCCTTTGATCACCTTCATTTTCCAGTGTTCCTCCATGGTAAATATTTAGGCTTTTCTTCACCAATTTATCTAGGTAACTAATTTTTTCCCATGTGTCTAACCATGCATGACCTAATCATTCTACTTACCTATAATTTTATCTTATGCCCTCCCATTTCATACATTCCATGGGCCCAACTATCAAGCAACACTTATGGTGTGCTGAACGACTACACATCTTCCCACTAAAGCACACCTTCCTTGGATGGTTTTACAATCTTCAGGATCATGTATTGTGCATGCATATTCAATTCATATCTTCTTCACTTAAAGGCTCGACATAAGGCGTAACTCTTGCCTCATCTAAAGGTATAATCATACTCATCCTTATTCTTGAAGATGATGTATCCCTTGTTGAAGTGCATATCTACATTTTCACATAACACCAGGGTCACCCAAGTAGTGCTAGGAAGTTTTCCACTTTAACAAGCTTTAATACCTCAAAATATCCAGTAAACTTAGCTCCCTGAATTTTAATGGAAGTATCCTTCAACACCCAATAGGAATAACCCTTGTTTTATTTGCCATATACAACACATTTGAAGATGGTTGTAATGTAGGTATCCCCATATGATTCCATGTGTCCAATATGAGCACATTCACCTCAACACATGTGTCTATCAAGATATTGCTTACCAACCACCCATCAATCACTGCATCCAACATGATTTCTTTATCATACTCACAATTTTGTGGAAATAAGTTTGCATGTAATATCTGTCATTTGGGCTCAACTCCTACGCATGGTGCCTTCTCACACAACCACTCCCCTAATAGTGGGATGATATTTTCCTATCGTAGTAGCTTGCAAAATTCCTTCCCATCCTCCACATCTTTTTGTGGTAGCTCAAAATTATTTACGTGCTCTTGCTCTTATGCCCGATCCTTCAAGAATTCTATTTCACCTTGTGATTCTCTTATGAATCCCATAGTCTCTTGATAGAATTCCTTTTGATGTGAAAACTATAGATATTTGTCATGTACAATATCTTCTCTCGATGAGAGATTTAACTTTGAGAGGATCATGAATGCATGCTACTTTAGCACGTGTAGTAACCAATACATGTTTTAAATTAGGAGCAGACATATTCTCATGCATCCATTGATCAATCTTCATGCTCTGTACCTTGATCATCCCCATGCATTTTCCTTCTTGTTTTTGAAAATGTACTCATAAAGGTCAGGGAAATCCTTAAGCTTATGTTGCTTTTCCACAATAGGCACATACTATATTCTGGGGATAATCACGCTGGTAATGATATGGGGACACAAAGTATAACACGTCCCATGTGGAAATTGAATTCTACCATTGCAACCTATGCTTCTATAACCCCCATTAAATCCACCTCCTCTAGTGTTATGTTCTTCAAAAGGCTAAGTGTTATGTACCGAGAGTTGATTGCCACCGCGACCCATCGTAATCCAGTCTTGCATGCCTCATGAATTTTATATATCAGCTGACAATTCTTTATATCATAAGTGTGCACGTCAAATATCTTACAATACATGGATACATTCTCAATAGTCACACGATTCAAGAGAGGACAATTCCAGACATCATAGTCCTTGTGGAAAATTTCACAAGACTATAACAACATGCACATTGTCTTGTGCGAGCAATTATCCTTAGTGTGTACTTCAACCTCACAATTAGTGCACCATATACCACTATGAGTATCGAATTAGTAGAGAGCTTCTCGAATTTGCTTAGCTATGTTGCTATCTCGCACTTCTAAAAAATGGGCTCACACCAGTATTAACACTTCTACCACTTTAGCACCAGAGGATGCTTCCAAGGCCTCATGTGGATCCGCATATGTTTTATGAGTGAATGCCTTTGAGGAATGGAGTCAAAACCCTCTAACAAACCACTTTGTGCATGCTGAATTGGATGGATATCATCGTATAATTTAGAAAATAAAGTCTTAAAACATGCATCATACTCGCTCACACTTTCGATAATCCCTACTTGATGTCCTTGAGTGCACTGATATTTTATTGATCAAACTCTGGAATGTGAAATTCAACCCAAAAAATGTTGTGTGCAAAGCATCATAGTCCATGAAAGTCTAGTGTGGCTCATACTTTTATACCAACTATGCGCGAGCCCTTCAAGCGTAGTGGCAAACTGGCTTTCCTTTCTATGTGGAGCTGTGATTCCTTTAGCACGCCATAATAGTTCACACTTGTGCACATGCTCTCTAGCATCCTCCACACCTCTATACTCTGGTAAGTGAAGAGACATTGAAATAGGCTTGAGGTGTGTTGGTTCTTGAGGGGTGTATGCTATGGTTGGTTTGGTGGTGGTTGTGGACCTTTCCTTGGAGTAGGACCTAATTCAAACTAGAACCTCCTCCTAGATTCTCTGTATGCGGTGGCTAGCCCAATCCTCCCGATCCTCCCATGCCCCTACTATGTCCAAAGTGGTCCAGTTGATGAACTTCCTTATGCCCCAATTATAGTACTAAAATGGACACCTACTATCTACACCTTTGTCGAAACACCTACATATGCGATTCTAATGGCTTGTTTGTGCATTAGTACATTTCCCTTTTGATGTGCCTACAAACAATCCTACATGAGCAACCACTGCACTTTGCCATGTGCACATTCCTTGTATGTTATTTAGAAGATGAGTTAACCCCAATTTTCACTCATTGTCTACACGAGATGTTATTCATTCGATTCCATTCACTACTCGCCCTTCAACTACCTTTGGATTTGGAACACCAAGTGTACGTGATATGTAGCTAGGTTGAGTCGGATGCACACTCATATTCCTCATTCTCTCCTTTAAAACACAATCATTTGAAGCCAATGGGGATTCTCTATTGTACTTTCCCAAGGTCGGGAGGACATGATCCTGCGGATCCTTGTCTTCCAAGAGAGCTTCAAACCCTTCGCGAGCCATCATTCTTCTCGACTGTAATGTTGCCTCAATTTCCCTCTCTTGAGCTTCATTATACTTGAGTTGTCTTTCCTCTCTCTATCTATATTATGCCGGGATTGCGCCATCCTTCTCCACACTTTCTCATACCCTTGTGTGTGGTGGAGATTTAGATAGCCATAGCTAATCTTTCCAGTCCCAATTCTATTGTCAAGATCTTTATAGCTAAGGGTATAACACACAAGTAAGATCCTTTGGGCTCACACAAGAATTTAAACTCAACTTCCTTTATAAAAAAATATGTAGAAATTATGTACTCCAAAGTGTAATTACATAGTATAACTACCACCAACGTAATACGCAGATCTAGTCCATTCTTCATCTACATCAAAAAGAATATGATAATCTTCTTACATCCAAAGTCTCTCGCTAGGAAATAGATCCTGTTAATGTGTAAGCTACCAACCAGCGATACAACTCTACCGGAAATAAGATGAATAACGTCTCATACCATTCATGATAAATATGATCTTTCACCCACTTGCATGCATTAAATCCAAGTCCGGTGCTATACCTATGTGTAAACTTATCTTGTCCATCTTCTACCCAACTTTCAATACTCTCCAAAGATAGTCGGTATGTCATCTGCATGTAACATCCTAATAGAAAAATTGAAAAGAATCCCTAACAATGGAGCCAAAATGTAGTCTTTAATTTTCACAAACATAAGCTATGTGTGTTGGCACTTCATTCGGCTTAGAACTAAACGCTCACCGAAGTGAGCATAACTACTGAGTCCCTCCTTTGTGTTGCTTGACATGAAGTTAGCATGTATGTTTTCTATGCTAATTAATCAGAAATAATTTATGCATAAATATCCATTACATTTAAGTCACTTTGGAAACACATAAAATAAGGAAGACATTAAATCCATGTAAACAATAATTGATAACAATTTCACTATAACATTACCGTACTCGATTCATGAACAATTAATATCCAACCACAATTATCTATCATAATAAGAATCCATTATATAGCAAGGAAGCTGATATAAAACCATTTAATATAGTGATACACAAATCGATGCGCATAAACATCAAACCCCAACATGAACTTGCTTATATATTCATCGATGCCACTAAACAAGCACACAACACATATTTATAAGGATGGGGACATTCCCTTCATTGCCATGCACTCTCTTAAGAATAGGCGTGCTCTTAAAATAAACTACATGCATGCTTTTTACAATAGTTGCTATTAATAGATTCTCATATATTTATCCTTGCTTTAATCCTATTAATAATTTTCACCACGTGTGTATTTTTCATGATCTGCATGTCCATTCTAAAAAATAGCCTTTTCCGGCCACCAAGTCATCCAAATTTTATTTTTTGCTTGGTGGCACTCAACTTCGCTTTCCTATTTTTAGCCGATTCTAGAAAATCGGCTAAATCCCATCTCTGCTTCATGTGTGTGTGCGGTCTTGCACGATACCCTATTCATCGTCTACGCATGTCTGCCCCTTTACCTCTGCACATGCACGTAAGCCTTCTATGCTTCTTCGTACTTAGTCATTTTCTCAATCCAATAATGTGTGTGTGTGTGTGTGGCTTCCATTATCAATAATATCTTGTGATGGTAAGTTGGTGGAAGTAAAATAAATTGGTTCCTCTTTAAAAGAAAGAGACGCTTACATGAATACTTCTACATAATTAAGAGATGTGCGAGGATGGATCTGAACATTGTGAAAGATGTTATGGATGATGTCCTTACAGCATGATTAAGTTGAATGAATTCAAGGAAGGATATAGTGGGTTCTACATGGGAAGCCATCATTACAATAAAAATATAATGATCAAACCAAGAAGAAGAAACATATAATAGGATAAGATAAATGACCTTAAAGGGTGTTGAAGTAGAGGACTAAGATTGAGTCATGAGTTGAGTTCACCAAAATGTTTACACCCTAGTTATTTTTATGTGATACCTAATGTTTTTAGTGAATTAATTAGACTAAATGATGTGAGGGTTAGTAACATGTGATTATTCGATTAATTAACTTATAATATTAATTACCAATATCAAAATAACATATCAATACTTGTATACGATATGCTAAACAAGATACATACTTAAAAAGACACGGGAATGAGTGCAATCGGTGATTATAGATGATTATGTGAAGGTATTGGAGGATGCACTACTAAAATAGAAAGATCTAGACTTGATGATGTTTTGTTTTAGGAAATATGACTAAAAAATACCCTACTATTAAATTGTACAACTCCTCCGGAACTATACCTTATATTCTTGACCCTTCGTATAGTCTTGACATGCTCAAAACTTCCTAAGATGGTTACCTACCTGGAAGTGCATGTTGTTGACAAACCCTAATTTGTGATCATGTTGTGAGGCTCTTTGAATATTCCAATAATGATCTCAAACCATACCCATGCTTAGGAAGCCCCATAAACATACATTAGTTAAAATTTGTGTGCCCTGGTGCATCGTTGATGTTGGCACTACTCCAAAAAATCCTCAAATTGAACTTCGTTCTCCACCTAACATGTGATATAGGAATGAATGTAACTAGATTTTACAACCACATTTGACAAAGATTGAGTTGAGTTAGTTTTTGCTAAGATACTTGGGAAAAGGATGTTTAAGTACTTGTAAATGAGATATATTATTGTCTTAACTTGGTAAGAAGCTTCAAACTTACAGAGATTGTTGACCTAATGACTGTAGATGAGCTATTGCGAGATTCAGGGAGCCTTGGGTTCCTTTTACAAATGTTGGAAGTGAGTGTATCGATATAATGGCATTGGATTTCTAGGTTTTGCGAATGAGGTAGTGTTTACTTGCTTTTATAGGGTTTTGTAGATGATTTATCAGAGAAATGCCGACCCAAAGAGATTAGAATATCCATCAAAAGATATGAATTTGAAATCAAATTTGGTGGAGATGTCATTCTAGACATACTTTCGACCGGATATATTTTCTCACCAATTTGTATGACCTTAAATAGGGAAGGAAAACATGCAATCTAAAGTTTAGATGTTGTTACTTTATGTTTTTCTATGGATTTTGTGCATTGTACTCAATATTTGACCACATGTTAGTGTGCAAGGATAAAAAAGATAAATAGGTGACCTCAAAATGTGCTCGCATAGTTATAGTTGATCTAAGAGGTTGGAAAGGAAATAATTGTCACATAAAGCAATGCTGAAAGTAAAATAAAACTCAGAATTGAAAATGAACTATTGCTAGCACTAAATGTTATTCTTGAAACAAAATTCTGATTAAAAGAGAAGATTATTCCTAAGGAAATATGAATGAAATGAAACAATGGAGGGATTTAATAGACCTCAAGTGGGCCCCGACTTGGTTTTTAATCCCTTCCTAACTTTGTAACTAAAAATAAATGACTTAACTTATATTTCTTTATTGATTTGCATAAAACATTACATCTAGGAACAAAATATCAGAGTAATCTCTTTTCTCTAATTCCAAATCCGACTTTGCGACTCCATATTATCTTTCCCAGTCCGACCCTTTCCTTTATATCTTATCATTTACTGAGAATGTGATATGGAGAAGAATACAACAATAAGTATTCAATAAAAAAATTGAGATATTCGACACATGTTTGAAACACACAAGTGTTCAATGAACAATTAGTTCTTCACTAGTTCTTAATCAATGACCAAATCAAAGATTGATTTGTTTCTCATTTTTCCACATTTCTGTTGTAACTACTTCTCCAATGGTGCATAAGGACTTAAGTGTCATCACTTCATGTTTCAAAAGATCTTCATAAATGCATTGTAACTTGTTGTGAATGATTTCCTTATGTGCAGACGAGTTCTTTGGGCGTAGACGAGTTCTTTGCGGATAGTTTCCTTTGTTGTATATGAAAACGTATTTACAACCAAGAATGAAATCAACACACATAATCATCTAAACAATTTATTGGAATAACAAGAATAAATGCACACATAATATCACAAAATTAAGACAATTAGATATAATTATACCAATTAGTCACTATGCCAAAAGTTTATGGTTGTAATAGTGATGCTTAATAATGCACTTAGGAAATACATAGACATGAGTACAATGGTCTTATCAAAATAAAAAAGATGCGTTCTTATGAAAGCAATTGATCTGACTCATCAATAGTCAAAGAGTGAATTGCCAAATTTGAGTGGCTACACAACCAACATGTGTCCAACCTGATTGGTCACTTCTTTGCTAGCATATTCCCTTCCTATGCCGAAATGGAAGGTTTGAAACATGGAGTAAACATACACCAATGCATAATGGAGAACGAAATTTCCTTAGATGTTTTAGTTGTAGGTGCCTTGGGATGTCTAATTTTGGTACGTGTCTCCTTCCACTAAATCCTACCTGCATGGCATGGTGCCATTAAAATTACGATTTGCGGTGGATGAAATTTAAATTTATGAATATCTATTTCAAGCATTAGAATGTAGGAAGGAGGTGAATACCGGTAGAGGGGTAGAGTCCTTAGAACCAAATTTAGGGGCATTGCATTCGGTGGGTAAACCATTTCAGTGCCTCACACAATTGTGCATCTTAGACTACCGGGAAATGGAAACACTAGTGATGATAAGTAGAGGGTGGAGGTGTACAATTTTGGTGCATGCCTCTTTCAACTAAATCTTATCTACATAGCATGGTAAAATTTAGGAGCATTATGTTGAGTGGATAAATTTTTCCAGTGTTTCACACATTTGTCCATCTTAAACTTACTAACAATGGAATTTTCGTAGCTAATAAAATGGTACATTTTGATAAATAATGTTAAACAATGTATTTACGGAGGGAGTTGTGTATGAGAAAAGAGGATATTTGTGTATTGAGAGGGTGGTGTTAGGGGCAAGAAGGATTGATAGTATTCACCATAGTGACAACAATGTGATTATTATTGTCCCCCTCATATGTACTTATTAATACATGAGTCTAACATACCATGATGTCTCGCTGCTCGTATATGTGAAGAAACACAAGTGAAATTTCATGTCTACAAGGAAAGGAATGCAATGCCAACAAAATTACCAATCTTTGTGATATTTTTAACCAATTTTAACACTACTCCTTTCACCTTCATGTCCAGAGTTGGATCTCTATTGTTTCCTATTATGTTTTTTTAATTTTTTAATCTCTCACTACTATGCAATGAAATATATGGAGTCTCTAGGGTATACGGGAAGGATTGATAGTATTCACCATAGTGACAACAATGTGATTATCACCAATTATCCCCCATCTCTACTCGTAGTATTAAAATACATGAGGTAAGTGTAGAACATACCATGACGTCGTTGGCTCATGTAACCGAGAGAAACACAAGTGAAAGTTCATGACTACAACTACTACATGGTAGGAGAAGGATTTGGTAATTGCGTTGTTATATCGATCACTACCGACACTGCCGAGGAATGTATGTGTTTTATCAAGGAATATCATAGCCATTTAGTTATAAGTATCATGGTAGATATACATGTAAAATATGGAAGCATAATGCCATGCTTGAAGGATATTCTGGCCAAGAAAAAAAGTAGATTTTGATTTTTCATACAACCCCAAATTTTTAAAGAAGGAAGTTATCTAACTCTTTTAGGTAATGAATTTATTTGGATTATCCCCTGAACATGTTAGCTTCATTTTTTATTTTATTAACATGGTTAGGGTTTGGATTATATAATTTAAATTATGGTTATGCGATAACGTTTCGTTGAAAGAATGGGTATACGGGGAAATAATAAATGTTTTCCCACCTCCAACAATGTCCGCATGAAATGCACATCGTTGGAGAAATCAAACCTTAATTACATATCCCCATATTGCATTGTCCCGCATGGAAAGCAGATTCATGTTTTTCTATTAGAGACAAATTACCCCATGAACATGAGATCTATGCAAAGTTAGATAAATTGTCTTAGGATATGAAGACAATAGGATATTTTCTAGATTGAAAACACGTAATGAGTGATGAAGACATGGAGAAAATAGATTAATCCTTTGCCACCATGGTGAAAAGTTGGTTTGAAATGTTAATCATGCCTCCCCCAAACAACTATTAAATTTGTACAAATCCTTGAGTTTGTGTTGATTGCCACACTATGCAACCAAGTTTATCTCCAAGATTGTTGCAAGACAAATTGTTATGGCAAATGCTAATTGGCTCCATCATTTCAAAAGAGGAGAATGTTATTCTAGAGATTATTGGTAAGCTATGTGAAACAATATGTAAACATATGTTGGAACTGTAATAAGGTACACTGCGTGACTAGTTAATGCTTCCACATTTTGTACACATATTTGCCTTGTTTCAAACCTCCTATTTTGGCATAGGAAGGAGTATACTTGTAAAGGGGAACTAATCAGATTGAACACCTTGGATGCATTCAAAAAAACACAACATCGAGGTGCCTCATGAGGATGCCCATGCCTTTTGTAAGCTATAATTATGATATTCCATGAGGTGACATCACATTCAATCATTTGGTCAAACACTTTGCATTGTGGAGAATGGGAATTCGGAGATGTAGACTGTGTCATTGACTTCATAAATTTAGATATGTGGTCCTGCAAAGTGCATCGCTACGTTTATATATTGACGAGGTGTTTTTCCAAGCCCTGTTTTATAATATCGTGGAGGTGTCATGACATTGAACTATTGTTAAGAAACTTATACATGTCTAGATGATAATTTGCGGGAGGTGAAGAAAAAAATGAAAAACTAATCATTCCTAACACTAACTTGCACCATTTTGTCTACAATGATTGTGTTAATGGTAAATTTGTCCTTTAGGATTTTATTACACATTCAATATTACATATGTAAAGTTATATATGTTCATGTTTTGTCTCATTTATGATTAGATATTTCTTGTTTTCCTATGCGTCATTTTTTTAAAGAGCTTTGACTATCACATGAAAATGAATTTCTAAATTAACTTTAATAGGCGGACACTAAATTTTTGACCAAACGACACGTGATGCTAAAACTAGGAATACCCTAATGAATATAATGCAAAATGTAGATTCATACACATAACACATGAACTTTTCTTTAACATTAATATTTGAAATAAAGAAAAATTAAGCCATATTGATGAAGGAGAGCATTCTATTTACATCCCATCCAAGATATCTTTTAACTCATGCACACTTGCTAGTTTTAATATCATGAAACCATATCCGAGAAGGAACAAATTGGAATAAAGAATGATAAATAATTACATATTTATTGTTCCTCGGAGAGGTCAATTTAATTGGGCACAAGGTTTTTGTTTCCAAAATGACAAAAAGCATTTTTGTCCCCTCGGGAACCGAAGGGACTCCGTTATTTTCTAAAAGAAAAATAATAATATTGTACACGTATCCCAAAGCCAAGTTGTTTTTCTAACCTCGAAATTTCCATAATAGTGGCCAAACGTAAGGATTTCCGGAGGGCAACATTTTTCTATAACACACGTCAAGTTCCCATACAACAGCAAAGTGCTTTTAAAAACACAAATGATTTATTATTGGAGTATATATTTTTCTTTATGCTATTCTCTAGTCGTTTTTTTGGTTTTTTGCTTTTCTTTAATGTGTTTCATTCATCATTTACTTTAAAATTTGGTAAAATTCTTTTATGCTCGAGCATTTTATCAAATTTTATAGAATGTGCAAATAGTTGTTTTTATACGTCATTTTTAAAAATGAGTGTTATATTGATTAGGTGCATTCATAGTTGGATCGGTTGGGTTATGCGTGAGTTAGTGGCGAAGGAACTAAATCGTTCTCTTAAAAGATAATTTATTGTTACTTAAGTACTGTTGTTTTATGTGCCTGATTTATTGGGGGCCGTTCTAATGTAATTTGGTAGTTTTTAAAGTATTTTTGGTGTTGTATTCTCTCTAGTCTTTGTTGGTTGTGTTTGTGACTATTTTGGTTATCTTTCTGGTTTTTTTGGGTCAAGATTTTTCCAACCGTCTTTTTATTGTAATTGTCTTGTATTATTGATATACATTGATGTGTTCCAATAAAATTAGGTACTTTCAGAGTTTTGATAGTTTAAAAATTTGTTAAATTTTTGATAGGGTGCTTCTATTTTAAGGATCTTTTTTCCGGTGTCATAGTGGAGTCTCCATATTGACGGAAACAATGAAGTTGGGTTTTAATGATGAGCATCCCCAACACATGAGGTTATGAATATAGGTGTGATTGTTCCCTAGTGCTTGAATGGAAAGTGCTTCCATTAATTGTGAGGATTATAAAGACAAATGGGTGGCACCAAACCCACTCATAGGGAAGCTCTCCAATTAGGCCAATTTGCTCGAGATGATCCACCTTCTCCCCTTTTATTACTAATATTACTTAATATAAGTTTATGCTTTAGCCCCTCGAGTTGGCTTACTTAACCTTGACCATTGCTTTGGCGACTCGGATCGTGGGTTCAAATCGTGATTTGCCCACAACACGTGTTGACGGTATGTGTGTGTGCTACTCCAAATGGGGTTGATCCATGGTGCTCGTCTTATGTTCGAGCTTCATTATTCAAAGCACAGGGGTGTTATATAGTCACCAATCCCTCAAAATTACTATTGTTTTAATGCCTTTTGTATCACAATAAATTTAAATAACATTAATTAAATTTCATTTTAAATATTTTACGGTTGTACATACCAACAACTACTTTTTAATTATAAACCATCAATATACTTTCTATTCTTCTATTAATATATATGATGACATGTTTCCTTTAAAATTAAGACTCGCCTTTAAAGATGTGAAAGATACAATATAAAAAGAAACACAGATTTGTATAAAATAAAAACTTAAAAAGAAACATGCAAATACATACCAAGATATACACAAAGAAAATTAAATTTACAAAAGAGGGAAGAACACAACATTGGATTGATGAAGAAGATTAAATTAAAAGAAAGTCTTATATAATTAAATGATCTTCCTTGTTCTTATAGAGACATGTAATATTCAAAATTATTTAAAACCATATAAATCACAAAATCCAAAAATAACACTAAAATAAAAATGGTGAAGAAGGTCAAATTATTATTTTTAAATAATTAAGTGACTAAATTTAAAGATAATTTTTTAAAAAGTCTTGTATAAAACTCTCTTACTCTTGTAAAACATATAATATTCAAAATTATAAAAAAACAAAATGATATAAAACCCTATAAATCATTAAATCCAAAAATAACATTAATCAGTAAATAATGGAAAAAATTAAATTAAAAAACTATTCTTGTATAATTAAATGAATTGATCTTATAAAGACATGTAATATACATTTTTTTATTGAGCATTATCTAATTGAATCTTGGATTACATAGTTTAATAGTATCTCTGCCAAAATTTTAGAGGGGACATATAGATTCAAAGACAATACAAAGTATGTGAAGAAACTAAACCGGTGAGCACCTTGGAAAATAAGCAACTATGGGTAAGAGGCATCTACGTTGTCAAAGTCACCCATGACACGATCCCGACCTCAAGCGCTTGACTCTCGTGTCGGGTATCTCTAAGCTTTGCACTCAACAAAACTTAATCCCTAGTGAACTCAACAAATGAACCGGAAGCCTTTCGATAAGACATGTAATATTCAAAATTATTAAAATTTTTTAATATAAAACCATATAAATCACTAAACCCGTGACATCTTGACAACTAACCATGTAACATCTTCTTAATTAATTAATAATTTTCCCCTTCCCCTCTCTTCGAAGCTACGTATATTCTCCTTCGTGGGAAATTTTGATCTCCTCATTTGGTTTTCTCTTATGTGGAACCCACCTTTTAATGAGGAATCTTTTCATGGTGTGAATACGAGAATTTAATTCCTTATGAAAAGTCAAGTGCATTATATTTTCTAGTTCAATCAATAATGTCAATTCATCCCGATTTCCTTCCACACACTTTTGAGCTCATCACATATATTTTCACCGACTTAAAACAATTTGTGAAATAAATATTTGTTTATTTGACATGAGATTAATTATTATTTTCATCTTATTAATCAAACTATATTTTAAATTTATATTAATTTTTTAGTCTCTTTATTGTTGTGTTACATAGTTATGGTTTTTAATTGCAATATATTATATTACCTTATAAGATGAAGAAATATATATTTCAAATTAATGTATTATACTCGACGACACTTATATTGTTTCCACCAAAATCATTAATTTTTTTCCACTAACCAACAATAATATGCCACTTGTAATATTTGCTATATTTTGTAAAGTTTTGCATGTAATTTTTCCCAGAATATTCTTCTACCCTTTATTCAAGAATATTCTATTATTTTTACTTGAGACTATAGTTTTGATAATTTTTTACAAAGTTTCTTGGTGTAAAACATAATATTGAAAATAAAGAGTGAAGGTTCAAATTTTAAGGAAAATGCCTACATGGAGAAAAGAAATCACAATTTTTTATTTATGTGGGGCTGGATGATGTGAAAGGCCAAAAATTGAGGGGTATGGATCAATCCCCAAAACATAGGCTATGGTAGTTATGAACCCACCCATTCTTGATGACATAGTAAACATCAATGGCTATGTTATTTCAACATTGATGCGATGGATGTTTATAGCTAAAATGTTCTCTCTTACACACACTGCATCTTGTTTGAGTACTTGGACCTCCAATAGTGGAAAATTTGTTTCTTTGCTTTAGATTTTCTTTTAAATGGATTAAAAACCGTTGTTTAATGGTACTTATGTATTCTAATTTGGGTTGTTTTAGTCCTGTGTGCTTTCCGATTAGCTACGTAGCTTGCGGTACTTTTGACCCCAACCGATGTACTTTGTTCCTTCATAGACATTATATATTTTCTTTCTTTGATTTTCTTGTCATTTGTGGAGAATTGTCTATGTTATATTTGATTTTCCCCAAAAATTAAATCTAAAAATTGGGAATGTTTCTGGTTCTCCAGCTACCAATCCTTCCAAGAGAACTCTTAAACATCATTTAAAAAATATTGTTTGGATAAAATGTTATGTATGTAAATTTTCGTCTCGTAAAACTTTGTAATGCCCACATTTTACACACACAAATACAACAATAAAATAGCAGGATAATTTCTTTTACTTACATTGCTCACTACACAACACCACAAGGTTCCAAGTAGAGGAACTCAACAATGCATATGACATTTACACAAGTCATCGACTCACATAGACACATGACAACACCATATACATGTCGATGCCACACTTTCCCCAATGAACGAATGCCAACAATAATCTTAACCACAAGAAAAAGGAGTCAAGAATTGGCAAACCCACAACACATCATTACCATGATTACATCTTCATTACGATTAATATTCCAATAACATTATTATGTAAGAATAATTTTCTCCCTTTTCCACCTCTGATTCAAATTCCATATTCAACTTACGGAGTTCAACCATTTAAGTTTGCTCTTTATCACTTATGACATTCTCCCTAACTTTACATAATTATTTTCCATATTTCAAATTGCATACAAAGTTCCTAATTCTCTCGTTCTTATGTTAAGCTTATGCTTCTCAAATGTTTATATGAAGTTTAAATTTTACCCTTACTACATAAGTGAATCGACGTGATATCAAGAAAGAAATCTTAGGATTTGAGGGAGATTTAGGTTCAAGATGCATTTTTCCATGAACATTCTTTGATCATGGTATCCTTATTTCCTATCATAGTTAAAATAGTTCCATAACTTGTAGAATCCATTCAACATTTTCCACATCAAGAAATTCTATTTAGGTTTATATATATCTTTTGTTTTCTCGAAGTTTGATCTCACCAAGGCAATTCATATTCTTTGTAACACATGAAAATGTTTAATTGTGTTATAAGGACTCCAAGAGTGACATCATTCCTAACCTCAAATCTCGTTTTACTCTTACATCGCACTAAGGTCTCATTATTAGCATCACTTTATAACAAAAGAATTACGAAGGTACTTGTCTAACATATTGAATAAGTACATGATTGGAAGTATTATAAACTACACATGAACCACAAGTGATTTGCGTTCAAGGTAAGATCCCATGTTTCTACATTTCACGATTCCGCATGAGAAATTTCTTTTATTCTTAAGGGGTGAATGATGTGAAAGACTAAAAATTGAGGGGTATGGATCAATCCTCAAAACATAGGCTATGATAGTTAGGAACCCACCCATTCTTGATGACATAGTAAACATCAATGGTTATGTTATTTCAACATTGATGAGATGGATGTTTATAGCTAAAATGTTCTCTCTTACACACACTGTCTTGTTTGAGTACTTGGACCTTCAATAGTGAAAAATTTGTTTCTTTGCTTTAGATTTTCTTTTAAATGGATTGAAAACATGTTGTTTAATGGTACTTGTGTATTCTAATTTGGGTTGTTTTAGTCCTTTGTGCTTTCCTGATTAGCTATTGTAGCTTGCAGTACTTTTGATCCCCACTGATGTATTTTGTTCCTTCATAGACATTATATATTTTCTTTCTTTGATTTTCTTGTCATTTGTGGAGAATTGTCTGTGTTATATTTGATTTTCCCCAAAAATTAAATCTCAAAATTAAGAATGTTTCTGGTTCTCCAATTACCAATCCTTCCAAGAGAACTCTTAAACATCATTTAAAAAATATTGTTTGGATAAAATGTTATGCATGTAAATTTTCATCTTGTAAAACTCACATGACCAGATTTTGTGACCAAGCATTTGGCTTCTAACCTTTGATATGGCATGTTCTAAGCCTTTCTTTACTTATCTATTTTATCTCTCATTTCATTTTATTTCTTTTCACATGGTAATGTTTATGTGATGGAAAATATTGCTTGTGCAAACAATCATGGTATTAGATATCTTGAGGTTTTTGACAGCTGCATTCACTTTCTCCGTTTTCTACAATGTTGCGTCCTATTCCATGTGTTAATTTTCTATCTCCTAAATAGAATATAAGCATTCAAATTTTATAAATGTGAAGTAATTTGTCACAATAAACCCATGAACATGTGAATGAAAACCATAGTTATACTTGTTTATGATTTTATATAGAATACTTTCAGAGTTCAATTTCGGTTTTGCTTCATGGACGATTCATTGTTTTATCTTTAAACGATGCTTTCATGTGTATGTTGTGGTGTTAGTCATATGTGCAAGTCAAATTAGGACAAAACCCAAAAGATTGTTATTTCTTTGAAGGGAAATCAGCTTTGTTTTAGCTCTGGCATTCGAGTTCCTTGGTTTTTCATTACTTTGAAACCATAATAATTTAGTTCAAGGATCAAGCCTTGTGGAATTTTTAACCTTCAATGTTTAACACATCGGCATTCGAGAAGATATGTAAATATGGATTCAAAGATTTGAAGTCTTGAGATAGCATGCAGAGAATTGATTTTTCCATGTGTTTGCAATCAACACTCTGCATATTATTGAAGCCAGATCCAAAGGTTCAAGATAGTGTAGAGCACCGATGGGTTCCACGTGTTGACAATCCATTGCAATTAATTTCATAGTATTCAAAATTTGTACAACATCGATGAGTGGCAAGTGTCAAGGATCCATTGCAAGAATGATTTTACACTTTCCGCGGCTAAAAACAGTTTTGATGGATGCCAAGCGTCAATGATCCATCACCAAAGGTGAAAATGAGGTTGAGTTAAATCCTCTCAACAATGCAGAACACTGATGAGCACCATGTTTCCATGATCTTCTAAGCATTCAAATGCACTGATAGAAGTTGTGTGTCAGTGATCCATTGTGAGAAGGTTTAAAGTCCCAAAATAACCAAGGTATCGATGGCTACCACTTGTCAAAGATCTATCTTAGACATTAAAAATAACGGAAGTTTCAGGTGGAGAAATCCAAATCCATTGGGAATAAATCCATTCAAGGAAAAATGAAGCTAACTAATTGCACATGTCCATCGGCACTGCTTTGAGGTTTCGAGCGGGATAGCATAAATTCAAAGCAATACACAGAATCCTTCATTGAGCTAAGTCGTCAAATTTGTAATCTTGCACAGAAATAAACAAATAAAGCATGTGGTTCCATGACTCTCAATGACAATAGGTCATGTAAAATGAAAGAAATTGTTTATCTTAAGCTTGTTGAGATATTTTTTATTCAATTTGGAGACCTCAAGTCGTGATTAATTAGACTCTGTGATGATTATTGTAAAATAACCTAGCAATCACATGTGTACAATGCAATGTGAACGCCGAATGGTATATGTTATTTGATTTAGAGGGATAGTTATTACTTTGTAGTTGATGTTGATAAGGGGTGTGATTGATTTTGTAAGTGTAGAAATATAGATGAAGCATTACATTTAAAGGTTCTATCTCTATATTTCAAATTTGTTACAAATTCGTACATATACATTTGCAAATCTTATATCATGAGTGGTAGCGTTTTGCGAGACTATTTTATTTGAACTAAACATGAATACATGAAGACTTCCATACATTTGCACAGTTTATATCATGAGTAGCGTCCTTTTATGGCCAATTCTATTTGCACTAAACATGAATACATTTGATACGCTTCGGATACAAAAAGTGTTGAGTATAATAGTAGTGGAGGTTATCAAAGTAGAGGGTAATATTTACGATGGATTGTTTTAGTTGAGTGATAGTAGTCTTGACTCCTTTCTTCTTGCTCCAAGTGTTGGGGCAATTCTATTGTGGCTGTGTTAAGAGAGGAGGAAACAAATCAGGGGTATTTTTATGTTTAATTTGAATGTGTTGCTAGATAAATACTATTGAGAAAAGGGGTTTGTGAATAAACCATGTTGGTCTTTGAGCTACCGACAGAAACCCGAGCAGACAATACCTTCCATGTCTCACGCATGACAAAAGTATATGGAATAATGTCAATACGTTACAGGCTTTGCCACCCATTGATAGTGGAGGACACGATCTTTTGATTATGGAGCATAATTTGGCAACTAAGGAGAAGTTAAGGAATAAAGTGTTGTCAGAATACATCAGTCAAGGGAAGGGGTGCACTGAGGATGTTGCACGGAAGGGCCACGAGATACTTTACGATCAATGCTCCAATTTACCCGGGGCAAAGCAATTCAAGCAGGTCAGATGGTCACGATGCTTGAAAGAGGCACTCACATGTTAAGCATAAGAATATTTATACAGTTGTGCAGGCATAATCAGTTCTTTACAAAATAAAGAACTCGCTTACCATAGAATCCAAATTTGGGTTTTTTTTTTTACCTTGTAGCACAAATCCTTGAAAGAATAGAGGAAAGAATAAAAATGGAATTATTCCCAGAATATTAGCATATAGCAAAGACGAGGCTTTTTGCAGAAAGACACACACATCAAGAAAACACGTAACATAAAATTAACCATTAAAAACGCAAAATGAAAAGCATGAGCTGTAAACCATAATTTCAAACTGACATGAAATAAGGTATAAGAAAAGCAACTATGACACTATACACCTCGGAATCAAAAACACGCTCAATGAAACACTACATTTTTTCGGAAGCTTCTTAGCATTTCTAACTGTGTGGTAATCAACCAATGTAATTTCTGAATCTGCGAGTGATCCATGTCCGTAAATCTCTTCTTATTACTTCTTCTCATGTACACACCTGTATGTAGGTAATGAGGTATGGGTTTCCTTAATTGAACGTCTGTACAAGACCTGTTTCATGTTAAAGTTCATGTGTCAATGCCTTGTTTTTCTGATGGTGTTGCGGCTTGCCCATGTAAGGACCAATTACAGACCATTGATAGTGTCTGAGAGGAAAGCTTGTTCAACTGTTACATGGACTATGACACAAATGGTCGAGATTGGGCAGATGGTTGTCCCATGTACACCACAACTTCTCACCATTGATCTGCTTCTCACCATGGACCTATTTTCCCCATTACGTATATGTTATGGAAATAGTGTCTTGGCTGAGATTTCATGTGGGCTATATTGTTGAGTTTAGATGACAACCATTCCTCTTCGGTGGATCAAGATCCTATTATTGACTTAACATTTATTGTAACAAGACAACTTTAGTTAGAATATGGATAGGAACACATTAATGAATTCAATTTTGTGTGAATGCTATAAATCCGTGTATGCCCATTGAGGCTACACAAAAAAAAATAGAGTTGTAAGAGGAAGAGCTGTGTTGATTGTAATTTCCAGATTTGAACAATAAGAGAATCGATACCATTGCTCGTGGATGTTTCCCTCTTGAGGGTTTTACCACGTAAATCTGTGTTTATGGTTTGTGTCTTTTTTGGCTATTTAATTTCGTTTACTCACTTTATATTTTGTTGTGCTTAATCTTTTCGTGGCTATATAAGTTTCCAACAAGTGGTATCAGAGCAAGGTTAGAGGGAGGCCATGAGGGACGAGTTTGAAGGGCGAATTCATTCTTTGTGTTGAAGTGTGATGGCAAAGACACAGAGTGCTAAATTCGAGATCGAGAAATTTGACGGTAGCAATAACTTCGAGTTATGGAAGGTCAAGATGCGGGATATATTGTGTGTGCAGGGAGTTGTGAAGGCGCTCGCAGGAAAGGCAAAGAAACCCGCGAGTATGGATGATGATGATTGGGACAAGATGGAAACTCGTGCTCTCAGTGTTATTCACCTATGCTTGGCCGACGATGTATTATTCAACATCATGTCTGAAACAACAACAACAGGACTTTGGACAAAACTGGAAAGCTTGTATATGACTAAATCCTTGACGAATAGAATCCTCTGAGCGTCAGCTGTATACCTTGCGTATGAAGGAAGGTATGACAATTTCGGAACATTTAAATACTTTTAATACTCTTATTTGTAAATTGGACAACACGGGTGACAAAATTTCGAATGAAGATAAGACGGTAACATTATTAAGTTCTCTGCCTGAATCTTGGGATCATTTCGTAACCTCTATTAGTTTTAGTTCTAAAGAGGTCATTAGCTTTGATGTTGTTGTTGGAGCTATGATATATGAGGAAACTCGAAAGAGATCTTCTCTGGAAACTTCGACAACAGAAGTTATGATGGCCAGAGGTAGAACTACTGAGAGGGGACAACATTCGAAGGGCCCAACTAGATCCAAGTCGAAGGGCAAAAAGAGTAAGTTGAAGTGTTGGTTTTGTAACAAATCAAGACACCTCAAGAAAGATTGCTGGAAACGTAAAGAGGCATCTAAGGAGGAGGACTCTACAAAGGAGGCTAACATAGCCGAGAAGGACTCAGGTATGGTTGATGAGGTATTATCTACGTCTATTGTCTCACAAGTACCATTATGTGGTTAATTGATTAGGGCATCCCATCACATGTGTCTGCATAGGAATTGGTATTCTACGTATCAATCTATTGATGACGAGGTAGTTTACATGGGTAATGATGTTACATGTAAAACTGTTGGGATAGGGAGTATTAGAATTAAAATGTATGATGTGATTGTTAGAACACTGACATATGTGAGACATGTGCACGACTTGAGAAAGAATCCGATATCTTTGGGAGTTACGGATTCTAGTGGACATAAGGGTTCGATTCAAGGTGGAGTTTTGAAGATATCAAAATGTATCTTGATAGTCATGAAAGCTAACAGAGTTGGGAACTGTATAAAACTTGAAGGAAGGAAAAAAATTGATCGAAGGAGTTGCATCGGAGGATGCGGGTGAATCCACTCGCTTATGGCATCAATGATTGGGTCATATCAGCGAGAAAGGAATTAAGGTACTTGCTGATCATAAACTTCTTCCTAGTTTAAAAACTGTAGATTTAAAGTTCTGTGAGCATTGTATTTATGGGAAACAAGCTAGACAAAAGTTTAAACCTGGAAAACATACAAGTAAAGGTATCCTAGACTATATTCATTCAGACCTATGGGGTCCAGCTCCGAAACTCTCATATGGAGGATCATCATATTTTGTTAGTTTTATAGATGATTACTCGAGGAAAGTTTGGATCTATTTGTTAAAGAGGAAAGCTGATGTATTTAACACTTTTAAACATTTTAGAGCTTTGGTTGAAAAGAGCACATGTAAATCCATTAAATGTTTTAGAACAGATAATGGAGGGGAATTTACTTCTAAGGAGTTTGAGAATTATTGCAAGAATGAAGGGATCGACAGGCATAAAACCAATGTGTACACTCCGCAGCAGAATGGCATTGCTGAACGCATGAACATGAATCTTCTTGAGAGAGCAAGGAGCATGCTCAGTAATGCAAAGTTGAAGCAGGAATTGTGGGGAGAAGCTTTGCTTCTGACTTGTTACAGTTAATCGATCACCATCGACAACAATTATTTGCAGATTCCACAAGAGGTATGGACAGGTCAACCATGTAATTATTCTAGTCTTAGAGTTTTTGGTTGTGATGCCTATGCACTTATTCCGAAGAGTCAGCGTTCCAAGTTAGATCCTAAGTCATAGAAATTAGTCTTTGTTGGATATGGTGATGGTGTAAAGGGGTATAGATTATGGAATCCTACTGCCCATAAGATCATCATAAACAAAGATGTTATATTTGATGAAATTTCACTCATGAAATCGGATGGAAAGAATGTTATGAAACAGGTTGATGTACCATAGTCACAGCAAATTCAATTTGATATACATTCATCCACGGGTGAAAATCATGAAGATGTTCGTGAGCAGGATATTCATGAGGAAATCACTCAGGAGGATGAGCAGATTGAAACACCTCAGGAAATTGAGGAAATACCACAACAAGCTCTACGAAGGTCTACACGGATCAGATCAGTTCCAAGCAGGTATGATGATTTTGTCACTTCTGTTTCTTTAATTTCTAACGAAGGAGAACCAAGTTGTTATAAAGAAGCAATAGAGGTTTCAGATAGTGACAAATGGAAACATGCCATGAAAGAGGAAATTGATGCTTTGATTAAAAACGAAACATGGGATCTCGGTGGAACTTCCTAAGAACGGGAAATCGGTTGGTTGTAAGTGGGTATACAAGTTGAAGAAAGGTGTTGATAATAATTTTTGAAGTCTGAGGCAAGGTTGGTTGAAAAGGGTTTTCTCAGAAGCAGTATTGAATTTCATGATATTTTTTCCCCAGTTGTAAAAATTGTTTCTATTCGTATAGTGTTAGCACTAGTTGCATTGCTTAATATGGAATTGGAGCAGCTAGATGTTAAAACTGCATTTCTACATGGAGATTTAGATGAGGAAATTTACATGGAACAACCGAAGGGTTCGTTCAAAATCGCAACAAGAGGTTTTTCTGCAAACTCAAGAAATCATTGTATGGCTTGAAGCAGTCTTCAAGACAATGGTACAAGAAGTTTGATTCCTTCATGGTGAGCCAAAATTATACCAGAAGTGAATATGATCATTGTGTTTACTTTAAAAAGTTGGATAATGGCATGTTCATTATATTGGTGTTGTATGTTGATGATATGCTTGTAGCAAGCAAAAGCATGGTTGAAATCAACGGGTTAAAGGCTCAGTTGGCTAGGACATTTGATATGAAGGATCTAGGAGCAGCAAGATAGATCTTGGGCATGGAGATACACAGAGACAAGATGAAAGGCAAGTTGTGGTTATCACAAGAGAAGTATGTGGAGAAAATACTTCAGAGATTCAATATGGATAAAGTGAAACTAGTGAATATCCCTTTAGCTTCGCATTTTAAACTTTCTTCAGGTTTGTGTCCTAGTAATGATGAAGAAAAGGAGTATATGTCTCATGTACCGTATGCTAATGCAGTAGGAAGTTTGATGTATGCGATGGTTAGTACTAGACCAGATATTTCACATGCAGTTGGTGTTGTCAGTAGATACATGGCAAAGCAGGTAAAGAACATTGGGTAGCAGTGAAATGGGTGCTTCGGTATCTTAGAGCCTGGCGATTCTTGTATCACTTTTGATGGTTGCGGTGATAAGGTTTGCGGTTATGTTGATTATGATTTTGCAGTGATTTGGACAAAAGAAGATCTACTTGGGTTATGTCTTTACTCTTGCAGGTGGTCCTATTAGTTGGATGTCAAAGCTTCAAAGCATTGTTGCTTTATCCACTATTGAGGCGAGTATGTATACCGCTTCACATGCTTGCGCAAAGAGATAGTATGGTTAAAAGGTTTATTGGGTGAGTTAGGACAGGTTTCGAGAAAAGTGTAAAAAATTTCTGTGATAGTCAAAGTGCAATTTTTTGGCTAAGAATCTAGCTTACCATAGTAATTGAAACATATTCAGTGAAATACCATTATGTAAGACATGTTTTTGATGAAGGACAGGTGATTCTTGATAAGGTCCACACTCAAAAGAATTGTGCGGAACATGTTCACGAAACTGGTTATATTAGAGAAGGCTGCGGTGGTGCTTGGCTTCTCTTGGCTTGCAAAAAGGTGATGAGTAATGAGCAAGGTATCGGGTTAATTATTTTCAAGGTGGAGATTGTTGAGATTAGATGACAACCATTCCTCTTACGGTGGATCAAGATCCTATTATTCACTTGTTGTTGTAATAAGACAACTTTAGTTAGAATATGGATAGGAACGCATTTATGAATTCAGATTTTGTGTGAATGCTTATAAATGCATGTATGCCCATTGAGGCTACACACAAAAAAATCGAGTTGTAAGAGGAAGAGTGTGCTTGATTGTAATTTCTAGATTTGAACAATAAAAGAATCGATACCATTGCTCCGTGGATGTTTCCCTCTTGAGGTTTTACCACATAAAACTGTGTTTATGGTTTGTGTCTTTTTGGCTATTTAATTTCGTTTACTCGCTTTATATTTTCTTTGTGCTTAATCTTTTCGTGGCTATATAAGTTTCCAACATATATTTAGGTCAAATCTCTCATGGTGATAGGATATATCGGCTATCCAGGACTTGTACAACAATCGTCTTGGCAGTGGCATTAGGATTATCAATAGCGTGGCGCCTTGCTATAGTGATGATGGCTACACAACCTCCCACAATTTAGTGTTTTTACACCAGAAAAGTTCTGTTAATTAACATGTCTAAAAAATCTGGAGATGCCCAAAATCAGTGCAGCCAAATAGCAGAAGCAGTGGCTAACCACAGAACAATCACAGCCTTCTGTTCCAATGAAAGGGTCCTCTCTCTTCAGAGAAACTGAGATACACACCCGCAAGGAGGGCATTAAGCAATCATGGATAGCAGGTATTGGAATTGGCAGTGCTCAGAGCCTGACCTTCTTAAACTGGGGTTTGGATTACTGGTATGGTGGAAGGCTTGTGGGGGAGGGATTGATCAACCCAGAGATGTATTTAAGACCTTATTCGTTATGGTGAGAACATGAAGACTAACACCAAATATAGTAAGTACTAGTAGAGGTTCAAGATGGTTTTCAAAAGTAGTGAATCTCCCTACAAAGTTTTGAAACAACACTTAAATTTTCAGTTGAAGTTAAAAAGAAAAGATCACAACCGCAAAAGCCAAAATCTTAACAACTACATACACAAGCATAAAAATTGCATACCTTGAAATCCCCTCCATGAGCTCTCACAAATTCCTTGAATCTCAATGGTGGTGTAATACGGGATTAGCTTGACTTACTGATGAAGTGATTCACATTGAATAATTCCTTGAGTTGCAACATTGGCAAATCACTTTTGAAGCTGTCATCAATCCACTGCCTAGTCCTAACAATGATACTCGAATATTCGGGTGACACGAAATGGAGTGTGATAAGGAACCAGGTCTCCATGTACGTCGCCTTAGCCATCAATTCTGGGCCTAAAATAATCTAGGGAAAGCGCAAGAAGTAGTAATGCACTCCAAATCACCGCTCGTGCCTTACGGGCAAGCAAACTGAAATGCCCAAAAATATGCATGTTTGATCATAAGCTTCTTAGAAAGTTAGGTTCCTCGTCAAAGACCTAAGCATCTTCTGCAACCGTCTTATTTCATAAACTGCTCCTTGTGTCAACAGCCTACAAACAACATTAAATATGTCACCTAATTGATCAAAGAAGCGTAACGTTGACACAGAATTTGTAAAATGAGTTTGAAGTATGTAATGCCCGCTTAAAACACATACACAAAGACAACATGATAAATAATAGATAACTTTTTTTTTGTTTTTTTTTGTTTTACTTGTTTGAAGTTTATATGACACCACAGGTGATCACAATGGGCTACAACTAACTCTTGATAAGCTTGACACAATTGACCACCTAGGCACAAGGGAACATATGACACCCATCACGAACAATTCACTTTCCTTTTTAACAAGACACAACATAATAGTCCAACCACAGAACACACTTACAGTTAGGGGCATCCCACGGTGTAAAATATTTTAAGGTTACTTATTTACTAAAAACGTCTTTCAAATCTTAACTTATGTTCTAGAAGGTTCATGTTATATTTCATACAATTATTCTTATAGAGCTAGATTTTTTTCTTTTATACTATTGAGTAACTAGCTTAAGATCATCTCTAATATGACAATTACTTGTTTAATTCATTTATTTAATAAAGGAGGTATTCAATTCCACAAGGCTATCTATCCAAACCCATGCTACTGAAACTCGTTTCATACCTCCATTGCACAAGGAGACGAGCGTAAGCTCTAATTGAAGTGGAGTATCGTTTAGGTTCAGAACCATAATCTTCTTTGTGCAAGGATCAACATTTAACAACACTTAAGAAAGGATTACAATGTACCTTGGCAAGAGTTAGTGGAAGAAGGTCAAATTAAATTCATCTTCATGACCTCAATAGTCATTAGCAAGTCGATTATTAAGACTTAAGAATTTATTTGTATTGGGTAAAAGCTTCATTTAGGCTTCTCTTGATTAAGTTCGATAAAAGAATACATATTAGGTTTCAAAACAAATGAGTTAATGGTTTCTTGATCAACCATCCCTACTTACTAAGACCTAGTTATTCTCCCAAAAGCTAAACATTGATTACACTTTAATATCATTTAACGTCTCACAACAATAAGGATAAAGTTTTATCAGTAGCTTAAGGGTAGCAAGGGTATATTCTTTTTACACAAGTAGATAGTTTCTTTTCTTTTTTTTCTTCCACTTAAAGGCTCTTGATTTTATCTAGAAGATCACAACTTCATTATTTATTTATTTGATTAACTTTTAAAAGGATTGCCAACCCACTTAATTATACCTAGAATTGCATTGATGCCATGACCTAGAAGGGGTTACTACACATAAATATAACTCAAAAGTTTACCATTACCCTTGTGAAGACTAAACATGGTTACATCATTTCTATCCAACACAAAACACAAACCAAAGATGGAAAAAGATTTTATTGCACCTTGACTTGGAAACAAAAAAATAACAATATTGGTCAAAACAAAGCTAAGCTATCTTTCAAGACGCTAAAATACAATTAAATACTCATAACAATGTTGTGATGAGATTATATCTTTCATAATAGTATTTACAAGTTTTAGTTTCAACTGGTTATGACAACATTACTCCACAATATAAATTTCTAAAGTATGGAGCCCCATCTAAAATTTCCACAAATACCATTCAGTATTACAACACATTAAGCATTTGTACAAAAGAACTTCATAAGAAAAACTGATGCAACTTCTACAAGTCTTTCCTTTTTCTACTGCAAAAGCCATCTGCACATTTATTAGCTTGAGTCAGTTCACGAGAACTAAGCATGATAAGACTACACATAACAACAATATGCTACTATTTAACAATATCATGAAAGGAAACCTTCTATTTCAAGAAATGGATCAAAGCTCTAACCACTAATCAAATTCTTAAGTCAAAAATAAAATTTCCACCATGCCAACTAAGAAGGAAGTCATATGCTTCAGTTATGAACAATGTCTCTAAAACAACAAGATTTTAACAACCAATCAGGTAAGACCATAGACCTTATAAGTTAGAAACAAAATGTTGAGTGTATTGGGATTTCAATCATGTAATCATATAGATTATATGATTGAAATCTAATACTAAAAACTACCCAAGACCTTCATGCAAGTTAGTATTCTAAATTTCCATCCAAGTTTCATAGTACTTTAGATTCATAATCCTCCTTAATTCATCTATAATTTTGGTTTATACAAAAGGAACTCCACTTTCACATCACAAGTTCTCTTAGAGTAATCATCGTTACCAAACTCAATGCCACTCTATATATGCATTTATATGTACCACCAAATGCCACTAATTATCTTACCAACCATCTCCATCATAAATTGACGAGGTGTAAATATATATTCCACCAAATGTCATTGACAAACTTAACAACATGTATATACATGGATCAATCAGTAATTAAATAATAAAAACAAAAGTTTCATTCTAGAACATATTATTTATCCCCTAGTCATCTTAAAGATGTGGTCAATGGCTGGACAAGAGTATAATTTCATTAAATCGAGTGCTTTTAACCTCGTGGATGCTTAACATTGTTCATCAAAGGAAATAGATCCTAGGATAGTATTCCAAATAATGATAAATACCGTTTTTTTGCCTGACGGTATTAAGGTAAACATAAATTACCTTATTCCTATCAAAACCACAAGACCATCAAAACAAATTCCATCAACATTAAACCCTTCCACACATTCCCAATGTCTAACAATCATAAGGAGAATGTCATAGACAAGAAACAAATACCCTGTGTGCTTTTATCAAACAACAATAAATATGCACTAAACGTTACCGAAGGAAACAATTAAGCCATGCCCCAGTCCAAATACTATCGATACCCACAATCAAGATAAGCAGCGACATCTCAAGAGGTATTTTCTTAAATGTCAGACCATGTTAAGGTAACACTCATTTTCCAAATTTCACCGAGAATACAGAGTGTCAACACAATAAGTAGTCACATTCTAACCATGAGATAAAAGGAGGTAGACTTAAACGCAAGCCTAAAGATTTTCAACTCTGTCCAAAATACGGGGAAAGACACGAGGAAAATAGGACGATCATAATTACACCCCACTAAGGGCCTAGTGGCCCCTTCAATTTATTCTCTATCAGACATGGTTATGATATAATCTAAAACGTATCAAATAAAATCGACCTCATGGAGTGCAGAAAGAAATTATGGAGACTAACTTGATTGGCTTAAACAAAGAAACCGAAAACCCATAATTAAGTACTTCCGGATCAACACATACTCCTAAACAATATTTCCATGGATTCAAAATAATTATTTCAGGCATTTGGTTATGACCCATATTTTATGAAATTTTCCTAATAATAGTATTTATAGGCACCCTTCATTTGGGTTTAAAATATACCCTCATAATACAAATCTCAAACACATTAAGACTTCACGGAAACATGCAATCCCATAATAATGCCCAGTTTTCAACTTCAAATTGCATCATCTCTTGGTTACATGCAATCTATACACATCTCTTGGATAGCATTATTGAATCGATATTATTATCTACCCGTCGATTTAAAAATCATAATGAACCAGAATTTCTTTAGCTTACTAATGTTCGGCATCCAAGTACAATATGGGTAATCAATTTAATAGAAAACATAGAAACCCAGAAAATGGGTTTAATCCATTCATCTATAGATATCAACGTACAACTTTTACCGCAATACAGTAAGCCCTCTAATTCTATAACTTTAACATATTTCAACCTCAAAATACAATCAGTAAAACTCAATAACATTTACACACCCAAATACCCATATCAACAGAACCACAAACACAACTATAATTTCACAAGAATCAAACAATACTCAGTAACAATCTTCCTCAAGTACATAGCTCAACCCAGAGAAATGTTACAGAAGATTATCTATGCAAATACAAATTGAATAAGCTATCAAGAGGGAGAGAAAATGATTCATGCAAAAACCCATTTCAAAAAGAAGAAGAGCATTTCATTTCAGGAGATTGTTAAAACTAGCAAATGTTAAAGTGGGAAGTGCTTAACATGCATGCAAAATGCTTCCCAACTCGAAAATGCGTCCACCAGGCTCATGTAACAACAACCCATGGCGAGATCTCCCTGTTTTAGCTTGTTGGATGTCTTTATGGTTGCTCCAGGGTTTCCATTTTGACGCAACTGGGAGGATGTAGGTAAGGGTAGTGGGTGAATTTACACCAACAACTGCATTTGCTTGCAAGATTCAAACCTTTTAATAACCCATTTCGTGCATATCTTGCATTCAATGCTGATCACAAAACCACGCTGCATTTTTTTGACATTTTGCCAACAGTTCATAGGCCAGACGTATGCTTCCACTTTTTACATTCCCGTAAACCAGGGCTCTTGGAATAACTACACCAGACAAGACAAAATTGCTTTGATGGGTGTCCATACTTTTTTAAGAGCACAAATTGGGTACAGGCAGGGGAGTATGTGGCAAAAACAAGGAAGAATTTACACCTACGACTGTAATTTCTTGAAAGTTTTAGAACCTTCTCCAGCAACAACCGATTTGCAAATCCTCAACCAAATCAGTTTAAGAGGTCAGTCTGCTGCTTGGCGCTTTGGAAACAGTTTTCATGCCTTACGCGTACATCCACATTTTTCAGGCATATCTGCCAGGGAACTTACAACTAAGACAAACAAATTTTAGTCACTGCAACTATCCAAAACAATGATAAGTTTACAACATGGGCTTGGGTTTTGCACGTGATTAGGTCTACAGACTTCAAACAGATTACAAAGCATTGTTATGCAGGAAAAGACAGGTATGAATGCTTCTCTAGTTGCCCACGTGCTGGACCAGATCCCCTTTCCTTCATGCCACCCAAAACTTGCCCACTACACATTCAAATTTCCAGCAAAAATAATTTAAAAAAGGAATACAATTATCGTCTACATTATCCCACCTGCCCCACGCATTCTCATTTTTAAAAATTATTCTAGTTTTGTTTCTTGTCGGCACTATAGAAGCTCTCAACACTTTCCCCTGCAACTACGCGCAGTAGAAGGCGGTTCTCTATTAAACGAACCAAATCAGCGCAGATATAGAATATTCTATCCTGCAAGCCCCCCTTTTGGTGGCGCTCTATTCATCATGCAATTGTTGATGTTTCCTTTAAACGCTATTGCGTGCAAAAACAAAAAACAAAACTTAAAAATAGTAAATTCACCGCAACATGTAAAATCGGAAAAGTAAAATTGTTAAAAATAGTAAATCTGTAAAAATAGCAGAGAAAAGCTAAACCATCATTTAGGCTGTCAAATTTGACATAGTCCTATGAATGTCCGCAAAGCCCTTTCCCATAAGAGGAATGCCTTCGGCGTAATTATAGGGTCTATTTTTTAAAAATCAATTTAATAATGAGATTTTATTCCTATAATATATTTTCTAACTTTTAGATTTAGTTTTATTTTAGTTTTTACCGCTTTTTTAAAAATATATTGTTTTTCAAGTAATCCCTAAACGTATGCAAAGGGAGTGGATGTGTCTCATTCCTATAAATACATCCAAATATTATTGTAAACTTACATCTTGACATGGTTAATTCCATATAGAGAAGAAATTTTGGAGCTTCGCATGGTTGTTGTGAGTTGCTTAGTTGTTTTCAATTGTTGATTCATGTCTTGATGCCTAGACAACAAATCTTTTTTAGTTATTAAGTAGAGTTACACTTCGATCTTAGTTGAATTTGTAGGGTAAGAGATTGAGCATAAGTTGGTCTCACTTTCATGAGTTGATGTTTCTTGCACTTATTTCCTTAGATGTGCTTTGCAATCTTAGATAATTGAGTGGTTTAGAGATATTTGCACATGAATAATTACTCTATTTTGTTATGCTTAATAAGTGAGAGAGAGATTCTTTTATTTCTATCTTACCCTTCTCTCCCTTTTGAGTTTTTAATGAAATCCCAAATCACTTAAAACCATTATAAATATCAATAGGTTGAGATAAATTCGGATAAAATAGATTAGTGAATTTTTCAAAGTTCATTGGTTCCTCTGTGGGTTAACAAAGGCCACATAGTTTCTCCATTGAGCTATACATCCAGAGTATTCTATATATTGAATATTATTTCAATCGGGGTTATAAAATGAGTAAGATTAATTTCTTGTCTCTTATTGGATCATGTGTAACAAACTTGCATCAACAATTATATATACCCAAAAATGACACAATCCATTTTTATAATTCCTTTTGTGGTTTGTGTGTATGTGTGGTTCAATAAAAATAATGATCAATTAGCATGCTAACAATTATATCTAAGTCTATTTATTTTATAACTATTCTTGACATAGTTTTAATCGTGCTCGTTTATTTTCATATGTTTTAAAGAAATTCCCATCTAGTGTCTTTTTATTGTTTCATTATTCTATATTCAAGATAGATTCAACCCTCTTGGACAAAACTAACTAATAGTTTTCTACGAGGCTGCAAAAGCCTTACTTCGTTTGTTTTCACCCAAACTTTTCAAAACCAAATCCCTTTACATAACTCTTTTGGGCCTATTGATTTTGAATTTAGCTCGGTTATATGCCAAAATATTCCAAATTTCGAGGAATGGTCACTACATAGATAAATCACCTATAAACGTTGTAAAGAGGAGACTCCTTGCAAGATCAATACAATTCTCAAATATCAAAATATCTCTTATCCGCTCAAGTAAACAATTGATTACTCTTATCGCAAATATGAAGTGCAATTATTGCATGCATTGCCTCTTGTGTCATCGGGTTTCGAGAATTATTTGTAAAATTTTATCGATTATCGCATGTTCTTAAACGCGTGCAAAGAGGGAGAACTACATCGTATGAGGATTATTTATATTATTTTTACATAGGAAGCTCTTAACTCAACGGGGGTTAACGAAACTTAGCCATTATGAGTCAACCCATTTTTGGGTTTTCAACCAAAGGAAGAAACAAGGATTAGAGAAAATAAGCCCTAATCAATTAAAAAAGTGTTATCACAAATAGACATATACACCACATTAATCCTAATATATAGCCAAACATTGCTCAAAATCCATAATTCTTATCACACCTCCACATGAAAAAAGTGCCAATAAAGGACAAATCCTACTATTCAAATTTCTTATGCATGGTCAAATTGATCATCCTCTTAGTTTCAGTCCCCCATATTTCATAATTAGTTCAATGACATTGTACACATCTCACCTATGCATTTCCATATCATTTTCTCTTCATGTCATCTAGTTGTTGGTTAATGTGTTCTACATATTAAGTCATACTTTTTCCCCCAACTTTATAGAGTTTAAATAGCTAATATAGTTGGACTACATGATTTAGTATCCATCATTTAATATTTATTTAAATATCTCTAGTTATAAAATCATAATTTATACAATATAGTATAAATTCTATTAGGAAAAACCTATTTTTTATATTGTAGAGCTAAGTGATCCCTTAACATCCCTCATCTAAAAATGGGGCATATTGTGAGATTTATTTAACAAATTCATGAAGATTGTTGATGCATTGCTTTAGATGAAACTCGGGTGATGACATTCACATAGTTGTTTTGAATACACTACAAATATTTGACACATGCCAAATTATGACACATACACCAAAATTATGACGTGTATCACAATCATAAACACATTGGCCCCATGAAAAACTCAAATGTACATATCTTGGTTATGTGGTAGGCTCAAATATACATAGTGTGGTTATAGGGAGGATCAAATGCACACATGGTGGATCAGATTGTAGGAGATCAATTATTATATTTGGCTCGCATAACATGCTTAGATTCTATAATTGGTTTAAGGCATGCTCAATTGCCAAAAATCGCACATAGAACATTTTCATCCCTTACATTTTGACTCCTTAGTTATATAGGTGTACACGTAAAAGCTTTAATTCTAGTTTATGTTAATTACCAACTTTCTATAAGAATATTGGTTGAGCCTTAATACACATAGGTTCATATGTATGGAAAAAGAAGGAGAAGTGAAAAACACATCCATTCTCACTTATACCATTTTCTTTTAAGAGGTTTGCATTTCAATTTATTTATTTTAATCAAGAAATTTTCAATTACTAGATTAAAATGGGGTTAAAATGTAGTACCCTAAATTTGGACTAATTATATTTGTAATTATCCTTGGTATTTATCTCATTGCATTTCCATATTTGCGGTTAATTAACTTATTCTTGTATACATCTTGGCTACTATAGCACTCCATAGTCACTAGATCACACTTGTTACTCAACTTTGATCCATAATATACCTTCAAACTTATGGTTTCTTGATCCAATTTACATTTAATAGAATTTTCACTTCCTAGGAAAATTTCCCATGTCGTGGTCAAAATAAATCAACAATTTTTTCTAAGATCAATATTTTCATCCTCCACTTGAATGAAATGTTCTATGTTTCAAATGAGCAATTTGATCTCCATTAGATTAGGATGAATTGAGTAGGAAAACCTTTTGAACAATTCATAAACAAAATCATAATCACCCCACCCATTTGAAGGGCCTTGTCTCTTACATCTTTGGGATACCTAGGAGATCATAACAAAGAAACCAATTGAAAAATCAATCCTCAAAGCATATTAACCATGTACTAAGTTTTAATGCATCTTGTACATATTCCTATGTCATCATCGCATGGTACATTCTACACCCAAGATTATTACTAAGTGTTGGAGACCATTTTAGGATCTTGCCAAGAAGTTATTTAGTACACATTTACACACACTTGTTATGAGGGATAGATATGTGAGGCTTGATTCCTCTTCTTAGTATTGGTATATGATGCAATGCTCATCACTCCATGGGGTTTTTTGAGGCCGGTCTTGCCCAATTTGACTAACTACTTTTTCAAGTCTTTAAGAGAGACCTAGGTTCTTGAATAATAAAATTCCCTAGTCAGCTATAGAGATATGATCACATTAATTTGAACAAATAATCAATAGTCCATAACACGAGAAGATCATAGTGCTCAACCATATCGAGTGCAAATCTACACATGATAAAATCATATAGCAAGGACAAATCCACCCATAGTTTCTACTCGAGACGGATGAGTTCATCTTTTGTACACTACAAGGTCACCTAATTTTACACATAAACATATCCCTACCTACATGAAAGAGATCAATCATCATAGTCACCAGATCATATTCTAAAAATAGTAAATTAATGCCTAAACCGCAATTTCAATTATCTAAATTTATATAATTTAAGTATTTGAATAAATTATCAGAACATTTTTATAGGATTTTTGTATTTACTATATTTTATTGTATTTATGATTTTAGATTCGCGATTAATAATAATATTTTATTAATTATATTAAAACCTTGTTTTTATATTACACTTTCATGGCTCATATGAACACAAATATTTCTGATTTCACTTGTCCCTACTTTTTGCCCATATATTGTGGTTCCTTTATACGCAAATGTTTTTACACTTTTAACAATAAAAATTCCCATATTCCAAAGATATTATGTTGGTCATACACGTCTAAAAAATTGAAGTTAGTTTCATTTTTTTGGCAGATGAGGCACTAAAACATCTCATACATTCTTGATTAACCAAGTAAGAACATTGTATATTCCTTGACTTTACAGTGTGGGTTTTCTGTTACTTTGTACACAACAAAGACTGTCAAACTATATATTATGTTTAACAAATTTTTTTGGAAAACATGGATTTTCAGACCTTGAATAAACTTATGCTTCTCTCTTTTCATATTTAATTCAAAACGTAATTCTTTACTTACTTTTTTATATATGTGCTTTCTATTTTCAAATAGTTGGATACAATGCACTTATTCATTAAATTTATCCACTTCTAAATTTCCATAGTTCTTTTTCCTTCTCGCATTCAATTACACTTTGTGTATTTTGCATTTAGTTTATATATTTTAAGTATAATAAAAACAACTTACTCTTGGATCCACTTTCCTATGAAATGCCCCCAAATAAATTTCTTATTTTCTTTCCCTTTTAAAGCTTCCATATTTGTACAAGATGCAAAGATGTTATTAACAGTTTTGGAATCTAGCTTCACACTTGTCAATTGATTTTTCTTAAAGCTTTCTAAATACTTTCAATAATTCCATTTTGTGCATATACAACAATCATTGCATTCCATGAGACTAAATTTTGAAACAGTTTTTTTCCCTTACATATGATTTCCTTTTTATAGATGACTACGGGTACACTTACAATTACAACCTTACAAAAACTTACTTTAAATTTTGATTTTAAAGGAATTTCATCATTTGCTCCCTATGTTTGTCTTAGAAAGGAGGAGAAATCTCATTCTATAAAATGTGAACAAAAAATAGGTTTTATACTCTTCCTCTTTTATATTTATAGATAAAAATGTGCATTGATTTTGATTCTAAATTATTATATTCATTACCTTCTTCATATATATAATGCCATTTTTTCATGTGGACATATTGATTCAAGATTCAATGAATGACTGAGATTATGAAAAATTGGTTACGTATATCTTCTATAATTTTTCATCTTTTTGAATTAAATCTCATGTTGTACATTTATTTCTAATTTTCCTAGACAATAAAATTTATGAATATATGATTAACATTGTTATGTTTCGTAGTGTTGGATAAGATCATGATGACATAAACAAATGGAAAATCACTTTATAGCAACCTACTCTTTTGAAGAAAAGTCATGTTGTATTTATTATTTACAAGTATAGAAATCTTGTATGTAATTGGAGGCATCATAATCTAGTATTAGTTTGAAATATTTGCGTAACCTCACACAGTAACTTATAACATGTTTGGATTTGAAATTTGAGTTATTGTGAGTGTACTACATTATTGAATTTTTACAAATATGAAAATTTTGTGTAGTTGGAGGCATTATAAACGAGTATTAATTTAAAATATTTGGAGAACTCGCACACAATAACTTATAGTGTGTTTGTATTTGAAATTTGAGTTATCATGTGTGTATCACATTATTTATATGGAACATAAAATTTAAAAGTATTATATTGATAATTGGATGCAACATGTAAGAAGTTACATTTAAACTTATTTTAATATTGTGAGTGCATTTTTTTATAATTTTGACTAGATGACATATCAAATCCATGTAAGTCCCTTTTTATTCGGTGGTTCTACTCTACAATGGAATATAAAAAGGTATTAAGCTCGTTTCACGTTGAACATACAATTGACAAGGATGCGGGATGTAGAGCGAGAAAAATGATGGTGAGCTTCATTGGTTCAGTGCCCTAACCCTAGCAGATTTGGTGTGGCTCTTGGCAGTGGGGATGGTTTATGGGTGATGGTGGTAGGATAAAATGAGTTGTGGTAGAGATTTTTAGGCGTGATGATGGACATGATGCTTATACGAGAAGATCTAGTCGTGGCGAGCTACCTTTCGATGATATTATAGAGAGTTATCAAAACCAGGGCACCATCGTTTGCCGAGGCACTTTGTTAGACTTTGGCATCGACATGGACTTTGTGATGACTCCACATCTCAAGCCGTTCAACAAGTAAACACAAGGGTCGCAGTTTCTAAGCTCTCCCTGGTGGGTGGGGATTGCTCTGCGAGAGAAGGAATTAGTCTCTCTGCGGTGGTGGGGAATCCCAACAGAAGGATTTAGTTTCCTTGACTCATGTTGCCTCCCAGGTCGCTCCCAAACGACATATGCAGAGAATCTTCATATTTTTCCCGTACCCTTGCTAGTAACACCCTGCAACTACTCCTCCATCGACTTGAAATTGGGTTGGATTTGAAACATACTCTTGCCCAAAAATTAGGATATAAGTTGGGATCTTTTGGCCACATTTTTTTGGGAAAATGCTTGCGAATGATCTACCTCTCTTCTCGTACGTGATTTCCATGGATTCCGTGATTTTTGTGGCTAGTTTTCTTTTGGGAGGAGCTGTTAATGTGAAATCACAACACCCCCAAATGAGTTATGGATTTGCTTTTCTAAGGCTAGAATCATTTGGTGTGATTACATAACATGGGACCATCTCTCAAGCTGTGGGACTTGCAGACTTGAGATGGCCCTCCGGAGAAAGCCAACTTCTTCTTCCTAATCCTAATGCTAAACTACTCCTAATGCAGAAATGACATCTATCTACTCCTAATCTAACAATTCCAAGGAGACAGGGAGAGAGAAAGTGCATAAAGGGGGAAATCCTACACTAACGAGGTGATAGCACCAAGAAAAGGGAAGTGCTGATCATCATCTCATTTACTGAAGTGGAGAGAGGTGAGCAATGGAGAGGATGGATAGATGCATCATAGACCAAGGATAAAGTTCACACATAACACCATTTCAAATCCCCACGAACACAACTCCCAGATCTGCAAATGAAAGATCCAAAACATGCATAGAATACTCCAGAACAATGAGAGGTAAGAAGATGCAATGAAAACAAGTGAAGGATGGACAAACACATCACAAAAATGAGTTTTATTGCTTCAAAAATTTGCACAAAGCATCATACACGAGCAAGAGGCAAAAATGCCATTTACAAAGCAGGGGAGGAGGTCCAAACTCCATTTTGACCCTGGGGAAGAAAAGAAGAGGGGAGGTAGAGAAGAAGAATGAACAACAACTTTTACAATGAATCTTGCCCCCGTATTTATAGATTCGATCAGAGAGAAGAAAGAGAGAGAGAGAGAGAAGCGGAAAAGTAGGTCAAAACTCAACCACCATTGTTAATGCTTCTGATAAAATATGCCCCCAAATCCATCTTTACTACATCAATCCTTGGTTTGGCACCTTGAAGGAAGAGGAAACGATGGAAACATATCGAATCTGATTTGGTTGTTGAGATAGATGGATCTTGCATTGAAGGCTCGAAGATGTTTCCTCCATCTGGTTGGTGAGGCTGAGATCTTTCCAATGGCATTAGATTTACAATATTTGAGCTTTGAGCCAAAAGATATTCCCCTTTGAAGTTTGTATCGGGTCCATAATTTATCCTTTTCTCTTTTCCACAAAATGTAAAATGTAGAAAACTCACGCGGCTCCGCTGCTTTGCTTGGACACGTGGCACCCTTTTGTTGGCTGGGGAAGTGCACTCCAACCTTTTCCTTTGTGCCATTTTTTTAAACGGAAAATTTTCACCTTTTCGTCCGACTCCCCGCTTTGGTTTGACTCGGGCTCAAACACTGACTTTTTCCCTTTTTATTTTAGAGCTTGCTCGAGTTTGTCAAATAGATTTAAGACATATATTCATGCGACGTGAGAGATGTTTCTTCTCTTTCTTCTCACACAGGGTCGTGACCAATCTAATATTTTGCCCAAGGGGTGAAATATGGATAACAATTTGGTGACTCACGAGGACATCTACCCGTTAGATGAAGAGACCAGTGGACTTAAAGTATCCATTGGGCATGGAGTCATGAGTGATAGCCTACTATTGATCTGAACTTTGAAAACTAACCCCTGGGCCACTTGGAAAGCCACTTTGAAACTGGAGCTGATCTTTGCCAAAAACCATTACAATGCACTGTGCAAGAGCAAAACAACAACACCAAAACTATGTACAAACTAAAAATCATACATACCCTAAGTGGGATATGCAGAGTGTGAAAAAGCACTTATTCTACTGAAAACAAACCTACATACACTACTATAACCAAGAGCAAAGGGAGCTCAAACAAAGCATGCAATTGGCGGGGAGAAATAGCTTCCTTCCTCAAAATGGTAGCCATGCAACTGATTTGACATTGAACATGGTTGGTTGGATGAGTGAAAAACTCACAAAAGTGGTCGTCCACCCAAATCAATAAAGTATCGGTGGAGACAAATCAAATACCTCTTTTAGTTGCTTTGCATTTGGATTAAAGAGGTATGGCAGTTGATCCTTGGTGCTTTGATATCATCCTCATGCCCTAAGATGGACATGACTGGTTGTGGGCTGCTCCTTTAGATCCAATGAAGCCAAGTGCACTGATCGGGCACTGCTTTGATCCTTTGGATGTGCCCTTTGTTCTGAGTTTCAACTCCAAGAATGGAGTTTTCTTGTAGACCTTCTTGGATGAATGGCATGGAAGAAGTGGTGAAACTCTTCTGCTCTTTCCCTTCCTCTTTTTGTGAAGAACATGGAAGAGTCATGTCTTCCAATCTTGGTTCCAGAGGGCCATTATGGAGTGCAGGCTGCTGTTCCTGAATGTTCTCCTCCATGGCAGTAGGTTCATGTGCATGGGATGTGAGAGATGGAGGAAAAAATGATGTGATCTCCATGGGTTCCCCTCCATCAAGGCAATCCCTCAAGCCTCGACAGTGACAATCGCATCCTTTTTGTCCTATTGCATGTGCTCTACCTCCTCCATGGTGTGTTCCTGATCTGCAACTTGATCACCATGGCTCCCTTCACTCTCAAACATGAAGTTTGAAAGATCAAACTCTTCTTCAACATCAGAGCTTGAAGGGGATGAAGTGGGAGGAAGAACTGAAGGTTCCCCGTAGCCTTCTCTGTGCTCAGAGCCTCTAAAACTATATGGTCCTCCTCCATCATGGGTTCATCAATCAAATAAGGCCCTTGAAATGAAAGAAAAAAATATTCAATGATGCCTTCTTCATTGAATGGCCTCAACACTGATTTGATCTCTCCCAGCTGCTCCTTCCCAATGAGACTTTGAGCTGATTGTTCCTCCTCTTGTTCTTGCTCTTCTTTTGCTACAAACTTGGCATCATCCACCACTGGTTCTTCAACCTTGGCCTCCTTTATTGGCTTGACCATCAAGGGGATCTTTGTAAACCCAAATTTGGTAGCCCAACTCTTCAGATTATATGTCATTTCTTTTCTGTTGGGCTCCTCTTCTTGTTGTTCTCCTTGACTGGATTCTTGAGTCTCTTCCCAACATGGGCTTGGGAAAGCAAGAGGAGTGGCAGGTTGGGGTTCAACCAAATTTGTAATTGTTTGTGGTGGAGAGGGAGGTGGAACTTCTTGTTTGTTTAGAGGGGATGGCTGTTTGGAAGGGAAAAGGACAAAAGAACTGAGATGAGGTGGAAGACTAGGGGATGGAGAAATGGATTTCACACTCGGGCAGTATTCAATGGGAAGATTGGAAATTGAAGCCCAAATTGAGATGGTCTTTGCTTGAGGAGTAGAGAGAAAATTACCAAATAATGGTGTAGGATTTACCCATTGACAAGGTTGTCCCGCACTTTGCTCATAAGCCACGATCTCCACTATCCATTGTGCAAGTTGGGGCAGCATTCCAATCATGAAGTCCACTTCTTCTAGGGCCGTAGTGTCTTGGAAAAGGGCCTTCCCATGGACAAGGTGCCCTGCAACCAATGCTGAAAGCCCTCATTTGAACTGTTGCCCTTGATTGAACCATGTTTGCCTCCATTTTTTTGATCTTCTCCAACAGATCAGTATCTTCCATTTGACTGCTATCATTATATGCGTACCCCTGCTCTTGATAAGCTCCATAGCCAAACTAGTTTTGACTCTACTCATATGGGTAAGCATAATGGTCTTGGATTTGATTATAATGCTGATCTGGAGGAGTTGGGAAATACATTGGAGGTGGATTGTATTGTTGTTGTTGTAGATGTGAATTCCATGGAGGGAATGAAGTCATGATTGCACAACCTCATGGAATGGGAGAAAATGAAAGAGATGGAAGAAGAAAATGGATGAAATGAGTGGAAAAGGTCTCCGTAACTCGAGAGAATGGGTTTTGACCAAATGGAGTCGCCAGATGTGCTTGAAAGTGCCTCTAAAGGCTGAAACCTTCACCAAGAGCACATTAAAATTGATGAAGTGAAGTGGTAAGGTGCTTCTGACCTATCCCACCGAGTGTGCCAAAATCGTTAATGTGAAATCACAACACCCAAAAATGAGCTATAGATCTACTTTTCTAAGGCAAAATCATCTGGTGTGATTACATAACATGGGACCATCTCTCAAGATATGGGACTTACAGACTTGATATGACCCTCGAGAGAAAGCCGGCTTCTTCTTCCTAATCCTAATGCTAAACTACTCCTAATGCAGAAATGACGTCTATCTACTCCTAATCTAATAATTCCAAGGAGACAGGGAGAGAGAAAGTGCATAAAGGGGGAAATCCTACACTAACGAGGTGATAGTACCAAGAAAAGGGAAGTACTGATCATCATCTCAACTTCCTGAAGTGGAGAGAGGTGAGAAATGGAGAGGATGGATAGATACATCACAAACCAAGGATAAAGTTCACACAGAACACCATTTCAAATCCCCACGAACACAGCTCCTAGATATGCAAATGAAACGTCCAAAACATGCACAGAATACTCCAAAACTATGAGAGGCAAGAAGATGCAATGAAAACAAGTGAAGGATGGACAAACACATCACAAAAATGAGTTTTATTGCTTCATAAATTTGCACAGAGCATCTTACGTGAGCAAGAGGCAAAAACGCCATTTTTACATAGTAGGGAGGAGGTCCAGACTCCATTTTCAACCCCGGAGAAGAAAAGAAGAAGGGAGGAAGAGAAAGAGAATGAACAAAAACTTTTACAATGAATCCTACCCCTATATTTATAGATTCAATCAGAGAGAAGAAAGAGAGAGAGAGAAGCATGGGAAAAGCAGGTCAAAACTCAACCATTGTTGTTAATGCTTCTAATAAAATATGCCCCCAAATCCGTCTTTACTGCATCAATCCTTGGTTCGGCACCTTGAAGGAAGAGGAAACAATGGAAACATATCGAATCCGATCTAGTTATGAGAAGATGGATCTTGCATTGAAGGCTTGAAGACGTTTCCTCCATCTGGTTGGTGAGGCCGAGATCTTTCCAACGACATTAGATTTGTAATATTTCGAGCCCTGAGCTGAAAGATATGCCCCTTCAAAGTTTGTATCGGGTCCATAATTTATCTTTTTCTCTTTTCCGCAAAACGTAAAACGTAAAAAAATCCTGTGGCCCCACTTTGCCTCGCTTGGACATGTGGCACCCTTTTGTTGGTTGGGGAGGTGCGCTCTAATCTTTTCCTTTGTGCCATTTTGTCAAAAGGAAAATTTTCACCTTTTCCTCCGAATCCCCACTTTGGTTTGACTCGGGCTCAAACTCAATTTTTCCTTTTTATTTTAAAGCTTGCTAAGTCTGCACAAATAGATTTAAGACATGATTTTTGCGACAAGAGCCGTTTCTTCTTTTCTTCTCACATAGGGTCATGGCTGATCCAATATTTTGCTCGAGGGGTGAAATATGGATAACGGGAACCAAAACCATAGCTTTGTCTCTTTAAGGAGGCCTTTGTTTAAAAATGTCTCTCCTCGAAAGTCTCAATAACACCCACGCCCCTCCCCTAGCTTACATCATTGAAAAGATACGATACCCAGTCTTGGAGATCAAGGATGAAGAATATCTCGAATCATTTGCAAGACATTAAAGCAAAAGCCTTGATATGCAGATTTAATGGTGTGTGGCCAACAACAAATGCACTTGTCTAGTGGATCCACACCTCATGGAAAAAATTACAGATATTTCCTTTGCACTCTGTGGCTTCTTCATTGTCTATTTCAATGAAATACGGGATTACCAGAGAGCCATGGATGAGGACCCTTGGTTCCGTGGTTTGATGGGACTTTTTACTACCCCATGATTTCCTGAATTTGACCCGAATACCTTCAAAATCATGCGGGTTACAATTTGGGAGAGGTTACCAAATATTCCCCTTCATTTTACCTCCTTTTTGAAGGATATTGATAACCTCATCGGGTAGTTCGTTAAGATCAAAGAACAGAGGTTATTGAGTAGTCTATGCACTTTTGTTCGAGATCTACATCGACGTTGATCTTAGTAAGGGATTTTCAGATTGGATGATACTTAAAATGGGTGACACTAGTTATTCCCAAATTTTAGACTATGAAAACACTTGCTTTCGGATATTGGAATTGCAGTAACACCGGTCATCTCCATGTTTCCTTCCCGAGAAGAAATCCCAAGCATGGTTGAATTAAGGTTTGAGTGCCTAGGTAGTACTCGGAGTAGGCACCCCCTCCCACCTGGGGACCAATGACCCACATATGCATTTGAAAAGAAATAGAATCTAGATTCTCATTCAAATTTCAAGGTAATTGAACTTTCCATACGTTGTAAAGTCTACCACAACTACAAGTCCGAAAGTTGAAACTGAAAGTTTGAAAGTTGAAAGCGTATTTTGTAAAAATAGCTGACTATTTAGAAGCATGTATTAATTTTCTTCAAATCTTAAAATGCTTGAAAGATTCATATTTTGTATGTCTTCTGGTTAGTTTTTATAGTTTAACGACGCTGCATTTTGGTACAAAAAATTCCTTGATTGTTTACCCTATTTTTTTCCTCCATGTTCCAACCTAATCCTCGTAGCCGAAAATGTCAACAACTCCAAGCTCCTCTTCTCCAACATCAACGACAACACCGAATTTTCAACATAGTTAATAATTCCTCGCAATGCCATCAGAATCATCATAGGAAAAGGCGGTGCCACGCTCAGAAGCTTCAAACAAATTCAGGGCATTTCCTCTGTAAAGTGTTCTTCCAACGGAACACTCCAAATCCATGCCCATTCATAGGAAGATCTGCCACAATGATTGAGATTCGTGAATCATGAATGCATAGTGCAATCGAACGTCCGAACGGTTATGGATAATGGGTTGTGAGCATAGGCAAAAGGTGTGGGTGTTTAATATATATATTTTTGTAAAATTTTAACCAAATGGAAAGCCAACTACCTAGTCACCGACTCGGAGGCTGGAAATATTTTTAAAAATGTGGCGCCCTCCTTTTTGTGCACCCTAGAAACCGCCTAGGTTGCCTAGGGTAAGACACGCCCCGATCCCTGTGCTCATCGCAAAAAAAAGAGCGTTTCCCAAGCATTGGATCATATCGATTTAGAATAAGAAGACTTCTTAGAGGAAGAAGACAATCCTAACTTGGAAAACCAAATATTTCCAGTTATATCTCCTTTGGTTACAACTACAATTCCCTCAGTTGCAACTACAACCTCTTATGTTGTAGTTCTTGCGACAATTTAGCTACAACTCCTTCTAATGTATTTGTTGTCACTAATTCAAATCCTTCTTCTAAGGTTGGGTAAATACTTTTATTACTCCCTCCTTAGAAGGAACATCTCTCCCATCAAGAGGCCACATGAATCGCTTAACTTTGACTCAGATAAGGGTAGTGGCCTCCCACTTGTGGGTTCCTCGACATTAGACTTAACAGAGTATAATCCTCTTATTTCAAAGATGATTATGCTGAATCAATGTCAATTAGTGTGTCCTAAGAAGGGTAAGAAGGGAAGGTATTGATTCTTTGTTCTTTCCTTCCTCCTTTCATGTTGCTCTCTTTCTCGATCTTGTAGCCCCATTGGGTTGCTTCTTCTTTTCTTCATTTTTCCTTCTTTCTGCTACTACTAGCTACAACTTTTCTGGTATTGATTCTTTTTTCTTTGGTTGCTACAACTTATTCCCTCTTTGGGACAATTGTTTCTTCTTTCTTTCCTTTCTGGTGTTCTTTTCCTCTCTATGTTTCATTGGGGCATAATTGGTCCTTTGCTTCTTTTTCTTTCGGGCATCTCCTTTTCTTTTCTTCAATGCTTTATCTAGCCTTTAGGGCTCCTTGTAGAAGGATGTGGGTCCTTTTCACACCCTCAAAATTTACTCTTTTCTAAAAAAACATACAATTGACATGTACTATATTAATTACTAGATCCTAGATGTAAGATGTTACATTTAAGGTTTTTTAAGGTTGTGCATGTAATTGATTTTATTTTGGAATATATGAAATATCATTTCCATGTGAGTCCCTTCGATATTAGTGACGTACATAAAATTTTTATACAAGAATTAATGTATTCTTCAAATCAAGTGGGATCGTATTTTGTAATTATTAATATTACCCACATCTAAAATCAAGAAAATTCGTTGACTCAAGAAGTGTTACCACATCAAAAACAACATTGTTCAAAAACTTAAATTGTTGTTATATTAAGTTAATCCCGACATGAAATTGAAATTTGATTACAAACACTTAGTACAAAAACCTTGTTTTTCAAATTTATTTTCAATTTTTTGTCGATCCTAAACTCTGTTATAGACACAAAATCTATGCACTTGGGTACATTTCTAGGTACTAAATCATACTAATGTATACATGATTTTTAATAAATTAAACTAGTGATTAACAACTCCTTTTGGCCTTTTGGTTGCTTTATCTGTTGTTCTTTACTATTTCTAAGCATCCTTTTGGCTTTACACATCTTACAACTTTTTCAGAACTTGACTAATTTATCTCTTAATGATCTTGAACACTAGTGCCCAACTAGGCCGAAGCACTGAGGTGCTCATGTCCCTCATGGGCTCTCCGCCCTTCTTTGTCTCATTTTTATTCTTTTGGGTCATTTTTGCCCTTTGGTCACCTTTTTACGCTTTGGGTTGGCCTTTCAATTGTCAATTACGAAATTAAAACAAGGGAATCATATATATACTTAGTTAATTATTCTAAATAAGGGGAAAATAACTATAAGAATTATATATCACCACCTAATCTTGCACAAAGGCACACAATAGCACTACAAGGCACACATCTAGCACATTCATATAAAGGACGAGGGCTACATTTATCTACATACACTATAAAGGAGGGGAGTTCGGTATATTAAATCACACGCATATTGCATATTTGGGACAAAATAGATCTAGCCCACTATCATCGTGTAACTTACACAAGGGCAACCTAGGGCATGGGACATGGATACACACACACACACACACAAAGAACTACATGGAGTCTAAGATCTAGCGCATCACTTGGTTGTAAGTTCACTCTTTAGGTGACCATCGAAGTCATTACGACTCCACATTATAAATATTTTTATTAGATTTGGCATGGTTAATGGGCATGTGTAACTAGTTATTTGTCTTGCAGTTGTAAGTGCCCCTAATAGTGAAACTAGTGTGATAAAGAGTGAGCAAAAGTGAAGATATTACGAACTTGAAAAGATCAGGTTTTAACTCTCACGATTAAACATAGACACCCGGTTTAGTCACTAGTACTGGGGACTCATATCCTCTTGTGGGTGCTTCTCTCCCACACATCCTTAGGGTTCTAAACACTCGTCAAGCCTTTGAGTCATTGTTTTTTACTGTTTCATCATATACATAATCCAGATCACTTCTAGATCAAATAAAATCAACTAAGTCATCATCCCTCTCTCATGTACTTAGGTTTTTCATTGTTGAATGTTTATTGCTTGCACATTATTGTACTCAATTACTTGAATATCATTTGATATAATAGTTACTATAAAATAAGGTTTAATTCTATTTATATTAAAAATTTGTCACCTCATCACACCTATGAGAGAACTTTGGAACTACTTACTTTATTACATATTATTGGTGAAAGGCAAACCACATATTCCGAAATTTAAAAATTGATTTAAAATCATTCCATCATGTGTTACTCCGTTGATCCGGTGTCATATATTAGGATATGTATGGATGACTTATGGCTAACATAATATCTTAATATGGCATATCTCATGTATTTATTCTTTCATATGATTACTAGGTTAACCTACGTCATTTACATATCATAGTATGATATGTATAGGAGTAAGTAACTCATAGATGAGCATAATTTTGAGCATTTGAATCTTATTGTATAGTTTGGAAGTTTCCTCAAAGTGGCTAAATCGGTATACTTACATATTATGATATTTTATCTCTCTTTTGGTGTTATTTGGTGTTCTAATGTTGTTGATATTCATATCTATCTAAATAATTTCCTTAAGTAGTGGTATCAAAGTATCAATTCATACAAAAAAATAGGTCAAAAAATTTGATTTTGACGATTCATCTATATGTTGCAAACCATTACAAATTTCTCTACAATTTTATCTGAAGTTACAAAATCATTGAAGTAATCTTCTCTTTAGGATTTTTTAGATTTATTTCTCAAAATTTATCGCCATTTTAGGGTTTTCCATAATTCTTCCTCTATAAGCTAAATTTTTGGAGTTTTTTTAAGTTCTCTATGTTTTTGAAAAGCGTAAAAAAATAGAAAGGGTTCCTTCTCTAGGTTTTTCCCTATTTGGCCAAAATGAATAAGAAACCCCAAACCCTAAATTCCCACCCTAATATTAGTACCGCACCAATACCCTAAGTCCTAAATCCTACATCATGACACAAAAGTTAGACAACTAGAGGCTAATGAAAGGGGCAATCAACTCATGAGATGACTCCAAATAAGGAAGATATAGATTATTAATCTTCGTCTTCTCTAGTATTTGAGGAAATCACCTGAGATAAATGAGATGGTAAGAAATGATCATGCCAATGTGAAGGTGGAGTTTGAAAATAGCTCATACTCAAGTGAAGGGTGAAATGAATATCTTGTACTCACTTAATGAAGTTTGAAATGAAGGTATATTTTAACAATATCCCGCACTCAATGAAAGGTGAAATAAAGGTAGAATTTGAATCAATAAAGGAGTTGATGGTCATTGGATCATTCATGACTATTGCCATGAATTTTAATTCAAGTCATGGGTTCCTAAATAAATGCACACTCAAATTAGAATCAAACTAACTAGGGTGGATCCTCTACCCAACTCAGTGGATCTTCTAGCCAGTTGTGGAACATGATTATAAAAGTGGAAATGTGGAAGCTTATTGGGAATGATTCAGTCACATAGATCAACCAAATGGATAAAAACATCTACATCAATTCCCAAGTAGATAAAAGGTTCAGAAGGGATCCGTGTATATATACAACAAGAATATTTCATTTCGCTATAGATGGACGTGTGAGAAAAATAAAAATAAAGGTATCCTTATTATTTGGTTTATGTTCACAGATGAGATATAAACAAACTACAATAATAGTGGCATAAATAACTATTTCAACCAGATAGTAAAAAATCGACAAACAAGGAAAGTCGAGGATTATATCTAGTAGTTCCATAATTTTTCCTTACATGTGGATGGAATCTCGGAGGATTATATAAATGATTATATCTCAAAGGATCATATTAAATTAGTATTTAGATACATACATTGCTGAATGGGGATATCAAATTTGAACATAGTTGAAGGAGTACAAATATATTAAGGAGCATAGAATCATTAGATTATGTGTAGCACATTAATGTGTTTGAAAATTGCTTTCCTATTTAAACTCAATTTTTGCATTGAAATGAGAAAAAAATAGAGTTATTATTTTTGTTAGATATGTGGATACATGATATAGTCATTTAGTATTTGAATCTACAAATGAACACATTCAAGAAGATATTAATTTTTTTCTTGGTTAATGGGTCTAACTAAATCGATTCATAACCCTTTAAGGTAAATAAAATTTTATATAATAGTAGATTGAAAAACTACTATAAATACATAATGGAACAAGTAAAAATAAATTTTATAGAAGATGATGAAAATATACATTTAAGGTTACATGATTTAGTCAATTGTTTGAATCTTGAATGAAAAACATATAAAAAAATGTATTAGAATCATCAAAAGAAAATAACGAGTTTGCAATTTAAAATAAACGAATCGTGGATGTGAACCTAAACCACTGGAATAACAATTTGACAAGTTAAACAAAAAACCAATTTAGTTAAAAAAGTCTAGTCTTGAACAAGGTCAAATAAATATTGTTTCTATTGTGCGGTGTGTATTCCTTGTTCTAAATGCACATTTCAAATAAAATAAAAGATACTTTATTGCAATTTATTTGTATGCTAATGCATCCAAATGAAACAATCAAGAAAGTAACTCTACTCTTTCAAAATCCAAAGGAAACATTTAGTAAACTAACACTACTCTTCTAATCTTTTTTTATGAGTTTCAAATTAGTAGGCAATACATCGAACAATAGTCCATTGACAAGAGTGGTTACACAAATGTATTCAGCACATTTCTTAATTTTTGGCTTTGGAAAAATCATATTAAATAAAAATATTGTGACTTGGACTATAACTATAACACAAATCATATTAGGAAAGGTATCACAAAAATGTGTTCTCATTGTTTTGAATAGAAACGAGTCATAGAAATGCATTTCTAAAATAACATTTCTTTTGGGTTTTCATGAGCTTGTGAAAATAGTTATGTTTTTTTTTGTCATGGGTTGTACCTCTATCCGAGGTGTGCATTGAGTGATATAGCCTCACTAAGGTATCTATGTTTGATGTTGTTATGCCAACTAAAAACCCGGCGAAATATTTCCTTGGGAAACCTTACGTTTGAGGATGCTCCGCTTTATACACTCTAGTATTTCTCGTTGATATATTTTCCTTGAATTGGGTGTGAAATAAAATATGTGTTGTTTGATTTGAATGGAAATGGTTTATTTGGTTTTTGTATATTTGTATTTCCACTAATTTGTAGATATGACTACAATTTTTGCTAATTACAACCGACATTCTACTTGAATATGAATTGTGTTTTTATTATTATTGGTAAATAGTTTTTTGAAAGGGACTATACCCTTGTACACCAAGGCTCATAAGCCAGAATTGAAAGTTGAAGCACAAGAGATGGATCAAAATCCAGAAAGAACAAAAAATCCCGACTGCAGAAGACAGTCTGCAAAGTAAGAACCAACTACCGACAATGCATCAACAAAAAAACAACTGATGTACAACAAACAAACAAGCAATGGCATATCAACACCATTGGAATCAAACTACTATCCGGCCAAGAAAAATGAGACCAATGTAACCCAACCAGCCAATAGCAGAGATAAAAGCCATCAAGGCGAAGTGTTACCCTTCAGAGTGGTAATTTTTTTCTTTTTGCTGACCGTAACCCATCCTGATGGAGCCTTCGCGGTTGGAGAAGAAGACAAAGGAGGAGTATTTTCCTTAGTCGCATTTGTCCCATTTGGGACAGCCACGTTGTTATCCTGAGAGAGATATTTATCATTTTCCATGTTGCCCTCAACAGCTTGTGCCTTTTCATGCTGCTCACAATTTGAGATTCGGTTTCCGGGGCTGAAATGGATTCAATATTTGTATCTGCATTTGAATCTAGACCCTTTTTTGCATCAAAAATCAGGTGTTTGGGGAGTGCATCTTTCCACCAGTTATGCTTCTCCTGTTGACGTTTTTCCATCCCACACTCAGTAGAGGTGTGCCCTAAGCAAAAGCACCTTCTACATCGAAAAGGAAGACCTTCATAATCAAGAGGTTGCGACCAAGTTCTGTTTTGCACTCTAAGATCTATGGTTCATAGGAAGATTTTTATCGTTGTTAAGTTCCACTAGGATTTGAGCATAAATAGTATGCATGTAATTAGTGGTTTGAGAATCAATATAGAGTGTAGTTCCCAAGGCATTGCAATGGATGTCGAGGCAGTTATGACTCAAGCGGAGAGGTAAATGGGGCGGCACTGATCCAAACAGTTTCCATGAGAAAGATTCTGTGAGTGGGTTCAAGGATGGAAACCAGGGTTTAATGATCAAATATTTAGATTGGCAGGTCCAAAGTTTGGAAGCAATGATGTTTCTATCAGCTATTAAAGAGAAAGTTACAATGAAAATACCTTTAGCGCATAGATACAATGAGTATGAATTGTGTTATTTCCATACTCTATGCTAATTATAAACCCATGTTTTTGTTTTGGTCAAAAAAATTGTAATTTTTTAGAAAAGGTGTTTCTAAACTATTGTTTCTTTTGGGTTTGGAAGAGCTTGTAAAAATGTTTTGTTATTTTCTTGTAATCTCGGAAGGGTTATATGTAGATAGATGACACACATTGATATCTCAAATGGACTATAAAAATGTTAGAGTTGATGTTAGCATAGTTATGGAGTTGCGTAGGTTTTTATAATAAACAAAAATTAAGCAATTTATATTTGTTTAAATGCATTTTTTCTCTAGTACACTTCAATAATGTTTTTTTCCATAATTACTTTAGAATGGGTTTCAAAAAAATGCATGTTCATTATTTATAGCACATATATATTCATTTGCAATAGCATATGTATAGTAACATGAATTCTATTGTATTTATAGTCCATCCTAATTGTCAATCCACGCCATGTATCAACGAGCATGCCTACAAACATTCCCACCAAGTTTTTAGCTGATAGAGTAGGATCCAAATTGCAAATTCTTTCAAGTTTTTTTTTTGGTTGATAAGGGCACATACCTCAACAAAAGGTCATTGTTTACGATAGAATAACTTAGCCTATTACACGATTTTTCAATATCCAATTCGATATCATTTTCATGGTTCAAACAATTTAGTATTGATAAATACATTTTTATATTTTCAAAAGTCAAATTTCTCAATAGTGACTAGTCAAGGGATAATTTCGTAACAATGCAAATCCGATTTTCAATTTGTTGAGAAATATATTGAACACTAGAAATGTGATATTTATTGTTGGTTTGTGGTAGACTATAGTTTTAATTTTTGTAATAATGCAATTTTATAACTAAATTGAAAGAAAATAATTTAATTATTTTTATTTGAGAGTTTTGTGTGGAGTTTTTAAGACCTTTAATTAAGGTTGTATAATATGGATGAGACTTGCTCAAGAATAATCTTCTTGCTAAGGTGCACATGTTTGACTAAGCTATCCTTAATGGGCTATATATGTTTGATGTTTTGACTAAAAACTTTGTGGGAATGTTTTCTTGGGAGAGGTGGGTTGATAGAGTTGTTGAGTTAGTAGTGCAGGTGTTATGGGCATTGATTAGTAATATTTAACTAGAATAGTATTATTTTAATGTTAATGTGTTTTATCTCATATATTTTTCTATAGTTATATGCTTAGAAAACACTTTGATTTTGTTATTTGTTTTTTCTATTTCATATATTCTCATCTAGAAACTTGTCTTGAAGGTTGAAATCCTTTAAACGAAAAGAATTGGAAAAAAATTATTGTTGGTATCGAAGAAAATGAGAAAGAATACTACATTTATATGAAAAAATGAAGAGAGAAATAATAAATAATTTTTTGTATATTCTCTTAATTATAACAAAGGACATTACTAAACAATTAATAAGAAAACCATAATCTAAGAAATTGCTCGAAGTGAAATCATAAGAAATTACCTAAAGTGTAATAATTTTTCTTACAATATTTTATTAGTGGGCTCGAGATGTTGGTTGATACTCATTATTCTTATTGTGATATTGAAAATTCGTCTAGATTAATGTTGTTAGAGGAAAAACCACAAGAAATAGATGTTTTTGATATCCATAACTTGTTAAAGGATTGAAACAAGCTTTAAAACAACTATAAAGAAATCAATGGTTGTGAAATGGAAATTTGATTACATAAAATAGTAATTGTATCAAAGTCATGTTAGATAATAGTTGAACAACCAATTACAAAATTATCATGCCAATAAATACTAGAAATATATAAGGAAAAAAATAACATACATCAAATTTTATTGTCTTTGCATACGATATGTAGGCATGTTTGTGATGAAAAACAACATATCGAGAGGCTACATATTTATCCAATTTCGCATTGCATCCCTCTTCATAGTAAGCTTGTTTTTACTAGGAAGTGTAGAAAAATATGTGATCCCATCAAACATATTCCATGTCATTTAGACACATTGTTATATGCATTGCGTGTTACTATTAGGTTTTGAACCGAGAAAAATGGACCATTGGTCATGAAATGGCCTCTTGTCACATTTTAAGAGCATAGTCTTGTCCAAATCATATATTGGTCACATCTATTACAACCTACCTAGTTTCATAATACAACCGCATGGAACATAATATTACTAGTTGAATTATCAATGTTAAGACAAGATTTCCTAGAAATAGTAGAAGCATGGTAACAAAATTAATAGAGAAGTTGACTATCACAAATTTGAACATGGTGTTCTCACACCTCATAGTATTTCAAGACAATATTTTCACTCATATAATGGAACTATCAATAATTCATTTGGTGATGTAATTCATTTCTTGTATGATGATGAGCATATTAGTTTTATTTACAATGAGCCACAAAAATTTAATTTTCTAAATATTTATAAGAAAATTTTTGATTATTTATATATAATATATTGATCAAGAAAATTGGAATCCTATTAACATGTTATCGAACATGTACATGAGTTAGAAATTAGTAGGAAGTTATAGAATGTTTTTAAAGTAGAATTTTGGGAAGTGGAGTCAAATAAATAGTAACTAGGCTCATATTATATGTATGATAAAGAAGCTAAGATAATTAATCGAACCTAACACCAAGTAGATGCAATAACTAAGCTAGTTCAACATAAACATCAAAATAAAGCCATTAAAAGGAAATCTTAACTAATGCATCTAATATTAAAAACATGAAATGAAAACCATCCTTTGATGTTTTTATGGGATTTGGATTGTAGATACTTCCTTAAGTGAGCCATATGTAGCCACATACGATCAAAGGATTTCTCCAAGGAAGAGGAAGAGATATCACCAAGATGGCTTAATTTCCATTTTTGGTTCTCTTCTTACTATTCTTAGCCAAGTAGGAAAGTGTGGGTTTAGCTTGATCAATAAGCCTTCCAAGGTTTTGGAATGCTCTTATCTTATAAAAATGTATTACAAGGACATGGTGTAAACTTAGAAAGGAGAGGGTAGGGCTTTTTATATAGTTTTCCAAATTGGAGAAACTATCATCCTCATGAGTGTGGGATAAAAGAACTTTATGGATTAGTAAGTTGTAATTAGAATTAGAAAGGTTTAAGTATGACTAGGGAGGTTAATTAAAATTTCTAGCTTAAGTGAGTTAGGTGTGATTTTTATTAATCAATTCGATTGATTAATAGACCAAGTTAGGCTTGTAAAATCCAATCGGAGAGAAGTTGATGGATTCTGAAGGATCATAGAGGAGGAATGACCCAATAGGAGGGTAAATTCTCATTTAGAGGATTAATTAATCAATATTGGTCAATTAATTAATTAATTAGAATAGGATTATAACTAACAAAGTAATGTTAATTTACATCCAGAATGAAGGGGAGATTAGTTAATTAATGAAGTGTCATTAATTGACCGAGATGAGGATCGTTAGCTAATTAGTGAGAAAGACACTAATTATAACCAAATGATAGAAAAATAGGATAAGAAGTGCAATTTTAGTATTAAAATGCATAGCTAGATTTAGGTGTCTACATTTGCCCCTCTTTGATGTGGTGTAGCACAAGTGACACCATTTCAAATATAGTAGACAATTACAGACAATTAAATTTTGTAATGGTAGAAGAAAAATTAGTAGGATGGAGGATGCCCCTTGAGTGTTGATGGGGTGATAGAAGAGGTTGATGGATGCTCGAAAATAAGAAGAATAAGACATTCGGCAAAGCAACAAAGATTTGAATCAATCCCTGGTTGGCCATTGTTATTGATTGATTTGGAAAAGAAAGGATATTGGGCCTCTTTGTGGAGAAAAAACAAGGGAGAGGAGGGAGGGAAGAATAAGATAGATAGAAAGAGGATTTGGAATGATAGATAAGATAAATGGGCAAATGGGAAGATCGCGACGTAGATGACGTACCATTTGGCTCGGAATTAGATTTTTATTTCATATAAGCACACAAAAAAGGGTAAAATGACATGAAAATCCATAATATTGATTTTTTTCCATTCTAAAGAACTGACTCAAAGCAATATACATAAATCAATGCAATACGAGAAAGTAAACAAGTAGGAAAGTAAATAAACAAGCAAATACATATAAACTTAAACAAGCAATGTGCAAGAAAGTTGTACCAATGTTTTTGTTATCCAACTTCAGTTCCTAAATGTTTGAGTTATAAAAAAGGGTTAAAATTATGCCCCAAGTAAAGATGCAAGGGAATAGATGGAAGACACATAAGTCCCGTGAAAAACAACGTACAGTATGAAACTTCCCAAGTAACACTATATGAAATGGAAGACAAACATAGCAAGAAAACTAGATTTGTTAATGAAGGAAGATCATATGATGATCCACATGTCATGTGCTAGAACAAGTAAACAATGAAGTAGGATGTTTTGTAGTATAGTTTCCAATGTTTAGTGTTTTTATTTTTTCACTGTTTTGGGATTTTTTGATTTTCTATGTTTAGGATTTTCAAGGGTTTTGTGATTTTTTTATGGTTTTATGAAAGTATGTATAGGAAGAATCAAGCGCCAAGATGCCCGTAGCGATAGGTGAGAATATACAAGGGTGAATCCCACACATATATACAATAAGAGGATCATCCGGATCAAGGCTAAGAGGAAATAGGTTCAATAGGAGAACACATTGACAATAAATGGGGAAGCTAGGAAAAAGTGATTATGCCCTAAAGATAAGGTGCTTGTGAATAACATAATATTCATATGACACGGAAACTATTTTTCACAAAAGGACTTGTCCAAAGTGCCAAAATTGCATGGTTTTCACACTTAAATGAATTGATTTCTATTTACTTTTTTATTTTATAATAGGTATCCATGCTTGGCGTCATAAGTTCTTGAGATGCATGGCATTCATGAACTCTTGAATTTCATCACCATCAGGATAGGCAAGCTTATAAGCACCGGAACCGAATTTAGCCACCACAATGTATGGCCCTAACTAGTTAGGCTCAAACTTTCCTTTCTTCTCATGTTCCTTAAGGACAAGGTATCCTACCTTGAATTCAAGAGGGATGATGCACTTTTTGTATCTCTTGCGGACTCTATTATGATACAGTTTAAGATGATCCAAGGCATGAAGTCATTTTTCATTAAGTAATTCCATCTTTGCTTGCCTAGCCACTCTATAATCCTCATCATTCTCCAGATAGTCTCGCAAGGAGATTATCAAAGAAAGAAGATTGATATTGAGGTGTATAATGGATTCATTTCCAAATACAAGGGAATAGGAAGTTGTACTGTATGTGTGAGGATAGAAGTCTTGTAAGGCCCAGGGAAAGATGGATTTTAAGATGTCAATTACGGATGATTTTACTAACCATTTTCTCCATGATTCGAACAATAGTATTATTGGAAGCCTCATCTTGTCCATTACCTTGAGGATAATAAGGGGTAGACCATTTTTAGAAAATTTTGAAACGTTGACATAACACCTTCACTTTTTTGTTTTTGAATAATTTGCCATTGTCAAATAAAATGGCGAAGGGATACCATAATGGAAGATAATATGGTTCATCATGAACTTGGATATCCGAACACCGATATCATAGGTAATAGGAACAACCTCCACCCATTTGGTAAAGTATTTAGTGGCAGTGATAATATGCTTATGGCCATCAAAGGAAGGTGGTGTGTGTTGGGGCTAGCACAAGGTTGTACATATAATATATTAGTTCTAAGCATACATGCAAATAAAAGCGGATATCCTACTAGAAGAAATATACAAAACAAGAGATATAAATCCACACCATAGTTAACGTGGTTCACCCAAAGTGTGGGCTACATCCACCAAAAAACAAGACAATCTATTAACCAAAGCTTTAGAAGATATACAATGAATATTTACAATCTTCCACACCTATCAGATGTACAGTACCTTATTTCTCTCAAGATTTTCCTTCTTCTCCAAGAGTTCTCTCTCTCACAATTATTCTCACAATAATCATCAACTTCTACAATCCTTACTTCTAAACCCTAGATTTCATGCTTATATAGGCATATACAAACTTAGGGCACTTAGCCATATAATTACAATCAATAGATCTTATTTAATACTAAATTTAGATCTAATTCTAGTGAGTTAAAATAAAACACTCACACACAGTGTGTAACCGACGTTGGTTAGCCCTAACGGTGTCGGTTCCTACTTCTTGACCGATGTCAACCATCCATAATCGATGTCGGTTACTGTGTTTTCCAGCAAGTTTAATATAACATGTTAATTTGAAGTAATTGAGCTCCATAACTCAACAATCTCCCACTTGGAGATAAATTACTGCATTATACCTATACAACATCATTCTTGGATCCTTTCCTTAGCTTTGTTTCTTCCTCTTCAAGTCTCAAAATTGAAGACCAATAGAAGTGGAGTGTATCTCTAACTTATCTTTTGCTAATGGATTCATTAGCATATCCCATGAGGTTCTCACTCGTATGAATCTTCTTCATTTTCAGCTACTCATCCTCAATACCTGTCATATGAAGTGATATCTCAACTGAATGTGTTTTGTTCTAGAATGAAACACTGAGTTATTTTCCAAATGAATTACACTTTGATTGTCACTGAACAATTTGCAATCATCTTGCTCCTTTCCCAACTCTTCCATGAACCTGCTCATCCATACCATCTCTTTGCTAGCCTCTATAAGCTGCATGTAACATAACTGCCTCCTCTGTAGTAGACAAAGCCACAACCTTCTGCAATCTTAAAATCCAGCTAATTGTTGTCCCACCTACTGTGAAAATATATCCAATAGTGATCCTTCTACCATCCAGATCTCCAGCCATATCCGAATCAACATAGCCACATAAAGAAGTATCAGGACCTCGTAACATAACTACATGCTAGATGTCCCTCTCAAATACCTGAGTAACCATTAGACTGCTTTCCAATGCTCCTTACCTAGATTGACCATAAATATACTCACAACTCCCACTACCTGTGCAATGTCTTGTTTGGTACAAACCATAACATACATGAGACTCCCAACTGCTGAAGTATATGGTACTCGTGTCATGTATTTGACATCCTCATGTGATGAAGGACATTGATCTTTTCTCAATTTGAAGTGTCCACCATAGGTGTACTTACAGGTTTTGAATCTTGCATGTTAAACCTTTCCAACACCTTATTGATATAAGCCTCCGAGACAAATATAATTTCTTGTTCTTCTTGTCTCTGTGTATTTTCATGCCAAGGATTCTTTTTGCAACTCCTAAATCCTTCATAGCAAATGTGTGAGCTAGATTTCCCTTAAGCTCACCAATGTCTTGCATACTAGATCCTGCAATAAACATATCATCCACATACAAGTAAAACAATAATATAGCTCCCATTTTCAAGCTTCTTGAAATAAACACAATGGTCAGATTCACATCTCAAATAACCATGCTCATGCATGAAACTATCAAACCTCATGTACCATTTCCTTGGAGCTTGCTTGAGCCCATATAGGCTATTTTTCAACCTACACACTAATTTCTCCTTACCCTTGACTTCATACCCAAATGCCTACTGCATATAAATCTCTTCATCAAATCACCATGAAGGAAAGTTCATCTTCACATCTAGTTTCTCTAAATGAAAATCATCTACTATAACTATACTCAATACATTACAAATAAAAGTCATCTTAACAATAGGAGAAAATATTTCACCAAAGTCAATACCTATTTTCTATGCAAATCCCTTTACTACAAGCCTTTCCTTGTACCTTTTATATCCACCCTCTTCTTCCTTGATCCTGTAAACCCACTTGTTCTACAATGTCCTCTTACCTGCTGGAAACTTAACCAAATCCCAAGTCTGGTTATGTTCCAAGGAGTCCATCTCCTCATCCATGTCATGCTCCCACTACACGTGGGTCTTATCCTGCATTGCTTCTTCAAAAATTTCTGGTTCACCATTATCAATCAATAATAAATAAGATAGAGAAGGTGTAAATATTTTTGGAGGTTTACTTACCCTTTGTGACCTTCTCACAGAATTTTGGGGTACCGAGAGGCTCATTCTAGACCTCCTAGACATTTGTTTCCAATTCTGACACTGACCAATGCCGATCACCTGTAACCGACATTGGTTCTATTAATCGATGTCAGCTTTTGGCTCATCTATAACCGATGTTGGTTAGGGGTCAATTGACACCAATTATTGTGTAACCTGTTGGTATGATTTTTAAATCCAAGAGTTCATTTTCATTCACAAACTTCTCAACTGGTTCATTCTTGGGTGTAAAAATTTGATCCATGTACATTCTCTTTTCATTCCATTCAATGTCATGACTCTAATAATTTTATAATTCTCTAAATCCCAAAAATGAAATCCAAAATCACCATATCCATAACCAATAAAAGTGCATCTCTTGGATTTTGCATCCAACTTTTTACTATTTTCCTTATCAATATGCACAAAAACTTGAACCAAAATTTTAAGAAAATAAATATCTACCTCTTTTCTAGTTCAAGCTTCCTCTGGCATTCCTCCATCTAGTGAACTTGAAGGCACACAATTAATCAAATAAACCGTTGTATCGACTACTTCTTCCCAAAGCGTAAGGGCAATCCAACATGTATCCTCATAATTTTATCACATTCCATGATTGTCTTGTTCGGTCTTTCTACAACACCATTCTCTTGTGGTGTTCTTGGAACCTTCCTTCTTTCTCACGTATTCTATTCATTAAAAATAATCATTAAAATCCTTGCTACAATATTAACCACCATTTCAGATATAAGGCACTTTAAATTTGAATTTGATTCATTCTCAACAAGGGATTTCCATCTTTTAAAAGTATCAAAACATCATATTTACGTTTAATACAATAAAACCAAACCTTTCTTGTAGCATCATCAATGAAAGTAACATAATACTAGGATCCTCCATGTGAAACTACGAATTTGGTCCGCACACATATGAGTATACAAGATCCAATTTCTACTCCTTCTTAGTTTCCCCCAACTTTGAGAAATCTCACTCTCTTTTGCTTTCCAAAGATACAATGCTCACGTAAATTAAGATCTAGATATTTTAAATATGATAAGTTACCCTTAGCTTTTAAGATCTGCATTCCTTTTTGACTCATATGGCCCAACCGATTATGCCACATGCATGCATCTGAATCTGAAGTAGATAACATAGAAAAGGAATCAATAACATAGGTAGATAAATATAATGTTCCTACCTTATTTCCTCTTCACAAAAAAAAAGCACCCTTGGTGACTTTCCAAGAGTCTGTTGTGAATGTAACCATGCAACCAGCTTCACCTAGTTTCCCTGTAGAAATAAGATTCCTCTTGAGGCTTGGCACATGCCTCACATCTTTCAATACCCATGTATTTCCATTCTACAATTTTAGATGAACTTCCCTTTACCAAGTATTACACGCAAAGTTTATCATCACCCAAATAAACATGCCCAAAATTACCCTGGACATAATTTCTAAAATAACCCTTATTAGGGGTTGCATGGAAAGAAGCTCCTGAATCTAAAACCCATGATTCTATTCTATTATCCAAAGAAATAATAAGAGCATCTTGCATTACCTCTACTACAATATTTGCCTCTTTATTTGACTCTTTACCTTTTTCTGGGTGTTGGTTCTCTTTATCCTTTGACCAACAATATTTCTTTGCATGTCCTTTCTTTCCACATTTTTCAATGGTAATTCCCTTACCTCTGGATTTAGATCTTCCATCCCTTGACTTTGATTTCCCATTATTCTTACTCTTGGATCTCTCCTTCTATCTGCCTATGCTTTCTACATTCAAAGCATTCCTGATGATGATTCCTTTATACTTTTCCTATGAATTTTTTCATTCAAGATTATACTAACCACATCATCAAACTTCAAAATATTATTTGCAGATGTTGTATTACTAACAACCATTACTAAGTTATCCCAACAATTAGGAAAAGAACATAAGAATAAAATGCTTTTACTTCATCATCGAACGGAACATCAACCAATTTTAACTCGATTTATAATAGATTGGAAATCATTCAAATAACTAGATGTAGATCCACCTTCATGCATCTTAGAACTAAATAGTTTCTTCATCAAATAAACTTTATTTGAAGCACTAGGTTTTTCATACAAATTAGCAAGAGATTTCATTAACTCTACTGTAGATATCACTTTTGTAATATTAGAAGCCATAGATGCTTCCAGGCTCAATATTATAGATCTCAAATCCTTTCTTCTTGAAACCGGAGGTGGAAAATACCTAGCGAATATCTCTGGAACCGATTTCATGGGAAGGCTAATTTTTTGGGGGTTGTATGTAAATTTTTCAACTGATTTTAAAGTAGTGTGATAGAAGACCATGATGCGCGATAGGAGATTTGTTGTCATGTGACAAAAAACCTCTGTCGCGTGTTAACAAAGTTGTTGTCATGCGATAGCAAGTTTGCTGTCACGCGACAACAACCTTGTTGACGGGCCACATGAGGTTTACTATTGTCACACGACAACAAGTTTGTTGTCATATGATAATAAATCTTCTATCGCACGTCTACGGCCTCTGCCCTCTGGTCGCACGTCAAAAACTCTCCATGTCGCGCATCAACAAAATCTCCATGTCGCGTGTCAACAAACTCTTTGTCACGCATCTATAGCCTCCTCCCTCCTGTTGTGTGTTTATTGTACTTGATAATACATATGCCCCAAGTGGTATGAGTGAGCTAGTAGTGTTCTACCTAGAAAATAATCTAGGATTATATAGGGGATAGTTTCAAGGGTAGGTGAAGCCGACCCCTAAAAAAAATTAAACTGTAATTTTTAGGCGAACAAGTCACTAACCCGTGCCAGAAAATTTGCCTTTTCAAATTTTTCAAAAATGGAATATTCACCATATTACGAATATTTGCCACTAAAATTATCCACGATTTCAAAAATATTCCATTCTTCATCATTCATCTTCGTAGGTTTGAAATTTTCATCAAATGGAAAGTACAAATCTCTTTGATCTGAGATAATCCTCAATCTACATCTTCCATAATTGATAATTTTGGCCGTCAAAATTCTCTACCTTGTATTTTTTTCTTCTTCCATTGTTGTAGCTCCCACTCAATTAGAAAACCCTCTATGAGTAAATATTTCAACACACAAAACCCTCAAATAAATCTCTGATACCAGTTGTTGGGGTTAGTACAAGGTTGTATAGATAATATATCATATCTAAGCATGCATGTAAATAAAAGTAGATATTCGATTTAAGAAATGTACAAAACAAGAGATATAAATCAACACCATATTTAACGTGGTTCACCTAGTGTGGGCTACATCCACCAAGAAACAAGCCAATCTATTATCCAAATCTTTCAGAAGATATAAAATCTTCCACACCTCTTAGATGTACAATACTTGCTTTCTCTCAATATTTTCCTTCTTCACCAAGAATTATCCCTCTCATAATTATTCTCACAATAATCATCAACTTCTACAATCCTTACTTCTAAACCCTAGATTTCATGCTTATATAGGCATATACAAACTTAGGGCACTTAGCCATGTAATTACAATCAATAGATTTGCTTTAATACTAAATTTAGATCTAATTCTCGTGAGTTAAATAAAACACTCACACACATGTAACCGACACCGGTTAGCCCTAACCGATGTCGGTTCCTACTTGCCTACCCAATGTCAATCATATCCTTCATAACCGATGTCGCCATGTGTTTTCCAATAAGTTTAATATAGCATGTTAATTTGAAGTAATTGAGCTCCACAACTCAACAATGTGAGCTTCCCTATGAGATTGAGTCCCCATTTTGAAAATGGACATGGTTTAGTAATAGGTTGTAAAAATTGTGATGGAGCATGTATGATATTATTATGTTTTTGACATAGTAGAAATGTATTCACATACCGACAACAATCTATCTCCATAGTAGGGCAATAGTATCATACACAAAACAACTTCTTTGTGAGGACCATGCCACTAGTATGAGCACCACGATGATTTTTGCACCTCTTTGATTACTTAGACAACTTCCTTATAGTTTAGACAACGTAATGAGTCCTATCATAGCCTTGACAATAGAGAGTTAACCCAAGTAGGGTATAACATGTTATTCATTTGGATAAGGGTTCATTTTTTGGAATGGGATATGTTGGGAGGGAAGGTACCATCATGTAAGTAATTAAATATATCAACATACCAGGGGAAAATGGACCAACAACTTCACATACCAAATATGATTCTAGCATGTCATATACAAGGTGTCATCGGATGATCAATAAGGAACTAAAAGTCCCTAGTATCTAGAGATAGTCAACAATGATCCAATGGTAGCCATGGCATCCACTTAATGGTTCTATGCTCTTGAGATCTATTGAAAGGTGATTTGAACAACGTATTCCTTTAGGGATTCCACCATTTGTTTATATGGGATGAGATTCTCATCCTTAACCTTATACTCATCATTAACTAGTTTGATGATTATATGGGAGCCACCTATAACCTTAACTTGTCTAATATTCCATCGTATAACAAATTTTAATCCTACAATGAGAGCTTCATAATCGAAATATTTTTGGTTCATGGGAAGCCAAGTCTAAATGCTTTAGGAATAAGATCCCTATGGGGTTGATAAGAACAACACCTATCTTCGAGCCATTAAATTTGAATGACCCATTAAAGTATATCTTCCATGTGGAAGATTCTTCAATATATAAAACAAAAGTTTCTGAGATCTAGACTCGGTGGTTTCGCATTTCAGGTAGAGGAGCTTCGACTAGTTGATCAACGAGCACTTGTCCTTTAACTAATTTCTAATTGACATACTCAATATCAAATTCACTAAGCAAGATGATCTAATTGGCCATCCTCCTAGTAAGCGTGGGTTTAGATAAAAGGTATTTGAGTGGGTCAACTTTAGATATTATCTTGGTTTTATTATTCATAAGGTAGTGGTGGAGTTTTTGAAAGGAAAAAACAACAATCAAGCAAGCTTTTTTAATTTGTGGATAATTGAGCTCATATGAGATCAATGTGTAGCTAAGATAATAGATGGATCTCTCTTTGTGATTTAAATCATATTGAGCTAAGAGTGCATCGATAGCAAATTGAGTAGCTAAAATATATAGCGAAAGGGATCACCTAGGGTAGGTGGTACAAGAACATGTGGGTTAGCCAAATACTCCTTGAGTAAGGCAAATGCTTGTTGGAAATCAGAACTTAATGAAAATCAACATCTTTCTTAAGAAGATGAGTGAATAAATGGAATTTATCTACGAGTTGGGAGATGAATCTCTAGATGGATTGAATCTTACTTTGCAAGTTGCACAACTGCTTGAGGTTCTTGGGAAGAGGCATTTATGTAATAGCATAGACCTTTGTTAGGTACACTTAAATTCATCTTCTAGAAACAATGAAGCCTAGTAGCTTTTATGAAATCACACCAACAACACACTTCTCTGGATTGATTCAAACCTTATAATCCCTTAATCATTAAAAATAAGACATAGGATTTCTATATGTTTTGCTCTATTCTTAGACATTCTAAGGATATATCATCAACACAGTCTTCCACAATATCATGCAACATGTCATGGAAGATGACAATCATAACTGTTGATATGTTGTGCCTCGCATTCTTGAGGCTGAAAGGCACGACTTGATAATAAAACGCATCCCGAGGGGTAGTAAAGTAGTTTTGTGTTGGTCCTCTTCCACAATATTTATTTGATTATAACCTCGAGAATCCATCCATGAGGGATAACATTTCGTGACCAGTAGTAGAATCAACGATCATGTCAATGTTTGGAAGTGGAAATTCATCCTTAGGAAATTCTTGTTAATATCCCGAAATCAGAAAATTTGATGCCAAGCGGCTACTTGTGAATAGGGACGATGGTGGAGATCCACTACGAATAGTCGTTAGGTCGGATAAAACCAATAACCAACAACTTCTCAACCTCTTCTTTGACCAAAAGAGAAATGTGCAAATGCATATTTCTTAGTTTCTACTTGATAAGATTTGTGAATTCATGCACAACTAGATTGTGCAACACTAAGGACGGATCTAATCCTGGTGTGTCCACATAAGACCAAGCAAATATATAAAAAAATTATCTAAGGAGAATAGTAAAGGTTTTTGCTCTTGTCTTTGAAAGTGAAGCCCCAAGTTTGATGATTTTAGGCTCCTCTTATGTACCAAGGTTGACATTAATAGTATCCTCAACTAGTAGTTTTGAACCATCATCTCTCTGTGTAGGATCCGGAGGGAGATTAATCTCATCCTCTATAGGTGTATCAATAATATTTTACCGGTGTGATGGTTATCAATACTATCCATTTTGGATTCTACATATTTTTTATCCGTAAGTGCCTCAAATAGGTTTTCATTAGGACTTATATGTCATTGTATTTGGTTTTCTTGAAGGTATTTGAACCCATTTTTTCCGTTGTTGACCACAAAACTTGAATTCCTCTCAAAAGTAGGTATAAATATCAATGCCAATAAAAATCCTTTCTTATGATCTCCCATAGGAATATTATTGTGGATCCCCATAAATTCTCTAATAGCTTCCTCATTCTAAAAAAGATCAATTGGTATGTGTTGTGGTTGGTCCCAATTAATGAGGGATGGATGTATATGGTTTTATTCAGAGATAAAGAGGGATAAGGTTAAAATATCTATATCGAGAAATAGATTTGTGGGACGCAAGAGTCTTTGTAAAGACTACAAAGGGACTCTATTTCGCTATTATAGCCAAAAGAGCTATCCTAGAATTTAGAAGAGGTGGCTTCAAATTCTATAGGATGAGACCCATAGGGCCAAATACCAAAGTCGTATCTTTCCATCTTATCATTTTCGGAAGAGGTTCCTACACTACAAGAAAATGGGTACTCTATCCACATGTTTTCACAATTTAATTGTGGATTTTATAATCAAAATTGTGAATCCAATTTTGTGGACTCCACCCACAATTTTTTTGTGAAAATTTGAAATGTGACAAAAATTGTGAATAATACACAATGCCGATTATTGTGAATAAATCACAAAAAAATTAATTGTGGAATTTCTACCAATTCTTATATCGTTATATTTCCACAATTAGAAAATTTTGTGACAATTTCACTTGCACAATTTTTAAATTTTAACATATTATAATTATATTTTGATATTCATATTTTGTTTTTAATATTTTTGTTTTTAATTTTAAAAAATTGTAATATTAAAATAATCTATTTTAGATACTAATATGGAACACCAAAAACTAGTATCTCTAATTAAATATAATTTTATACTACAAATTTATAATTTTTATAATATAAAATAAAGAATATAAACAATTAAGAAAAATGACTTAAAATGTTATATTAAAAACAATCAAATACATTAAATAGTAAAATATAATTAAATATCAATATTCATTAACTTTTATAAAAGATTGGATATAAATATAAAAATGTTTTTAAAGTATATTGGAACAAAAAATTAAAATATCATTTTATCAAAAAAATATTAAAACAAAAGATATTACATCTACCCATTATTATAGTAATATATGAATTCATTCACTAATTTTCCATCAAATATGAATGCAGCACTTTTATGTGGTAGTAATATTGAAAATATATCTTACGGAAAAGGAAATTATCATGGAAACGGTAGAAAGTGTCTCAATATTCCAATGTTTACAAATCTAATATTTTGTTTTCCTGGTAATACCAAATATTCTAAAAACTCAAATGGGGATCACATATTTTTGTTACTTATACATAAATTTGATTTCATGGTTTTTGCATTGCAATTTAATAGAATACAATGTAATAATATTAAATACTCCATATTTAATGGGTGTTTGGGATTAAATGGGTAGTGTTCTACATTTGACATCTTATAGCAACCGTAAAAATACAGATAACATTACTTTTTGAGGAATATTCTATGCAAAATGAAATGGAAACAAATCTGCATATAATTTTTTTAAAGAATCACTATATCTGTTGTAATTTTCAATGGAAGATACGACCACTGAGAGTAGATCTGTAGATCTACTAGTGAGAACTACTCAAATCTGAAAAAAAAAAATTAGATTAAAAAACGGGGTGAATATTATAATACTCCATCGAGCCATGAAGCTTTGAATTTTTTATTAAGGATGGAAAGGAGAAACTTTATCCCGCTGATTCATCCGCCGCTATCTTTAGACCACTGCAAATTTAGTTTCAGTAAACACTTTCTTCCTATTTATTTTTGTTTGAGAAAAATTTAGGTTTTCCCTTCTTTGCCATGGATAAATACCTCAAATCTTGGAAATTAGGTATTCACTTTTTGGGAGGGGTCGGCACGGATCGATTTCACGGATCAATACGTAGCTCACAGTTTACACCGTCAGATTTTTGTTTATCAACGGAGCATAATGTGAGATTATTTTTTGTTATACCCTTTTAGTTGTAAATGTTTAATGCTAACTAACTTACAATAAAATTTAAACAATGACATTCCGTAAAATAAATTACAATATATCTAATTCAAGGAAAAGTAGTGGTACACCCTAAGTTATCCACAAAATCAATTATTTATGATATGGGATTGTGATTTTTTCACTAATATGTAGTTATTTGTGTTAACTAATATTTTTGTTTGGAATGTTCAATTCGAGGGAAAACCATATTTTGAATTGATTTAAAATAATATATATGAAAATGCTACAACCATGGTGGAAACCAATACTTGAATATAAGTGAAATTTGAACATTGACTTTTTGTACTTGTACATGAAAATACATCATGATGTGATTGGCTACTTGTACAAATTTTTGAACTTCAAGAATCAAAATTTTGGTTTTTATTCCATAAGTATTGGATATTTTCAAAATCTTGTTTTTGGGACGTGTTCAAAATAATATATGCTCAAGAAATATGAAATTGTTATAGTGTGGTAAACTCGTTTTCATCCTATATCATTAAATTTGAGTTTTTTATTCACAAATTATTACATGAGATAATATTTTGGTTTGTTTAAACAAGGGATAAATTTAGTTTCAAAAGTTTTATTTTTTAAAAGAATTATCAAGAATAAAAATTAGAATGTGGAAAATCCACGATTTGAAGTATTTTTATTGTAGAATTGTGGAATATTACACAATTGTGTTTATAAAATTATGGATAAATAAACATAGTTCTAGTAACTCATATTATTCAAATAAAATATTAGGTGTGTATTGTATCCATTATTAGAATTTTTTTTTATAATTATTAAATATGTATTCTACATTTTGTAAATAATACACAATTAGTGTAATTTAAGTGTGTTGAATTTTCACAATTTTTATTTCTAAAAGAATTAATGTATATATAATTTTGGTTAAACGTTAGATATTGTGTAAAAAATAAAATGAGACTTATATTTGGGTTTTGGCATACAATATCCATAATTATATTTGCGAAGGTATTTTTTTGAAAAAATGAGCGAAAATCATAATTTCTTCAAAATTAAATTTCAATGATTTGGATATTTAACAATTTTAAATTTGAATTTATGAAGTAGTGGAAATATTTTCAAAATATGACAAAATGTGATTTTTCCACAAACAAAATCAAGAATGTGGATTTTTAACAAATTAAAATGTGACATTAATGAAATTGTGGGAAATCTAATTTTTTTTTATAGAAGTTGTTCATTTAATGTTGATAATTCACAAAATTTTCACAAAATGATTTTTTTGTGAATAATAGTGTGGATAAATTAGCCTATTTCTAGTAGTGCTATAGACCTTGTTCATTGATGTCGCATCCATATCCTTTGTATCACATAACATACATCATCTTGTTAGGGATGACGTATTTAGGGGATTGATAGTAGGAGGCCATCCTTTCATTAAGATATTTGGATGTGGAAGTATTTCCCAACCTTTCATTAACTAAGAGACCACCATTGGTAAATTTTTCAAGAGTGTCAAGTGCTTGATCTATTTATGGTCAGAAGTTAAGCCTAGCACATGTTTTAGGAGATAATGGGAGATTGGACACAAGGAGAGCTTGTTAAAGATCATATTCTCCACAACCGGTATGAAGGATTTTAATTTTGGATTCCCCTGTAGCAAATGGGGGAATGGAGGTGGAAGCACCACCTTCATGTGGTTGAAGTGTATTTAAATGGATTCGAGAGGCGAGGGCCTCTAATTTTCAAGTCAACAACCAATTTAGTGGAAGGACATTCATAGGAAGCTTGATAATAACCAGCTAATGCTCTATAATGAGAAAATGGTTGTAGGTCACCAGGAATGGTAAGTTCCTTTCCTTGGAAATAGAGTTTGATACATTGATGGAAAGTGGAAGGAATGGTCTGCATGACATGGATTTATGGACGAATGAAGAGAATATTTTAGGGAAGCTATAATTTAATGACATACAACCTCAGATCTTGCATGATAGGACCAACTTCCATGAAGACAAAGTAATGGTTCCAAAAACTATCTCTACATTATCGTATGCCTTGATAGTGATCACATCATTTTTAGCTCATCATTGGTATAACCTAGCCATTTCACTAATTTTATTGTGTAAATATTAAGATCGGATCCATTGTCCACAAGCACCCTTTTGATCTTCTTATGAGTAATGATCACTTATATATAGGGGAAAGTTGTGTGTCTAATTATCAAGTGGAATCTCATTTTGGCTCAAAATAAGGTGCTCGGATGGGGATATTTACGGAACCAAGGCTTAGAAGCATGAAGCATCAATGTTAGAAGGAACTCTTGACTCTGAAGGGATTTATAGAGGATATCCTTATGAATAGTAGATATCTTGAGAAGATCCAAGATAAAAATCTTGGCGGTCAGTAGTCTCAATATGTTCAAGTGATTGTAATGAGCATTTGAAGGAGTAGATAGAGGGGATCCCGAGACATGAAGGTGAGTGTGTGTGTGTTGTCAGAACAACACACTCATAATATTTTATTTTAATTGTATGGATGTGGGTGTTGTTGGTATGGACATAGCCAATGAGAAAATCAAAGGTATTGAAGTTTGATCAACAACATGGTTGGTACTTTTTCCTTGAGAGGATTGACCTCAATCGATTATTTTCCATATTTTTATACTTGGGGAATGGTTCCTTATATATTCCCAGTTGTTTGTTAGATGTTTTAGAGGTTTCTTGGGCATCAAGCTCAATATCTCCTCGATCGAGGATATCTTGTATAAAGTTTTAAGCTTCATACATCTATCTATAGTGTGTCCTTTAGCACGATGATACATATAATATTTATTATCGTGCTTCTTAAAAACACGGCAATTTTTTTCAAAAGTTTTGTTTTTTTAATGATAAGCTCCAAAATTTGTAAGCACCCTACCTCCTTACCCTGCAATAGACACTTAACACATGCCAACTCAACACAAAATGTTAAGAAACATTAGTTAATTCAAAATATGCAAAAAGAGAGGGTTAGTATGCAAAAAGAAACTTAACATAAACAAATGTGTGTGAGACAAAGGGGTGTCCCACGGCAAGGTGTCATATGTATGCATGATAAAGAAGCTAAGCTAATTAATAGAACCTAACACCAAGTAGATTCAATAACTAAGATAATTCAACATAAACATCAAGATAAAGCCATAAAAAGGAAAGCTTAACTAATGCATCTAATATTTAAAAACATGAAATGCAAACCATCCTTTGATGTTTTTGATGGGATTTGGATTGTAGATACTTCCTTAAGCAAGTTATACGTAGCCACATGCAATCAAAGGATTTCTCCAAGGAAGAGGAAGAGATCTCACCAATATGGCTTAATTTCCATTTTTGGTTCTTCTCTTACTACTCTTAGCCAAGTAGAAAGGGTGAGTGTAGCTTGATCAATAAGCCTTCCAAGGTTTTGGAATGCTCTTATCTTATGCAAATGTCTTACAAGGACATGGTGTAAACTTAGAAGGGAGGGGGTAGGGTTCTTTATATAGTTTTCCAAATTGGAGAAAATATCATCCTCATGAATGTGGGATAAAAGAAATTTATGGATTAGCAAGTGCTAAATAGATTTAGAAAGGGTTAAGTATGATTAGGGGAGGTTAATTAGAATTTCCAACTTAAGTGAGTTGGGTGTGATTTAAATTAATCAATTAGATTGATTAATAGACCAAGTTAGGCTTGTAAAATCCAATTGGAGAGAAGTTGATGGATTCTGAAGGATCAGAGAGGGGGAATGACCCAATAGGAGGGTAAATTCTCATTTAGAGGATTAATTAATCAATATTGGTCAATTAATTAATTAGAATAAGATTATAACTAACAAAGTAATGTTAATTTTCATCCAGAATGAAGGGGAGATTAGTTAATTAATGAAGTGTCATTAATTGACTGAGATGGAGGGGAGTGTTAGCTAATTAGCGAGAAAGATGCTAATTATAACCAAATGATAGAAAATAGGATAAGAAGTGCAATTTTAGTATTAAAAATATGTATCTATATTTAGGTGTCTACACAAAGATTGATCTGTTTATTTTAATTCATGTCATTTTCGTATAAATATAAATCAGATTCATCTAGAATTCCCTAAAGACACTCACACTTGATCCAAGGAAAACATAAAATATGTTTCCGGTGAAGATTTTAGAAGCACTTAAAAAGTTGTAGAAAATATTGAAGGTGGTTTTGGTGATGACTTCATAAGTATTGAAGCACAAAAGAATGTCATTCTCTTTTTCAATATTTTTCTTTGAAGTAAATTTACCATAAACATGTATAAAAGAATTGTCACCTTTCAAAGAAATTGTTTGAGTGCATGATTGGTAAGATTGAATCTTATTTCCTTAAGGATTTAGCACTCATAGATAAATAATTGAATGTATTATAGCAACATTTATTGGTGAACCAACTACCCAAATGATATTAAATACTTTACATTATGTTGTTGTTAGTGCTAAGAATGTTCCTCTAGTTGTCTCCCGATTTACAAAAACTATTATTATGTTAGAGGAAATAAACTTTTTGTCAATGAATCTAAACTCAAAGGCCATCAAGAGAAGACAAGAGTGGAAAGTGTTCAATATGGTTTAGAGTAGTCAACCTTGCAAAATTTTTTTGGCTAACATGGTAGTATCACACACAAACAAATCAATGAGGTGAGCTTTAACTCACGACACCATCTCTTTTGGAATTATACAAGGTTCTTAACTAAAGATCTTTAATAATGTATATGAAACCTTTAATTAAAATTCACAATTCTTTGGGGGCATTACGGTTATGCAACATTGTTTTTTTCCAAAAATAGACTTTCATGATTACATAATTATGTCTCAGCCAATAAATTCTCTAAAAATATAATTTCCAAAATACGAAAAGTAATTATATTCATCAAAAATATAATATATTTATTAAAAGTATAATCCAAACTATTGAAATGAAATATACTTCGTATTCAAAGCAAGTCCATAACTATCTAAACATCAATCAATGTTGTTATAGTTCATGCCAATTATCAACCTCTTCTACCAATAAAAATGTAGTTCTACCAACATTGGCTTGGATTATAGCAACACTAAAGTTTGTATTAGGAAGAATTTGCAATTAGCAAGTATGACATATAAATGTATCCTGTAAAATAAAAATTGACCTTGCTATGTGGATGATGTCCTTGTTGCTAACACTTACAACTTTTCAAAACACTTACAGCTTTTCGTCAAAGACAAGTAGACAAATAGACTTAAAAACAGATTAATTGATTTTGTTTCTTAAGGGATCTACCTCAATCAGATCCCTAATAAAAGGTATATGAAAACTAATTCAATATTAAATTGAGAAAAATGATAAAATATAATGAAATCCACGAAAATAAGTGTTACACATGTTTGGAGGTATTTCAAAATATTGAAAATGGTGTAAGAGTGAGAAAAGATGATTCTTGAATGTCCACATTGTCAAGTAAATCAAGAAAATTACGAATATGAGTGTGAATAGAAAATGAACAAAAAGGAATACAAGATGTAGTAATATCTTTTTATTTTAATCGAAGTTCTGATCCACGTTTGTTTCTTTCAAAATCATAGTTCAAATATATCTGAAGGATGGTTGCAGAAACACTAGGCCATGAGCTATGTTGTGAAATGAGGAAAAAGGTGTCGATGCTTTGTATTCATTTTCTTTCCCAAAGCCTGTAAGGTTTCTTTCGAAAGGAATCACTTCAGTAGACGTCATGCATGTATGATGTATTCATATTACAGTGAATTAAAGATGTTTGTGCTTGTGACTTGTAAGAAAGTATTCGTAGATGGTATTTTTGAACCTATACTAGTACTTTTCATCTCATCCGTTACTCGTCAGATTAGAAGCAATGGATGCATATTTGCAACATACTCAGTGTCTTTTGTATTTATTGTTAAAGTGCATATTGTTATAAGGTTATAGCGTGATTTCCTCCACAAAACTTTTTGACACTACCTGTACTAACATATTTTTACAGGTGAGTTGGCTTCTCTGTGTACACCACTTCATGTAATGGCCTTTTTTCTTGCATTTGATTTCTTTTACACGATCCTTCCCTCGACCAAAACCTTGGGGTCAACAGAAAGTGTATAATACATTTCCATTTTAGACCATACAATGCGTATCTCCTAATATACACTAACATCTTGTAAATAATCTACTAATGCGTATTTCCCTTGAGCCTTACGATGTACTTGAAAAAGGAGAGTACTAAAATAATCTACACTAACCTACGTAAGTTTAGAAACTATTTTATGCAAAGAATTCTGTGTAAATCAACATCCCGCTTAGGATAAATTTAGATAAACTCAACAAATGATGCAAACCTTCATATATGTGTCTCGAAAACTAGGCCATGCTAAGTACCTGTGTATAACAAGTAAAAATGAAGAAAATGAGAATGACTAAACTGGAGATGATGCTAAAGGAAGTCTATATGTTTATATAATTTAAACTTTGCTAAGGTCTTTATGGACTTTATTCCATCCTCCAAAAATACATGGGTCTCGAGTCCTCATAATTAACCACCAAGTGAATACAGAAATGGTGTTGAATATGGAGATCTCTTTGTAACTATATAACTAGCAATTGCACACAAAATGTGCGATGGAAATGCTGAAGGAGGTGCATTAAAGAAGTGAGATATGGAGGGGTCAAAATAATAGAAAATGAAGATGGGCGATGAAGAAGCGGTTTGAAGGAAGAGTAGTTGAAGGGCGGGGAAAATGTTGCAAGGAATATATGCAAAACATGTGTTTCCTACAACCACACACCATTTATGTCAATCATTATCTATTTTTATGTTTTTATTCTTGTACAATGTCAAGGCTTTCTTTGAGCAACATTTAGTTTGTTAGATAAGAAAAAGACATGAATGGAAACTTGGAAATGAACAATTATGAAAATTCAAAAGGTTCCAAGTTCAAAACTGAACCACACTTTTTCTTTTTGTGGGACAATGTAGGCCCGCTTTTCAATTTTAAGCCTAAGAAATTATAGGAAAGCATGCAATGCAGAACAATCATTGGTAATTATGCCCCTCAAAGAGATGGACATATGAGTAATAAGAAGATTTTATTGGGCAATTGAGCTATGTTATTTTTTATTAAACTTTTTACGACATCAAGGTTTTGATTGGACGACGTTTAATTTGTTAGATATGGTAGAGACATGAATAGAAAGGTGGAAATAAAAAATTGAGATTTAAAAATTTGCATGTCCCACACCTATTCCACAACTCATATTGTTCCAACCTAAATAACATCTACTATTTATGGTCCATCGTATCGTGTTGATCTCATTTGCATCCACGCGAATGCAATTTGTATTTAAACGGGGTAAAATATCAAATTATGAAAATCTAGTAAGTTCCAAGTTCAAAACCAACTGCAACATTTGTTTCTTGTATCATTTTGTAGTTCCCCTTTCATTTTTAAGATCGATTAATCATAGGTAAACATGATATAGGAACAATCATTGTTAATTTAGTGCCTCCAATTTAAACTTGAGCAATTAATTTCATTTTAGTTTTGAGATGTCACATATTTGGGAAGATATTTTGATATATACCTAGGTCTTCTTAAAATATTTTCCATATGGAGGAGGGAGTATTTGGGTGGTTAATATGATCAAATATGTATTTAGTATCATATATGTATCCACTTAATAAAAAATAATATTGTGAATCAACCTTTGGAGGTGTCACTTAATTAGTATTTATAACTTGTTTGTCGGTTATGAAAATTCATCAATGGGCGATCCATGGAGAAATCAAAATGATATTTGTGTCATCAAGTTGGTAATGCCCACCGGGAGGGCCATTGAGATGTTTTAGTGGAGGGTTGCAGAAACATGTTGTAAAGGAATATATGCAAAACATGTGTTCCCTACAACCACTCTCCTTTTTTGCCAATCGCTATCTATTTTATGTTTTTATTATTGTAAAATCTCAAGGATTTCTTTGAGAAACATTTAGTTTGTTAGATAAGGCAAAAACATGATTAGAAACTTGGGAATGAAAAATTATGAAAATTCAAAAGGTTTCAAGCTCAAAGCTGAGCCACACTACTTGCTTATTGTGGCACAATATGTTATGAGGCCTACTTTTCAATATTAAGCTTGAGTAATTATAGGAAAGCATGTGATGCAAAAACAATCATTGGTAATTGTGCCCCTCCAAAAGATGGACATATGAGTAACAAGAATATTTTATCATCCAATTGAGCTTTGTTATTTTTTTATTTAACTTTTTTACGACATCAAGGTTTTTGATTGGACAATGTTTAATTTGTTAGATAAGGCAGAGACATGAATAGAAAGGTGGAAATAAAAAATTGAGATTTAAAACCTTGCATGTCCCACACCTATTCCACAACTCATATTGTTCCAACCTAAATAACATCTATTATCTATGGTCCACTGTATTGTCTTGATCTCACTTGCATTCACATGAGTGTAATTTGTACTTAAATGGGGTAAAATAAAAATTCTAGAAATCTAATAAGTTCCAAGTTCAAAACCAAGTGCAATGTTTGTTTCTTGTAGCATTTTGCAGTCCCCTTTTCAGTTTAAAGCTCAATTAATTATGGAAAAATATGATTATAGGAACAATCATTGTTAATTTAGCGCCTCTAATTTGAGGTTGAGCAATTTATTTTATTTTTTTTTGAGATGTCACAAATTTGGGAAGATATTTTGATATATACCTAGGTCTTCTTAAAATATTTTCCATATGGAGGAGAAAACAAGGAGAGAGTCTTTGGGGAAATATGATCAAATAAGTATTGAGTAACATGTAGGTATCCACTTAATCAAAAATAATATCACGAGTCATCCTTTGGAGGGTCGACTAGTCAATGCTTATAGCTTGATTGTTAGTTCGGAAAATTTTCAACGGGCCATTTCCACGGAGAAATCACAATGATATTTGTATGCGGTCTAGTTAGTAATGTGCCACTTAGAGGGGTCGTTGAGTTGTCGTAGTGGAGGATCGCCACGCCTACAAAAATCGATCTTTGCAAAACATGGATCATCTATTACCAATAAGGATTAGACATACATGAAATTAAAGTAATAATGTTTTCGTTGATACACATATGTCAGAGTAGGGTGAATGTGGGTCATATATAATTTGACTCTAAAACACGCCTTTGGCATAAAAACATGCCTTAGGCGTAATAAACATAGGGTGTTATATCCATTATATTTGACTCTAATTATTTAGGTGATCAGATTACAATATTTTCCATATGGAGAAAAACATGAAGAGAGAATCTTTCAGGCGGATAGGATGAAGATGAGTCCACATAATAAAACATAGTACCAGTTTATGAATGAGCAAGTGGGAATTAAATACATTCATGTTACGTACCTATTACATATTCCATGTTAGGTGGAAATTTCCCTCCGTATCGTCACTACCTTCACGAGACTTTCCATCCGTGTCTCCTCAATAAGTCCCACATGAGATTTTTCGAAAATGCCCGCGTCCCATGTGATTTATCTGTCTTGCATAAGAACGATCATAGCACTTTTCATGTATAAATACTGGGCCTAAAATTCTCATGCTGTAGTTAATGTGTCTTCTATTTCCTTGCATTCCCTTCTTTTTTCAGGAAATGGCAGATGTAAGAACATGCTGATGCACGATCATCTTCATATTGATATTGCATCGATTTTCTTCCTGAGTAACTCCATACCCATTGCCTTTATCCTTCTCCGACAGCAACCATGGGTCTGGTTAACGTAAGAAACGTTGGGAGACACTGCTGTGCAAATGTGATCAGAAAGCTCATTTTCAATGTTTTGAATATGACGTTGATACGGTCAGTCAAATCTTGTCAGATTTTGTAAGCCTCGCCTCTCTTTCTCATTTCAAAGCACGCCTTCGGCGTAATTATGAACATATGCACGGCAAGAACACTTAAGATGTTGATAATGTATCTATATATATATATGATATGTATGGTTGGAACAAATATAATTCTCAATATGCTAAAGGAGGGATCTCTAGGATACAAGAAGCATCAACCCAAGTATAACCATCTACAGTATTGATCCTAGGAAATCGGTGTGCTAATGTGTATTACATATAGGTAGGGATACCAAATATTGATTGGAAAATTCCTACGAAGTGAGATTCATGTTTAATGTGAGCAAAATTTTCTTTAAAGAGGACATGAGGAAGTGTTTTTGGTATTTGAATTAACACTTAAACATGTATGCATTTGACATGAAAAAATAATAATCCATACACCACTACATTCTTTTTAGGAAAAATTAGTTTCAAAATATTTATGCTAGAGAAATTAGTGTGGATTGAAGTATGGATGGTCAACATGATATCTAAAAATTGCATGAACAACTAGAAAAACAAGATAAATAGCAAAACTTAGATTACCACCAAAAATCTCTAGAAAATAGGTAATTTGAAAAAAATCACTCAAAAATACCATTGTATGACCAAGATATGACATGTCAAAGTTGGATGCCGAAAAGAAGAAAAACCCTTAGGCATCATAAAAAAAGTTTCCAAACATGTAATGAATTTTGTCTTGCTGACTCCGGAACTAGAAATTTGGTTTCTTTTTCATAAAACATTTTCAAAAGTTAAAAAAGTATTTTATAGTTAGCATGCTTCTCTTTTTAGCTTTTAGTTTTTCGTTTATTTGCTTTTTTGTATTTTTGTAAGAAAAATAAATTTATGATTTTATCAAAAAAATCTAAATCAGCAGAAAAATATGAAAAAAAAAACTAATTGGCCCCTATTTTGAAACCTCCATTGATCGAGTGTCATAGATCCATTTTTTATGAAATAAAATTAAAAACTTACTTTTGGACGTTCTAGATGCGATGGTATAGATGAAAGCTCTCTAGAAAACTTTGAAAGTGGTAAAAATAAAATTCCCTTTGATATTATTTTGATAGAAAACCCAAAAAAGCGAAGAGGAGATAATTTCTAAAGATGAAAATCATCCATCCAAGAAACTCGAAACTTGTAGAAGTTTGTGATACCATGTGATAATTCTAGAACCGGCCCAAGATAATTGAAACAAACTCAAGGCATTTACCCATAATGACATGTATACATTGATGAAATATTAAAGTAATATAGAAAAATATATGGATAATGTAGAATTACCGATATATTAATGGTGCTTAAATGTGTAAAAGCGTTAATGATGTTCTTCATGTGAAAAATATAATACGATGAACTTGTAGTGTCTTATATAGATATATAAGGATGTATAGTATAAGATATAATCTTTATTTTTAAGGAGAAAAGATCAAAAGCAGACAAACCCTATTTTGAGGATAACCACTATTAAGATATTCTTCTTTATATGTGGTCTATAAATAATTCATTATAAATAAGTTTGGCTAATGATGTGCATTCATATGTGAATTATTCATAAAGTGTATAATAAAAATGCATCTTAGAGTATGCCAGTGTATACCTAATATATACTAGTAACCTTAGTGACATCAATCAAGACAAGGTTTTGATAAAGTTTCATAAAGTTAACTAGATAGAAGACATCAAGGGAGACAAGTTTATGCTATGATGTTGTCGGATGGGAAAATGATGATAGTTATGTGCAAGTAGTGAATGAAGGAGGAATTTGGAAGGAACAAGGACCCGTAGAAGATAATTAAGGCCAATGAAAAGGTGATATGTAAGGTGGTGGTATGGAAGGAAAATGCCTCGATGATATATCATGATGTGTCACAATTCATACCTCCTCGATTCTAAATTTACTCCTTAAAATGTACATTTAGATAAATTACTTCCCCGAGGCAAGGTGTATCGAGGATGGGAATTCTAAGATGCCCCAAAGTTTGAACTAAGGTAAGGGTGTGCATCATAATGTACCGAAAGTGTGAAATAAGGCTAGGTAATGTTTTATTTTATTTTATTTTTATTTGTTGGGTTTTTGTATTTTTTACATTTGATACATTGTTTTCTTTTTTCATTTTAATGTATGTTATGTTAGCATGAGGTTGACATCAAGGTTGATGTTTTGATTTGAAAAAGAGGATTTCAATTTATTTTTCTAGAAATCATTGTCCTATTTGATGGTGTTGATTTTTTTGAGTTGTTATTAACATCATCAATACCAATGGGATTGAAATGATGAGAGTCTATTGGACATCATTGGTTGGGTCGATGGCATTGGTTATGTGTGTACAAAGGGAGAAATAACAAGAAAAGAGGGAATAGGAACCTAGAAGGATAAGATAAGATGGTGTCATGTTAATATGAATGTGGGTAATATGTAGAGAATGCATATTAAATCTCTCACAAAGTATTGCGTAAGACATCTCTACCCTAATCTTGATGTACTCGGATAGGACATATAGTCATGTAGATTAATTTGTTTCCAAATCATGCAAGAGAAAAATTTGAGTAAGTGAAAATAAATTATATACACATATAGAGTTTAAACTTATAAAGCCTCCATACTCAAGTAGAGTTGAAGAAAATATTAAAGAGATTAGTATTGATAATCACAAACTTTATTTTGGAGAAAGTTAGTGCCACAAGACCACCATCAATCTATGCCATATAAAATCAATATAATTTGTTGTTGGCATGTCAAAGGACCTCTATAATTATATTGGGTAGCGTCTCACCCATTATTTTCCTTCCTCTACTTCATGTCTATACAAGACTCTAAAAATCTATTAAAAATATTTTTCAAAAATAATACAAAATTAATACTTGTAGGTGCTTTGTCAACAATTTGATTTATTGTTTTGATGTAAAATTATATTTAAAAACAAGGCCATAATATGGAAAATACTGTCGAAGGGGGTGCATTGAGGGGTACAAAGAAGAAAATTGTATGTAGAAATGTTTGGTTGAAATGTAAATGCAAATGGTATCGTAAGACTTTTGGTCTTGTAGTTCACTCCATAGAATGGTTATATTCATGGGAACGTTAACATGTTTTTTTATTTTTAACCATAAAGTAATTGCAAATATTCGAAAAAACCATCACATGTGGCTTGCATGTTTAAAATGTAAATGTCATTTTATATGTTGTGTATTGGAAAGGGGAAGGAGGAGACATAGTGCATAAATTTGTGTCAAAATTTATTGACATGAATCCAATTGAAAATTGCAACATTAAATATTTTTCCTGAAATTGAATAAATGAATAAGTATGAGAGTGAAATCTATATTGTTAAGTGTTCTTATTTACCAAGCTTTCCATCTTGGTAATACTTCCATGTAATTTCAAACACTATAAAGTATAGGGAAAATGTACACAACATAAATGACACATGAGAGAAAATTAAAACTGTAATAATCGAACTCCATAGATTAATTAATTAAGAAATAATTAAATATACATGATAGAAATAAATAGTTTAAACGAGGACTGTTATATCTTGAGTCTATTATAGCCAAATGAAAGCCTATACACATGCTTGAAAAAAATCATTTACTCCACACAATGCGGTGTGAAAGCTTCAACTCCAAATATAGTCTTTGGTACAAGCTTTGGAAGAAACATATTTTTGTGCCTTTGAGACATGCATGCACCCGCCACACAATATAAATTCCAAACATAGAGTGGAAAGGATATCATGAAAACATGTCTTAAAGCTCAAAGTGATATGCTACCAAACTTTCTTATCTGAGGATGAGGTGAAAGTTATTTCTACATATGCGTACTTTTCAAAAGAAAGCAAATGCCAAGGAGTCCTTTCAAAATCCATAGATTTGCTGCTGCAAAATGATGTCAAAATCCATGGTGGCAGTGGCTGCTAGAACACAAAATAGTTTTACAGCGGTGGTTTAGCCGGCCTAAGGTGACCGTTGGAGAGGCCAAGAGATTTTGATCTTTTCGGTTAGGGAGGGCAATGCGTTCATAAGGGAAAAGGTACTCACAAAGTGTAGGAAATAATGCTCATTAGTCTTTGAATGGCACAAAACAACGTGAAGTAGAGACGCTCATTTAAGTCCTAAAATAAGAGGAAAATCAATATTGGAAATATCTAATCTTGTTCTAGATAAAATTTAAACTTTATGGAATTCAACTTTATGTAAAAGATATTCACATTTATTGTGAATATTAACTCCTCCAAAATATCAAAAGATATTGTATATAATATCTAGAAAATATCAAGAGATATTATATATATCTAGAAATATTTGGGAATATCTATAAAATATCCAAAAGATCAATAATATCTAATATAAGATATTATGAGATATTTTCTAAGGTAGAAGGTTGGAAAAATTCTATAAATAAGAGGTTTCATTTTGTAATTCAAAAAGAAAGAAAAGCAAGAGAAGGCACCGAAGTGCTCTGGAGTATTTTTAATACAAAGCCTTGTTTTTATATTTCTCTTGTGAGTTTGTGTGTGTTCATAATATTGTTTCTATTTGTAGCACACACCCTCTAGGTTAGGAGTTAGATATAATTCCTTCAAATTGGTATCAGAGCTAGGTTGAGCTTAAGTTATAAGTTTTTATTTCACTCTATTAGTCTAGTTCAAAATGTCAGGTATGAGCAGCAACCTCACTCAAGCCCACATCCCCATATTCAATGGGAAGAACTACTATTATTCGAGCATAAAAATGAGGACCTTATTTTGTTCACTAGATGTGTGAAAGCTAGTTGAGAATGGGTTTCAGAACCTGCAGATTTTCAAGCATTTCAAGCACTAGCACAAGCAGATAAGGATTTGTTGAAGGAGAACAAGCAGAAGGATGCAAAAGCCTTGTTTCAAATTCAAAAAGCAATGGACGAGTCCATATTTCCGCATTTTGCAGCAGCAACTAGATCAAAGCAAGCATGGGAAAGTCTTTAAGAAAATTATCAAGGTACTAGTAAAGTAAAAGCTGCAAAATTACAAAATCTTAGAAGAGATTTTGAGAATATTTGCATGAAAGACTTAGATTCAGTAGATTTATTTTTCACCCACGTGATGAGTGTAGTAAATCTAATTAGGTCTCATGGTGAGACTTTAGAGGATCAAAGGATTGCAGAGAGAAAATCGAGAAGTCTTCTTAAGCAGAGTTTGATGTGATTGTTGTTGCAATAGAAGAATCAAAGAATATAACCCAAATGTCTGTAGACAGAATTAATGGGATCTTTAATATCCCATGAGCAAAGATTGAATAGATCAGGTAGCTCATCTCTTGAGCAAGCCTTCAAATCACAAGTTTCAATTGGCGGTAATAGAGCAAGAGGAAGATCGAGCTTCAACAGAGGCAGAGGAAGAGATTTCCAAAGAGGATCTAGAAGAGCAAACACATCTTATGAAGGAGGAAGAACAAATTCAAATTTCTACACTACAAGTGCTAGAGGCCGAGGAAACAACCAGAATCATACTTATGGTCAAAGGTATGATAAGTCACATGTTCAATGTCATTACTGTAAAAGGTATGGACACTATGCCAATGAATGCAAGAAGAAACATTTTGATATGAGTAGACAGAATGCACATTTTTCTGAAGAAAATTAGTCTAAAAGTTATAACAATGGTTCAATGTTTATTACATGCAATGTTGCTCAAGATAGTACAAAGGATATTTGGTTTCTAGATAGTGGATGCAGTAATCATATGACTAGATGTAAGGAGATGTTTGCAAACATAGATGAGTCAATTACATCTGAAGTTAAGTTAGGAAATGATAATAAAGTTGTAGTAATGGGAAAAGGAACCATAAATATTGAAACAAAGAAAGGTGAGAACAAACACATTCTAGATGTGTATTATGTTCCTGGTTTGAAACATAATCTAATGAGTATTGGGCAGCTAGTGCAGAAGGGATATAAAGTCTATTTTGAAGATGATGCATGTGTTATTCTAGATAGAAATCCAAGTAACAAATTGATTGCAAAGGTTGAGATGACAAGAAACAAAATGTTTCCATTAAGAATTCAACATGATTTGTCATCTAAAGAGCTTTCTTCACTAGCATTTAAAGTTTCTTTAAAAGATCAGACTTGGTTGTGGCATTTGAGATTTGGACACTTAAGTTTTGGTGGTTTAGATTTATTGCAAAAGAAGCATATGGTGAAGGGTTTGCCTTTGATGGAGCAACCAAACAATCCTTGTGAAAGTTGTATTCTAGGGAAGCAACACAGGGAAAAATTTCCTGTTGGAAAGTCATATAGAGCTAGATCTCTTCTTGAGATTTTCCATTCAGATCTATGTGGACCTATGCAAACACCATCAATTGGAGGAAGCATGTATTTTCTGAATTTTATAGATGATTTGAGTAGAAAAACTTGGGTTTATTTCTTAAAACATAAGTTAGAAGTCTTTAGTGTGTTCAAATATTTTAAGGCCATGGTTGAAAAGCAGAGTGGTTACTATATAAAGGTGTTAAGATTAGATAGAGGAGGAGAGTATGTTTCAAATGAGTTTTTAAATTTTTGTAAATTTCATGGGATTAAGAAGCAATTTACAACAAGGTACACACCTCAACAGAATGGTGTAGTAGAAAGAAAGAATAGAACAATTATGGAAATGGCAAGAAGTATGTTGAAAGCCAAAAATTTACCAAATGAGTATTGGGCTGAAACTAGTAGCTTGTGCGGTTTACATCTTGAACCGATGTCCAACAAAAATTGTGAAGGATAAAGTTCCTCAAGAAGCATGGAGTGGAAAGAAACACAATGTATCACATTTAAGAGTTTTTGGATGTGTAGCTTATGCACATATTCCAAATGAGAGGAGAAAGAAATTGGATGATAAAGGAGAGAGATGTATTTTTGTAGGTTACAGTGAGCAATCAAAAGCCTATAAATTGTATAACCCCATCACAAAGAATTCTATTATTAGTAGAGATGTTCAGTTCATTGAAGAACAAGCATGGGATGGAAGTGTTGATAAGCTAACAAATATCACTGCAGGAATACCTCATCATTAGAATGAGTTTGATGAAAATATCACACAAAATGTTCATCTAGCACCTCAAGGGATCAGTGCAGTGATGTCTTCTTCAAATAGCACTCCAGTTTCAAGAAGCATCACAAGAGGTATCTCAAGTGGATCGTCATCCCCTCCAGCAAATTTACATCCTCATGAAACATTAGAGCATGAAGGAAATTCTTCAAATTCAAAGTCTCACAGCAGTGACATATCAGATCCAACATTGGCAACACAAAGGTCTCACTACAGGGACACCCCAGGGAAGACAAGAAGCTTAAGGGAGATTTATGAACAAACTCAAGGTGATGAGAATGTTGATTTATATTCTGATTTTGCATTATTTTCTCATGATGATCCTATATATTTTGAAGATGCATTTGAAAATGAAAAATGGGTAAAAGCTATGGATGAAGAAATTGATTCTATTGAAAAGAATCGTACATGGGATCTTGTGAGCCTTCCAGAAGGAAAGAGTGTAATTGGCGTGAAATGGGTCTACAAGACAAAATTCAATGTAGATGGAAATGTTGAAAAATATAAAGCCAGGTTAGTTGCAAAGGGTTTCTCACAACAACCCGGAATTGATTATAATGAGACTTTTGCTCCAAAGTAGCTCGACTAGACATCGCATCGAATGTTTTAGCATTAGAAACTCAAAATAATTGGAAATTCTATCAAATGGATGTCAAGTCTGCATTTTTGAATGGCATACTAGAAGAAGAAGTTTATGTTTTACAACCTCCTGGATATGAAATTGTAGGTCAAGAACACAAGGTCTGTAGATTGAAAAAAGCCTTGTATGGTCTGAAACAAGCTCCAAGAGCATGGTATAGTAGGATTGATTCATATTTTTTGAAAAATGGATTTAGAAAAAGTGATAGTGAACCAACACTATACATCAAAATGAATGATCAAGAACAAATTCTAATTGTATGCCTATATGTTGATGATCTAATATTCACAGGAGATTTGTCAATTGACTTGTTTAAGACAACAATGAAGAAAGAATTTGAAATGACAGATTTGGGTCTAATGAAGTTTTTTCTTGGCATAGAAGTCAATCAATCAGAAAATGGAATTTTTATATGTCAATAAAAATATTCCAATGATATTTTGAAAAGGTTCGGATGATGAATTGCAATCCAGTATCAACACCAATTGCCATAGGATTGAAGCTAAGCAAAGATGATAAAGGTTGTGATATTGATCCAACTATATACAAAAGACTTGTTGGTAGTTTGATGTACTTGACTTCTACAAGGCCTGATATCATGTATGGTGTAAGTCTTATTTCTAGGTTTATGGAATCCCCAAAGGATTCTCATTGGCAAGCTGGAAAAAGAATTTTAAGATATGTTAGTGGAACAAAAGCTTTTGGTATTTTATATACAGCTTCTAATATTTTCAAGTTAGTTGGTTACAAAAAGTGACTATGCAGGAAGCATAGATGACATAAAGAGAACATCCGGCTATGTTTTCCATTTTAGCTCGGGAGCAGATTTCATGGGCTTCTAAGAAACAACCTATTGTCACTCTCTCTTCGGTAGAAGCAGAATATGTGGCAGCCACACAACAACATGTCAAGCAATATGGATGAGAAGAGTATTATCAGATCTAAAGCAAGAACAAGAAGGATCAACAAAGATATTTTGTGATAACAATTCAGCTATTGCATTATCAAAGAATCATGTTTTTCACAAAAGGAGCAAGCATATTGATACAAGGTATCATTTTATCAGAGAGCTAGTCAACAATGGACAAATATTTTTGGAGTTTTGCAGGTCTGCAAAACAATATGTTGATATCTTCACCAAGCCATTACCAAAGGACACATTTGAGCATATGAGAGATTGCTTAGGCATCATAGGTCCGTATTGCTCCAACAATACATGAAGAATCAAGATTAGGAGGGAGTGTTGGAAATATCTAATCTTGTTCTAGATAAAGTTTAAACTTTATGGAATTCAACTTTATGTAAAAGATATTCACATTTATTGTGAATATTAACTCCTCCAAAATATCAAAAGATATTGTATATAATATCTAGAAAATATCAAGAGATATTATATATATCTAGAAATATCTGGGAATATCTATAAAATATCCAAAAGATCAATAATATCTAATATAAGATATTATGAGATATTTTCTAAGGTAGAAGGTTGGAAAACTTCTATAAATAAGAGGTTTCATTTTGTAATTCAAAAAGCAAGAAAAGCAAGAGAAGGCACCGAAGTGTTCTGGAGTATTTTTAATACAAAGCCTTGTTTTTATATTTCTCTTGTGAGTTTGTGTGTGTTCATAATATTGTTTCTATTTGCAGCACACCTGTCTAGGTTAGGAGTTAGATATAATTCCTTCAATCAAAAGGTTATAAGATTCCTCGATACTACCACCAACTCTTCGATGTATCGACAATAAACATAGTTCCTAATCAGGGGCATGTCTTACCCTAGGCAACCTAGGCAGTTGCCTAGGGTGCACTAAAAGGAGGGTGCCACACTTTAAAAATAATTTTGGGGTCGACGACTGGCGGCTTGGTTAAAATTTTGTAAAAAATTTTGATATTAAAGTAAGGACGCCCTGACCCATAACCATTTAGTGCACTCGATTCACTGTTTAAAGTTTCACATATATTAATATAAAAACAAATCAAGGCCTCGGGAAAATACGGTGTACCTTGTACCATAGAGTCCAGACTTAAAATTTAAAGAATGGTCCACCATCCTACTCCTAACTCCTCTGTGAATCCTGAACTTGAAGGGAGTCATGAGTGTGTATGCAGACTACTGCAACGCCAACACATGAACTGTGAGTAACGAGCTACCTTCTAGTTCTTTTCAAATGCACCAATCCTAATCATGATTGTATGCTTTCAGTATTGGGAAAGGAAAATTAAAAATTATACATCTACTTGTGGAAATTCAAATTGAGCACATGAAGTCACAACGGACCACGGTGAAGTCGAAGGCGAAGTCACACTTCTGAGTTACTCTAGACTCGTCTATTGATCTAGAGTATTATCTATATTATCTATATTTAGAGTATTAACTTGGTGAATGGTGCCCATGCTCTGAGCTGCATAATTACATTGTAGTGATAGTCTCAAGTTTGCAGAGTTTATCAGGTATTAAAATTTTAGACTTCGATTTGAGTCCTGGACCACATTCGCCAGTGGGAGAAAGATTTCAAAATTCAATAGGCACTTGCATCAGATCTTTCTCCAAATTCCAAAGCCTAAAGTTCCTTCTAAATCAAGTTCAACATCAGATCTAGTAGATCATCATTCGTCTTGGGGGAAGAACATAAAGCTAAGTGGTCAAACCCTAACTGCTCTAGCATCTTACATTTGATGTTGCAGTAATTTTCTTCTCAATTGCATCAATTATATTATTACAATTTGATTAAAATTTTTAATTATTATTATTATGTAATTGATTGTATTTATTTTATTTCACTTTTGGAATAGTATTGATTATAATTTATTATTATAGCACCACGATGATCAACAAGTATTTGGGTAGTTATTGTAACTTGATAACTATTTAGTTCAAATGGATAAAACTAAAAAATTAAGTGGTGCTCAATTTAAAAAAAAACTAAACAAAAAATTGAGGAGGAAAAAAACCTTTTGAAAAAGATACCTAAAATAAATATATTTTTAAGTGCATCAAATGAAAATTTAAAGTCAAATGTAGTTTTTAATGAAAATGAGAATTATTCTTGATTAGTGACAAAAATACACAATCAAAGTCAATAGGAGATGAAAACACACAAGAGAAGGAGAACACACAACAAGAGGAGAACAATGAAAATACTATTGTTAAACCCATTGTTAATGAACATTTCATTGTAGATCCCGATCCTACAAAATGGGTAATAGACAACGATACAATAGAATATATAATTTTAAATACGCCAAAACAAGATATGAATGTTGATTTTTCAAATTCAAAATGCCAATACTTAGATTGTTCAGATATCTTTCTAAAGGTTTGTTTCAATGAAACTTTTTAAAAATGAACGAAAATTAAGAGAATGGTTGCTTTACTCAAAGTCAAAAGGAGTTGTTTATTGCATTCCTTGTCACCTTTTTCAAACAAAATCAACCACATTTTCCAAAATTGTATTTAATGATTGGAAAAATGCATCGACTAGTTTAAGAGAGCACAAGGATTCCCCTGATCACAGGACTTCAATACTTAATTTCATCAGTCGAAGTAATGTTTTGAGAAGAGTTGATTACGCACTTACTGATTCAATACCAAAATGAAGTAGAGTATTGGAGGAATGTTTTAAAGTGTATTGTCATTGTAACTATCAAATTCCTTGCTACTAGAGGTATTTTCTTTCGTGGTGGTGACAATTTATTAGGATCTTCTAGAAATAGAATTTTTTTAGGGTGTTTAGAACTTATTGTAGAGTTTGACCCATTTTTGGAAAATCACATTTCACAATATGGAAATGCATGAAGAGGAGTTCCATATTATTTATCTACGACAACATGTAATGAATTTATTGACCTTATGGCACAAAAAGTTATAAAAAAATAGTTGAAGAACTCCACAACGCAAAATATTTTTCAATTATTGTTGACTCAACACCTGATGTATCTCACACTGATCAATTAGCATTTGTGGTAAGGTATGTTTCTCAAGAAGGAATTCCAGTTGAATGATTTTTAAAATACATTCCTTTGGTTGGACACAAATCATGTGATTTAGAAGCTTCGTACTAACAACACTAGATGACTATGACATTAATATCAAAGATTGTCGAGGGAAAGCATATGATAATGCAAGTAACATGTTTGGAAAATACACAGGTCTACAAAATAGGATTAAAAATCACAATTGTATGGCTGAGTTTGTACCTTGTTCAAGGCATTCCTTAAATCTTGTTGGATCTTTACTGGCAGAATGTTGTACAAAAACTATAGATTTTTTTCACTACTTCAACTTATTTACACTTTCCTAAGTGACTCAACTTATCGGTAGGAAATTTTATTATTATTTTGGATGGAATTTGTCCCATTGTAAAATCTCTTTCTGAAACAAGATGGTCAGCTAGAGCTGATGCAGTTAAAGCACTTTTCTTGGGATATAGTAAAATTCTTGAGATGTTTTCCTAATTACAACACAAGAAAAAAATCAAACAACTACCACGTGACATGAAGCAACGTGTATTCACGAAAAACTAGAAAAGTTAGAAATTTGTGTGATGTGTTGTATTTGGCATAGTAGTCTTGAAAGAATGGATGTAACTAGCAAATATCTACAAAGGTAGGCATTGAATTAACTATGGTTGTGACTAGTATAATTCATTGATAGATTATATTCAAAATATTAGAGAGAATTTTGATACATATGAGCAACATGCTAAAATCATTAGTGGAAAATAAGAGTATGAAATTGATAATAAAAGAAAAAGAAAAAGAAATTTTCACTTTGATGAAACGAGAGATGTCAAAATTCCACAAATAGGAAGGGATCGTATGAGGGTGGAGGTATTCTATGTTATTATAGACAACTTAATAAGGGAATTATCAAGAAGAAATGAATCATATAGTGTGTTAAATGATAGGTTTGGATTTTTAAACAATTTAAAATATCTTGATAATGAGACAATAATGAAATGATCTAATTCTTTAGTAAAAGCATATAACACATGAGACTTGAAACCTCCCTTGACATTGAATGCATCCATTTCCAGGCATTAGCAAGACGTGAAAACTTGACAAGTATATCATCAATGTCAAAATATTTAAGAAAAAGTGGACTAGACACCACGTTCCCAAATCTAGATGTTGCAATACGAATGTTTCTTTGCATTCTTGTTGAAAATTGTAGTTCTGAGAGAGAATTTTCCACTCTAACAAGAGTAAAAAGCAATTTAAGGTCAACAATGGGTGAAACTAGATTGAATAGCCTTTCTATTTTGACAATTGAACGCGACATCGCTACAACAATAAATTATGATGATGTCATTGATAGTTTTGCTATGGAAAAGGCAAGAAAAAAACCTTTATAACTTTAATAAAATGTGTTAAGAGTTATACTATAATTTTTTTAAAACATGCACATACAAGTGGGTTCTTTGGTGCAGGGTGGGAGGGGGCGCACACTCCAAGTATTGCCTAAAGTGATCGAAACCTTAATTCGGCCCTGTATATTCTACAAGCATGATCACTGGACTGCATTGAGTTCTATATGAAGTTTCTAACACAATCCTATAACTCATTAAAAAAGGGGATCCATTTTCTTTCTAAAATAGGGATCGTTGGCTACAACAACAATTTCTCCAACTTTCAACCAAAATTGAAATACTAATATAAAGTAAAATAAAAAGGATACCCAAAAAATATTTTGTGCTTGTGTTGTAAAGCTTTGATCAAATTTTTCTAATGTTCTCTTAGACAATATGCCAATCTATAAAGACTAGAAACACATCGAGATAACCATATTTTGATGTACTAGATACACAACAAAAGCATTGTTAATAAATTTTTAAAATAGTAAAGAAATAAATAAATCATGATAAACATTTCTTTTCAAGAGAACTAGGTCATTAAATATTTTATGTTTTAAAAAATAACCTTAAGGAGGTTTTTGACCTCATATTATTTTTTTATTTTGTACATAAACAAATAATATTCCATTGAAGGAGGGTGTGTAATCTTTGTAATTATTTCCTATCTCAGAAAGACTGATAATGAACATTGAGTTTATGTAAACCAATATATTTTATAGAGCTATGGGGAAAGCCCTATATTTCTCTTGAGCTACTCACATGGCCACTCATCGATCCGAGCTACTAAAGAGAACTATAAAATTTCACTTGTCATGTGATTATTTGGATAATTTAGATAAAATTGATGCCTTTAGAAGTGTACAAACCTAAATACGGACCTATGGCATTTGGAAATAAATCCTTGAACTTTATATCAATTCATAACTTATTGTGCAATTAATTGATTAATTACTACACATGCATCGATCCATAAACACTACTAGCCACCAAATCATAATTATTATCTATCATTGACGGTCAAAATCTCATTCACAAAATATAAGACACGCCTTTGGACATTTGGCCACCATCTCAAATGGATAAATTACATTGTGCATTGTTTCTAACTAAATTCATCCATGCAAAACAAATTCACCTAGTTGACTTTGTCTAAAGCTAATAACTTCATCCTAAAACCCTAATGAACACGTTTTTAAATCCACAAGTTACCCTTGTCATCCATGTGTCATATGTGTAGTAAAACCTTTTCATAAAAAGAACCTAGATAAGCACATCCACCTAACTCATTCTACCGGCCCCACAACTCACATCTTTGGGATACCTAAGAGATGAAAAAAGAACTCAATTTCTAAATCAATTTCTCAAACATATTCAACTAGCTCCAAGTTTGTACAAATCATTCAAACATTCCTAGGACTTGAAAATATACAACACATGCCAAAGATCATTCACGAGTGTTAGAGGTTATAATAGGGTCTTCATTTCAAAAAGGCATTGTGACATAAATCTTACACACATTTATTGGGTTGGGAGATACAAAGGATTGATGCCTCTTTGAATTATTTCTATGTAGGCATGGTGGGTGCCACATAACCCAAAAAATTCAAACCTCTTTTTAGGTTTCAAAGAAAAGAAGAAGAAGGAAAAGCCTTAATTAGAAATAAAAGTTTCATCAAGGAAATTAAACCATAGAATAATAAGCTACAAACATAGAGGAAAACATTACTAGAAGCAAGATTCAATAATAGTAAATAAAGGATGATTACAACTAAAGAGGAAAAAATCACCCATGTGATTTTTTTATGAGATAAACGACTTCATATTGCGTGTAGAATTACACTCCCATATTTTCAAGACAACTTGATGATAATATGCATGCCCTTATTGCGCATTTCCAAATAAATGTAATTGTATCTTAGTCCAAAATCAATGCAATCCTATTTAACTCTACTTTTTATAATTCTAGTTAGCTCATCTATGCTAGTTCATTTGACCATATTTTACTTAAATATGATCTAGGATCTGAATGTGAGTTGTTTTCATTTGTAGTATGATCTTATTTCATTAATGCATGAGTGTTTGATATCTTAGTTACATTAAAACCTAATATCGGTGTTAAATTTTGGTGAACCCACTATATTTAAAATACATACAAATAAAGGGATTTATGCCTCATTCCTAAGGTTTAGATTTCTTTAAATATAATTTGGCTTCACACTTCTTTTAGGATCTCTTAAAAACCCTAAGTTTCTTTGGGGCCACTTTCCTCTATCATGGGCACTAATTACTATCAATACATTATTTCTACCTATCAAATTAACTATAAAATACTACCTTTCACTATCCCTAGGGTTCGAGTTCTATTATAAAACCTTATATCCCTCCTTCATCCTATATGTTAGATACTTATTAAGACATCACCTAATAACTCAATATTTATGGTCAAACACACTCCTAACTACAAGGTGACAACAACATGACAACATTCACTACTTTACATGGAATACCTCCCAACAACCCTCTACTTATTGGTGGAAACATTACCAATACAAAACCACTTACTCCTACATCTCCTAGATTCTTGAATTTTCCTATAAAAGAATATGATCTCTTAGAATAATTACACAATACTCAAACTCACATTTCTATTATCAAATTACTTCACTTATTAGTAGCACATTAGGATATTTTATATCATGCACATGAAGAGACCATTATTCTCGATAACACATAACTAACTTATTTCATGTCCCTTGTCAAAGGATTCAAGGATACCACATTTCCTTTTCCAAATAACATGTTCCACCCCAACATATTACTGACCTCAATTTACGTTTATACATATAAGGTTGAGTTTTCATAAAAATGGTAAACCAAACTCTTAGCAAAAATGGATCAGGTCTAAACATATATAACCTCATAAATAATTTATTGACCACCATAGGACTTGATACATAACCTATAAATAATATAATAGAATATCAAAAGGATTTTATAATGTGGCTTACCCAATAGATGGTACCATTAACTTACTTATTCCTCTAGGTCATAAGAAAATACCTACAAAATTTCATGTCATGCCATCTGAATTAAACTATGATCTATAATTAAGATGGCCATGGATTCATGCCATGGGGTTAGTTTCATACATATTACATTGATGTATCAAATATATGCATGATATATATGAATATTCATGCCTAGTAGATAATGATCCTTACAAATATTATTATTTTTAGACTTTGATGATTACTCTATCCTATAAAATAATGCATATTAGCCTCTCTTATCACCATTGACATCACCCATTCCAATCCAAACAATTTACATTCTTAGACAACAAGAAAAACTTAAAGCTAATCCTCTCTCTAATATTGATACAACAACTTTACCAAGTCACCACCAATTGATACACAAACTAATGAGAGATGATGTGATAATACCACTGAAGCAAAATAATATGTTCTTAATGATGTTGATAACATATTTGATAAGATCAATGTTAGATAAAATGAAGGAACTACAAGTGTTGAGTGAATATTACATTAGCAATTACAACCAAAGGTGAAATGATGATGCCAATGGGGAAGTAAATCAAAAGGAGGGTAGGTGTCATAAATAATTATTAAAAAACGTGTATGAAAAGTGCATAATTGTAGTGAAATGTAAATATGTGTTTGTGAAATGATTGAATCATATTATAATGGAATATCTTAATTATAGGCAATAGATATGATAATTGATAATTGTAGTTTCGAAAGCCATGCTAGTCATGTATATAAAACATGAAATCATACTAAAGGTACATGAACTATGAAAAAATCTCATAAATCAACATGAATGGAAAAATATGTTCTAGGTAAATAACTCCTTTAAAAACGAGAGCATTAACAAACATGATGTACGATAAAAATTTGACTATGAAAAGGATAATATCCTAAGGAAGGATACAAGCGTATCCTTTCTAGCCATTGAAATTAGTTATGTCACGTGTTTCCGTTAAGATTTCAATCTCTTTAAAGGTCTCAATTTGATCAAGCATACCAAAATTTATAAGTTTTTTTGTGAAGAACGTAAAAATCCAACATTAAAACTAGTACAAATATCTTAAATACATATATATGAAATATGCCAACAGATATCAATTTCAAGGTTCTTATGTTGGATTTTTGATATACCACATTTATTAATAACTCTATTGCTGATTTTCTCGTTAGGTAATAAGGGATAAAATATGCGGAATAATCCCTCACAAAATCGCAACAGTAGAAACTAATATGCAGAAAATATTACAAATCTCAAATAAAATTGCGAGAATAAAATAACACAACACAAAGAGATAGTATTTAATGTGGTTCACCCAATTTGGGCTACGTCCACCAAGAATCACTTGCTCAGATTTTATTACAAGCCACCACTCTCTCAATACAATACCCAGATCTGTTTGGAGCTATGCTCAACAAACTCTACAGAATTCACACCCAAATTCAAAACACATCTGCAATGTTACATTATCCCTACCATATGCATAAAACCATATAAGTAGACAATTGCTTAAGCAGTTTTACAAAATCGTGGGTATTAAAACCATGGGCCAAAACCGTCCCATAAACCTATGGGTCAAAAATCCCGCCCATATGAGAAAATTGCGTTTCTGATATATCGGGCACGTTTTAAGGCCAAAAAAATTCGGGGCTACGCCCTCGGACCCCTACTTGGCACCCGGTCCGGCCTCGAACCCAGACTCTTAGTATACATTCTTCAACACTTTCTCACATGAAAACATGCTCCACTTGAAGACTAGTTTTCCTCCGAGCAAGCTTCTTAACCCTTCACTAGTTTTCGTGAAGACCAACCAAAGCTTAACACAACTTCGTTTTTTCCTTGTGACCACCTTGGTCATCATGTCTGCAAGATTCGACTAGTATTGATATTCTCAGCCTTCAACTTCTCTTCCTCCAAAGTTGTCCTTATGAAATGGTACCTTAATCTGTATATGCTTTGTTCTAGAGTGGAAAGAAGAGTTCTTAGCTAGGTGTATAACACTCTGACTATCACTATGCATCTTTCCTTCCTCCCGCTTATGCCCCAACTCCTCAAGAAATGTTTGTAACCAAATCATTTATTTTCTTGCCTCGTGGTTAACAAAGCCACCAACTTCGTAGTCGTGAAATCTAGCTCTCACCGTTGTCCCACCTATAGTGTAAACATAACTGTTGTGCTCCTTCCCGTTGTCTACATCTCCAGCCATATCTGAATCTACATAACCACACAAAGTGGTGTCTAATCCACTATAGCACAAAACTGTCCCCATGGTCCCTCTCAAATACCAAAGGATCCACTTTATTGCCTGCCAATGATCTCTACTTGGATCACTCATAAATCTACTCACCACTCCCACTGCATGGGCAATATCAGGCCTAGTGCACACCATGGCATACATCAAATTTCCAACCGTTGATGAGTAAGGTACCTTGGACATCTAGTTTCTATCATGCTCTGTCTTGGGACACTACTCCTTTGATAACTTGAAATAGCATGCCAAAGGAGTCCCAACCGGTTTAGCATACTACATATTAAACATCTCCAAGACCTTCTTAATGTACTCTTCCTAAGATAAAGTCAGATTGTGTTCCTTCCTATCCCAAGATATCCTCATAACAAGGATTTTTTTGGCTGTCCCCAAATCCTTCATAGCAAAGGATTCACTTAGCCGCTGCTTCTTGAGTACCTTTATTTCCCGCATGTTTTTACTGCAACCATCATGTCATGCACATACACACACAAGATAATATAACTACCATCCTCAAATTTATTTTTATACACGCAATGGTCAGAATGACATCTAATATAACCTTTATCCATCATGAAGCTATCAAATTTCTTATACCATTGACATGGAGCTTGTTTCAAGCCATACAAGCTCTTCTTCAGTTTGCACACCATCTCCTCTTTACCTTTGACCTCATATCCCTCTGGTTGCTTTGCATATATAGTTCCTCCTTCAAATCACCATGGAGAAATGCAGTTTTTACATCAAGTTTCTCTAAGTGCAAGTCTTCTGCTGTAACTATTCCAAGAACAATTCTAATAGAAGTCATTTTTACTACAGGAGAAAAAATCTCATCAAAATCTATACCTTTTTTTCTGTGCAAACCCCTTGACCACCAACCGAGCCTTATATATTTTCTTTCCTCCTTCTTCCTCTTTGACTCTAAACACCCACTTGTTCTAGTAATGCTCTTTTGCCTTCGGGTAGCTTCACCAAATCCCATGTTTGGTTCTCCATGAGAGTCTGATGCTCCTCATCCATGGCTTGCTCCCACTTCTTCCTAGCATCTACCTACATTGTTTCATCAAAGCTCTCTGGCTCTCCACTATCAGTGAGTAATAAATAATAAAGAGAAGGATAAAAATGTTCAGGTTCTCTTCTTACCCTAGAAGACCTCCTCAATTTAGGAGATTGGGGTTCTATTTGAGGAGTTTCTGAATCGATTCATGTGTCACTTTTCCATCCAGAAGATCCTCTACCGCTGCATATTCTTTCTTGGATTCTTCCCTGTTTTCCTACAACTGCTACTTATACATGAATTTCTCATTAAATACCACATCCCTAGATTGAATGATTTTCTTTTCCTTAATAATCCAACATTTATATCCAAAGTCATCACCATCATAACCAATGAAAGTACATTTTTATGATTTAGCATCTAGCTTGGTCCTATCATCCTTGTCTATATGAACAAACAATCCAAAGACTCGAGAAATGAATAATCAACTTTCTTACCATACCAAGCCTCCTCGGGTATTCCTCCATCCAAGGCACTTGAGGGTCCTCTTTTTATCAAGTATACAACTATTCTCACCGCTTCTACCCAAAAATAAAGAGGCGGTCCTACATGTAACCTCATGCTCCTAGCACATTCCATTATCGTTTTGTTCATCCTTTCGACACCTCATTTTGTTGCGGAGTTCTTGGGAACCATCTTTTACTCGCGGATTCCATTCTTAAAACAAGAATCATCAAATTCATTGCTGCAATACTCCCTCCATTATCAAACCCGAGACATTTTAGCTTAAGACTGTTTCATTCTCTACCAAGGCTTCCCATTTAATAAAAGTGTCAAATACATCAGAATTTTTTTCTAATATAATAAACCCAAACTTTCCTTGTTGCATCATCAATAAAAGTAACATAATAACTTGAACCCCCAAGAGATGATACCTAAGCCGGCCCCCACACATCAGAGTGCACGGCTCTAACTTACTCTCTTTCTTTGTAGGTCCAACCTTGAGAAACCTTACTTGCTTATGTTTCCCATATATGCAGTCCTCACATAACTCCAAACTTGTTTCTATATATCCGGGAAAATCCTTCTTTATGATCTTCATGCCCTTATGGCTCATATGACCGAGCCTATAGTGCCACAATGTTGTATCTACTTCTGAAGCCACAAGATTACAAAAATTAGTGCTATAAGTGGTTAAATACAAGGTTCCAACCTTCTTACCTCTTGCCACCACAAGAGCACCCTTGGTAACCTTCCAAGAGTCCATTGTAAATATCATAGTACAACCATCACTTCCCAACTGCCTTGCGATATCAAATTTCATCTTAATGTAGGCACATGTCTAACATCCTTCAATAGCCAAGTATTCCCATTCTGCATCTTAACCTAAACAAAACCTTTTCCAACTATGTTGCAAGGCTCATCATCACCAAGAAAAACATGCCAAAAATCTCCTTGAACATAATCAACAAAATAATTCCTATGTGGAGTAGCATGGAAATAATCCCTGAATCTAAAACCCAAGATTCAGTAATATTATGCAAAGAAAGAATCAAAACTTCCTGACATACATTACCCGTTGCCAAATTTTCCTCCTTGTTTTCTTCCTGTTGTTTCTTCTTGTCTCGAAGCTCCCAATAGTCCTTCTTTTCATGCCCAGACTTTCCACAATGCTAGCATACTATCTTACTTTTGGATTTTGACCTTTCCTGATCCTTTGATTTTCCACATCTTCCTCTATTCTTCTTTCTCCCTCTAGTTTCCATTGTCAAAACATTCCCTGAAGTAGAAGATTAACCAAATATTTTTCTTCTCATTTCCTTGCTTAGAATCACTCCTACAACATCCTCAAACTTCAACTTTGAGTTAGCTGGAACCGAGTTTCTTACCACCATTACCAGGCTATTCCAATTCTCAGGTAAAGAGCACATAACTAATAAAGCCCTAACTTCTTCATCAAATTCTATTGTAACTAAAGCTAGCATATTTACAACCATATTAAAATCATTTAAATGATCTACTATTGAACCATTCTCAGACATCTTCATATTAAATAAATTTTTCATTAAAAATATCTTATTAGAGGCAGACGGTTTTTCATACAACTTCTCTAATGCATCCATCAGTTCTTTTATATTATTTTCCTTTGAAACATTAAATAATACCAAAGATGTAAGACATAGCCATATTTTCCCAAGTGCCTTCCTATCTAGCAAATCCCATTCCGCATCCGTCATTCTTGAGGGTTTTTTCACCTTCTCAGACAGAGGAATATAAAGATCCTTCTGATAAAGGTAATCTTCCATTTGCATCTTCCAAAGACTGAAATTTTTCCCGTTGAATTAATCAACCATAGATCTTCCATCATCTACCATAGCTCCCACTCAAGATAAAACTTTCCCTACGATTAAAAACTTCAGCAAACCGAACTAAGCTCTAATACCAATTGTTAGGTAATAAGGGATAAAATATGCGGAATAATCCCTCACAGAATCACAACAGTAGAAACTAATATACAAAAAATATTACAGATCTCAAATAAAATAGTAGAATAAAATAACACAACACAAAGAGACAGTATTTAACGTGGTTCACCCAATTTGGGCTACGTCCACCAAGAATCACTTGCTCGTATTTTATTACAAGCCATCGCTCTCTTAATACAATACCTAGATCTGTTTGGATCTATGCTCAACAATACCTAGATCTGTTTGGAGCTATGCTCTCTCAATACAATACCTAGACAACATGTGTGTAAAGTGTACATTACTCTTAGTGTACAGTCTTCAACACTTTCTCACATGAAAGCGAGCTCCACAACCTAAGATTTTCCACCAAGTGGTAAAAAATGACATTAATATAGCTACATCATTGTGTCAATATTGAAATAATCTATCCATACCTATAACTACCCTCACTACTTCAGTTATCACTTCAAATGCTACCACTATTGTTTATAAATGGAATTTTTTTCTATGCTTCTAATTTTTTTCACAAAATCCAAAAAGGAATTTTTTTTTCAAAAGCGCTTTTTATTGAAAATTCTACCCAAAATCTCACATGCACCTTGTTTTCTCAGCCACCGCCTCTATTTATTTTCCTTTCTTGCTTTAATAATCCTTAGCCACAATGTTTTTATTATTTCTCTTTGTATGCAAGTATTTGTTCCTCGGACGCAATGTGACTTGTTCTTCGTTCTTTCAACGTAGTTTTTAACTTTGAATCTTTTGCAAGCACGTCTTCTTATTCTCTTCAATTCTCTTGATATGTGAATGCAATCTCGGGTTTATTGCAGGCTTGGGGAAGTTGCTTTGGACAGATATTTTCTCACAGTGTCCTGTGGATTATAATGCTACACCGATACCAAATCTTGACAATGAATACTTAAAAATAATATTTGACACGGAAGCTTTACATAGAAACAAGACGGTGCTTGTGTATTTTATTAATATCAAAATCAATCATTACAATCAAATGAGAGAGCTTCAATATTTATAGATATTGGAAAGATTCTATCTCATCCACAAGCTATGGAAATAAATCACCTAATCTGAGAAAATATGCAGAAATAGCATATTGCCCCTAACTACCCCTATTGTCCCTCATGGAAATCATCAAAGAACAAAATATGTAAGTTATAACATGATCCCACAAACAATGGGATGAAAATACTATGACTTAGTTAACTAACAACTAAGGATAACTAATACCTATTAACATAAGTTTAAAGAATTTAAATTAAATACTTTAACTTATTACATTTATTCAAATATCAACTAATGATGAATTAAGCTAAGTTTTATTCCTAAAATTCCCCCCCTTAATTCACCATGGTATCAAGTGAATAGGAGAGAAATTCTCTAAAACCCTCAAATTTACCTTGAGCAAGTGACTTTGTGAAGACATTTGTACGTTTCAAATCTATTGGGAAATATTGGAGCTAGATTTTGTTGTTCTGAATATGTTCATGAATGAAATGTACCTGCACCTCAATGTGTTTGGTGCACTCATGAAAAATTGGATTCTGAACAAGTTTTACTACTCCTTCATTATCAACGTGTAGGATAGTTGGATCTTTCTGTGGTATTCCCAATCCTTCATGTATACGTCGGAGCCATATCACTTCACACGGACAACTCCACCTTTGCACACGATATTTTGATTCGTGGAGGATTTTGAAACATAAGTTTGCTTCTTACTCCCCCATGATATCGATCTAGATCCCAAAAATAATACAAATCCTGAAGTGGATTTTCTATCACCTATGTTTCCTACATGATCTGAATATGAATATCCTATCAAGAAGAAGATATTATTCTTATTGTATTTTAGGCCATAGTCCATAGTTCCTCTGATGTACCTTAGTATCCACTTTTCTAATTTCTAGTGAGAAACCCTAGGTTCTTGTATGAATAGTGAAAGATAGCTGACTACATAGCTAATATCCGGCCTAGTGTAAGTCAAGTAGATGAGACTCCTGATCAACTACCGATAGAGAGTTGCATTTACTTGTGGTGATCTATCTGTTCGAGACAATTTAATTCTTGTCTCCATAGGTGTTGAAAATGGCTTACAATCCATCATATTAAATTTCTCAAGCATTGTCTTGGCGTATTTCAATTGTGACACAAAGATATGATTTTCTCTTTTCCAAACTTCAAGTCTAAGAAAAAAATGTAGAACCCTGAGATCGGTCATGTCAAATGATCATGTTAAATATTTCTTTGTTGACTCAATCATCCTCACTTATCCTCGAGTGATGACATATACTACAACGATCACTATCTCCCCCTTTCTTTTTAGATAGAGATTAGGATCGTATGGACTCCTATTAAATCCATGTTGAATGAGATGCTCATCGATTTTAATATACCATGTCCTGGGAGATTGCTTTAAACCATATAGTGATTTTATGAGTTTACATACCTTTTCCTCTTTTCCGATATGAAAAAACCTTACGGTTGAGTCATGTAAACTTCTTCTTGTAAATCACCAAATTGAGAAAGGCATTTTTCACATTCATTTGGTGTATTTTCCAACCAAATTGTGCAGCTAGAGCAAATATTAACCTAATTTTTTTATCTTAGCTATGGGAGAAAAAGTCTCCTCATAATCAATGCCTTCTTTTTGAGCATATCCCTTAGCAACTAGTGTAGCCTTATGTTTATCAATTTTGCCCTCTGCTTTGTACTTTGTTTTGAAGATCCATCTACATCCAAATGGCTTTTCCCTAGTGGAAGATCTGTAATTTTCCATGTATTATTTTTCATAAGTGACTTATATTCTGCATCTATAACATCTTTCCAAGGTTTATATTGTAGGGCTTCAAAGCGTGGATGGCTCAATAGTTTTAACAACTTTACCCATTAAGGCCAAATTGACCTCATTTCGAGCCATATTGCGAGTCTTCATTCCAATGGTAGATGTGTCGGGGACACTATCTAATTTTACATCTCTCATCATACTTATATACCATTTAAGCATACTTATTGTGGCCCCATCATCATTGTCATCATCAAAGTGATTACCATCCTTTGTTTTTCATTGTAGGGATGATTTTTTCATCATGTGAGTGTATGGAAGGAGCATCCACTTCTTTCTTCTCAAAGAACTCAACATTCCGACTAGTGTATACCCTTTTTGTTCTTGGATCCATAATTCTATAGCCAAGTGCTTCATCACTGTATCTCAAGAAGATAAGTTTTTCCGATTTCATATCAAGCTTAGTTCTTTGTTTCTTAGGAATGTGCATACTTGATTTACATCCAAAAACTCTAAGGTGTGAAATAGATGGCTTATGCCCTAAACATGCTTCCTATGGTGTTACTCCATCAAGAGATGTAGTGGGAACTCTGTTTAATAAATAGACTGTCATTTTAGCTGCTTCGACCCAAAATGTTTTTGATAAACCTGCATCATCAATCATACATCGCACCATATCCATGATAGTATAATTTCTCCTTTCAATAACAAAATTTTGCTGCGGTGTGTGAGGAGGATATTTTTGACGACGAATGCCATGTGTTTCCAAAAATCATTGAACTCATTACTGGTGTATTCTCCCCCTCGATATTAGCGGAGTGTTTTTATTTTCCTAATAGATTCTGCATTTCAACAAGGGATTTGAAATTCTTGAAAGTTTCAAAATATTTTTCTTTAGTAGAAAGACACTATATCCACATTTTTCTTGAAAAATAATCAACAAAGAGCATGAAATATTGAAGCCTAGAGTGGCTAGGTCTCATTAGTCTGCACATATTGGTATGCACCAAGTCAAGTTTTGCCTTAGCCCGAAATGTACTATGTTTGAATGGTGCTCTATGTTTTTTTCCTGCCAAACAATGCTGACATTTATCTGTACCATTTTTAGAGGTGGTAAACCCCTAACCATGTCGTATCGATGAAGTGTGTCAAGATATCCAAAACTCACATGTCCAAGTCTTTGATGCCATAATTGAGCTGATGATGTATCCTTGGCTACAAGTGCTTGATCATTTCGTTGAACAAAATCCAACTGAAACATTCTTCCCACATTCAAAGCTTTTGAAATAATTTTGGAGCTTCATGACTTATCTCGAATTAGGAACATCTTTTTACCACCTTTACAATCAAAGTCAATTTTGAGATTGTGATCTAATAATTGACTCATGGATATCAATTTTTTTGTTAAACCATGGACATAAATAACATCTGTAATTTTACAATTATGTTTCCCAAGTGGTAGTGAAATGGAACCAATGCCTTCAACACTATAAGATGTATCATCACCCAAAGAGACATGATTTTTGGTGGGTGTTTTACTCATTGTGAAGAACCAATCTTTCTTTCTTGTCATGTGTCGAGTTGCACCTGAGTCGACATACCAAATTTGATTTGTATAATTAGATACTTCATTTCAATGTGTAGAATATAGGAAGTCATCATCATCAAATTGATCTTCCTGTTCGGCTACATTTCCTTGTTGAGTTGGTTTCTTCTTCCACTTGTTATTATTTTATCCATGTTTACTCTGTTGTTGACCAGATTTTGTTTGTTGGTAATTAATCTTTTTACCACTTGATGATCCTTGTTGGAATGTGTTGTACCAACAATTTTTTTAACTCATGTCCTTTTCAACCACAAATAAGACATTTTTGTTGGTCCTTTTAGCCTTGTTGAGTATTACCTTGCTTCTAAGGTTATTTACTAGACTTAGCTTGTTTTTTCCTTTTGATTAGAAGTAAGTTCTTTCTCTTCAGTTTCATTAGTTGAGTGAATAGCTTCCTCTTGTTGTAGCATATTCACTAACTCTTCAAAAGTTGTTGTTTGACTAGTTATGTTTAATGTGGTCACAAAATTCCTATAAGAAGGAGGAAGAGATCTCAATACTATAGGCATGAGTGATGTGTCAATTACTTATTCTTCCAAAGCTTGAAGTGATGCACGCAAAGTTGCTACTCTTCTAAAAAACATTTCAACTTTCTCAGTTGGTTGCATTTTCAAGTTCAATAGTTGACTCTGGAGATGAAGTATTGTGTTCTTATTTTTGGACTCATATATTGTTTCAACTTTTCCCAAGATTATTTTGTTGTTGTGGTCTCACAAATAAGAGGTTGTACCTCATCTGAAACACTAAACAAGATTATTTACTTTGATTTTTGATTTGCACGATCAAATGTAGCTTGTTGTGTAACATCTATTGCAGATCTTGTTAATGCACGCAAAAACAACAAACCATGGATTTTCAAAATCAAGTTGTGCGTGATTTTTTGTTTTCCATGTTGGGTAATTATCAGAATGTAAAATTTGAGAATCTGGAAAAATGAATTTTGGTACCGTAATTATGGCCATTGTGAAAAGCGATAAACAGTAGAAGAAAAAATTGAACACTTTCCCCCTTAAAGCATGCACACCCCTCCAAAAATATTATTTTATTTTATTTTGGCTCCTTTTTGGCCATGTACAATGAATTTTTAGCACTATTGGCCCTGTAACAAATTTGGCTCTGTGGCCGATTTGCAAAAATAAAATGGCTCTCTTGGCTGATTTGAAAAAACATATTTAATTTTTTGGGGCTCTTTGGCCTCTTTTCAAATACAAACAATCTCTAATTTGTGAAATTTTTACAAAAGAAATCTTATTAAAAATTGCACCAAGACGTAGAGCTCACAAAAACACACACTTAAAAAAATGACACCTCAATCCGAGGTACTAATTGAAAGTTATGACTTTTTTAAATTGCGATTTCAATATCTTTAGGGCACCTTTCCAAAATTTTTTCACAAAATCCAAAAAAGGAAAGTTTTTTTAAATCTTTATTTCTTGAAAATGCCACTCGAAATCTCGAATGCACCTTGTTTTATCACCACCGCCTCTATCTATTTTCCTTGCTTGCTTTAATAATCCTTAGCCACAACTTTTTTTATTATTCCTCTTGTATGCATGAGATATTTTTTCCTGGACGCAACTTGTTCTTCCTTCTTTCAACGCAATTTTGATGATGAATCTTTTGTAGGCACATTCTCTTCTTCTCTTCAATGCTCTTGATCTGTGAATGCAATCTCTAGGTTGATTGGAGGCTTCATGAAATCGCTTTGGACATAGATCTTCTCACAGGACGTAGAATTCTCTTGCCAGATATATGAAAAGACAGAGCATAGAGAAGAGGAAGGAGAAGTTATGTGGGGAGCTTGAAAAGCTCGGTTTCGAACAATACAAAAATATTATATATTCTTTTTAAAATGCTTTCAATTTTTTTAAAAAGCTGCGCAGTACAGGTAAAAAAATAGAAAAAAATACCAGAGAATGAAACAATGTCACCTTCTGCAATGAGTTGCATCCAGGTCTATAAGGGCATGTGATTGCACTCTAGGTGTTCTTCAACTTCAAATAAATATGTGAATCGGGGTGTGGAGCTAGGTAGGGCCTGTGAAATGGGTGGGGGGATCTATGGCTCCTCCTAGCTATGTAATTTCTCCAGATCTCCCTAAAAACTTCCTACACTTTTCCCTAGATTAGAATGCTACTCGATACCAAATCTTGACAATGAATACTTGAAAACAATATTTGACATAGAAGCTTTGCATAAAAACAAGATGATGCTTGTGTATTTTATTAATATCAAAATCAAGCATTACAGATAAATGAGAGAGCTGCAATATTTATAGATATTGGACAACTTCTATCTCATCCATAATATATGGAAACAAATCAACTAATCTGAGAAAATATGTAGAAATAGCATATTTCCCTAACTGCCCCTATTGCCCCTCATGGAAATCATCCAGGAACAAAATATGCAAGATAGAACATGATCCCACAAACATTGGGATGAGAACACTATCACTTAGTTAACTAACAACTAAGGATAACTAATACCTATTGACATAAGTTTAAAGTATTTAAATTAAATACTTTAACTTATTACATTTATTCAAATATAAACTAATGATGAATTAAGCTAAGTTTTATTCCGAGCAGGTTCTTATGTTGGATTTTTGACATACCACATTTATTAATAAATCTATTGCTGATTTTCCACTAAGCAAAGTAAAAAATAGCATTAATCTAGCTACATCATTGTGTCAATCTTGAAATAATCTATCCATACCTATAATTGCACTCACTACTTGATTATCACTTCAAATGCTACCACTATTGTTTATAATCCTTCCTGCCATATTTCACCACTTGTACCACTCACATTGGTTATTTTTGTCATACATATTTTGTTTAGAATGTGACAATGTTGAATTTAATTTCTTTTTCTTTCCTTTAAATATAAAAAATTAACATATGGCCAAGATATTACTATATTTCTTATTGACTTCTCCAAAAAATGTAAAAAAACATTTACGTGACAATCAAATAGGACGTCAAATTTAAGGAAAAATTATTAAATTAATCAAATAAATGTTGAATTCAATGTCAAGAATAGAAGTGAACAACTCACGCCATTACACTACATGACTAGTATTGTAGGAACACCTTTTGACATAATAAGAATCAAACCCAATATAAAATTTGCTATAACTCAATTTTAATATTTTTTTCGACACGATCCCACTTACGATATAGCTAAATAATCTTCTAACTAAGTGTATGAGTTGAATTTTTATGAAGATTTTCCAATGAGTATCCTTGAAAATCTAGTGCGAGATCATGGTTAAAGAAGGAAACATAACAGTGGTACTAAGGATGAGAGATGGTAATATTGTTTTATTAATATTGGTGTATAAATAAATTGAATTGAAATGTTCCTTTCACATGCTTCAATTGTAAGCATACAAATCCCTCGATGAAATCTACCACATATGATTTTCAACTATTATAAACATTCGGTTGTAAGAAATTCTATTTAAATCAATGCTAGATAATTAAGGTTTCCATAAATAAACTTGAACAAGATACCCTTATATGCATATACGTATACAAGTGTGATATTTTAGTGGAGGATGAAATATTGGTTTACCAAAGTTGTCTTATCATGGAATATACTAGTTAGAATATCACCCATGTATCTAAAATATAGAAGCATACATCATGTATGAATTTGAAACAAAATGTAGAAAGTATATAGGTCATTTAAGAAAAATATTACAAACAAAAATGACATAAGATCAATTTATTGAAGCGAGTTAAAAATTTCATAGGCTAACTCAAACATATACTTACCTTTCATTCAATTTCTATAAGAAAACATTCCCTTTCTAGGCTCTTCATATTTAAATGCCCAAATCTTATCCAACACACCTCATTTTCTAAGTTTTTGTGTAGAAAATAAAAAATCTCAAAATTAAATTGAGAATTGAATGTTAGAATAAAATAGTATAGTTGAAGTGTATTATTTAGATTTTTATGGTGATGTAAACAGGTCCAAGAAAATCAAATTTATTATTATACATTTGATTTTGAACACATGCTAGAGGAAAATTAGACAATAATCACTCGGGTGAAGTGTTATGGAACAAATGATCTTTATAGTTTGAATACATACAAAGCATTTACTCAATATTTTTTCTCATCTTTTCTCCATCTCCTTGATGAGCAGTGTTTATATTGTACAACAATACATGCAACTACACTATTATATATCTACCACATGTGTTTGCAAGATTTACCGGTCAACTAACCAATGAATTGTTTAGCACTTTATTGGAGTGATTTTTCATTGGTTGGCTGACTAGTCAACCTTACACACACATGTTATGTTTAGCTGAGTGCTATTGGACATAATATTTCCATTTCTATCTATTTTTCTAATGCTCTCGTTAAATATATAAGTAATCAATTTTGGTTTTTAATTATCACTTGTTCATATTAGTATGGATTTCAATCAAAATTTAAAACAAAAATAAAGTTAGAAGGCCTAACACCATTTCTATTGGCCCAAACTTGACCTAAAGTTTGCATATGAGCCTCACATTAGGGTGTGTACTCATAAATCTTCAAATCAACACACTAGATTTGAATTCAAATGTTCTATTCATATACCATTATAATCTTTGAAATAATCCCTTATTACTACTCAAATAGATATCTATTTCATGATTTCTTTGAGTAATCATCCTTGGTTAAATGTTCACAAAGGACCTATAAGATTCTTGAATCAATCCTAATAAAGCTAGTATGTATATGCATATGAAAGGTCTCAGAGAAACAATAAAACATCATTTTATAAACATTTTCTAAAGTGAATTGTGTCCAATCTGTTTTCCCATGACCACCTAAAGAACTAAGAAAAACCCAATTGTCTAATAAATTTTCCAAAATAAAATACACATTAACATAAAAGGGAAAAAGTGAAAACATTTTGGTTATGTAAAACACTTGAAGAACCCGATTTACTAATAATATATTAATGCTTACCCACAAAAGAAAAAGTGATATGGAACTATTTCCCCACAATTAAATGCTAAACAACGAGATATGAAGAAAGTTACTGATAGAATTTGGACATGGATTTTTAAAATAAAAAATAATATAGAAGAAAAGAAAAATAATATCACATTGTATTTGGATTCTTCTCATGCCACTACTAGTGTGTATTTTTTGTTTATGAAGCATTTTTTAGAACCCAAATGTTCTAATCACTAGTTCTAGATAACTCTTCGTAGAAACACGTAGATATGAGTTGGTTTAATGAGGCACAAGATTCCCGTCGGGATGACCTTATCTAAAACTCACAAACTTGGTGGGGTTCATGCTCTGCTCTAATAAAAAATCAATATAAAAAAGTGATAAAAATCTTAAATTTTTATTGGTGGAGAGATGTGACATAGATATCCTAGAAATTTCATACATTCATCAAGTCAAAACAACCAAAATCATTCACTCTCATAAGTACCATGTTTTATAAGTCCTTTTCTAATAGTCTAGAATAGCTAAAATTTGCAATTTGTGATCTTTTGAGCCAAATATTTTTCTCCAAGATTTATACCTTGTTCTATACTCTAAACACATGGCAATTCAACTCTTTAAAATGACCAATTTCCTTTTAAATGTCAATTGATCTGTTTACCTCGGACATCCTTCACTAGCTTCTTTGGTTTTTAGCTCCACATTAGTCAATTCTTGACTTTTTACCTTTAATATACCTTCCCTTATCTGTACTTTGTATCACATGCTCATTTCCACACAATACCATCCATTAAAAGAGTTTAAATCAATGAATTCTTCAATGTTCTCTAAGTTATTCCAAAACTCCCTTAAGAGATCTCAAACCCAATGTGCTTGGAATATTCATAGTTGAAATGAATTAGAAACACCCAGATCAAATTGAAAACATTAAAACATACCATTTAGGCTTGAAAAAGTGTCTCAAATTTCATCATCCAATTCCTTGATCTTCTCCCTCAAATCCACTTTTACTTTCCTAGTACAATGAGCTCCTACTATCCCTGGTCAAGAGCTTTTGCATGCATAAATTTTGATTAAACAACTTAATAATTGATCAATTTTTCCACTACCCATTACCAAGTTTCATCTTTCCACAAAGTTTCAAGATTAGATATCAAGAACAACTCTCTTTTCCATCTATATTGACCCTTCCTATTAGGCCCGGATAATCTGTGCACATTGTCCCTTATAGGAATTTCAAAGAAATGTGAGAATCTACCATTCATACACACAAAATTATTTCACTTAGCTTTAGTATACATGGTCAAGATACTATCTATTCATTTTCAAAAATTTACCATGGCTCAATCTGAAGAAATTATAAATTTGCTCCTTGAACCCTAAGTAACCTTATCATAGGCCGAGGTAAACAAGGAATCTTATAAAATGAGTTATAGTTGTGTTAAAGCCTTGAATTTTGGCCAAAATTTCCGTCTTAGACCCCTATCTAATCTTTTTCTATCAATAATTTGTGATACTAAGGATGGTGGTAAAAATCAAACAGAAGATAGATTACATGCACGTTAGTACGAGATCTAGAAACCCTCATGTCTTGAGGTTGGAACTTCTAAGTATTTATTGAAGAGAGCTTATCCCTTGCATAAGGCAGCCAAAAAAACACACTCCCTTTAGGAAATATCATTCCTCTCAGTCTCTTATCATAATGATCACAAATTAAGATTTGATACCATTAAGGAAAACACAATCACAGACTTGAATTCTTGAAGATTCTCAAACATGCATTGAAAAAGAGTCATAATAACCCTTTATCACCTTGGAAGTCATACAAACATTCATGTAACATGAAGATATGGAAGAACATGCCTTGATTCGAATCTCTCACAATCATACCCTCAAATTCTCACTCAAACATAGTCACAATTATATTATTGTAAAGAATTCACAAAAAGCAGTACCCTTTACGCATCGATTCTTCTCTTGATGAGGTCATTAAAAGAATAACCACTTTATTATGCTCTTAAGATGATAATTTAAAACACATGCATCCAATTTTCTCCATGCTAGAGTAAACACTTAGAAACACAAGCAATCACATAGTCTAGCCACCACTCTCACACAATCTTAACTTAGCCTTCCACTAAAATAAAGACAATTACAATTTTATCCATCGAATAATCCTCTCTTAGAGTCTAAAAAGTTACTCATGCATGAACAATACAATCTAATTATAATTCATACACACAGACATAAAAATATACCATATTTGGAAGGAGAAACCATTACATAGTGTCAAAAATAGAGTTATATCTATATTTGTTTACAAAATACTTCAAATCTCCTCTAGGATTCAAGGAGTCTTCCTCTCCTTATCCCTTCCTTGAAGGAATGATTTCCATAATTATTTCTTACTTTCCTTTTAACTCATGTTATTTTTTTCCCATAACCCTAACTAATCTCTTCATGACCTTTCATATGCTCTTATATAGCCAAAATAGGGGTTTTCATTCTTTCGACTCTTTTTAGACTTACACACAATTCTAGGACCTCTTATAACATGCTAGACACATATTATACTCTTAGACCATCAATGTCTCTCTCCTTCACCATTTACAAACCATTTCCCCTTTTATATGCTTCCAAAATTTGAGTTACTATTTAGGAGGAAAAATCAGAATTTGAAATTTTGAATACTTTGCCTTTTAAAATTTGTAGAATGAATCGAACCTTCCTTCATGACCTCTTGATATTATGATAATGAAAATTTCATAATTTTTATAGAATTATGGTTATGCCCCTGCATCATACTCCGAGGAGGAGAAAAATAATCCATGTTCTTGTTTGTATGATGATACCGTAGAGTGAGTCTACATCTTTTGGCATGCTTTTTATCTAAGTTCTAATTTCCCATTATCCTTGCTTATTCTTTGGCCACCTAAGTCCCACACTTGGTTCTTTATCCTTGTATTTTATTTAATATTGCTTCTTTTCTTCTTGAGTTCTTTTTCCATCTTTTTCATTTTCTAGTGCCATCGTTATACTGCAAAAACAAACACAAAAACAATAAATATGAATGGTTCTCCATATAACTCTTGCTCATCTTGTCTTCATCAATTTTATTTCTCAAATGGATTGTAAGGTACCCATATTCCTCATTCTTCCTCTTTTCATCATCCTCATCCTCTTTATCAACTGATTCTTCCTCTTTAGACCCTTTTCTAGGTCCACAATCTCTTCATCATGAGCTTCTTCATTCTCACTTTCATATTTCTCTCCTCTCTCTTCACTATTTTCATCTTTCTTGACCTCCTTTTGGCTTGAGGCCTCAAACTCTCTTCACATACCCGCTTCTCTCTCTCTTTATTCTGCTTCTTGTTCTTTTCCTCTCATCTTTCTCTTATTTTCATCTTCACCTTGCTCATCTTGTGCCTCGTTGTGCATCATACCTCTCTTATTGTCCTCAAATTGAAAAAACATATCTAAGGCCTCTTCCAAGACCTCATATTCTTCTTCTTCACCTGTTTCACGCCTACGATCATTACTTCTCCTTGTTTTTTCTCATTTTATTTCACCTATGTATCTATTTGCCTAGTTCTCAAAAAAACATATCTTAATAACCATCATCATAAGCATGCCTCCTAAATTTATATTTTTCTATTCAACATGCAACTCAAACAATTGTTCATCATTCACAAGACTATCAAACTTATTTTCTTCATATTTTTGAGTATTTACAATCAATAAACTTTCATTTTCATTTGAAATGGATAACATACCTCATCAACAATCTTCTCAATTATTGTTACCTCTTATTTTCCTCATCCAACCTCTAAATTATCGCATACATAAATTCTTTGACTTCTTCATTCTCTATCTTGTTTGCATACTTCTTCATTTTCCTTATCTTTTTATCTTCTTCTCTCGATAACCTATCTTAGCTGCAATATCTATTTCATGTTTGAAATTTTTGATATAGGCCATTTTACCCTTCTTCTCATCACATATCCCACTTCTCTTTCTTCTTTCATAATCAAATTTCCTAATTTCTCTACATCCTCTCTCAACTTGCTCAATTCTCTCTCCATCAATGTCACTTTTCTTCTTGCATACCCTATCTTCTTCTTGGATTCTCTCTATTTTATTTCTATCTCTTTATTACTTATCATATCCACTAATGCTTCTACTAACTCTTCTTTATCCATTCTTCTTCTCTTTGTCTTCACCTCCACCTGTTAAACACTTCACAACAAATTACACACATTCACAATGCACTTGTTAGAGTAATCAAAACATCTTCATATGATCATTCTCAAGATATGATACCAAATGATTCAGAGATCCTAGACATTTCATACATTCATCAAGTCAAAACAACAACAATCATTCACTCTCATAAGTACCATGCTATAAAAGTTTTGTTCAGTAGTCTAGAATAGCTAAAATTTGTAAATTTTGATCTTTTAAGCCAAATCTTGTTCTCCAAGCTTCATACCTTGTTCTATACTCTGAAAACATACTGATTCAACTATTGAAAATGACCGATTTCCTTTAAAACTTCAACTTATATGTTTACCTCCAAGCATCCTTCACTGACTTCTTTGGTTTTTAGCTACACATTAGTCAATTCTTGAATTTTTTCCTTCAAGATACATTCCCTTCTTTGTAATCTATATCACACGATCATTTCCATATAATACCATCCATCAAAAGGGTTAGAATCAATAAATTCTTCATTGTTCTCTAAGTTATTCCAAAAATTCCTTAGGAGATCTCAAACCCAATGTGCTTGGAACATTCATAGTTAAAATGAATTAGAAACCCCTAGATTAAATTGAAAACATAAACATATAAAATTTAGGCTTGAAAAAGTGTGTCTCAAATTTCATCATCCAATTCCTTGATCTTCTCCCCTGAAAACCCACTTTTACTTTCCTAGTACAATGAGCTCCTACTATCCCTAGTCAAGACCTTTTGCATGCATAAATTTTGATAAGATGACTCAATAAACTAAGTGATAACTTTTTCCACTACCTATTAGAAATGATCACATTTCTAATTTCCAAGATCACTTAGGAAGCACAAGGAAAGAGCATTCATGTGATCGTGATTAGTCTCACAAAAATAAAAATCGACGATAAATGGAAGCAAAAACAACCACAAAATGTTAGTAGCGATGTAAAAATGATTATAAAAATGCTAGAAAATGACAATGATTGGATGAAAATGTCTAATAACCCTACAAAAATGATTTTCACAATCATTCTATGGGAGAAGAATTAATGAAAAAAGAATAATTAAAGGACCTAATTAGTTTTAAAAGTTCTAAGCTAATAATTAAACTAATTAAATAAATACAATAACCTAAATGAATTCTGAAAAATTAATTTGAATGTAATAAATTAATCATTTAAACTAAACTAAAGGTTAAACACTAAAATAAATTAATCCTAAGTTAAAAATAAAGTGCAAAATTACCTAAGTTGAATGAAGCCTTGTAAAAAAATGAAACCCTAAAAACATAAGGTGTAAGTGCATGGGCTTGGACATGTTGATTTTGGTTGTTGTTATTCATTGGTTACTTTTTTGTGTATGGTAACTCGACGTTTGGAGAGATGTCTCGGTCGAGGTTGTGGATGGTGAGCAGGTTGGGTTGTGTAAATTCGGTTGGCACGGCGTTGGAGGGAGAGCCAAGGTGGCTTTGCGTAGGAGAAAATCTAGCCAGGGTACGGTTTTTGAGCATGCAGAGAGATTGGGGAGGGAGCCAAGGTAAACTTATATCTAAGTGGAAGGCCGAGTGGGATTGGTGGCCATATAGACTATGGAAAGGTCATATCGGGGTTGGGTTAGGGTGGATTGTCGAGGTGGGTGAGGTGGAGTCTAGGAACAGGTGTGAAGGGTCTGCGGATGAGGGTTTAGGTTGATGAGTCAAGGTGGGGAGTTAGGGTGGTCATGGGATCGGGGACGTAGGGTGAGTTAGGGTCGGGTAAGGAGTCGCTAATTATGCTAAAATGTAAAATAATAGCCTAATCTAAATGTTATAGAATGAGTAATTAAATAAATAATGTAATACAAAAATATACCCAAACAATTAAGCAATGAAAATATAAAACCCTAACATGCAAAGAGGGTTAGAAGAGCCTTAATTGATTCATAGAGTTATTTAGACTATGTCGTAGTGGAGACTAGCTGAAGAAAGATGGAAAACCTTGGCACAAAAGCCCAGAAACTTACATATCCGGAAGATTTGGTGGACTAGGGGTGCTAGAGAGGGATAGGGGTGCATGTGGGTGCCACTGGTATTTTCTCGGGCAACCTAGTTTGTGTAGATTGTCGAAACTTGAATTTATAGGGTTGCAAGATATTCACACTTGTTAGCTCCTAATCACCTTGAGGTCGCTGCAAGATCGTCAAAGTACCTATAAACTGGAATGAATGAATCACCTGTAAAACCTCAAACAAAACATCAAAACCCTAAAAAAATAAATATGTAAATGAAGGGTCGACTGTCCTCCATTACCAAAATTATGGACTTATAAGCTGAGTGTTGCACTATATCTAAGACCCAATGTAGTTATGTGTGTGTGTGTGTGTGTGTGAAATATTACCCTAGGTTTCTTGTGTGTGTATTGCACTTGAATTAGTGAGCAAGTAGCTAGATGTAGAATGTAAATAATGTGTGCATGGAAACAATAGACTCCCCTCTCATGAATTGTCGCAGATGAGCCGACCTTTTGTCCCTTGTGATGGATGTAAATAGAGTTATAGATGCCTTGATGGATGCAACCATAGGCGGTGATAGTAAATCAGTAGTGCTTAGTACCTTATTATGATCACATAAATTTATATTTATATGATTCATTTGCTTGAATTTCATAATTAACACTCAAAAGGCTGACTTCCAAAAAGATGAAATGTTTAAATGGCTAGAAAGGACCCAAAAGTGTGAGCAAATTACAAAGAGGACAAGGGCACCTAACGTTGGTGTCTCGACTAGGCGTTGGTGTCCAAAATGAAAAGTCTTTGAAAGGTGAAAAGATAAACTAAGCAAGTAATAGTGCAAGACTGAAATCGAGGCATGAAACAAAGAAAGGTGTCTAAAAACATGGGCTAATTAACACTTTTCTTACTTAGGAACCATATGAATAGTAATATACAATCGAGACTACATAAGTAACCAAAGTGCGTGATTTTGTGTCTACATTTTCCCCACTTTATGTTGGTGAGCGGAAATATTGATAACATAAAGTATATAGAGATGTGTATTTGATATCTATGTAAATTGATGTAGAAAGTGTTATGAGGGACTAGAAAAATCATGGGGAGATAAAAATATGGAGCGTGGAGACTAAAGATGCAAAATTGTAAAATTTGATGAAAATGAACTTAGGGCGAAAATGAGTATGTGAATGTGGATGTTGCACCTATTATTGGTGTCGATGTGCATGATGTTGTTGTTGATGTTGATGATGTTGACTACCTACTTAAAATATGGATGGACCAAAAAAGATAATATTATCAAGTATTCAAATATGTATGTATATGTATAAAAATCATGTGAGGAAGTATGTAAAATAAAATACTAAAAATGTGTAAAAGGAACATGTGCACTGATCCGTGAAGAGGAAGGAGAAAGGATCCTGTAGATGATGTCGATGCGTTGTAATTTTTTTAGGTGATATCACACCAATGTAATGGAATAAGTGTAGGGAGAAACTTTCCAGTGTCGTCCTCCAACCTTTAACTCGCTTCTTCCCCACAACTATAGAGATCTATGTATTGTCTAGTTTTTGGGCAATCGACACCATGACAGAAGTAGTGTAGAGAGGAAGGTCTTGTGCTATCATCTAACCTTTAAATAATCCTCAAAATAAAAAACCATTACACATGGTGTGTCTTAAATCATGTCTAAGGACAATCTTCCTTGTAAAATCTGTTTTGTAGAAATCTATAGACCGTGTTGAACCTAATCGTTATGTAACTTCCCCTGGATATAGGCGCTCAAGAAATAAATTGTTGTACAAAGGAACCAAGTCTGATTCTGATCCCTAAACTATTTTTTACTTATTATAATATTTATGACTAAGAGGGGGGTGAATCAGTCCTTACTCAAAATTTTCAACTCTTGTTACAAGCTTATCCAATAGTGCATTCCATGAATTCAACACAACTAAAGTGAGAGCAATGAAACAAAAATATAGAGAGATGCACACACAAAAAAGGACACCTCATGTAAGTGGGAAACCCATCAAGATGGGATAAAAACCACTAAAATCAGATCACTATATGGGATAACTATCCCTAGATTACAATGATCTCTTTAGTTGAGCCACCACTCAACAAGGAGCTACAATCCATATTGGTCCAAGCTAAAAATTAGACCTATTTTAGACAACTACCACTTTCAAGTAAGCTACAACTCCCTATAAATACCAAGAAACCACTTGGTTTACAATAATTTTGACCATTTACAAACACAAGTTGCTTAACTCAACAAATATGGTCACTAGATCAGCTCTTCTCTCTTTCTCTCTCTCACCCCTTTACATAATGAAATTCTCACACATAAAATTCTCTCTCATTTTCAATCAGATTGAAACTCTATTAGAATATACAAACATAATTTATTTCACAAAACACTCTCAAAGAATCACCAAATTTCAAGCTTGATCTCTGTTGCACCTTGATCTTCCATGGCTGCTCCTATCTTTGATTTTTCAACTTTTGGCTCATCAATATTAAACCTTAATCAATGGAACTGTTATAAATATTCTCATCACTCTCTCCCATACCCATTCAACTTCTTACTTCTCAAAAAATTCTTTCACATGAAGGAGAGAATACCAAAAATAAAACTGCCAAAAAGTAATCATTACACTGCTAACATTTTCAGTTATGAACTCTCTTGAGAATGTAACTCGACTTCTCCTCTCGACCATTAATAATCCTATGATATTAGTGACTTAAAATTACATCTTAACAGCCTGAAAAAATTTGAATATCTTACACAACCTGGTCTCTGCAAACTCACTTGCAACTATCATATCAGTTTTGTCCTCTAGTGCACAAATGAGCTCACCTTTTGTTTTTATCTCCTAAAATTTTCCAAACGAGTTAAAACTTTGTGTGAACATAGAAAGGGGTCCAAAATTCCAAATAAATCATAAACATGTCAATAAAATTGACACATCATCAAAAATCAGCAATAATACTCCTAGGTGTTCTCAAATCAACATCTACAAAATACAATCCTGAAGAACATGCTAATTGAAGTGCTTCCACTTACCTTAAGAATAAAAAAAATATACCAAATTGAATCTTGGGAAGTATAATTTCATGAAATCAAATCATTAAGAGATAATTCAAATCATAAGTCATCCAAAAACACCTTTTCCCAAAACTTTCTTGGCTGGTTCCTAGGTCTCAGAATTTTGGTCTACCAAACTTGAGCTGATTCACACCTCAAAAATTCACCTCATGGGGAAAGTAACATATCAATGGAAATATATTGAAGTATAAAAATTATAAAATTGTTTTCATGCTCCAATTCATGTTATAATGCCTTCAAAAACTTGAAACTCAGAGATTGGTCTAGTTGATCTTGAGAGTTCAAGAACTAGTCTTCCATGCAACATGTCCAAACACCTCCAAAACACTTCTCATGGATTCCTATCATATTTTACACTTCAAATGAGATTTATATAAAATTTGAAAGCACTTAATTCTTCATAGGGAACTCCTCGTCTTTATGATTATTTACTAATGCCATGACCTTTATTTTGGTGGATGTAATCTGGAAACAAAACAACAACCGAACACAAGAATACCATTGACTATGATAAGACGGAATGATGACAAATTTGAAATATCAAAATAAATTATAATATTAACATGAAATTATTACAATCTCACCCATGAGATACTTCAACAAGACTATGGGAGAAACTTTACAATTACACCTCTTGATGGCTTCTTGACACACCTTTAAGCGATGGCTTCCTTCGCACACTTCCTCTGATATTTCTCACTACTTCTTTCTATGCTAAATGAGGGGGTGGCCTCTCTATTTATAGAACTTCAGGCTTATCCATCCTATCTCTAAGATAGGATAAGAAATCCACTACGACGAATCATATTCCATACCTTAACTCTTATATGTACATGTAAGCTTATCTGTTAAGATAAGATAAACCTTATCATTTTACATGGGTTCCACATTTTTAGACTTTTTACAAATAAAATACACAAAATATTTATGACCTCACTCCTTGTCCTTATTACCAATATAATATTTCTAATTCCTAATCATGTAGACCCTACTTCTCTAATTACCCAAACTTTGACATTTTAACATTACCGGACCACTTACGACAAATATTTACTTTTTACAACATTCCTATTGTACTTTGACTATTACCGTACTCCACATTATTGGCGACACCGTACTGATGGCGCCGTTATCTTCTATCAGACGCTACTACTAATTATACTTAACAACATCCTATTCCTAATACATACATTAATGAAATAGAAATTATGGAGGAAAATTTTAGTGTCGACATCTTCCCCCTTCCTAGCTTCTACTCCGTCCTCGGAGTAGACTATTCTGGTGCTTGGAAAATCTTGACTTGTCGTGGTTGACCCATTTCGTAATGGGAGTGCCATCAATTCCTCCGGTCAGTACGTACCATTTTCATGCACAACTCTTTATTTTGTAGGGCCCCATCCATTTTGGAAGAAATTTTCTCTGTCTTCTTTTTTTGTATCTGGAATCATATACTAGAACCAAGTCATTCACTTGAAATGGAGACCACCGGATCTTTTGATCAAAGTACTCCTTCTGCTTCATTTTCTTCTTATGGCTTGTATCCTTTGCTATTTCCCTCATTTCTTCTAGCAAATGAAGATGTACCAACCTTTCTTTTACTGAATCATTTTCATCCATCCTTTCATTTTTCATAACTCTCACAGTGGGAATATCAAACTCAATAGGAAGAACTGGATCAATGCCATAGGCCAATTGAAATGGGGAGTATCCTGTTGCTGACTTTGATGTTGCCCTATATGCCCACAATCGTTGCATGAATCCTCTTATCCCATTTATGTACTGTAATTTGCATCTTTTGCTAGAATTTGACCATGACACAAAATTTGTTCGTTCCACTGTCCATTTGTGCTTGGCTTGTATGTTGTTGCCTTCTGTGCTTAATAGAAAATTTATTGACTAGGGCTTCTACCACCTCATTAATGAAGTGGCTTCCTTGATCATTACAATTTCTAATGGACAACCAAATCTGGTGACAATACGTTCATATATGAACCTTGCCACTTCATCCATAGAAGTTGTCTTGATGGCCTAGCTTGACCCACTTGGTTAAATAATGCATGGCAACTACAATATACTTATTTTGGCGTGATGTAGTTGGAAGTGGACCTACTGATGTCTATTCCCCACTTTTCAAAGGGACCGAGGGAAGAATAGGACATAATGGAGTGATGAAGTCTTACGGTTACCATGTGTTTGACAAATATCACATGTCTTACAATAATTATAACAATCTTTAAAAAGAGTGGGCGGTGATAACTGCATCAAGATCCTTCTTCTTTGTAAGTTGTCAGGAGAAGTGCCCTCCACATGTACCATTGTGGAATTCTTCTAGCAGCTCCTTTCCTTGATCACGTCCATTTGCCCTCTTATCTTTGTCCATCGAGGTCCTATTCGAAATAATGCTCCATGCGAGAATAGAATATGGACGTGGCTTGAGTAATCTTTCTCTTAGTCTTTGCATTGGCACCATCGGGAAACTTGAATTCATTCGGATAATTCCAAATATCTATGTATTCACTAGGGATTGTGTCGAGGAGAACAATCTTTGCATCGGAAAATCATCATCATCACAAGATGATCCTAAACCATCATAGGCTCGAGAGAGTGCATCTGCATTGACATGCTTCTTTCTGGCCTATCTATAATATCAAATTCAAATTCTTGTAGCAAAATTATCCATCTTGCTATCCTCCACGATGGGTTAGGCTTATTGACAATATATTTGAGCGATGATCCGTTCTGACTATAAATTTCTGCCCTAGCAAGTAATTTCTAAACTTCTTTACAAGCAAAAATGATAGCGAGCCTCTTTTTGATTCTGGTATAGTTTACCTCAAGCCTTTGCTCATTTTATGCTGCTCCCAAAGTAAATTGGATGTTCATTCCCATTTTCATCCTTTTGGCTCAAAGTACTACCTAGTCTTTGCATCGAGGCATCGGTGTACACAATGAATGGCTTGCTCAATCTGGATTCTTCAAAATAGGTGAAGACACGGGGCTTCCTTGATTGTCAAAAGCTTCATGCGCCTTGTTTCTGGTTCATAAGCAACATCCTTCTTGAAGCTGGGTTAGTGGGTATGCGATCTTTGAGAAATTCTTGATGAACCTTCTATAGTAACCCACATGGCCTAAAAATGATCTCAACTTACTTCTATTCATAGGAAATGGTAAATCTTTGATTTTGAAACTTTATCAGGATCGGTACCAATACCATCTCTGGATCTGACATGCCCTAACAAAACGCCTTTAGAACATCCAAAGACACACTTTGTAGGGTTTAGTGAGGCTTGTGCTTCATCTAACCTTTGAAATGTTGTCTCCATCAGTGCGGGTGGTCGACTTGCTCCCATAGATGCAAAAATCATCGAGAAATACTCGATGAAGGTCCCGATGTAGGGTTGAACACCTATTCATCAAAATTTGGAATGTTTTTGGAGCATTACCTGACCCAAAGGCATAACTCTATAAGCAAGCGTTCCCCAAGGAGTGGTGAGCGTGGTCTTGGTGATCTTTCTCTGCTATACGAACTTGGTTGTAGCCGCTATATCCATCAAGCAAAACTATAGCACTCTGGCCACTACTTCGTCAAGATCGATCGAAAATGGAAGAGGGTAATGATCCTTCTTTGTTGCCTTATTGAGCTTCTATAATCAACACAAATGCGTAGCTTCCCATTCTTTTTATTGAGATCACAATGGGAGAAACCCATTCGAATTCTCCCATGACAAATATGAATCTGCATCAAGCAACTTATCTATTTCTTCTTTTACGAGTCTTGGAAAAATTAGGATTCATTCTATATGGCATTTGCTTTATGGGCTTAGCACCATCTACCGGCTCAATACAATGTTCTACCCAACTTACTTGCGGAGTTCCTTGTAATCAAAAGTGAATAGGTGTATGTACCTTGAAAGAGTGGAGGTAGGATTCCTTCTCACTCTCCATCACAGCATCACCAATCTTTATTTGTTGGAGACGATCATCAACTTCTTCTTGAGATAATTTTATGGGGTCTGGGTTGGTGTGGTGGAAGAATATCCATGTTTGAAACATCAACCTCACTTTCTTCATCTTGAGTGTCCACTTCTTTGGTGCTAGAGTAATCGAGAGGATGTCGATCATCGGTTTCATCACTTGAATCCACGAGGTTACGCTTTATGATGTCGAGGATCACGTTTATCTTCACCCTCTCTCTACCACGTCCAAGTGTCATGAAACCTTCATTCCGGTAGTTTCTTGCATGAACTCTCCTTAGCCATGGTCTTCCAGTGAGCATTGGGTATGCAGCAGTACCATTTTCATCACTGAAAGTCTACCACACATCTGACACCCATAATGAGATATTGCCACATTTGAAACTACACCTTACGGTTTAGTTTTCCCTTATTTAATGACCTTAACATAAGTGTTGAAGGGCGATCAATTTTAAACCCAACATATTCATTACTGGACTCGGTCATTACATTAAGCTGCAGCACCTCCATCAACTAAGACATCATGAATTGAAATACCATTACATAATACCTCGGCTTGTGGAGCATAGGGATCGCCTCTGCCTCCAAAAGCAGGGACCTCAACCTCCTTCCTTCTTCGAGCATTGAGTCCACCTCGCATGACTCCCGCCTCTTCTCGAGAAGACATAGCCAAGAGTTGACCATATGTAATATTTGCGAGGCCTTTTGGACGAGATCTTCCAAGATGGAGTATGGTCCTTGCCCCTGTGAAATCGAGAAAATCCTGCACACCCAACTTTCTTCTCTATGTTTCTTACTAGTTTCTCCTTTCATCTTCTTAGGATCATTTCCATCTTGATTATCTTTTTCTTTCTTTCTTTTTGTTACAAACACATCTACTTCATTATTTCTACTCTTATCTACTACATCGAAAAGAATTCACGGGTGCTTTTCCTTTATCATTATCTCCCTTACCGGATGTAGAAGCTCTATCATGGACAATTATACTTATAATGACCCTTTTTATAACAACCATAACAAACAACTCAGAAATATTTCTTTTTGGACCTCTATCTCCTCCACGAGAACTAAATTCCTTTCCTTGAAGAAGATTAATAGTTAAGCGGCCCATCTTTTGAGCGAGATCTTCATACTCGGTAGATGTATTAGGAGAAATATTTGTGCTCACCGGGAGTGGTTGTGGATTCGGGACCAAAGGTCTTTGGTGTAGGCTCTACTTTAGCAACAATTTCTTTGGGCTCCTCTTCCATGCTTTCTTCTTGCCTTCTTGCGATCTCCTTTGCTTGTTGATGGTAGGCAGGCGGTCATACTTCACTCGTTGTCGATCTCTCGGCTTCATCCCAAGAATGAAGTGCTTACGAGAGGAGATTATCCACGCCATTCATCAACCCATCCGCTAGTCCTTCCTTCGGATCGGGCATCGAGCTTCCTCCTTAGCTCACAGAACACGAGCATGATAATCCCTTATCTTCTCCTTCTCTCCTTGGGATAGCTTTGTGATCTCGATCATGAGATCTGCATATTTCTGTTGTTCACCAAATTCTTCAAGAAAACTTTCAGTTAATAAATCCCATGAATTTTTCACATTATCACCTAGTGTTTCAAACCACCTAAGTGTTGAACCATCCAAAAAGGTAGGAAAAAATTCAGTCCATTGTTCCCTTCTTATAAGGCCATTACAAATACAAGATCGTTTAAACTCTTGAATGAAAGAAGAAGCATCTTCATTAGATTGAGCTGAAAAAACAGGAATCTTTCCCATTTTCAAAAGTAACCATAGTGAAATACCAACCCACAAGTACAATCAACAAGACTTATGTGCACAAATAATTGGAATCACTATACTAGAAAGTGACTTTACACCTTTCTACGGTAAAATAGAAATGACCACGGTAAACTATGGTAAAACTTGACTTACTACGGTGGCGGCTTTCTTGTGGTAAACACTATTCACGGTAAAAAGTGAAGTTACTGCGGTAAATACTATTCACGGTAAAAAGTGACTTTATTGCGGTAATTACTATTCCCAGCAAAAAGGACTTTACCAGGGTAACTACTATTCATGGCAAAAATGACTTTAACATGGTAACTACTATTCACGGTAAAAATGACTTTACCATGGTAACTACTATGCACAGTAAAAACAAGGTTACCCTCGATTGATTTTTGACTAAGTGGGAATATCTCTCGAGAAAATCCACCAACGAGGAATGGTCGGCAGCGGAACCAAAATGTCATCACCAATCCGGCACTATGATAATTCTTCACGGGAACTCCTCGTCTTTATGATTATTTACTAATGCACTGACCTTTAGTTTGGTGGATGTAATCGGAAACAAAACAACAACCGAACACAAGAATACCATTGACTATGATAAGACAGAATGACGACAAATCTGAAATATCAAAATAAATTATAATATTAACATGAAAGCTATACAATCTCACCCATGAGATGACTTACTTGACAAGATATGGGAGAAACTTTACAATTACACCTCTTGATGGCTTCTTGACACACCTTTAGCGATGGCTTCCTTTCGCACACTTCCTACAATATTTCTCACTACTTCTTTCTATGCTAAATGAGGGGGTGGCCTCTCTATTTATAGAACTTCGGGCTTATCCATCTATCTCTAAGATAGGATAAGAAATCCACTCTGACGAATCATATTCCATACCTTAACTCTTATCTGTACATGTAAGCTTATCTGTTAAGATAAGATAAACCTTATCATTTTACATGGGTTCCACATTTTTAGACTTTTTACAAATAAAATACACAAAATATTTATGACCTCACTCCTTGTCCTTATTACCAATATAATATTTCTAATTCCTAATCATGTAGACCCTACTTCTCTAATTACCCAAACTTTGACATTTTAACATTACCGGACCACTTACGACAAATATTTACTTTTTACAACATTCCTATTGTACTTTGACTGTTACTGTACTCCACATTATTGCGACACCGTCTTGTGGCGCCGTTATCTTCTATCGACGCTACTACTAATTATACTTAACAACATCCTATTCCTAATACATACATTAATGAAATAGAAATTATGGAGGAAATTTTAGTGTCGACAGGCCCACCAAGCATCATGAATTAAAAATATCATGGAAATGTACCCTGAGGATTCTATACATGTTCAAATATTTTTATAATAAAAATATTTGAGTTAAGACACCTACAAACTTAATTTTCCTAAACTGGTCCAAATTGGGGTTTAGAGGGTTTCAAACATGCTCACAAAATGGATAGAAATTTTAAAACACTCAACCAATCACTGAAAGAATTTTTTAACCATGATTTTATCCAAATTTAATCCATTTTTTTATGTTATTATTTATCCTAACAAGGCTCCACAATTTTTCTTTACTGCTAAGAAGTTAGGGTGTTATTTTAGCAACTTTACTTAACCTGTTTTACAAATAATGCAATATATTGAGAAATCCCCCTCCGTAGGTCCTCAAATTTGGACCACACCTTAATGAATACCTGATCCATGAACTTAAATGACTATTTTTCATGGTTCACTTTGAAACTTATAAACCAATCTCATTTGTGCATGTTAAACTTGTTTGTCCTGAAAGGTTGTTATATCAATGATCCTAAAAGAGCCTCTACTAGTTGAATTATGACCTATAACTTCATAATTAGACAATTAGAAATGTACCTACATATTCATCTTACCTATAATTTCATTATTCAGCTTGTTTTGCATCATGCTCTCATGTTAGGTGTTTGAAATAGGCTAATTTGAGCTAGTTTACACTACAACTCACCATGATTGTCTTATTCTTCACTTTTTAGTCCCTTGAACATGTCATATAATTTGTTTTATACATGTACCATGCTTCACCAACAGATTCAATATTTCACTTCACCTTTCCAGGTCACTTTGTTAACTAGGCCTAAGGATTAAACATCCTGAAATGAGATAGTTTGAGATAATCACCTCATGTGCCCTATGATCATCATTCTAAACATGTGTCCACTTAATATGCATACTAGAAAATTCGACATCATCCTGATGTGTTCTCACATAATCAATTTGCTTGAACCTATCTCTATTTGCTTATGAAGTTTATGATCCATTATGTGCTCCAGTGCCACTAACATATTATGCCTTGTATAAGTCATTCCAAACTTTCTCTATCCCTCTTACATCCTGATTTTTCATTTATATGCCTTTGAAAACAATGAAAAATTAGCAATCACATGCCAATGAATGATAATCTTTTGTGTTTTGTTTTTACTATGTGTAAACCATTGTATGGGATGACTAATTCACCCAAATAATGTTCCCCCTTTTTGGGGGTGTATGTGACATCGCTAAAAGAGTATGCAGCCCAAAAGAGGATTGATTGTTGTGAAGCTGTTCCCTGCAGGGGAAAGGGGATGTTATTGGTAGAAACCAAGGCACATGCAAATAAGTGGTTGGGAGACAAGTGTTAGTACAAGCAAAGACATACATGCATGTATAAGACAAAGTGTAAGATAAAAAAACAATGTGTAAGGTAGAACACAAAAGAAGATAATGTAGATCGTGAAAAGTGGGTCAGAACATGTGACATCGTTCATGATGTTGCAGTAAGACAATCAAGACCGACAAAGCCAAAAAATAAAAGTGTGCACACAAGATAAAGGGTAAAGCCCGCAAACAATGTAAAACAATGACAAAGAAGTACAATCAATGTAATGAGACAACCATGGTGACAAGTAGTCATGCAAAAAAAATGTTGCACACGAAGCACTGTGTATGTCAAAGCATGTATAATTTGATAAGTAGTGTGCTATGAAACAAAATGAAACAATATCACTTGTAGTGTATGAAAGTGGATGCCCCAGGAACCACTTGTGTGGACTGGCACGAGGTACTACGCCAAGTATCCATGCTACGTGTAATGGGTCTATAGAATATTTGATCAAAACTAGAAATTATTTAAACGTGCATGTGTGTATGATAAAGATGATGACATAAGAGATATATATCTATCATGTATAATAAAGTGAACATGTACAAGTAAGCGTAAGCAAGAGTAAATGCAGCCAAGATATGCGGTATGGTATGAATGGATGGAATGGAATGCATATTGAATGATAGGAGCCACATGCCCCCTGAGTGAATGGAATTGTATGTAGTGAGGTTCATTTGTTTATGCACCCTCGAAGTAAATAATGAACCGTAAAAAGAGTGTGCCATTGGGAAATGGTCGAACTATGTGTTGTATGTATCGTTATGTGGCAAATGTGTAGTGATGATATGTGACATAGAGATGAATTGTGAGAATGTGTGATGATTTAGCCTAAAACCATATATTACAAGATGAGTAGAAGAAGTGAAGATTTAGTCTAAAACGTATATCACTAAATGATGCTAGAAGAAGTAATAATGTATCATATAGTGTATATCACTAAGAATGTTGCATGAGAAAAATATTGAATGGTGAATATGTGACCGTGATGAGACCTCCATTTGTGATATATACCCTCAAAATTCCAGTATGCACTATGAGACTAGAGTGCGTCATAGGGTAGTGAGTGCAACACGTATAAGTAGATGAGTAACATGTTTAATATGTGTAGTAGATGTTGTGATGAGGAAATGTCATAGTGTGTAATGTAATATGTATAAATATAAATGTGGATGATGTGAAATGTATAAGAATGTAGGGTGGTGAATGTGTACTATGTATAAGTGTATAAAGCACAAAGTGTGGATGATACATAGTGGATTGATGATTTTATATGTAAAAACATGTATGATGTGTGAAGATGTGAAATGTGTAGTGTCGATCGTGCAATGTGTGAGGTTCATGTGTATAGTATGCCCTCAACAGTCAAGTGTGAACTATAGCACATGAGTGCGTCATAGGGTAATGATGATGGGAATGTATGATGAGTGTAAAGAATGAGATGCAACGTGTTTAAGTAGAAAAGAGTGATGGTGCTAAATTGTAAGAGGTAATGAATGATTTATTGAGCATTGTGGTAAATGATATATAATTGTGTTGTATGTGTCATGGTTGTAAATGTATGTATGTGCGAGTGATTATGCAATGGAATGAGATTATTATTAGAAGATATCCCTCAACATTCATATAAGAACCATAAGAATATGAGTGTGTCATCAGGAAGTAAGGTGAGAGGATTCACCTACCAAAGACCAAGTTTGCATGAAGCGGTGGAAGCATGTGTGGAAAAAGCAACAACAAGACCATGCGATGGTGATGGAATTTGAGATGTGTCTAGGCTACCAGTAGAGGGAGTAATTACTTTGTCAAAATGAATTGGAAACGAAAGTGGAGTAGGATGGGGAGGAATCTTGAATGGTGGTAGCTTTGGTGGTATTGATGACGCCGCTATGAGAAGACTTGATAGAGAAAGGTGGATTGAATTTGAGAGTTTGTTCCATAGGTTGACTTGGTAATGTTGTAGATGACTTAAGAGGAGGTGTTATATTGATTTTGAGAGGTGGTTGCTTAGGTGGTGCTTGAATTTTCATAGAACAACCATTAGAAGTGATGACTTGATGCTCATTAGACATAAACGAATCAGATTTAGGAACCCATTGGGATGTAACAAGTGTAGATGGGAATGTAGAAGAATGTTGGGAAACAAATGAGATAAAGCCTTAATGTTGAAGATGTTTTATTATTCACCGTAAAGCATAACAAATCATTATCGGTATGTCCATTGATTCGATGATAATTGCAATATGGCTGACCCTGATATTTTGCAAGTCGGTAAGGAGGATAGCCTTGAGTAGATGGTAAAGTGATCAATTTATGACTTGAGAGTTTAGTAAGAATTTCATCTTTGCTTACCATTGTGATTAAACATGAGAGGATTTGGTAATGGCAAGACTTAAGGATCACTTTGATATAAGCACATGTAGATGACATATAATGAAAATGATAAGAACTATCATGATCCTGAGAAGTGTCTTTAAGTTGTTGGATTTCAGATTTAGGATATGTGATCATGGATTCTATAGCCATAAATTTTTCATAAAATAAAGTTCATGCAAAGCTTGAATTGAATCCAATATGGGTTGGTTAGATGGAGGATCACGAAAGCTAGGGTTTTCGGATAGACGATGGAAAATAGGACTTATTTCATTTGAAGGCGTATCTTTATGAAGACACATGGAGTCCAAGGCTTTTTGTGGAATAGTCTAGTAGTCGGGATGCATTTTAAGTAAACCAGACAAAGGAATTTGAGGAACTGTATGACCCATGATAGAAGAAATATAAGGATCCAAGCATATTCGAATGAGACAGGTTCACAAAAATGATTATACTAAAATGAAAAATAATAGCCTAATATAGATGTTATAGAAATAGTAAATAAATGAATAATTCAATGCAAAAATATACCCAAGTAACTAAGAAATGAAAACATAAAACCCTAATTTGTAAAGAGGGTTAGAAGAACCTTATTTGATTCATAAAGGTTGTTGGATTGTGTCGCAGTGGAGACTAGCTAAACATAGATAGAAGACCTTCACAGAGAAGCCCAGAAATTTGTAGATCTAGCAGATGTTTTGGACGGGGGCACCTGGAGAGGGATAGGGCCTCCCGTGGGCACCCTAGTCTAATTTTTGGGTGCTCTAGTCTGCGTAGATGGGCAGAGACCTAAATTTATAGGGTCACAAGATGTTCACACTTGTTCACTCCCGATCTCCTCAAGGTTACTACAAGATCACTAAAGTACTTGTAAACTGGAATGAATGAATCACCTATAAAACCCCAAACAAAACATCAAAACCTAAAAAAGAAAGATGCAAATGAAGGGGGGTGGACTGTCTCGCTAACAAAATGATGGACTTATAACTGAGTGTTGCACTACATCTTAGACCCAATGTAGTTTTGTGCATAATTGTGCCCGGGGTTCTCTTGTGTGTGTCACACTTGAAGTAGCAAGCAAGTAGCTAGATGTAGAATGTAAATAATGTGTGCATGGAAACAATAGACTCCCCTCCTATGAAGTGTGATGTAGATGAACCAACATTTTCCCCTTGTGATGGAGCTAGATGGATGAAAATGGAGCTATAGATGCCTTGATGGATGCAACCTTAGGTAATGATAGTAAATGCTTAGTGTTTGGTCCCTTATTATGATCACATAACTTTATATTTATATGATTCATTTTCTTGAATTTCATAATTAACCCCGAAAAGGTTGACTACCAAAAAGATAAGATGCTCAAATGGCTAGAAAGAACCTAAAAAGTGTGACCAAAGTACAAAGAGGTCAAGGGCACCCAGAGGGGATGGGGGCACCTGGCATTGGCATCTTATAGGGCGTTGGTTTCGAGAATGAAAAATGTTCAAAGATGAAAAGACAGGATGAAGAAAGTAAGAGTGTAAGACTGAAATTAGAATCATATGGCAAAGAAAGGTGGCCAAAGACATGGTATAGTTAGTTCTTTTCTTACGTAGGAACCATATGAATAGTAGTATGCAATAAATACTAGATAATTACCCTAAGTGCATGATTTTTGTTTACAATCACAAGGGTCACAGCGGGGTAGGTTGTAGGAGGTGAGCTCGATGAGCTAGCTCACCGAGTTGGGGGTGTTGAGGGTGAGAGAGAATTAGTGGTGAGATAGGGCTCATCTCGGTCAATCTAGGGGGATGGGATGGGGTGGGGTGAGGAAGGTAGCGAGGGGAAGAGGGAGGGGGTAAGGGTAGCTAGGGTTTGTAAAACAATATGTGTTTTTTTTTTTTTGTGATTTTCAATTTGATTTTTTTTTGTGAAGTAAAATCTATTTTTTTTTTTATTTGTTGGTGTAAGATCTATAAAGAGCTGCAAAACCAAAAACAACAATGAAACAACCCCCAACTTTAATACCCACATCCAAAATTATCTGCTAACTAAATATTCCACTAAATTTAGAGGAAAAGTACTAGAATTGACTTTTTACTCGTATAAAACATATTTCGGTTTTGGAAAGCTGAAAAAAGCCACAAACTCTATTAAAAAAAAAAGAGGAATGATTTTTTTATAAAGTTAAATTCAACTTCTAAGTGTTCGTAAAGTGCCCTTGTAAACACAACACAAAAAAACAAAGAAACACACTAAACAACAAATGCAAATCTGACAAAAAAATAGACACACAATGGTTAGTGGAATGTAAAAAGCGCACTAAAATACGAATAAAAATGAAATGAAAGAAGACTAAGGGTGTGGTCCCACCAGCATTCCAAAATGTGCAAGTAAAATTAATAGATAAATGGATATAAATGAATAAAAACAATTATACCTTATACGTAATAATCTTACAAACCGGTGAAAAATTTAGTGGTGAATTTCATGAATATTAGGGGTTTTAAAAATTTTAAATGGTGAATTTTCAACGATCGGTTTCACGTAGTTCACCTAAAATTCCAGCCAACATGTCATTTATATGGGTTAGTTCACCTACTATTTACACTTAAAAATTGACTTATGCATGTTTTTCACCAATGATTCAAATCAAACTACACTCATATTCATTGAGGTATAATACATATTGCTCGGGGGGTTATAAAGGGGGTAACCCCCTTACGAGTTCAGGAGGATGACCCCCTAGTGGGAGGTTTGGGGTCGAGGCACCTCGGTGGGGTTCGAGGGCAGCACCCCAAAATCCACATTTTATATGTATTTATTCATTGTATTTATTCCTTTTTTGGCACATAGATGATTGTCTAATCCTACCATCCTACACCTCTAACGACCACAAAAGAGATCTACGTCTGCGCATGGGAGAGATAGATGTAGAAGGTGATCGTCTAACCGGTTGATGCGATCTAAGAGTAATAGACGACCATCCAATGTTGAAGAGATGGTCATGGTGGTAGACGTGCGTCTATATTTGTGAGATACTTTTTCTTAAACAACATTGTCTAATGCCAGATAGAAGGTCGTCTAACCCAGTCCAATCCAGTCCATCTAATAGAGAAGAGACGACCATCTAACCCAATCTGTATAATAGAGAAGAGACGGCCATCCAACCCCCGTCCGTCTAATAGAGAAGAGAAGGTCGTCCAACCCAATATGTCTAATAGAGAAGAGATGACCATCCAACCCAATCCATCTAATAGGGAAGAGATGTTCGTCCAACCCAACCTGTCTAATAGAGAAGAGATGATTGTCCAACCTAGCTTGTCTTATGGAACATGGACAAATGTCTACTAATTATAGATAGACAACCGATTAACATATTGTCATGAATCATTTTTTTATATTTGCCATTTTTTCAAAACTTCATTTCAAAGATTTGCCAACCATTCTATAATAATTTTTTGAACAAGGGGTCTTAAAATGAACCCCGATACCATTGACATTAAAATAATTTTTACCATCAAATTGACCAATGAATGTACTTAGGAGTATCAATTTTCCCATAAATTTTAACTTTTGCAGTGGTTCCAAATATTTCCAAAGCAAGTTTTAACCAACTTCGACTCATATTAATATTCTATTTATATTTTTTAAAAAAATCTTATACTAATTCGTGTGTGAATCGTGATATATATTTCCCTTTCAATCTCAGGTTATATCTTCACAAGAAAAATGAAAAAAATTAACAACATTGTAAAATAACACAAACATGTCAATGTATATCACATTTAACATTCATGAATTTTCATACAACTTCTTGGAGACTAGGACATCGAAGAGCTTTGGTCTTCATATGAAGCAGGACCAATTTTTCGTTGCAATCAAATTAGAAATAGTGCGTCTTAATCTACTTGTATTAGAAGCATTTGTCTGTGTCACAAATTCCTCTTTGAGGTGCTCCAACAACTTTGCAACATCTTTCATATTCGGTCGATCTACAAGTGAGGACTTGGAACATTGCAAACCAACATGCACTAAAGAAACCATGCATTTGTATACTTTATTTTCTTCCAACTCTTCATCTTCAAGCACTTGCAACTCATTCAATACATTGTTATGAATTACCTCTAACAATCTATTTGGAAACCTTGAGCTCACCCAATTATGCAAGTTCAAGCCTTCAACAAACATGCCATCACTAGGCCTTTTTCTTGTCAACATTTCCAAGAGCAAAATGTCATAATTGTACACATCTCCTTGTGTGGAAGCCCTCTTCCCTACTCCATACTTTGCATTCATGTAAACAATTATGACAATAGAAATCCATTGCACATCATATAAATGTCTCATTTTCTATAAACTGTGATTTCTCATCAAACCTGAGTTTGACCTTTATGACACCTTGCTCTAATTGCAAAACATAATAACTCTCCAATTATTTCCATTTCTTAGTGAATTTTTTGTGGGTCTTTTGATCCTTCTGATCTAATCCAATGAATGCATAACAACTAGATAACCTTCACTACATACTCATTGCTTTTCACTGTGTACCACATACATTTTCCACACTACGAATATTTGAGGTAGATATAGAAAGGAAAGGCAATAATACGAAAATTACATATAAAAAAATTATGTCAAACACACCTTTGTGCCAGAAGGCATATCACTTAAATCATAGTTGCACATAAAAGTATGTACAGGTGTCATCTCAGGATTGCTAAGGACCTACACAAATCAATACAAAATTGACCAATCTTTAAATAAAAAATTTACATGGTATATGACACCCTCATATTATGGCCATTGAAAACTCAACCATTACCAAGTGGATTTTATAATTATATTATACTTTTAAGTTTAAAGCATAAATACAACAAAACTAAAACTCCCAGAGAAAAACAAAGATATAAGAGCTTATTACAACTTGTGAAAATTTAGTTCAGAGTGGTCAGTTAATGGAGAAGTACAATATCATTTTAGTAACAGAAAATTATCACATAATTACCATTCGATCAAATTTTCTTAGAGCCTGCTATTATAAATGAAAGAAATGTGCTCGTAAGAAAAATTGTTTTTGAATATGTTTGTATTATAGCTAAGGAGATAATTATGCCCTCACTGACACACATATTGTATGTCAATAGTGGAACAACAAAACAGACAACGTTGTCAATCCTCCACCAAACCCCTTCTTCATCATCTGTCATCCTCTCCCTCTTTTTCGCTTCCTCAATTTTTAAATTTTCACCCCATTCCCTTTGGCATTTCCATCGTACACTCCACGTCACGATTTACGGTATAAGGTAAGTTCCAATAGCAATATAAGTGTTCAAATAAACTAGACATAGATAACAATTAAATCAAATAAAAAGTTATAAAACGAACAACATTCACCGAAAGTGAAAAAAATTATTTGACTCGAGAGGTCAAAAGAAAGAGACAAATGACATATTATCGTCTTGTCCGCCGCAATGCCGTTTCATGATGAGCAAACCTTTCATTTTATTTTGGCTTTTGGCATGTCCTCCCCATTCTCATGTTGTCTATTTTCTCCTTGCTAAACAAACCAAAACAATTTGTAACAATTAAAATCATTTCAGGTCCATCTCGCAAGATTAATATTGCATTTTCGTGGTGTACATTTTGATGAAGCAAGAAACATGTGAAGCATTGTAAAATGGATATTTGATTGGTGAATGGGAAGAATGTAACGCATACCACTCTTTTCTGATTCCAACACGTTACGTGTCTTTATGTTTCACATTCTCTTCACCTTCCAATTGTTAATGTTTGCGGTACATAATAAATGGAAAAGGCGAGAAAAACACGTATTAGAAAATATTTTTTAATTGTGATATCTCCATCCTATTCCTTATATCAAGCATTAATAGGTCTATTGATTTAGATTTTTAAAAAAACTAAGTTATTTTAAAGATAAAATGCATAGAAACAGAGTTATTTTAAAGATTATTTCGTAGTAAAAATAGTACAACTCATATTCTCTCAACTATCTCCCATTTTCCGAGAAAGTTGTATGGACTTTCAAAGTGGTACCTATGCTAAATGTAATTTTCTCGGAAACATGATAAAACAAGGTCATGATATGAAAAATCTTGCCAAAGATTGTGACTTTCGATGAAAAGAATAAAATAATATTTTTAGGAGATGAAGAAAGTCCCTAGAAAATGAGAAGTTAAAATTGGCGATAAATACGTGAAGTTGAAAGTATATTTGAGATAAAATGGTGTTTCCCAAGTTATGATTATTTTATATCTATTTTCTTTTATCATAATAATAAATAGTTCAAATTTAATAGAGATTTTGTAGTATGAAAAGTAACATTTTGAATTAGAACTAGAGCTAAGCTATGCATTTTCATTTGAACAACATAATATAATATTTCCCCCAAATAACATTATCTACCTAAATGAATTGGCATGCTTGAATCGTGCGTGGAGACTCTCAATTCCATGCTTGAGAAAACCAAACTAAACAATCTTCTATTTTCTTCTAACAAATTTAAGTATCCATATAAAAGGGGTGGATTTTTAAAATTCAAATTTTCTAAAGTATAAATTATAAAAAAATGGAGTACAATATAAAACATGCAATTAAGAAAAGCCAACATCGGTATGTAGTATCCTAAAAAGTGAACGCAATTTTTTTAATGAATAGAGAACTCATGCTTAGCGGTTAAATTTCTTAACATGAATTTTCTTTAGTAGTTAGCCAATCAATTCTCTATAAACTTAACGTGTGCTCGGTTGTAACTTGTTTCGCAATACCATGATACAAAACTCGGTGGAATTATAATGCGAGCAAAAGCCATACTTTTGATAAAAATACTCGAGAGATATATAATGATGGATTAATAATAGCTTGGGAAATATTACATGATGCTTAAATTCTCATGACTTTGTTATTTTCCAAAGCATGATTGAAATCCAAAATAAGAATTTTAGCAAGAAATGGTAGAACACAAGTACCCAAAAAAAGACTATTCGAAAACAATAGAACGTGGTAAAGAATTACATCCGGTAAGAGGCGAACATTTGAAATTCAAAGTGCTTGCCAAAGTTTGTAAAGTTGAACCCAAAGATCTTTGAAAAGATTGTTTTAGACATGATTGTGCTTTTTACCAATGAAGCACCGTGGAACTTGCTTTTTTTTCTACTTGTTTTAAATGGTAGAAAACCCATTTAAAACAAGGCTTGATCACGCCTATCACCATATCGGGGAATAAAAGGGACCTTAATATGGTTCCTTAGTTCCAAACAACATGTAGCGAAATGATATGTAAATATCGACATATGGAGTATTAAAGATCGATCGGTTGAATTTCAACTTGTAACTCGTGTCAAGTTGAAATAAAAGAAGGTAAGAAATTTTGGAAGAATTCCTTAGTTCTTATGATGTAAGGAAATTATTTAAATAGATCTAAATATCACTAGCAATAGAACACTAAATAATACTAAAATTGAGAGAAAATATCGAGAATATGCAAGTATAATGACTTAGTCACTTTGGGGGAAATTTAAAGAGTTTGCAAGAATTGTATCGAAAATTATGCACCATGATGAAGTTGCACTCCAAAGGAAATGTAATAGCTCCAGCATAATCACAAGGAGGAATCAATCAATCAATGGAAGAACTTGCATAACAGAACAAAGCTTACACATATAGAGAAAGACAATGGAGTGTCTTGGCATACTCATAAATGTCAAATGAAGGAATACATATAGGGTGTTGAGTAACCCTAGTGCATGACACACAAGAAAACCCTAAACCTAACCCATGTGAGATGACCCTCCATATGTGAGTGGAGGACACATAGGATCCCACACACCAACAACCCCCTTTCATCGAAGTTGGGGTAGCGGCTATGATGAGCCAGACGAAACAAGAAGACACTCCTAAATAACTAAAAAAGATGTGTCAATGGGGCTCGGAAACTAAAGGCTTGATAAGGTGCCCATATACAAACAACATCTTCCTAGAAGAAAAAAGAGAAGGACTATATAGCCCAAAGAAGATGAGCAGCTGCATAAGACCTCACCCCAAGAAGAGACTCGCAAGTGAAGAAACTTCACCTCAATGAAGGGCTTGGTGAATATATCTACAATCTGATCAGCTGTCTGAATGTATTGAATGTCGATGATACCATCATGAATAAGCTCTCGTATGAAGTGCATATGGATCTCAATGTGCTTCATCCGTTGATGTTGAACTAGATTTCTGCAAATTGAGATAGTGCTCATGTTATCACAATAGATAATGGTAGGCCATCGAAAGTGGATGCCAAACTCTGTTAGAATACCCTGTAGCCAAACAAACCTTTGTGGCAATGTTAACTGCTCCTCTGTATTCTACCTCTGTAGAAGATATCACAATTGCATTATGCTTCTTGCTAGACCAACTAATAGGACCCGAACCAAGAGAGAAACTGTAGCTAGAGGTATATTTCTGATGATCTAAGTCATCGGCCCAATCAAAATCTGTGAACCCAATCAAGTCAATATCCACCCCTCCATAATAGTGAATGCCATCAGTATAGGTTCCATGAACATAATGAAGGATCCACTTAGCTACTTTCAATGCAGCTCATGTGGCTCCTGCATGAATCTAGACACGATCCCAACAACATAAGATAAATCTGGTCGAGTGTGAGTCAAGTAAATCAAGCTCCCCACCAACTATTGATAAAGGGTACCATCAACCAAGGGAGTAGAGAAATCAGAAACCAACTTAACCCCGAGAAAGAAAAGGAGTAGGAGAAGACTTGCAATTGGACATCTAAAAACGAGAAAGCAAGTCAAGAGCATACTTAGGTTGCGAAATCAAAATTCCGAGTCAGATTGTGAAATTTAGATCCCAAGAAAGTAATGAAGCAGACCTAAGTGAGTCATGAAAAACTGTTGGCCAAGGCAATCTTCACATAATCAATGATAGAGGAAGAGTTGCCTATGATCAACAAGTCATCAACATAGAGAACAAAAATGAGTATGGAGTCATCTTGCCATAGAATATAAACATTTGGATCAAAGTGACACCTAGTAAACCCTGATGTAAGTAAAAATGAGTCTATCTTGGCATACCAAGCCCGAGGGGCTTATTTAAGGCCATAAAGAGACTTCTTTAACTTACAAACGAGGGAGGGATCATGGACATAACCTAGATGTTGTTCCATGTAGATCTCTTCCTCTAGGTCACCATGAAGGAAGACACTCTTAACGTCCATTTGATGGACTTTCCATCTGTTTGTTGCGGAAATGGAAAGGGTCAATCGAATAGAAGTCATCTTTACAACTAGAGCAAAGGTTTCAGTATAATCAACCCCAACTATCTAGGAGAAACCCTTAGCTACTAATCACGCTTTAAAATTTTTGACATCTCCATCTACTCCATACTTTGTTCGGAACACCCACTTACATCGAACGATTTTTCTTCCTTTTGGAAGAGGGTGAGATCCCAAGTATCATTCTTCATGAGAGAGGAATACTCCTCATTCGTGGTAGAATCTCACTTAGGAATACCATAAGCCTCCAAAAAGGCGTGGATCAGAAGTAGAGGTGAAGAAAGAGTGGGGTCCAACGAAATATGAGCGAGTACGTCTCATATCCAAAGTATCTCCAACTAAATCTCCAACACTTTGCAAAGTTTTCCTAGCCCAAAGAGGACTAGGAGGATCAGGCTATGAGTTAGAAGATTCGTCACTCGAGTGAGAAGGGACATAGTCCTCATCATCACTACTGTCAGAATTAGAAGACTCAAAGTTCTGATGGTTGGGAGGATCAAGAAGAGGAGCACGCTCAACAACATCATCATCTGATGAGTCAGAATCTGAATTAGCAAGCTGAAGAACCTTGATAGGTAGAGAAGTAGAAGTCGAAGAAGACTCATCAAACTTAACACTTCTCTCAATATAAAGCTCATGAGAAGTAGGATTCAACAATCGATATCCCTTCATGCCATCAAGATACCCTACAAAGATACAAGGCTTGGATTGTGGTTCTAATGCCTTGTGTTTCTTCTTGGGAATCCGAGCCATAGCCTTGGATCCAAAGACTTGAAATTTCTCAACATCAAGCTTGCGTCTAAACCAGACTTCAAAGGGTGTCATCCCTCTTACTACCTTGTGTGGAACACGGTTCTAAATGTAATTAGCACAATTCACTGCTTCATCCCAATACTGTGGAGGAAGATACTTCAAGTGAATCATACAAGTGGCCATCTCCTTAAGAGTATGGTTCTTTCTTTCTGCTACTCCATTCTGTGAAGGGCTATAAGCAATTGTATGCTGCAGGAGATCCCTTCAGAAGTACATAAATCCATGAACCTATTGTTTACATATTCACCTCCATTGTCAGTTTGAAGAACCTTAATAGACTGTTCTACTGTTTCTCAACAAGAGCCTTAAAGTCCTGAAAATGTTCAAAGACTTCAGACTTAATCTTAAGAAAATATACCCAAGTATATCATGAATAGTCATTAATGAAGGTGAGCACATAAAGAGCTCTAGTAAAAGAAGGAGATAGAAATGGACTAGAAATATCGTTGTGAAAAAGATCCAAAGGACGAGTAGCTCTCCAGGATTTTCCTTTGTCAAAGTTCTTTTAGGATGCTTTCCAAGGGTATAACCCTCACAAAGACCCTTAGAAAACTTGACGTGGGGTAACCCATTGACCATTTCATTTTGGCTCAATTGTTTAAGGTAGTGATAATTTAGATGTCCGAAACGCTCATGTCATAGCTTACTAACCTCATTTGCATGAGTGAGCAAGGCAGTGGGCATAGAATCAAAAGTAAAGTGGGAAAAGGTATACAACCGTGAATGGTGATCGCCTTTCCCTCAACCACTATAGTGTCATCGTTAATCTCACGAATAATCACCGAGCTAGGACCAAATTCCACTCGCATTCCTTCACCAAGGTGAGTAAATTGGTAAACCGATAGGAGATTGGTAGAGAGATCGGGAACCCTCAACACTTGGTTGAATGTTCCCCCATCCATCCCTACCGATCCACTACCGAAAACCGACACTATCGTGTCATTACCCATCGTGATTTGGGACATACCACAATGCTCGATGTTGGAGAACTCAACATGCGAAGAAGCCATGTGGTGCGAGGCACCGAATATGTAATCCACGTCAATGAAGTAGTAATTTTGGCTACAAGGGCCTTTCCTTTCTTCTTATTAGATTTAGACCCTTTTACGGTAGAAGACTCGTCCTTGAGCATTTTATTTAATAGACTCGGGAACACCTATTTGATTTTCTCGAGTAAATGAGTAAGGTGATCAATTTGTTTTCTCATACACATATGTTCTTTATGGCCAAGCTTCTTGCAATAGGAACACAAATACTTGTCTTTTTGTGCTCTAGGCTCGAAGTCGAAGCGTTCGTGTTAAATTTATTTTTGTCTTAGTTTCCTTTTAGGTTGATCCTTTTTTTCTTTCTTCTTTTTAGTCTTCTTTTCCTTACTAGTACTTACAAGGGGGCATGCGACTTGGACTCGAAAGACCCCATTTGAATGAGATTCTCCTGTTCTCGAATGAGTTGAGTACGAAAAATAGTCAAAGGAGGGAATATTCCAATCCTTTCCCAAGGAATCTTTTGTAACGTAAAAAGTTGACACAAAGACAGAATATTCTAGACCTAACTTAGAGAGAATCGGCAAGATCAATTGAGAATCTTTCTTCTCTAGTTGACATTCCTTTAACAACAATATAGTGTGGAAAAACTTAGATAAGAATGCTTGTAGGTTTTAAAAACCACTAGGATTTAACCATAGTAGTTCATTTTCCAACTCATGCACTCTCATGTCATCTTGTTGTCCAAACATTCCATCTAACTTTTTCCACGCATAATTAGGTGTTTTTCACGACTCAATGTGGAAGAGCAAGTTAGTAGAAACAAACATGTAAAAAAACCTAAAGCTTCATCACTAAAGTTTAACCACTTAGATTTTCAAGGTCGTCATCTGGTTCAGTCTCAATTCCCATGGTGATGCGGAATAACCCTTTACCCCTTAGTTTCATAATCATTTTCGATCTCCATTCAAAGAAGTTGAACGATGTAAGAAAAGGAATTGAAAGTGCGTCCATAGTGAAGAGAGAGAGAAGGAGAAAAGAAAAACAAGAATCATAACCACCGGGACAATATAAGAACCCCCTACATTCGGCACTTTATAGTTTAGTGTGTTTAATACAATTGGAGTGCGAGCATGCGTCTTGAAACAGTTGGTAACTCACATTGCAATCAACATAATAACGCACAAGAGAGGAGACCAAAATTATGTTTCGTGGAGCATAGAAAAGTGACACCGTATACAAGAACAACTTGCAAAAAACTAGGAAGGAGGTGAAATCAAATCCTGGTTGTGAGAAAAAGCATCTCACATTCGTAAAGGATACCCCGTGCTACTATTTGTGGTGTACGCACTCACTAGTCGCTAGACAAATAAGGGTAAAATATAATGTTTTAAATGAACTCAAGATGAGTCCGAAAGATCTTCAGAATACCGGAAAAGCACGCGGAAGACAAATAGGTGCTCGGAGTGTTACTGCACACTTGAGCACACGATTAGTAAAAAAATGAAAATAACGCCTAAAAATTATCAGTTTAAAACGCCTAATTTAGCTAATTTTAACACTATAGGAGTTTTTAAAATGATAATTTAACGTTATTTTGAAAGGACAATTTTAAATTATTTACTAATCGTAAATGAGATTCGTAGTTAAGAGGAATAGATTTAATATAATTAAATCTAATTAATTACGAAAAACTAATTAAGATCTAATACAAATTAAATCCTAATTAATATTTGATTTGATTTAAATAAATCTAAAAATTTGAAAACTTAAGATCTATGAAGATCTATTAAATCAAACTAATTAAGATCCATTAAGATCTATTAAATTAAATGAAACTAATTTCTATTAAGATGTATTAATAGAACTAGATTTTAAAAAGCATACCATTATATAAAAAATCACCCACCGAAATGAAATTTAATAAACTTACCAAATATAACTTTAAATAAACTTACCGTTTGAAATCCCGAGTTGGAGGGAGATGTCGGGAAATACAGAGAGCTCGGAGTCACCGAATCAAAAGGTGAGATCAATACCACATGGGGTGGAGCATGAGGCATGAGGCGAGGTGGGAGAAGTCTCCAATGGTTAGACGCAGGTGCAAGCTAGGGAATGAAGCTCGCGCATGAGCAAGGAAGGCTCCATAGTGGGAATGAGGGACGAGTAGGGTCATGAGGGTAGAGGGAGACTCCAACGACAAAGGAAACTTGCGAGGAAGGATGCTCGAGAGCAAGCCCCTGAGAGGAGAAGGGACTCACCAAAGTCCCAAAATGATTTCACTAGGCAACAAGGAACGAAGCACAAGCTCAAGGCAAAAAAACTACTTCTTGCCAGGTTGGAAGAAACTGGTCGAAGGTGTAGCTCGGTTAGATAGCTCGAAGGAGGTGTAGAAGGAGCTCGATGGTGAGCACAAAACCACCAAACACTGAAATTTGAACCTCCAAGCTACAAATGAAAAACTTGTATTCTACAAAAAGACATGCAAAAACACAGAGAAACCAGAAAAAAACCAGAGATCTAAAAAAATTTCAGTTTAATAAAAAATTAAAAAACCAAAAAAATAACCTCTTATTTTAACTAATCTACCAGATTTAGCTGCAGTTAGCTAAATGTAGTTGTAAAACCCCTAAAAAAACTCAAGGAGATCTGCACATGCACAAAGAACACAACAAAACCGAACAACTTTCCAAGAGCAACTTGTTAAGAACGTTAGCAATAAAATTCTAGAATATAATGATTGAAAAACTTGCACGAGGAGTTAAAAAAATGAAACCAAGAGTAATCACAACTCAAATAATGAATGCATGTTTACCCAATCTCAGCTCTGATACCATGAAAGAGTTTGTGAGAATCGTATCAAAAACTGTGCACCATGATGAAGTTACACTCCAAAGGAAACGTAATAGCTCCAGCGTAATCATAAGGAGGAATCGATCAATCAATGGAAGAACTTGCATAATAGAACAAAGCTTGCACATATAGAGAAAGATAGTGGAGTGTCTTGGCATACTCATAAATGTCAAATGAAGGAATACATATAGGGTGCTGAGTAACCCTAGTGCATGACACACAAGCAAACCCTAAACCTAACCCATGTGAGATGACCCTCCATATGTGAGTGGAGGACACATAGGATCCCACACACCAACAGAAATATCCAACCCATATAATACGATTCAAGTTCTTACTATGATGCTCATCTATGAGTTACTTACTACTATATATACCCTACTATAATATGTAAACCACTTAGGTCAACGTACTAATCATATCATGAAAGCATAAATAAATGAGATATGACATATTAATAGATTATTTTTGTCATAAGTCAACCATAATTATCCCGATATATGACACCAAATCGAGGGTATAGCATGCCCCTTCCTTTTGAAGTACCATTATCCCCAATGTTGGAAATTTATGGATGTTATTGCAAGTTTGCTTCATCTTCCCATGTCGCATATTCAATGTTCAAATTCTTCCACTTGATTAGATATTTAGTAATGACCCTTGTCCTCAACCTCTTAGTGCATGTCTAAAATATGGCTTCGGGTTCCAAGATGATTTTTCCTCCTCATCAAGCTTAGGTGATAGTGATTGTGCTAACAAATTCTCTCGATGACCTTCTTCAAGAAAAAAATATGGAATATTGGATGTATTTGGTTAAGCGAGGGAGCTCGGATCTATATATCGCACTACTAATTCTTTACAATAATTGATAAAGGTAATAGTAATTAGGTAAAATATTGTTATCCTTTGTTTATTATTTCAAGGAGAACTGATTATACAATTGCAATTACACAAAAACAAAGTCTTTGACCTTAAAGTGTCATTCACTATGGTGCTTATCAACTTGTTGCTTTATGTAGTTTTGTGCAAATGCCAAATTCTCTCTAAGACTAGAGAGTACCTCATGTTGGTGTTGAATTTGCTCTTCAACTACTCTTACTTTAAGTTGGACCCTCAAGGTGGAGGTGATAAATCATGCCAAAAATGGATACATTTGGGATGATGTGTGAAATGAAGTGTTAAGTGTCCATTCTACATTTGGTAGCCACTAAACCCGCCAAACATTTTTGTACTACCTTGGTCTCCCCATCAAATGGGGCTGATGGGATAAACTATGAGCTAATTGATTACCCAAACATGTGAACAAATGAGTCCAACAATTTATTATAAACACATGTTCATAATCATTGACTATAATATTGGGTATATCATATAGCTTTTGAACTATATCCATAAAATATAAGGTTGTCAAGTACTTGTTCTAAAAGGATGTGACAAATCACAAAAATGAGCATGTTTATTTAGTTTATCCACCGCCACCATGATTACAATTTTCCTTCCAAATTTTAGAAACCTTGTGATGAAATCCATAGAAACATCATCTCGCGGGTTGCGAGAAGACTCAATATATTAATAGTTTCTCCCTTGTTTATGCCGACGAACCAAACAACCGCCACAATTTTTGGACATGCCCTTTCAACCCTTCCTATAAGAAATCTTTCTTGATTCTATTATATTTTTTTCATGAACCCATAATGGTCATTCACCTGGAGAAACATGTAGCTCGTAAATAACATGATTTCTAAGGTTATAGTTCTTGTATAAATATAATATATCATTGTACCATAATGTATCTCCCTTCCATATAAAATTTTCGAGATACGCTCGGATCCGTTGGAGTTTCTAAATGAGAGTGTGGGTCTGTATGAAATTCTACCACTTTGATATTTTTTAATCAACCTAATCTACATATAGTACATGGACATTGCATATAACAATGCTTCTACAAACTCATCCCTCCTTGACAAGTTATCAACTACCATATTTTCCTTTCTTTTCTTGTAAATGATCTCAAAGTCATAACCCAACATTTATGTAACCTTTTTCTATTGTTATTCCTATGATAGTTGTTGCTCCAAGAAGTATCGGGAATATTGTGATTTATCTTCACCTTGAAGTGATAACACATGAGATATGGTCCCCATTATTTGACTACATGAAGAATAACCATCATTTGTTTTTCATAAGTTGGTTTTGAAATATTCTTACAGTTGGGTTGATGAATCTCAAATGCAAGGAGACAACCCTCTTGTATGAGTACTATACCTATACCACACCCTAAAGTATTGCATTCAACAATAAAGGTTTTTGAGAAATTTAGGTTAGCAAGAACTAGAGTGGTACTTGTAGTGCCCGTTTCCACAACCACTTGAGACCCAAGAAACAACCTAGGGTTAGCTAGAAAAATTATGGAATAATTTTTTTATTAGAAGTGTCTACAACTAAGTTACAAGACATCAGTTTTCACTAATAGGTTTCAAACAAAACCTATTTACTAATACACAAGTCTCCTTTATTAACTTATAACAAGTTCACAGGGTTCCAAAATTAGGGTTACATGTTCTGGTTAGATTCAGGGAGTAATCTTACCCCATGCCTGCTCTCTAACAAGCTCAGAACTTTAACTATATTTTTATCCTACCAAACACTTCCAAAATTTCCCTAAACCATTCCCAATGGATAGGAAATTTTCTCACCTTTCTGGTGATATAAGGAAGTCCTCCTAACTCCTTACAGAACTCAAGTTATGAGTGGGCGGAGTTTGGGGATCAAATTTTCCCCAAGGGGGACACGTGTCGCCCCCTGGTTGGTTGGCGGGCCTTGGGGAGAAAATTTTCCCCAAGGAGCGGGTTGGCGGGTCGCGGGGTGGCATTGGGAAATTTTCCCAATGCAGGCTCAAAGGTAAAATGTGTTCCATGCCCCGCTGGTCCCAGGAACACGTGTCGAGTCCTGGTGCCAAACGAGGAAGGGGGAAGGGAAGGGCGGAGTGGCGGGTCGATTTGGTGCTTTGCACCCACGAAGGAAAAAGAGAAGAAAGGATGCACGGGTGCTGCGTGCACCCGCTGTAGCCTGAGGGACATGTGTCAAGAGGAGGGGAAAACCCCTTTGGTGGGTTGGCGGTTCGTAGGGTGTTTTTGGAATTTTTCCCCACGCGGTGTAAAAACAAAATTTCTCCCGAACCTCCACCACCACCCCCAAGGTGCCACGTGGCACCCTCTAATTGGTTGCGGGCCGGTGGGACAAAATGGAAATTTTTTCCAAAATTTTCAAGAAAACCAAAAGGGTAAAAAAGTTTAAGCACCTCCACCGCTGCCCCGTGAGGACACGTGGCAACTTCTAATTGGCTATGGGCTGGCGGAGAAAAAGGTGAAAATTTTCCCGAGCCCAAAATTTCAAAAAAATTCTAAGGGCAATTTTGATGGGAAATTTTTGGGTTACGGCCCGCCAGGAAAATTTTCCCAAATTTTCTCGCCAAGGCACAAAAACTTCAAAGTGTCATAACTTGAGCTAGAAAGCTCGAGTTTGGGGAAAACAAGGACTTTTCGGAAATCTCTCAAAGCCCTCTTTACACAAGGAACATAAAATTTAATTTTTGATAAAATTTTAAGGGTTAATTTTGAAAAAATTATCTACATGCTTTTAATTAGCAAACCGGCAATTTCAACTTATAAATTTGATAAAATTAGAAATCCTTTGTAGCTCAACATGTCAAAGCAGGACATGGAGGATCAGTTTAGGGAGGGTTTAGAGTTTTTAGGGAAGTAAATTTATCCAATTTGTTCAAGGTTGCATTTTTCCAAAGAATAGACGGAAAAACGATGTGCAAGCTCGAATTGAAATTCATTAAGTTTTAGAGATTCATTCTTGACTGTTATAGTGAATTTGAGTTCCTTAGGTATTAATAAGTCTAAATTTCAATGTTTCATAACTTATTGTTTAGTGCAAGTATGAACTGTTCATTTTTATTAAAATGTGAATTCCAAAGTGAAGTATATTACAGTGAATTGTTTCTTTTAATTGGAATATCCATTTTGTCATTTAAATGTGCATATGATCCCTAAACTAGTCAAATACATTTAATTAAAACCAATCAGCCATTCAATAACAATTTTGCAAAGTCTTATTTCTAAATGCAACTCATTCCAAGAGAACAATATACGTATTTTATTTCATACGCATGCTTCTTTTCCAAACAACAAATTACAATCTTTAACAAAGCAATTTGAATCTAATACACCATACAATTTTAAAAGGAACTAATGCAATCCTTTATTGATATTCCAATGCAACTTTACAACTTATCACTTTTCCAATTTGATTTGGTTTCAAAATATAAAATACAATACATATAATATCATTTACATTTCTCTTCCCAAAACAGTGAACAAATATGATTTTCCTTTACATTACTCAATTCAAATTCAATCTTCCATCTACAATACATTAACTTCTCATTACAATAATTACACATCTCGTCCACTCAAGGTGGGAAAGGTTACATTGAATTTCCACAACAATAAGGGATTGTCAAACTGTATTCTTCTTTCTCCAAACAACAGCATGCTAGTTTCTCCATCATTTATCTTTGATCACAACAAGGAAGGGGAAAGGCAACACTCTCCACCCAACCAAGACATCCAATGAGAAGGGAGAAGCCATCCTTCCTCATTGGCCCCGAGCCCCAACCATATTGAAATAAAGTATGAACATCAACACATGGCAACAAGGGCTTCTACAACAACAAGCAGCATTCTTTTCACATGCATACAACAATAAGAAAAAATACAGTCCAAGAAAAGACAACAGTTCCCAACTGCATTTGAAATCATTCACACAACACATAGGCTTGATCAAGCAAGCCAACAAGAGCAAGAACTATGGGGAGCTACTTATGCCTCCCAATTTGGAATTGGGCATCCACCAAAATCATACCGCCATTAAACACATCAAATCCCATAAACCTTATATCTCCCAACCCCTCCTTATGCCCCCGAAAGTTTATAGCTTCATGGTGAACAATATGACCTAGGTATTCAACCTCCCTAACTCCAAAAGTGCACTTAGAGGGATTTTCATAAAGGCTCTATTTTTTATGAATTTCCAAAAATTAATTATGTGATATAGATGTTCCTCACATGTCTTGATGTAGATTAAGATATCATCAAAGAATACTAGGAAAAACTTTCATATAAATGGTAGAAATATATCATTCATCAAACTCTAGAATATAGATGGTGTATTTGTAAGGACAAAATGTATCACCAAAAATTCATAGTAGCCATCATGTGCCCTAAATCTTGTCTTATGAATATCCTCATAGTTAACTATCATTTGATGATATCCCAATCAAATATATAATTTTGTAAAATAAATAACACTATGTAACTCATTTGGAAAATAATCAATGAAAAGAATAGGAAAATTATCTTTTATTGTGTATTTGTCGAGATCTTTGTAGTATTGACACATGTTCCAATTTTTTTCCTTCTTTCATACCATCACCACTAGAGGAGAATAAGCTCTCTCTCTATGGAAAATAGTACCTACTAAAATCATCTCTGGACCATCTTTTCAATCTCACTCTTATGTATCATAGCTATCGATATGGTCAAATATTGGGTGGCTGAATTTCTAGTACTAGCTAAATGACATGATCATGATATATTTTGGAAGGAAACACTTAGGAATATGCCCAAAAACTAAGTGTTCATCAACAATTTCTTGTGATTTGATGGTATATGCCATTTTGATCCATTGAGATTTCATTTAAAATAGTTATGTCGTAAACTCGTTTATATCCTTTTTAAGCATCTTCTGCATTTGATTAGAGATCATCAACCAAGGAGATTTTTTTAGGCATCCTACATAGCTCAAAAAATTTCCCTTCAGAATGAAACACATGAACAAATCTTGGAAGTTCATCTCAACTGTACAAAATGTAGTAAGCCATTAGACCCATAACGTAATGTCTACACCCCCATTGAAATTAAATATATGAGGATATTTATTAGGTAATATCCCATGGATAGTTTAATATTATGAAAATTTCTTGAATAAAAAATTGTACCTTCATTGTGCAATTATGACTGAAACTATGGGGTTGGATAAACAAAGAAATTTAAGCACAATGCCAACTTATGATTGATGAAGTTGTGAGTACTTCCAAAGTAAATTAATATTATCACCCTTTGTTTCTTAATGAACCTAATTACCTTATAGGTTTATGGGGTGCTAATTCCTGAAATTGCATGGCAATAGATATTTTTAGATTCTTTGACTTCAATCTTAGGAACCTCTTCCTCTTCACCAATTTTTTCCTTCTCATGTTTTTCCTCATTCGGACCTTCAATGTAAAACAATTTACTCTTAGGTAATTTATGTTCCTTTCTCTACTTGTTATCAACACAATAACATATACCTTTTTCTCACTTCTCTTCATTTTTTGAGGATTAAATCATGTAATTTTGGGAAATCATGGTTTTTAAATCATTCACTCCTTGTGAGTAGTGAGACCCCTTCATTTTACCGTGCATATTCGCTCCACTTGATGAGAAACTATCATGTATTTTGAAATAAAACCCAAAGTACGAAGGTGAACATCAAGTTGGATGTTATCCTTGAGTCCACCCAAGAATAAATCATTTAGATGATCATATGAGATGTCATCCACACTCATGGACAAATTTTGGATCATTAGATATAGTCCTTGATTGTTTATGTTTATCATAACTAGGTTATATGTCCGAAATGGTTCTCTCTAACATTATTCTTGTAGTGTGTCTCAATCTCATATGTCAACATAGACCAAGTAATAGAGAGTTTACAACATTTTTAACCTTTTGGTGGGTTTATATGCTATGAATACATAAAACACTAAAAAGGAGTGTAAATTTATAAGGGTTATTTTGATTAAAGAGCTTCCAACATTAATCATACGAAGATCAAAATAATGCATTAATACTCACAACTACCGATTAAAATATGCTACAAGATAAAATAAAAAAGAGGAGAGATGCATTGAGCTATAAAATGTGATACATGAGAGATATGGGTGCATAAAATAGAGAATATAGGAGTGCGAGATAATGAAGATGCTTTACTTTGATGTAAGGAATATACAGGACTATATAGGTCGATCGAGATGTATAATTTGGTCTTGCCCCTTTAGTATGGTTATGGATTTCCTTAGAATTGATATTTGTAAGTTTTTGGTCCTTCGGTGGTTTGGAAATGTAATTTTTTTCAAACATTAGTTTTGTAGAGTCCTAAAACCATATTTTATTAGTGAAACAAGCCAAAACCACGACCATGAGTGGAAGACCCTGTAAGAAGGTTAGTGTTTGGGTTGAAGTGTAAGTTATGCACCACCTACATCGGAACTCTTTGAAGAGGCCTAAAACAACACATAGTTCTCCACCTAGCATGTAACATCATGTTGGTGAGAAAATTTGTCGTGTGGTAAAATTGATGGACTTATTGCCAATGCTCTAGGAATTTAAGTCCCTCTACTTGAACAGTGCAGATCCTTGTTTACATGTGCGTATGAAATTTGTTTTTATGGTGTCCTTTTGGCGGGGATCCAACATGGGCACTCCACTAACCCTGTGCCAAAAGATAGCAATCACTTGCTAAAGAGGACTTTGCTGGAATAGAGGGAAACTAAATGAGAAAAAGAGAGGGAGTTAATGTTACATGTAGAAAATCAAATTTCTACATCCATTACTCGAATATTTCAACACACATATATTTAGAAGACAACAATTTTACAATTGGCACAAGACAAGTTAAGATTAAGAACTCAAAGTTTCTACAATCTCCTTATCAAATAAGGTAATAAAATCCTTATTTCTTCATTAATGCTTTGAAAAAAATTGTACATAGCAGGAGAAATGGAAGAACATAGAAAATGAACTAGAAGAAATAGTTATCTCTTTCATATATCTCCAAGCAATAATATTTTTTTACAAAATTTGATCACACTTTGAGTATACAAAATTGACAACCCCCTGAAATGAGGGAGTCATTACAATATATAGAATAAGAGGAGACTCTTCATCTACCCCATGTGTCTTTACATATGCCTTGTACATCTTGTGACTTTTCGTATGCCCTGTAAACTCCATATTTTTTGTTGTTATGATGAAGAATACAAAGAGACCTTTCAAAAAATTTAAAAATATCAAATTTCAATAGCAGGGGTGAAAGATATAGCCATGCGCAAGTCCAGGGGGGTCAAGGAGGAACACGAGTTCCTGGGTTTAATTCACGAGTCTGCAAAGTTAAACAATTTTTCCTTTAGTATGTGGGTATTACGGATATTCGGGTACAGAGGGAACTACGGAACAAGGGTCACTTGGACCTCAAAACTCCACCTTATCCACATTATACTCTGCCTCCACGACCACTTCATTCTTTATTTTGTTGCTTGGGTGTATGTGTGGGTAAATAGTTCCTCGGCGGAACTAGTTTCGCCTTGCCTTGGTTCTCTCGCAGCCCCTATCTTCCACACCACATTGAGCCCACTCCAACCTCTCGATGCCCACTTTCCCTTGATTTTCAGCTGAAATGACTATGTGGGGAACATGTTCCCCACACCCCCATTCCTTCCTTGAGATGCCTTCCCGCATTTTACTCTCGCTTCACTTAACTCTCTTGCTTTTTGCTTACCTTTGATTTTTGGATCCTCGACCTCCATGGGGATAAGTGGTTCCTAAGAACCATTCCCCATGCACATCAGTTCCCCACAATGCCAACATTTGTGCACTACATTGGACTCCTTCAACATACGATTCAAGGCCAATGCAGGAAGCATTGGGCCCAAAGAATTTGTACCTTATGTTCTTAAAATATTTGTCCCACCCAAAATACATTGTTTCCTTTACTTTTCATCGAGAAAGCAATGTGGAGAACCATTTATTTGTGAGAACTTGTTCCACCAACACTCCTTGTGCCCACAACTTGCCTCAAACCCGCAATACACTAGAAATGACCATTTTTCTATTTTTCCTCATTTTTCTCCAACTACTTGGATTTTTGAGCTTGGAAAGAAAGGGAGAAATGCATCAAAATAATTCCAAGTTCCCAAAAGCATGAAATGCCTATTTTTTTAGATTCATCAAGGTCCTCTCATTTTACCCAAGTTGGCGGGGTATAACTCGAGTGTCTGGAAACGTTTTCATGCACTTCTTTATATGAAATTGACTTGAAAAATGGCCTTTTGGAAAAAATAGGAGGGGTCTCATGGCTTGATTCGCTTACAACGACTTCAAAAACCCTCCTTGATTACTTTTATCCTTTTGATCTAATTCTTAGGGGTGTGAACTTTTCTTATGAAGGCTAATGATAGGCTTTCCTAAGATTTCTTAATACTCTAATTTTAGATATGTTGCTTCAAGAGTTATTTGAGTAACCTTTTCTTCTTAAATCACCTAGGGAAAGGATAAAAACGCATAAACCATTTGAATGATAAGATAGAAGCGATACAAGAAAAAGGATGACCGGGGTGTCTTGGAAAGGTGTGACATAAAATATTTTGACATTAGGGTATGGTTGTCTTGTTTTCAGGTGATTTTTTCCCATGCAAAAACACATGATAACTTGATTGTCTTTATCTTAGGGACATGTTATGGATCGAGCGCAACGAGAACATGACATGAAAACTCCATAATCTCAATTTATAACATTGACCATTGCTTAATCCATTGGGTTTTATACAAACACTCAACACGCAAGAGATAGACTCGGAAAAAAGACACACACACACATGCGGCATAAAGGGAAACACACCACACATGAAAAGGAAAGAACACACAATAGGAAGGGAAACACAAACCTAAATCGCCTATGGTACATTACAGGGAAAAACTGGTGTCACTCAGATTTCACCCCGAAATCTGTGACTACCCAATTCGAAAAAAATTCGTACTTTTAAAATAGTGGGTCATTTGTTGTTTTTATTGCCTGAAAGTTCCTGTATTGCGTCAAGATAATCCTAAAGAGCCATATTAGCCCTTTTCGCCAAATACCCAGATGCCCAAAATTGTTTTATTCGTCGTCGGGATTTGTCTGCGGGAAATTTGTATTTAATTATTTTGAGCCCCGTATGAGGCTATTTGCGCTCCGTTTTAACTCCGTTATGAGCGAATATGTTATTATTCCTATATACCAGAAGGATTTTAACTTATTTTAAGTTTTGGGCTTTATTTGTAACTTTTGGCAATTTTTCGTGTTTTTGTGGTGTCCCGTTCTGTTTTCTGTGAAATTTCTCTGGAACAACTCCTTCGCCGGGTAAGCCCGATTTTTGGCCTGGAGCAGCTGGAAAACATACACGCACATTTTGCCCGGAGGAAGTCATCATCGGAGGTCTGGATCACTGGGAAAAAGCGAAGTCGTGCACAGGAAAGCCCCTGCGGGGATGGGCGCATTTTTGGAAAACAAAGGATTTAAGCTGCGATGGGAAAAATATAAGCCGCAGGCAGGATGGGAATTGTATACCTGCCTGGCAGGGTACTTTTTCCCGTGTTATAAAAGTCACTTAAGCTGCAGTGGGAAAAATAGAGGCTGCAGGCAGGTGGGAATTTATTGCCTACCTTGCAGGGTGAAAATTCCCATGATATAATAAAAGGAAAGTGACTTAAGTGAAATCATGGGATTTTAGTGCCTACCTTGCAGGGTAAAGAATCCCATTGTCAAAGTCAAATCACTTAAGTGGATCATGGGATTGTGGTGCCTACCTTGCAGGGTAAAGAATCCCATTATGGTGAAAATTCTTAAAAATAGAATTACATGTGCAAAAAAGTGCGCCCCCTTTGGTGAAGGATTAAAGTGATTAAATTGATTATTTTTAATAATCTTTCTCCTTGGAAAAAGTGCGCCCAAGCTTGAGGAGGCCAAAAAGTCAAAGGAGGATTAAAAGAAAGCAATTAAATTAATTAAATTTAATTTATTTTAGTGGCTGCCCCTCTCCTTGGAAAAAGTGCGCCCCATTTAGGAGTTATTTAATGATTTTAAATGCATTAAATCATTAAATTAATTTCTATTTTCAGTGGCTATGGTCAAAGCACACTGTGAGGCTAAAGTTAAGTGCTGTGTGAAGGATTAAATTAGATTAATTTAATTTATTGGATGGCTGTCCTTAAACATGCAATTTTTAAAAGAGAAAAGCATGATTTTTAATTAATTAATTGCCTTTAATTGTTAGGGCAATTATTAATTATAGAATTGTGAAGGTTATATAAGCATGGGCAGCCATATGGATTTATTATTCAACACACAGGTAAAGAATTGCAGCAAGGAGAAAAAGTGCGCCCCCTTTAGAGGAAGGATTTTGCACAGACAAATTGCTAACAAAGGCTAAAAGCTTCCAGATTTGGCGCATGCTTTGGAAAAGGTTCATCTTCGTCTGCACAATTGTTTTCACAGGTGTTAAAGGAGCTCAGGTGTTGATTGAAAGGATTCATGCTCTCTTTATGTGCAAATTAAACACCAATTTTTGGGGCAGCAGGCTTGAAAAGTGCAGATTTTTATAATTTAAATTCACTATTCATGCTCCGGTGGCCATTTTTGTCTGAATAAATTGCAGGAACTCATTACAGGTGCTTTATAAAAGAAAAGGAGTATTTATCAATGTCCAATACATTGCAAATATCCTCCGAATCTGAAGAATTGTCCAGATCTGCACCAGTATTGAAGAAAGCAGGCCAAATTAGAAGAAAAAGAATTATTCAGACAAAGATTGATAAAGCCATGGCAAAAGGAGATGAAAAAGAGAGCACGATGGATTCATGCATTGCTTCTAAACTTTCAGACATAGGAGACACGGATCTAGGCCCAGAACCTCTTTCTGATTTGATTGACAGATCCAGAGCTGGAAAGACTTCACTCATGCGTGCGGTCAAAAGTAGTGGAATTATTCGAGCTGCAGCTTTCCCGTGTACAGCCCAATTGCCAGAGTTTGTGATGGAGTGTGCTAGATCTTATCATCCTTCATCCAGATCAGTGCGTGATGTTGCGGGAAAGACAATAATTCGTTTGGATGCAGAATTCTTCGATTATTGTTTGAAGATTCCAGTACGAAAGGTGGTGACTTCTATTAGCATTCAGGATGCTGACAGTAGGTGGGAAAAGCATAGAGTGGTGTGTGAGCATCATGAATAGCGGTTCATGAAGAAGCCTAGATCCCCTTCCGGGTTCGAGAACTCTTCCACGATCCAATTTGGTGCAGGAGGCGGATGATATTGTCAAATTGCTATGCAGGTTGAATGGTGAAGCGAATGCCTACACTTTCCGGACATGGATGTATGCTTTCATCAGGACCATTGAAATCAACAAGGTTGATTCTATAATCAGTTGGTCGAAATTATTAGCAGCAACATCGGTGAGCAACTGCGGAACGTAAAGCGTACCTTCAGCTTCAAGATGACTTCATACTTGGTATATGCTGCAGCTTCACAGGGTGTCTTTTCCAAGCTGGATAGATGTGGTATTCTTTCCAAGGATCCCATTTTCGAGTGCTACCCACAGCTTACTGCACCTGCGTGCGAGAAGGACTTCAAAGTGATCAACGATGGTTTCTTCTACGATTTCATCTGCAGGTTAGACAAAGACTTGAAGACTCACAGAGTAAGCAAGGAAGCATGGGAAGCAGTGTCCAAGATTGGCAGTGTATTCATCCAGTTTGCAGATTTCACATACCTCAGGGTTACGAGCTTTTCAGGTGAACCAACAAAGATGCCAAGGTACCCGAGTGACAGATTGATTGCCATGGAGCTAAGCAGGCAACTTGTGGAGTTACACGACCTTCAGTCGAAGCGGCACAAGTCTACGGGCTACTTCCCACTCACTGTGGGATATTACAGTTGCATCAGCATTCACAGAGCTCGAGGAATGGAAGCACAAATGTTGTCCGAGTATGAGCAAGAGTTCTTCCCTGCACGGCTTAATTTTGATCCATTTGGAATAGCCAGGAAGACAATCTCCCAGGAGTACGCACATGTGCCTTCGTTAGAAGATTTCTGGATGAAGTGCAGAAGTGAGTACGAGGTCAGAAAGAAAGATTTCAGCAGGCTGTCGGCAAAGCAAGTATTTGACTTTGGACTAGCGCGGATACCTGCGGATCTTAAAGATGATGGGAACGTGGTACTTGACACTTACCATCAAATGGGAGGAGATAAAGCTCTACTACAGGATAGCAATGGCGGCTGCAGCACAATAGAAGAAAGATCCGAGCTGTGTTGGTGAGTACTTCGAGCTGGCTGCTAACGAAGGGATACTGCCTTGATGAAGTATTGATGAATCAAATCACGGGCAACTTCGGCGCAGAAGATTCCCTCAAGCGAAAGCATGAAGGAGAGAGCAGCAGAAGGTCCGAGAAGTTGAAAGTACGCAGAAGATCTCAAGAGAAAGAGAAGACCACTTCTACGACCATAGCTTTGACTCCGACTTCTCCAGTACCTAGTGGATCACCAACTATTGCACCACAGCAGCAGGATGTTTCCATGCCTTCATTAAAACCAGCAACGTTCATCTTCTCTCCGCAGCCACTTCGTTCAGCACCCGTTCCAGAGGAGATGTTGAAGCTGCAGATGACGGAGTTCGAAAGAGCTTTGTCCTTGGATGTTTCAGAGGATGGCAGCCATGATCCTTGTGGCACTTTCTGATGGAGAGGATGCAGAGCGGGAAATAGTAGCGCACTCAGCAACTTCTCATTCTCCGAGAAGTAATTTCTCGGAATGGTTAGCTTTGCAGTTGGTTCCGGAAGCAAGAATAGAGATGAACTTAGAGGAACATGACTTGCAGCTACTTCAGGATCTGAGCAGAAGAGACAGAAGGCCTAAAGTTGCTAAAGCAACTTCTAGGTTGATCATCGAGGATTCGGGAGAGAAGTTTGCTGAGATATCAATCCCGGCGGAAGGAAAGGTAGAAGAGGAACTCACGGCAGAAGATGTGACGGTGACCAAAATACCACTCGGTCAAGCTACCACTGAAGGATTGAAGCAGGACACGCAGACGTTGCTGGATGCTTTGTTCCTTAGGCTTGACAGTGAAAAGGCGGAGAAAGAAGAGCTACAGAAGCAAATATCTCAATTATGTGAGATCATAGCCAAGGTTGCTAAATCTTCCGTTCAGCCCATTTCAGCGCAGGTGAGTGATCATCTTATGCAGGAAATGGAAGATGCAAGCAATCAAGTAAAGGCTATTGACGAATGGAAGGATCTGATTATTCGTCAAGCTTCTGTGCAACTTGGGGAAGTGCCAGCCCGCCTAAAGGTTATGAACGATGCAAAAATCAAGCTCAAGCAACCTGATAGAAAGCATAAAAGGAATAAATACGATTAGAGAGTAACCTGAGTATTTTGGCGAGATCAACAAGCTGCCGGGAGATGTATTGGTTGCAGAGCAAATTGTGCCGGATGGATCAGTTGAGAAGGGGAAGCAGCTAGAGTTTGCAGTATCTTTCCGTTTGGAGATCTGCAGAGTTTTGCTGAAGAGGATGCAGGCGCTTGAGAGTAGAACATCAGATTTGCCGGACAGTATTATTTCTTTCACTGAGGAAAGAGTGGATGGAGGTATTACTTCATACGTGCGGATTGTTTCTAACGAGGTGCATGATTCTCTGGAGGGTTCTCTTCTGATGGTGCAAAAGAGGATTGATAAAGCCACCAAGCCTTTCACGATGAACTCTATCAGTAGGCTGGTGACACTGCAGGCAGACATTGCGAGATTTGGGCCAAGTTTGGAAGAAGTGGAAGCATGCAGCAAAGTGTTGAATGAAGGATTGCTGCAATTCAGGACAGAAAAGGAAGCAGTAGCTAAAACAGATGGAAAGATGCTGAACTATATGTTCGACAAGTATATCAGATATCAGAACAAGAAGAAGATGTAGATGTTACAGCTGGCATGACTTCTTCTATTTCTTTCTTCTTCTACTTTCTATGTTCCCGGATGAAATTGTAAACTTCTAAGTTATTGGTTTTGCAACCATTACTTGAAGTCATGTGGAACCTTTCTATTAGTTAAGTGATACATGTGTCACTTAAGAAGAAGTTAGTTGAGGATGATTGCCAAATGTCATCTTTACTTGTTGTTCATACTTTAGTTCAGTTTGAGTCTTCTATTTGTACTTTCCCTCCTACATTCTATAAGTAGGAGAAGAACCTATGGGTTAAGGATCGATCAGAATTTGTAAGAAGCAATCTTGTGTTCTAGACTTTGTGCTGAACCCCTGAGAGCCACTTGTTGCAGAGGAATACAAAGAAGCAGGTTTCCGGAGAACTTTGTGTCACGGCGTACTGTGTTTCTTGCTTTTAAATCTTAGATCTTTAAAGTAAACTTTGTGTTATTTTAGATCTGGATCTAGAACTACCTTTGCTTTAGAATTCTGTGTGTTCAAATCTATTAAGTTTCTTCTATGTGCATGCAATTAGCTCTGATATCTACTGATTGGGATGCACATCTTCCTTACTTCTTCTCTGTAATTCCTTTACTTCCTTCTTCTATAATTTTCCTTTCTTAAACAGCTGCTTACTTGCTGCAGAACTTCTTAGTTATGGTTCATGAACTAAGTTGTTAAAGTAAAACCCCTGATAGATAGAAACACATTTTATTGACAAATCTGACACGGGAGCCTCACCGGTTAAATGAGGAGATTTATCTCATGATTTGCCTAGGTTTGATGCTATGCAGAAAATCTAGCCAATGCTTTTTAAGCGACTCATTTGGGAACAACTATCTTTGCAGATCAAAGCTTTTCTATTGAAGATCAGAGTGTTTTCCATACAAATCTCAACCTGGCTGAACGTCCATTCACCCGATCCGTGAAGGCGCAAGGAAGGACTGATCATTTCTTCCGACTGCAGGAGAAATTCAATTTCAATCATCCTCCTCAAGTTAGAAGCCGCAGATCTAGTCTCTCACCAGGAAGGAGAGTACACACCCATCCAGATCCGGATCGTATTCAGCATAATCCGGCGGCTGGAATTATCCAACAAGTCTATCAAGTCTACACAAGGAGGAGACGTGCTCAAGCTAACATGGCACACCAAATTGTACCTGTTCCATGGGGAGCGGCTTTTGGACCTCTCAACTTGGCTCCACCTATGCACGAGCTGCCAAAGGGATCCAGAAAGAATTTTCCAAAATTCTTTGGAGATGGAAAGCAAAACCCGGATGATCATTTGGCAGCCTTCTTCATATCTTGTGGTGTGCTTGCAGTGGAGCATGAAGATGTCTCAGTCAGGCTATTCATTGAGACTCTACACGACTTGGCTGGCGAATGGTTCTATCGGCTGGCTCCTGGCACCATAACCAGTAACCAACTGGACGACTATGCGTGAGCAATTTCTGAAAAGATTCAAGCCTGCAGAGGACGCGAGCATGATGATCACCCAATCGACGCGTGATTGAAGAAAGAGCCAAACGAGAACATGCGGGACTTTATTGCAAAGTTCAAAGGATTTTGTATAAAATCCCCACCCTGCATTGAGCGGCGAAAATCAAAAGACGTTTTTTATAAACGCTCTATTGCCTGAAGTTGGTTATCAGCTAAGAAGGGCAAGACCTGCAAATTTGCTGGATGCAAAAAATGCTACCGTGGAGGTTGAGGACGACTTGATCATGGCTGGAAAACTCAAACAACTATCTCACAAAGGTGATGGTGCTTCTTCAGCACTTCCGATCCTTTGTTGCGAGATTGGCTAATGACATGTTACGAGATCAAGCGAGATCTCTCAAACGGGGAATGCCCCCTCAAGAATAGCTCCTATCCGGACCTTCAATGGTCAAAATCAAAATCAAAATCGAAACAGACTTGCTGCTGCACCACAGTGTTTGGCAATAGAAGCTGCTCCAAGGAATAACTTGGAAACTAATGAAGAGGATCTCGACATTGATGAATCATTTGATGATGAAGACTTTATAGATCCACTGGCGACTCCAATATTGGTTACCGGACTACGAATCGATGAGGGCTATTATGAATCTTTTGAAGATTCTGATGGTCACACTTTTGCGGTGTTTACAAGGTCTCAGACACACCAAAATGCCGAAGCATCCACAAGCGGCCGGAAAGAAAGAGAAGATCCTGGCCCGGATGTTACTATCTTGAAAAGAGGTAGCATTCTTCCTTCTTCATTAGCGCCCAAGGAGAAATATTCAAATTCTTTCAATTCGCAGCAAAGAACCAATGCACATCCTGCTGAAGCAAGTCAAGCTTTTGACATAATTGATCACATCAAGAGAAATAAGGTCCAGATGTCAGAAGCTGAATATTTGAGGGCATTTCCTGATCAGTTGAATAGATTGGTCAAATATGTGCAAAGCAATGGTCCTAGCCCAACGAACAATAATCCACGGGGTATCTTGTCAAGTCCAAAGATTACCTTACCGTCTAATAATGCTGCTGCAAGTTCTTCTCCTTCCACCCCTTCTCCTGCTACATCGGAAAGGATTGAGCCATTCTATGTGTCTTTGCTCATCAACGGACATAAGCTAAGCAATTGCATCCTGGATTCTGGAGCTTCCGACAACGTCATGCCTGCCAAAGTTGCTGATGCCTTGGGTCTTACATTGACAAAAACCATTGGAAGATGTTATTCCATGGAAAGGCAAGTCCCTCTTGTGGGGCAAATCAAAGATGCGCAGGCAGTACTTGCTTCCTTTCCAGACAAAAGACTGAAAATGACTATCCTTGTAGCAGACATTCCAGTCTCCTATGGCATGCTGTTGAGTAGAAATTTTTGCAAAGAGCTGGGTGGAGAAGTCAAGATGGATTGGTCTTGTGCGCACATACCAATCAAAGGAGTAAATCAGAAGCTGGAACCTGAGAAGAAATCCAAGTACACAGTATCAAAATCTGAAGATCCTAGATCTCAGATCTTGTTTCAGGAATCGGATCACGGAGTCTATTACCTAGAAATGGATAAAGAAGAAATTCAACCGGTGATTCGAGAATCACATCAAATTGATAACAAGATTTGGACTCTGGAATTTGATGGTAGCTGCTGTTCATTTGGATCCGGTGCAGGCGTTGTTCTTATCTCTCCTGAAGGGAAGGTGCATGCGCACTCCTTCAAATTGATGTTCGAAAATACTAACAATACGGCTGAGTATGAAGCATTGTTGTTAGGCATGGAGCAGGCGAGAACAATGGGAATCAAATTATTACACGCAAGAGGAGATGCTGAGCTGATTGTAAAGCAGATAAGGGGCCTCTACCAAGTCAAAAAAGACAAACTACGGCACTATAGAGATCGGGTCTACTCTGCCATCCTAGATTTTTCAGCCTTCTCGGTATCTTACATTCCGAGAGAACAAAATTCAAGAGCTGATTCGCTTGCGGTTACTGCAGCCTTGTTGAATCCGGATCAGCCCCCTGCATTCTTTAGACAGGGAGATTACAAGGTGGAAATGGTTTTCGCCCAAAGGTCCCCGACAACGTCGGCAATGATGGCAAGTTTTCAACGATGATACAGTTGCTTGCATTTCTCCAACGAAAGATAACTTTGAAGAAATCTACTATGAGGAAGCAATTCACCTCCTAAGCGAGACCAACTTTGTCGGAGAAATGGATGCTGACGTCTCAGGAGGTCAGGAGATTATCCAACTAAAGGGAAATAAAATTCCCAAAGGCTTGGTATCTCTTGAAGAAATGTTTGATAAGCATGATCAGATGCTTAAGAAAAATGAAGAAAATGAGGAAGGCTCTTCCTCCGACACACAATTACTAAATTTGGGAGCGGAATGATCCCAAATTGGTAAATCTGGGTAAGTGTTGTTCGGAAGCTGAAAAGGAAGCTTTCACTAAGCTTCTTAAGAAATACATGGATATTTTTGCCTGGTCCTATCAGGATCTAAAAACATATCAGCCTGCGGAAGTTCAACACTACATCCCACTTAAATCAGAACAGAAGCCTTTCAAGCAGAAGCTGCGGCGGCACAATCCTACCATTTCAGGAACCATCTTTGCAGAAATCCAGAAGTTGTTAGATGCAAAGATTATCTATCCCATACACCATTCGGAGTGGTTGGCCAACATAGTCCCTGTAAGAAAGAAAAGTGGTGAGATTAGGTTGTGCGTGGATTTCGCAACCTTAATCAAGCTTCATTGAAGGATAACTACCCTATCCCCATCATGGATCACACTCTGCAGGTGGTCACTGGATCTGAGATGCTTTCCATGCTTGACGGCTTCTCAGGATACAATCAAGTCAAGGTGGCTGAGGAAGATCAATACAAAACGGCGTTCATCACACCTTGGGGAACCTTCGCATACCAGAAGATGCCGTTCGGCCTGATTAATGCTGGTGCTACATTTCAAAGAGCTATGGATCTAGCCTTTGCTCATCTCAAAGATATAAGCATAGTTGTGTACCTGGATGATTTGACAGTCTTTTCTAAAGATAGAAGCACACATATTTCAAACTTAGAAGAGGTTTTCATACAATGCCGCAAGCATGGTATTTCTTTGAATCCTAAGAAATCTATCTTTGCTGTAACCGAAGGAAAGCTGCTTGGGCACATTGTTTCCAAAGAAGGAACAAAGATAGATCCAGAGCGTGTCAAATCCATTCAGACATTACCTTTGCCCACATCCAAAAAAGGAGTTCACTCTTTCTTTGGAAAAGTGAATTTTCTCAGAAGATTCATTCCTGACTTTGCTGAGCTAACCCGTCATATTTCAAATATGATGAAGAAGACACAAGATTTTAAATGGAGCAGCGAAGGGAAGGAAGCTTTCGAAAAAATCAAAGAGGCCCTGTCTAAAGCTCCAGTCTTGGTTTCACCTGACTTCAGTAGAGAATTTATTCTTTATTGTTATTCTTCTGAACATACCATGTCAGCAATTCTTATGCAGAAGAATCAAGAGGATGCAGAAACTCCTATTGCTTTCATGAGCACGCCCCTTAAAGCCTATGAGTTGAAATACACTCCAATGGAAAAGCACGCATATGCAGTGGTGAAGGCATGCAAAGCATTCAGGTATTATATTCTTTCCTCACACACTGTGGTTTTGGTTCCAGATACTGCAGTTAAATCTATCCTTACTCAGCAAGAGTTAGGATTGTTGAGAGGCACATGGGTGACAAAAGTTCAAGAATATGATCTGGATATTAAACCAACAAAGCTGGTTCGAGGAAGAGGTCTGTGTGAACTAATGACGGAGATGAAAGCATCAGTACCTGAAGCAGATCAGGATGGGATAGATGAAGATTTACCTGCAGTACTTTTTATAGATCTGGTAGAGGAATGGTACAGTAACATTGCTTACTTTCTAACGTATGGAGAATGCCCAGATCAACTTTCCAGAAAAGAGAAACGAACTATTAAATTGAAGTCAAAAGATTTTGTGCTTTGGGATAATGGTTTGTACAAAAGGGGAATTGATGGTGTATTTCTCAGATGCGTGGATAAAGCTCAACAGGATCAGCTACTACAACAGTTTCATGACATGGCTTGTGGTGGTCATTTCTCAGCCCGAGTCACTGCACACAAGATCCTTAGAGCAAGGTATTACTGGCCCACCCTTTTTCAAGATACTGCAGAATGGGTAGCTAAGTGTCAAGCATGCCAACATTTTGTTGGGCGTGTGAAATTGCCTGCATTACCTCTAAAACCCATTGTGATTGAAGAACCTTTCCAACAGTGGGGTATGGATTTTATTGGAATGCTTAACCCGGCTTCCAGCGCCGGTCATCATTACATTCTAACAGCTACTGATTATTTCAGTAAGTGGGTAGAAGCTATTCCTGTGAAGAATGCCACTTCTGCTCCGAAGTGTGCAATTTTATAAAAGAAAATATTATTGTCAGGTTTGGCGTACCCAGCAAAATTGTAGCAGACAACGCTCCGAATCTTTCTTCTGAGGAGTTGGTGGAATTCTGCTACACTTATGGGATTCAACTTGTTCATTCCTCAAACTACTATCCACAAGGGAATGGTCAAGCTGAATCTAGTAATAAGAACTTGGTAACTATCGTGCGCAAGCTTGTAACAGAAAATCAAAGGACTTGGCATAAAAAGTTGTTTGATGCATTATGGGCCGATAGGATCACACCAAAGAGGGCGATAGGCATGTCTCCATTTCAGCTGCTATATGGAAGAGACACAGAGCTGCCTCTCACCTTGGAATTGCCTGCCCTACGACTTTCTAAAGCCCTGGAGGATTCCACATTCACGGATGCTATAGATAAAAGGATCATGTACCTGACTGAACTGAGGGAAGTACAAACTCAAGTTGCAGATAGGTTGACAGAGCATCAGAGGAAGGTGAAAGTCATCTTCGATAAAAGAGCCAGGGAAAGAAAGTTTGAAGTTAACGACTGGGTCCTCTTATGGGACAAAAGAAGAGAAACAAAAGGCATGCATGGAAAGTTCGATTCACTATGGAAAGGGCCTTTTGTGATCAAAAAGATCGCCGGAGCAGATAGCTTCATTCTTGCTCATCAGGATGGAGTTGAATTGCCGTTGCCTTTCAATGGGCAACACTTGAAGCTTATTAGAACATGAGAAGCAGGGTAAAACCTGTATGTACATAAATAAAACCTTTGTTTGTTTTTCCTTGTTTTGTCTTGTTTTGGTGTTGTGTTGTGTTGTGTTTGTCTGCCTGACCCCGTGCCCAAAAGACAAGATACGAAACCAGAGATGCTGGGATCTCACCTTTTCCCTTTGTCATTCTGACAAGAGAAAAAGATGTCCACAGACGGAGCCAACTGGTGTCACTCAGATTTCACCCCGAAATCTGTGACTACCCAATTCGAAAAAATTTCGTACTTTTAAAATAGTGGGTCATTTGTTGTTTTTATTGCCTGAAAGTTCCTGTATTGCGTCAAGATAATCCTAAAGAGCCATATTAGCCCTTTTCGCCAAATACCCAGATGCCCAAAATTGTTTTATTCTGTCGTCGGGATTTGTCTGCGGGAAATTTGTATTTAATTATTTTGAGCCCCGTATGAGGCTATTTGCGCTCCGTTTTAACTCCGTTATGAGCGAATATGTTATTATTCCTATATACCAGAAGGATTTTAACTTATTTTAAGTTTTGGGCTTTATTTGTAACTTTTGGCAATTTTTCGTGTTTTTGTGGTGTCCCGTTCGCATTTTTCGTGAAATTTCTGGAACAACTCCTTGGCAAGGGTAAGCCCGATTTTTGGCTGGAGCGGTGGAAAACATACACGCACATTTTCCGGAGGAAGTCATCATCCGAGTGCGGATCTTGGGAAAAAGCGAAGTCGTGCACAGAAAAGCCCCTACGGGGATGGGCGCATTTTTGGAAAACAAAGGATTTAAGCTGCGATGGGAAAAACATAAGCCGCGAGCGGGATGGGAATTGTATACCGCACACTGTGCAAGGTACTTTTCCCGTGTTATAAAAGTCACTTAAGCTGCAGTGGGAAAAATAGAGGCCGCAGGCAGGTGGGAATTTATTGCCTACCTTGCAGGGTGAAAATTCCCATGATATAATAAAAGGAAAGTGACTTAAGTGAAATCATGGGATTTTAGTGCCTACCTTGCAGGGTAAAGAATCCCATTGTCAAAGTCAAATCACTTAAGTGGATCATGGGATTTTGGTGCCTACCTTGCAGGGTAAAGAATCCCATTATGGTGAAAATTCTTAAAAATAGAATTACATGTGCAAAAAAGTGCGCCCCCTTTGGTGAAGGATTAAAGTGATTAAATTGATTATTTTTAATAATCTTTCTCCTTGGAAAAAGTGCGCCCAAGCTTGAGGAGGCCAAAAAGTCAAAGGAGGATTAAAAGAAAGCAATTAAATTAATTAAATTTAATTTATTTTAGTGGCTGCCCCTCTCCTTGGAAAAATTGCGCCCCATTTAGGAGTTATTTAATGATTTTAAATGCATTAAATCATTAAATTAATTTCTATTTTCAAAGTGGCTATGGTCAAAGCACACTGTGAGGCTAAAGTTAAGTGCTGTGTGAAGGATTAAATTGGATTAATTTAATTTATTGGATGGCTGTCCTTAAACATGCAATTTTTAAAAGAGAAAAGCATGATTTTTAATTAATTAATTGCCTTTAATTGTTAGGGCAATTATTAATTATAGAATTGTGAAGGTTATATAAGCATGGGCAGCCATATGGATTTATTATTCAACACACAGGTAAAGAATTGCAGCAAGGAGAAAAAGTGCGCCCCCATTAGAGGAAGGATTTTGCACAGACAAATTGCTAACAAAGGCTAAAAGCTTCCAGATTTGGCGCATGCTTTGGAAAAGGTTCATCTTCGTCTGCACAATTGTTTTCACAGGTGTTAAAGGAGCTCAGGTGTTGATTGAAAGGATTCATGCTCTCTTTATGTGCAAATTAAACACCAATTTTGGGGGGCGAGGCTTGAAAAGTGCAGATTTTTATAATTTAAATTCACTATTCATGCTCCGGTGGCCATTTTTGTCTGAATAAATTGCAGGAACTCATTACAGGTGCTTTATAAAAGAAAAGGAGTATTTATCAATGTCCAATACATTGCAAATATCCTCCGAATCTGAAGAATTGTCCAGATCTGCACCAGTATTGAAGAAAGCAGGCCAAATTAGAAGAAAAAGAATTATTCAGACAAAGATTGATAAAGCCATGGCAAAAGGAGATGAAAAAGAGAGCACGATGGATTCATGCATTGCTTCTAAACTTTCAGACATAGGAGACACGGATCTAGGCCCAGAACCTCTTTCTGATTTGATTGACAGATCCAGAGCTGGAAAGACTTCACTCATGCGTGCGGTCAAAAGTAGTGGAATTATTCGAAGCTGCGGCTTTCCGTGTGCTGACCCAATTGCCAGAGTTTGTGATGGAGTGTGCTAGATCTTATCATCCTTCATCCAGATCAGTGCGTGATGTTGCGGGAAAGACAATAATTCGTTTGGATGCAGAATTCTTCGATTATTGTTTGAAGATTCCAGTACGAAAGGTGGTGACTTCTATTAGCATTCAGGATGCTGACAGTAGGTGGGAAAAGCATAGAGCTGATTGTGTGAGCATCATGAATAGCCGGTTCATGAAGAAGCCTAGATCCCCTTCCAGGTTCCCGAGAACTCTTCCACGATCCAATTTGGTGCAGGAGGCGGATGATATTGTCAAATTGCTATGCAGGTTGAATGGTGAAGCGAATGCCTACACTTTCCGGACATGGATGTATGCTTTCATCAGGACCATTGAAATCAACAAGGTTGATTCTATAATCAGTTGGTCAGAAATTATTAGCAGCAACATCGGTGAGCAACTGCGGAACGTAAAGCGTACCTTCAGCTTCAAGATGACTTCATACTTGGTATATGCTGCAGCTTCACAGGGTGTCTTTTCCAAGCTGGATAGATGTGGTATTCTTTCCAAGGATCCCATTTTCGAGTGCTACCCACAGCTTACTGCACCTGCGTGCGAGAAGGACTTCAAAGTGATCAACGATGGTTTCTTCTACGATTTCATCTGCAGGTTAGACAAAGACTTGAAGACTCACAGAGTAAGCAAGGAAGCATGGGAAGCAGTGTCCAAGATTGGCAGTGTATTCATCCAGTTTGCAGATTTCACATACCTCAGGGTTACGAGCTTTTCAGGTGAACCAACAAAGATGCCAAGGTACCCGAGTGACAGATTGATTGCCATGGAGCTAAGCAGGCAACTTGTGGAGTTACACGACCTTCAGTCGAAGCGGCACAAGTCTACGGGCTACTTCCCACTCACTGTGGGATATTACAGTTGCATCAGCATTCACAGAGCTCGAGGAATGGAAGCACAAATGTTGTCCGAGTATGAGCAAGAGTTCTTCCCTGCACGGCTTAATTTTGATCCATTTGGAATAGCCAGGAAGACAATCTCCCAGGAGTACGCACATGTGCCTTCGTTAGAAGATTTCTGGATGAAGTGCAGAAGTGAGTACGAGGTCAGAAAGAAAGATTTCAGCAGGCTGTCGGCAAAGCAAGTATTTGACTTTGGACTAGCGCGGATACCTGCGGATCTTAAAGATGATGGGAACGTGGTACTTGACACTTACCATCAAATGGGAGGAGATAAAGCTCTACTACAGGATAGCAATGGCAGCTGCAGCACAATAGAAGAAAGATCCGGAGCTGTGTTGGTGAGTACTTCGAGCTGGCTGCTAACGAAGGGATACTGCCTTGATGAAGTATTGATGAATCAAATCACGGGCAACTTCGGCGCAGGAGATTCCCTCAAGCGAAAGCATGAAGGAGAGAGCAGCAGAAGGTCCGAGAAGTTGAAAGTACGCAGAAGATCTCAAGAGAAAGAGAAGACCACTTCTACGACCATAGCTTTGACTCCGACTTCTCCAGTACCTAGTGGATCACCAACTATTGCACCACAGCAGCAGGATGTTTCCATGCCTTCATTGAAACCAGCAACGTTCATCTTCTCTCCGCACCCACGTTCTGCTCAAAGTTCGAGAGGAGATGTTGAAGCTGCAGATGACGGAGTTCGAAAGAGCTTTGTCCTTGGATGTTTCAGAGGATGGCAGCCATGATACTGTGGCACTTTCTGATGGAGAGGATGCAGAGCGGGAAATAGTAGCGCACTCAGCAACTTCTCATTCTCCGAGAAGTAATTTCTCGGAATGGTTAGCTTTGCAGTTGGTTCCGGAAGCAAGAATAGAGATGAACTTAGAGGAACATGACTTGCAGCCTACTTCGAGGATCGAGCGAGAAGAGGCAGAAGGCCTAAAGTTGCAAAGCAACTTCTAGGTTGATCATCGAGGATTCGGGAGAGAAGTTTGCTGAGATATCAATCCGGTGGAAGGAAAGGTAGAAGAGGAACTCACGGCAGAAGATGTGACAGTGACCAAAATACCACTCGGTCAAGCTACCACTGAAGGATTGAAGCAAGACACGCAGACGTTCTTTGGATGCTTTGTTCCTTAGGCTTCGAGCAGTGAAAAGGCGAGAGAAGGAAGAGCTACGAAGCAAATATCTCAATTATGTGAGATCATAGCCAAGGTTGCTAAATCCTTCCGTTCAGCCCATTTCAGCGCAGGTGAGTGATCATCTTATGCAGGAAATGGAAGATGCAAGCAATCAAGTAAAGGCTATTGACGAATGGAAGGATCTGATTATTCGTCAAGCTTCTGTGCAACTTGGGGAAGTGCCAGCCCGCCTAAAGGTTATGAACGATGCAGAAAATCAACTAAAGCAACTGATAGAAAGCATAAAAGGAATAAATACAGTTGCAGAGAGTAACCTGAGTGTTTTGGCCGAGATCAACAAGCTGCCGGGAGATGTATTGGTTGCAGAGCAAATTGTGCCGGATGGATCAGTCGAGAAGGGGAAGCAGCTAGAGTTTGCAGTATCTTTCCGTTTGGAGATCTGCAGAGTTTTGCTGAAGAGGATGCAGGCGCTTGAGAGTAGAACATCAGATTTGCCGGACAGTATTATTTCTTTCACTGAGGAAAGAGTGGATGGAGGTATTACTTCATACGTGCGGATTGTTTCTAACGAGGTGCATGATTCTCTGGAGGGTTCTCTTCTGATGGTGCAAAAGAGGATTGATAAAGCCACCAAGCCTTTCACGATGAACTCTATCAGTAGGCTGGTGACACTGCAGGCAGACATTGCGAGATTTGGGCCAAGTTTGGAAGAAGTGGAAGCATGCAGCAAAGTGTTGAATGAAGGATTGCTGCGGTCGGGGATAGAAAAGGAAGCGATGAGCTAAAAGCAGATGGAAAGATGTTGAATTATATGTTCGACAAGTATATCAGATATCAGAACAAGAAGAAGATGTAGATGTTACAGCTGGCATGACTTCTTCTATTTCTTTCTTCTTCTACTTTCTATGTTCCCGGATGAAATTGTAAACTTCTAAGTTATTGGTTTTGCAACCATTACTTGAAGTCATGTGGAACCTTTCTATTAGTTAAGTGATACATGTGTCACTTAAGAAGAAGTTAGTTGAGGATGATTGCCAAATGTCATCTTTACTTGTTGTTCATACTTTAGTTCAGTTTGAGTCTTCTATTTGTACTTTCCCTCCTACATTCTATAAGTAGGAGAAGAACCTCTGGGTTAAGGATCGATCAGAATTTGTAAGAAGCAATCTTGTGTTCTAGACTTTGTGCTGAACCCCTGAGAGCCACTTGTTGTAGAGGAATACAAAGAAGCAGGTTTCCAGAGAACTTTGTGTCACGGCGTACTGTGTTTCTTGCTCTTAAATCTTAGATCTTTAAAGTAAACTTTGTGTTATTTTAGATCTGGATCTAGAGCTGCCTTTGCTTTATAATTCTGTGTGTTCAAATCTATTAAGTTTCTTCTATGTGCATGCAATTAGCTCTGCTATCTACTGATTGGGATGCACATCTTCCTTATTTCTTCTCTGTAATTCCTCTACTTCCTTCTTCTATAATTTTCCTTTCTTAAACAGCTGCTTACTTGCTGCAAAACTTCTTAGTTATGGTTCATGAACTAAGTTGTTAAAGTAAAACCCCTGATAGATAGAAACACATTTTTATTGACAAATCGACACGGGAGCCTCACCGGTTAAATGAGGAGATTTATCTCATGACTGCCTAGGTTTGATGCTATGCAGAAAATCTAGCCAACAAAACCACTTTTATTGAAGTTCTCTTCTCTTCTCAGAGGTTACCCTTGAGTGGGTAACACTGAGTGATGGTGATCCACGAAGCCATTGATTAGTTCTAGGAAGTAGCCTCCTCTCCTCAACTACTTATGAAAGCCATATGTTTTCATGATTGTCTGTGTACTTTGTAGGAGTGAGCCTACATGAGCTTCTTGATGCTCAGACCTTCACTTATAGAGTCCATTTCCTTCATTCTCTTTGAAATCCATTTTGGAATGCCAATTGCCTTCCATGTTCATCCATACTTGCTGATTTTTCATTGAGTATCTCATCACTTCTCTAAGTTTGGTTTTTTTTTTTTTGAACATACCGAGTTCTGCTTTTTTCCATATTCATGTTTACCAAAAACCCCTTCATAAGAGGCCTTAAATTTAACCTTTGGTTCTATTCCGTCATGAGCTATTTTGAAATTAGGTGAAGAATCATACACAACCTCATGCATATCATGCATGGCCATAGCTTGAATCAAGAGGTCAAGACTCAACTTGGGATCTTTTGTACCTTATGTTGTATCCAACATGTATTGCACATATCCCTCTTTTAAAGTTGTTGGAAGTTCACCTTTTTGTTCACTTGAAAAATATTCATTCGAAGTTCAAGGCAACCATCGGGAGACATTGCTTCATTATCTTGAAGAGCATGGCATTCTACTACTTTTTCAACATTTTGGCAAGAAAATTTATCGTGTGGATAAATTGATGGACTTCTTGCCAACGTTGTGGGAATCTAAGTCCCTCTAATTGAACGATGTATATCCGTGTTTACATGGGCTTATGAAATTTGTTTTTTTGGTTTTCTTTTGGCGGGATGCAGCAGGGGCACTCCAGCGACCCTGCGGCAAAAGTTATAAATCACTTGTTAGAGAGGAATTTGTTGGGAGATTAGGCAAGGGAGTGAGAAAAATAGGGGATTAATGTTATAGGTAGAAAATTTGATTCCTACATCTATTAATAAGAATATTTCAACACACATATATTTATAAGACAATAATTACAATTAGAAACAAGACAAGTTAAGACTAAGAACTCAAATTTTCCATAATCTCCTTATCAAACAAGGTAATAAACTCCTTCTTTCTTCATTGATGCTTTGAAAAAATTGTTCATAGTGGGAGAAATGGAAGAACATATAGAAGGATATAGAAGAAATATCTATCTCTTTCATATATTTCCAAGCAATAATTTAAAAAAAAAAAATTAATCAAACTCTAAGTATACAACTTTGACAACAACAAGAAATGAGGGATTCATTACAATATATAGAATAAGAGGAGACTCTTCATCTACCCCATGTGTCTTTACATATGCCTTGTACATATTGTGAATTTTCTTATGCACCTGCAAACTTCATATTTTCTCTTGCTTTATGATGAAGAAGAGCGAAGATACCTTTCCAAAAATTCTAACTTTATCGAATTTGGAAAACCAGGGTGAAAGCTATGGCCATGTGAATCTAGGGGGTCGAGGAGGAACACAAATTTCTAGGTTTAATTCACGGTTTGCAATTAAATTTATTTTCCTTGATTATACGAGTATTGCGAGATATTCGGGAGTACGAGAGGGAACTAGGGAACTAGGGTCAATAGGGCCTCCAAACTCTGTCTTATTTGCATTATACGCTGCCTCCGCACCCGCTTCATTCTTTTTTTGTGGCTTGTGTGTATGTGTGGGAACTAGTTCCCCAAAGGAAGTAGTTCTGCCTCACCTTGGTTCTCTCGCAACCCCTATCTTCCATGCAACACATTGAGCCTACTCCAACCTTCAACTCTCACTTTCCCTTGATTGTCATCCAAAATGAATGTTCGGGAACATCGTCCCATGGGAACATGTTCCTTGTGCCATCTTTTCTTTGAGAAATTCAAGAGAAACGATCATATAGAGAAGACCCAAGGCTTCGTTACATTGGTTCATCCACTTAGATTTTTTGAGCTCATAATCAGGTTCAATCTCTAATCCCATGGTGATGTGAAATAACCCTTTACCCCTTAGTTTCATTACCATTTTTATCACCATTTGAAAAATTTGAATAGTGTGAGAAAAGGTATCTTGAAAGATCATCCACCACGAAGAGAGAGAAAAAGGAATACAAAAAGAAAAAATAAACACAACCACCTCATAACAATATTATCACCCCTATTTATGGCACTTTATAGTTTATTGTGTTGATTACAATCAGTGTGAATGTGCATCATGAAACAATCAATCAATCACCTTGCAATCAATGTAATAACATGCAAGTGTGGAGACCATAATCAAGTTTTGGTGATCGCGATAGTTTGACACCGTAAAATAGAAAAAAACGATGCTAAAAACAAGATAAGGGAGAAAAACACAATCTTATGTGAGAAATAGTGTCTCATGTTGTAGCAAAAAACCCCTTGCCACAAAATTTTGGTAAGTGCATTCACTAGCCCGTGCTTGATAAAAAGAGTAATACAATGTAAAATGGGCTCAAAACAAGCCTAGAGGACCTTCAGGATGCAAAAAAACTCTCGAGAAGGAAAAAAGAGGCTCTGAAAAGAGCTCCATACTTCAACACATTAATAGCGAAAAATTTTCTAATAACACTATATATCGCACTTCTAATTTTCCCAATTAATCTAATTTTAAAATTTTAAGGGTTTTAAAAAAGTGAAAATAAGTAATGTTACTAAATGATTAATTTAACCACAGATTTATATTAAAAGCTCCTAGATTAACCTTACCTCTTTTGAATTAACCACCTCTAATTTAATTAAATGACCTACCTTTAACATTAATTAGTACATCCTATTTTAAAATAAGACCTAATAAAATTAAAAAATATACTAACCTTCCTTTAAATTTTAAAAAGAACTTAAATAATTTAATAAAACTATAGATTAAAAAATTATGCAAAGCTTTTTGAAAGGATCAATAAGGTGGGAGGAGAGGGATCGGTCAAAGGAGGAGGCGGTCACTTGGTCAACAAAGTGAGCAAGTTGGCAAAGTGGACAGACTCACGTGGAGCACAAAGCGAGCTTAGTGACCAAAGTGAGTATAATTGAGTGTTTTATCTTGAGGCAAGAGGAGTCCCGATGAGAGATAAGGTTGGGTAGCTAAGCAATGTAATGCTCGAGAGGGTGGCACAAGGACAAAATAGTGTGACTAAACAAGTAAATTAGGGTGCTAAGGGATGACGAGTAGGGTATACGAGCTAGGTTAACTCGGTCGGGATAGGAAGCCAAACAAAAATGGTTCATAAGAAGTAGAGTTGATGTAAGGGATCAAGTCATGGTCAAGCGAGAACTAGGGCTTGTCAATCCAGTTCGAATGTGAATAGGGCAACACGCCAAGGGACAGGCGAGTTGGGGAAAAAAGACGTGAGCAACTTGGATAGAGAAAGGCGGTGTAGTCTAGCAGTGGATGCAACTAAGAATGAGTCAAAATATAGGACTCATCAAGTCGGGACAAAGGTCAAGCCAAATGGAGTAGGGGAACTCAACTCTACCACATGACACACTCGTCAAAGACAAACAACTCGTTAAGAGAGCCACTACACGCAGACAAAGACAACCACTTGCTAGGATGAAGTAGCTCGTCGAGGAGCTCACCGAGCTATGCAGAGCTCAACAGAGATAGGATGAGGCTTAGCAAGCAAGGTAAACCAAAATGTAAGACAACAAGGTAAAACATGAGGAAGGATTCAAAAGAATTTTTTCAAGAAAATTTGCACTTTTAATGAAAAACAAATCTAATAAAACCAAAAAAAGAACCTACATCCAAATTATATTTCTCTCCAAAGTTAGTCATGAGATAGCTAAATCTAGTGGATAAAACCCTTAACAATGTATATGCATGAACCTAAGATAACACAAACTCCAAAAAAATGAGATTGTTAAAACCAATTAGCAAGATTCCAAAAACCATTGAAAAATTTACACGAGAAGCACTATAACTGAAACCAAAAGTAATTAACAACCGGTAAAAATGAATGCACATTTACCAAACAACCTCTTTGATACCATGTGATATTATTCTACGATGATCAATACGGAACCCCATGCACATAAAATAGGTTTCACTCCAATGGTAATGTGAACGCTCTAAGTAATCACAAGAGTAATCGAACAACAAGGAAAATCATGCATAGAATAAATAGGTCTACTCATTCTCATAGATCAAAAAAAGAGGGTACATATGGGAGTGTTGTGTAACTCTCATGCCTGGACAATCATTCCCTCCATGAGGGAAAGAGGAGTTACAATTCCAAAATGGAATGTAACTCCTATGACGACACTGACACATATGACAATGATAGATTCTATGACAGAACTCCTATGACCTATGATCTCACCTAAGTGAGATGACTCACCATGTGAGGTGGATAAGATGTCGAGTAATGATGAGACAAGTCACACACACCAATAAAGGTGAGTTCACACAAATTCGAGGAAAATTTTAACAAAATATGGACATTTGTGCAATACAAAGTGTCAAGCACATCAAATTGTAATGATGGTATGTATAGAGGAAAAGAAAAATATAGAGGTAGAGGATATTATGGTTAACGTCATGGGTGTGGATTCCATAGAACATGTTTCAAGTGTGAATATGTGGGAAATAGAGCATTTGAGTGTCATTGTGTAATACCCCCTTTTGTATAATGTCCCCTTTTCCTATGCCAAATGGCCCAAGGGCCAAGTCGAGTCCAAACCGTGGTCAAACCTAGGGGGCTGTGGACGCTGGGAAGCTTTTGGGAAGGGGCCCCGTGGTTTTAATATCCCAGTTTTGTGTTTGGGGGTCACTTTTGGACATGGTGACTCAAAAAGGAAAAAAAGTAACTATAGTTACTCTTATTTTATTGGCCCCTCCTTGGAATGAAATGTGCCTAGGGTTATGGGGGCTCATTTGCCGAGGAGAAGTATATAAGGAGTCCGGGGGAGGAAGAAAAGGCACCTTTGTCATATACATTTTTAACCTCCTTCATGTATGCATTTCTTCTGTGTCGCGCATCTACAACTTGTGGAGTCAAATCCCATAGGGACCCTAGCTTCGGTGGTGAGAGACTTGTCCCTAGCTAGCGGGGCATTCTATGGAAGCGAGAGATCTACCCTAGTCTGCCATTTCGGAACCATTTTCGTGGTTGTGTGGTAAAGATAATATCAAAGGTTTTAGAGAAAGGATTTCGCGGGTTTTGGGGGCATTTGGGGAAGATAATCAGAGGGGCTCCATATCATATTAACGGCAGCCATTTGGGTTGGGCATGGCAGCACATTGAAGGTGCCTCCATCATTTTTGACCCCATTCCAAGCGAGGTGACTTGCAGCCTTTATTTGGGGTTTTCCAGTCGACTGTTTTCAGATCTGAAGGTGGAACTATTACTACCTATATCTGTTAATGTTATTTCTAAAGACCCTTATTATTGCTCTTGTATTTAGAGGGTTACAAACCTCTGAAGTTTTCCATTGTCTAGGCTCACTATGATTTCTGGCAACATTTTAATCTCTGTAATATTCCAAAAATAGTTTCCTTATGTCATTTATAATAATATCAAGCCCTCTTTATATTTTCAAGTAATTTGGGTGGTCATTTTGGGAAATATTAAGTTTCTTTAGTTCACTGCCCTAACTATAAAAATGGTAAAATTAGTATTTTATGTGGTTGCATATTTTCAATATTTTTGTGCATTTTTAAGTCATATCCCATTGGGGATATTTCAATGGTATCGAGTAGTTGTTTCTCCAGCATGTTGGGATTGAAAGATGGGGAAAAGACGGTGAGGACATAGGGGTAGATCTGATGAAACAATTGTTCACCAACATGGTAAAGCAACAAGATACTACCTATCTCTATTTGAGTCGAGTCACCGAGAGATTAACATAGGGCGGGTTTGATACCCATGTGGAAAGAGGTGAAAATAGAAATAGGGGACAACATGGTCAAAGAGGTGAGGATGGAAATTCAGGATAGTGGTCCCCCCATTCTTCTACCAGGCCTTTGGGGTTTCACGAACCTTCTTTCTTGAAGGATCCGAAAGTTTCACAGGTAAGGTAGCTAGGGGATATTGTAGATGAGGATTCTTGTTGGGAAAGGTACCAGACTTTAAGTGATGGCTTTCGTGAAAACATGCCATTCAAGAATATTGCAAAATGAATATTGGCAGAAGGCCTAGGAGAGATTACCAGGTACATGTACCAGAGATGTAAAGGAGGTTGGGATAGATTTTTGTTCCACATTTCGACGGCTCTAAGAAGTGTACTATACAATATTGGGTGCAGAAGTTGAAGACATAACTTCAATTGAATCCTATGCGAGAGGAAGATGCAATCAAGTTTGCAATCTTACATCTAGAAGGGGAAGCTCATGATTGGTGGCATCATGGGTTGATCACACAGGGACACACATACATCACGACTTATGTAGAATTCACAAAGAGGCTAGTGAGCTGATTTGATAAGAGGGACCCCACAAGTATTTTAGAGAGTTCACTCAACCGAGGCAAACCGGTTCCGCGGATCAGTATATCACAGATTTTAAGAGACTATCGGTCATGGTACCTGATGTTACAGAGATGAGGTAGATTTCCCTATTCACGAGTAGTTTTGGCAAACGTGCTCATTTGGATTTGTGAGGGAATTCAAGCCTCTTCATTACATGAGTCTATTAGGAGAACTCGTGACTTGGAGTTACCCACTCCCAAGTCAAGGTTTCCACTCTATTGTAGCCTAAGGGTTTACCTTCTAGCCCGAGGGTCCATAGCCAAAGGTACCTCCACCTAGAAAGATACAACGGAGACCATTCAAAGCTAGAGAGGACATGGAGGAATTGAGGTGAAAGAAACTATATTTCGATTTCCTCACCCCTTGGGTTCTAGGACATGATTGCAAGGGTAGAGGGAGGGCCCAATACATAGAGGTCTTCGAGGAGAGTGATGGTGACAAGGAGTTGGACACATAGCCATTAGAGGATGATGATGATGAGGCATCAAGATAGTGCAGGTGTGGAGGAGGATAGCAAGACTTTCCCCAGGATACTATCACCACCTTGTCTAGTACCCAGAGGTATAAGGCATTGAGTCGGGAGTTTTGCGGGGATAACGAGTGGTGGTACTCATTGATAGTGGGGCGACCCAAAAATTTATTGATGCCTTATAGGTTGAGAGGTGGGGGTTACAGACGAGAATTTGAGGGCTTCAACATGTTGTAGCCAATAGAGATTCTATGAGATGCACACGACGGGTTCCCCAATTGAGCATCATGATGGGTAACTATACAATTACCAATGATTTCTATATTGTTAGTATTGGAGAGACCAACATAGTGCTTGGGGTACAGTGGCTCCATTCCCTTAGTGAGTTTCAGACTAACTTTTAGATGATGGAGCTGAAGTTTAAGTCAAAGGGAGGAATGTGATCTTGAGGGGCTTATCTTCAGGGGCACCCCAAGTTGTTACGACAAGAGGATCGAGAGGATCTATAGGCATGATGGGGTGGATTGGGCAGTACATTGTTTGGTTTTGACCAAGAAATCAGAGGATGGACAACAGCAATACCATGTGGATATATAGGGCCTATTGATGCAGACACGAGTGTCGTATTTGGTGACATACCTCCTATCATACCTCTAAATAGGGGAGTTGAACATGTGATTGAGCTCGAGGATGCTAGACCGGTGGTCACTTCTCCTTACCGTCACCCTAAATGGTTTTAGGATGAGATCGAGAAGACTATACAGGAGCTCATGGATATGGGGCATATTAGACCGAGTTCCATCCCTTTTACTTCTTGATGGTTTTGGTGAAGAAGAAGGATGGGACCCTATGGATGTGTATGGACTACGGGCCTTGAATAAGAAGACAATAAAGAACAAGTATCCCGTACCATGCATTAATGAGTTGTTAGACGAGCTACATGGTGCAATCTATTTTTCAAAAATAGATTTGCATTCTGGATATCATCAGATCAAATTCAAGGAGTAGGATGTGCATAAGACAACATTCAGATGCCATTACGGTCACTTTGAATTCTTGGTGATGCCTTTCAGATTTTCTAATGCTCCAGCTACATTCCAGTCTTGCATGAATCATGTGTTCAACCGCCACTTGCGGAAGTTTGTATTGGTTTTCTTTGATGATATTTTAGTCTACAAAAAGGACTTGAGAGGACTATATTAGGCACCTGGGTGAGATATTGGGGATATTAGAAGCTAATAAATTATATGCGAACGCCTCTAAGTGTGAGTTCGAAATGACCAAACTTCTATACTTGGGATATGTAATTGGTGGGGGTACAGTGAAGGTGGATAGAGGGAAGATATGGGCAATCCTAGATTGGCCGCCACCTAGGACATTGACACAATTGAGAGGATTCATGGGGTTGTGCACATACTACCAGAGGTTTGTGAAGAATTTCTCTTGATTGACTGCTCCACTAACCGATTTGACCAAGAAGGGGGATTTTTCTTGGTCAGACACATCACAATAGGTTTTTGATCACCTCAAGGAGGTGATGAGTTCGTGTCCCATCCTCGCATTACCAGACTTCTCCCGCCCATTCATTCTAGAGTGTGATGCATTAGGAGAGGGTGTTGGGGTAGTTCTCATGCAGGATAGGCATCCCATTGCCTATGAGAGTCAGAAATTGAAACCCATGGAGAGAGGGTATTCAATTTACGACAAGGAGATGTTGGCCATCATGCATGCCTTGGCCAAGTTCAGACAATACCTTATGGGCAGAAAATTTGTGGTTCGTACGGATCACAACAGTTTGAGGTTCTTCCTGGGACAAAAATATCTCAATGATTGCTAACAAAGATGGGTGAACAAGGTGCAAACCTATGACTTTAACATAGAGTACACTAGAGGTAAGAATAATATTTCTCGATGCTTTATCTAGGAGGCCTTACCTCACTGCTATGCTTAGTTCTATGTCTGAGATTTCAATGGATTGGAAGGCTCATATACTTGTTGAGTACTCCAAAAACCAGTTTTCCTATGAGATCATGGATGGTATTATACAGGATGACCGATACAGAGTAGTGGATGATCTCATTTTCTACAAGGATAGGATTTTCCTTGTACCAAGATCCAAAATGAAGGAGAAGATCCTTCGTGTAGTACATGATACACCACTAGCTGGACATCCTGGGTATTTCAAAACATACAGGTTCATCAAGGAAAGATTTGTATGGAAGGGAATGAAGGAAGATGTCCTTAATCATGTCATAGAGTGTATGGTTTTCCAGCAAACAAAATCCGAGCGTTCTTTCCGGCAGATTACTTCAGCCTCTCCCCATTCCCGAATAGAAATGGGAAAGCATATCTATGGAATTTATCATTGGGCTTCCCTTGGTGCATGGGCATAGCTGCATTTATGTTGTAGTTGATCGGTTAACTAAGTATGCTCATTTCGTTTCCCTACCCAAGGGGCACGAGGCAATGGATGTGGCCCAGATCTTCTATACCGGTATTTTTAGGCTACATGGGTTGCCTAAAAACATTGTTAGTGACAGAGGAAAATATCTTCATGAGCACCTTTTGGTAGGATATCTTCAGACTCGTAGGTACAGAGTTGACTCCTAGCACTAGCTACCACCCACATACATGAGATGGGCATACAAAGATAGCTAATAAATGGATAGAAAGGCTACTTGTGGAGTCATGTAACAAGATACCGGTGACATGGATTAAATGGTTACACATGGGTGAGTATTGCTACAATACCACCTACCATATGAGTATAGGTATGACCCCTTTCCGAGCCTTGTATGGGTATGATGTCAAGACATTTGTGGATTTGGTATTTCCGAGATAGCCAAGATCTCAAAGCTCGATATTGGTTACAGGAGAACTAGGATATTCTCGAATAATCTCATAGAGAATCTTGAAGGCACTGAGAATCAACGAGAAGGTATATGCAGATCGACACAAGATAGAGAGGTCTTTGTAGGTTGGGGATCTAGTGTCCCTACATTTACAGCCATATAGGTAGTCCTCACTGAAGCAGAAGGGTGCAGAGAAATTGAAACCATAATTTTATGGTCTGCATCCTGAGTAGTTCGTTGAGTTGGGGCAATGGCATATGAGCTAGAGCTACCGGAGCACAGTAAGATACATAATGTCTTCCATGTTTTATGCCTTAAGAAGGCACTCGGACCACATATTGTACCATCTACAGAGTTATTTCCACTAGATGAGGAAGGGAAGTTGGTGCTGGAACCGGAATCCATTATTGAAATGAGACAGAGGGGGCTCAGGAGCAGAGTAATCACCGAGTATTTGGTGTGATGGAAGGGACTGCCACTTGAGGATGCTACTTGGGAGGGAGAGCAGATTTTGTAGCATCCTAATTTGCATTTGCTTGAGGACAAGCAAAATTTGGGAAGGGAGGACTGTAATGTCCCCTTTTCCTATGCCAAATGGCCCAAGGGCCAAGTTGAGTCCAAACCGTGGTCAGACCCAAGGGGTTGTGGACGTTGGAAGCTTTTGGGAAGGGGCCTCGTGGTTTTAATATCCCAGTTTTGCATTTGGGGGTCACTTTTGGACATGGCGACTCAAAAAGGAAAAAAGTAACTATAGTTACTCTTATTTTATCAAACCCTCCTTGGAATGAAATACGCCTAGGGTTATGGGGGCTCATTGGCGGAGGAGAAGTATATAAGGAGTCGGGGGAGGAAGAAAAGGAACCTTTTGTCATATACATTTTTAGCCTCCTTCATGTGTAGCTGCTGCTGTCACACATCTACAATTTGTGGAGTCAAATCCCACATGGACCCTAGCTTCAATTGTGAGAGACCCATCCCTAACTAGCGGGGCATTCTTTGATAGTGAGAGATCTACCCTAGTCCTGTCATTTTAGAGCCATTTTCTGTGGTTGTGTGGTAGAGACAATATCGAGGTTTTAGAGAAAGGATTCCACGGGTTTTGGGGACATTTGGGAAGACAATTAGAGGGGCTCAGATTAGATTCACGGTAGCCATTTGGGCTGGGCGTGGTAGCACATTGAAAGCACCTCCATCATTTTCCGACCCCATTCCAAGCGAGGTGACTTTTAGCCTTTATTTGGGGGTTTTCCAATGACATTGTTTTCATATATGAAGGTGGAACTATTATTGCATATATTTGTTAATGTTATTTCTAAAGACCCTTATTATTGCTCTTGTATTTAGAGGGTTACAAACCTCAAGTTTTCCAATTGTCTAGGCTCGTTGTGATTTCTGGCAAAGCATTTTAATCTCTATAATATTCCAAAAATAGTTTCCTTATGTCATTTATAATAATATCAAGCCCTCTTTATATTTTCAAGTAATTTGGGTGGTCATTTTAGGAAATATTAAGTTTCTTTAGTTCGCTGCCCTAACTGTAAAAATCTAGTAAAATCAAGTATTTTATGTGGTTGCAGATTTTCAATATTTTTGTGCATTTTTAAGTGGTATCCCATTGGGGATATTTCACATTGCATACATTCAAATGGTGGTAATAGTGCAAGCGTATATATGACACAAGCATATGAGAATATTATCGCATTGGTGCATCAAATTAATGAGATTGAACCATAAGAATGAATCATGATGAATAGGGTGTTATTAAAGCCTTAAAAGAAAGAGGATAGTCCAATAAAACAACGAAATAGTTTGATTTGGACAATATATAAATTAGGATATAAGTGTTGTGAGTTAAGCATTTGCAGTGGCAAAAAAAAATTATTTTGTGAGAAATGTTGGGCAAGTTGTGTTTGAGGATAGAACATCGAATAAAAATAAGGTTTGTAGTTGATAAAGGGTCATAAAATAGTACAAAATAGACAATCCTTAGTGAATTTCAAGATTGTAGAATCCCAAGATGATGTTATGTGTGATATGATGCCTATGGACACTTTCCATATTTTACTTGGGAGACCTTGGAGGTTTGACCACATGGCGCAACATGATGGTCAAGAGAACACATATATGTATTTATGGAAAATAATGTCATGAAACACACTTTGAATCCACTTAATAATAGGTGTGAATTAGTGGATTCAAATTCAAAATTTATTTTGATGAAAAGTAAGTAATACCTAAATGAGATGAAGGAATGCAATGATTCTGAACGCATAGTAAAGCCCACACAAACATTAGGCATAAATACTAAATATAATGAAGTAGAAGTTGATAATTTACTTGGTGAGTAAGTATATATTTTTAATGATTTACTTCAATTTTTACCACTAATGAGAAGCATCAGTCCTTAGATGGATTTGATCCTAAGATCTAGTCTACTAAAAAATTGACATATACATTCGACGCCACAAGAAAATGTAGAGGTAAAAATCCAATTTTAAGAGTTACTAGATAAATGGTATTAGTATTGACACCAAAGAAGAATGGAGAATGGAGAATGTGCAAATATAATTGAGAAACAAATAAAGTCACAACTAGGAAAACTTCCTATTATTGAGGATGGATTATCTAATGGATAATTTGAGTGACATAAAGTATTTTTGTAAGATTGATTTAAAGAGTGTATATCACTAGATTCAAAAAAGAGAAGGGTGTGAATGGAATAACATTCAAACCTCTAGAAGGACTATATGGACAGTTGGTTATGCCATTTAGGTTCAAAAATGCACCAAGAATTTTCATGTATTTGACAAACGAAGTCTTGAAACCATATATGGCTAAATTTTGTGTTGTTTACTTAGAAAACATATTGATTTTTAGTAAGATAAGAGAAGAGTACTTGCAAAATTTGCACAAGGTGTTGATGAAGATGATATATGATAGATGATAATTTTCTCATTAATGTGAAAAGTGTAGTTTCATGAAAGAAGAGTTAATATATTTGGGATTTGTGATTTCTCAAGAAGGTTTGAAATTGGATCTAGAAAATGTACATGCAATATTTGGTGACCGTCACCTAAAAGTACTTTTAAATTGAAAAACATCATGGTCTAGAAATTTTCTACATGAAGTTTGATTATCATTAATTTTAGTTAAATTTATGCAAAAATCACATATGCTTCATGTAAGGATAAGAAGGAATTTAGAAGGATGGTATAAGTAGAGATTTTTTCCAACGGTTGAAACAAAATCTAACTAAACAACTAATATTTGGTCATATTATATTCTAGCACGATAAAGTATTTCCAAAGTGTATCAATGCAAATGAAACCACAACAATAGATATGTTGATTCAATAAGGAAGACTCACATATTTTTTCGGTGAAAACTCAATTATGCAAATCATAAGTATTTTGTGTATGATCAAGAGCTTTACACAATAATACAATATTTTAAGAAATGTAGCAGTAGTTATTATCCAATAAATTTGTTCTATATGTGTATTATTAAGAGTTATAGTTCATAAATAGTTAGAGACACATGCAAGAAGTGGATTTTTTTACAAAACTATTCATTTTTATTGAAGCACAACAACAATAAGTCTAACATAGTTGTTGATGCTTTGATTGGAAGGGTTTTACATTAGAATGCATTGAGAGTTAAAGGTTTATGCTTTGAATCAATAAAGATTTGATATGATAAAGATTAATATTTCAATGAGGCATGGAAGGAATGTGTAGAACCATTTAGTGGAGATAGAACACCATGATTAGACTATCATATTTATGAAGGAATTTATTCAAAGGAGAACTATAGAGTATAATATTATGTGCAATAATGCGAACGTGGCACATATCTTGGAAAGTTTCAAATATGAAATTTTTGGAATATATTGGGTAAAAGGAGGGTTTTAGAAGGTCCCACAACCTTTATACAAAAAGCCCATTAGGCCAGATCTAGCATTTGAATTTGCAAAGCAAAAATACCCGAGAAGATTCCAAAAAGGAGAACGAAGAAGAGCCAAGCCGAGAAAAGGAAAAGAAACATTAGATGAGCTTCTTCAGCTCAGAGACAACATTTTTAGCTCTAGGAGAGCCAGAGTCATTTGCCAGAAGATCAGCCAGCTTGAGAAGCTCCGAACAGTCGTCAGCTAAAGCCGCCCTGGTGGAATCCGTGAAGTCCTCCCATGCTTTCAGAGCCTTGAAGGCACGCTGTAGTTTACTTAGGATGGAGGAAATGATTTCAGCTCTGTTATGGTCTTTTTTAGCATCAGCAGACTCAATATCAGCAGTATTAGAGTCCATAACAGGAGGGGAGAGAGGAGTGTCAGCAGCAAAATCTTTTACAACAGAGGGGTCCTTAGTACCAGCAGAATGAGAGGAGGGTTCCGCCACATGTTGATTGATATCACCTGCTCCGCTTCCGGGGAGTCAGGGTACAGATGAGCAAGCCCCAAAAGATCAGCCGCGCTAGAGTAGTCAGGGCTGGAGACAGGAGAAGGAGCATGGCCACTGGCATTAGTGTCCTCCAAGAAAAGACACGAGATGGGCGTAGGAAAAGAGGGGGTAGCAGTGGGAATGGAGGCGTCGCGGGGGCTCACAATGGCCACATCGGAATCCAAACCAGAGGAGAGGAGCAAGCGGCGACGACGCCGAGAGGAGCGGAGGGAGGAGGAGGAGGGGCGAGAAGAAGGGGAGGGGGAGCGGCGGCGTCGACCCATTTTGGGAGGGAAACGGAGCAGGTCGGAATGGGAAGCGGCGACGGAAAAAAGCAGATAGAGTAAACCTTGGTGGAGGATGACACCCTCGCCCTCCCGAGCCAACATAACAGAATGTTCCAGACTCGAAAAAGGAAGGCAACCAAATTGATTTTTCCCCGTCGGAGATGGGAGAGGATGAACAGATGGGGGCGAAGACCGAGCAGTATCTTCCGTCGATAGTGAAGTACCTCATAATGACTTCCACCTCTGTCCCGGGGAGAGGCGAGAGTCACGGGTATAGCCAAAAGATATTTCTTTGGTCTGTCACCTGGGGTGTTGAAATCTTGAATTTCAGCGTGAAGGGAATGCCTGTAGTAAATATCACCCGCAGCGAGGAGCAGTGGCATCAACTATGGCATTCGTTGAGATGGTGAAACGAGTCTGCCAATTTGGACATGACCTCTCGACCACACAAAGCCGTGTGAGCATAAGAAACCAGAGCCGAGTAACCAGTCATTTTTTCCAGAAAAGTGGCAATCCCATTTTCCACTAAAATGCTCCACACCTCGCCATCATTCTTAAACAACTTGCAGTTGTCGGGCTCAAGGCGCTTCAATTGACCCCCCATGAGATGAGAATTAGAATAGTCACAGAAGCGGAAATAGGAGAGGACGAAAACCAGCTTGAACAGGAGACCGACAATGTTATTAAAACCCTTCCGCCACCTCCTCAGATGATTAATGTGTGAATAAAGCTCATTCGTGCGGGGATTTGCCGCATCATTACAAGGCACCTTAATCAAGTATCCCGTGTTAAGTATCAAATCAATTAAATTCGCCATATTCACCGCCGCCTTTTGAGAAGGCCAAGGCGAGCAAGCCGAAACCCGAGTCAGCCCTTTAATCCACCAGTCAGCAGTGGGATGTGTCGTTTTGAACAATCTGACAGAGGTCATTCGGGAAGTTATCAGTCCAATTTTGCTGATTTTCGATGAGGACACCCATATTAGCAAGAAGATCCGCCGCTTTATTTCCTTCCCGGAGGACATGCTGGAATTGGACTTGAAGGAAAGATCTTTGTATACTTCTAATATCAGCAATGATGTTCCTAATCGACCAATGGCCAGGGTCATTTGATCGGAGGAGGTTTATGATGTTGAGGGAGTCACTTTCAACTTGAAGGGGATCATTGCCTAAATTGATAGCCATCTCAAGGCCTTTGAGGATAGCTAAAGCCTCCGCACGATGGTTGGAGCCAAAATTGAAATTATGAGCAGAAGCAGCAACAATTAAACCCGAAGAGCAACGGAGAATGGCCCCTCCTCCGGACATACCTGGATTTCCTTTCGAAGCTCCATCCGTGTTGAGTTTTTTCCAGCCCCTTGGAGGGGGAAGCCAGCAGACCAAATTCCGATCAGTATGAGCTCTTTTACAAGGAATGGATAAAAACTTCTGCCACTCCTGGGTGTGACAGAACTGTAGTTTTTGCTGATATTTGGACCACGTGGTCAGGTTGATATTTTCTTGGAGAGCCAGAGCAATCTGAGTAGCCACCTGTCCAGGATTGAGACTTTTTTCTTTGAAGATTCTTCTGTTTCTTTCTTTCCATATGCCCCATAAACCATGCGGGAGGAGGAGTTTCCAAGCCAAGTTTAGAATCGGATGAGTGAAGGGAGAACTCCATTGAGAGAGGGTGTCCTGAATGGAATCCGGAAAGATCCAAAATACACCGAATCTCGATAAGAGCCACTGCCAAATAACTTGCGAGAAAGAGCAATGGATCAAGAGATGTGATGAGGACTCCGCTTCATTGGCACATAGAACACATTTGGTGGGAAGGGAGAAACCCCTTCTCTTCAGGTTCTCCCCAGAGAGGAAAGCATTCTTAGAGGAGAGCCAAGAGAAAAAACCAATTTTAGGGGTGATCTCCTTAGGCCAGAAATTTGTAAGAGGGGGGCCTATGTCAGCACTATGCATCGAGAGATAAGCAGCCTTAACTGAAAAGGAGCCCGATGTAGAGAGAGTCCAGATAATCTCGTCCTCATTATGGGAAAAGGGGATGTATATGGAAGAGAGCAACGCTCTAAGTGAAGATAGCAGGTTTCTTTGCAGGTCGCTGATATCCTCCCATTCCTTGATATCCCATGAGGGAATGGAGTTCACCCTCTGCCAATAGCCCGAAGCTAATCTTCCATGTATATTGATGATACTTCTCTTGATAGGGTCCCAAGAGGGATTGAGGTCAAGGGGTTCATCTCTGATCCATGTATCCCTCCAGAAATCAATGAGACGCCCATTCCCGAATCTCCATTTAGTGCCAGCATGAATGATGGGAAGCGAGCTACATATAGAGTTCCATATGGCTGAGCCTCTAATAGGGATGGAAGTGAGAAGGTCTTCATTATTTGCTAAATACTTAGCTCTGAGCAGGTGGGCCCAACAGAATCACCTTTAGCCACCTCCCAAGCAAGTTCGGCAGAGGGCCCCGTTCATCTCATTCATTTTCCGAAGACCGAGACCACCGTGAGTAGTTGGTTTACAAACCTCTTTCCAGGCCACAAGATGGATCCTTTTCTTTTCTTCAGTTCCAGACCACAGAAAGTTCCTTTGAATTTTTTCCACAACCTCCCTTACAGAGCTGGGAATCTTGAGCATAGACAAGAAGTAAGTAGGAAGGTTCTGAAGAGTGGCTTTCACCAGCTGGAGCTTGCTAGCCTGGCTGAGTAGAGCTCCTTTCCAAGCAGCGAGCTTTTTTTTATAACTTTCCATGACCGGATTCCACATATTTTTTGATTGCCTTCCATGGAAGAGGGGGATGCCCAGATAAGAGGCGGGAAGGTCCACAATCGAGCAACCAAAGATATCAGCAATCTTTCTCTGAACTCTGGGGGGTGTGTTGATGAAGGAGATGCTGCTCTTGATGAAGTTAACCGTTTGCTGAGAGGTGATTGATAAAGAGAGGATATCCATAATAGCCACAGCCCAATAATGAAGCCAAACTCAGCAATAAGGTGTCGTCAGCGAACTGGCTATGAGTGGCCGAGGGACAGTTTGAGGTGATTTTCATGCCAGAAATGATGGATTGATTTTTTGCCGCATCCAGAGCTCTGCTGAGGGAGTCCGCCATTAGAACAAAGAGAAAAGGTGACAGAGGATCGCCTTGCCTGATACCCCTGCTGCTTTTGAAGAAACCCGCAGGAATGCCATTGATAAGAATAGAGAAGCAAGGGGTCGAAACACATGAGAAAATCCAGCTACACCACTTTTTGTCGAAACCAAATTTTTCCAAGGTCTTGATTAAGAAAGGCCAGCTGACTCTGTCAAAGGCTTTTGCATATCAATTTTAATATCATACCTAGAGACTTCGCAAGAAGAGCCGAGTGGATGGCCTCATGGGCCGATAATTATACCACCTTGAATAAGATGACCTTTTATGAATCCATTCTGATTGTGAGAGATGAGGTTCGGCATAAGAGTTTTTAGCCTAGAAGCCAGCATCTTAGTGATGATCTTGTAAGATGTGTTGCATAAACTTATAGGCCGAAAATTGGAAACCTCCTTGGAATTATGCACTTTTGGGGCAAGGGCCACGAAAGTGGTGTTCCATTCAAAGCGGTTTGTCATTCATCTGAAATTCATTAACTGCTAGGAATAGGTCCTGCTTGATGATTTCCCAAAAAACTTGGAAGAAAGCGGCAGGAAAGCCATCCGGACCCGGGGCTTTGTCTCTCTTCATAGCAAAACTTGACTTTATGAATTTCCTCCATAGAAAAAGGCTTGGTTAGATTGTTGTTCATCTCGGGAGAAACGGATGTGGAATGTCTTTGGAGCATTTCATTCATAGATTGTTCCGAAGGAGCAGATCAGCATGGAGAAGATTTGAGTAGAAGGATATAAGCTCATTGGAAATATCAGATTCAGCTGTTAGTAAGATCCCTGCTGACGACACCAACTCACGAATCTTATCTCTAGCTTTATGTTTACAAGCAGTGATGTGGAAGAATTTGGTATTACGATCACCTTGCTCAAGCGAGAGGGCGAGAAGCATTGCCTCAATAGGATTCTTCTTCTTTAAGAGTGTTGTGGTAATCGAGGAGAGAGATTTCTTGTTGGTGAAGATGATCAACCTTCCAATGACCTCAATTTGTTCGGAAATTTTAACAAGCAAGCTACGAAAGCTCCTTCTTGCGAACCTTGATGTTACAGAAGACCTTCGACTTCCATATTTTGAGCTATTTTTTTATTTCTTTAAGTTTCTTTGGAAAATCGAACATATTAGTTCCCTCAATCTCGATATTCCACCGGACTTGCTACTGGGGAGTCGGATGGTTATTTTCAAGCCAAGCCGACTCAAATCGAAGGGAGGATTCTTGGCATTTACCTTGTGATTGGCGCTTAACGAAGAAGAGGGTGTGATCTCGAGCCACCCGAGAGAGGAGCCTGAGATAAAAGTCGGAAGAGAGAAATCCAATCCGAGAGAGCAAGAGCTCTATCTAATCTGCATTGGATGTGGTTCCTGCCCAATCTGCGGTTTGACCATGTGTAAGATGAGCCATGGAGATCCATGTCCAAAAGTGAATTCTCCCTTATGAAGTCAGCCAAAGCTTCCATGCTAGACGGCATAACAGGCATACCCCCCTGTTTATCCGATGGATAAAAAGGGCAATTAAAATCACCCATTATTAGAATGGGAATTTTACCACAAGTGATGATGAAGTTAGTGATATCTCTCCAAAGTTTTCCTCGATGAGTCTCCAAGTTTGGGGCATACACATTGATAGCAATCCAAGAGGAGTCAGCACCAATCTCTTGGAAGAGGATACATATAAAGTTGGGGTGCTTGAACAGGCAATCCCCTTTAAGACTTCTGGGATCCCACAAGGTACAAAGCCCCCCAGAGTTTCCAGTTGAAGGTTGAGATTCAAAGGCAGCCGCTGGCCAGATTTTATGGAGCCGAACCTCCGTTTTTAGTTTGGTTTCCTGCAACATGATGATATCAGGTGAGTTCTGGAACTTGATGTCTTTGATGATTCTTTGTTTTTGAAGAGAGTTGAGCCCTCTTATATTCCAAGAAATGATCTTCATTTCTTTTGTTTGGGTTTACTCCCCACCACCATGGGGATAGTGCTTTGGGTTCCTTGCGCCACATTTGTAGCTGCTTCTAGTTGAAGCTTAACACTGCTTGGAGTTCTGCCTCTAACCTTTTCCAAGCCAATATCGGGTTTCTTGTTGCTGCTTCTAGTGAAACGGTGATTGAAACAATCATCGGTGGAGAGATCCGAGGGAGAGGGGACAGGGCCTGAAACAGGCGGGCAGGGGGGAGGCAGGGTGGGGGGATCGAGGGAAGAGGGGATCGAAGGAAGGGGGGGGGAAAAGGAGCAGCAATGGCGAAGGGGGAGGAGGAGGAGGCATCCGAAAGGAGGTCCTCACCAAGAGACGAAGAGCCGGGAAGAGCCGAAGGAGCCAGGGGGGGAGAGGGGATAGAGGGCTAAGGAGGAGGGAAGGATCTCAGAAGCAGGATCAGAAGAAGGGTTGATTTCTCCATCCTCAAGGAGAGCGAAGGAATTAGACGTGGGGATGATCGGGATCTCAATGGAGGACGATTTAGGAACGGATTTTTTCTTGTATTTTGGGGAGAGGGTTTGGGACATTGGTTTCGGTTGAGGTTTAGAGGGGCAGCCAGAGGCCCTATGGCCAAGTTTTTTGCAGAAGGAACAAGCTTGAGGAATGTATTCATAGTCAATGGGTTGTTTCCAGTTCCCTAAGTCCAAGATAAGCTCGATGTCTTTTGGCAAGGGGCAACTAATATCAGCATTAACACAGAAACGAGCATGAATGAATCTAGTTTTTGCTTTTGTGGCTTGATCTATAGCTATCAAAGAACCTATTGAAAGAGCAATACCTTCAATAAGCGCCGGTGCAAAACTCCGGAGGAGCCCCGGGAGGTGAACCCAGATTGGGGCTTGGGTCATGGATTCCGTGTGTGGGTTGAAACCAGGTGACCATTTCCTGAGATAAAAACCCCGCTTGCCAAAAAACCACGGACCACCAAGCAGCGCTCTAGCGAAGTCTTCTTTCAAGCTGAAGGAGAATAAGATGAATCCATTAGGCATAGCCGCTATTTCTAGCGCTCCACATGGTTGCCATTTTAAACGAGCCCATTTTTTTATATCCTCCAGTGGGGGCCTAGGGCCCATCAGCGTACCCACCAAGGACAGGTCACGAGAAGCGGCAGTAGCCTCCGTGATATGAGAGGGGATGCGCAGGGAAAAGGACCCTTCTGACAGTGAAGGGGAGAGCTTTTCCGAGCTGTGAGCCGATGTGGAACCCTCCACGACTTTTGACCAAGCGAAAGGCTGCGTTGGAGAGAGGGACCCTGACAGAGAGGGGCCCCGATCCGGACCAGAGGGGTCCGGCATTAGAAAGAGGACCAGAGACAGCAGACAGAGAGCGGCAGCAGGGAGAGCGGCGAGGCGGACCAAATTTCGACGGCTATGGAGTTGTAGTTTCAAATATGAAATTATTGTGTGAGCTGATATTGATTTTAGTTCATCCAAATATTGTAACCATTGAACCAAAACAATTTTTTCAAGTTGTGTTCATCCTTTATATTGCATAAGGGATTGGGATGAATGGTAGTGTCATATAAGCTATTTGTAGATTCGAGGTGATATTATAATTATGTGGGTCTTGCATTATATAACCAAGCCACTAATCTTGTGTTAGGGAGGAATTCTACATAATTGATATTGTAGTCTATGCTAGTTAGTTCCATGTGTTATTTGTGTTGCAATGCATATACTTGCAAAGACTTTGAAATATAGAGAAAATATCTTAATATCTAAATTTTTGGAAGCATATTTCTAGTGAGATAAAATATTTATGTTGCAATGTATTTATTTATATGATTTTATAACAATTGCTAAGTTCAAAGTCCATAATTTGTCTTTTGTGTGTAGTGCTTTTTATGTATAGTATGGCATTGTGTATTATGAAAGATGCATGGTTTAATACATTCCAAGAGGGAAACCCGACCATTAATACATCACATAATTAACATGAAGTTATAGATTGGGATCGAGTGGTATAGATTTTTTTCTCGGGATTGTATATTCTTTTATGTGCCTTTGTGAAGAATGTGAGCAGAATATCCTTTAGAGACCTCCAATCCAAGTAGATGTAGATAAAAATTTAATTAAATAAGAAGTTCTAAAACAAACAACATTCACCCGAAAGTGATCAAGACTTGTATATCCTCCATGACAAACTGGATTAATAAATAAAGAGCAAGGCTTAAATCCTTCTCTTATAATGTATATTCTTGTCTTTTGGCATGTCATCATATCTCTCTACCTTAATATTAAACATTGAAAAATATCCTCCCTTGAAAAAAGTAGTCGGGTTTTGATCCTGACACTACACATACCAAAGTAGTAAGGGTTTTGGTCCATCTTGAAATAAGAAACATATGAAGCATTGTAAAATGGAATAATAAAGATTGAACAATATAACTATCTAGTGGGTATAATATAACGCACAGTCTTTTTTTTATTCCAACTGATTCTTGTGTTTTTATGCTCCACATTCTCTTCACCTTCCTATTATTAATGTTTATGGTACATAATAAATGGAAAAGGGTAGAAAAACATGTATTGAAGAGTATTTTTAAAATTGTGATATGTCCATCCCATTCTTTATATCCAATATTAATAGGCCAATCAATTTAGATATAAAAATAAATCTATTCCATGCATAAAAGAAAGTAGTTGAAAGTTTTTTTCCATCCAAAAAATAAAACATAGTTCAATATTACTTAGTGTGTGCTTATTTAAAAATCTAAAAACATTAATATATTCCAAGAACTCCAAAAATATTCTACTATCGCAAGAATCCAAAACTGGACCTATAAGTGACTTGCTTTAGCATGACATATATTCAAAATTTTATTGTTGTTCAATTTTAGCACTTGACATATCTTGCTTCCTTATGCACTCACTTTTGCATACCATACTTGAGTTAGTCACAAGACATATCAATTATACATTTCTATAGGTGCACACATGCTTCATGACTAATCATTAGTCATATACCAGTGTACCCTCTTCTACACTTTATGGCATGTTGATTAACAAAAAATGTAGAATTACCTAGCGATCTAGGGTATTAATGTTAATCTAAATAAGAAGACTAAAACATTGTAAAGTAAGGTAAAGCAATATGTAATAAATACAAATAGACTATTCTAAGTGAAATGAAAATGCTAATGTGCAAGAGGGAAAAGTGAAATGACTTAGGCGATTACGGTGAGATGTCACAAGTTGTCGCAGAGACTGAAACCTGGAATCCAGCTATACAAAGTACCACTCGGGGGCCCAATGAAGGATAGCTCTAGATTGTCTCGAGGTAACACAGGTGCACAGGAATGTCTTGGGCACCCCGAGGAACCTTGGTCCAATTGCAGGTGGGAGCGTGAAAAGCTCGGGATATGTGTTCGGAAATATCGCAAGGAGATATAGAAGCTTTCTGTCTATTGCATTGGATTAGTTAGATGAACTAGATGTCACCCTATACAAGAAGAAGAAGAATGGGTAGGATTGACCTTAGCTGCCAAACTAGTGGACTCATCACTAAGCATTACACTACATTACATACCCTAATGTAGTTCTCGGTGAGTTTTTATGAATCGTGCCCTAGGTGTTCTCATGTCACACTTTATGAAGTAGTGAGCTATAGTAGCTATAGAAGATGTAGATAGTAGAATAGAATGAATAGAATCCCTCCTCCTCTAAGAATGTGTGTGATGCAAAATTCCTAGCTTGGATGTGTTAGTGTAGGTTATTATTTATCCTTTTATTTATTAGGATAATTCTTACACTTGTGTTAGCCCTACACTTGTTGGGTTAGCTTGCTTAGGTGTACTAGTTGTGTGGAGTTAGCTTACTAGTTGTGTTGAGTTAGCTTCTTAGTTATGTGAAGTTAGCTTACTAGTCTTTTGGAGTTAACTACCAGTATCAGTTAGTGGGAGTTCTTCACCACTGATTTAGGTAGTATTTGCACTTCCCTCCTCCTATATGTACATCTTTCTTATTGAATAATTCAAGTCATTCTATTGTAATGTATTGAGCATTATGGATTATGATGGATTTCCATATATGGTATTTTAGCTCTTTTGTTTTTGCAAATCTAATGTGGTGTGCTATTATCATCTAAGATCGCGGCTTGGAACAATCTTCTTATCATTATTTTCATGGTATCTTCTTAACTCGATCATGTTTTGAGACAAGAAAATTTGGATCCTTTAGGTGCATTCTTTTATCCATTGGATATAAGCATGTACCTTCCAGATGCAGTCTTTTATCCTCTGGATATTTCAGTTTTGGATGCAATCTTTTATCCACTAGACATAGATCTGTACCCTATGGGTGCATTCTTTTATCCATTGGATATTGACGTGTACCTTCCAGATGCATTTTTTACCCTCTGGATATTTCAATTTTGGATGCAGTCTTTTATCCACCGGACGTAGATCTATACCCTCTAGGTGCATTCTTTTATCCATTAGATATAAGTGTGTACCTTCCAGATGAATTCTTTTGCCCTCGGACATTTTAGGTTTTGGGCGCAGGATTTTATCCTTTGGTCACAAGCATGTATCATGTGGATGCACTCTTTTACCCTTTGGACATTTGGGTGTCACGTGTACCTTTAAAAAAAATATCAGCATTAAAATATTATTTTAATAAAAAAACCTTCTAGAGCTCATAACTTTTGATCCGTAGCTCGGATTAAGGTGATTTTTTTTTAAATTGTGTATTTTTTCAAGATCTATGCATTGGTGACATTTTTATACCCATATTTCAAATGTAATTACTCATTGTAATATTTAGATGCACTCCTTTTTTTTTCCAACTCGACACATGAATGGGCGGGCGTTTGAAACGGTCATAATTTTTGAAATCTCGTTTCGGCAACGGTCCTCTGGACTCGCCCCTCTGGGGTGCTGCAATGGCGCACCTGGTGGGCCAGGGCTTGTCGGAAGCTATGCAAAAATGATTGGGCTCTCATGGGTCTGAGTCAGATTCACCCCGGTGAATAGTGACTCGCATGCTCTGCAGGACGACATTCCTTCCGTGTCCCTGGTCGAGGACGCTGCTTTCGCTGCACATACCATTTGCTAAGTTTATTGGGAGAAGACTCTCGTTTTCGGGCATCAGAAACTGGTGTGAAACTCAGTGGGGTAGCGGCCTGAGCATTCGTTCCCTGGAAAAAGGTTTTTTCCTTGTGCTTTTTCGTAGCGCTGCTCAGAAAAACGACACAATGGAAAGAAAAAATTTCTCCTCTCCGACTCTGGTCTTGTGATCCGCGATTGGGAACCTCACTTTGATTGTAACAAAGCGGACGCGGATGGTCACCAAGTGTGGATCAGACTCTACTCCCTGCCCAGTGAATTTTGGTCGGCTCCCATTCTTACAAAAATCTGCTCTTGTCTGGGTCGTGTCATTCGCATTGATCCTGTTACATTGAATGGTACTCTCTCTTCCTTTGCCAGAGTTTGCATTTCTGTCAATCCCGCTCTTAAGCTAAAGGAAGTTATTCTTATCAACTCCCCCTCGGGTAGTTGGAAACAGAAAGTTGCTTATGAAGGTCTTTCTAATCTCTGTTTCAAATGCTTGAAGCCCGGTCATTCCCGCAAATTCTGCAAAAGTTCCCCTCTGGTGCCATGCAATGGCAGAAAGTTTCCCACACCTCCCCTGCTCCTCTCCCTCCTTCCTCCCCCGAGATCTTCCTCTGTCACCTTTGCCCATCGTCCCTCACTCACCCCCACCCGTTCTTGAACCTCTTGCTTTGGATCCTGATACTCTCTCCCTCATTAAAGAAATGGCGGCTATTGTTAAGGACTCTTCTCGGATCCTATCTCTGTTCCATGAGGGCATCTCCATTGGTATGGGAGGTAGCTCAACCTCCCTTGAGAAATGGATTATGGATAAAGAGGATTTGTTCCAGTCAAAAGATGTTGACCCTCCAGAAGACCTTGATGCAACTGTTGAGCTTCATTCCCCTCCCAATCAGTCGTTGGGACCACTTCTTCCCACTCCACCTCTTCTCAACGTGGATTTCGGACCAAAAAGTATTCTTGGTCGCCCCAACAAAAATAAGCTTTCTCTCAATGAAGTTGTTTCGCTCGGAATGTTTCGGCTTCTGGGAATAGAGTTGCTTCTATCCTTTCATTCCTTTTAGAAACAGATGAGGTTAGGGTTAGGAGGAATACCTGTTGAATGTGGAGATGGTGTGCACGCGTACCGTAGGGAAAGATCAGCCGATCATGCTGCGGAGAACTCCTTTTGTTTGGAAGGACTACCTGCAAATAAGAACACAAGACCACAAGATTTTGATTAAACAATAAATGAGGAAACTGCCTTGGGCCCAGGAAATATAAAACTTCCCTTCGAAGGTGGTCAGTTCCCCTGCTAATATGAATTAACACAAAAAGCGCAAAATATCAATTAAATTATTTTGTTAAAGCGGGTAGGGGAAAGGCTGGTTTTCGGTTTTGATCGGAGGAACCGATGTGCGATTCGATAACCGATGCCGGTCATTGATAACCGATGGCGGTTACTGATAACCGATAGCGGTGGGTTCTACGGTCTTCTTGGCAGCTATGGTGTTTGTAATGGCTGGTTTTTTGGATGGTATTAGGAAATGGGATGGTTAGGAGCAAAAGAATGACAGTTCGATGCAATGGCACGTTGGGTAGTGGATTCAGAAACGGATTTAAGAGGACTGAGATTCAAAAAACATAAGAAATGTTATGACAAAAGGACATGCAAGATCTGACTTACTGGTTTTGACCGAGATGCAAGTTGATCTCCTTGGTTGCAAACACTTCTGGTTTCTTTACTCGTCTCTGCTCTGTCAAGTGAAGATCTGGACTCTGTTCCTCGCTCGCAATGCTCTCTGTTGATCCAGAAATCCTCTGACTGATCTCTAAAAATGAAATTCCGATCCGTTGTTTTGGTTTGGGGAGCCCATTTACAGAGGAACCGATGGCGGTTTCGTGAACCGACAATGGTCGAGTAAGAACCAGCATCGGTAAGGAAAAAAGTAGGCTATTTTTAGTAAAATAGCCCACCTTCCCCGCTTTTCTCCCAAGAGATCGATTCCATGGGTTTGGTCAAGTGGCTAGAAGGTCGGCTTTTGGTGCGAGTAAGGAGGCATTAGTTATGGATGTGAGTCTAGACCAAGTCATGGGTCTTAATTAGGTTAGTTTAGGGTTAGGGCTAGGTCATGATGAGGTGGCAAAGTGAGGTAAGGAGTAAGGTGATGTGGATTTATCAATTATAAGGTAATTAATAAATAATTGTGTAAGGTTTAGGTAATGAGGTTAGGTTGAGAAATGGGATGCGGGTCACAAGGGTCGTAAGACATGAATTTGGTGTCTACATTAGCCCCTTATTGTCGTGTAGCTTGTTCTGTAAAGCTGCGCGGACAATAATATGAAGTGGTTTCTCATGTTAAGGATATAGGTAATCCCCTCAAATCTATCGCAGATTGAGTGAACGGGAAATCAGGGATAGGGTTGATAAAGGGTACATGTTGTAGAGAGGATAGTAAGGTGGTGGGGTAGGTCCGAGGAAGCGAAGCGCATGTTGAAATGCAATAGTACGACTAGGGTACATGATTTGACGAGCAAACCAAATGATGTATAGGCAAAGGTCGATAGTTTATCCAAACAAGGGTGATATAATCCTGGTATCAAGGCATAGGAAGTAGCTCCTGGGGTATATACGGGTAAAGGTACGAGAACGTTTAGGCATGTTCGGCGAGCACTCAAAGGGTTGGTTTGGTTGAGATAAACGTCACGGTCCAGGTCAGGCAAAGTTGGTCGATAGATCAAGTCAAGGACCCTAATCATGCTAAAACACGAACAGGTGAGCTCGATTGAACAAAAGGTACATGATGGATGGATAAAATAAAACGTTGATTGTGGGTATGGTATTGAAGTGATACGGCCTTGGGTCAGGCCAAGTGGTTGGGCGGTGGCCCTGGGTCAAGTCATAAGGGTAGAGTGAGGCCTTGGGTCAGGTCAAATTGTTAGGGCGAGGCCTTGGGTCGGGCCGGATGGGTAGGTTGAGGCCTTGGGTCGGGCCGGATAGGTAGGTTGAGGCCTTGGGTCGGGCCTAATGGTTAGGGCGAGGCCTTGGGTCGGGCCTAATGGGTAGGGCGAGGCCTTGGGTCGGGCCGAATGGGTAGGTTGAGGCCTTGGGTCGGGCCGAATGGGTAGGTTGAGGCCTTAGGTCGGGCCAAATAGGTAGGTTGAGGCCTTAGGTCGGGCCGAATAGGTAGGTTGAGGCCTTGGGTCGGGCCAATTGGTAGGTTGAGGCCTTGGGTCGGGCCGATTGGTAGGTTGAGGCCTTAGGTCGGGCCGAATAGGTAGGTTGAGGCCTTAGGGCCGGCCAATTGATAGGAGGTTGAGGCCTTAGGTCGGGCCGAATAGGTAGGTTGAGGCCTTAGGGCAAGGTGGTTGGTAGGTTGAGGCCTTAGGGTCGGGCCGAATAGGTAGGTTGAGGCCTTAGGGGCGAGCAATTGGTAGGTTGAGGATGAATGATAGTGTCTGGGCCATTGTTGTCACGAATCCGAGCGGATGTAACACCGGAATGGACATTGATAAATCGTTTGGGGTTAAGCGGAATCCGTTATTATTCATTCACGAATCGCACGTAACCATGGTATGTTACAAAGTGTTGATTGAGAGATGGAATCCGAGACAAATACCTTCTATCTGCCGCCAAGGTGAAATGACAAAGTAATATTGGAAGATGTGTTTGGATTTTGAGACTTCCTATTACGGGAGAACCAAGATATCGTGCACTACCTAGCGCACTAGGAGCGATAACAGCAGTATTTGGTCCATACGCACGAGATTTGACACAGCGAGGTTTATCGTTTACATATGGGGTAATGTATGCGGCACACCCTGAGGAGACAAGGTTAGCAGTGATATTAATGATAAAGCAAAGAGGGTATTATGCATTACCGAGGCGGAAGGGGAAGATTTCCAAAGGCATTGATGTGTGTTATCTGGGAGATGGTAGAAAGGAACGTTACGTTTGCATGGGCACCTGCATATTTGGCGGAGCTATACAGGGGTTTATGGGCTTGTAGGCGAAATCACAGGACGACACTGGATAGTTCATACTTATTACACTGTTGGGCCTATGAGCACATTGTTTGTGTGCGACCAATAGGCCAATCCATCCAGCGAGAGACCGGAGAGTGAGAGGTTGGGATTCAGACGATGGGTCCAAACAGAACAAGAGGCCAGATCCCAGGCTGTGATGGGTGATATTGAGTATTACAGGTAGGTATGGGAGAGAGTGACGGTTGCGGATATCTGTTGGAGGCCATACGGAAACTATATGGTAACAGAGAACATAGCTGAGGAGTTGAGGGGTGTAGAGCGATTGAGGTGGATCGCAGGGCACAGGCCGGGTGAGTATGAGAGGATTCCTATAGATCGCGTGCGGCGACAATTTGGATTTGTGTAGGATATACCCCTGGCGTATAGACCATATATGAGGATCGACGCCGAGGCAGCATTCTCACCTCCCCGGCCAACACCTCCAGAAGGGCCTGAAGAGGTAGCAGCCGATCGCAGGGTAATGGATGCGGGAACGACAGAGGCCTATAGATTATGGTGGGTAGCAGAACTGCGAGGTGTGCGTGAGCACCCTGACATAGTGGTGATTACAGCAGAGAGGGATCGTCTGCAGCGTTTGGTTCAGCAGCTCCAAACGCAGGTGAATGAGACAAGAGGATTGTTAGTGGTTGCGGAGTCACGGGCGGGGAGACTAGAGGCTGAAGTCCTCCATGCGAGCGGGCGTATTCATATGTTACAGGAGAGATTGGCAGATCAGTGGCGGTACCAATAGCCGTGGTACCTTTGAGGACAGAGAGGCCCGGCGAGAGGGGTCGACGATCACGATCATCACCTAGTTCGGGATGAGGCGTGATGGTCTGAGTACATGTTAGCAAGGTATAAGAATAAATAAGGATGCCGACCTGCGTGTCGATGATAGAGAAGATGTATTTGTTTAACATCTAAATAAAACTGAATATGTATGTTGATTTAAGTTACGATAATAATAAGATTGTTTGTGTTTTGATTTTCGGTGTTTTGAAAAAGGATAAAGAGGACTGTGATTAAATAGAAATACACAAAAATATTTATATTCACCACACAGGATAGGTTATGGTAGGGGATGGTCGAGCTAACCTTGGGAGACCCCATGTCTCCGAAGTGCTGCCTACATAGCCCATTGCACAAAGCAAGGAGGGGCCTCAGACCGATGTAGTTCTCCCTTAGGACCGGGGAGAGGTGAATTTGTGCAATTTGGGTATGGTTAGGCAGTTTGTTGGTTGATAAGATTTTGATGTTGATAGGGTAATGTTGTTGGTGTTGGTAAGGTATGGGCGATGTTGATGTAGGTATAGGTAAAGCGAAAGTTAGCTTACCCAAAGAGAAGGGAACCATGTCCTGATTAAGATCAACACACAATCCTAGATGCGAGGCAAAGAGGAAAGAGTGTCCCGTAGTTGAGAAGAGCTAAACAAACCACATATTAACATAGGATGAGCTTGAATCCCTAGGTACCTTGCATAGGCGAGAAGTCGATAGGTGAAAAGAGTTGTATAATCACAATATATCGGATATACGTCACATCCCTTGAGTTGAAACAAGTGGTGAGGTGAGGTGGATGATATAACTGAGGTACGCAGAACTTATTACAAAGTGAGTGCTCTGACGAAAGAGAACCTACCCTAAATAGACAAGTCCATGACTCAAAAGTCCTTTTGAATGAGGCTTTTCTTTTATTGAATGTAGACTGATCGATGCGGGAAGTCTACAGGGGATATTGATTGTATTATTCTTGAGGTCTTCACGAAGCTGATCAATGCGAGAAGCTTCTGATAAAGGCTGACTGTGTATAGCTGTCCTTCGAGGGAGCAGTCTATTTATAGTAGCAGATATGATTGTAATGCATAGCTATCCTTCGGGGAGCAAATATATATAATAAGCGGCAATAGTTCGGCATATAAAGCTGTCCTTCGAGGAGCGATCTATATTTAATTTAAATGACTAGATGTTCATTTGGCGTGAAGCATCTAGTTAGTAGGAAGTTTGACTCAAGAAAATCCCAGAAGAATACGGCTTATTTTAATACTTTGAAGTCATGGACTAGACTAAAAAGGGGAAGGCATCATCAAGGGGAGGTGAGGATCAAACTATGTGAGCCTGATTGTTATTATGAAGTGTAGGAAACAGGGTGTATGTAGTGGTAAGTGAGCTCAAGGGACGAGCGACAGGTAGATAAGAAGTGATATAATACTAATTTCAACAGTAGAATGGTCGAAGATGCAAGGCATTAAGGGGTTCAGGCTCAGGTTTACCATTAAGCGAAGCTAAACGATAAGTACCAGATCCATAGGTATGAGTGATTATATAAGGCCCGATCCAATTGGGAGCAAATTTTCCACGTTTGCTCTTTTCTAGTTTGGTTACATGTTGATTCTCTTTGAGAACAAGATCACCAACCTTAAAGGTACGCTCATGAAGTCGCTTATCATAAGCACGTTTAATGCGTTTTTGATAGATTTGAAGGTGATCAAGAGCTGTAAGACGGCGTTCGTCAAGAAGCTCCAATTGGGCTAACCGCTCTTGGCGGAAATCATCGTTGGTGAGAATATCCTGAAGAGATATTCTAAGGGAGGGTATTTGTATTTCGAGAGGCAAAACAGCCTCGGTGCCGTATACCAAAGAAAAAGGTGTGGCATTAGTAGAAGTACGAATGCTAGTACGATAAGCCCAAAGGGCAAAGGGAATGTGATCGTGCCAATTTCTTCCAGATTCATTGACAACTTTCATGAGGATTTTGGTTAGTGTTTTATTAGAGGACTCAGCTTGCCCATTGGCTTGTGGATAGTAAGGTGATGAGAAACTAAGTTTGATACCAAAGTTGTCACAAAGGTCTTGCAACAACTTGTTTTTGAAAGATTTTCCATTATCTCGTTATCAAAGCGGTGAGGAACACCAAAGCGGCGAGATAATGTGGTGGTTAATGAACTCGACAATTTTTTTTTTTTTGATTGAAATGAGTGGAATAGCCTCCACCCATTTTGTGTAATATTCGGTCGCTGTGAGTATCCAACGGTGACGTTGTGAAGAGGTTGGGTGAATCTCACCAATAAGGTCTAAACCCCATTGTGAGAAGGGCCAAAGATCTCGAGCGATCTGGAGCGGGTGGCTAGGAGTATGTTGAAGGTTGGCATGTTGCTGACACATAACACAACGCTTAACATATTCGTAGCAGTCGTTATTGAGAGTAGGCCAATAATAACCAAGGTGAAGGATTTGTTTGGCCACGGAAAGGCATTAAAATGTCCACCACAAATACCGTCATGGACCTGTTGGATGGTATGAGTGGCCTCCGCGCCAGTTAGACAGCGAAGGAGGATACCATCAAAGCCACGTTTATAGAGGAGTCCCCCCATGACAACATAACGCGAAACACTTTTAAGAAAAGCACGTTTGCCGTTACTAGTAAGGTCAGGTGGGAGGACAGAGATTGTAAGGTAGTCGTGGAATTGGTGGTACCAGGTATCCTGTGAATTAGTGGACACAGTATTTATCATACAAACTACCGGGGTTGAATAGGATGGGGCAAAAAGTTGTTGGACCACGACGAATAATTCAGAGTCAGTTGGCGCGGCGGGAATTTGCGAGGCTAAGCAAGCCATAGTATCCGCAAATTTGTTAGTGGAGCGGGGAATGGTTTGTATAGAATAGTGGGTAAATAAAGCTAGAAGTGAATCCACGTAGTGTTTGTATTTTTGAAGTTCCTCGTTTTTGCATTGGTAGACGCCCATAACTTGATTGACTACCAATTGAGAGTCGCCAAAAATGTTGATAGATTTGATACCTAAGTGTAATGCAACTTGGAGACCCAGAACAAGGGCCTCGTATTCCGCTGTATTATTAGTGCAAGGGAAATCAAGTCGGAATGAAAGAGGCATAGGTTCAGCGTTGAGAGGAATGAGAACAACGCCGGCTCCTCCGCCGCGCTGGCATTTAGATCCATCGAAGAAGAGGGTCATTGGGTACGACTCCTCTGTGAGGGAAAGAGTAGCGATGAGTTCGTCGGGAAATGTGAAATTGGTAAATTGTTCCCCCGGTAAAGGAGCGTCCGCAAGTTGGTCTGCGATGGTTTGTCCTTTGATTGATTTCTGGTGGATAAACTCAAGGTCGAGGTCGGCGAGAAGCATGAGCCATCTAGCAATGCGTTGGTTCAGATGAGGTTTGGCATACATGTAATGGATGGGGTCTGTATTGGTGATGACGAAAGTCTTGTGATTTAGAAGGTAGTGTCGGAGTTTGGTGGCCACGAATGATAGGGCAAGGCATAATTTTTCTACATGTGTGTACCTAGTCTCATAGTCCACCAAAGTACGACTTATATAATAAACGGCTTGTTCGTGATTCTCAGAGTCACGATGTGCAAGCATGGCTCCTACAGCGTGGTCGGTGGCGGAAAGGTAAAGGTAGAAAGGGCGGTTGTCTTGGGGTGGGATAAGCACGGGTGGCTGCAAGAGATAGGATTTGAGAGCTTCGAAGGCTTGGTGACATTCTTCGCTCCATTGGAATGCAATATCCTTTTTAAGGAGGTGATGGAAAGGTTGACACCGATCCGAGAGTTGGGAGATGAAACGTCGGATAGATTGGAGCTTACCTTGTAAACTACACAATTGTTTGAGATTTTTGGGTGGGGGCATTTCTAGGATAGCTTTGACTTTCGATGGATCGACCTCAATGCCACGCAAAGAGACGATAAAGCCAAGAAGTTTTCCCGAAAGAACACCAAAGACACATTTCTTCGGTTGAAGGTGGACAGAATATTAGAACAAAGATCAAAAATAATGGTTAAAACATCGAGATGTTCACTATGATGTTTAGACTTGCCGAGAAGATCGTCGACATAGTCTTCAAGGATAGTGTGCATAATGTCATGAAAAATGTAGGTCATAGCCCGCTGATAGGTAAGCACCAAAGATTCTTAAGGCCAAATGGCATGACACGATAACGAAGGTTCCTACACGGAGTTATGAAGGCGATTTTGTGTTGATTGGCGGGACAACCAAAATTTGGTTGTATCCGAAAAGCCATCCATGAGAGAAAGCATTTCATGGCCGAGTGAGATCAACAAGTTGATCAATACTTGGGAGGGGGAAGTCATCCTTGGGGCAAGCGAGGTTAAGATCCCGGAAATCTGTGCATATCCGAAGTCCCCCTGTCGCTTTAGTGACAGGTACGATGTTAGAAATCCATTGAGGATAGTCAATAGGCAAGATGAAGGAAACAGAAAGGAGTCGTTGGAGCTCCTCTTTGACCAAGAGAGCAATGCGTGGATGCATTTTTCTCAATTTCTGTTTGACTGGTTTGGAATCGGGGTTTAGGGTGATGTTATGGACGGCGATAGTAGGATCAATTCCTGGCATGTCAGCGTAAGACCATGCGAAAGCTTGGTTACGAGCACGGAGAAAGGTAGTAAAGGCGGCTTGTTCTGATGTGTTAAGGGATTGTCCAATCTTCACAATGTGAGGATCCTCCTCCGTGTGGATATTGATTTCTATGGTAGATTCGTTCAGCATAGTTTGGGTTTCAGATGGTAAGGCTCGTTGAATATAAGAATCATCCGCACCAAGGTAAGTGAGGATGGAGTCGTCATCCTGGCATTCAACAACATTAATCAAAGGCGAATCCTCTTCGATCATGTGCGGATACGAAGGAAGAGAAGATGGGTCCTCATTATCGCGTTGATAAGTGAGAGGACCTATGAAGATAGCATTTATGAAAAAAAAAAAAAAAGTTAGGGGGATGGATTCAGTGGTCTATAGATTCGTGGGTGATGATGGCAAAGTGGGTGATGATGGTTTGGTAGGGGCGACGTCTTCTTCTTCCAGGATACAACTGACAGGAGGTGTCTCCTGTGTAGGTGTTTCGGGAAAACCGAGACCACTGCGATCATTATGTTTATGGGTAGTCACGGGAATGAGTGTATGTCGGCCTTGTTCGTAAAGGCCAAAACCAAAGCCTTTCCACACAAATGAGTCAAGAAGGTGAGGGTAAAATGACGATTTGTCAAGTATTGAAAATCGGATTGGAAAGGAACCACACCAAGAGGAGGTTCAGGGGTAATGGAGGATGCATCAACACCCCCATACGTTAGGTTAGTGCGGAAATAGGGTGGTCCGTAAGAGATTATCTCCCCCACGCGACGGTCGTAGGTGGGATGTGCATGTAATTGTCCGTACTCCTGCGGGGTAGGGAAAGAACTAACGTTATATAGGCGGTACTCCCCCAGCGTAAGGCGCTGAAAAACATCTACTAAGGGGTCGGAGGTTGGAATGTTAGCTGCGGGAAGGGAAGTGGTTTTTGCGATGGTGGTTTCATCAATTGAAGGCGTAGGCGCGGTTGGGGTGGATGGTTGAGATACATTTGAGGAGGACGGTTGAGTTGAATGTATGGGTGTCTTGATTGGTATAAGCACATCGTTAGGGCGGTATAACATATTGCAGGTTTTAAAGGGGGGAGGGTCAGCTTTTACGGTGTAAGACTTCCCCTCGTACTCAAATTTTATGCATCTATGTAATGTTGAGGGAACGCATCCCATGGCTCGGATCCAAGTACGACCCAAAGAATATATTATATTGGAACTCTCCCTCAAGGACATAGAAGAGTTCGGGTAAAGTACGTGGTCCTACGCGAATGTTGAGGATCACGGTGCCTAAGGTAGAAGTAATAGCGTCATTGAATGACCGCAACATGATGGGGTTGGCACACATGCAACTAGAAGGGATGTTCATCTGTTGGAAGGCTTTTGAAGAGATGATGTTTAGGCTAGCGCCCCCGTCAATCATAACCCGACGTACTCGAATGTCCCCGGACGTAAGTGGAGATGAAAAGGGCAGTCGGGATCTTCTATACCAAAGTCGACAATTTCATCTTTGAGAAACTGATCGCAGCAGCTTGTTGTACGAGACGAAGTGGTTGGGGCAAGTGGGTTGTTTGGTGAGAGAAGCAACATGATTGGGTGTTAGAATGGAGGTAATGGGCGTGGTTTCATTAGGCAAAACCTCTATCCTTGAAGGATCTCAACGAGAGCTTGTCGATGAGATTCGTGAAGTCCGAATGAGATCATACAGTGTCATTTTTACGGGCGATTGGTGAAGCTGTTTAATCATATTTCGGTGGGCAATGCCATTAGAGACGGGATAGGCGGGTCCGCGAATGACCACTTTAGGTGGTGGTGCAATCGGGATGTTTGACGGAGAAAGAGATGCTTCGCAGGTGTGTTTTCTTTTGCTTTCCCATTGTTTTTTCGCCTCGAGTAGAACACTAATCATATTAATCTCGTAGACTCGAGATGAGGAAGATGGTGGGGATAACTCATGGTCTTCACGAGGTGGGGTTGTAATAATGATAGATCTTGGTGAGGCGGGGACAGATGGTATAGGAGAGGGAATGGAAACTAAAGGTCTCTCCCTTCGTAAGTTGTCTTTCTTAATCTTTCTATCCGGGAGAGGTGACTGGCGAAGGATGGTTTTTAGAGCTTTGCATCCCTCCACATCATGTCCTGGTGTGCGGTGATAAGCGCAGATTTTAGACTCATCGTAATCCATAGGTCGGGGCTTAGACGGGTCATAAGGTCTAAGTGGAGGTAGGGAAATGGTCGCATTCTCCACCAACATAGCAAGGATTTTGGCGTAAGATCCTTTGAGTGGGTCAAAATCGGAAGAGGATGAGGGTATTGATTGTGTGGGTTTTGGTAATGTTTGGGCGTGGTTAGTTCGTATGGGTGGCGGTTTAGCCGAGGGGTGTTGATACATGGTTTTTACTAAACGTGATTTCTTTGGCGCAGAAGCTATGTTGGATGATGAGGCCGCAGATGACGTGGTATCAGAAAACAACCACGGGAAATAGGAGTAACTGAAAACAAATCTTTTGATGATGGTATTTGTTTAGGGTTGATAGGTGGACAGGATACGCGGAGTGACGGTGTTGCTATACCCTGGAATTTTTGTATAGGTGTGGAAGGCGTAAGTTGTTCTGAAGAAAACGCAGGAGGTATGATATATTGATGTAAGGTAGAGGGATGGGGTCCCAATATGGAAGGTAGGTATGACGATGATGGTTTTGATTGTGATAGGGGTAGGGATTGAGTTTGTCTCCTAGGCGGCGGAGCGGATTTATTTTTGGATAGATCGAGTCGCTTAGGCGGGTGCGTTAGACTGGGCATTGGTGAGGTCCCAAGCGTATGGGAAGATCTGGCTAAGTTGATAGAAGTGGACGGGGCATTTGGTAGAGGTGACGGGGGTGAAGGCGAGAACAGGGGCATTTTAAGCTTCTGTAAGCACTTCGGGTATATGGTGGAGACATCGGGATCGAGTCATTTGCTTTTGAGTAGAAAAAGGGGTACTCAAACGTTCCCATAGGGCCTGTCTATCTTCTGTGGAATGACAGTCTCCAGGTGTGATTTGTAATTTTGGTACGGAAGAAAGGTGGGTTGTAATTCCAGTCCATCGCGGGTGTGACATAGGAGATAGATGAGGCACTGTATCAATAGATGTTAAGAGGTCAACCGGTCGTTGAAAAGATTTAGGCGATGAGGGACTAATAGGTAGGAGGGCGTGTTCGAGGGGATCACATCACGTTTAAAGAATGTGGTGATGTTAGTGTAAGATATTTCTCGTCAAGGATGTCAAAAGGAGTGGCGAGCCTTCCTCTTGTGTAGCAAGAGTGCTAGAAGGGACGTTTGGGAAATAGATAAATTAGATAGCATCCGCTCACGTCTTCAGAGGGATGTGGTGTAAGAAGACTCGTTGATGAGAAGAGAAGTCCAGGCAGTTAACTCTTCTATGGGTAAAGGAATGATTTCACTTTGGCTTGATGGTGGTGAAGGAGGTTCAAACTCCTGTGTTGGTGGAGAGGCTTGATTTAAAATTTTTTCAATAGAGGCTTTTGGCTGAGAATCGAAGACTGCATGGATCTCATGAACACTCTCCTCGGCTAAGATATCTTGGTTCACGTTACTGTTGGACGAGTGATTCGGGAATGGCTTGTTGAAAATTTTCAGATTTCGGTTAGCAGGGGCGTTAGGATTATCGAGGGTTATATCCCCTGCGTCAACCATTTCCTGCACTATGTTTTTCAACATCTTGCAGTTTTCATGACTATGTCCTTTTACGTGGTGAAAGTTACAAAAGTCATTTTCTTTGTACTCGAGAAGGTATTGCGCGGGTGGAGTCAAACCCAGAGTGAGGTTTAACAGGGGGCAAGGTGATAGCCCCAGCTTTGAGCAATTTCTCCAGGATGACGCCATAAGTTTCTCCCAAGGGAGTGTAATTGGTGGGCTCGGCTTTGTACTTATAAGTGGTTTTCGGCGGAGTATTGGATGGTGTTTGAGATTTGACCATTACTGCGTGGATAGCTCCTTTTGATTTAGAAGAAGTAGACGCGTGAGGAGTGGTGGTGTTTGGCTTGTTGGTAGAATCAGGAGTTCGGAAATTGGGGTTTTTGTTACGCAACCGCAATTTCTCTTCTTCTAAGGCTCGAATTTCTAGCTTCCGAGCCATGGTAAAGGCCTCGTCGAATGTGCGGAAAGTTTGAATTTGGAGGGTAGGGGAGATATGCTTAGCGCAGGCCCGCGTAAATAGTTCGATGAGTTCGGTTTGAGGCAAGGCATACGTAAGTTGGTTGATAAGGCCCCGCCATCGTCCAACAAAATCTGCGATAGATTCGTCTTCAAATTGTCGGATGGCATAGAGGTCAGTGATAGATATTTTCTTGGCAATGTTAATGGAGAAATGATCCAAGAAAGATTGGGCTAGTTGGTTAAAAGAGAAGATTGAGTCCGGGTTAAAAAGCTTTGTACCACTCAAGGAGTCCGATAAGGACATGGGAAAGGTGCGGAGTAACAAGGCATCATCATGGGCAATCAAATAACAAGCATGTCTAAATGATCGCAAGTGTTGTTGAGGATCCTCTTTACTGTTAAAACGAGTAAACTTTGGCAACTCCCATTGAGGAGGATATGAATGAAGGGGGACAGAAGGGTGAATGGGCTCCCGACAAACTTGCTCGTATGTCAAGGTGCTACGACTTCTCAAACGGAAGCCTCGGTGTTTTGCATTTTGTCCATCATTTGTTTGATGAAATCTGTGGTTGGATGAGGTGATGGTGCCACAGAATAGGGATGTCCCATATAAGGTGTTGAGGTTACTGGATACGTGTATGGGAATGAAAAGGTAGGCGGAGCTTGAGAAAGAAAGCTCGTGTGAATAGGTGGCAGAGAGTAAGTCATGAATGGAGTGGTCTGAAAGAGAGATGAGATAGGGGCAGTTGGTGGTAACGATACGTGAGGTTCAAGGTTAACCAAAGGAAAGCTAATCGGGGTCGTATGAACCTCTGAAGCTGTCGGATTGGGAGACGGGGCTAGTGATGCAGGAAGTAAGGTATTGTTATCAGGAGGAGTGGGAGCTAAATGAGCAGCTATACTAATAGGCATGCCAATAAGGAGCTGACCATCAGGCGTACGGTCAGGGGTATGAGACAAATAGTATTGTACAGCGCTGGGATTAGCATCCAGAAATTTGGCAAAGTCCTTGTCTCCTACAGGAATTTGGGGGATCTCACTGGTGTCCGTAGGGTTCCCTATAGAATGTGAAGGGGGTGATTCAGGCAAAGACACAGAAAGCGAGGCATGTGAAACCATGGCGGCGGCTTGCTTCAAGTGATGACAACTATAGACCGAACACACAGGAAAGTTTCAATCTATCAAGAACAAAAACAACCTCTGAATGGTGAATTTGGCAAGCTGCTGGTTTGTCAGGGGCTGATGAAGACAGTAACCGATATCGGTTTAGTAACCGGTGTCGGTCACAGATCAAACGACGTCGGTCCCTTAACCGATGCCGGTGTCAAAAGTCTAGGATAAGAAGATATAAAAGGCTGCTGATTTGATTTTAGCAACGTTGAGTATGTTTATCAACTTATTGATCACAGAAGACAAAGTATGACAGAGAAAACAGGATTTGAAAACAAGCAAGAGGCACACACAAATCTAGAGACTAACCCTAGGGTTAATTTTAGTTATCGTGGGCTTATGCCTTTAGACGTAAGATGATGTCAGAATCCTAAACAACAAGACCTAGGGGAAATGTCAAGTTTGTTTTGGCTTATAAGGTTACCTCAATCGGGCGGAGGAATACCGCGGAAAAGGGGGGATGTTTGAGCTGTTGTGTTAATTGTGAAGTGATTCGGTATGTGTTGTGCAGTGAAACTAAGGTTAATTTCCTGTCAATACCGTGGATATCACCCCCACGTGTACGACCTGTTACTTAATCTATGTTCACTAGAATTGGAGAACAACAAGCAGGAATGCAATGCACGTGTTTTAAACCCAAATCGAAAATTATATTCGATGAAGCAAGAGAGATGACTTTCACTAATGCGAAACCAGGAAAGCAAGACAAATTCTTTACTAAATATATAACAAAAACAGCAACAGCAAATATGCTTCCTAAAATGAAAATAAGCAAGAGAAAGAAACCCAAAATGGGTCCCCCATAAGTCGTGTGCAAAATGTTTCGCTCGGAATGTTTGGCTTACGGGAATAGAGTTGCTTCTATCCTTTCATTCCTTTTAAAGCAGATGATGAGGTTAGGGTTAGGAGGAATACCTGTTGAATGTGGAGATGGTGTGCGCGTACCGTAGGGAAAGATCAGGCTGACTGCAGAGAACTCCTTTTTGTCTTGGAAGGACTACCTGCAAATAAGAACACAAGACCACAAGATTTTGATTAAACAATAAATGAGGAAAGCGCCTTGGGCCTGTGAAATATAAAACTTCCTTTCGAAGGTGGTCAGTTCCCCTGCTAATATGAATTAACACAAAAGACTGCAAAATATCAATTAAATTATTTTGTTAAACTGGGTAGGGGGAAAGGCTGGTTTTCTGGTTTTTGATCAGAGGAACCGATGCCGGTTACTGATAACCGATGCCGGTCACTGATAACCGATGGCGGTTACTGATAACCGATAGCGGTGGGTTCTACGGTCTTCTTGGCAGCTATGGTGTTTGTAATGGCTGGTTTTTGGATGGTATTAGGAAATGGGATGGTTAGAAGCAAAAGAATGACAGTTTAAGCAATGGCACGTTGGGTAGTGGATTCAGAAACGGATTTAAGAGGACTGAGATTCAAAAAACATAAGAAATGTTATGACAAAAGGACATGCAAGATCTGACTTACTGGTTTTGACCGAGATGCAAGTTGATCTCCTTGGTTGCAAACACTTTCGGTTTCTTTACTCGTCTCTCGCTCTCGTCAAGTGAAGATCCGGACTCTGTTCCTCGCCGCAATGCTCTGTTGATCCAGAAATCCTCCGACCGATCTCTAAAAATGAAATTCCGATCCGTTGTTTTGGTTTGGGAGCCCATTTACGAGGGAACCGATGGCGGTTCGTAACCGCAAGCGGCGGTCGAGTAGGAACCGGCATCGGTAAGGAAAAAGTAGGCTATTTTTAGTAAAATAGCCCACCTTCCCTACTTTTCTCCCGAGAGATCAGTTGCGGGCTTGGTCAAGTGGCTAGAAGGTCGGCTTTTGGTGCGAGTAAGGAGGCATTAGTTATGGATGTGAGTCTAGACCAAGTCATGGGTCTTAATTAGGTTAGTTTAGGGTTAGGGCTAGGTCATGATGAGGTGGCAAAGTGAGGTGGCGGGTAAGGTGATGTGGATTTATCAATTATAAGGTAATTAATAAATAATTGTGTAAGGTTTAGGTAATGAGGTTAGGTTGCGAAATGGGATGCGGGTCACAAGGGGTCGTAAGACACGAATTTGGTGTCTACGAAGTTGCCCACGGGAAGCAACTTCAACTTCGTTCTTTCTTCCCGTCTTCGAGTAGGAGAGGCGAGTCCTCTCTGAAGCAATTATGATCCTATTCTCCTGGAATGTTAGGGGTCTAAACGCCCCTAACAAACAAAGTGTCTGTTAAGATGCTATGCCTTGGATGAGGATGTGGATATTTGTTTGATTCAGGAAACAAAAATGTCGGCAGATGGTTGTAAATGCAGTTGGTTCAGAAAATGGAAAGGATGGGAAGGCTGCTTCTCGAACTCCGTTGGGGCCTCGGGCGGTTTGGGCATTCTATGGAAAAATAGCAGTTGCATGATTGAACCCCTTGTAATCGACCCTAATTTCATTTGGTGTAAAGTCTCGATTAAACACTCTGAGGATTTCTTTTTCCTTTGCAATATTTATGGTCCCTCTTCTCCTATCAGAAAAGAGCTCTCTGGAGTAGCCTCAGTCAGCTTTTGTCTACCGACTCTGCCGCAAAAATCATCGTCGCTGGTGACTTCAATGCCACCCTTTCTGATCGCGATAAGCGTGGAGGTCTTCTTTGGCAACCTCGCTCGCAGGTAGATTTTTCTTCTTTCGTTTCCTCTGCTCACTTGATTGATTTAGAGCCTTGCAAGGGCTGGTTTACTTGGAACAATAGGAGATCCGGGTTTAGCTCCCTTGCAGTGCATCTTGATCACTTCCTGGTTTCGAGCATTGGCTGCACCAAAATTTCCTTCTTAAAAGCTCGGTTCTCCCTCTTTCCGGTTCTGACCACTTTCCAATTTCCGTGGTTCTCGATTTCGACCTCCCTCCGCGTCGCGCCCCTTTCAAATTTGAGAACATGTGGCTTCAGGACCCCTCACTAAAGTCGTTGGTCAAGGGCTGGTGGGACTCTTTTGCTGTCAAAGGGACCAAGATGTTTCAACTCTCTAAAAAGTTGTCTTTGCTAAAAGTTAACTTACAATGCTGGAATCATTCGAAGTTTAAAAACATTTTTCAAGAAAAGATCAGAGTAGAGAAGGATCTTCGCTCCCTCAATGAGACCATTCTGGTGCATGGGATGTCACAGGAGGATTACCTGAAAGAAAAATCTCTACTCAAGGATTTGGGGGATCTCCTTCTAAAAGAGGAAACTTTTTGGCGTCAAAAATCCAGGGAAGCCTGGTTGTTGGATGGAGATAAGAACACCAAATTTTTCTTCGCTTCGGTCAAAGCCAGAAGAAACTTCAACTATATATCTACCCTCAAACTCGAAGACTCCACCATCGCCACTTCACAAGCTCAGATCAAAATTGAAGTGGTGGATTTCTTTTGCAAGCTCCTGAATGATACGGCTTCCCCATTGGTGCTCAGTCACAATTCCTTTCTCAGATCCCCTTTTCTATAACGGAAGTTGATAATGCTATGCTTCTCTCACCCTTCTCTCTGGAGGAGGTTCGGAAAATTGTGTTTTCTATGAAAAGGGATAAAGCCCCGGCCCGAGATGGCTTCCCTGCCTCTTTCTTCCAGGATTTTTGGGATATTGTTGGTCCCTCTGTTTGGCACGCGGTCGAGGAATCCAGGGTTTCGGGGAAGATTCTTGGGAACCTTAATCATACTTTCATATGCTTGTTCCCTAAAAATCCCCGGCAGAGAAGCTGGATGACTTCAGGCCAATTTCTTTGTGTAATACCACGTATAAAATTATCTCTAAAGCAATTGCCAATAGGCTCTGCCCCTTGATGCATAAATTGGTTGCACGGGAACAAAGTGGGTTCATTCCGGGTAGGTCTATTACCGAGGGTATTATTATCTCTCATGAACTAATTCACTCTCTCCAAAATTCTTCTAGAGCCGGAATGTTGTTAAAACTGGACTTCAGCAAGGCCTACGATCGCGTCAATTGGAGGTTCCTCCTCAAATCTTTGCAAGCTATGGGTTTTGGCGCTCACTTCTGTAAATGGATCTTTAACTGTATTGCCTCCCCTCGCTTTTCGGTTCTTGTAAATGGTTCCGTGGAAGGCTTCTTTCAGAGTAGCAGAGGCATTCGTCAGGGAGACCCGCTCTCTTCCTTCCTCTTCACCCTTGTTGCGGAAGCTCTCAGTCGCAGCATTAAGGCAGCTATACAAGAAGGTTCTCTGAAAGGTCTCCACATCACCTCCAATCTCCCACCTCTTTCACATCAGCAATTTGCAGATGACACCTTTCTCTTCGGTCAAGGGACTGTCCCTGAAGCCAGGTGCCTCTCCTCTATCTTGGATTCTTACTCTTTAGCTGCGGGCCAAGTTTTAAACTTCCATAAATCTGTTATTTTCTTCTTTAACGTGGCCCCCGAGTTTCAGGGCAGAATTAAAGAGATTCTAGGCTTCTCTTTGGGCAAACTTCCCCACACTTATTTGGGAATCCCACTTTTTCATGGAAAGGGCAAGGCTCTCATTTGGAACGGGCTTTTGAATTCCATTTCTTCCAAACTTCTTTCTTGGAAAGGCAAATGGTTGTCTCTTCACGGCCGTGTGCTTCTCATCAACTCGGTGCTCCTCTCTATTCCAATTTACATGCTTTCCATTTTACAGATTCCTAAATCTGTACTGCTTAAAATTGAAAAAGTGGCTCGCACCTTTCTATGGCAAGGACTCAGCACTGAACGCAAATTCCATCTTGCTAATTGGGATCTGGTCAAGCTTCCTAAGAAGTTGGGCGGTATGGGTATCTTGGATCTCGCCATTCAAAATATGGCCCTCGGTGCTAAACTGGTGTGGAACTTCATCTCTGAAGGCAGCAGACTAGCCTTCCAGGTCCTCTCTCATAAATATCTGGATGGGCACCGGCATGAGCTAATTCTTTCCAGCTCCGAGTTGCCGAAGGGCTCTCATATATGGAATTTCCTGTGTAATTCCAAAAATCTCATCGCTGAGAAGGTCTCTTGGAAGATAAATAATGGTCGGCTAGTGTCATTTTGGGATGAAAGCTGGAATGGTTTCCCTCCCCTCAATCTGCTACCTTCTCTCAATGGTGTTATGAACTCCTCCAAACTGCATTGGGGTTCTCTTGTCTCAAACTACGGTTACCAACACCCTAACGGCTCGCCTTCTTGGTGTTGGAAAGACATAATGTCTATTGGCGCCTCTGCTCAAGAAGCTGCCTCCCTTTTGAATTCTATTGAAGATAGACATGCCGCGTTCCTCGACAGTGATGATTGCTTATTATGGGTTGGCGATAGAACTGGTTCATATTCAGTTAAATCAGGCTATAACATTCTCGTTTCTCAATCAGGCAAGGGTTCTCTCGAGTTCTTTTGGTTGCTGGCATCCTCACATCACCCCGAAAGTAGCTTTCTTCGGATGGTTAGTCTTAAACAGAAAGGTTCTCACCCATGCTAAAAGGCGTGCGTGGGGCTTCCCTGGCCCCTCTAAATGTCTTCTATGCGGTGCGGCGGAGGAAGACCTGGATCATCTCTTCCTATTCTGTCCCTTCACCTCCAATTGCTGGGAATGGCTCCTCAATAAGTTTAATCTCTCCTGGGTCCCCTGTAATAGAGATTGATGATAATCTTTCTTCCTGGCCGTCTTTTTCCCCAATAGCTTGTTCAGCTCTATCTGGCATGTCAGTCCTTATTTTTTGCTCTGGCATATCGGTGGGAACGTAACCTTCGTCTTTTCAGGGAGCAAGTGGTTGAGCTTCCTACCTTCCTTTCTAAGCTCGAGGTGGCCATTTCAGAATGTGTCAGTGCAAAGTGTCCTTCCTTTCCCTCCCTTTCCTCCAAGGATTTCTCTATTCTTCACCAGTGGCCACTTATAAAAATCCCCAAACCTGGGTCAATTGTTCGCAAAGGGCTCTCTCAAATTGAAAAGATGTTACTGAGGAAGAATACCGGTGGCGTCCTCCTCCAAAGGGGCACTGGAAATTAAACTTCGACGGAGCTTCCAGAGGTAATCCGGGTTTATCTGGGGCTGGCTGCATTCTCAGAGACGATCAAGGTCTCCTCATCAAAGCTGGTTCCTTCCCTCTAAAAGAAGGCACTTGTAATATCGCTGAAGCTCAGGCTCTTCTTGAAGGGGTAAAGATGGCCGCTCTTCTTGGTTGTTCAGAATTATGTATTGAAGGGGATTCTCAAATCCTTATTTTCACTGTTTCCAGTGGTGCCTCTCAGTCGTGGAAGTTGAACCTCCTCATTCCTCCTATTCTTTATTGGCTCGGTAAATTCCACTCCTGGAACATTTCTCACAATTTTCGGGAAGCTAACCGGGCTGCGGACTTCCTGGCCAACTATGCAATTGACAATCCCTCTGCTATCATATCCTCCAATGATGTACATGTGTGGCCTGGCCTTTCCCATTTTCTCTCCCAAGATCGAAGGAATACCTGCGGGTAACTTGTCAACACCTCCACTGCGCCTGGCAGCTCCCTCGTGCGTGTTGTCTTCTCTCCCCTCTTTCGGCGGCGTTCTTCCCTTCTCCTGCCGCACTCCCACTCGAGGCTCTGGCCTTTCTGTCACTTCCGTGTGCCCTTGTCAGCTCCTCTCACGGGCTGCTTCTTCTTCACCTTCATATGTTCCTGTCCCTCTTTGCCGCTCTCCAGGTCTGTTTCTTCGGCTTCTGTTCGGCTTCTTCTCGGCGCCATGTCATTCGTCGGCTTCCCCTTTGTGGCCCTTCGGGGGCAGTTTCGTGAACTGGCAGACGTTTCCGCCATTGACAGGCGCCGTTTAGCAATGGTCTTCAAATATTCTTCGTCTGCTGAGGCCGAAGCCATTGAAGCCATCCTCGGTGATTCCTTCCGCTTCAATGCTCGTCGCCCGGACTGATTCCGACATCACTTCCGCCTTCATCTCTTTCTGCCTGTTGCTTCACTCCAACACGGCGGACGTGGAACGGGTCGCCTCGGACCAAATATACGCTGTCCACTGCGTCGGCCTTCATGAACAACTTGCTGATTTCACACTTCCGGACCCATTGCTGTGGGTGGAGGAAGTCGACGAGCTGGCCATCGGCTCTGGTCGGGATATACGTTGGCTCAGCGGGCAGTACAGAGATTTAGTCACTTCGCGCAGAACTTCCATCCATCATTGGACCAGCGCTTTCTTCCGGTGGTCGATATCGAAGCGGCCCTCTTTCCTCTTCACTCCGTCGTGGATCAGTTGAACGCTCTCAAGGATCGTGCTCTTCCTGCCTTCAATTTCTTGTTGCATGCGGCCTCTTCGCGGCTGGTCATTCTTCGGGCTAACTGGTGTAGCCCTCTTCCCTTCGTAGCGCGTTCGTCATCTTTGTCTCTGCGTTCTCTTCCTCCCTTCATTTTCAGTTTTCCTCTACCTCCTTCTCTCCTTCCGACTTCCTTCTTCTCCTTTCTTCTTCTTGATTGTAGGGTTGGGGTCCCTCTCCCCACCGGTTCATAGCTCCGGTAAAAAGCGTTTACCAATAAAAATAAAAAAAAAAAAAATATTTACATGCACTCAATTATAAAGAGCCAAATTTGGGAGGGTGTTGGGATCACTTGTGGACGCAGTTTCGGTTGAGCCTGACATCCTAAAATTTTAGGTGTTGCATTCTTATATCTATGAGTGTATACATTTCTATCTCACTTGTTTGTTGAGATATTTTGGATCTATATTTTCGACACTTTTTTGGCATGTTGACAATCTCTCTTGTGGGGGAGCTATTCTGGTGAAGCCCAGTGTTAGTTTTTCAGTGTTCAAGTAGTTGATTTTGGCAACTCATACAGATCTGTGGTATCACTCTACTCATTCAATAGTATGGGAGGGTGTGGTGTTGATACTTCTTGAGTTTCGTGTCCTTACCTTGTTACCTTGGCTTTTCTTGGATCGTGGCACTCTTATTTATTTGGATTTCGTGTCCTTGCCTTGTTGCCTTGGTTGTTTTTGGATCGTGGCACACCTATTTGTAGTAGTTGATCAAATTATGTTTGGTGTTTTTTTCACTTTCGACATCTCTCCATTGAAAGTCTCCTTGCATGGAGCTATTCTGGTGAAGCCCAGTGTCAGTTGTTTTTGAGTTATATGATCGAGCAGTGGATTTAGACCATAGTGTGCACCACACTTCTTCATCATTGTATGAGTTTTTGGAGTCAAGATTCTGAGGATATCTTGCAGCAGGATTTTCTCTCTACTTTGTTATTATTGGTTTTGGGTACCTTACGGTGTCCATTTTTCCCAGTTGTTGTACGTGGGTACCTCATCAAGCCTTGTTGCCGAGACCCACCTTATTTTCCACCCACCTAAGCTATGCTTACAGGAGGGTGTTAGTGTAGGTTATTATTTATCCTTTTATTTATTAGGATAATTCTTACACTTGTGTTAGCCCTACACTTGTTGGGTTAGCTTGCTTAGGTGTACTAGTTGTGTGGAGTTAGCTTACTAGTTGTGTTGAGTTAGCTTCTCAGTTATGTGAAGTTAGCTTACTAGTCTTTTGGAGTTAACTTAACTACCAATATCAGTTAGTGGGATTTCTTCACCACTGATTTAGGTAGTAGTTGCACTTCCCTCCTCCTATATGTACATCTTTCTTATTGAATAATTCAAGTCATTCTATTGTAATGTATTGAGCATTATGGATTATGATGGATTTCCATATATGGTATTTTAGCTCTTCTATTTTTGTAAATCTAATGTGGTGTGCTATTATCATCTGAGATCGCGGCTTGGAACAATCTTCTTATCATTCCTTTTAGGATGTATGGCACTATATAGATGCAAGTGGTGCAATGGATACAACTCTAAATGGAATGATAGTAGTGATAGGATGTAATGACCTAGGACCCTTATTATGGTCTTATAAGCTTTATATTTATAGGGATCTCAAGTTTAATTTCATAATTAATCTTGACAAGGCCAACTGAGAAGAAGATAAGGATGACCAACAACTAAAAGTGACCCAAAAAGGAGTGAAAGAGGTTATGCACAAATCGAGGCACCACAGGTGGGTGTCCCAAGGTGCCCCAATACAAGCATGGGGCACCTTGATTTAGGGCTAGAAACTTGGGGAAGTTAGAAAATGGGGTGATAAGTATTGGAAATGACGTGGGAAAGATGAAATAAAATATAAGAAGAAGATGGCCAAAAGGTGGGATTAATTAGTACTTTGTACACTTGAGAACCTTCTAAATAGTAGTATAAGACCAAGCTAAATATTTGTCTAATGTGCAATATTTATGTCTACATTTTCCCCCACTTTATGTTGGTGAGTGAACAACTCGGTAACATAAAGTAGATAGAAAATTATACCTGATGTTCATGCAAAGTGTAGAAGAAAATGTGCGATGGACTAGAAGCGTGGAATGACAAAAAGAAAAATGTGGAGGAGCGTGGATTCTAAAGATGAAAAAAATGTGAATAAAGGTGATGAGAGTGAACCTAAGGCTGAACGCATGTGTAGGTTATTGCACGTGTGTGGTGTACATGCATGGTTAGTTTGGCAAGTATCATCACGGTGTGTTTTCATTTTCATTGTCATTTTTTGTTGTTGTTGCCCCCACTTTGACTACTTGTTTCTCATATGGCGGACCTACAAGGAGAAAAATTTCAAGTAGTAAAATATAGATGTATGTAAAAATGATGTGTAAAATATGAAAATGTAAACTATGCTAGAATAGAAAATGTAAATGAAAAAAGGGAACATGTGCACTGATCCATGTTGAGAAAAAGGGTATAGAAAGATATCTTATAGCATTGTGAGTTTTTAGGTGATCTCACACCACCATGGTGAAGAAGTGTAGGGAGGAAATACTCTGTGTCCTCCAACTCTAATCGTTCTGTTGAAATTTATTGAAGAGATCTTTGTTTTGCATTGGTTTTTTGGGTGATCTTACGCAACTAGATGAAGAAGTGTAGAGAGGCCACCCATTATAACCACCGAGCCTATAATGCTCCACATAATTATCGAGAGGAATCCATGTCCCTGTTATGGCCTTTGTGTATGGATTTTGTAGACTGGTTTGAACTCATTCGCTATGTGTGAATAGCTGTAGATATGTTGTGTTAGTAGAAACCCTCAATGATGCCTCCCTCTTTGGGGGTTCATGCGACAACTCTAGAAGGAGAATGTGGCCCCAAAAGAAGACCAACCACACTCTGACCTTATAACCAACTCATCCCTATAGGGGAAAGGGGAAGTTCTTGGTAGAAACCAATGCACGCACAAAAGAGGATGGCTAGCCAATACAAGTTTTATTCCGAACATATGCATGTGAATAAGTGAAAAAGATGTAGATGATGTAGAAAAACTACCAAACATAGTAGTGTAAACACACAAGAAAACAAGTAGATTGCACAAAGTGGGTTTCGGACATGGGACATCAATCACAATTCCACAAGACACGCAAGGGCATCATGGTCGTAAACAACAATCAAGTGTGTACACAAGAAAAGGGAAAGGCCCACAAACAAAAGTGAATAACACAGATGCACAAGTAAAAAAACATGTAGTCCTGTAAAACAAGTGTTGCACATGGAAGATCCGTTAACATGTTAGAGTGAAAACCAATATGTCAAAAGCATGTAGAAGCAAGTAGTAAAAGATCCTAAGTACAAAACGAAACAATAACACATATATGAAATGAATTTGGATGCCCCGACCAAGTATAGTAAGGGTAGAAGGTGAACATCCATGATGTGTGTAAATGTCCTATATCTGTGATCACACTAAACAAAGGCATGAACGTGCATGTGTGTATGATAATGACATATAGGAAATCAATCTAACATGTGTAATAAAGTGAACATGCAAAACATTAGTAAGCAAGAGTAAATGCTACTAAGACAATGCAATATGTTGTGGATGGATGGAATGGAATGCAAAATGGAATGATAGGAGAAACGTGCCCCGAGTGTATGGAAGTGTATGCAGTGAGGTTCATTTTTTTGCACACTCAGTAGTAAAAATGAACCATAAACGAGAGTGTGTCATCGGGAAATAGTCAAGCAAAGTATAGGTTGTGTCAACGCGTTGTGATGAGTATATATGTGTAGTGGTGATGAAATGTTATATGGGGAGAAGATGTGCGTGAACCCTATAGCTGAAGCATTTATCACGACTTTGGTGATAAGAGGAGTGATGATTTACCCTAAGTGTATATTACTATAGGAGTGTGTGGGAATGAGATATATGGAAAGATGCGCGTGGACCCTATATCCTAAGCGTATACCACAACTTGTTGAATGGAGGAGTGATGATTTAGCGCTAAGCATATATCACTATATGATGAATAGATGGGAATGAGTTGTAGAGAAAGGTGCATGTGGACCTTATAGCCTAAATGTATACCATGACTTGGTTGAATAGAGGAGTGATGATTTATCCCAAAGCGCGTCTCACTACATGATGATATAAGAAGGTGATGATGTGGCTTATAACATATGTCACTACGAAATGGGTGATGAGGGCGTATGAAGAGTACATGAGTAGGCGGTAGATAACGAAAGGTGGTGATTATAGCACTAAGCGTAGACCACTATGTGATGAATAAGAATGAGGTGGTGATTTAGCCTAAAGTGTATACCACTAAGTGATGAGTAGGATAAATGATGATGTAATAGAATGACATAGAATATGATAATAGAATATGTGATGATAAAATGTAGGAGTGGTGATTTAACCTAAGGTGTATACCACTATGGTATGTGATGATGCATGTGGGTGATGATATAGCCTAGAGTGTCGGTCACTAGTCCGAGGAATGTGGTATGATGATATGTCGCATGTAGGTAAGGTCCATTTGATTGTCATAGGGTGGTGAGTGCAACGCGCGTAGAACAATGTAGTGTAGGTGACCAAATGGTGAATAAAGTGGGCATTAGATGCACGGTAGAATAGAGAAAGTGTGATGATAGGTGTAGATAGAAATAGAATATGTAGTAATAAAATGTAGAGCTAGGCCCATATATAAAGGCAACCTAGTGTAAGATGTCGAATGTACAATGTATATAGGATATGTAATGTAGATGGAAATGGAATATGTAGTGATGAGAAGACTAGACCCGAAGGTAATGGAATCTAGTGTAGCATACAAAATGTAGATGATGGGTAGATGTGCGATGCGACTCATGTGGTGTAGGAAATGTATGTAGTGTATAATGGGCAATATGCAAGGTGGGGTGATACGCGTAAATAGAAATAGAATGTGTAGTGATTGAATGTAAAGCTTGACCCATATATAATGTGATCTAAGCATAAATGTAAAATGAGAGGAGGGAATGTAAAACGAGGCTCACATGCAATGATGACAAGTGTAGTGTATGCCATAACGTAGTATGAAATAATGTAAATGTATAGGTCTGTAGTGCAGTGTGTGGGGTTCAATGTAATGGTAATCCCTCAACAATCCAAAGTGTGAACCAAAGCACTAGGGTGTGTTATTAGGTAACGAGTGTGTGATTAGAAGAGATATGATAGGTGGAAAGGTGATTTTGATAAGTGAGAGAGAGGAAATGTGAGACATAAAGGGGTACTAGGATGCAAAGCGAGGGGGAAGAGTATGTCATGTGATATGCCCCCAGCAGTAGTGTGAGAAGAGGCTATGTGAACTTGTCAAGGAGATCATCATCCTTTGGGTCAAAGTCAAATGGATCGAAATTGGCAACTTGGCATGCTATAGTATGAGGTTGATCACACAATGAGCCAGTAAGAGACAAAATGGTACATGCCCATAGCTTATTCTTCGTGAGTAAATGGAGGATGCGACAAGCGTGCGTGTGCATACCATCGAGTGAGGTTGGGTGAATGGCCAAGAAAGGAACTATTGCAAATGAAAATGTGGCCAAAGGGCATGGGGAATGAGATGTCAGTGTGACTAGGGTCTAATGTACCTCCGATGTAAGTAAGCCAGGAGTCCCCTAATGTGAGTGGTGAAGAAAAAGGGGTATGTGATAGATAAACGAGGAGATCAAAGACACATAAACCATAAAGTGACAGTGATAGTGACAAAACTGTAGTAGAGATAAAAGTAAAGCCAAGGCAAGCTAGACCAGCAAAAAGAGAGAAGATGGTTTCATTGCATGTGGGATTAAATGGAACTTGGTCCTAGAAGAGTCGCAGAGATAAAAAGAGTACACGTGAAGGGTGGATACATCGGCGATAATGGTGGAGACTAGATGATAGTGTTCATGGAGGGAGGGGGTGGTAGATATGGAATGATGGTGGTGGGAATGTGTGATGGAGAGGGGATTGCATCTAGTAAACAAATAGCTCCCTCAAGTGGCGGTAAATGTGGCCGATTGTCCAAAGTTTGAGGTTCATTGGTGGTGTCAATGCGAGGAATAAGGATAATAGTATGAGGGTTGTGGACACAACATTGGAATGGATCACGATTGTGGAAGAGGGTATACTCGACACACTCATGCAATAATTTGATGCAACAGTGGATGGTAGAGGGAACAACTTGCATGGCATGGAGTCATGGTCTACCTAGCAAACAATTGTATGAGACAAGGAGATCAATGACAAATAAAATAGTTGGGAGAGTTTTAGGGATGACAATTAAAGGAAAAGTAATGTGTCCTATACATGGGTGAATAGAACCATCATAAGCATAGAGTGAAATGGAAGAAGGGATAATGTCACAAGAAGACAAACCTAAGGCTTGGAGAAAGGACATAGGGCATAGATTAAGCTCAAAGCCATTATTGATAAGAGTACACTTGAAAGCAACATTGTAGATGCAAGACATGATGTAAAGTGGTGGGTCATTGTCAAAAGGGTGAATTTCAGTGGGGGATTGCCCCAAAATGCTATATGTTGAGAAAAGGCCTCAACAAATGTGTCATACATGGAATTCAGATGCATGTCGGCAAAAACATTGGTAGTAGCAAAGAGGGTTTGGACTCGATGAAGAAAATCAGGGTGGGTAAATAGGTATTTAGTGATAGAGATATTCACGATGGTGGAATTAAAAAGTCCTAGAAGGTGGCAAAAGAGACGTCGGGTTCACCAAAATGATTAACAAAAATGTAGAATTACCTAAAGAACCCAAGGTATTAATATTAATCTAAATAGGACTAAAACGTTGTAAAGTAAGATAAAACAATATGTAATAAATACAAATAGACTATTTTAAGTGAATTGAAAACCCTAATGTCTAAGAGGGAAAAGGGAAATGACTTAGTTGATTATGGTAAAGCTGCCGCAAGTTTTCATAGATCGAAAGCGGAATCTAGCCATACAAACAACCACTCGGGGCCATACGAAGGATAGATCCAGTGATCGCCCGACGTGACGAGTGCTTGGGAGTGTACTAAGGCACCTTGGGGTACCCTGGTTTGAATTATGGGTCTTTGGAAACTATGAAAAATCTCGGGATCTATGTTTGACAATGTCATGAGGAGATCTAAAACCCTTCCGTCTATCGCACTAGATTCACTAGATGACGCTCTACACAAGAAGAAGAAAAATGGGTCGGAATGACCTTAACCACCAAACCGATGGACTTATTCTTTGAGCGTTGCACTACATTATGGACCCTGATGTAGTTATGGTGAGTGTGTGTGAATCGTGCCCTAGGTGCTCTCGTGTCAGTCGCACTTTGTGAAGTAGTGAGCTATAGTAGCTATAAAAGATGTAGATAGTAGAATAGAATGAATAGAATCCCTCCTCCTCTAAGAATGTGTCCGATGCTAGACTTCTTAGCTTCGATGTATGGCACTATATGGATGTTACCCTAGATGGAGTGATATCGGTGATAGGATGTAATGACCCAAAGTACCCTTATTATGGTCTTATAAGCTTTATATTTATAAGGCTCTCAAGTTTGATTTCGTAATTAATCTTGACAAGGCCGACTAAGAAGAAGATAAGGATGACTAACAGCAAGAAGTGACCCAAAAAGGAATGAAAGAGGTTGTGCATAGACAAAGATGCCCTGGGTGGGACTAGGGCGTCTTTGGCGCGTCCCCATGACACAGGGCACCTTGATTTAGGGCTAAAAACTCAAGGAAGTTAGAAAATGGGGTGATAAGTATTGGAAATGATGTGGGAAGATGAAATAAAATAGAAGAAGAAGATGGCCAAAAGGTGGGATTAATTAGTACTTTGTACACTTAAGAACCTTCTAAATAGTGGTATAAGACTGGGCTAAATATTTTTTGATGTGAAATATTTGTGTCTACACATGCCTACGTTGGAGGCATATCATACCGAACATTTCTCAAGCCATATTTTTGCACTCTTATCCATTAACGATATAAGAACTACTTACATAATTCCTTACAATGACATATACCTTGTGACATGTGGTTTACAACATATGTGTTATGTTGTTTTACTTAGCAATGTCATTGTTTGAATATATCCATTAAGCACTACTTACTCCAAACACATTTATGTACAAGTGATGAGTTAGTTTTGTTACGTGATGTATTTTTGTTTTGTGTGAATATCTCATGATTTTGCTCATATTTGCTTATGGAAAACAAAATCAATTGCAAAGTTCAAGACATGTTAGTTATTGACTTTGTTAGTACAAGACATTCAAACATGGTCATTATGATGTTGTTAGCACCTTGTACCTTTCACACACGCACGCACACACGCACGCACACACACACGCACAAACACATGCACACACACGCACACACAACTTAATGCACTTGATTTTAACAATTATACATGAGTTACCGATTATACGCACCCAAAATTGCATGTGCTACATTGTTGAAAAATGGTTACAAAAGTCCCCAATGATGATTCATGTCCTTTTAGAAGGTGTTTGAGTTCCTAAACCCATTCGCAGTGTATATTTGTAGCCTAGACATCCTTACTTAGCTTTTCCACGCTTTCTTCTAGCTTCCTGCTCATTTCTATGCATGTTTTGGCCTTTAGTATCGGACTACCACCCCGCTCGGGTGATAGTTCTAAAATTGCCACCAAGGGTGGCGAAAGTCCGTGATCGGCGCCGTCGCCGCAGGTGGCGGTCATGCACACTTTTTCCAGAACTCTTCATGCGTGGTTTTAACACGTGTGATTTCACTTAACTTGACTTCCAAGGCGTGTTTGTGAACCAAATTGCCTAAAAATAGTCTTGATTGCATGGTATTCCTTCCCTCTTCTATTTTTAAATAGATTTAATTAGTTGAACTGCCTCTTCACCCAATGATTTGGCACTCCAAGGATGCCTTGTGCATGAAGGCACATCCTAGCCAATTCCTATATATTCAATGCTTGTATTCAAGAAAATGGCCTAAGAATTTTGTGTATCTTGCATAGTATTGTTGCCACAATCCTGTTGGAAATTGCATAGCCAAGCTTTGTTCACTTGTGTTATCCCTCTTCCACTTGCATTGCAACCAGACTGCCTTCAAGCTACCATTGCTCAAGCGCCTTCTCTGTTGTTGCCTTTGCATTCCCAATTCCTTGGACTCATATGGACACACAGAGAAAGAAAGGATAAAATGAGGGGACAAGTCATCACACAAGCTGGATTTACCTCTGTTATGTGAATTCCAGGTTGGAGTTGTTGTTTGATTTCCTTCATTGCTGCAATTTATCATTGTTATATCATATCAAATAGAGTAGAAACCAATTTCCTTTCATTTGCAAGTAATTAGTTAATTTCCAAGAGGGTTTAAATCATTAATAACAACTCCCAATGATGGATCCTCTTCTTCCCATCCCTGTGGATCTGAAGGAGAGAATATCTATATGAGGTTGTCTACATATCATAGATCATTTGGAAACGTTCTTGTTTTTAAGTTAGTTTAGTTTCAATACACTCAACACGGTGAATAACCACACCGGGTTATTTTGCTTGTTTAGTTTTAGTGTAGAAGTAGATTTGATTATTTAGAATAAAAGCAAATTGTTGTTTGTAATTATGATGTTTCAGTTTTGTTGTTTTATTTAGGTTAGTTTCCTTTCAATAAGTAACATAGATTGTTAGTTTCATCTTAGTTAATTTGGACACTTCAAACTAGTTCAACATTGAGATTCAATTAGACAAACCATAGGGAATTTATACTACCCGTTCATAGCCTCTAAATCTCCCTTTGCCAACTTAGCTACTAGGAGATCACACTACCAGATCTTAGTCACTGATCCTCCTATAGTTAGCCATCCACACATTCAACATCGGTGCTGCTGGCACAACCTCGGGGAGTCGAGTGTGGTTGAAGGTTGCATGTCAATTTTCATTCGTACAACAACCAAACATATAGGTTACACATTGTTATGGGCTCATTCATGTCTTCGGCTCTTTCGCCCTATATACCCGGGGTAATGTTCTCGATATTGAGAGCACACCTACATTGGGGGTATTTTCACACAAAGTGTTTTAGGTGCTAGCTTTTATTGGCTTTAGGCCCATTTAGAGATATAGATCTACTTATATGATGACTTATGTTAGCTTCTTAACATGTGTTGTTATGGATATGATATGATATTTTTAATTGATGATGGCATAACTTGTGTATATGTACTCAAATTGCTTAATCCATGTTTAATGTTTCATTGAATATGATTGATTGTTATACGACGCTAATTGATTCCATGATGTTTACATATTCTATGTTGTTGGTGTAGTTGTTATGGTATTCTTATTGACACGTCATTACATGTTGAGTTGTCATATCAACCAAGTTGTTGAGTATCTTAGATTGGGTTTCGTAGTGTCGTATATAGTTATGTTGTGTCATATGTCATTGCGTCGTGCCATGTGTGTGGAAGGATCCTTCATGACGTGTCGTGTTGCTAACACATTTCTACGAGCTTCAATGACACGTTTGGATTGATTATTTATTTGAACTACCAACAATATTCACATATACTTATCTCTTGGATCAATAAATGCTCATGCTTATGTCATATTATCGATATTTTGTGCACACAAATTTTATCCAATTATATTATTCATGCTTTATCTAGTTTATCCATATATACTTGTTAAACATTATTTATTTTACATTATTCTTTTGAAGCGTGTGATACACAAACGAGACATATTAACATTGTTTAAAAATTCACATAAATTTTTGACCAATTACATAATATTTAATCAAAATAATAACATTTATACCATTTAGACCATAATACAATCAATATTATATAAATTTTAGTAATTGTTATCGCATGACACACAACTTACATAATACATAACTAAAACATGTTGTATGTTTGTTTGTAACAATTGTTGTCACAATGCACAAAGTTGACATAAATATTTGGCCAAAGAATTAGTCTCACGATGAAGAGATATCTACTTAATGTGCACATGTTTTCACCAATATTATAACGTAGGGTAGACGGAGTCAGCAAATTGGTCTCAAAACCCACAAAATTAAAATTGAAATTGGCATCAAGAGCCCACAAAGTTGATCTCATTTGTCATTAAAAAGATACCACCACGTGGCCTTTGCCCATTCTAACTTCAAACAGAAAGTGCGAATTTCGAATCTTTAAAAGGTTCCCAAATTGCAGTTAATTTCCCGCTTTTCTTGGATGCCGCCGCCTTGCCGGAATATTCGTTCCGTTGACAGAATATTCAGCCGCGGCATGTGCCGCGAATGTTCGTTATGAAAGAATAGCAATATTGTAGAAGAATTTAATGGAGGGCAAATGACCACATAAACAGGAGGAGAGGTATCTGAAGATATTCTTCTGTATATTCTTCTCCATTTCTTCAAATCTTCGAAGAACCGCCTATTCCACCGTATTGCGTGTAACAAACGCTTTCCAACGAACCCAAAATTGATGATTTGGGCAATATTCCACCAATATTTAATGGATTCTTTACTTCGCTCTCTAATGCTGTTTGATATTATTGATGTCGAAAGAATTTAGGTTTTCGCCATAAAGCTTGTCATTGTCTGAAGTCTAACAGCGATTTCCTGTTCAATCTGTCCGAAATGGGGGATTTTGCTCTTAGTAGGAAGGAAATTGTAAATAACTGTTGATTTATTCTATTCTACGGTGGAATTTCAGAGCAGAAATTATTTTTGGGAAATTCAAGCCCGGATTTGTTTATGGCTTTTTAATCAGTTAAAAACGAGGGTTTTGAGCTTGGAAAATTAATATATACGTTGCGTTTTAAAAACAGAGAGCATGGGTTGAAGTCTTCACAAGAAAGATTGACGGTTGCCGTCAATGTACGCGCCTTCAATGTCACTCGGTTAAATCTTCCCACGTTGACGGAAAACGGCGATAACGGTTGAAAATCAAAATATTGCTCCGCATTGATGGATTCTCAGGAAATGCGACGTCTAACGCGACTCTCTTTCTTTTGCTCCAAGAAAATTTAGGTTGGGTTTTTAACATACAGATTCGAATTACGCGAAGTCTTCTGAAATCGTATTTGTTAATCAGAACCTTTATTTCTTCGGTTCTATTTTAAGCAGAGATAAAATTTATTTGTTCTATTTTTAGCAGAGATAAAATTTATTTGTTCTATTTTAAGCAGAGATAAAATCGTTTTTATAGTATTTTAAGCAGAGATAAAATTTATTTTTAGAAACCTGTTTTTATATTTATTTCACGCGGATTGCAATTTTTAGGTGATTTTTTTATGACTATTTATATTTTGGCTAAATTTAGCACATTATATATATTTGGAAAAAAGAAAAAGCAGAGCACAAGAATGACATCTAAGCCTTATATATCGCAGATGTTTTTGGTTAAAAATTCAACAAACGGCATGAATAGGTGAAAAAAAGGAGGAGTAAAGAGCATTTTGAAGGAGCATTCATGATTCAGGGAACAATTCAAGCAAGGCTTTGAAAGGTAAATTACACATCAGGAGCTCTTTCTTTTCACTGGCAAATTTGTCTGTAATCATCAAGGAAATCAATTGTTATATTTTGTTGAGAATCAAACCCTAAAACAGCATAAATTTGCGGTGTACGTACAGATTTGTAAAAGTTTTGTTTGTTTAATTGCCAGGCTATACTTGTATTCGTCAAAAGATTTCTGTATTAGGTTTTCAAGGGAAAATTGTGCATCCAGAGTTCCTCTGTGCCTGCGATAGTTTTCTTGAAGAACCGAAAAGGGCAATTATTGTATTTGGGTAAATTTGAAACCCTGGGACAGCTTTTATCTGAGGTCTAGGATTTGGAGATTGGATATTCAGTGCAGCAGGGGCCAGATTCTGAGCTTCTGTTAAGGTTTTTGGTTATTTTTAGCTGCATTGGTATAATTGGACCAGAGGATTGAAATTTTAAGGAGAGGATTTCTTGGTTGAGATATGGGATCCTTATCAGGCCTCCTGCAGAGGCCTTTTGCTGCCGTAGTTGCTGTGGTTGCAGCTGTAGTCTCTGTAGATGTGCCGGATATGTTATATACAAAAAGTGCCCCTGTTCTCCCTTACACAGTCAATTCATCTCCTCAAATTAAGTCCGACTCCACCACTTCGTCTTCCTGGTTTTTGCATGTATCTGTAGCTAATCCCGTGAGTTTATCAGCACTTAAGAGATTCTCAATTCTATCAAAAGCTTCGCCCACAGATGGAAAACTCTTGTGTCATCAATTTGTAGCAATGACTTTCTTGCATGGATCAAGAAGCCCTAGATCTTCCATTCTAGCACACAACACAGCCACTACTTTTATCCATTCTTGCCTTCAGAAGTCTTTATTCAGACCCTCCAATTTGCCCTTCTCAAACACCCCTCTATGCTTGCATTGCAACAAGCATTCCCCATTGCCATCTGCTCCTTTGCCAGTTTTCTTTATGCTCTATAAATTTGCAAATTTGACATATGGGCTTCCAATTTCATTCTCTCGTAATTCAAGTTTTGCATCTGGACCAAGTCCTTTCAAGCGCCCGGATTTCTCAACCACCCAGTCAAGAGAGTTCTACATTTGGCATTTGCCAAAAGAGGAGACATATGGTTTTTCGGATTCATCTAAAGAGCAGTCTGAGAAAAAGAAGCCTGCAGTTGTGGTGGTTTTGCTAGGATGGTTGGGAGCCAAACAGAAGCATCTTACAAGATATGCAGATTGGTATAACTCTAGGGGAATTCATGCAATAACTTTCACAGTTCCCATGAAGGACATTGTCAGCTACAAGCCCGGAGGAAAAGCAGACCAGAGTCTTGATTTGCTTGTGACTCAATTGACTCAGTGGATGGGAGAGGGCAGTATGGAATCCACAGAAAAATATTTACTCTTTCATACTTTTAGCAACACTGGCTGGCTTACGTAAGTAAATATTTCATGTGTTTATGTCTCATTTTTGTCAATTTTGTTTTTGAAATTCACACAAGTTATTTGCATGTTCATGATTTAAATTTTTCTTGTGGCAAGCAGTTATGGAGTTTTGCTTGAGAAGTTTCTTGCTCGTGATCGTTCTCTTATAGATAACATCAAGGGTTGTGTGGTAGACTCCGCCCCGTTGCAACACCAGATCCTCAGGTATTTAAATTCAATTCGATCCATTTCTTGTATTTCATTAATGAGCATGTAGTTTCTCAACCTGTAATCAGATGTTTGTTTCTTCTATTCTTTTGTTGGATGCTCCAATAATGACATTGTTAGAGGCTACATTGCATGACACAAATCTAACCAGCAAGGAAGGGCTAGGGACCCATTCCAGGATTCCAAAATCTTTTCCCATCCTATAAACTATTGGAATTTATTTGGGAGGGGCTGGGAACTGTTTGAAAAGCTTCCTGCATACCCAAAAGCGTTTTCAGCTGATTATAGCCCTCTCCCAGAAGCTTCTAGCAGTGGAACTCAGTTTTTGGAAGTTTCTACAAGCTTTCAACACAATTGCCAATATTTTCTTGAGGCATGGATTACCATTTTGATGAGTTTCCATGTGTTTCGATATGGTTATTTGTTGATTCTTCAATACCTGTTGTTTCCTTAAAAAGTCTTCTGCAAACATTCAGCCGTTTCCTTTTCTGGCTGTCCTTGCTTCCAATACTTACCTTCCAAAAATTTTAAGTGCCCATTTCCAATTTTTTGTGCCACATGGAACTTGTGCTCTGCCTCATGTCTTTGATTCATTGGATGAGACAGATCAATGCTGGAATGGAACCCCAAGGATTGCATAATATATTTTGAAATTAACAGTGAGCCAAGGTGCAGTTAACTATTAGATGAGGTTTTCACCTATCAGTTACGTTCAATTCTCCTTACACTTTGTTCTTGTTTTAGGTTTGGGCCTCCGGTTTTCGGCAGCATTGTTGAAGAAGAGCAGTGTAGCAGCCAAGGGACTCTTGAAAGGGAAGGAAGGGAGTACAGAGTTAGCAGAGTTTGAGATTGAGCCAAAGCCTGCTGTTGCAGAGACAGCTTTACTTGTCATGCTAGAGAAGTTTTTCAAAGTAGTTCTAAAGCTTCCCATTGTTGACAGGTATATAGAAAATTGCAGTTTCCTCTTTGATCAGACATTATTTATTTTTTGACAGCGGGTTCCATTATTTTATTTGAGGGTGGAGATTATTGAACACTGATACCAATCAGTTTATAATCCGTGCTTTGATACATGCTGTGTTTTGACTATTTATATTTCCTGCTGGATAACAGAAGGCTTTCAGATGTGTTGGGACTTCTATCAAATCAGCAACCAAAGTGCCCTCAACTCTACATATACAGTTCTGCTGATAGGGTGATTCCTGTAGAATCTGTGGAAGCATTTATTGAAAATCAAAAGAAGGCAGGGCACGAAGTCAGGGCTTGTAATTTTGAACGGTCACCCCATGTGGATCACTTTGAAATTTCCCAGATCTTTACAGCACTCAGCTAAATAGCTTCTTGGAAGATTGCCTACATCACCACAGAGACCAATAGCACTGTTGTTATATTCTACCATTGTAGTAGTTGTTAAAAATTCTTTACAGGTCTGAAGGATACCAAACCCAACCGGACAAATTACTTTTGAACCTGTCCAAAAGTCCATTTTCCCATCTTTTATCATGGGGCTCATGCACAGGCTAGCAGAAGTGGACTGGTTTGTATCTTGGGTCTGTCTGATAACATAAAAAAGGTATTTTTGTTGATAAGCGGGCTATGGCTATACCTTCTATACATTTTTCCATTCATCCCATTCTTTAATTTATGGATATATATTGTTGAACATTTGACCCTAAAAAGAGTTCAATTGTATTTATACATTTGTAACCCCATCATTCATTTAATAAAAGGAGAAACTACAATCAGATGTTTAGATTTCTCTTTTGTCTATTTCGATGTTGGAGTATCCTTGGTGAGTGCTGTAACTGTAATTGTATGATTGAAGGCATGCAACTATCTTGTATATAATTGGTGCAGCTATATTGGGATTTCTAAGACCATTAATCGGATATCTCATTCTTCCTATCATTTTGCATTCAGAATTTAGGTGGCATTTTTGTAGTTGACAAACTTTCAATTAAATTCTTCAAAAAGTTATGGTTTTTTTTTGTCCCAAAGGATTTATTCAGAAATGCCGACGCCTTGCAAAGCCACTTTGCAATTATTCATAACTCTCATATGCAAAACTTCTGTCATTAAAGCAAGCATTACAATAAGCATCTATGCTCTTTGTTGCATGAAAGAAGTGTGATATTCTGAATTGTAAAAATGTCCTTGAAATTTGTCCACAATATTCAGAAACCTATGTTGGATTGGACATCTATTCTGTCGAATACTTCTTGCTAGAATATGTTTTCACCATCAGTGGTTTCTGCAAGTCAATCTTGACAGAGTAATAATTAATGACAATCAGGAGTTATTCAAAGATATCATATTCAAAATGTACTAGTTGGATATCTAATATTTGGTCCCCTGAATATAATAACTACAATTGAATTTTACAGCTTTGTGCAGGCTAGTTAATGTCTTCTTATTATTTGAAATATATTTCAATAAATGAATTTACACCACTAGCATTATCAGCAGAAAAGGGAAGCTAATTCGGGAAAATTGAAGGGATTGAAGTCAGACAGTTGAAATCTCATTATTCCTCATGTTTCCAAATGGATGCTGCGTGCTTACTTAGGTTGTGAATATTTTACTTGGAGACTAACATCTTTTGGCAAAATTATGTTGATCTAAAAGAAAAGGAAACTTAGGCATACTGATCCCATTCTTGTAAAACAGACAGCCATGGCATGAAATTCATACCTAAGGCAATTCATGAAAAGATTGCATTCAAATGCAGTGATGCCATATTCATAGATTGGGTCTTCCATGTGATTTTTATCTTAGATCTGGTGCTATGATAACCTCAACAGATCCCAGAATCGAATCCATGTGGAAATCTTTAGCTGTAGCATGGCTAAAAATCGATGAAATCAGGCTTTAACGAAAAAAAAGTGACGAAATTAGGGATTTCAGGGGATCAATTTGTATTGGTTTCTGAAGTGCAAGCGATATCTGCTCGCTTGGTTTGGAGAGAAGCTGTTTGAGTTTTGTCTTTTCCTTAAAAAGGCTTTGCAACAAGAGCCCTAGTAATTTACGGTTTTGCTGGAAAAGAATCTGCACTAATTCTTGCCCTGCCACCGCCGTTTTCTTTTGCCCAAAGCACTGCACCGATCCACGACTGTCATTATTGGATCAAAATCCTAGTGCCTCTGCCCTTGTTGCAATGACAATGGTCAACTTTCAAGCTTTTCTAAGGGCGCAGAAATAATGGTGTTAGAACATGCCAAAGATCTTGCAAAGGGAACTATGGCATATTTGAATGACTCCATTAGTAAAACTCGAAAAACACCAAAAATGTCTCCTGTACTCCCAACATGATTTAACACTCAAAACCACTAAAAAGTGATCAATAACCTGTATGCTAATGTCAATTATTGCTAAACATACCAAACATTTAAGGTCATCCTTAAGATATAGGAATAGGCTTCATAAGAGAACAGTATGTGTTGGATGCCAGAGTAAATTAATAGGCCATACCAAAAACTTATAAAAATGTTTTTGATGGCTTGAGTGGACATTTGACAATCGGGTTTTGCAGATCATAAAAGATGAGGACACATTCAACACAATGCATATTCTTATATCTTTTAATGCCAACTCAGGAACAACATCTAATTACTATGAACCTTCTTCTCCAACCGGATCTTTTGGTCGAACTTCCAAACTCTCCATATTTTATTCATTAATTCTTTGTTTTAGAGATGTAGCAATATTTCTTTTGAAAAATGGCTAAAAAATGAAAACCAGTAGAATTATGTTTTCTAGGAAGAACTGCATAATATGAGCACGTACAGTGAAGAAGCTATAAAACCCCAGTTAAAGGTTTAAAAGTGCAACAGAAGCCATGGCTCTCTTTCTGGATGACTATCCTTGTCTTGGAAGCATCTTACCAAGGCTTGTCTACTGAGAACTACAGGTTTGACAAAAACTATAATGCTACGGTAAAAGCTAAGAATCTGCTTAGTCACGGGGATGAACTACTAGATTTTTTTCCCTAGCTTTTCCAAATTACTGTTTGGTTGTATGATAAATGCCATTGTGGTCCTCTCCTATTTTGTTTGACATTTCGGTAAATTTCTTATTGAAGGACAAAGAGGAAGCTTCTAAAGATTGGAAAAGAAAAGAGGCATTTGTTCTCATCAACTATGAATTTTGACCTTTCTTTTAGGCTTTAGGAAAATGCCTCAGAAACAAATTCATAGAGATTGAAAGACCTTGTCTTGTGGCTGCAACATGGCTCACATATATGCCGAAGTTCTTACTAGATATAGGAGTTCAGGTTGTAGCTCGTATATGCTTGTTGCAATAGCTTGTTATGGCCTTGCAATCATCTAGGATCTTGGAAGAAAATATCTGTACAATGCTTGCTTTTACCAAACTTTAGATAATTCTAGATTTTACTTGTTAGAATGTAACATGCGGATTTTGATTCCAAAGTAGTTCTCTTCACTTACACTATTTGCAATGCAGGGATCACAAATCATAGGGGCATTGAACGATCTAGGAACTTATATAAAAGGGATATACAAATCTTTGAGGTGATTGAAGGAATCGTTCATAGAAACAATCGATATATTGAGAGCTCTAGTGAACTTATTTGCATGCACCAAAAAGTGTAGGACCTTTTGGGTGCACTCAACTTCTCGAGGTTGGGACAAGTTAGTCAATGTGAGGATGATATGGTATGTGTGGCTAATGATCTAGATGTGGGGATGGATGAGCCTATGGCAATTTATTCGAGCGATCTCGACTTTGTTTGTTTAAGACTACAAACCATCTAAAAACCTCTTCCCTTAGAGTGCTAAAATCTAGGATAATGATATAAAACAACTCTTGGTCTATGTCATGTTCTTGGAAAGGGTTTTAATTTGGTTGGATTACCCTTTGGAATAATATTCTTCTATCAAGATGGTTTTGTTTGGAGATGGTCATATGCGTGCATGAATGAAAAATAGGACGAGGCTAGACCCAACGATAAAGAGATAACTCAAATATTAAGGTTGGCTTGTTGATGTCGGTGGTCACAAATCTATTGATCAAGATGTGCTCGTGTTGGCAAAGCTTATGCATCTAGTATACAAAATTGGTCAACAATAAGGTTAGGTGAAGTGGTGGAACAAAAGACCTCTCATATAAGTTTTGAATCAATGTTTGTATGTTGTCTTGCTTGATAGGAGCGGGAACACGTGGGAATTTCCCTACCTTTCTCTACAATATTTGCTTGTCAAGTATCATCCAAAGTAGCAATTGTCCTATGGTTGCATTAGTTAGATTGGAGCTATGTAGTTGTGGTCTATTTGGAAGATGTGTGGAAATGTTTTGAGATTTGCACTAGAGCTGTTCAAATTCTTGTTTGAAAGCATTTTCAAACTTGTAGTGATTGCTGGTTTTTATGGAAAGAAGTGAAAGATTGCAGTAGAAGTATGTGTGTTTGATGATGAAGCAAACAAATCTTGTTTAGAAGAAGAGAAGGTGGTTGTTTACAAGTTTGTTGTTCGAACGCATGGGTTGGTTTCTACAAAGGACAACACAAGTTTTCTTAACATTTGTAATGCTTACAAATGCCAATCTAAACTTAAATGATTGCTGGAAATTAAATTTGAAAAAACAAATTTGCAGATCTATGCATGTAAGTGGTAAAACTATGAATTAAATGCTACAAGCTAGGATACAAATTTCTTGGATTTTGAGATATATTCTGAGTGAATTAAAAACAATGAATTTTACTAAAAGGAAAATTTGAAGTTTTCAGATTTGAAGATGCAAAAGATCTTGAATGCATTTTTCTCTAAATGAATGTAAGCTACAAATGGATCTAATTCTTTAAAAATGCAAGATGCAAAAGGACTGAATCTTTATCTTTAAAAATGAGCTCTAGATGTACAAATGCAAATGAATATAAGTTTTAACTATCCTAGATGCAAGAATAATAAGCGAAGATCTAAAACGTGAGATCTACTATTAGGTACAAGAGTAAATCAAGAGGAGAGAAATCATCAATGAAATAAAATCTAACTAAATCTTAATCAACTTCTTTTTTTTAGTAGTTTTAGAATTTTGAAGATGCAAATACAAATCTAATCTAGAAAAAACAAAATACAACAATGAAATGGAAATCACCCACCTCTCTATGGTGGAGAAAGAATATGGAATGGTTTGTAAATGATCCTTAACTCACTAACTCTTTGTTGTACGCTCAATTCGCCAAGGGAAAGTTACAACAATGAAGATGATGAAAAAAACTAGATGAAGCAAAATAAAATTTGTAGTAGGATGTGGTTGAGCTATAAAATGGAAAAGAGAGTTGGCTTACTCTCCTTCCAACCTTCCTTTTGTCCTAAGTTTTAACTAAGATTCAAATGGTACTAAAAACCAAAGATGGATGATGCCCCTTTCATCTTTCACCAAAAAAACACTTTTGGCTTTGTAATAAAATCTAGAAAAAGTTCTAATCTCTTAAAAGTATCCAAATTCTAATCTCTCCAATATACTTTTTCCAACCCAAAAATGAATGCACATTCTCTTTTTCAAAGAGAGATAATTTTCAATGTGGAGTTCAATGACTACTAGTGAAATATATGAACTATGATCAACAATCATGATTGGATGTAAGGGCGTGAAGTAAAGTGACCTAGAAATGAACTCGGATTGATTGACATTGATGGTAGGAGGATAAACATACAATGAGTCAAAAATGTATCGTGCTAAGATTAGAATGCACATATAGAGGTCATGCAATCATCACGACAACTATTGGGTTTGCCAATGTTAAAGTGTGAGCACAATGGTGGCTTGTGGTAGTGTTGCCTTAGTTTGCAAAACCTCCATGATAAGCGCACAAATTGCCACAACAATTGGGATGCCTTGAAATGAAATGCAAGTTTAAAGAGGGGAAAGAGACATATCTCTAGTCTTGATGGTCGAGGAAATCTTTCAAGAGTAGTCGAGCAAGAATACGAAAGGAAAAGCAAGAGTAAAGGATGAAAATTGGTCGAGCATTTTTGTATCATATTGAGGTCATAACATCATTATTGGGTCTTTAAAATGTAGAACAACAAGAAATTTGTGTGCATACACTTACCATCTATGAATGTTGTAAATTGCAAACACTTGTCTTGAATCCTGAGGTGACCATTACAATGTATGCTTTGTGGGTTTTACCCCATATATGGAGAGAGCACACACTCAATAAGATTCAATCAACATAATATTTACTAGCACAATGGTTACATTTATAGTGGAACTATCTCTCAAAACTAAGGAGATCTTCCTTATCTCCAAATCTCCAAATCTCCTTGAACCTCTCAACCTATCCCCTAACTCTCTTCTACTCCTATTCACTCTCCTAAATATTAATGTGGGTTGTTTCCACAATTCACATTATTTTACAAACACACTAACATAATAATCTCAAAATTATAATATTACTAACCAAACTACACCCATGTGAGTATTAACTCACTTATTTTTCTAACATTACACTTCTTAGTGTGAATTTGGGAGAGAATGTTTCACTCTTGCATTGTCTAGCGTCGCGTTGTCGCCTCTTTCTTCTATTTGTATTTGTCCTTGGTGAGTCTCTCACGTTGCGGGTTTGACAATTATGGCACAAGTTTTAGCATTTTGGACATCTCCCCTCACAATGTGAAAATTTTGGATGTTAGTTATAATAAAAATGCATACGATTACATTTTTTTGAAAAATATATGACCCCATATTTATGTATTTATTTTTGAAAAAAACAACTATATCCCTTTACAAATGTTTTCCTTGGAAAAAAATGGAAAAATCACCCCTTAAAAAATATCCTTTCTAAATAATCATCCCCTTCAAAACAAAATTTCCTTTTGAAAAATTTCATGAAAAGCAATTTTAACCGAAAAAGAAAAAGAAAAAAAGGATTATAGGGTCGAATCCTCGATGTTTTTTTCCACTAATGCTCTTATAAAATCATACTTGCTAGTTAGGATAATCACAGAGACCCCGTTAAGAATGTATTCTTCTATAGTGTTAAAACTTTGACAATGTCTCGAGATGAGAGACTTTACGCACAAAAAATTACATGGTGCAACATTGAAACACGATACGTCTCCAATGATGACAAAAACTCATAAGATGAGAATGAGATCCAAATCCCTCTCTCTATCCTTTCACTCAAATCAACCCTTTTGCTTTTCCCCGGACTTCAATTTTGCCCATGCAAGGCCGCTTTTTAGCTTTTGGCATTATTTTTTTGAGTGGTGGTTGTACAACTACCGCGGTGGTTGCACATCCGCTACTTGCCAAAGAGCGGAAGTTGTGCAATTGCCCCCGACAATAGTGGTGGTTGTGTAACTATCCCTCTAGCAACAACGACAACCTTGTCACCTTTGATGCAAAATCAAAACACACTTTTTAAACGTGTGTTTTGATTCCGATATGATTTTCTCTCGCATTTCTTGGTCAAATTAGCTAAGAATAGGATTGTTGGATTGGTCTTGAGTTTCTCCTCTCTTCTTACTAAATTTAGTATGTTGAATCCTTCTCCTTTGGGTGAGTTGTCATTTCTTGATGGACACTTGTAGTTGACATCTTCTCTCCCAATAGTTTATAAAAGTCACATTTTTACGTATAATGTGTTGGGAATTTGATATTCTTTGGTAAAGTGTTATGCTGCTAAAATTTGGAGAGAGATCACACAAATAACTAAAAAATTACTTTGTTCTTCCTTGCTGCTCCCTTTCAGTCATTCCATTTACACAAAACCAACCACAATCATGTTTTCTTGATTTCTTTGTTGTCATCACTATCTTACATCCTTGGATCAATTGGATTTTATCATTAGAAGAGGAACTAAAGCCGAGGAAACAAAAATGCATCTCTCATCTAGAAAGGCTACCACAACATAGTAGTAACCAAGTTGAGACTATATTTATTTCTTTAAAGCTTTACATAGTTATTATTTGTTATTATTAGAAGAAGTTGTGTATTTAAATTGTTAGAAGTGGAAGATTTCATCACTTCTCGTATGCATTCTCATTTTAGTATTGCTTTCAAAATATTTCTTACATAAATCTTCTTCCCCGATAACTTCTTCCGACTTATCCTTGTGGATCTGCTCGATAAATTAGTTGGAGGAAGAAGTGAAGAAATCTCTACATTTCTTTATATTTATTCATTTCTTTTGATTAGTTTAGAATTACTTTTGTCGGGAAAGTTCGTGACAACAAAGAGGAAATTGCTTCTAAGGAGCTTTTCCTTTCGGAAAATTTGATGCGAAATTTGTCGAGGAATTTTCGCTCTATCAGATTAATAACTTTTGAATGCTTTCTCTTAGATTAGTATTCTAAAACAATCCCATAACAGAGGAATAGTCACATCTAGCTATTCCCTATTTTAGTTTCATTTTATTAGAATAAGAAATGGTTTTAATTTTAATCATTTCCATGTGTCTGTAGATTTTATTTTCATTTTAATTAATCTTGAAAAATACAAATCAATAGTTATTTAATTAGCTTCTTTTAAAATCTTGTTAGAATACAAACAAATAGAATAAATAGTTACATTTGTTTTATTTAATTAATTGGGAAGGAACTTACTTAATTAAAAGATTAAATTCATTTTTCTTTTATTTAAATTAGATTTCTTTCCATTATTTATTTAAAACTAGAATTTAGTATAGTTTAGGAGCTTAAATCAAAACAACAAACCTAGCCATTAAGAATTCATGCTACCCATTCATAGCCTCTGATTCTCCTTGGGCCAATTTAGTTATTAGGAATTCACGCTACCCATTCATAGCCTTTGATTATATTTTAACTACCTTTCCCATTTTCAATATTTCAGATGTCTCGACACGACCTCAAGAAGTCGTGTACACAGGGAATACCATGTAATTTTTCCTGTGTACAAATTCTTGTGAACCCAACGTGAAAGACTAGTTCTTTCTTGTTTCCATTTTTTTCTTTTATATTGTTCCACCTTCCTCCTCTTCTACTATTTGGTGGGTATTTTATTCCCCCAATTATGTCTGGTAGATAGTTTGATGCGCCATTTGGCCTTGATATATATTATTCCCATGTTCAACCTCAACGATCCCCTTCCTTTCCAGGATGGGCTGACAACTACACTAATAACATGCAAGCCTCCCCTAGCTATATCTCAAATCCTACCAATCATGTGAGGATAGAGGAGGTTGATCAACCCCTAAACATTCAAGATGGTCAATCCAATTCAAATAATATGACTTTTACAGGTGAAATTGGTCCCCGTGCTCGGGTCTTATCAAGACCCCACATTAACATGCAAGTAATGGAGGATGATATTTTTACGCAAATCACTAATCCACTTCGCACAATAGACGAGTCTTTGGAAAGGATGAAGACTTGTACCTTTGAGATGTTAAATAATAATGTAGGAGACTACAAATCTGAAACTCCTCTTTTAGGGAAAATAAGAATGCCAATATCAAACAATTTATAAAGGGATACCACACATCTCCTTTGTAGAACCATATGCATTTCTTTCCACACCTAAACAAGGGACTCGATTATTTCCAAATGATGTCATTTCCACATTAGTAGGAAGGATTATAGAATTGGAGAGTTCCCAAACCCCGCAACCAACTTGTGCAATAGGGCATAACATGGGGTATCCCATAGATAACAAGGGGTATACTCCTTTTACCAACACACAATTTACACAACAACCCTTGCAGTAAGGTTACCCAATCCATTTTAACCTGGGTGATCTTCTCATGGGATTTGACACACTAGGGATGGGTCTACACCCATCTTATGCTTAACCTAGACACATATTAGTTGGAAATTATTTTCCCATACTCTGCTCCTAACAACTTAGGATTTCCTAACCAAACACCCACAAATGCATTTTCTAATGCTACTCCTCCTTACCTACATATGTATTCAAAGTCCCCACAACTAGACATGTATTAGTTCCTTAGATCATTTATACCATTTCAAAGAACTATATGCCCCGACTAATTCTTACACCACAACCTATCCAAATCCTCCTCCTCCTCCCTTTCATCGGGAACTTCAATGGTGGAATCTTATACAATGGGCACTTACACCGAATATTTTAAGGAACCCCTTGATTTCACCATATGGGGTGTCATGCTTCCACGCCCATTTCTCGATGTTGCTAAATTTAAAAGAGAGGGGGATCCTAACACTCATATCAAATCCTATGCCACTGTAGTTAGAGAGCTTCTTCCATGAGATGTGGTAGTGGCTAAAATATTTCCAAAAACCTTGAAGGGATCGCATTAGATTGGTACTATTAAATCCCCGAGGCTTCCATACAATATTTCAAAGAACTTGTTTCCATGTTCATTTAATCCTTTGCACGAACAAATTTGTTATGACCGGAATCGGGAGTTCATGCATATTAAACAGGAGAAAAATGAATCAGTAGCTCATTTCATACAGAGATGGTGAAACATTCTTTATTCTCTGCAAGCGCACCTAATATGGACTAAGCTGGAACTCTGTGACCTCTTTCTCCAATCACTCAGTTGAGAAACTAAGGAGGAAGTGCATAAATTTCCTTTTTGTAGTTATGAGGAGGTATTAGAAGGTTCCCTTCACATTTACCAAATGGTTATTGACCTCGGATGTAAGACTTATGGTCCCAATGGAAAATTGGTATTTCCTAATCAAAACAACAAAAACTATCAAAATAATGGAACCAATAACCAAGGACCTAAAGTTATAAATTATAACTCGTGGTGTTACTATAGATGGTGTTACCAACCAAGAAAAGAATCCTAATGTTAAAAACAATGGTAACACTAACAACAATAACAATAACATGGGGAACCAAAGAAGTCCTAATTCTATCCCCTCTGTCAACGCAGTTGATTTTAGTCATCCTCCCCTTCAAAAGTCTCAAGCTCAAGGCCAAAGCCAATATAAAAATCCTAGAAAGGGGCATTAAACTACAATTACAATAACCAATTCCAAAACAACAAGCGGGGTTATAACAACCAACAAAATCCAAATCAAAGGTGAGGGATTACAATCCCAATATATATTGTGGTTTTCACCATGTTGTTGGTCATGATTCACACTCTTATAGAGACTACAATAAGTTCATTCAAAGACTCCTGGAATATAAATGACAACTCTTCATAGATATGTTTCTAGTAAACCCTGAAGGATCTTTGCAACCAGGTTATACATGACATGTTGTACCTCAAAATGTAAACTTATGAATCTATCAAGATCCATTTCCCAAACATCCAGAAGATGATAAATTAATTCCTTAAAACATAAACAAGGGTATTCCTATTAGGACCAATGACCATGAAGCCTCAACTTATGAAAATTCTCAGTTGCCCCTAACTTAGATCAAAGAAATAAGACAAATATTTTGGGACTATTCAAATTATAAACCGAGCAAAAATCAACGCTGAGACTTGGAAAAAGGAATACACTTCATAGCCTCTCCACACTCACTCCCTTTTGCATTATGAAACTCCTATAGTCCCAAAACTTGTAGGAGCATATGATTTGATTATAGACTTAAACAAGACCTTTCTCACATTTCATTTCTAGATTTGTTGAAGAATTCTTTAGCACACCATTCTACTATGCTAGATGCATTAGGGCTTGGTCATATAATCCATGTTATGCTTCCACCTGAGGATCAAATCAATCATATTGAATTCAACATATATCCTCTATGATAGAAGGATAATGATGTTGGGTTTGTGTTTCATATAAGCAAAATGCCCTCCGATGCCAAAAAATCCCGAAGAGGAGATCTTGCATTATCCTTGAAAGTGTGGGTCTATAACAATTTCATTAAGAGAGCCATGATTGACGATGGGGCTGCTGTGAATGTAGTCCCATTTTATTTCTTGCATAAGTTGGGATATGGGTAGACTAATTTCTTGTTTAGTTGTGGAGCTTAATTGATTCACGAGATAACATGCTTTATTAACTTGCTGGAATACACAATAACTAGCGTTGGTCACCTAGGGACCGATATTGGTCAAGGAAAGTAGGAACCGACATCGTTAGGGTAACCACATCAATTTTCTGTGTGTGGTTGTTTTTATTTAAGTCACAAGAAATAGATCTAACCTTTGATATAAAGTTGATCTAATGATTGTAATTGCATAGCTACTGAGTGCCCTAAGTTTGTATATGTGTATATAAGCTATAAAACTAGGGTTAGAAGTAAGATTGGGAGAATTGCAAGAAAAAATTCTTGGAGATAGAAAAGAGAAGCTTGTGAGAAATAAAGTATTTTACATCTGAGAGGTGTGGAATATTACAGATCTTCAATTATATCTTCTCTACAAAGTTTTGAATAATATATTGGCTGTTTCTTGGTGGACGTAGTCCACACTGGGTGAACCACATTATATCTTGTATATTATTTCTTCTGGTTTATTTCAGTATTTATTGCTTGTATTCTTAGATCTGCATATGTGTCTGTACAACTGGTGTGATTAACCCCAACAAATGGTATCAGAGCTTTCTTGTTTGAGGGTTTTGTGTGTTGAATTATTTACTCATAGATGATTTCGATTGATTGGGAGCTACAACAATGGCAAAAGACAACAAATACAAAGTGGAGAAATTTGATGGCTATAATTATCAATTATAGAAGATGCAGGTGGAAGATTATCTATATCAGAATGATTTATACTTACCATTGGATGAGAAGACAAGACCTATAAAGATGACTCACGAAGAATGGAAAATTATTAATAGAAAGGCTCGAGATCTATAATATTGAGATTGGTAGAATATGTGGCTTCGAATATTACCAAGCAACAACCACGGTAGAGTTGATGAAATATTTAGCTAATTTATATGAAAAATCTAGTGCTTCAAATAAAGTTTATTTGATGAAGAAATTATTTAATTCTAAGATGCAAGAAGGTGAATCTGTATCAAGTCATTTGAATGATTTCAGTCTATTGTAAATCAATTAAAATCAGTGAATATTTTGTTTGATGATGAAGTGAAAGAAATTTTATTTCTATGATATTTTCCAGATAGTTGGGATAACTTGGTAATGGTTGTTAGTAATACAACATCTACTACTAATATTTTAAAGTTTGATGATGTGGTTAGTATAATCCTGAATGAAGAAATACGTAGGAAAAGTACAAGAGAATTATCATCTGGAAATGATTTGAATGTAGAAAGAAGATAAGGAAGAAGGAGAGATCTAAGAGAAAGAATAATGAGAAATCAAAGTTTAAGAATGGCATATCTAAATCTAGAGGTAAAGGAATAACTTGCTGGAATTGTGGAAAGAAAGGACATACAAAGAAGGATTGTTGGTTCAAGGAAAACAAAGAGAATGTACCAGAGAAATGTAAAGAGGAAAATGTAGCTGCATCGAGGATAATGCAAGATGCCTTTATTCTCTCCTTGGATAATAAAATTGAATTATGAGTTTTAGATTCAGGAGCTTCTTTCCATGCTACCCCTAATAAGGGTTATTTTAGAAATTATGTCCAGGGTAATTTTGGGCATGTTTATGAACCATGAAATATTATTGGTAAAGGAGAAGTTCATCTTAAATTGTAGAATGGAAATACATGGATATTGAAATATGTGAGGCATGTGCCAAGCCTCAGGAGAAATCTTATTTCTGCAAGACAACTAGGTGAATCCGGTTACATGGTTACATTCATAGCTAACTCTTGGAAAGTTACCAAGGGATCTCTTGTTGTAGCAATAGGAAATAAGGTAGGAACATTGTATTTGTCTACCAGTACATCGATTCTTTTTTCGTGCTATCTACTTCATATTCAGATGCAAGCATGTGGCATAATCGGCTAGGCCATATGAGTAAAAAAGGAATGCAGATCTTAAAGGAAAAGAGTAAGTTGTCGATTTGAAAGATGTAGACCTTGATTTCGTGAGCATTATATATTTGGTAAGAAAAAGAGAGTGAGATTTCTCAAAGTTAGGGAAACAAAGAAGGAGACAAAAGCTGGAGCTTGTGCACTCATATGTGTGGGGACCCCGGCTGAATATCTTCTCATAAAGGATCCCAAGATTATGTGACTTTCATTAATGATGCCAAAAGAAAGGTATGTGTTTATTGTATTAAACATAAAAATGGAAAGCCCTTGTGGAAAATGAATAAAATTCAAAATTAAAATGCCTTAGATCTGAAAATGGTGGTGAGTACTGCAACAAGGATTTTAATGATTATTGTTCAGTGAATGGAATACGTAGAGAAATAATAGTTCCTAGAACACCACAAGAGAATGGTTTTGTAGAAAGAATGAACATGACAATCATGGAACGTGCAAGAAACATGAGGATACATGCTAGATTACCCTTGCAGTTTTGGGCGTAAGAAATATACACATGACGATTTATTTAACTAAGCTCGGGCCTTCAAGTGCACTGGATGGTGGAATACTAGAATAATCTTGGATTGGAAAAGAGGTAGATCTTTTTTTTCTTAGAGTATTTAGTTCAGAAGCTTTTGTGCATGTTGATAAAGAAAATAGAAAGAAGTTGGATGCTAAATCCAAGAGATGTACTTTCATTGGTTATGGCTCTATTGATTTCAGATTTTGTTTTTGGGATTTAGAAGATTCTAAAATTGTTAGGCGTCGTGACATTGATTGGAATGAAAACAAAATGTACAAAGATCAAGTTTTGGTACCCAAAAATGATATGGTTGAGAAGTTTGTGTATGAAAACGAACTCTCATATTTAAAATTGACACCTATATGTTTACACAATAATCGATGTCGATTAACCCATGACCAACATTGATCGCCTATACCGGTGTTAGTTACAAAATATCTAGACCGAGCGTTAGCTATAAGTGACCGACGTCTGCACATCTTCATCCAAGATAGATACAAATTTGCAGAATGAGCAAATTGAGCCTCCGACACCCCAAATCTCAGTGAGAAGGTCACAAAGGGTAAGTAGACATCCAAAAAGATTTTCACCTTCCTTATCTTATTTATTATTGAATGATAGTGGTGAAATAGAAAATTTTGAAGAAGCAATGTAGGTGGAGACCCACGTGCAGTGGGAGCATGACATGAATGATGAGATGAAATCCTTGGAACATAACAAGACATGATATTTGGTTAAGTTGCAGGTTGGTAAGAGAACATTGCATAATAAATGGATTTACAGGATCAAGGAAGAAGATGGTGGACAAAAATATACAAGGCAAGGTTTATGGTAAAAGGAGTTGCACAAGAAAGCAAGTCTTGAATTTGGTGAGAAATTTTCTCTTGTAGTAAAAATGACTTCCATTCATACTATACCAAGTTTAGTTGTAGTAGAATATTTAAATTTAAAGCAACTTGATGTCAAGACAACTTTCATTCATGGTGATTTGAAGAAAGAGATTTATATGTAACAACCGCTTGGTTATGAAGTCAAGGGTAAGGATAAACTTGTGTGCATGTTGAAAAACTCTTGTATGGGCTCAAGAAAGCCCCAAGGTAATGGTATATAAGGTTTGATAGTTTCATGCATGAGCATGATTATATGAGATATGAATATGACTCTTGTATTTATTTTAAGAAGCTTGAAAATGGAAACTTTATTATTTTATTACCGCACGTGGATGATATGCTTATTGCCGGATCCAAGTATGTAGGACATTGGTGAGCTTAAAGAAAAGTTAGCTCATACATTTGCAATGAAGGATTTCAGAGCTGCAAAGAAAATCCTTAGAATGTGAATTTATAGAGACATGAAGAACATGAAATTGTATTTGTCTCAGGAACATTATATCAATAAGGTGTTGGAAAGGTTTAATATGCATAATTCAAAACTTGTAAGTACACCTATGGCTAAACACTTCAAATTGAGTAAAGATCGTTGTGTCGACATCACATGAGGAGCTCGAGTACATAGCATGATTTCATATGATTCAACAATTGGAAGTCTTATGTATGTTATGGTTTGTACCAGACTAGACATTGCATAGGCAGTGGGAGTTGTGAGTAGATTTATGGCCAATCTAGGTAAAGAGCATTGGAAAGCAATCCACTGGATTCTTAGGTATTTGAGAGGGACATCGACATGCAATTATGCTATGGAGTGCCAAATACTACTTTATGTGGCTATGTTGATTCAGATATGGTTGGAGATTTGGATGGTAGGAGAAGCACCACTAGATATGTTTTCTGAGGTTGTAGCATGATAGTTAGATGGATTTTGAGATTGTAGAAGGTTGTAACCTTGTCTACTACGGAGGTTGAGTATGTTCCAACTACGAGAGGCTAACAAAAAGATAATATGGATGAGTAGGTTCATGGAAGAGTTGGGAAAGGAGAAAGACGATTGCAGATTGTACAATGATAGTCAAAGTGTAATTCATCGGAAAAGAACTCAGTGTTTCATTCAAGAACAAAACACATTCAGTTGAGATATCATTTCATACGGCGGGTGTTGGAGGATAAACAAGCGAAATCGAGAAAATGCATACAATCAAGAACCATTTGGATATGCTAATGAAGTCGTTGGCAAAGGAGAAGTTGGAGTTTCACTCCAATTCTATTGGTATTCGAGTTTGAGACTTGAAGAGGGAGAAACATGTCAAGGAAAGGATCCAAGAATGTAGTTGTAAAATACAATGCAGTAATTTATCTCCAAGTGGGAGATTGTTGAGTTGTAGAGCTTAATTTTTTCACATATAACATGCTTTCTAACTTACTTGGAATACACAATAACATGTGTCGGTCACTAGGGAACTAGTATCGGTCAAGGCAAGTAGGAGCCAACATCGGTTAGGGTTACCGACATCAATTACCTATGCGTGATTGCTTTTATTTAAGTCACGGGAATTAGATCTAATCTTTGATATAAAGTTGATCTAATGATTGTAATTGCATAGCTAAAGTGCCCTAAGTTTTTATATGCCTATATAAGCTAGAAAAATAGGGTTAGAAGTAAGATTGGGATAATTGTAAGAAGGAATTCTTAGAGAGAGAAAAGAGAAGCTTGTAAGAAAGAAAGTATTATACATCTAGAGAGGTGTGGAAGATTGCTGATATTCAATTGTATATTCTCTGCAAAGCTTTGAATAATATATTGGCTGTTTCTTGGTGGACGTAGCCACACTGGGTGAACCATGTTATATCTTATGTATTTTTTCTTCTGGTTTATTTCCATATTTATTACTTGTATTCTTAGATTTGAATATGTGTCTATACAACTAGTGTGATTAACCCTAACATTTCTCCTCTACTAGAAACACATTGCGAGGATATGACAGTCTTAAAGCTACCTCAATTGGAACCATAGTCCTTCCAATTTCCCTTGGACTGAAAACCATTTAAACTGAATTCTACATCATAGATAAGGAAATGAACTATAACATGCTCTTGGGAAGACCATGGATCCATAGGATGAAGGCCATTCCTTCCAATTTGTTCCAAGAGGTTAGATTCTTCCATTTGGGAAAGGTATTCGTTGATCAAGGGGATACTAAGCCTTTCGATATACGTTTAGAAAACCTTAAGAAGAAACTTGGATTTCATTCTAAATTTGAACTCCTGTAAATCAACTAAAAAAATTTCCTCCTCCAAAGGAATTGATTTCAACCACGAAGTGGGTTCCAAAACCGAGGTTGATAAAAAAAATAAATAAATAAATGAGGATAAGATTGCATTTGTAGAATCCGTGTCCAAAAAAATCATATCGAAATCGTAAAACTATTAGAGAATGATTCACTAATCACCATTCCCTTTTACCCTCAAGGATTTGGAAACTTCCATGGTCCTGTCCTCTCTTCTTGCTCATGATTTCATAGATATATCTATGGTATAAATATAAGAGGAATGATGGGAAACTTCCAAAATTAGTGTAGACTCGATTTAACCATCGACTATTGGACACTTCATTACAACGGAGCCAAATTTTGGTATAACATAGGTACATAAATGATCTTAACTTCTCCATAATGGAAGATCATGCCTTTTGGTTTCAAGTTGGACTTTGAATGCACCAACACTGGGGAAAAGTATGAAGCTTTACTTCTAGGCCTCATTATTTCCAAAAGAATGGCAGCCAAAAGCATTAGGTTCCTATAAGATTCACAAATGATAGATGATAAAATATCCATATTTTATGAAACCAGTATGAAGTACCTCCAACTTTATAAGGATTTTATGTGCAAGATGAGTAATTTTTTTGACTTTATTTCCATCGAAGCCATGCCTAGGGAGCAAAACTAACTAGCCAACTTTATGGCTTCTTCCTCAAGTCCAAATTTCAGCTAGATGCAAATTTAGAAAAACCAATTTTTTTCGTGTCCATGAAACATGAACCCTTAGTGCAAATAATGCCAAATGTGACCATACTTCCCTATGTGAAAAATAAAGTTGAACAAAATCATCAAGTTCATGCAGACATAATGTGTCAACAACATAATAAAAAGGTTTATGAACACCCATTCAGGTGGGTGATCTTGTCCTAAGATTAGATATTCAGATAGATAATAAAATGGGAAAAGGTCACAATTTTAGACCTAAATTACTAGGTCGTTATCAAGAAAATAAAGATTTCAAGATCGTTACTTATCGTTTTTGCACTCTGGTAGGTGGGGAGTTTCGTGGATCCATCAACTCACATTACCTAAAATGTTTATGTATATAGTTATTGCATCTCCACGTTATCCTTATTGCATTCTCATTATCCGTGTCATTTGCATTATCATCTAGTTTAAATTGTACTATGGAAACTTACTTTTCAAATGATTTTTGAACTTTCAAACATTGGAAAATCTCTCAATCATGACATTTCTATAGTTTCTTCACACTCTCCAATTATATAATTTGCATCATCATTTCCAATCATGAGACAAATTTTGATGTTGACCCTATAAGGCCTTACATGCTTTACCTCTCATATGGTTTCTCCCGTTAAGATGTTTTTCACATATATCCCTATCTAGAAGCTTCCGATGGAAAATACCCCCTTGAAAAGTTCTCTATTACAAAAGGATTCTAAGCATTTCACCCAGATATTTTTTTCACCCATCTTAGTCTTCTATGTTGAGCCCTCACATATTACTAGTTGCATGGGGTTGAGATCTCGGGGGAAATTTTGCTTCATAATAAGCACAATACGTGAATAAGGAAAAATAAAACAAAAAGAACACATATATTCTTATCACAAATAACCACATTTTCCATCCCTTCCAAGTATTTTTGGTGAGCCCATGCTTCTTAGTGGTAGAATGATCCGGGAAAGAAGGAAGAGCCCTTACTAGCCTACATTTTTTCCTTGATGATGAGCCCATGCTTCTTACTAGTAACATGTGGCAAGATGTAGAGGGTCACATCCAAGAAGAAGGCCTTAAAAAACAAAAAGTTCTTGAATATTTAAAATTCCCAAAAGAATGGTCTAGATGCTTATGTTAGGAGAGAAAATCATTCCTTAACCAGATATTTCCAATCAATAGGACATCCACATATCTAAGTCTAGTTAAGACTTATAAGAAAAAATCATCTTGAACATGGTTAGTTAATTTTGATTGGGGTTGAGTGTAGGTTCCTAAATACGTTTTTATCGAAATTTCTGTCTCTTGATCATCATCCTTATTTATACATTATTTTCCCATATATCTCATGTCCCTCTTGGTTCTTGGTGTTGAGCCCTCACATATTACTAGTTGTGTGGGGATCAAGAACAAAGTGAGACATCTCATCATTCTATCATCTAAAACATATTTTGTCAATGGAATGGAATATCATGATCAAAACCTAGGTCTAAAGTATCGTATAAAATGTATATTATTGAGTTATTTAAGTAAACATCATAATTGTAGGAATTATTATTGAAAAGATTGATTTTTCCTATTGTTTTTCCCTGGGAACACATGTTGATTTTATCAAGAAGAAGGATGGAACCCTTAGAATTTTCATAGACTCTTGGATGTTGAATAAAGAAACAACGAAAAATAGGTATAAATTACCACACATCATTGATATTTTCAATCAAATGCAAGGGGAAAAAAATTTCAAAAATTGATTTCAGATTAGGGTACATTGGATGAGAATAAAGGAAAGTGACATACCAATAAAACTTTTCATACAAGTTATAGACATTATGAGTTTATAATGGTTCCTTTTAGACTCGTGAATGGATCAAAAAAATTCATCAACTTGATGAATAACTTATTTAGAGACTACGTTGAAAAATTCATCTTGGTATTCTTAGATAATATATTGATATATTCACAAAAAAGAAGAGAACGTTCCTAACTTATAGTTAGTATTGTGGAGATTATAGTTTTATATTATAGTTAGTATTGTAGAGTTAGTTTTATATTTTACCGTGTATCAAAAAGGATATAACAAGTTTTGTTTCTAAATGTTTGGAGTGTCAATGAGTTAAATATAAACATAGACATCTAGTTTTACATGCATTAACCACTTGAATAGAAGTGGGAGGTTATCATTATGGATTTTTTAAAAGAGATTTCTATGTCCAAGAAGAAAAATGATGTTATATTCATGGTCCTAGAAAACTCATAAAATATTAGTATTTATAGAGGATGATACCCATTTTATTGATAGTATAAATGGTGTAACATATATACACCATTTGTTATTCCACCTATTACATTTTTGAATGAGAAATTCACACACACACACACACACACACACACACACACACACACACACACACACACACACACACACACACACACACACACACACACACACACACACACACACACACACACACACACACACACACACACACACACACACACACACACCCACACCCACCCACCCACACACACACACACACACACACACACACACACACACACACACACACGTGCACACGTACATATGCGTGCACACGCGCGCGCACACACACACACACACACACACACTCATTTGTGTGTATGTTGATTCAAAACCAATTTAAAGCATTATGGTAGACAATGGATCTATTCATACTATTTACACTATGTTACCTCTTAAATCTCTTAGACATACTACTATGTGGGACCTCATAGGTATCATGGAGACCATTCATGACTTCCATGGACAATGAAAAAACCACTTGGGAGAATAGTTTTACTAGTAAAGGTTAGATTTAATAAGATGACCACCTAGCTATTTTTAGTGATCTCCAATGTAATATTTAATACATAACTTGGATTATCTTGGATCTATGATATGAATTATATTACATCAATAAGACATAGATGCTTAAATTTCATACAAAAACATGAAAGTGAAATTTCCTCAATATACCATATGAGTTCCTATTTGATTTACTATGAGACCTACCAAAAATCATACTCCATATACATTAACTTGTACTAAAGCACACCATTTTTAGCACACTACATTGAGTATCTATCATATTCCTAGAAATATTCTATGAAAACACATGATAGAACATCAACACAAGAATTTAATGAATTCTATTTCTCCTTGAATATGTCTTATGTTATCTAGATGTGTATGAAAAAATATTTTAATAGAAAACATATGGGTGTAACCCTGTGCAACACCAAAGGCACTCTCATTTACAATAAGACATATAGTTACTATAACTACTAGTGACTGTGGTATATATTCAAATTAGACCATTAAGGATGAAGGTGATAAATATTGCATTATGTATAATTCGATCCTAGATTTATGAGAGAATTATCCATCATTAGACATAAATTATTCACATATATCATTACTTGGTATAGTATATCACATCAATATAATCATTGGTTAGCTTCTTATTATCAGAAACCTTTTTCATGCAAACATATACTCTTTAGTGTTGCTATCATTTGATTGACATTTTATTTCCTAGTTATTAACTAGGTAATTACCTAATGATGCAACATATTTCATGGATTTGATGTGATCTTTTAGGAAAATACTTACCCAAGGCCCAAAGTTCCCTTTTCACCCTCATGAGACACCGCCCTTGGGCCATTAGTATCATATTTAACTTTCACATATACTATTCTAAAAACAAAAAATATAACATTATAAAAATATAAAATCATGATATACATGTGTGTTAGTAGGATTTATGTTGTTTTATTTTTTAGAAATAGCCTAATGGATGTAATGTAAAATTTGTAACATTTAGGGAACATCGTTTATCAATAGGTTAGAGTTCTCTATATTTGAGAGGGGCATTTCCTTTGTATGAAGCGGTTATTTATGTTTTTGATGGTTGTAACCGGAAAACAAAAAGGTGATGAAAATAAGGAGAAAGAGAGGATAAAGGAGAGAAAATACCGGGAATGGAGAAACCGTGCAACAAAATAGGAGCATAAAATTTTGTTTGGATAACTCTAGGAAAACATAAACTAAAAACATCTCTCCGTCACATGGAAAATAGAACTTAACATTATATGCACGAGGAATATGAATCAATTAGAAGAAGAGGTTAATGAATTTTGTAGATATGGCATAAATTCCATGTACAGAAAAAGAAATACAAATCTTGCATACAAATGCATCACTCACAATGAACTAACATTAAAGTTGTATCTCCGGGGTTTTGAATACCGATAGACACTAAAATTAGGTCACACTCCCCTTTGGTCCCTCGTCAAATAAACACCATTGAACACATTCACCTAACCATGGCCCCCTTCACCCTACTATAATATTAATTTAATTATTTAAATTAAATTAATTCATTATCCTCACCATATTTATTATTTAAATATCCTAATTGGGATAATGCCCACATATCCACCTCATCTAGCCACCTCACCCTAAGACCTATTCTTAGTAAGTTGCCATAACTAACTAAGACCTACCCAAACCCTAAAAATCAATGCCTACATTCCCTCTAACCACATTCCCGCATGTTAGAAGGAAGCTTCTAGTCTAATCCGTAGGTAAACGAAACGAGATCCTAGAAAATCAAGGGGATCTACCTAGTTTAGTAAACCTAGGAAATCCCGCCCTAACCGACACCGGTTACCCTTAACCGCTGCCGGTTAAGCTAGAACCACCATCGGTTACCATTTAATTCCCAAAACAACCTTATTTTCGAGGTTGGTAGATTCCTGAGAGATATCACATCTTTTGAGAACAAGTTTTAGGGAGAACACACATGCAAAGAAGGAGATCAAGTATTTTCTCTTACATGATTTCTAGGATTCACCCAAAGAACCATCCATTAGGCAAGAAGGAGAGCACATGCAACCCATGCAAGAGCTACCCAACGTTTGGTGATCCTCTGCAAAGCATTCAACCTCTTATCAACACCTTCATTCCTCACTCACAGACGTCCAGAACCAGATTCCAAGTAAGTAGAACATTTTACTCCTTTGGTTCACTCATTTCATCATTGTATTTTCATCCTTTGTTCTCCTAGCTACCCAATGACCTCCATTAATACTCACCCCTCCATATCCCTATTAAAACTTCGCCAAATCCCATCCAAACAACTTAATACCTCTTTTCGACTAGCCTAGTCCTTTGTGCAATCATATGGGAGATCTAAAGCTCGGCCCTGTGACATTCCCAATACTCCACAAGAACGGCACTGGTTCTCCTAAATTGGTGTTGGTCACCCTTAACTGGCATCGGTCTCTGTATCTACCAATACAACCTAGAATAGTAACCTACCTACCTATTCCCACATCACCCTTACTCACCTGTGACCTGCCTAAGACCTCTCGTCGACTTGCAGAGACCCAACCATTACTTGACCTTCGATCTTATTTTAACCTAGCCTTGTTAGTGTTAGGTTAATTATTTACCTAATATTATTAATTATGCATTATATAATTAATTAATTATTGTTGTATTTTGTTATATGGTTTTATCAACCATATTTGGCTTATTATTTTCATGGGTATAATTGTTATGTAGTTATAACAATTATGTGCTTCCCGGATGTAATATTGGAAGCTACTATATTGGTTATTGCATTGTTGCAACTCCTATTTTGTTTGTATTCAGTTGTACAATACCTATAAGTATTGCAGCTCCTTCCTATGTAAATGGTTGATTGAGATTAATAAATTTAATCAGGCTTTCGCCCCTGTTTCTCAATTTACATTTGGTACCAGAGCGAATTGAAGCTCTTGGCAAGGTTGCAGAAGAAGGAGAATTCGTGGAGAAGAAATCTGCATCACTGGAGAGCTAGTGCTGCCTCCTGCAGCTTCCCAGAACCCCCTACAAACTCACAACCTCATGTGTTCTCCAGGTAAACGGAAAGCAATTTTTTTTTCCTTGGTGCTCTCTGCACCAGGAAACTTTGCTTCTGGAGCATTTTTTTGGTTTATAGCAATCGGATTTAATTTTTTTATCCCCCTCAGGGGTTTTGTCTCTAATTTAGAGAAGCATTTAGTCTCTGCTAAAAATAATAGACTGCTAGATTTAGAGGGGCATGTGTCTTGAGCCTGATCGATTCCATCGAACTCCTTTGATCGAGCTTTACATTATCACGTTGAAGCATTTATATTGGAAGAATTTCATTGTTTTTTTCTCTGATCGACTGAGCCAGGAAGGCCATTTGAGTCATTGGTGTAACAAGTTCCAAGAATCGAACCCTGCATACAAAGGCATTGTAAACAAAAAGGGTAAAAAGTGACCACCATCCAAGCTCGAGTTGGATCCTGCAACCAAAAATGAAGCACAAAACAACACATGCGGTTAGCAAATTCAATAAGTGGCTGTACTAAATAATCAACAAAGGAGTTTATCAATTCAAAAATGGTGGAGGAAATTCTAATTGGCAGTGGATAAATAAAAAAAAGAAGAGAAAAAAGTAGATACAAATGAATATAATACAAAGAAGTGGCCTGCGTCCTCCACACGACCTGTAATAAAAAAACAACGGTCAACACAAACAATACAAGGCATTTCAAAAACAAAGGCGTGAATATAAGGATCGGATCCATTTTTCACATAGAAGGTAACCCTAATCGCCCTCCTCCAATCTTAGAATCCACCTAGAGCTCCACCTCTTGCCAAAGTTGCATCTTTCAAAAGGTTAGTTCAAAATTTCGTTATTTAAATAACAGTTTGTCCATTTTACATTACAAATGCTTAAGTGACCAAGGCAGTTAGAGGGAAAGCTTTAGGAGTGGGAGGTTTCGGGTTCAACCCCCACCCGCAACACAAGTTTTTGATTTTTGAAATTTGGCGACATATTTGGAGAAACTGCCACATTTAGAGTAATATATAGCCGAAAAATCATCTCTAAATTGCTAGTTACAACTAAACAGGCTTCCACATTTTTAGCAAGAAAATCCCTAATTTAGGGTAATTTTTTTTTTGCTCCATTAAGCCTGTTTTTCCATTCTAGGCAACTTTCTCCAAAGAGGGGATAGCTAAAAATTGCATTTTCAGTTGGTTTTTTGCAATTTTTTGCATTTTGGGTCATTTTGGGCTCCGGAGGCCACCAGGGCCCGTAAAACCAATTTTTTTGCTGCCATTCAATTTTTCTAGATTTTTGAATGTAATTTGTATACTACATTATATTGTACTAATTTGTAGGTTGCCATAGTCAACTGCAAACTTTGTAACTGCTCAGAAACTGGTAGAATTGTAATAAAAAATAGCTAAAAATTGGTTTTATAACACTCACGAGATCCTAGATCTCATTCGCAGCATTCAGATATACGGTGCCTCTGGGAAGCGCTTACGGGTAAAGCCGTCACAACTACTACTGCACTTAATGCCTAATATAGCTGCAACAACGTCATCTGGGCATCGACCCTTTAAATCAACGGGGAGTAATAAGGTCACAAAGTGCACACACTATGAGCCATCCCATCCATCTGTGAATGATTGCATGACATAAATCCGATTGAGAAATTATCCAAGTATATAGCAAAGTTACATGTGCGTATGAGGATATTTCTTTGAGCTAGTGTCAATAATCGTACATGCACCCATCAATATTGTCTTGGTACCACATATTGAATTCTTTCACGTACGTTAATGCCTCTTTCACGTACCGCCGGGTATATAGAAAGGGTGAGCTTCTTCCACGTACCGCTGGGTATATCGGAAGGGCACGTATATAGAAAGGTTTGGTATATTAGATTGATGGTATATAGATTGGGAGACCTTATACCTGGAGTGATAAGAGCCAAAACCCCATCGTGATCTCGTAAAATGGGCACTAATGCCCCCAAATTTTTCTTCGAATTCACAATTACTCAGAGGAAACAACTATGTCAGATGGAAGGCTAAAATCAAGACACAACTTGAGTTTTAAGAAATATGGCTCTTGTGAATGGTACTCGACCGATCAACTGCGATACAACACAACATCGGTAGTTTGATAAAGTAGATCAGAAGGCCAAACTCATCATCTTGTTTGGAGTGTCCGACGATGTGCAACCCCACATTCGAGATGCCAAAACAAAAGAAGCGTGGGATAAATTGAGCACAGTATACGAGGCCAAGAACAAGAATGTTATACTAAATTTGCAAAGTTAGTTACACACACTAAAGTTCAAACAAAATGAAAAAATTGAAGCTTTCTTAAGAAGAGTTGCAGAATTGAGGGGTTCACTTCTAGCCCTGGGAGAACTGGTCATAGATGATGCTCCGTTCCCATTGTTATGAGAGAATTCCCCTCTTCTTAGCACATTTTTTTCACAACACTAAACGTGTCAGATACGATAGTTGGTTTTGAAAAGCTGGTAAACCTACTACAACAAGAGGAAGAAATGCACAATAAGGATGATGAAGAGGAGTAGGAACTATCTTCACATCAAAAATGGAAAGGAAAAGGTAAAGGAAAACCTAATTCCTATCAAATATCCCAAAATCAAAATCAGTATTAAGGGGATAGAAAACAAAAGAAGCAATGTCCAATCTGCAAAAGAGGACATAACCTACAAGATTATTGGTATAATACCTATAAGAAAGGTTCATCCAAAAACTCTGGACCTCAACAACAACAATCTTACAAGGGACATTCTAACAACAATCATGGGCAGAAAAAGGGGAACTGGAAAAGAAGACCCCACCAAAGAAGGTAACATATTTGAGTAACAAAACGATGACAATGAACACTTCTTGTTTAGTGCTCGATCAAGTGAACCATCCACGTCATCTAGTGATGTTTGGTATGTTGATTCGTTGGCCACTCGACACATGACCAGCCACAAAGATTGGTTTATTTCAATGAGGACATGCCGTTGAAAAATCATGTTTCGTTGGGAGATGATTCTTCATATACAGTTCAGGGGATTGGGAAAATTTCTCTACCCCTTGGTTCACGCAAATGCAGACTATCAGATGTCCTATATGTCCCTAGGTTAACAAAGAATCTACTTTGATAAGTCAACTCCTAGATCACAACCTAAAAATTGACTTGATAGTCAATCCGGAAATAAAACATGTTTGATTCGAGACAAATCAAGAGGCTCGAAAATAATTACAAAAGCCTCCAATGTGGGATGCATGTTCCTAATTGATTTTGTTCATAGAGACGATCAAGCACTTGTGGCTAAGAACTCCACCTCAACACAGTTGGGGCATCGGAGATTTGGTCATGTAAGTTTCAAATATCTGAAACACTTCACCGGCGTAATATGGTACATGGGCTACCATATCTTCAGAAGGATACAGACAAGTGTCCTCACTGCCTAATAAGAAAACAACACAAATCTTCATTCAGAGGAGTACATTTCAAGCTCATGGTAAACTTGACCTGGTTCATACCGATCTTTATGGTCTAATGCAGCCAAGTCATTCTGGGTTCCAGTACTTCATGCTTTGTGTTGACGACTATTCAAGAAAAATGTGGATTTTCTATCTTCGCAAGAAAAGTGAAGTGTTTGAAACCTTCAAAAAGTTCAAAGTAGTAGTTGAGAAAGAAACTAGTCGTCACATCAGAAATCTCCACTCAGATCGGGGGAATTCACCAGTGATGAGTTTAGAGACTACCTACAAACTCATAGGATTCTTTGATAGATGCCTCCTCCACACACACCGCAACAAAATGGTGTTGTTGAGAGAAGAAATCATACTATCATGGAAATGGTGTGATGCATGATCAATGATTCTAGACTTGTAAAGACATTCTGGGCAGAAGCAACAAAGACATCAATGTATTTGTTGAATAGAGCACCCATAACTGATCTTGATGGAATAACACCATAAGAAGCATGGTCAAAATGGAAACCATCTATTGCACACCTCAGAGTATTCGGGTGTAAAGCAAGCATGCACATACCCAAACAGAACATAAAGAAATTGGACATGAAGTCATAGAAACTCATCTTCATTGGGTACAGTGAAGAGACTCTTGGGTATAGATTGATGGATCCTAAGACTAGAAAAGTCTACACCAACAAGAGATGTTGAGTTTTTCGAGAAGAAGGAAGCAGAGACTCCTCCTCTGGACTCACAAGATGTAGATTTTTCACCTATTGTAAAAATTGAAGCTGATGTTCCCTCAGAAGATGAAAGTGATGATGGGGATGATGGTGTTGATCAGATAGAACCATGACCCATGGGAACAGTTCAGCGTATGCCTAAATGGTGTACAAGTACATTACGAGATGCAAGAATGGATGCTCCACTGGATACATCCACCCCTAGACCACGGACTCGCACAGTAAAGCAAGAGAAGAAGTTAACTTTTCCTTGATGAGTAGAGTTATTGAATCAGATGAGCCCTCAACAGTCTAGGAAGCCCTATAGTCAAAATGTTGGAAAGATGCCATGGATTCGAATATCAATGTGATGAAGAATAACACTTGCAGCTTGTCGATCTTTCACCAGGAAGAAACCCATTGAATGTAGATGGATATTTAAAATAAAGTACAAAGCGAGATGGGACAAAGTGGAAAAGTATAAAGGAAGACTTGTAGAAAAGGGGTATGTAAAAAAAGAAGGCATTGACTATGAGGAGAGATTTTCTCCCATAGCTAAGATCAAAACGATCAGGATGATCTTTACTAGTTACTGCACAGTTTGGATGGAAAGTCCACCAAATGGATGTAAAAAGTGCCTTCCTAAATGAATATTTACAAGAAGAAGTCTACATGACTCAACCTGAGGGATATGTAGTACCTGGTCAAGAAGAAAAGGTATGCAGACTCGGGGAAATATTTGTATGGCCTCAAAAAAGCACCCGGGCATGGTACATCAAGATTGATGAGCATCTTGTACAACATGGATTTGTTAGAAATCCACACGATCCTAATCTCTACCTCAAAAAGCAATGGGGAGATTGTGATTTTCATTGTCTATGTGGACGATCTAGTCATCATAGTTCAAGTGAAGATGATTGATGCAACGAAGAAAGATCTTAATCGATCGTTTGACATGACTGATCTTGGGATGATGCACTATTGTCTTAGATTGGAAGTATGGTAGAAAGAGAATCACATTTTTGTTTCTCAGATGAAATATACCAAGACTACGCTCGATAAGTTTAGGATGATGGATTGCACACCAATTGCTACACCTATGGAGAACAAATTACAATTATCTCATTCAGATCCATCTCCTGAGGTAAGTGCCACTCTCTATTGGTAGCTGATTGGGAGTCTCATTTACCTGACCTACACTAGACTAGATATCAACTTTGTAGTAAGCTATCTATCTAGGTTCATGCAGGAACCCAAAGTTTGTCATTGGAAAGCAAGTAAGGTGCATTTTGAGATATCTTAAAAGATTAATGGATCTTGTTCTAGAATACAAGAAGAATGAAAACTTCTTCTTGATTGGATATTCGGATTCAAATCATGTAGGTAACATTGATGATAGAAAATCCACTTCTGGATTTGTATTCTTTATGGGATCTGGACCAATATCATGGGGAAGCAAGAAACAACACTTCGTTTCTCACTCTTCCACATAAGTCGAGTATCATTCTGCATGAGAAGCTGTTTATGATGCAATTTGGCTACGTCGTATACTAGAAGGATTTGGAATACCACAGGACAAACCGACCACCATGTATGTTGACAATGAAGGTGTTCTCAAACTTATTCGCAATCTAGTTTTTCATGAAAGAACAAAGCACATTGAGGTACAGGTACATTTCATACGTGAACATGTGTTGAAGTACAACATCCAACTTCAATATTGTCCAACAAGCTGAATAAAGGGCAGATATCTTCACAAAGTCACTTGCATGTGACAAGTTCAAGTTGTTCAGAGAGTTCCTCTCCACATCCCTTGAGACAATGCACAATTAAGGGGGGGAATGTTAGGTTAATTATTTACCTAATATTATTAATTATGCATTATATAATTAATTAATTATTGTTGTATTTTGTTATATGGTTTTATCAACCATATTTGGCTTATTATTTTCGGGTATAATTTTTATGTAGTTATAACAATTATGTGCTTCCCGGATGTAATATTGGAAGCTATTGTACTGGTTGTTGCATTGTTGTGCAACTCCTATTTTGTTTATATTCAGCCATACAATACCTATAAGTATTGCAGCTCCTTCTTGTGTAAATGGTTAATTGAGATTAATAAAGTTAATCAAAGCTTCTACTGTTTCTCAATTTATGTTATATTAGATCTTTCTTATCGTGTTTTAAATGAGATACCTAAATCATTTTAACTATAGTAGGATTTACTTTATTCTCAACATTAAATTTTTTTAAATAGTGGATTGACAACCTGTCAGGAAGTATCACACTTCCCGGATCTAGCATACTGCTGTTATGTTTGTGGAGCCTATTTTCATGTTAGAGTTTGGTACACCTTCCATGTGTTACACTCGGGTATTTTTACGGCGGTCCCACTCGCCGGTGAGCGGGTCAGGGGGGTTCGGGGCGAAGCCCCCGAAGCAAATTTTCATGGGTGGTTCATTAACCCATGGGTAATGGGTAACCGTTATGGGCTGTTTTTGGGCCCATGGTTTTTCGGTCTTTTGCCCATTGTTTTGATACCCACGGTTTTTTTCCTTGGTTTTGATACCCACGGTTTTGTATCAAACTGCTTAAGCAGTTGTCTATTTATATGGTCTTATGCATATGATAGATACACAAGCAAATGTATTACAGATGTGTTTTGAATTCGGGTTTGAATTCTGTAGAGTTTGTTGAGCATAGCTCCAAACGGATCTGGGTATTGTATTGAGAGAGTGAAGGCTTGTAATAAAATCTGAGCAAGTGATTCTTGGTGGACGTAGCCCAAATTGGGTGAACCACGTTAAATATTGTCTCTCTGTGTTGTGTTATTTATTCTGCACTTTTATTTGAGATCTGTAATAATTTCTGCATATTAGTTTCTACTGTTGCGATTCTGTGAGGGATTATTCCGCATATTTTATCTCTTATTTCCTAACAATTGGTATCAGAGCCTGGTTTGGTTTGCTGAAGTGTTGAATCGCAGGGAAAGTTTTTAGCTTGAGTGGGAGCTATGGCAGATGAAGGAAGATCTAGGGTTGATAAATTCAACGGGCAGAATTTCAGTCTTTGGAAGATGCAGATGGAAGATTACCTTTATCAAAAGGATCTTTATACTCCGTTGTCTGAGAAGGTGAACAAACCCTCGAGTATGACAGATGCGGAATGGGATTTGTTGGATAGGAAAGCACTTGGAACGATCCGGCTGAGTCTTGCATCTTCGGTATTATTTAATGTCTCAAAGGAAAAGACTACAAAAGATCTAATGGATGCATTAGGGAAGTTGTATGAAAAACCCTCTGCCTCTAATAAGATATTTTTAATGAAAAAGTTGTTTAATATGAAGATGTCTGAGAATAGTTCAGTAGTAGATCATTTAAATGATTTCAATACGGTTGTGAATATGCTAGCTTCGGTTACAATAGAATTTGATGAAGAAGTTAGGGCTTTATTAATTCTGTGCTCTTTACTCCGAGAGTTGGAACAACCTGGTAATGGCGGTAAGTAACTCGGTTCCACTAACTCAAGTTCAAGTTTGAGGATGTTGAGGGTGATTCTAAGCGAGGAAATGCGAAGAAGAAGCTCTGGGAATCTTCTACTTCAGGAATGCTTGACAAAGTGGAAACTAGAGGGAGACAGAAGAATAGAGGAAACCGTGGAAAATCAAAAGATCGGGCAAGGTCAAAATCCAAGAACAAGATTGTATGTTGGAATTGTGGAAAGCCTGGGCATGCAAAGAAGGACTGTTGGGAGCTTCGGGATAAGAAGAAACAACAGGAAGAAAACAAGGAGGCAAATGTGGCATCGGGTAATGTATGTCAGGATGCTTTGATTCTTTCTTTGCATAATATTACTGAATCTTGGGTTTTAGATTCAGGGGCTTATTTTCATGCTACTCCACATAGGCATTATTTTGTTGATTATGTTCAAGGGGATTTTGGGCATGTTTTTCTTGGTGATGATGAGCCTTGCAGCATAGTTGGAAAAGGTTCTGTTCAGGTTAAGATGCAGAATGGGAATACATGGCTATTGAAGGATGTCAGACATGTGCCTACATTAAGGAGAAATTTGATATCAAGTAAAGGGCGGTTGGGAAGTGATGGTTATACTGTGATATTTACAGCAGACTCTTGGAAGGTTACCAAGGGTGCTCTTGTGGTGGCAAGAGGTAAGAAGGTTGGAACCTTGTATTTAACCACTGATAGTACTAATGATTGTAATCTTGTGGCTTCAGATGCAGATACAACATTATGGCACTATAGGCTCGGTCATATGAGCCATAAGGGCATGAACATCATAAAGAAGAATTTTCCTGGATATACAGAAACAGGTTTGGATTTATGTGAAAACTGCATATATGGGAAACAAAAGTGAGTAAGGTTTCTCAAGGTTGGACCTACGAAGAAAGAGAGTAAGTTAGAGCTGGTACATTCTGATGTGTGGGGCAGCCTGTATCATCTCTTGGGGGTTCAAGTTATTATGTTACTTTTATTGATGATGCAACAAGGAAAGTTTGGGTTTATTGTATTAGACACAAATCTGATGTATTTGACACTTTTGTTAAATGGAAAGCCTTGGTAGAGAATGAAACAGGTCTTAAGCTAAAATGTCTCAGGTCAGATAATGGAGGGGAGTATTGCAGCAATGAATTTAATGATTACTGTTCTAAGAATGGAATTCGCAGGAAAAAGACGGTTCCAGAACTCCGCAGCAGAATGGGGTATCAGAAAGGATGAACAGAACTATAATGGAACGTGCTAGAGCATGAGATTACATGCAGACTCGCCTCTTTCTTTTGGGGGCGTATGGTGAGCACACTGTGTACTTGATAAACAGAGGACCTCAAGTGCCTGGATGGAGGCATACCCGAGGAGGCATGGTATGGTAAGAAAGTTGATTATTCATTTCTTAGAGTCTTTGGATGTGAGGTGTTTGTTCATATAGACAAGGATGATAGGACCAAGCTAGAGGCTAAATCAGAAAAATGTACTTTCATTGGTTATGGTGGTGATGACTTTGGGTTTAAATGTTGGAGTATTAAGGACAAGAAAATCATTCGGTCTAGGGATGTGGTCTTTAATGAGAAAGTCATGTATAAGCAATCAGTTGCAGGAAAACAAGGAAGAATCCAAGAAAGAATATGCAGTGGTAGAGGATCTTCCGGATGGGAAAGTGACCCATGAATCAGTTCAGGAACCTATTCAACAGGAACCCCAAACTCCTACAGTGAGGAGGTCTTCTAGGGTAAGAAAAGAACCTGAACGGTTTTCTCCTTCTCTTTATTATTTATTACTCATTGATAGTGGAGAGCCAGAGAGCTTTGATGAAGCAATGCAGGTAGATGCCAGTAAGAAGTGGGAGCAAGCCATGGATGAGGAGCATAAGTCTCTTATGGAGAACCAAACTTGGGATTTGGTGAAGCTACCGGAAGGCAAAAGAGCATTGCAGAACAAGTGGGTGTACAGAGTTAAAGATGAAGAAGGAGGAAAGAAAAGATATAAGGCCCGGTTGGTGGTCAAGGGGTTTGCACAGAAACAAGGTATAGATTTTGATGAGATTTTTTCTCCTGTAGTAAAAATGACTTCTATTAGAACTGTTCTTGGAATAGTGGCAGCAGAAGACTTGCACTTAGAACAGTTAGATGTAAAGACTGCATTTCTCCATGGTGATTTGGAGGAGGAGCTATATATGCAGCAACCAGAGGGCTATGAGGTCAAAGGTAAAGAGGAGATGGTGTGTAAACTGAAGAAGAGCTTATATGGCTTAAAACAAGCTCCACGTCAATGGTATAAGAAGTTTGATAGCTTCATGATGGAGCAAGGTTATATTAGATGTCATTCTGACCATTGCGTGTATACAAAGAAATTTGAGGATGGAAGTTATATTATCCTGTGTTTGTATGTTGATGACATGTTGGTTGCAGGTAAAAACATGCAGAAATAAAAGTACTCAAGAAACAACTAAGTGAATCCTTTGATATGAAGGATTTGGGGCAGCAGACAAATCCTGGTATGAGGATAACTCGGGATAGGAAGGAATGGAAGTTGACTTTATCTCGTGAAGAGTACATTAAGAAGGTATTAGACAGGTTTAACATGCGCAGATGCTAAACCAGTTGGGACTCCTTTCGTGCAAGCCATTTCAAGTTATCAAAGGAGCAAAGTGTCCCAAGACAGAGCAGAAAGAAACCATATGTCAAAGGTACCTTACTCATCAGCAGTTGGCAATTTGATGTATGCTATGGTGTGCACTAGGCCTGATATTGCCCATGCAGTGGGAGCTGTGAGTAGATTTATGAGTGATCCAGTAAAGAGCATCGGGCAAGCAAGAAAGTGGATCCTTCGGTATTTGAGAGGAACCATGGGGACAGCTTTTGTGCTACATGTTGGATCGAGACACCACTTTACGTGGTTATGTAGATTTAGACATGGCTGGAGATGTAGAGAGTAGGAGAAGCACAACAGTTATATTTACACCGTAGGTGGGACAAAAGTGAGTGGATTTCACGACTACGTAAGTTTGGTGGCTTTTCACAACCACAGAGGCCGAGTATGTTGCTGCCAGAGAGGCAAGCAAAGAGATGATTTGGCTACAACAATTGCTTGAGGAGGGCATAAGCAAGAGGAATGTAAGTTATATAGTGATAGTCGAGTGCTATACACCTAGCTAAGAACTCGCTTTCCACTCCGTGACGAAGCATATACAGGTTGAGATATCACTTCATCAGGACACTTTGGAGGAAGATAAGTTGAAGTTGGAGAAGATTCATACTACTTAATCCTGCAGACATGATGACCAAGGTGGTCACAAGGGATAAACTAAAGCTATGTTCAGCTTTGGTTGGCCTTCGCGGATGACAGTGAAGGGTTGAGAAGCTTGCTCAGTGGAAACTAGTCTCCAAGTGGGAGATTGTTATGTTTGTGGAGCCTATTTTCATGTTAGAGTATGGTACACCTTCCATGTGTTACACTCGGGTATTTTTACGGCGGTCCCGCTCGCCGGTGAGCGGGTCAGGGGGGTTCGGGGCGAAGCCCCGAAGCAAATTTTCATGGGTGGTTTATTAACCCATGGGTAATGGGTAACCGTTATGGGCTGTTTTTTGGGCCCATGGTTTTTCGGTCTTTTGCCCATTGTTTTGATACCCACGGTTTTTTCCCTTGGTTTTGATACCCACGGTTTTGTATCAAACTGCTTAAGCAATTGTCTATTTATATGGTCTTATGCATATGATAGATATACAAGCAAATGTATTGCAGATGTGTTTTGAATTCGGGTGTGAATTCTGTAGAGTTTGTTGAGCATAGCTCCAAACGGATCCGGGGTATTATATTGAGAGAGTGAAGGCTTGTAATAAAATCCGAGCAAGTGATTCTTGGTGGGACGTAGCCCAAATTGGGTGAACCACGTTAAATATTGTCTCTTTGTGTTGTGTTGTTTATTCTCGCACTTTTATTTGAGATCCTGTAATAATTTCTCGCATATTAGTTTCTACTGTTGCGATTCGTGAGGGATTATTCCGCATATTTTATCTCTTATTTCCTAACAATCGAAGCCTTCCGCCCTGTTTCTCAATTTACAGCTTATATTAGATCTTTCTTATCGTGTTTTAAATGAGATACCTAAATCATTTTAACTATAGTAGGATTTACTTTATTCTCAACATTAAATTTTTTAAATAGTGGATTGACAACCTGTATCAGAAGTATCACACTTCCCGCATCTAGCATACGCAGGAAGTCCACTTGCATATATTGTTTAACTCTTTCCGGTGGTCTTTCTTTTTATTTCAGTAGTTCCTCCCAACCAAAAGGAAGCTCTCACAATCAGCTATGGATTCGGAAGTCATATGTGCGCGACAAACCTATCAACCAACATTTCAACAGTATTCCTCCTACGCTCGTTATCCCCTATCTGTTTTGTCATTTTTGAAGAAACGTCTAAGAATTAGGTGAAAAAACTGAACATTGTTAGTAATTAGAAGATGATAAGCCAAATAAATTAGTTCTCATCCTCGGGTTAGAATTATATTCTCTCTCTCGATTCTTACCAAATTTCTTCAACTCCTTTGGACCATCTTTCCTTAAACCAAACTTCTTTAGAAAAAATAATTTTCAGTTGGGGCCCACATATCACCACATGCTCTAATATACATTTATGGAAATATGGAATACACATATTCAAATTCCAATTACCACTTTTGAAAAACCAATCAAAACAGGATCAATATACTCACTTTTATCCAAGCTTACTCTTTGTTAGGGTTTAGCTACGGTTTCAAATCAACTTACCTTCTTAATGATTGTTCATAAAATCGTGACGATAAATTCACCTAATTATTTTTATGAAAGCTTCATAATTGACATAAGAAGCTATACCAAATAGATCATGTCCCCATGTAAAGCATACAATTCACAATGAGCATCAGAAGGTCCACTTTTCTTCAAAATCACATCAGAACTTACTTCCTCGGGTTTGCACAAAGCTTGCAAATGTTAAAATTCTCATGTTAGAATGACCTGAAACTTGTCATGAAGAATCAAGACACCATCCTATAACAATTAAACATATTCAATCCTTGATGAGTTTATATCCTTGTGATCATTCTTATTTAGAATAACAAGAATAACTTATCACTCATGCTTCATAGAATGCAATAAGTAGCTAAACACACCGGACATTATACACACTATGGGTTATATAACCTCGCACCCTAGGGGAGTCACTACATTGGGTGGAATATTACATATTGAACTTACTTTGATCACATCTTTAACATCGTACAAATTATTACAACATTTTACTTGAGCAATTATAATGAAATTTGGGGCATACCTATATAGAGATAAATTTTTATACCCAAATTAAAGTGGAATTACTATAATTAGGACTGAAATTTAGTGTATAAAAATATACAAGTATATTTATATTAATATATAGAAATAGGAAATTAGGTTATGCTCTCTACAAGAACTTAAGACATTCAAGGAGATATATACTTAGGGGTAGAGTGTTAACTTATTTGTTCTTTTTCTTTGTGATTTTATCTCGGAACTTGGCTAAATAAACTATGATAGGGATGAATATTCTTCATCTCTTAATCCTCACTAGACACTAACCTCACATCTAAACACTACCATGTGACATTTTTAATCTGTTTAATGTTATTTTATAGAATTGACAAGTATTTATTCTTCATTATTGATCATTTAATATATGCCTTAGATTCTTCCTACACTTTTTATTCTTCTAGTAACCCTTACACATATACCTCTAATGATCAAAAATTTAGTTTCCTATTCCAACACTTAGATATACATTAGATAACAAAAAGGTTAGTGGGATTGAGTTCAACTTAACTTGGCGACCAAATCACTTATTTCTCATGACCAATCCTTAAAGTACACTACCCAAATGAGGGGTTAAAACTCCATATAGTTCTCCTAGTGCTTGTGTAAGAGTTGATGCAGTCTACAAAGTCCCCCCGCCATGTTTTCCCTTTTGTTCGACATGATAATGGGATAAGTAGATATACTTTAGATGTAAAACCATCTTGAATGTATAATATAATGCCTACATGAGATGTAAAACCATATTGAATGCATAATATAATGCTTTCATAAAAATATTTTCTATAAAATTATCCCTATAGTTCCTTTTTGGGTAGTTCTTACAGATGAATACCTAATAGTTATTGATAGATTAGAACTCCTAATTATATTTTATATATAGGAGCATCTTAGTTTGAAATTATGACCTTATAGGATGAAAATATGATCCACATCCCAAAAACATATGAAACAAAGTTACAAAAGGAACCAAATAGTAAAGACAATTAACACCGATTCATATGAGACTACTGTACTCTTTTGAAAAATATTATATGGTGGTAGTGTTTGTTCACATTATTGTATTGCGAAAATGAAAATTTCCTTAAACAAAACTGATATTTCTATTACTTAGTGAGAAATAAGTAAAAATGAAAATTTGCCCTTAAAACTTATAAATATAAAAACTAGATAAAAGTATCTTTAATATAGTAAATGAAATTTTATAGTTTAAAGGTATTGAATTATTAGATAAGGTGATTCTAATGAAACCCTATTAAACGAAGGGTGATTAATCCTCAACCATGTACTAAAGAAATAGATACCAATAGGTTGGGTGCATGATAATTCCATAGTGCATTGGGTGTCTCTAGACCATAACATGCCTTTTCTAAACCACATTGTTATAGAAATATATAGGTTTGCAAATTATTAAATGCCTAAACTTATTAAAATCTACATATTGTGCATTTAATTTGAAATTGATATATAAACCCCACATTCAAAATAAATGTAGTGAACTTTGGTTTATTAATAGAATTTCCCCCATAGTTGTAATAAATGCAATGTGGTTGAATTACCAAATAGAATTGCACTATAAATATTTCCTCTCAACATTTGTAATGCTTTTAGTGCACTTGAATTGAGTTGTTTTTGTCATTGTAATTTTATCATTTGAATTGTTATAGACTTGATAAATACTTGAGAGAATCTAAAATTGAATTGTTTGATATTGATATTTGCTTGAGAATCTTGCATCATTATTGTTTATTTCCTTGAAATTTTGCATTATTTGACTTGAAATTTTTTTATTACACTAGTAAATAGCTAAGTGTATAATGCTTTGTGGAAATACATGGCTTAAATAAAAATTCATGATATGTGCCCCCTTTCAATGAGAAGGATGACATACTTGAATCATTTGAACTAATATTAAAATTGATATGAGATAGTTATTAGTGTTGGAGTGGATAACTACGTTATTATATTATATGTTCGCATTGTATTAAAATTTATTATATAAGATTGAATTTATGTGTAAATTCACTAGTGTTTATGCATAGTAATATGAATGTATTATTGTGGAAGATGGCGAGATAATGATTCCAACACCACTAATGCCACATATTTTTGACATACGATGTTTGATATATCACATGTAAAAGTTATATAGGTAAGTAGATTAAGTTAATTGTATAAAGTGTATTAATGTAATGGGGCCAAGGACTAAAATCATCGAATAAGGCCACGTGTCGGGTAAATAATTTAGGGTGAACATTAAAGGCCCTTATGGCGTTGTTTTTGGATTTGTGGGTGTCCTCGTGGCATTTTGTGGGATGTGATTTTTCTTTTCGCCCCTTACTATGTAACTCTCTTTTATTTTTATTAATATAAAGGGAAGTTCCAATAGTAAGTTAAATTTATAGTGAAGACTATATATGGAAATTCAACTTACTATATATATGAAGGTTTGAATATTAAAACCTAATTCGTTAGTTGTAAATAATAAGATTTTAGCTTTAAGAGACATACAATGTCACCCACTCCAGTGCTTTATACCTATGATGATTTGTAAACCTCAAACTTTGGAACTTTACAAACCACAACCTTTACTGTTCTACTTTCAACTTTCAAAAATGACAGTCCTTTTAATTAATTGTGAGAAAAATGAACTTAGAATTATGTTGCAGCAAAGGAAATAAAAATTCAAACACCAAAATTTTATCCTAGAAACCCCCAAGTTGAGGGAAAACCAACTGTAGGAAAGGGAAATTGCTCTTTCTTCCCAAATTTTATTGGCCAATTATAAATTGAATACATATTACAACAAGAGGAAAGGAAGAAAACAATGTAAACACTTCCTTTCTATACTTGGCTTCTCTGTTTCTTCACCTTTCTTCTACAAAACAACTCCATCTCCAATGGTTTCTCTCTCACAATTTTGCATTAAAAATTCAATTATCCATTCCACTTACCCCACTTGTATTTATAGTTGTTCTCATATCCTCCTATGCAATGTAAATGAGAAAATTCACACGAGAGGAAGAGACACGATCCAGACGCTTCAAATCCATGACTATTTGTGGCTTTGTTTTTTATTTACATCCACAAGTGATATGACTACGATGTCTGCAAATTGGTGGTTACGTAACCACTAGGGAGGTTATGTAATCACCCGTTATGTGTAAGGGGTGATTACGCAATCGTCGGGTAGTAATTTACAAACCACCTCTATGCATAGAGGGGTTATGTAACTTTATAACATGTTGTTTATTCTTCTCAAATTATCCTTCAAACCTGGTTGTTACGATGAAGTAGTGTTTATTTAGACCCCTAAGGATCACGCCTCATCTTCTTAGGAGGATCTTGGTCTCACAAAATCTTAGTGGGGGAGTAGATGAGGAAAAAATTCCCTCATGTGCTCCTTCAAGTACCACCAGGCCTACCTTGGTGTCTTCCCTTTTAGTCCAACCTACCAAGACTCCTTATCTCTACGATATTTTTCTTTGGAGCACTACGTCCTACTCCATTTCGCCTTGTGAATCCAAGAGGTAATATTATATGGAAGGTAGAAACTAACATCCTTCTTCTTTGTCAAGCATGGATGGATCATATAGGTGCAAGTTATCATAATTTACTACTAGGTACATCTGTATGAATGGTGGAAAATCAAGCTTGAAGGCATTTTATCCAACCTTCTCAAGTATAGTGAATGGTCCATACCGTAGTGGATTGAGTTTCCTTTCTTGGATTTGTAGTCTCTCCTTGCTCAAGTAAATCCAAACCTTGTCTCCAACATGAATTTTGTGCTATCTCCTATGCTAATCATGTCTAGCCTTATACTTGTCTTGAGATCTTTTTAACTATTCTTTACCACTCGAGATGGATTTGTCGGATCCTCTCAATGAATTTTTCTGCTCTAGTGACCTTTGAATCACGTACTCCCCTTCTTCATGCTACCCAAATGCTATTTCCATTGGATTCATAGGTATATATCCCAAACATACATCAAATGGTGACTTCATTGTGGATGTGTGTACTACTCAGTTGTAGGAATACTAAATGTAGGCTAAGGACTCATCCTAAGTCTGTGGATATTTGCTATTATACCCTCTAATTAGTTGTACCAAAGTCCTATTCACCACCTCTATTTTCCCATCTATCTGTGGATGGAAGGTCGTGCTCCTCTGTAACTTGGTTTCCATCTTGTCCCACAAAGTAGTCCAAAAATTCCCCAAGAACTTGGAATCTCTGTCAGAAACAATAGAATTTGGCAAGCCAAAATGTACCCATACATTAGAAAATAAAATTTCAGCTACCTCATGTGCTTTTATTGTCTTTTTACATGCCATAAGAACACACATCTTACTGAATCTATCTACAACAACATATAGATAATCATGGCCATGTTTAGACATAGGTAGTCCTCCTACAAAATCCATAGAAATATCTTCCCAAGGATGAGTAGGGACTAATAAAGGCATATATAAACCTTCCTTCCTTATTTTAGGCTTTCTTGTACAAATATTTTTACATCCTCTTATGAATTTAGATACTTCTTATTTCATATTGGGCCAATACATGTACCTTTGCAAGTGGGATAAGGTTTTACCAACATTGAAATTTCCCGCTACTTTCGAGGTATGTGTTTCCCTCATCAACATAATTCTTTCTTCCTTTGACACACAAAGCTTCCCCATCAATAAATCAACCCATATTAGAGATAACAATATTAAATACCCATCCTTTCATCCCATGGAGACGACAAGCACCGATATGTCTCCCAAAGTCTTTGTCTTGAGCATATGCCTCTTCGTAAGATTCCTTCATGAAGAGATAAATCTAAGAGGCCAATGCCAGTTAAGGGGTGACGGGGTTGGTGAGAGGTGAACTAGTATCGGTCACCAAACAGTGTGACCTGATGCCGGTTAAGGGGTGATTGGGGTCGATAAGGGTAAACCAAGATACCAGTCGGGTTATTGGGAACAAGGGTCTAAAAGTAATGTGGGCTGGGTGGTTGAGATGGGTAGGGTGAAAATAGGGTGTGGGAAAATGATAATTGGAGAATATGGATATGATAAATGTAGATTAATGTTTTCTTATATTGGATGCGGGGAGAGTGCAACTACATATGCGGGATAGAGTTCACCCCTTCTCGTGACGGTGCGTGGGCGTAGCGACCCCGAGAGGAGCTACAACATGTAGAGAGTGGGTAGTGGGTTTTTGGCTCGATGATGTAGGGCCTAGTTTTGGTCACGCTCATCTATAGATGGGATTCTACGACCAACACATTCCACCTACCGACGGGTGAGATTACTATCACCCTGGAGGACGTGTTCCAGATTCTTCAGGCTACCCATATTGGGTGCACATGTCTACTCTATCTCCTCCGAGGCCTCAGAGGAGCTGATTGTGACTATTTTTGGTGAGGGGATGGCCAACATGAGATTCCATAGCGCTAGCTTGAGCTATGGAGAGATGTACCTAGCCCATCCGGAGGAGATGAGGCTAGTGGTTCTGTTGATGGAGGCAAAGCGGTGTCTGCTTATGCACCGCGCGATGATGTAGAGGGTGGATGGTTTCCCCGATCACTGATGGGGGTACTCCATGACATGATGGTGGATGAGACCCACTTTACCTAGGCACCAACATTCTTGGTGTAGCTATACAGGGAGTTGTGGGCATATGGGTAGCTGCAGTAGGTTCAACATGTCTTTGTACATTTTCTTGAGCTGCTTTGGGTGTACGAGCACATAGTTTGTGTGTAGCCTATAGGAATACCTAAGAAGATGCATTCATAGCAAGATTTGTGTGGGTGGGGTACATGAGATGGGTGCCGGTTATTAGAGAGCGGTGATCTGAGAGGCCCACACATGATGTGGCCTATTTCGGTAGTTACTGGAGGGGTTATCCAGAGTGGACATTATTTGGAGGCCATATGTGGGATTCCCCTCATATAGGCATATGCATGAGCTAGCTGAGCTCCAGCTAGAGAGATGGATATAGGGTTGCCATGCCGGGGAGTACAAGATGATCTTGGTAGATAGAGTCCGGTGGTAGTTCAAGCTAGTACATGACATACCTATGCCCTTCCCATAGTACCGGAGAGATGACGTGGAGAGACCCTTACCTCTACCATAGCCTATAGTGCCCATAGGGTAGGAGGAGCAACTAGTGGACCAGTAGATAGATGATGCCGAGTGCTGACAGTACAGTACAAACGGTGGTGGGCAACTCACTTATGAGCCATACCATCCAGATTGGGGCAGCCGGATCTAGCCACCATCATGGTGTAGAGAGATGCCCTACAGGGGCAGGTGGCTACTCTCATTACCCAGTTGGGTATAATTGAGACACATAGTTGGAGGGCTCGGAGGTGGAGGTAGTAGAGCTACATGTACAGGTGGCTAGTCTGCAGGCCTAGATGGCGATGGAGGAGATGGAGATGGAGAGGAGGGGGATGGTAAGGTGACAACCTTACAAGCTTAGGTGGCGAGGTTATAGGGCGGTTGGCCACATCCTTGGCATAAATTGGGGTCTTACGAGGCCCGAGATACGAGCACGAGGGCGAGGGGGCACCACCATAGAGTACAGGACTAGGTCCCACTTCATAGGTAGGAGTGAGATAGGGTCCCATGGGACGAGGGGACAGGGGCTGAAACCTATGGGACCACCACAAAACATGCTGATATCCAGGTTATGGGATGCCCTAGGTGAGTCTAGATATTATCAAGACTAGCTGATGGCAACCGGGATAGACTTCATATCCTATGCCGAGTACAAGGCACAACAGGCGTCTAGTGAGAGGATGAGATTCTGCACTCATAGTGTGGAGAGAATTGGGGGTTAGTGAGCCCGAGACTTGATCGAGGCAAAGGCTACCTTAGTGCACGTGAGACCAGATCTAGTTGAGGTGCCAGTAGGGACGCAAGAGGCCGAGGGTACAGGTGATACCGAGATGGAGGACATCTATCGAGATGCTTGATATGGCACCTGATTTTTATGTATGATAGTTTTTGTGTGATATATACTAGCCTGCGTGTCGAGAGATATTTATAGTTTTGATCCCATATCGGCTGCGTGCCTACTGTATGATAGTGAGGTTGTATGAGAGATTTTTGTATATTTTGAACTTATACTTTGGCCGGCACCGAAGAGATTTTATATTATTTCATTATTTTGTTGTATATATGAGACCGGCCTACATGCTGATGACATTTTGTATTGTGTATCGGCCTGCGTGCCGATGATCTTGAGATGATGGACATGACAAGATAACCATGTATATTGTATTGAGATACCCATTTATTTATTTATATGATGAGATACATGGTATTATTTGATTCGTTGATGTGTTGATGAGATTTTGATTTGTTATTTGATATGTATGGAAAGTAGGTGAGTTAGGCATGATGGAGTCAGGTTGGTTTTTGGATCGAGTCAGGTCGGTGAGGAATGGATCAAGTCAGGTCGGTTTAGGCATGGATCGAGTCAGGTCAGTTTAGGCATGGATTGAGTCAGGTCATAGGCATGGATCGAGTCAGGTTATAGGCATGGTTGAGTCGGGTTGGTTTAGGCATGGTTCAAGTCGGGTCATAGGCATGGTTGAGTCGGGTTATAGGCATGGTTGAGTTAGAAAGTAGGTGAAGTTTTGATTCATTATTTTATGCAATGATTGATAATATGGGTCATATGTGAGATGTGGTATAATCTAAGCATAGTGATGATAAAGAAATGATAGGCATAATAAATGTATGCTATGATAAGGATTTAAATTATGAAGTAACTTGTTGTTTGTTTCATTTCATTTCCAATTTGGGATAAAAAAGGGAAACTAAGTGAGGTGTGAGGAACATGGAAGATGAATTGTTTAGGGTAGAGAGTGGCCGAGCTAACCTCCAAGGGCCCCATGCCCTCGGAGTGCTACCTACATAGTCCCGATGAAAAGGGACCTTAGGCCGATGTAGTTCTCCCATGAGCTAGGGAAGAATATGATGAGGTATGAAAATGAGTTAGTAGGTTTTAGGCATGGTGTGGGTTTTGGTCTATTAGGTGTGGGTGGATTATAGGTAAAGTGATGTAGGTGGGATCGATTGTGGTGAAAGAAGAATATTACCCCAAAGGGAAGCATCGAGGACCAAGTCCTATATAAGATAATAAAAAATGTAAACAAAGACGGTTAAAAGATAAGAGGGGGCAATAAAGCCACCTGATTGGGTAGGATCATACCGAGTAGATCATATCTTGGAGGAGGTGATGAATGTAAGACCCTAAAGACATTGCATGATTGATTGTTCTATGGTGAAAAGTAGTCACATGATCACCAAATGTCTAAGTTCCAAGAAGTCCCTTAAGGCAATAGGAAATGGGAGTGGGAATGGTAAGAAGGGTGAAAGGTAATTAATTGTTATATGGTATGAGGTAACATGCTCTTTGGGAAAGAGATCCGAGGTCACAATGGGAAAGTCCATGACTAAAAGGTTTGTTATTTTGACTTATAGTTGAGATAGACTGATCGATGCGGGAAGTCTATATGGGATGAAGAAAATTTAACTCCTTGAGGTCTTCGTGAAGCTGATTAATGCAGGAAGCTTCAGTTGCTCTCGTTTTTTAAAGAGCTTTGCATAGTTGTCCTTCGAGGAGTAGTACATTTATAGCAAAGCATCTGTTGAGAGGAAGATGTCCTTTTGAGGTAGTCATCTTTTGAGTGGAAGTTTGACTCAAGGAGTTATATCCCATGTGAGGAAGTTGACGTCATGGACTAGACCAAGGTGGAGGATAGAAATCTTATTCAAAAGGCAAGGTGGAATGACCATGGGATCTCATCTAAAGGTAGATGAAAAGTATCCATGAGAATCATGTTATGTGCAGCGCCGTGGTACACATATTCAAGAGAAGATAACAAGTGACGGGTACTCACATGATTCCAGCTTAATCACTAGTGAGGTGTATGAAGTGAGCAATGCTTAATGGATGAGTATGGAAAGAGACAAAAGGTGAGGTAGGACTATAAGTGAACAATAGAATGGTCAAAGATGCAAGGAATTAAGGGGCTCAGGTTTGGGTTTACCATCGAGTGAAGATAAATGATAAGCACATGATCCATAAGTATGGGTCACAATGTATGGTCCAAGCCAATTAGGAGCAAATTTTTCCCGTTTACTTTTTCTACTTTTTTATGTGTTGATTTTCTTTTAGGACAAGGTCACCGACTTGGAAGGTCCGTTCATAGACACGTTTGTTGTAGGAACGTTTGATATGTTTTTGGTAAAACTTAAGGTGATCCAGAGTGTTAAGATGATGTTCATCTAGTAAATCTAATTGTGCTTTAAAAGGTCCTGATGAAATTCATCATCAATGAGCATATCATGGAGAGAAATGCAGAGTGAGGGAATCTAGAATTTGAGAGGTAGGAATGCCTCTGTCTTGTAGAGAACAGAGAAAAGGGTGTGGCCACGGTGGAAATGTGAATACTAGTGCGGTATGCCCACAGGAAAAAGGAATGTGCATTTGCCAATCCTTCCAAAGTATCATTAACCACTTTCATAAGAATTTTAAAAAGGGTTTTGTTAGTGGATTTAGCTTGGCCATTGGTTTGTGGGTAATAAGGTGATGAGAAACTAAGTTGAATTCCAAAGGTGTCGTAAAAGTTTTTGTAATGTTTTGTTTTTGAATTATTTTCCATTATCAGTGATGAGGCGATGAGGAACACCAAAGTGAAAAATGATATGGTGGTTAATGAACTCACATATTTTCTCATCTTTCGTGGAGATGAGTGGTATGGCTTCCACCCATTTTGTATAGTATTCGGTAGCAGTGATGATCCATTGATGGCATTGGGAAGAATGGGGATTGATTTCTCCGACAAGATCCAAACCCCATTGAGAGAAGGGCCAAAGGTCACGGGTGACCTGTAAGGCGTGGCTAGGTGTATGATGAAGATTGGAATGTTGTTGGCATTTTACAAAACATTTATGTAGTCAAAAAAATCATAGTTAAGGGTCATCCAGTAATAGCCTAGGTGAAGGATACGTTTAGCAACATCAAGGCCTCTGAAGTGACCTCCACATATGCCATCATGAACCTCCTTAATGGTATAAGGAATTTCAGAAATCATGAGGCATCGTAAGAGAATACCATCAAAGCCATGCTTATAGAGGAGGCCCCATGATGACATAATGAGAGACCTTTTTAAGGAAGGCACGTTGTCCATTACGGGTGAGATCAAGAGGTAAGATGGAGAGAGAAAGGTAGTCAGAGTATTGTTTGTACCAAAGGTAATTCGGGTCGGAGGTGACGGTTCCGATAGAGTAAACATCGTGAGGTAAATAAGAAGGTGATTGGAGTCATTGTATGGTGATAAATATTTTAGAATCGGCGGGCGAAGCAGGTATTTGGGAAGCTAAATAGGCCATGGTATCTGTAAATTTGTTGGTTGAACATGGGATGGTTTAAAGGGTGTAACGGTCAAAGGTGGTCAAAATTACATCTACATGATGTTTATAATTTTGAAGTATCTCATTACGACATTGGTATATGCCATTGATCTGATTTATGACCAATTGAGAATCACCAAAGATATTGATGGATTTGACATCTAGGGCATAGGTAGCTTGGAGACCTAATACAAGTGCTTCGTATTCGGTAATATTGTTGGTGCATTCAAAATATAGTTTGAAAGACAAAGGCATGAGTTCACTATCAAGTGGAATGAGGATAATACCAGCCCCACCCCACGTTGATACTTGGAACCGTTGAAGAAGAGTGTCATGTGGTAAGGGGTTTGTCTAGGAAAGGGTAGCAATCGACTCATCCTGGAAAGTCAAAATTAGAGGGTTGATCCCCGAAAATAGGTGTGTCATCCAATTGGTCGGCGATGGCTTGGCCCTTGATGGAATTTTGATGAATGAATTCAAGGTCAAGATTAGCTAAAATCATAAGCCATCATGCGACACGCTGATTTTGATAAGGTTTGGCGTACATGAAGTGTAAGGGGTCGGTGTTGGTCACAACATAGGTTTTGTGGTTGAGTAGGTAATGGCAGAGTTTGGTGGAAACAAAAACTAAGGATAAGAAAAGTTTTTCGGGATGGGTGTATCGGGTTTCATAGTCCAAAAGAGTACGACTTATGTAATAAACCGCTTGCTCCCTGTGTTGTTCATCGTGATGAGTGAGCATAGCTCCCAAGGAGTGATCGGTAGCTAAGATGTATAGATAAAAAGGTTAATCATCTTTAGGTGGAATGAGTACGGGTGGTTGGAGAAGGTATTGTTTTAAGGCCTCAAAAGCTTTGTGGAAGTCATCATCCCATTTAAAGGAGACATCCTTCTTGAGTAGATGATGAAATGGTTAGCACCGATCAGATAATTGTGAAATGAAATGATGAATAGACTACAACTTACCTTGTAGGCTATGGAGTTGTTTAAGGTTATTGGGAGGAGGAATTTCTAGAATGTCCTTGACTTTAGCAGGGTCAAATTCTATACCACATAGGGAAATGATAAATCCCAGGAGCTTTCCTGAGAGAATTGCGAAGATACACTTCTTAGGCTGAAGGTGGATGTAATATTTAATGAAGCGGTCAAAAATGGTTTTGAGGATGGCAAGGTGTTTCGGAGCGGCACTTAGATTTGGCCAAGAGATCATCCATGTAATCTTCCAATATGCGATGCATGATGTCATGGAAGATGTAATTCATAGCCTGCTAATATGTGGCACTAGTGTTTTTAAGGCCGAAAGGCATGACTCGATAGTAGAAGGTCCCCCAAGGGGTGATGAATGAGGTTTTGTGTTGATCCTCTGGGGAAAGCAGGATTTGGTTATAACCCGAGAAGCCATCCATGAGTGATAACATCTCATGGCCAGCGGTAAGGTCAACAGTTGGTCAATACCAGGTAAGGGAAAGTCATATTTTGGACATGCTAGCTTGAGGTCACAAAAGTATGTGCAAATGCGGAGTCCCCCTGTCACCTTAGTAATAGGGACAATGTTAGAAATCCACTGAGGATAATCAATGGGTAAGATGAAGGAAATAGAAAGAAGGCACTAAAGTTATTTTTTGACGAGAAGGGAAATGTGAGGGTGTATTTTCGTTAGCCTTTGTTTGATGGGTTTGGCATTGGGAACGGTTACGATATTGTGGACCACTATGGTGGGGTCAATACTGGGCATGTATTTGCATAAGACCAAGTGAAATCATGGTTATGGTTTCGAGAAAATAAGTGATGGCTTCCTTTTCAAAGCAACATCTAAAGATTGACCAATCTTTAGGATGTGCGGGTTGTCTTGATTATGAATGTTGATCTCGATAGTCAATTCATTCAACATGGTTTACGTCTCAGAAGGTAATGACTGATGAATATATGAGTCTTCTACACCAAGGTAGGTGAGTATAGATTCATCATCATGACATTGAATGACGTTAATTGAAGGTGTCTTGTTATCGAACATTTTAGGATACAGGAAGGGAAGAGTGGAAGGGGCCTCGCCCTCGTGTTGATAAGTCAAAGGCCCTAAGGAAATGGTGTTTATGAAATTTTTTTTTAGGAGGGATAGATTCAGGATCCATCGACTCCGTTGGTGAGGGTGGTGATGAAGGTGGAGCGGGTGAAGAAGGTGGAGAAGGCTAGTGTCCTTAATGAGTTCAATGTGGGCTGTTTGGTAGGTGGTTCAGGAAAGCCGATACCACTATGGTCATTATGTTGGGAGTGGTACATGGAATAATGGTATGGTGGCCTTGCTCATAAAATCCAAAACCAAAACCCTTCCACACACATCGGTGTAGGAAGGTGTGGGAAAAATGACGATTGGTAAGTGATTGGAAGTCAACAGAAAATGGGCGAGTTTGTGGCAATGGTTCGGGTGTATAAGTGGTAGTATCAAGTCCCCCATAGGTGAGACTAGTACGAAGGTGAGGAGGACCATATAGGAGATGTTCTCATATACGGTGATCATAACGAGGGTGTTGGTGAAGGCTTCCGTACTCTTATGGAGTAAGGAATGTGTTGACACTATATAGGCGGTACTCCCCCAGAGTGAGGCGTTGAAAAACACCTTCCAAGGGATCGGTGGTTGGTAGGTAGGTATCTGGAATGGATGAAGTGTCGAGGTTGATGCGGAGGTAGAGTTAACAGATTAGGAAGTTGATGGGTCGGCCATGGAGGTTGTGGTAGTGGTAGGAATGGAGGAGGTACGTGTGGCTAAGGTAGCGACTATACGGTAAGAGGAGTGTGTAGGTGAAGTGGTGGTGGTCATGAGGTAGATAATTTAATGGGTATGAGCACATCATTGGGTTAGTAAATCATGTTACATGTTTTAAAAGGTGATGGATCAGATGGAATGGTATAGGTGTGTCCTTCGTGTTTAAAATTTACACAACGATGTAAAGTGGAAGGAACGCAACCCATGACATGAATCTAGGGTCTACCAAGCAACAAGTTATATTGGAATTCCCCTCCAAGACGTAGAATAGTTTTGGAATAGTGCGGGGCCCATGTGAATGTGGAGGATGATGGTGCCTAGTGTAGAGGTGATAGTGTCATTGAATGAATGCAACATGATAAGATGTTTATGCATGTAATTGTCAAGTATGCACATTTGAGTGAATGCATGGGATGAAATGATGTTAATGCTAGCACCCCCATCAATCATCACATGGCATACCCGTATGTCATTGATGTGGACAGAGATGAAGAGGGCTAGGTATGGGTCATTGTTTTGGTGTGGCACGATCTCTTCCTCTGAGAAGCTAAGGGAGGCTACTTGGTGAATAGGGTGGGGCAAAGATGAAGGTGGTAATTTGGTGAGAGAGGCTACATGATGGGGTGTGATAATGGAGGCTATGGGTGTAGGGTCATTGGGTAAAACCTCAATAGATTGAAGAACCTCCATGAAAGCTTCGACGATGAGATTCGAGGTTTAAATGAGGTTATATAAGGAAATTTTGAGGGAGACTGGTGTAATTGTTTGAGCATGGTGCGATGTGTGACACCCTTAGAAATGGGGTACGTAGGGTCATGAGATAGTGATTTTAGGTATGGTGCAAATGGTATGTTGGGTATAGGATTGGTTGGTTTGTTAGTGACCTTTTCTTTACCTTTATCCTTTTGAGCACGTGTAGTGATGTGTATCATGTTGATCGAGGGGAGTTGGCAAATGAAGAAGGTGAGGGTGAGTGGTATAACGAACGACGGGAAAAAACCTACTTTGGAGGAGAAAATCCTCGTGAAGTGAGTTGGGTGCAATGACATTTAGGTGATGGCATGGCAAGCTATCTGATGCAAACCATGTTAATTTCAAATCTTGGGGTGGCTCTAGGAGTTGTGAGGGTGGAGGTTGTGGTTGTTGAGTGGGTAGTGTGGGAATGGGTGTCGGTGAAGCAGGGTCCTCGTCGAGAAGGTCGTCATTGTCAAAGTTGGCTTCCGGAGGACACAATTGGATAAGGATGGTCTTCAAGGCCTTGCATTTCTCCACATCGTGCACATGATGGTATACATGAATTTTAGTATCATCAAACACTTTTGACTTGGGTTTGAGGGGGTCGTAAGGTCTGAGTGGCGGTAATGTGATGACATAAGTCTCAAGGAGGTTGGTTAAAATTTTGGCATAGGACCCCGCTAGTGGATCACAATGGGAAGTGAACGTGGGTTTGGGTGTAGGTGTGGTTAATTGTTGAGGAACGGTCTTTAGAAGAGGAGCGGATCAAACTATGGTTTTGGGTGTCAAGCGTGATTTTGGGTATCATCATGTTTGTTTAGGTATGGGTATGGTGGATGAACTGGTAGGAGGGTGTGTAGTTGTTTTGACTATCTTATTGTGGGGTAGTGGAGTTTTGTTTTTGGGTTGCACCTTCTTGGGTAAAGGTGATATGGGTGTACAAGGTCTAGAAGAAAAAGTGGATGGGGGAAGAGGATGAGTTACCCATGGGGATAACGGAGGTGCTACGAAGGTAGAGGAAGAGGGTCGTATAGGAGGTACAAGGGAAAAAGATTGAAGTGTAGTGGGTAGTGAAGGAAGTGTTGAGGGTATTGGAGGTATGGCTGGTAAAGATGTTGTGGGTGTGGGTGTAAGTCGTGTTGGGCATCTGGGGAGGTTAGAGGCTTGTGAGGAAGGAATGGGTTGTTGTGGTTTTGGTTTATTGATGGGTGGAGGTTTCTTGACCATGTTGAAGCTGAGGTCTTGAGATAGGTGGGATAGGTGAAGGTGTTCTTCGTGGAGTCGAGGTATGAGCTCTATGGGTTTGGTGCTTAGGCTTGGGTGTCGAGTAGGTGTGGTGTTGACTTAGGAGGATATAGCTAAATCCAGTTTGATAGGTGGATGAGTAAGGCTGGTGGTCGGGGTGACCCCTAAAGTGGTAATAGGTTTAGTCAAGGAAAATGTTGTAGGTGTGGGTTTGGGTTTATATGTAGTTTGAGTTATGGGTAAGGGTGTATGCTGAGTTATGAAGGGTGTCGTGGAAGGAATGGTGATAAAGGTGGTTGTATTCAGTTCGATTGGTCAGAATACTTTTGCATAGATAGTGGAAGTATCAGTAAGTGACATCTGCATCTATGTTGAGACCGGAAGCGAAGACACCCCCATAATAAGGCTCTATCCACATAATCTAGGTGATTGGCCAAACGTGAGAATGACATGTCTGTAGGTGGAGTTGATGAGGACCGAATGGAAATTCCTGTAAAATGTGTCTTAGAGATGAGAAATTGGCTAGCTTTAGCTTCAAGTGGGTAAAAGAGAGCTGAAAGTAGGTCTGCGGGATTTGGGTAGCTGATGGCGAATGCTCACCAAGAGGCAAAGGTATCTCAACTGGGTTTATGATGGGTGGAGGAGATGATGGGTGCTCCTCTATGGGTGGAGGAGGTACTATGGGTATCGGTTCTCTAAGTGGAGAAGCCAAAGGTGAAATGGTCTCGATGTTAGCGAAGACTCCTCCGTAGGTGATGAAAGAGATGAAAGGTGATCCTCTGCGGGTGGAGGAGTAGGTACGATGGGTTCCAATGTGGAAGGAGGATTTTGGGTAGGATTTCATCTATGGAAGGAATGTGAGGTAATACAGAGGTGACAAGTACGCCATTAAAGATAGCGTGGACCTCACGGGTATGGGTATCATGAGTTTAGGTCTTACCGGTTTGATCAGACAAAGGGGCATGGTTGGGAAATGGTTTCTTAAAGATGTGTAGGTTTTGGTTGGTAGGTGCGTTAGGATTATCCATGGTTAACTTGCCTTTCTCGAGCATTTCTTGGACAATATTTTTGAAAGTGATGTAGTTGTCATCACTATGACCCTTTACTCAATGATAGTTACAAAAGTCATGTTCTTTATACCATGCGGGCATGGGGTGAGTAGGGTCAAAACCAGTGTGTGGTTTTATAGGTGGAAGGGTGATGGCTCGGCTTTGATAAGATTTTCTAAGACAGAAGAGTAAGGTTCCCGATTGGGGTGTATTTATGCTTCTCTCATCTGAATTGAAAAGTCTAGATGGGTGAGAGATTAGATGAGGGGGTAGTCTGATTTGACATATGAGCTGGGACGGCCTTAAGTACCACTACATTAGTGGTGCCCTTATCTTTTGAATAATTATTTTGTGGTTTGTAATAATAAGAGGTATCATTTGACTTGAATGCCGAATTCTTATTACGTAACTAGATTTACTTCTCTTCGATGGCCCGAATCTCTATCTTTCGTGCCATAGTGAATGCTTCATTGAATGTTTGAAAGGTTTGGACCTGTAAGGTCGATGAGATATGTCTAGCACAAGCCCGTGTGAAGAGCTCGATGAGTTTTATTTGTGGAAGTTGGAAGGTGAGTTGATTGATCAAGCTACACTAATGAGTGACAAAATCTATGATAGATTCATCCTCATACTGACGCGTGGAGTATAGGTTGGTCATGGTAACCTTCTTGACGATATTGATAGAGAAATGATCTAAGAAGGCTTGGGCTACCTAATTGAATGAGAATATAGAGTGTCTAGGTAACCCAATATACCAATCTAATGTAGGTCCAGTCAGAGACATGGGAAAGGTTCTCAAGAGCAAGGCATCATCGTGAGCGATCAAATAACACCCATGTTTGAACAACCACAAATGCTGCTGCGGGTCTTCTTTGCTATTGAAATGATTGAATTTAGGCATTTCCCAATGCACGGGATATGGGCGGATAGGAATGGATGGGTGGATGGGTTTGTTGCAAATCTCATCATAGGTGAGAGTGTTGCAGGAGCCGAAAACCGATGCCTCCAATGTCTGCATCTTGTCCAACATCAATTTGATTAGGTCATTGGTAGGTTGTGATGATTGGGGGCCTCTGTAGTGTGAGGGGTTAGTTTTGGACATACAATGGGGGTGGAATTCCAGTGTATATGGTGCTGCCATGTAGGTTGATTGAGATGAAGGTAGTGAAATAGGGGGTACGTATCCGGAGGGAATAATAGATGAAACAAGAGGTTGCTGATAATATGTATATGGAGGTGGAAGGGTCGTGGTAACCCTAGTGGCAATGGGGGCTAATGATTGTGGAATGGAAAGGACCATGTTCAAAAGGGGTAGGGGTCAGCGACACGGAGGTGGCGTGTAGCTACGAGTATGTGTGAGATATTAGGGGTAGATGAGGTTGCGTTGTGGGTAGTTGTCGAGGGTAATGGTGGATGTAAGGCAAAAGTGCCACAGAGAGATGTGGCAGATGCGATAGTCATAGCGGGTATATGACCTAGTTGCGAAATGACTGGGGGTAAGGTAGATGCGGGCAACATAGAGCCAGATGGGGCCGATGTAGGAGTAGGAGCGAGAGTCGGGGGATAGATACGGGCATGCCATATATCAACTGACCCAAGGCATCTCAAGTAGATGAATGGGAAAGGTAAAACTACAAAGCGGCAGGGTTTTGGTCAAGGAGTCATGTAAACTCCTCATCTTCGGTAGTGATAGTGATAGGTTGGATGGGATCCATGGCTGGTGATAAAATGGAAGGTGGTGAAGGACTAGGTGGGAGTGGTTGATAACTAGCATGAAATATGAGTGCACTTGCTTGTTTTCGGGTCAGCACCATGTGAACTAGTACTGATCAGGTAGAGTTGCTTCTCTGTAAATGACACAGAAAAACAACAGGAACAGGTGAATTTGATGGTAAAAAGTGTATTAGGTACCAAATGTGGGTTGGGAAATGAAATAGGCTAACCGATGCCGTTAGGGAAAACCGACACGGTCAGGGGTAACCACTGCCGGTCACTGTAGAAAATGGACAGTGAGTGAAAAACAAGGTAGGAGGTCAAATCTAACAGGTATGCCAAATCTAATGAGTTTTACAATGTCAATGGGAATGATGGTAGTGACAGGACTGTGAAAAATGGAAGAAGATGAATAAAAATGTCCCTTTGGGTAGGTTAACAAAAGGACCTGGAACCGACGTCGGTTGGGTATAACCGACGACGGTCAGAGGGTAACCGATGATGGTTACTGTGAAATTGAAATAGTAATGAAAGAATAGTGGTTGTGAATTAAAATCTGATGTGGAATCAGACCCAGAATTCTGAGAATGATGATAATATGGTCCAGGCACACTCAGGTGAAGCTAGAATACACCAGCTGTGATGAGGAGCATGCAAGGATGAACAAGAAAAAAAATGAAGAACGTGCTCTTTCACCTCAAAACACAAGCCAAGCAGAAACACTAAGAAAAATGCAATCCTAGGAGTGCCTTTTCTATTATGTTTGTTGAGCTTATGTTATTTAAGGACTGACACATGAACTATGAAATAGATTTTTTTGGTGAGGATGGCTTCCTATGAAGAAGGAGATCTAAAAGGTGAGGTTTCAGGTATGTTATGATGGGGTGGGCTTCTCTCTGAAGTATGATTCGACAGAGTAGCGAGCTGGGGAGTACCTTCCAATCCTCAGATCAGTGCGATCATTGACAGGTGTTCCCAAGAAAGATGTTGTTTAAGAATATGTATTTGTTTTGAATTTGTGCAATTTGGCAAGACTCGAGAGAGAGAGAGATGTGCTTTCTACGGTTCGATTTTTCAACCATCAACTGGTCATGACTTCCAGTGTATAGGTTTCCCTCAATTAATGTGAGCTAATGCGATAAATCAGAATGCAATGCACTTATTTTTAAGCCCAAATCGAAGTGTGAAGTTGGATGACACAAAAAGATGAAGAGGAAGAGGGATGCTCTTTCACTACAATGCAGAAAACACGAAGAAATGGTTCTTTTTAATTACACCAAAAGAAAGGTTTCCTTTAGAGAAAATAGAAAGAAAAGGTGGGTTACCAAGGAAGAAAATTAATGTGTATGCTTTTCGAAGGGAAAAAACACACAACATTTCCTAGGAATGAATACAATGCAAGGAATGCCGGTCCCATGGGTGAGCCAAAATATTTCACTGATTCTTAGATGTTTCTTTGAAGTATTGGCTGAAACATATAGGGTAATGGGCGTAGGAGGAATACTGTTCAAATCTTGGTTGATGGGTAGTTGCACGCGTATGACTTCCGAATCCACCTGGTTGTGGGAGCTTCCTTTTGGCTAGGAGGAACTACTTGTAATGAAAAATAAGACCACTAGAAAGAGTTAAACAATATATGCAGTGAACTACCTAGCGTGTGCTAGATCCGGGAAGTGTGATACTTCCTAGATGGCTGTCAGTCCACTATTTTAAACAATTTAATGCAGGAAATAAAGTAAATCCTATTGTAATTTGAAATGATTTAGGTATCTCACTTAAAACACAATAAGAAAGATCTAATCTAACAGGCTAGGTTAGAATAGGATCCGAAGGTTAAATAGTTGGTTTTGGGTCCCTGTAGGTTTGACAAAAGTCTCAGGTAGGTCACATTTGATTAAGTGGATTAAAATTAGGTGGATAGGTCCATGTTCTGGGTTGTATGAGCACATACAGTAACCGATTCCAGTTAAGGATGATCGACGGTGGTTAGGTGTAAGTGATCTTGGTTATTGAGAGTTCTAGTGATGCCACAAAATGGGTTTGGGGTCTCCTTTTTGATTACACAAAGGATTTTGGTTGGTAGGATGAGGTATTGGGTGATTTGGGAGGGATTTGTGAGGTTTTGATGGGTATATGGAGGGGAATATTGAAGGAGGTCAATGGGTGGCTAGGTAAACAATAGGTGATAATATAATGACAAAATGAAGTGAACTAGAGAAGTAGAATGTTTTACTTACTTGGATTCTGGTCCTGGATGCCTGTGAGTGAGGGATGGGGGTGCTGGTAAGAGGTTGAAGGCTGCAGGTGATCACCAATCGTAGGAGAGCTTCTGCATGGGCTGCATGTGCATTCCTCTTTGCTTGGTTAGATTAGATCATTGTTGGGGTGGATGTGCAGGAGAAAATTCTTGATCTCTTTCCTTGCATGCATGTTCTCGCTAGAATTCGATCTTAAAAGATGTGTTATCTCTCAGAAAGATCTCAATGTTTTTCCAACTTTTTCCAATCTTTGCCAACCTTCAAAATAAGGTTGTTTTGGGGGTTAAAAGGGTAACCGATGTCGGTTCCAGCTTAACTGGTGATGGTTAGGGCTAACCGGCGTCGGTCAAGGTGAGATTTCCTAGGTTTACTAAACTAGGGAGATCCTATTGACTTTTCAGATCTCGTGTTGTCAACCCACAGATTAAACTGGAAGCCTCTTGTGCGCATGCGGGAATGTGGTTAGAGGAAATGTAGGCATTGATTTTTAGGGTTTGGGTAAGTCTTAGTTAGTTATGGCAACTTACTAAGAATAGGTCTTAAGGTGAGTTAGCTTGATGAGGTGTCTAGGTGAAGTGTATGTGGATATATCTAAATTAAGATATTTAAATAATAAATATGGTGAGGATAATGAATTAATTAAATTAAATTAATACTAGTGAGGTGAAGGGGGCCATGGCTCGGTGAATGTGATGAAGGGTGCTTATTTGTCAAGGGACCAAAGGGGAGTGTGACCTAATTTTGGTGTCTACACATATAGTGAAGCGTATATCAGGACTAAATGAATGTAAGAGTGATGATTTAGCCTAAGAATATATCACTATAATATGAATGGATGAGTGATGATTTAGCCCTAAGTGTATATCACTACAAAATTTAAGGAGGGTGTGGTGATGCAACCTAAGTTGTAGACCACTAGAAAATGATAGAATATGTGACGATTTAGCCTAAAGCGTATCTCACTACAAGATGAATAGTATGAAGTGGCGATGTAAACTAAGGTGTATACCATTAGAAAATGATAGAATAGGTGACTATTTAGCCTAAAACATATGTTACTATCCTAGGAATGACGCATGGTGAAATGTGTAAGGTCCATTTGATTTGTAAACCCTCGATAGTCGAGTATGGACTGAGGAAATAAAGTGCATCATTGGGTAGTGATTGCAATGCATAGAAAAAAAATGTAGTATGTGTAAGGATAAAAGATGACCTTGTGATGAGTTGAATATGTAAAGCTTTATGTGTAGAATGCAATGCATTGAGTGTAGAATGTGTAAAATGGCATGTATGTAGTATGTAATATGAGTAGTATAAGATGTAAGAGGTGTAGAAGATGATGTAGATATAATACACAAATGCCCAAATGTTGTAGACTAAATGTAGAATGCAGGGTATATGACACATGACATATGATGAAGTGCCATGTATAAAGCCTATAATGCGGTGTGTGGGGTTTAGTGTAGTAGTAATCCCTCAAAATCAAGTGTGAACCAAAGCACAAGAGTGCATCATTGGGAAATGACACTAAAATGTATGGTGAGGATGCCTAATGAATATTTGAAAATGTAGCAATGATAGATGAAGTTATGCTAAGATGAGGTGGAGGGAGAAAGTGAAGTACCATACCCCCAAGTGTACTATGATGATGGATATCTATGCAACAACACGAGAGGTGTCATGCCATTGTGGGAGAACATTGTTTATTTCTTGATAAGAGGGAGGACCAACACAATGATAAGCCGAAACATTAGTAGGATCATGTGATGGTGGTGGTATGTGATCAAAAATTGTTCATCATCATAATAAGTTGTATCGGGTCCCAATCGTCAACATATGTAGGGTCTATAGTGGATGTTGGAATTACATGTTTAAATTTAGGCGATGATTGCTGCATATGACTTGGTGATGTGGCAGATAATTTTAATGGAGGAGTAGTGAGATCATCCTTAAGAGGAGGTTTCTTAGCTTGACTTGTTAATACAACTAACAACTTATTAAGAGGACATAATTTAGAGAAAACCGTGAGAAGTAATGTCTTGTTTTGATTTGGTAATGATGTTGAGGATAGAGTAGGAAGAGGCATTGAACTAATTTTGATAGGCAAATTGACTTTGTTGACTTGGGGATACCGTAGGTAATTGCTTATGTGGATCATGACTAATCGGAGGAGTATCCTTAGAGCTCAAGTGGGTGTAACCTTTGTAATAGGATGTTATACATCAAATGAAATAAGACCTTGACCTTTAATATTTTGTATTATGTGATGCAAAGTATGGAAACAATTATCATTATGTCCATTTACTCAATGATAATTGCAATATGGTTGACCTTGATATTTTTCTAACCGACAAGTAGAATAGTAATGAGTAAGTAGTAGAGTGATCAACTGATGACTAAGAAGCTGAATATGAATGTCATGTGGTGTAGTATTATGCTCAAATATGAGAGGATCAGGAAATGACATGTCTTGAGGTTCAACTAAATGACATGTAGTGGACATAGATTACATATAAGATGTAGAAGGAACACAAACATGTGATTGAGAAGCATCCTTAAGATGTTGAATTTCAGATTTGAGAGATGTGATCATGGATTCCATAGCCATAAATTTGTCTTGAAATAAAGAATGTAAAGCATGGATTGAGTCCAATAGGGGTTGAGTAGATGGAGACTCACTAGGGTCATTAAATAGACAAGAGAGCATATGACTTAGTTCATGTGGCGACGTATTGTCATCATAATACTTGGTGTCTAAGGATTTTTGAAAATAACCTCACAATTAGGGTATCTCCCAAGTAAATCATTAAAGAAACTTGACCCATGGGGATCCTAAGAATGAAAGACATCGGGTTCATAAAAATATTAACTAAACAAGGCAAGATATAAATAGTTAATATAAGCTATGAATAATTATACTAAAGTAAATAAATATAGAAAGAAATATTTTTAATGATCTAAGTAAATATGTACAATGAAATAATTAACCCTAATGTATAAGAGAGAAGAGGAAAGAATTGAATTGTTAACAAACACTTATCGATAATATCACGGTGATGAACAGTAAAATCGAAAGCGGGAGTGACTATGCTGGGTCCTGAGAGGACATATCTAGGTGTTGTGGGTAGACTGGAGCTCCTTAGATAGGACCGAGGCACCCATGAGTGCTCGGGAAGAAAAATAGGCACCCTGGTTTGGAAAACAGTCTACACTTGGTCTTTATAGATCCCGGAGATGAAAGTTATCCTTTGTTTTTTATTACATTAATTTTCCTGTACTACACCGAATGTTCCAAATATTTCAAGAAGAAGAAATAACTTGAAAAAGACCAAAAGGAAGTATCAAAACCCTAAAAATAAATATGCAAATGAATGGGTCGACTAACATTAGCTTCCACAAAAATGAGCTTACTAACCGAATGCTGAATTATATTTCAGACCCGAATGTAGTTCTAGTGAGTGTTTGCATGTCATGCCTTAGGTGCTCTTGTTCACTCACACTTTGTGAAAAAGAGAGCAATAGCTAAATGTTGAAAATGTAATAGAATGTGTGCATAGAGTAGAATAGAATCCTTCCTATGAAGTGTGATGCAAATGTCCTAGCTTATGCCTTGTTGATGGAGCTATGTGGAAGCATTACTTGAAAGAGTTTATTTACCTTGAAAAATCATAGTTGTGATTGTGGTTTCATCACTGAATCGACCCAAGATCATGAACTGTAGTGTTTGTTTTCTTTTCCTTTCCTTTCTTAACCATCCATTTAGGTTTCATTTCAAGATGTAATTTCCAACATTTAGACTCATCATTGTTCTTTTTACAATGATTGTAAAATGGTTTTTCATATTCATTCTTAACAAGAGAGTTTGTCTTATGCTTACCCTTTCCTTTTCCTTGTTCTTTCAAACATTTTCCTTCAGATTGCTTATTCTTTTGTTTAAAAGAAGAGGAAGAGGACTCCTTTGTCATTTCCCCGTCTTATTCTAAATGGGTTCCTCGAACATGGAATGCAACAAGATTAGTGGGACCTAAAACAAAAATCATATGCCTTAGGTAACTATGCAATCCACCAATATATTTAAGAAGTGTTTCTTCCGTGTTTAGGGAAACTCCTGCATTAGAGCCCTTTGCCTAAATTCCTGTGTGTAGTCTTAAACACTTTTCCCTTAGCTTGTCTTAATGTTTTCCAATCCACCATAGCTTTTTGTTTATAACCAAGAGGATAAAATAGTTTCCTAAGATTTGAAAAAATTTAGACCAAGAAGTGATGTTATACCTTTGGTTTCTTCCACTTCCTGAAGCTTACTCTCCCACAAAATGAGTGTCATGCCACCCATTCAAAGAGTTTCTAAATGAATCTTTGCTTCATCATCCACAATTCTCTGAACCCTATAATATACTTCTATCTATTTGATCCAGTTATCCAACTTCTCTACATTTATCTCTCAAGTATACATTGGAAATTCAAACTTGATATCTAAATTTAATGAAGGAAAATCAGATTTTTAGGTTCACTTTTAGGAATATCGAACTAGAGATTTCTTATTTATTACCTTCTCTATTTCTCTTTCCCTTTTCCTATCTTGGTACATTTCTTCCACCATTTCCTTCATATGTTGGAATGATCCTCAAAATTCTTCCGCCTCTCGATCCTCCATCAGAGGACTTCGAGATTGTGCTGGTACCAATTTTGGGATCTCCTTCACTAAATCTCCTTCACCCTTCTTAGATCAAGACCTTGTTAGCATCCAACACACAACTTATAATCTAAAAATCATTAATCTGAACAAAAAATCAATCAAAGCTAGCTCTGATACCAATGATATGAAAGTCAATTTTAACTAGCAATTGTTCACACAACAAAATTTTCTTTGTATTGAATTTCAATTTTAAAATTAGCGATTATGACCTTTTTATATTTTTAATAAATGATTAAAACCTACAAGTACTGTGCAAAAATATAGAGAAATGAAGAAAATTCACCAACAATTCGACACAAGGCATGATAACGGAGTTCGACGCTTGAGGCCTACGTATCCAGGGTCCAATTAATGGGACCGATCTATTAATTTTTTTTAAAATAACTCTTTACAAATAATTATACAAAATTATGACCTTCTCATAGTCTTCCTCTATCAAAAATAGTAGGGGTTTCTTTTTACTTCTCCTCAAAATTCCACTCCTAGCTCAAGTTATGAGCATTTGAATATTTTACATAGTCTCTGTCCTTTTACAAATACATAAATGCTCCTTTTATATTGTTTGCCAATGAGATGGCACAACGGTCAAGGCATTAAAGTTTTGATAAGGAGGTTAGGGGTTCGAATCCCCCCTCCTTCTCCTATGTTCCTCCTTTTGTTTTAATCCCACATCTAATTGCATAGGGTGGAGGAGGTTTTTAAAAGATAGGGCGGTTTAGATTTTAATTGGATTTTGAGCCATTTTAGGCACCTATGCATATGTGGTTGGTTGACCAAAGTTGGTGCATGGATTAATGTTGGCCATGGCATGTAGGATATAGGCCTAAGTTGGTGCATTTCATTAATGATGTTTGGTTATATGAGTTGGAAATAATGTTAGAGGGAAAAAACGTAGAAATATAATAGTTAGCATAAAAATGTGTGGTATTTGGAAAATAATATGTGGTATGAATTAGCTTAAGTATGTAATATAATTTAAATTACACTAGCTAATTAGTCCCACATGTATCATGGAACTGCAAAATGGACTAAATATACACAAAATTTTGTATAATGATAATACGAAAAGGAGGCCAAGACACCCCTCCATAATCGAGTGTGTCAAACCTGGCCGAGGGCCCCAACTAGAAAATAACAGAGCCCACCTGTCCATCACCAAGTGTCAAAGACCAGCATTCCAAAACAAATTTTCTCCCTCACCTATATTCTCCACATGTCGTATTTCAAGTTCTCCACTGGAGAGAGCAGCGTGTCCAACATGTGCATAATTCGTGATTTTTGCCAGTTGCCCTAAAAATTTCAGCAGGCCATAACTTTTGCAAACGAGCTTCATTTCTTGCAAAACAAGATATCTTCATAATTATCTAATTTTTATCCATGCTATGGAACTAATCTGCAACTAATAATGAGAATATCATAGATTGATGTTTCTTGGTGAGGATCCTCTAGATCATTCCTCCCCACCGAGAAAATTTGGACCCCAACAAGAAACTTAATTGGTGAATAGGTGAGGGTATTTATGCCTCACCTTTCCGGTTTCCATCTGTTTTTCCTTATTTGGATGCATTCCTTTGAACCCAACACGAAGATACTCAATGTCACCCCTTCACGAAATTCTTACCTTCCTATCCAAAATGATGTCTTCCTACAACTCATCAAGACACCAGGAGAAAAATCATCAATGCAAGGCATTATGTTTGGATCATCATGATCAACAATCATAGATGGTTCATACAATCTTAAATTCTCAACATTTACAACTAATTATATTTACATATATGGAGGTAAATCTAACGTAAAGTGTTGTTACCAATATTTTCCAATATTTGGAACGGACCATACCGTATAGGTTTCAATTTTTTACCTTCACTGTCACCTTTCCTTATCGATGTGAAGCCAAACCGAATCACCAACTTTGAACTTGTGATCAGTTCTATGTTTATCATGCCCGGCTTTTTAATTAGCTAGAATTTTATCCAATTGTTAATGAACATAATGATGAACCTATTATATTCTATGAAAAAATATTTTAGCCTTGTCGTAATCACTTAAACCATTAACAATAGTTTCTTGTCCATAATATATATCTAAAGGAGAATTAGGAAGATATCCATAACAAGTCTCAAATGGAAAATTCAAAGTAGAGAAATGTAAGGCATGATTATAAGCATGTTGTACATAATAAAGATGTTCATCCCATAATTTAGGATGTTTACCATAATAGCCCCTAAACAAATGTACCACCGTGTGTGGTTTAGAACCTTTGTTTGACCATGGTCTCGTGGATGAAAAGTAGTGCACTTTTTTAGTTTTGTGTCCATTAGCCACCACAATGTTGACCAAAATTCCCAAGAAATCTATAATCCCGATCGGATATAATTGAAGTAGGAAACCAAAATGAACCCAAACAAACTAAAAAAACAAATATGCAGTTCCCTCACCAATTATCTGTTTAGTACATGGAACCAACACACACATTTTTCTAAATTTGTCCACTACCACATATAGGTAATCGTATTTCTTTCGTGTCATGGAAAAGCCCCAACAAAGTCCATCGAAACAATTTCCCAAGGCCTTGTCGAAACATGAAGAGGAGTGCAAAGTCATTATTTCCTATTACTTGGCTTGTTTGTAGCATAAAGAACACAACCCTTAATATACCTGGTTACATGTTCCTACATTCTAGGCCAATAACAATATTTATGTAAATGTGCAATTGTATTACTAACACCAAAATGACCAGAAATAAGAGAAGTATGTGCTTCCCTAATCATGTGCACACGTTCATTTTCTGGAATGCAAAGTTTACCATAATGATATAACAATCCATCATGCAAATGATAATATTTTCTCCTACTTTTTCCCACTTATTAGATCCTCATACACTTCTTTAAAGTCTACATCATCAACATATTGTTCCTTATAACTAAGATGAGCCAAAGAACTATGATGTAAAAGAATAGATGCAACTACTACTGGAGGTCTAGATAACATGTCTGCAACCTTGTTTTGTATACCTTTTTTATACCTGATCATGAGATGAAACTACTACAAGAATCACATCCAATGGAAATGTCTAGACTGTTGTAGCTTTTTTTGTGTTTGCAAATACTGAAGGGGTTGATGATCGGTATGTATGATTGTTTCCTTTCCCATTAAGTAATGCTTCCATTTTTTACACTCTGCACCAAAGCATACAACTATTTATCATAAGTTGGATAATTTATTACCACACTTGTGAAGGTTTCTAAATGGTAGCACACTGGTCATTTTCTCTACATCAAAACTGATTACATTGCATAGTCACTAACATCTTCCTCAATTTCAAATGAATGTTAAAAATATGGAAGTGCCAAGATCAGAGCGGTACTTATTTTCTCTTTCAGGGTATCAAAGGATTTCTGTTGTTTTCCTCCCCATCGAAAGAATTGTTTTACTGATTGTCAAAACATGTAAAGGAGGTGTAATATATGAGAAGTTAGCAATAAATTTTCTCCCGATCAAGTACACCTATAAAAATTCTAACTTCGTCACATTAGTGGGTCTAGGCCAATTTATAATAACCTTTTTTTGTGTAGGATCAATTCTCAATTCTCCATTTCCTACAACATAAACCAATTAAATTAAAGATGTTTTCCCAAATTCACATATTGACATCTTCAAATACAATTTTTCTCTCCTTAATACATCTAGAACTTTCTGGATGTGTTTAACATGTTCATCCCATGACTTAATGAATACAAGAATATCATCTAAGTAGACAATAACGAAATCATCAATGAATGGTCTAAATATATCATTCATTACTCTCATGAATTTTCACGAGGTGCATTGCACAAACCAAAAGGCATCAATAACCATTCAAACAATCCTGTTTTGTTCTAAAAGTAGTTTTCTAAATATCACCTTATGGAATTCTTACTTGGTGATAACCACTTCTTAAATCTAACTTAGTGAAATAAATTGCATTCTTTAATTGATCCAGTAAATCATCTATTCTAGGAAGAGGGTAACAATTCTTTCTGTAATCTTGTTTAAAGCATGGAAATCAACACACATTCTCCAAGCACCATACTTCTTAGGAACGAATATAATTTTTGATCAACATTGGGATGTACTTGGATGAATTATACCTTGAGCCAAAATTTCCATCACATGTCTCTTGATTTCCTCATTCTCTTCTACTAACAACCTATACATTCCAATATTGGGAAGAGGTGCATCTTGAAGCACTTGTATCTCATGTTGAACCCTCTTTTGGGAGGTAGATCTTGTGGATCCTAAAAAAATCATCAAAATTAGAAACAATTTTTTCCAATTTATTCATATGTTTCAGATCACAATCCTTAGAAGCCATCTCATGTTCTTTATCTTTGGCTTTTATGACCATGAGCAAAAAATTTTTCTTGAGTTTTGTTGGCCGTCAAATAGGACTTTTAGAAGAGCAACGGTGGGGGACAAGAAGTCCCTCCTCTTTAATGGGAGAGGTTCCCTTATTCAGAAACGAACTTATTTACAAATGTACAAAACATTGTTTTATGGTCAAACTTGGATATTACGAAAGTGTTTTCCACAAGGATCATCAATTACACAAGGACTGAGGAAAGGGAATAAGAAGATGAGCAGAATAGCAACATTCAGAATTATAGATAGCAGAATAATTCTTCATGTATGCGAAGCTTCAAAGAATTTAAGACAAGATCATTTGCATTGGCTGAATGAGATTAAATTTAAAGACACAAAGTTCCATAAATAACCTTCTTCAGATTCATTCATCAAGGACACAAAGTTCCTTCTTGGTTATACAAGATCACTGTATTTGCAAAACTGAACAGTATGCAATCAGAGAGACTAACGAATTAGGAACAAAATGATCTTCACAATATTAAAGGAAAACACAGAGATAACAAGAATTAGATAGACAAAGAATGGAAAGCCCTTTTGTATTGATTTCTTTAAGATCTATTTACACTTTCAGCAAATATCCAAGTTCTTCCTCCTTGCAAAATGGCGTGGAAAGGCCATTATATAGCTTACAAGTCAGTTACTCTTCGTAACCGTTTCTTTTAACTAAAGAATAGTTAAGGATCGCCAATTGCAATACCTTAACTAATTACAAAGAATACGAAAAGAATGGGAAGAAGAGAAAAGAAAGGAGAAGGAGACAGGTGGCCAGCTACTGGGAGGGACCCACTGTCTTCAGAATCCGCTGCCTGAATTTCTTCAATGCCTCAGCTATGTCTCTGCCACGTGGAACTGACGTGTTGGCTGCAGACTGAGTCCAAAATCCCAGACACTTCTCCATCTCTTTATCAAACTCGACGTGAGTATGATAATCTTTATTTGCTTATGATTGAAGAGAACAAATTTCCTTCATCTTTTCCTTAGAGATGGAGCTTTCCTTGAATAGATTATCTTTGACAAAAGCTCTGAACTGAGCTTTGATTTCTTGCAAGGACAGGGAAACACCAGAGTTTTCATCCTGAAGATGACAATGTATATCCTTGAAAGCAGAACAAATCCAGTGTCTTGAAAGCTTCTCCCTTCTGCCAGCTGTTCTTCATTTCTCCCAAAGCTTCCTCCAAAACTCTGATCTTCCACTCCACGCTGTAGACCCAGGATTTTGATAGATTGTCCTTAGCATCATCGAAAATCTTATTCGCCAGTAAGATGTTCTCATCTGTCTGTCCCATAAGGCGAAGGTCTACTATACAACTGCTCCAGATTTTTAGTTCTTTATCCATGGTATTGATAGTGGAGGAGAGCTTCAGTTGCACATTACTCACCTTTTCGTGGAGTTTGAAAGCTTCATTGATGAAGTTTAATCCAGCAACAAGCATGTCATCCACCATGGCTTCAATAGCTCTGCCATAGATAGAATACTTGTGCATATCTTTGATACTTTGCACTTCATCTTGGCTTAGAATTATAGGAGGTGGAAGAGTAGTCAATGGGGTAGGGTCCAAGACTTTATCCTTAGATAAAAGAGACTTGATGAAACCTGTGAGAATCTGGGCTTGTTCTTCCAACTGTTCAATAGTTTGCTTGCCTTTCTTCTACCTCGCCAATGACTCTTGTGACTGCTTTCCGGAGGTTGTGAATTTCACCTTCAGGTAAGCTCTCCCATAGGGATTCTTGAAAGCTCCAGGTCGGATGCCCGCAAGTCTCGATTCGATTTGTCCTGTAGGCAGCAATCTCCAAGAATTGCTGACCTTGGGCATCAGACACTATTCTGGAAGTGGTTCTGGCTTTCTTGGCACGAGAAGGAGTGGTGCCCAACAAGGCTGCAACAACATCGAAATTTGGTCCCAAGCTTTGAGAGGAGGATTTTCTCTTCCTTTTGTCAACCAAAGGTTGCACCCAAGCAAAAGAGGAAGAAGAATCTGCAGGAGAAGCAAGGGGACCAAGAGACAGGGAGCTCATGACACTCAGGGTCTGTGCAGCTGTTGACTCAAGCTGAGATGTGAGTAGAGCACTGGAGGCAATAGCGGTAGAAGAATCAGTAGCACCTGGAAGTTCAGTGCTCTGGACCTCCTTGTCTTTATCTGCTGGATCTTCAGGAACATTTGCAGGAGTTGGCATCTCACTTTCTTCACTTTCACTGAGAACAATGATGTTCTCTGGCCCTATAGGCAACTCTGCCTGTTTTCTTGGAGGGTCATTCTCTGCAGGCTCCTTCTTTACCTCTTTGAGTTTCTTCTTATATACCTGGGTAGATGGAGAGGGAGTAGATTCAGTAGGTCCTTGTGTTGATGAGGCAGGAGGGGTTTGCATTGGTGTTTCAGACCTTGGAACTGATGCCTCTCTTATTGGTGTCGAATCATCCTTGGAGGAGGATTCTCCTGAGTGCCTCTTGAATTCTCGGATCTTCTTACTGAACCAGACCTTAGTCCTGACTAAGACTGGAGCAAGAATCTCAGCCAGATCATCCCTCTCTTTCCTGTTCCAATCCAGGTCCTCCAGAGGGGTGTGCTTAATCACATTTTCATACTCATACGAGTATAGGTCAGAATTGTCATCCTGGAGACCTTCAGGAACTTGGTACAGACCGAGTTCTTGAATCAATTGCAGGGAGAACCTGCCACAATGCCTTCTCCTGGCTTCAAAATCATCTGCACAGTCAGCCCAGTAGTCTTCTGTATCTGCCCTATGATGGTAGATTATCTTGATGTTCTGTTCAATAAACTTCTTCAAGTCAAAGCAGGTTCTTGGCTTGAAGAAATGAACAGTGATAGGGACCAGGGCTCTTTCTATGTTCTGAGCATCCAGAGCTGTTTTGCATGTGTAGTTTCCTAGAGAGATGGGAAAGTGCAAGCCAGAAATCTTCTTGTCTCGCAATTTCTCATGCAACTTGTCTAATATATTTCTATCAAGGCCATTTTATCATTGCAGAACATGGGAAGCCGTAGAGGAGTGCTTTCATAGCCAGCAAGCCTGATATAGGAAAATTTCCTGAATTGGATGAAATAGGCTCCATACTGCGATATCAGGTTCATGGCTTCATCTGAAAACCTTCTAGCAGTATCACCTTCGAGCAATCTGACCACGTACATGGTGAAAGCATCATTGACCCTTCTGAAATTCTAATTGCTGGTCTCTGAAGGGGTGAATCAAGGGCATAGGCATACACTGGATCATCTTTGTGTGCATCTATATAGGAGAAACCAAACCACTGCCTTGATGCTGCTAGGGTATACATCAGGTATGAAGTCATATAGAACTTCTTTGTTTGCTGAACGTTGGATAGCTGCTCCGCCAAATTCATACTGATGATCTCTGCCCAGTTGATGTTTTGTGTTCCCTCGCACACCATGCTGATGAGCGGGCACATCCAGAAATGAAACTCATTGGTGGAGGGCAAACCCATAACCCGAGCCAGCAGGATTATGAAGTCTGACAATTCCTCATTGAAATCTACTCGGAAGAGGGTTTTGGTTAGGTGAGAAGCACCTTTCTTAGGGTTCTTCAACCAAGACTTCGCCACTCGCGCCTTATATTTGTCACTGTCTTGATCGAATAGGTCTAAGCTTGATCCCGGGAGACGACTATAGCATTGTCCAACTCCGGAATCTTCGTGAGCAATGCCAATGGCGGCGCTGGGCCCGGCTTGGCAATGAGTTCCCCATGTACATTTGTCAATTCGCTCGAAGCGGGGTCGAAGTGAGCTCCGCATGAAAGCACAGTATCACCACACTGTACTGAGATTGGGAAACCACCGGCAAAATCCAAACCGCTATCATGAATCGTTTGTGCTATTGGTGTAGGGTTTTGCATCCGCTATTCTTTCCCAAAATCACCGAAGTCGAGATGACGAGCTTTCACATCCCAATTACTAACAACAGACTCAAGCGGAGAAATTTGCTCCTGTCCCTGAAACTTGATCTTCATATTGATAGTCTCGGAGCTGCAACCTAGACTCGGGAAGGAATTTGCAAAGGGAGGGGATATTTGCGCAGGTTTTCAAATTGCAAGGGTTCGAGCAAAGATAGCATGGAAGCAATGCGAAAAATGCAAAGGGGAAATGCTCATTATATAGCCGCTTGGAGAGAGGAATGAATTTAATGCGCATTGAATACACAACCACCAATTTGAATAGCATCATACTCGGAGTGAGCGGGAAAAACTAAGTGTGAATGACACTTGGTACGCTTGGGACATGTGAGACGCGAATGCGCTGAAAAACACGGCTCGGCCGATTCGGGTGAAACAGGGAGAGGATGCACAAATGCTTTTGGAACGATTGGGACGAAAATGCGCGGAGTACGCGTGTTGGGTGATTTGGCCTAAAATGGAACAGTCGTTTGGACTTGGGACATTCGGGACAAAAAGTTGAGTACTGTGATTTGGCCGGTTCGGGTGAAATTGAAACGACTTGCATTTTCGATTTGGGACAAGGAGCTCAAGTATGCGACACGGGAGTTTCGGCCGAAAATTGGAAAGCTCGCACTTTTTAACTTTGGGACATTTGAGACATGAAAGTGCGTGAAGTGCACGCGGTTCGGGCGTTTAGCCTAAATTGGAACAACTCGCACAATAAGTTTTGGGACACTTGGGACAAAACTTTCACGAGCCCAAATGGGGACGCTTAGCGGGGATTTCGGCCGATCGGGAAGCAGAGTGCACTTTCGTACTTGGGATGATTGGGACAAAAAGTTCCGACAGCCCGAAAATCACACAAAATGACCCAAAACACGATTTTTTCAATTTCACGACTTGGCACTTCATGAGAAAAACACTTAAACTCAAAATTTTGAAATGTTTACTCTAATCAGAGCGGGGAATTTTGAGTGGACAACAAGTTTACAAGAATTTTCATTTGATTTGTATTCACCAAGGATAGATTATTCTTTTCACGGTGAGCTCTAACAATAAACTCAATTCCATCCTTTACAAGAAAATATTTATTTTCTTCCCTATAGAATATTGCTTTATGATCATACAAGTAGGGACTTCCCAAAACCACCCCAAAAATATCCAAAGGAACTACATCCAATTCAATCTCATCTATAAAATTGTCTCGTAATGGAAAATCTAAAAGTACAAGTTTTAGTTACACGTAGTTTTGCATCATCACAAACCCATCCCAAAGGATAAGGCTTAAAATGTGGTTTAGTTTTGAGCCCTAACTTCTTAGCAACCTCCTCGAAATCAAAGTTAGCTTGAGATCTACTATCAAACAAAATATCAATTTTTATATGTTTTGAAATTACTCTAATGTGGAAAATATCATTCCTTTTCTTATCATCATGTATAGTTTGTTTACTAGAAGAAGATGCAACATTTGAAGTAATCTTGTTGGAAATTGAAAGAGTTGATTTACCTTGAAAACTCATAGTTGTGATCTTGGTTTCATCACCGAATCTAACCCAAGATCACGAACTGCAGTGTTTGTTTTCTTTTCCTTTCCTTTCTTAACCATCCATTTAGGTTTCATTTAGGATGTAATTTCCAACATTTAGATTCATAATGGTTCTTTTTATAATGATTGCAAAATGGGTTTTCATCTTCCTTCTTAACGGTAAAGTTTGTCTTATGCTTACCCATTCCTTTTCCTTGTTCTTTCAAACATTTTCCTTCATATTGCTTGTTATTTGTTTAAAAGAAGAGGAAGAGGACTCCTTTGTCATTTTCCCTTATTCTTCCAAATGGGTTGCTTGAAGATATAATGCATCAAGATTAGTAGGACCTAAAATAAGAATCATATGCCTTAGGTAACTACGCAATCCACCAATATTTTTAAGTAGTGTTTATTATGTGTTTAGGGAAATTCCCAGAATTAGAGCCCTTTTCCTAAATTCTCGTGTGTGTAGTCTTGAACACTTTTTACCTTAGCTTGTATTAATGTTTTCCAATTCATCATAGCTTGTCACTTATAACAAAGAGGATAATTTTTTTCTTAAGATTTGAAACAAATTCAGACCAAGAAGTGATTGTTGTACCTTTGGTTTCTTCCACTTCTTGAAGCTTACTCTCCCACCAAATGAGTGTTGTATTACCCATTCGAAGAGTTGTTAAATGAATCTTTGCTTCATCATCCACAATTCTACGAACCCTACAAAGATACTTCTATCTGTTTGATCTAGTTATCTAACTTCTCTACATTTAGCTCTCCAGTATACATTGGCAATTCAAACTTGATATCTAACTTTAATGAAGGAAAATCAAATTTTAGAGGTTCACCTTTAGGAATATCAGAACTAGAGATTTCTTCTTTCTTACCTTCTCTAGTTCCCTTTTCCTTTGTCTATCTTGGTACATTTCTTCCACCATTTCCTTCATCTGTTGGAATGATCATCAAAATTCTCTGCCTCTCGATCCTCCATTATAGGACTTCGAGATCATCTGGTACCAATTTTGGGATCTCCTTGAACTAACTCTCCTTCACCCTTCTTAGATCGAGACCTTGTTAACATAAAACACACAACTTGTAATCCAAAACCATTAATTGAACCAAAAAAATCGGTGAAAACTAGCTCTAATACAAAGTGATCTGAAAGTCAATTTTAACTAGCAATTGTTCACAACAAAATTTGCTTTGTATTGAATTTCTATTTTTAAAATTCATGATTATGACCTTTTTATATTTTTAATAAATGATTAAAACCTGTAAGTACTATTCAAAAATACAGATAAATGAAGAAAATTCACCAACAATTTGACACAAGGCGTGATAACGGAGTTTGACGCTTGAGGCCTACGTCTCTGGGGCCGGTTGAATAAGACTAATCTATTAAAATATTGAAAATAATTCTACAAAATTATAACCTTCTCATAGTTTTCCTCTATAAAAATAGCAGGGGTTGCTTTTTTAGTTCTCCTCAAAATTCCACTCCTAGCTCAAGTTATGAGCATTTGAATATTTTACATAGTCTTTATCCTTTTACAAATACGTAAATGCCCTTTTATATTGTTTGCCAATGAGATGGCACAACAGTCAAGGCATTACCATTTTTCTAAGGAGGTTAGGGGTTAGAATCCCCCCTCCTTCTCCTATGTTGCCTCCTTTTGTTTTAATCCCACATCTAATTGCATATAGGGTGGAGGAGGTTTTTAAAATATAGAGCAGTGTTTAGATTTTAATTGGCTTTTGAGCCATTTTAGGCACCTATACATATGTGGTTGGTTGATTAAAGTTTGCGCATGGGTTAATGTTGGCCATGACATGTAGGATATAGGCCTAAGTTGTCACATTTCATTAATGATGTTTGGTTATATGAGTTGGAAATAATGTTGGAGGGATAAGGCGTAGTAATATAGCAGTTAGCATAAAAATGCGTGGTATTTGGCAAATAATACATGTTATGAATTATCTTAAGTATGTAATATAATTTAAATCACACTAGCTAATTAGTCCCACACGTATCATGGAACTGCAAAATGGATTAAATATACACAAAAATTTGTATAACGATAATACGAAAAGGAGGCCAAGACACCCTCCATAATCGAGTGTGTCAAACCTAGTTTGAGGGCCCCCAACTAAAAATAGCAGAGCCCACCGTCCATCACCGAGTTTCAAAGACCAGCGTTCCAAAACAAATTTTACTCTCTCATCTATATTCTCCCAGTGTTGTATTTCAAGTTCTCCACCTAGAGAGAGCACGCATGTCCAACATGTGCGTAGTTTGTGATTTTTCCAGCTTTCCTAAAATTTTAGCATGCCATAACTTTTACAAATGATCTCCATTTCTTGCGAAACAAGATATCACCGGAATCATCTAATTTTTATTGATGCCATGGAACCGACTGCAAATGATTCGAGAAGATCATAAATCAGCATTTCTCGGTGAGGATCCCTAGATCAAAAAATGGGTTTCTTCCTTAGTGGATTATTGAAAATATGTTAAGCGTTATTTTTCATCACTAATTGATACTCATCATGCATGGAATCTCAAATGTGGGGTTACATGTCTGCATGAGTATGGAGCTAAATTACTCATGTTTTAGCATGCAAATAAAACTTGCTTTGGAAGTTGATAAGAATCGACATCGATTAGAGTGTGACCTAACATCGATCGGGGAAAGTTGGAACCAACGACGATTGGGCGTGAACCGACATCAATTACCCGTGATTTAATTTTAATTAAATCTCGGGATTTATTTCTATTTTTAGCATTGGAATATATTTAATGAATGTAATTGCATGGCTAAGTACCCTAAAGTTTTAAATGACTATTTAAAGCATAAAGCTAGGGTTTAGAAAAAAAAGGATTGATCATAATTACAAGATAATTATGTGAGAGAGAATTCTTGGTGAAGAATCAAACAAGTTGAAGGCAGAAAGAAATCTTGAACATGTGAGAAGTGTAGAAGATTGTAAATCTTCATTGTATATCTTGTCAAAGCTTTGGGTAATAGATTGGCTTGTTTCTTGGTGGACGTAGCCCACACTTTGGGTAAACCACATTAAATCTAGTGTTGGTTTATGTCTCTTGCTTGTATACTTCTTCCGGTAGAATATCCGCTTTTATTTGCATGTATGCTTAGATATGATATATTATCTATACTAACTAGTGTGCTAACCCCCAAAATTGGTATCAGAGCTTTGTTTGAGGGTTTTGTGTGTTGACAAATTTACTCACACAGGGTTTTCTGATTGAGTGGGAGCTACAACAATGACAAAAGATAATAAATACAAGGTAGAGAAGTTTGATGGCTGAAATTATCAATTATGGAAGATGCAGATTGAAGATTATCTGTATAAGAGATATTTTTACTTACCATTGGATGAGAAGTCTAGACCTACGAAGATGACTGATGAAGAATGGAATATTCTTGACAGAAAGGCTTTGGGATCTATAAGATTGAGCCTGGAAGCATCCGTGGCTTCCAATATTATAGAAGCAACTTCTATGGTAGACTTAATGAAATCTCTTGCTAATTTATATGAAAAACCTAGTGCTTCAAATAAAGATTTTTGATGAAGAAATTTTTAGTTCTAAGATGCATGAAGGTGAATCGCCTCTAGTCATTTGAATGATTTTGATCTATTGTAAATCGAGTTAAAATCGATTTTAATACCGTTTGATGATGAAGTAAAAGAACTTTTATTCTTATGTTCTTTGCCTGATAGTTGGGACAACTTGGTAATGGTGTTAGTAATACAACATCTACTAATAATATTTTGAAGTTTGATGATGTGGTTAGTATAATCTTAAATGAAGAAATTCGCAGGAAAAGTACAGAGGAAACATCATCTGGAAATGCTTTGAATGTAGAAAGCAAGGGTAGGCAGAAGGAGAGATTCAAGAGTAAGAGTAATGGGAAATCAAAGTCAAGGGATAACAGATCTAAATCTGAAGTAAGGGAATTACTTGTTGGAAATGTGGAAAGAAAGGACATGCAAAGAAAGATTGTTGGTCAAAGAATAAAGAGAACCAACAACTAGACAAAGGTAAAGAGGTGAATCTTGCTGCATTAGAGGTAATGCAAGATGCTCTTATTCTTTCTTTAGATAGTAGAATTGAATCATGGGTTTTAGATTTAGGAGCTTCTTTCCATGCAACCCCTAATAAGGGTTATTTTGAAATTATGTCCAGGGAAATTTTGGGCATGTCTATTTGGGTGATAATGAACCTTGCAGTATTACTGGTAAAGGGGAATTTCATCTAAAATTGCAGAATGGAAATACATGGGTATTGAAAGATGTGAGGCATATGCCAAGCCTTAGGAGGAATCTTATTTCTGTAGGGCAACTAGGTGAATCTGGTTGTATGGTTACTTTTACAGGAGACTCTTGGAAATTCACCAAGGGTGATTTTGTTGTGGCAAGAGGTAAGAAGGTAGGATCGTTATATTTATCTACCTGTAGACATCGACTCCTTTTCGCATTATCTACTTTGATTCATATGCATGCATGTGGCATAATCGGTTGGGTCATATGAGTCAAAAAGGAATGTAGATCTTAAAGGATAAGGGTAAGTTATCAGATTTGAAAGATTTAGATCTTGATTTTTGTGAGCATTGTATCTTTGGAAAGAAAAGAGAGTGAGATTTCTCAAAGTTGGGGCAACTAAGAAGGAGCATAAATTGGAGCTTGTACACTCAGATGTGTGGGGACCAGCTCAGGTAGCTTCTCATGGTGGATCCCAGTATTATGTTACTTTCATTGACGATTGTACAAGAAAGGTATGGGTTTATTGTATTAAACATAAACCTGATATTTTTAAAACTTTTAAAAGATGGAAAGCCCTTGTTGAGAATGAATCAAATTATAAGTTAAAGTGCCTTAGATCTGACAATGGTGGTGAATACTGTAGCAAGGATTTCAATGATTCTTGTTCATGAATGGGATATGTAGAGAAATAACGGTTCCAAGAACACTACGAGGATAATGATGTTGCAGAGAGAATGAACGTAACAATCAAGGAACGTGTAAGAAGTATGAGGATACATTCGGATTACCCTTGCAGTTTTGGGGGTATGAATTGATACAATGGTTTATTTGATTAACCATGTCCCTTTAAGTTCACTAGATGGAGGAATACCAAAGGAAGCATGGAATGGAAAAGAGGTAGATCTTTCTTTTCTTAATTTTTTTGGTTCAAAAGCTTTTGTGCATGTTGATAGAGAAAATAGAAAAAATTTGGATGCAAAATCCAATAGGCGCACTTTCATTGGTTATGGATCTGGTGATTTCGGTTTTCATTTTTGGGATTTAGAGAATTCTAAAATTGTTAGAGTCGTGATGTTGAATGGAATGAAAAGAGAATGCACATGGATCAAGTTTTGGTACCTAATGATGAGAAAATTGAGAAGTTTATTGATGAAAATGAACTCTCAAGTTTTAAAGAAACACCTTCAGAAATACACAGTAACCATGGTCGGTTAGGCCCTAACCGACATTGGTCAGATGAGCCGATGGTTACAGAGGATCAAACCGCATCGGTTAGCCGAACCGACGTCAGTTAGAGGTGACCAGTGTTGGTCACTATCAGAAGTTGATACTAATGTCCAGGAGGTCCAGATTGAGCCTCCGGTACCCCAAACTCTGTGAGAAGGTCACAAAGGGTAAGTAAACTTCTAGAAAGATTTTCACCTTCTCTATTTTATCTATTATTGATTGATAGTGGTGAACCAGAAATATTTGAAGAAGCAATGTAGGATAAAACTCATGTTCAGTGGGAGCATGACATGGATGAGGAGATGAACTCTTTGGAACAGAACTAGACTTGGGATTTGGTTAAATTGCTAGCAGGAAAGAGAACATTGTAGAACAAGTGGGTTTACAAAATTAAGGAAGAAGAGGGTGGACAGAAAAGGTACAAGGCAAGGCTTGTAGTAAAGGGATTTGCACAAAAGGTAGGTATTGACTTTGGTGAAATATTTTCTCTGTTGTTAAGATGACTTCTATTCGTACTATATTGAGTTTAGTTACAATAGAAGATTTACATTTAGAGAAACTAGATGTGAAGATGGATTTCCTTCATGGTGATTTGGATGAAGAGATTTATATGCACAATGCCGCTTGGGTATGAAGTCAAGGGTAAGGAGAAATTAGTGTGCAGGTTGAAAAAGAGCCTATATGGGCTCAAACAAGCTCCAAGGTAATGGTACACGAGGTTTGATAGTTTTATGCATGAGCATGGTTATTTGAGATGTGAATCTGACCATTGTGTTTATTTCAAGAAGCTTGAAAATGGGAGCTATATTATTTTATTACTGTATGTGGATGATATGCTTATTGTAGGATCTAGTATGTAGGACATTGGTGAGCTTAAGAGAAAGCTAGCTCACATGTTTGCAATGAAGGATTTGGGAGCTGCAAAAAGAATCCTTGGCATGCAAATACATAGAGATAGGAAAAATAAGAAATTGTATTTGTCTCAGGAGGATTATATCTACAAGGTGTTAGAAAGGTTCAATATGTAGAATGCAAAACCTGTTAGCACACCTATGGATGGAAACTTCAAATTGAGTAAAGATTAGTTTCCTTCATCACAAGAGGAGGTCAAATACATGACACGAGTGCCATATGCTTCAATAGTTGGAAGTCTCATGTATGCTATGGTTTATACAAGACCATACATTGCACACAGAAATGGGACTTGTGAGTAGATATATGGCTAATCCAGGTAAAGAGCATTGGAAAGAAATCCAATGGATACTCAGGTATTTGAAAGGGACATCTAGCATGCAGTTATGCTATGGAGGTTTGGATATTTCATTACGTGACTATGTTGATTCGGATATGGCTGGAGAGATGGATGGTAGGAGGAGAACTACTGGATATATTTTCATAGTAGGTGGAATGGTAGTTAGTTGGATTTCAAGATTGCAGAAGGTTGTGGATTTGTCTACTATAGAGGCAGAGTATGTTGCAAGGCTACAGAGGCTAACAAAGATATGATATGGATGAGTAGGTTCATGGAGGAGTTGGGAAAGGAGCAGGATGATTACAAGTTGTTTAGTGACAGTCAGAGTGTAATTCATTTGGCAAAGAACTCAATGTTTCTTTCTCGAATGAAACACATTCAGTTGAGGTATCACTTCATACGACAGGTATTGGAGGATGGACATGTTGAATCTGGAAAAGATTCATATCAGCAAACAGCTAATGAAGCCATTAGTAAAGGAGAAGTTAGAGCTACACTCCACTTCTATTGGTCTTCAAGTTTGAGGCTCGAGGAGGAAGAAACAAAGCTAAGGATGATCCAAGAATGGAACTGTATAGGTATAGTGTGCAATAATTAATCTCCAAGTGGGAGATTGTTGAGTATGGAGCTAAATTACTCATGTTTTAGCATGTAAAAAAACTTGCTTGAAGTTAACAAAGAATCGGCATCGCATTAGAGTGACTCAGCATCGGTTAGGGTAAGTTGGAACTAATGATGGTTAGGCGAGAATCAACATCGGTTACTTCTGCAAGCGATTTGAGTTTTAATTAACTCTCAAGATTTATTTCTATTTTTAGCATTGGAATATATTTAATGAATGTAATTGCATGGCTAAGTGCCGTAAAGTCTTAAACGACTATTTAAAGCATAAAGCTAAAGTTTAGAAAAAGGATTGATCATAATTACAAGATAATTATGTGAGAGAGAATTCTTGGTGAAGAATCAAAAATATTGAAGGAAGAAAGTAATGAACATGTGAGAAGTGTAGAAGATTGTAAATCTTTGTTGTATATCTTGTCAAAGCTTTGGATAATAGATTGGCTTGTTTCTTGGTGGACGTAGCCCACCTTTTGGGTGAACCATATTAAATCTGGTGTTGGTTTATGTCTCTTGTTTTTATAATTCTTCCGGTATAATATATGCTTTTAGTTGCATGTATTCTTAGATATGATATATTATCTATACAACCAGTGTGCTAACCCCAACAATGTCATTAGATACTATAAAAATATTACCAACAAGGCCTTTGATTTTCTTTTTCAAACTTACTCTTTTGTGTCGCACATTTGTTAATATTATTACTAAACCATTTACAACTAGACAAATTTATAAAAACTTGAGTTGATTTCATATTTTGGTCTTACACATGGTGTAATTATCACCACAGAGTAACTACTAGTCAAGAAAGAATAATTTATGAGTAGTGTTTTCTACATTGGGGTGGTTAAATTTTTCCTAACTTGATGCCACGTTAGCACAAAGCTGCTGGACCTTATGTCCGATTGATGTCATATGGCATTGATGGAAAAGAGTTTTTATGAGGTGTAAATCATTCATGGGAATGAATGTTGATTGGTAGTGCCCTACTCTGACCTCATATGGTGTGTATGAAGTGGCATGGTGTGATGCTTTAAGGTGTCATGGTGTATACACAAGCTCTTGGTGCATTGGAAAATATATAGGTGATTTTTGTGAATATCAAAGGTGTCACAAAAGTCCTAAGATGTGTCTCAAAGGTGTGAAAGTTCCTTAATGATGAATAATAGGATGCGTTTCATGTACCATGGGTTGAATGAAAATCAATTAGGCCTAATTCTAAGACCTAGTGAAAACATGACTCAAAGTTACAGAGTAAATAAAGCTAAGGCAAGTCAATAAAAGTAAGGGTAATGTGTTATGAAATTATAGAGAGGATGTGGAATGTGTTTCAAGTCAACTTTGAGTAGGTAGAGGCATGTTCTTGAGGACAAGCCAGGTTAGAAGATACAAGTCATTGTGGATGATGAGTTTCAGACATGTGTAGACTTAAATGATCCTTAGGACATGTGAAGGAGGTTAACACATTATTGTGACAAAGTTTCAAGTCAAAATTCAAAAGGATAAGCAAGAAAAATGGTTTTAAGTTCTATCAAGATCTCATAATGGCCATTTCCAGCTCAAGGGTCATGTTTGAAGTGCTCATTCATATGTTAAATCAATTGCATGGGGACTGATCCATTCATCAATGTTGGGGCATGGAGTCAAGAACATTTTGTAATTAGAATGGGGTAAAATGATGCCCTATACTTTATGAATGATCCTTAAGAAGTGAAGTTGATCTAAACCCTCCCAAAACCCTAATTTTTGAGTGATAGAAAAATTGTGAAGGTTTTGGTCTCCAATTTTTATGGTAATGATAAAGTGATGAGTTGGACTTGTAAAGGACTCCTCCTAGTTCATTTTTACATTGGTGGCATCATCTAGGTCAGTTGGTAATGTACAATTTTATATCTGTTTTGAAATAATTTGATAGTAAAGTCATGCATAACATGTTTCATGGTGAAATCCCAACTGTGGGAGAAATCTTGGGATGTTCCCTAATTTTTCATGAAAGTCTCACACAGGTTATTTATAATATTTTTGTGAAACATGACACCTAAGATGACCTACCACTAATAATCTAAAGAGGCAAAACCTAGTTATGTTGGTTTGAAAGGGATTTGATGTGAAGGCATGTTTTGGAAGTGTAATGTGAGCATGAATGATTGATAAAATCTAATATTACATGTTTGATCCCAACACGTGATCAAAGCGAACTGATTTTGGATATAAGCCCTAATGGTCTAAATTGCTCCATGAACATATCAAGAATGCATGAGAAAAAAGAGTGCAAATGCGTATTTCTCCACATAACCCATGCAAGTGAGTGTTTTAAGATGGATTTGTGGTCTATGGTGATGTTTCTCATGTAATGGTTTGACATGAAAGTGATGTTTAGAGTGTTGGAAGCTAACTAGGCCAAGATTGGTTTTTGTGACCTAAGACTTAGTATGAACGGTTTGAGAGAAAAATTAGCTTATTGTAGCTATATGCCCTAAAGTGATGCATGTTATAGGCTTAATAAGTTGAATGAGTATAGATACTTCCATAAATGTTTCATGAGAGTCATTAAAAGCTGATTGGATGAGTGAACTTGCTCATTTTGTGAAGACTAGTTTCCTATGTATGCAAACCCATTTGGACCTTGTCCTAATCAGTGGGTCATGATATGAATGAAGGTTTTAGGGCTACCCAATGTCCTTAAAGGTGAAATAGAGGTCATATGAAACATCCTCCAAGCATCAAGAGGTTTTGAAAACTCATACATTAGTGTTGTTTAAGAAATATCGTGACAAATTTCTTGAGCTGCCATGACTGTGAATACCCAACCAAGAAGAAGAGATGAACCGGAAGTATTATTCCCGACATGTAGTGATCTAAGAATGTGATAATGTCTTATAGATATTGAATATTTTTCCATGATGTAGGAGCATCATGTTTATGATGAAAATTTCAAATAGGTGTTTAGGTAGTTCAAGCATGTTTCCCTTAAATGGAGAGGGTGAAATTCAAGATACATGTAATTATGGGAGTGTAATTGCAAATAAGTCTAGTAAAGGGTGAATTTGGTCTAAATAAAGTTGTATGAGCTATGTAGAAGGATAATATTTTTGGAAAATGTGTTTCATGGGTTTTTTAGCTTGGTTCTAAGTTAGGAATCTTTTTGAGTCAATAATCATGTTGGTTGCACTATTCTAGGGTGTTAGTCCTAGTCTTAGGGTAGGAAGAACAACAAATTGAAAAAGAGATTCTTGTGTGGAAAAGGAAATATAGGTGAAAATGAGGTATTATCAATAATAATGGAGAAATGATTGAATGAATTTGTTTAATATTTTCAATAATTTATATGAGGTGTATGTTTGATCCTAGTTCCAGAGCAAGAGCATGAGTTTGACAATAGAAAAAGGGAGGAGTTTAGAAATATTTGAGTGATGAAAAAGGAAGTCAGAGACCTAAGGAGTAATATTAAATTTTTGTAGTTCATGAAACTATTCACAGTTACTTGTAGATTGAAATTTTGCCTCTCGGGCCCAAACTAGGGAAATATCTATCTCAAATTCTAGAAGTTAAAAGTTGATGAAATTTATGGAGCATCCTATCCAGATGGGAACTAGAGGTTTTCCAATTTTTATGTTCTAACTCGCATGTGTGTATAACATATGCCCTTAGTTGCAGGTAGAATGTACAGAGAGGTTGATATTAAGGGTTTTGGTTACATGGAGGTCTAAATCTTGGAATCAAGTTATGAAACTTGGTATGCATCATGTTGTCAACATATCAGAGGTGAATCAAACAAGTTTTAGGTGAGATCTAATGGATAAGTTCCTATTGTCATAGCTATAGGCTAAAATAAGCCCATTTTTAGGAGTAGTCTAGAGGTACCAAACCATACAAAGGAATAGGTATTGAGACTTTAGCACAAGCAAGGAATCCATAAAGGGTCTTCAAATCCATCTAGAGTATGTGACATTGTTATAGAGGAAATTGAGTTTTGATAGGGGTTGTATGTTAGGAGACCTAGTAGGTCTTAAGGGCTAATTTTAGAAGTATTCAAACATGCAATGGTTTGACTGAACCAAAGGTCTAAACACCCCATATCAGGTTATAAGAAGTGGTTTGAGGGTGTAGGAGTGCTTCAAAACCCTGGCTACATCATTTGAGTACTTTGATCTATGAATTCATATAAGCTATATTTGGGATAACAAGAGCCAAGTACCCATGAACAAGGTTATGGACTTATGGTTGCAGGAGTTTGGAGATAGGAAGGGAGTCTTAACACTTTGGTCTAGGTTAGAGAGATCCTAAGGGAGTGAGAGAGGTCTAAGACTCTAAATATAATTTTGGAGTAAGTTGGTCATAATAACCTTTAATTAACTAGAGATAGAGTAGTAAAGGCATTGCATGTAAGAGTTGAAATAGAGGATAAAATAAAAGAAGATAATTTTAAGAGAGTAGAAGGCAAATAAAGGGCCATAGAACCACCTAGTCAAGAGTTATAGGTAACAATTTCATTCTTCCATTTCTCATAGTTTCTTATGATAGTAAGATTACATAAATAGAATTGTGAGAACATTGTTTTGAGTATACACACCATATTTAACAAGTGTATAAGTTAAATAATCTACAAAACAAGGTATATGAGATAGAAGGCCAGAGTGTAGATATCTCAAGGAGAAACAATAGAGGTACAAGCATAGATTAGAAAGTAGAAGTAAAATTACCAAGTGTAAGCATAATTGTGTAGTTACTATATCCTCTATACCATTTTGGTATCAGAGCAGAGACCACGAGTGATAGTTTGATTTAAAGTTTATAAAGGACAATAAGATAATGATGGAAAAATTACATTTAAGAATGTAGGAAGACATGAAAAATTAATTATGGAAATGATGAGACAACTTCAATAGATGAAGACACAAATGGAGGATAGATGGATGCTTTGGAGCATATTGTTAAAGAAAGTATGTCAAGTACAGAGTACAATAGCAAAGGGAAGTCTAGAAGCTATTTAGAGGAAGGATCCAAGTCTTTTGGATGAAAGTAGAGAGGTATGTGTAAATTTGATAATTAGAATGCAAGTTGTACTAATGTAAATTGTTTTAAGAGGATTGAAAAAGGTAGATAGAAAGAGAAAATAAGTTATGCAAAAAGAATGAAGGAATGAAGTGAATAAATCTTAATGAGGAGAGTTATGAATAAACCTAGGAGGTAAAAGGAAAATTTGAATGGTCAAGTCACAAATATAAGTCAGAGAAGGAATTTATTTAGAACTAGATGCAAGTCCGGAGGAAAAGTTTGTGATGTCATTATTGATGGAGGAAGCACTGACAATGTTGTTTCATAATACATGGTGAAGAATATGGGATTGAGAAGACTCCCACATCCAAGACCTTATCATATCTCATGGGTGCAAAAAAATCATCAGATCCTAGTAAGTGAACAATGTGTAGCTGATTTTCAAATTGGGTCATATAAAGATACAATTTTATGAGATGTTCTACCTATAGATGTTTGTCATTTGTTTTTAGTAGACCTTAGAAATTTGATAAGAAAGTTAAGAATGATGGAAAAAACTAATGTCTATAAATTTTTCAAGGATAAATTTGAGCATAGTATCATACCCTTGAAGGGTGAAAGAGATGAAAAAGAGGGAGTGTGATTCTAATGACTATGAAGGAATACCTATGCAAGACAATGGAGCAGGTTAAGGAGATAAAAATAGTAAAAGAGTTGTATTCTTGTGAATATTTGATGAATGCATATAATTATTTGTGGATGAGAGATAAAATACCTTCAAGAAGAGTGAAGGAAGAGGTAGAAATGTGCACTAATGCACTTGTAAGAAGAAAATTAAGAAGGAATCACCAAGAAAAGTGTTTGATGACCAAGAAGCTGGTCACATGAAGAACATGGCAGAAGAAAAAGGATGTGAGAAAGAGAATGATATGGTGGATCAAAAGTACCACCTTGGAGAAGCACTAGAGTGCTTGAATAAAGTTATGATAATAGAGGAAGATGAAGGAAGAATGCATGTTGAAGGTTTACAAACCAACCCAAATGAAATAATTGTTTTCAAGAAGAAGGAAGTCTTAAATGGAGAAGACATGTAGGTCCAAGAACCTCTAGTTTTTATATCTAATTCTATGTTGACATGTGTGCATGTAGATGTAGACTACAAAATGTGAAACATGGAAGATAATGGAAGAAAAATAAGTGAAGTGTGTCAAGAAAATAGCTAAGATCTACCTTTGAAGACATATAAAGATATCAAAGTGCTCCCACAGGAGGTCAACAAATTAGGAAAAGAAGAAAATAACAGTCTAAGTAGCATGAGGACAAGGGAAAATAAAGAAAGGAAAATGAGAAAGAAAAATGACCCTATGCAAGTGGCCAAATAGAACAATCTTAACTAAGGAATAAAATAACAAACAAGAAAGATTATAATCAGGTCAAGAAGGATGGAAGATGGATATGAATCCTGGAATTTTGAAATAAGGAAGCATGAAGGAGGAAAATTAAAGCATGCAAGTGAACAAGAAAGAAGAGGAAACATAAAAGCCATCAATAAGCAAGGTAATGACTCTTTATGTTTTAAGAAATTATTAAATTTATATGGAATAAATAAGAGGATAAAAAAAATTGTGAAGTGATTGAAAAAAGAAAGGAATCATGTGTATATCTAAGGGTCCAAGTAATGGTATGCATTATTCTAGGAATGTTATTAATTTACTTGAGGGATTAGTAGGATGGTGAAAAATAATGTCTTGAAAAGAATAGTAATTCCTCAAGTTTGGGTGGAGATAAAAATAATGGTGGAAGTTATAACATGTCATATAGTCAAACAAGTAAAAAGTGGATTTTTCCTTGAAGTAAGAAATCAAGATATCAATTTTAGTGTATATGAGTATCTAACGAGAGGACAAAGACCATTCATGGATCATAGGTGGACATATTCATTTATATTAGCCCCTGATCATGGAGATATTTATAAAGGAATTATGAAAAAAAGAAAGGAAGGAATGCATCAGTGGTGAACTAATGACAAGGATGGAGAAGTTTCAAAACAAAGAACTACTAAAAATGACAGAGTTAGAACATAATCCTATCTCCATAAAAGGTGAGAGTTTGTTAGGAAGAAAGCATCAATTCAATGCAAGAGAGTAGGTATGAAGGATATTTATCCTACCAAGAAAGTGAATATGAGGAAAAGAGGCAAATGAAAAGGCAAAAACATGAAGATCAAGTCATGATGCAATCAATAAGACAAAGGGAACAAATCAAAGGAGTAATATCTTACTTACAATATCAAGAAATAGAGAAATTGGTATGAGGAGCAACTTGATGAGGTTATCCATGAAGAAAACCAGTAGGATAAAACATTGGGATTGATGAATGAAAACAAGGAGAAGGTAGAATATAAAGACAACCATAGAAGAAACATACTAGATAAGGCATCTAGGCTACTGATTCAGGATAAAAGAGGTGTAAAGATCATGGGAAACAAAAAAATTAGGGTTGAATACAATCTAATCAATGCAATATGGTTTTGGTTACTACTTAAACTAGATGCAAGTAAGAAAATAGAGGATAAGTCCAAGAAGGAACATAAATTTGATACATAAGAGCAGGTACTCCAATATGAAAGGGTAGTAGACATATTCATGGAAAATGAAGAAGCAAGAACAAGTGAGATTGAACCAAGAAATGAGTAAGCAACACAAAGAAAGGAAAGTGAAAATAAAGGAATCTCAATTTTGAACAAAAATAGTATTAGGCAAGGGAAAGTAAACAATAAGCATGAAAGATATCAAACATTGAAGAATAAACATAAGGGACATAATACCATGACCAAGATGGAACTACAAGGAGCAAACAAAGACAATGGAGAGCAAACATATATATCCTTTGAGCTAGAAGCTCAATTTTTCTTTGAAGGGGAATATGATGCAAGAGCATCATGTTTATGATGAAAAGTTCAAATAGGTGTTTAGGTAGTTCAAGCATGTTTCCCTTCAATGGAGTGGGTGAAGTTCAAAATACATGTAATTGTGTGAGTGTAATTGCAAATAAGTCTAGTAAAGGGTGAATTTGGTCTAAATAAAGTTGTATGAGCTATGTAGAAGGATAATATTTGTTGGAAAACGTGTGTCATGGGTTTTTTAGCTTGATTCTAAGTTAGGAATCTTGTTGAGTCAATAATAGTGTTGGTTGCACTATTCTAGGGTGTTAGTCCTAGTCTTAGGGTAGAAGCAAAAAAAAATTGAAAAAGAGATTCACGTGTGGATAAGGAAATATAGGTGAAAAATGATGTAACAATGTTGTATTATCAATAATAATGGAGGAATGATTAAATTTTAGGGATTGACATTTTTTTACATGTTTTTGTAATTTATATGAGACTGTATGTTTGATCTCGGCCCGGATCGAGAGCATGAGTTTGATAGTAGAAAAATTGAGGAGTTTAGAAATATGTGAGTGATGGAAAAGGAAGTCAGAGACCTAAGGAGTCATATTGAATTTTTGTAGTTCATGAAACTAATCACAGTTACCTGTAGACTGAAATTTTGCCTCTCGGGCCCAAACTAGGGAAAGATCTATCTCAAATTATAGCCGTTAAAATTTGATGAAATTTATGGAGCATCCTTGTCCAGATGGGAACTAGAGGTTTTCCAATTTTTATGTTCTAACTCTCACATGTGTATGACATATTCCCTTAGTTTTAGGTAGATTGTACAAAGAGGATGATATTAAGGTTTTTAGTTGCACGAAGGTCTAAATTTGAAATCAAGTTATGAAACTTGGTATGCATCATGTTTCGAAATATGAGAGATGAATCAAACAAGTTTTAGGTGAGATATAATGGATAGGAATGTACTATCATAGCTATAGGATAAAATAGGCCTAATTTACTAGGAGAAGTAATCTAGAGGTACCAAGTGTACAAAGGAACATGTATTGAGACTACGGCATAAGAAAAAAATCCATAAAGGCTCTTCAAACCCATCTAGAGTATGCTACATTGTTATAGAAGAAATTGAGTTTTGTGGGGGTTGTATGTTGGGAGACTTAGTAGGTCTTAAGGGGATAATTTGAGAACTATTCAGCATGCAATGGTTTGATTAAACAAAGGTTTAGACACCCCATAACATGTTAGAAGAAGTGATATGAGGGTGTAGGATTGCTTCAAACCCCTGGATACATCATTTGAGTACTTTGATATATGAATTTATATAAGCTATAGTTGGGAGAAAAAGAACCAAGTACCCATGAACAAGGTTATAGACTTATGGTTGCGGGAGTTTGGAGATAGGAAGGAAGTCTTAAAACTTTGGTCTAGGTTGCAAAGATCCTAAGGGAGTGAGAGAGGTCTAAGAATCTAAATATAATTTTGGAGCAGGTTGGTCATAATAACCTTCAATGAACTAGAGATAGAGTAGTAAAGGCATTGCATGTAAGAGTTGAACTAGAGGATAAAATGAAGGAAACTAATTGCAGGAGAGTTGAAGGAAAATAAAGGGCCATAGAACCAACTTCAAGAGTTATAGGTAACTGTTTCATGCTTCCATTTCTCATAGTTGCTTATGATAGTAAGATTGCATAAATAGAATTGGGAGAACATTGTTTTGAGTATACACACCATGTTTAGAAAGTGTATAAGTTAAATAATCTACAAAACAAGGGATATGAGATAGAATTCTAGAGTGTAGATATCTCAAGGAGCAACAATAGAGGTAATATTGGCAAGTAGAAGTAAAATTACATAGTTTAAGCATAATTGACAGTTAACTACATCCTCTACACCATTCCACCATGATTTCATTGCATGACATGAGCTTAAAGTGGGTTTCATTAACCCAATTTAAAAATGTGTTTTGAATATCATAGTCCTAATGAAGCATATGAGTCCTAATGGAAGCTCGGATAAAATAGAAAGTTACAAAGCTTTCCAAGGATATAGATATAAAAGATAATAGTTTTTAATGTTCCCATACCTTCATAACATATGATGCATTGCATGTGATAGATAAAATACTAAGAAGGCTTCATTAAAGAAGAATTCACAAATGAGTAAACCATTACAAAAGAAGTTTATAGATGTCATTGTGGAATATTTTGACTTACATAAAAATTACAATAATTTTAGATACGTTTCTTAGTTCCTAATATGTGTAAGAAGTGTCATGATAGATCAAGAAGGGTCAGTAATTGCAATTGACACACCCGCAAATGTAATAACGACCTTGTAACAACTCTAGGTATTGTCATCTAGATTATAGTGTACGAGTTAAAGAGGTAAGTAGGTGATGTGTTAGAAGATGAAGTTGAAGAGGTGTAATATTAGTTCATCCTTGTGAATATGAATGTCAAAATGTGCATGAAAGATAGCCTTTGAATATACGATTTCAGTAGTATGTGTTGATGAGCAAATATTTTAATCAATATGTGTGTAGAAGAAGTATGAACACACATGAGCTGAATAAGAGATCAAAAACTTGTTGTATTAAGAAACCAATTCATATAAATGTGATAAAACCCTTGTAAATTCTAAGTGAATGCTTAGAAAATTAGGGAGTAGGTGCTTCCATGCAAGTTGTAGCTTGTAAAAGTTTTCAAGTGGATGCTTGATTGAATTTTTGGAGTTGGTGCTTCAAGTTGAGTGGGTGCTCAACAAATTGAAATATTTGTAATCTCTTATGGGATAATTTTCCATAGTAGTGCATTAATTTTAGTGGGTTTTTCTCCCTTTAACATTAACCATTGTCTTCATGTGTACTTTCTTTTTATTTTCTTATGTTTGAATTTCATTGTTTCCTCATGGTAAAGGTTGATCAAGATTGAATGGATTGTTGAGGTTTAAAATTATTTTCAAATTTTAAAGAATGATTGATTCACCCTCCCCTCTCAAAGTGCTTGTGTTTTCTAACAATTGGTATCAAAGCAAATTCCTTTTAGACAAATCTTAAAAGTTTGAAGGAGATTCAAGAATCACAAGCATGGATAAAGATAAATCTCAAAGTGGTTTCTCTACTTCCAAGGCACCTCTTTTCAATGGAACCAATTATGCATTTTGGAGCATTAGAATGAAGACCTATCTCATGTCTCTAGTATTTGATATATGGTAGTCAGTAGTTTATGGCTACACTATACCAAGCACACCTCCAACCAATGCAGTAGGCAAGAGGGCTAGTGAAAATAATTCAAAGGAAATGAATGCAATCTTATGTGGAATGGTAGAAGCAGAGTTTGTAAAAGTTATGCACTAAAACATAGCCAAATAAATTTGGGAAAAACTAAAGACTATTTATGAAGGAGACAACAAGGTCAAGCTAGCTAATTTTCATACCTATCGAGGGTAATTTGAGATTCTGAGAATGAATGAAAATGAAAATATTTCATCCTACTTACAGAGGGTTGATGGGGTGATAAATATAATCAAAGAACTAGGAGAAAAGATAGAGGAAAAAATGATAGTTCAAAAGATTTTAAGATCCTTGACATCCAAGTATGAATCCAAGGTTTCAACTATGGAAGAAGAAATAGACATGATCACCTTAAAAATGGATTAACTTAATGGCATTCTAAATGCATATGAGTTGAGGAAAACTGAAGCAAAAATAATCAAGAAGGATACTACCTTCAAAGCTGATAAGGAACCACAAGGAAAGAAAATTAAAATTCAATATGAGATGGAGGAGAATGATGAGAGAATAGAAGCTATGTTTTTTAAGAGACTAAAAATAAGGACATGTAAGTACAAAGGAAATCTTCCCTTCAAATGCTTTAGTTGTGGACAAGTAGGTCACTTTTCTTTCGAATTTCCTAAAAAGAAAAAGAAAGAGTAGGATGAGCATGATGAAGAATAGAAAAGTATCATAAGCAAAATAAGAGCTTCAATAAATGTCGAGTAAGAAATGGTTCTTAAAGAACATAAATAATTTCTATACCAAATAGGAAACAAGTTCATCAGAGTTAAGTGACACCAGAAAGTCTGAAATTGAAGATGAATATATTCAACTTGACACCCTATTCATGGCCATGGAGACAACCTCTGGAAGCAACTCAAAAGGTAAGAATCTTAGTGAATATGAAAATTTAGAGGAGGAGGATGATGAAGTGAACCTTAGAATTGATTAGAGGAATAGAAGCTCCAAAGGAGAAAGAATAAAAAAATGAAGTCAATGTTGAAAGATTATGAAGAGAAAATTAGTCTTTTTGAGAAAAGAAAAAAACAAGAAGGATAAGAAATATGCAGATGAAATTAAGGAGATTAAAGCACAAATAGAGTTAATCTCCACATCCTTAAGAGCCAAAGAGGAAGAATAAATAAATCTTAATAAAGATATGGAACATCAAAAATTGAATTAGATTAGACATCAAGAAAGTTGAAAGCATATATCGAGGTTTGAAAAAAAGTTCAAGTGACCTAGATGAGCTTCTAAGCAATCAAAGGTCTTAAAATGACAAAATTGGTATAGGGTTCAAAGAAGATCACAAGGATGAAAATAAAACTAGTAAGAAGGATGAAAATACCACTCAAGAACCACCTCAAGAAAGGGAGGATACTAACAAGAAGGCCAAGAGAAGGACCAACTCAATCAGACAATCTCATGCAATAAGGTACACTCACTCTTTCTATGGCTACTATTTTTCTTGTAATATGTTTAGACATAAAGCTATAAAGTGTAGAAGATATGCAAGGGGTCATGGAATTAACGTTGACTTACAATTGATGAGAGGCAACATTAAAATGATCTCCTATAATTTCCAAAATCATGGTCACTTAGAAAATTTGTGCTATCGAGACTCTCGAAAAAAAAAAGACAAGAAGGTGTATGTAGTAAGAAAATATCCTATAAGAAATAAAAAAGCATGAACTAATAGATCAAACAACCTTTCATACTCAAAATGAAGACATGGAATGGCATATTGACAAAGTGGATGTTCAAGTCATATGATATGGAATAAGGGAAAATTCATCTCATTGAAAGAGGATGCATCAAGAACGGTAAGGTTTGGAGATAACACATTTACAAACATTGTAGGTAAGGGCACATTGAGTCTAGAGAAAAGAAAATAAGCGAGAATGTATTGTATGTAGATGGCTTAAAAACAACCTACTAAGTGTGATTCAAATGTGTAAGCAAGGGTACACCTTGGTATTTCATGAAAAAGGTTGTGATATAAGAAATATAAAATTAGGAAAGCTAGTTGGCAAGGCCAAAAGGAACAAAAGAACAACATGTATGTCTTGAAAGAGATCAACAAGGAGAAATGCCTCACAAGCAATATTGATGATAGTTGGATTTGGCATAGGAGGCTAGGGAACCTAAATTTTACAATCTTGTCAAAATTATCTACAAGGATGTGTGAGAAACATGCCCAAAATCATCAAACATGCTGATACACTTTGAAAGACATGCTTACATGGTAAACAAACCAGAGAATATTTAATTCCAAGGAGTAATACTTAACAAGATGAGTAGAAATAATCCATACTGATCTTTTTGGACCTAAAAGGACCGAGAGAATAAAAGGAATGATAACCAGATCGTGCAAGCCAAGAACACAAATGCTAATCAAACATCATGATCAATAAGATGAAATCAATTCGCTAGAATAACTTTACATAAACCTTTGCAAACAAATGGGCAAAAATCTCATATATTATTATGGAACTCAAATGAAATACAATGAGAATGGGCCTTTCTTATATAGGCAAGGAATAACAATCTAAGAACCAGTCAAGGTCATAGATCAAGCCATAAATCATGGAAAGAACTAGTCAATACCATAGATCAAGGAAAGAACTATACCTAACAACTAGATAATATCTCCTAATATCTAAATAAATAAAAAGAAATATCCACACACATAAGTGGGTGAGGATAAATACAATAAAGGTAAATAATGTACCTAGGTGAACATGAGATAAGGTAAATACCTACTCTAACACCCCCCCTCAAGTGAAGCTAGGGGCAAAATAGAAGTGGCATGTCCACATGATCGAGTCCGTAAACTAGGCTCGATGAGGTACTCATGTACAATATATCCATGAAGAAATCTTAAACCAAAAGAAGGAAAGAATCTGCTATAAGGAAAGAGAAGAATAAGAAGGAAGATGTTCTCACGAACACCCCCCAAGAACAACTTCTGAAACCCCAAGCATTCGACGCAACTCAAGGCAAGCGAGGTGATGCAAAAGTATTCATAAAGATGTCTGCAACCCGCTACTCTCGGTTAGAAGGTACTCTAAGCAAAGAACTCCATCTCGAATAGAATGAAGTGGATGTGTATCTCAATATGCTTGGTCCGTTGGTGCTCAACTGGGTTATGAGAAATGTGAATTGCACTTTGGTTGTCACACCAAAGTACAGTTGGTGAATCCTGTGGGAATCCAAAGTCTATCAATAACTAGTGAAGCCAAAGAATCTCATTGACTCACAGAATCGATGTCCCGTACTCTACCTCTGAAGATGAAAGTGTAATAGCCTATTGCTTTTTGCATGCCCAAGAAACTAGAGAAGAACCAAGATAGAAAGAAGAGCCGGAAGAAAAACACTTGTCATCAATAGAACCTGCCCAATCTGAATTTGTATACCTAACCAACTGAGTAGAACCCCTAGTGTAGTGTAGGCCAAAATAGCGCAAAATCCTTAAAATCCTTTAGAACCAATGACTATTATGAGGAGAATGTGCAAACCGAGATACAAGCCCTCATGCAAATGAAATATAGGGAAAGTATGGAGTCAAGTACATGAGACTCCCAACCAACCGCCTATACAACGTAGGATCATAAAGTGGTGTGGTAAATGTGGATGTAAGAGTAACCCCAGAATGAAAAGGAGATGGACTGGGCTTGCAATCAGCCATATCAAAGCACCTAAGAAGATCATGGGTGTACTTTTGTTGACTCAAATGAATCCCTAAATCTGTCTGAGAAATCTGTAAACCAAGGAAATAATGCAATAGCCCAAGATCTGTCATGTCAAACTGTGTAGAAAGAGCCCTCTGAATACTCTGAATGTGGGAAGAAGAGCTGCCAGTAAGTAACTGATCATCAACATACAAGACAAGTATCACAATATCCTCACCAACATGCTGGAGATACACTGTATGATCAGAATGGCAATGAACAAAACTAGTAGATAGGAGAAAATAATCCATCTTCTCATACCAAGCCCGAGGGGCTTGTTTGAGACCGTAGAGAGACCTTCGGAGCCTACAAATAAGAGAAGAATCTTGAACAAATCTAGTCTGGCTGCTCCATATATATTTCCTCTTGTAGATCTCCATGTAAGAAGGCACTCTTCACGTCCATCTGGTATACGGGCCACCCCTGTGATGCAGCAATAGCAAAGTCAAGGCATACAAAATCCATCTTGGCAACGAGTGCAAAAGTCTCAGAGTAATCAATACCTTCGACTTGTGAAAAACCCTTTGCAACAAGATGAGCCTTATACTTTTCAATGGACCCATTAGTTGCGTATTTGGTTTGATATACCCACTTACACCTAACCATCTTTCTTCCTTTAGGAAGAGATACCAAATCCCAAGTATGATTCTTCATCAAAGAAGAATACTCAGCTGTCATCACATCATCCCACTCCTATATCCCATGAGCCTTTGAAAAATATTGTGGATCCTCAGAAATTACCTGACATAAAATTCTAGAACCTGTAGAATGTGCGTGATGATGCCTAGTGGGTGGAAGATCCTCTATGAAATGTGTTGCCTCAGAAACTGTAGTACAAGCCCACTTAGGCATAGTGACAACATCAATGGGAATAGGATCCTCAATGGTATCTATAACCTCCTCATCAATCTCCTCAAAGAAAGCATCCTCAAGATGAGATGTAGAAGAAGAAGGAATGAAAGAAGATGTAGAATCATGAGGAGTGAAATGCTCATCAAATTAAACATGTGTTCAAAAAGAACATCATGTGTATCGGGATCTAAAATATGATAAGCTCTCATGTCCTCGTAATACCCTACAAAGATCAAGGGTTTACTCTTCTTATCCAAAGCTTTCATTTTCTTCTTTAGCACAAAAGCCCAAGCAAGGCTCCCAAAGACTTGAAAAAATGAGACATTTGGCTTAGTGTTGGACCAAGCTTCCTCCTGGAGTCAAATTCTCAAGTGATTTGTGTGGTGTGCGATTCGAATATAGTTAGCACAATTAATCGCTTACCGCCCAATAGATAGGAGGTATATCTCTAGAATGCATCATACTGAGCTTAGCCATTTCCTTCAAAGTTCTATTCTTCCTTTTTGCTAATCCATTACATTGTGGAGTATGAGGAACAAAATGCTGGTGAATAATGCCTTGAGTTGCCAAAAATTTAGAAAACTCATTTTGAAGTACTCCCCGCATTTATCATTGTAAAGGTTATTTATGCTACTAGAATATTGTTTCTCGACCAAAGCCTTGAAGAATTTGAAGTGTGAAAAACATCACTTTTTTACTTGAGAAAATAAAACCAAGTATGCCTCAAGAAATTATCAATAAATGTAAGTGCATACTTAGCTCCATTGAAAGTTGGGGTAGGAAAAACCATCAAGTCACTATGCACAAGCTAGTGTGGTGAAGAAGCTCTCTTAGAAAAATTCTTAGGAAAAGGATCTTGGTGTTGTTTCCCTAATGCACAACCATGAAAACTCCCTCAAGACAAGAAACTCTAGGAAGACCATCTACCATACCATGAGTGCTCAACTCCTTCAAATATCTATAATTGAGATGTCTAAATCTTTCATGCCAAAGCTTACTCTCTGAATTTGAATGAGAAACCAATCCTATCCCTATAGAAGAAGTGTCATCAAAACCCTCAAAGTGATATAGTCTTGAACTATGATCAACAATACCTTGAGCAACAAGTGAATAAGGCTCTAACAAAGTTCTTACTTCTGCCCCATGTGGTGTAAAATTCATTGTTTTCCTTGATTGCGAATGACAAATTTGATATACAGAAAGCAAATTTGTAGTGATGTTAGGAACATATAGTGCATCTTGGATATTGCCACCATCAAGTTGTATATCACCTTTTCCCTCAACAAAAGAAAGGAAGAATCTCCAACCTCAATTTTGGAAGTAGAACTCAAACCTAGAGAAACAAAAGACTCATTGGAAGAAGTCATGTGATGAGAAGCACCAAAATCTATAACCCAATTGTCTGCAAGTGGTGACTGAGATCTTCTAACAACATTAAGTTCTTTTCCATGCTGATTAGAAGGTGGAGTGGAGATAGAAATTTTGTGTTTCTTGACTGCATCCTCTAAGGATTGCATTCACTTATAACACCTATTTTCTTCATGATTACTACCCCCACAAAAAGAGCATGAACGACTAGACTTATTCTTGGATTTAGAAGACTCCTTGGGTTTTACGTTGTTTTCTTTGGGTTTAGGAGCATTTTGAGATGGAGAAGGTGTGGATTTGGTTTTATTGTTTGGTTTTCCCTTGCCCTTAGGATTAGATGCAACTAATGCCTTTTGAGAGGTGGAAGACTCAAGGTGAGATAATTTAGATTCTTCCCTAGTAAGTCTTTCACAAAATGTTTCTAAGTTAGGCATTTTGAAGGTGTCACCTAAGGCATCCATGTTAGAGAAAAAGGTAGAAGCAAAAATTTGGAATGGTCCTCTCAACTTGAATAGAATCAAGTAAACACACTCTTCATCTTTCTTATCTCTTCCACTCCCCTTTAACTATGTCAACAAATGCTTGAACTTGGTAAGATAGTCTATAATTGTTGGAAAATCTTCAGGATTAAGAGAGGTGATCTCAATTTCAAGTTGCATGGCTCTCATATGATCCACCTTACTAAATAAATCCTCCAATTTCTCCCATATTTTGAAAGGAGAGTCACATTTTTCTAAATGAAATAAAAGACTATCACTTACATAAGTTCCTATCAAACCCATACACTCATCAAATTTACACTGGTACTAAAATTTCTCATATTCTCTAGTGAACACTAGTTGTTCTAAAGAAGTTAAAGCCCATAATCCTTTCGCTTAATTATTGTTTCCATTCTTGGTTTCCATGTGTGGTAATTATGTGTTGTTAATGGCTCAACATGATCTAATGTAGAAGTAGATAAAGATGCCATCTATAAAAATCACCAAAAGAAATGCAAGAACCAAGCAATGCAACAAGACCCCAAACAATGTAACAAGAGCCCCCAAATTTTGGCACTTTATAATGAGTGCGTGTTACAATATGACACTTTATAATTATACTGCAACTCTCAAAATAAATATTTCCAATGGAAAGAGCATAAAAAAATACACACTTTTGCAAAAATGACACTCAAAACCGAGTTACCAATCAAAAGATACAAGTTTTTCAATATTATGCTCTACTATTTATTTTAGTTTCCACTAAAATAGAATAAAATGCTCTTGCCTTCACCACACAAATAAAATGAAAGGGGCTAGAGTTAAGCACCTGATCTAGTAGGAATCAAAGCTTTAAGCCCTCATATGACTATACCATATGAAAGCCTGCTTTGCATAAAAATACATGCAACAAAAAAATACAGACAAATCTTGAATATATGAATATTTTATAAAATGCTTGCAAAATGAAACTTACAGATGGATGTCAATAGCAATCTCCGCTCCGATACCATAAAAGGAACGATAACCGAGATCGTGCAAGACAAGATCACAAATACTAATCAAACATCACTATCAATAATATGAAAGCAATTCACCGAGAATAACTTTATATAAACCTTTGCAAACAAATGAGCAACAAATCATATATTATTATGGAACTCAATGAAATACAATGAGAATGGGCCTTGCTTATATAGGCAAGGAATAACAATCTAAGAACCAGTCAAGGTCGTAGATCAAGCCATAAATCATGGAAAGAACTAGTCAAGTCCATAGATTTATGAGAGAACTAGACATCAAGGATCTAGTCAATACCATAGATCTAGGAAAGAACTAGTCAATACCATAGATCAAGGAAAGAACTATACCTAACAACTAGATAATATCTCCTAATATCTAAATAAATAAAAAGAAATATCCACACACATAAGTGGGTGAGGATAAATACAATAAAGGTAAATAATGTACCTAGGTGAACATGAGCTAAGGTAAATACCTACTCTAATGAGAGAATTCAAGGTGAGAGTTACTTCATGCTGTTGATTGATGATTACACAAGAATGACTTGGGTTGCATTCTTGAAAGAAAAATAAAAATCCCTTGAAAAGTTCAAAACATTCAAATCTCTAGTTGAAAATGAGAAAAATGAAAATATAAAAAGCTTTAGATCTAATAGAGGAGGTGATTTTTGGTCAAATGAGTTTGATGAGATTTCTGAAAGTTATGGATAAGAAGGAAATTTTCAACAACTATAACACCTCAACAAAATGGAGTTGTGGAGAGAAAAAATAGGATTGTTCAAGAGATGGAAAGAACCATGCTAAATGAGTCCAAATTATTTGATGGATATTGGAGGGAGGCAGTCAATACAATAGTTTACATCTTAAATAGATCCCAAATAAGGATAAACAAAAATAATACCCCTATGATATTTGGAAAGGAATGCCTACAAATGTGAAACATCTAAGAGTGTTTGGAAGTAGGTGTTTCATCAAGAGGGATGAAGAAAACCTAGGTAATTTTGACTCAAGGAGTGATGAAGGTATATTATTGGGATACTCCTCAAGTAAGCTCAACATATAGGTGTTATAACAAAATCCAACAAAATATAGTAGAAATCACAAATGTTATAGTTGATGAGACCTATCCAATGAAGACCAAATATCAGCCAAAGGATACTTCTCAATGCATAGACATCCAAGATGATGATGAAGCTACGAGAGAGAAATCAAGAAGAAGAAGATGAGGATGAAGAAAGACCAAAAAAAAATATCCCTCAAGATAGGTCAAGAGAGACCATCATGTAACTTAGATAATAGGCAACAAGGAGGCATGAATACAAACAAGGAGGATATTGATGAGTTCCCAAAACCAAGAGAAAATTTCTCTCTTATCCAAGATTGAACCAAATAATGTTGTAGAAGCTAACAAAGATCAAAATTGGGTTGATGCTATGAATGAAGAATTGGACTAGATAGATAAAAATGAGACTTGGGAGCTTGTACCTAGGCCCAAGAACAAGAATTCCATTGGAACTAAGTGGGTATTCAGAAATAAGCTCAATGAAAAAGGTAAGGTCACAATAAATAAGGCAAGACTTGTTTATAAAGGGTATGCACAAGTTGAAGGAGTTGAATTTGAAGAAACATTTACACCAGTGGCTAGAATGGAGGCCATTAGACTCTTCTTAGCATATGCAACATACAAAAGATTCAAGGTATACCAAATGGATGTCAAGTCAACATTATTGAATGGGAACCTAAATGAAGAAGTCTACATTGAACAACTGATGGCTTCTCACTTGCAGACGAAAATGACTGTGTGTAGTTTTAAGAAGGCCATTTATGGCCTTAAACAAGCTCATAGAGCTTGGTACAGAAGATTAGATAGGTACTTAACTGATTAAGGATTTAAGAAAGGAGTGATGAGATAGTAACCTATATATAAATGAAGAAAGATGTCATTAATTTATTAAAGTTGTATATGTTGATGACATAATATTTGGAGGATATAGTGAGAACATGACACATGAATTTTTAGAGGTCATGAAAAAGGAGTTTGAGATTTCCATGCTTGGAGAATTATCATTCTTCCTAGGACTACAAATTAGTCAATTTAAGGAAGGCATATTCATATCACAAACCAAGTACATAAAAGAGATTCTCAAGAGGTTTCAAATGGAGGATTGTAAGCCAGTAGGAACACCAATGGTTGCAGGATGCAAGCTAAACAAGGAAGACAACTCACCAAGAGTAAATCAAACCACATACAAATCCATGATAGGTAGCCTATTGTATTCTACTGCCTCTATACCTAACATCATGCAAGAAATTGGTCTAGTAGGAATATTTCAAGAAGATCCTAGAGAGAATCACCTACAAGTAGTCAAGAGGATACTCAAATATCTCATGGGGACCATGGAATATGGGCTTTGGTATCCAAGAAGTAATGAGTTTGGGATAAAAGCTTTCATAGATGTAGATTGGGCAAGTAACATTGATGACAGAAAGAGCACAAGTGGAGGATAATTTTTTGTTCATGACTATCTTGTCTCTTGGCTTAAAAACAATCTCTTGTAGCCCTATCCACATGTGAAGTTGAGTATATAACAATTGCATTATGTTGTGCACAAGTACTATAGATGAGGCAGACCCTATAATACTGCAAGGTTGAACGTGATGGACCTACTCCCTTGTATTGTGATAGCACAAGTGTCATAAGTGTGTCCAAAAACCCTATGTTGCACTCTAAGACCAAACATATCCCAATAAAATATCATTTCTTAAGGAAACAAGTAAGTGAGAAGAGGATCAAATTGGAATATGTGTTCACCAAGGAGGAGATAACAAATATCTTGACAAAACAAATTCTAAAAGCAAATTTTAAACATATATGGAAAAATTGTATTGTAATCCCTACCCCAAGAATCCATTAAAATACTCAATCCATCATGAGGGAGCAATCCAAATGAAAAGTCTTCTCAAAAAGCTATAAAGAGTATCAAAATAGGAGGATCTAGTTTGCTAGATTCATATACATATTAAAAGGACCAAAAGGTGATACCTGTAGAAATTAAAGAGACCTGAGTATGTAGAAAATCTATTCAAGGGGAGTAATGAGGTTTATTGGTGAGAAAGACCCTTATACGAAGAAATTTATAACAAGAAAGTTAGCCTAATCCAAGGGGGATATTGTAGAGAAAATCTTATTCATTTTTAGTGATTGTGTGCATTCCAAATTGTAGAAGGAACATTTTTAATAGATGTTAAAGGGGAAGAATGCAATAAAAACAAGAAAAGAGAGCATTAAAGGTGTTGGTATGATAGTTTTCCATCAAAGTTTCTAGAGTCTTTTCCCATCAATGACAAATGGGGAGATTGTTGGACCCTATCTCATTGACATCATATGTAATTAATGTAAAATAGTTTTGGTGAGCTGTAAATCATTTATGGGCATGAATGTTGATTGGTAGTGCCCTATTGTGACCTCATATGGTGTATATGAAGTGGCATGGTATGATTCTTTGAGGTATCATGGTGTAGACACAAGATATTGATGCATTGGTAAATATCTAGGTGCTTTGTGTGAACATATAAGGTGTTCCACAGGTCCTAAGATGTGTCTCAAAGGTGTGCAAGTGCTTTCATGATGAAGAATATGACATGTTTCATGCATCATGGGATGAAACAAGCTCAACTATGCCTAATTTGAAGTCTTAGTGTAAGAATGGCTCAGTGTATGGAGTAAAACAAGATAAGACATGTGAGTACAAACAAGAGGAGTGTGTTGTGACATTATAGAGATTATGTGGAAGGTCTTTTAGATCAAATTTTGGCTAGTAGATGCATGTTCAAGGCCTTTTAGAGGCATGTTCTTGAGGACAAGCCAAGTGAGTAGATACAAGTCATGGTGGATGATGAGTTTCAGATAGGTGTAAACTTAAATGAGCCTTAGGACATGTGAAGGAGGTCAACACAATGTTGTGGACAAAGTTTTAAGTCAAAATTCAAAAGGAGAAGCAAGAAAAATGGTTTTAGGTTCTACCGAGCTCTCAAAATGGCCATTTCTAGCTCGAGGGTCAAGTTTGAAGTGCTCACTCATACGTTAAATATATGCATAGGGACCTGATCCATTCATAAATTTTGGGGCATGGAGTCAAGAAAATTTTGTAATTAGAATGAGGTAAAATGATGCCCTATACTTTATGAACGATCCTTAAGAAGTTAAGTTGGTTTAAACCCTCCCAAAACCCTAGTTTTGGAGAAATAAGAAAATTTTGAATGTTTTGGTCTCCAAATTACATGATTATTATAAAGTGATGATATGGTATTTTAGAGGAATCCTCCTAGTTTAATTTTACATTGGTGGCATGCTCCAGTCAGCTAGTAAGCTAAAATTTTATCTTTATTATGAAATAATTTAATAATACAATCATGCATAATAGGTTTCATGGTGAAAGGCCAACTGTGGGAGCAAGCTTGGGATGTTCCCTAAGTGTTCATGAGAATTTTTAGGTAGGTTATTTGCAAAATTTTTTTAAAACATGGCACCCAAGATGACCTACCACTAATGGTATAAAGAGGAAAAACCCAGTTGTGTTAGTTTGAAAGGGATTTGATGTGAAGGCACATTGTGGAAGTGTAATTTGAGCATAAATGGTTAGAATTTTAATATGAAATATTTGAGCCCAATACTTGATCAGGTGAAGTGATTTTGGATATAATCCCTAATGGTCTAAACTAATCCATGCAGATCTGTCAAGAAGGTCTAAGAAACAAGAGTGCAAGTGTGAATTTCTCCACATAACCCATGAAAGTGAGTGTTTGAAGATGGATTTGAGGTCTCTAGTGAAGTGTCTCATGTAATGGTTTGGCATGAAAGTGAAGTTTGGAGTGATGGAAGCTAACTAGACCAAGACTAGTTTTTGTGACCTAAGACATACTATAAGAAGTCTCATTAAAGAAATATTATTGCAGCTATATTCCTTGAAATAATGCATGTTATGGGCTTGATAAGTTGAATAAGGATTAGATATTTCCATAAATGTTCCATGAGAGTCATGAATAGGTGATTGGATGAGTGAACTTTCTTGTTTTGTGAAGATTAGTTTTTGTGTATGAAAAATCATTACGTCTTTGTCCTAATCAATGTTTCATGGTATGAATGAAGGTGATAGGGATACCAAATTTACTTAATGGTGAAGCAAAGGTCACATGTAAAATCATCTAAGAATCAAGAGGTTTTGAAATCTCATACACTAATGTTGGTCAAGAAATCTTGTGACCGAAGTTCTTGAGTTGTCATGACTGTGTGCACACCTAACCAAGAAGAAGAGATGAAATGAAGTTATTATGCCATGAACTGTAATGATCCAAATATGTAGTGATGTCATCTTGAATATTATTCCACCCTAATTTTATTGCATGACATGATCCTAATGTGTGTTTCATGTACCCAAGTTGAAGATTGTATTTTGAAGGTCATAGTCCTAATGGAGCATATGAGTCCGAATGGAGGCTTGGTGATAAAATGGTGAGTTATAAATCTTGTCAAGGATATAGATAACAAGGAGAGTACTTTTGTAACGTTCACATACCTTTATAACACATGGTTAATTGCATAGGATAGATAGAATACAAATAAGGATTTGTTAAAAAAATACAAAAAGTAATAAACCGTTACAAAATAAGTTTGTAGATGAAAATGTGGAATATTTTCAATTGCATCAGAAGTGCAGTGAGTTCAGATATGTTTTTCAGTTCCTAATAGGTGTAAGAAGTGTCATGACAGATCAAGTAGGGTATGTACTTGTAATTGACACATCTGTAGATGTAATGATGACCTTGTAACAACTCTAGGTGATGTCATCTAGATTCTAGTGTATGAATTGAAGAGGTAAGAAGGTGAAGTGTTGGAAGATGAAGTTGAAGAGGTGTAAGAGAAGTTCATATTTTTTAATATGAACGGAAAGATAGAATTTGAATATATAGTTGCAATAATATGAGATGATGAGAAAATAGGTGAATCAAGGTGTGTGTAGAAGGAGGATGAACACATAGGAGCTGAATATGAGATCACAAACTTGTTGTCTTAAGAAACCAGGTTAGATGAATGTGATCAAAACCTTGTAAATGTTGGAATTTTGTGTTATAGGTGTTTCATTTATGTAAAATCCCATTCATTAAAAATAGGATGATGGAGATGAGTAAGAGGATGCTCAATATGATGGTGGAATGAAGATTCAAAGGTTGAAATGATGGCATGAGGTGATTCATTGAGATTGGCTTGGTCTAGCAAGCTTAATCATGCTACCTAGCTATCCTTAGTTATGTGCATGATGGTTGGTGATTATTTGTGGCTTTAGAAGAATGGTATAAGTATGGAGATCATGTTTGAGGAGTGTTCAAACACTCACATGAGTTTCAGGGTACATATACAGGTTGAAAACCAAGATTCAAGTGCTCATCTAGACCTGGTCTAGGTGTTTGGATGTATAAGGTTGAGTTGTGGAACCATGTGAGCTCATGGATGCATTTAGGAAGGTGTTTCATGATGTATTAAGGATGTAAGGACATTTTGGAGAGGTTTCGTGGTGATTTATAATATTTTTTAGTTGACCTTAGCCTAAACCATGTAAAATACTAAGGGATGGTCATGAAAATGAGATGGGAAGAGATGAGGGAGACATATTTAAGCTATCATGATGATTGGAGATGATGAATAGGGTTTTAAATTGAGGTGTGAGAAACATTTTGAGTCATTCTAAAGAATATTTTGCAAGTTATATTATTTTTAGTGAATCATGGCCCAAGAGACAGCTTTTTTCTAGCTCTAATTCCACCTTCGATGTTCACCTTGAATTGTGTTTTTTTAATGGGACCTTGTGGTTTTGGGGATGTTTATACACTAAGGTTAGAAGGTTTCAAAAAATAATGAGGTCATTTTATCATCACGTTTTTATGAATGGATGTTAAGAAGGTAAATTACTTTTGTGTCTTTGAAAACCCTAGCTCAAAAGAGGTAGGAGAGATAATGCTCATAAGTGTCTAGATTCGATTTCTAGTCATATTATGATGATTGGAAGATTTATAGGAATCCTCCAAGTTTCAGAAAGCTATGATAAAGTATGTGGTGATGAGCGGACCCAACTCTAACATGACTATTTTTGATAAAGTTTAATTTGGGACAAGGTTGTCCAAAGGAGTTGCAAAATAAATAGAAATCATTTTTAGCATAGGAGTTGTTCTTGATTTCGATGCTGATTTTAGGTCCATGGTGATGTATTCAAATAGCAACGTGTACTCTATTTGTGAAGACTAGTCAAAGGGTAGTTTTGGCGCAATTTGAGGTAGGTTATAGACATGGGCTAGGTTAAAGGCCTTACACTTAGTGTTGGAAGGATTTATAATATATTATGGAAAGAGGATTAAGAGATATTTCCATTAGTATAGGTTTTTATCATGATGATGATATTTGATGTGTCATCGAGGTCATTTTGAGAGGAATAATGTTTCATGATTTTTCAGAAAGAATTTCAAGTTGAAAGAATCAAGTGAATGAGGCATGCGATGAATGGGTTGATGCTTTCTATAAGTTGGAATGTGAAGAGGGATGAATTTTATTCCTACTAAATTCATTTTTAGGTCTTGGATGTGGCATAAAGGGTGAAATCTAGTTGATTGTGTAAAAGCGGATTCTAGGAAGCTTTATTTTGTGAAGAGGAAAGTTGTGGTTTGAGCATATGGATGTTTCAAGAGGTATAAATTACATGGATGTGATGTAAAAGTCATGAGGATTCCATATAGTGGTTACATGACATAGTTCATTTGATCTTGGGTGGTATTGAGGCCCAAAGGTGAAGACATGGTACAAGAAATAAGCTTGTTTGGTGAAGGATATGGGCCTTTTGGCTTGTGTTATGAATTATTTCATTGGTCCAAGATAATTAATGATAATGTATTATGTTGTTATAATATATTACATGTGTGATTAATTTTAGATCTTTAATCATCATTGTTTTGGTGTTAGTGGATTTTACTCATCCTAGTGATGAGGTTTTGAGCTTGTTTTGAGCAAGTTGAGTGGTTTTGGGAATGATAGACGTATATGCATAATACGTGAATGTTTTTAATGATTTAATTGGGATTTTTAAAAAAATTTATTGGTCGAATAAAATTATGGAAACTAACTTGGTGAGTGTTTGAATTAAGAGAAGGGTATAACGTGCATGTTTGATTTCAAATTTGCTTTAGTTGAGTAAGAGGGAAAAAGTGTGACCTATGTGAGTGTGTGTTATAGGTAGAAAGTCATGTTTTGAGTGCTTTGAGAGAGTGAATGATAGGTAACGTTAAAGAATGTTTGTGTTTGCAAGAAAAATTTTAGGTGGAAAAATTTGTGGGTATTCACCAATGCTTTGAGACTCTAGGTCCCTCTCTGCTTGATGGTGCAACTCCATTTATTATGAGTGCATGAAATTTAAATCTATGGTGGCCTAAAGGCTGGGGATCAAATAAGAAAACTACACTAAACCTATGGAAACATATTGTAATTTCTTAAGGGATGAATTTTCTAAGGAGGTAGGAAAGGGAGTGGAAAGAAAAGAAGGGGGATTAATATCTTAGGTAGAAAATTAGATTCCTACAAACATTAATTAGAGTACTTCAACACACACACACACACACACACACACACACACACACACACACACACACACACACACACACACACACATCAATTTTGTTACTTGCATCAAGACAAGGTATAATTAAGAAAACAAAGTTTCAATAACTCTCTCATCAAAAAAGGAAAGAAAGTCTTGTTATCTCTAAATCACATCACCCTTTGATTTTCATGAACTTATGAAAAGAAATCAATGTAATTAGGTAACATGGGATTGTTTCAAAGTGTGGGACCTTTGTGAATGAGAAAACCTTTAGAGAAGGTTGTTTCCTCTACCTATTTCTATGTTAAAACTACACCTAGAAAGGGAAATGCAAATATGATAATACTAACCTAGATTTCCAAGGACCAGGGAAAAGAAAGATGCATAAGATGAAAAACCTAAACTAAGGGAGGTGATAAAACCAAGAAAAGGAGATGGAGATATCCTAAGTAAATGAAAATGGAGGAAAATGAGGTAGAAGAGGGTAGATAAAAGTGCCACAATTCAAAGAACACATTAGAACCTCCAATTTCATGGAGCACAATGAATTTGAATCTGTAAAAGGATACAACGTGCACAATATACTTAAAAATGCAATAAAATGAAAATGAGAAAATATAACTCAAGTTAGGGTAAGAAAAGCCACAAAACACAAATTTTATTCCTTAAAATGATGCATAATCCATTACAATATAGGTACAAGGAAAAATCCTTTACAAAATTCAGCAATTTGAGGCTTGTGGCTCACAAAAGTGCTAGAACAATTTTGGCAGAGTTCCTTTACATTCCATAATGTCTCCTCCTACAAATGAGGTAGAATTTCATATATAAAGAGAAAGAGAGCTTGCAATGACAATCTTCATTAAATGCGTGTACAAAGGTATGAACAATCATACCGGTTTTGCTTTCCAATGGTACCTTTCTTCCATGGTGAATAGGGGTGTCATATGTCATTAAACTGATTGTTGAGCTACCTTGTACGATACCATTAATGCCAAACTTGTATTTGGTGTTCCTTGTTGAAACGACATGAATTACTAAGCGACACCCGACAAGAGCGGGAGGAGGTTCAGCCAACAAAGGAAGGATTTTTGCATGAAAAAAATGTTGTCACAAAACAATGAGGGAAGGTTGTGCGCGTAAAGATAGAAAGCTTGTCACACAAAATTAAAGGGGACATGACATGGGAAGGAGGGATGACATGCAACAAAAAGGAATGATTATCACACAAAAATGAGGAATGGTGTTGCATGATAGGAGGAAGATGGTGATGTGTGACAACCATTCTACGTGGCACCCTAGGAGGGGCAGACCAATTTTTAAACTTAGCCATTTCAAAATTTTGCCTTGGGAAAATTTTCCCATTTTTCCCGCAACCCCGCTAGCCCGCAACGAATCACATGCTGCCATGTGGCATGGTGGAAGGGTGGACTCCTTTCAAAAATTGAAACTTATGCTTTTGAAATTTTTTTGCTTGGGAAAATTTTCATTTTTCCTCTGCACCCCACATCCAATCGAGAGGACGCCACGTGTGTCCTCTCATGGCTCTGACAGAGGTGTGGTTCATTTTAAATTTTTATCCTTTTGAAAAATTTTGGGGAAAATTTTCCATTTTGGCCCTGCGGCCCACAGCCAATGAGAAAGTGCCACGTGGCACTTTGGGGGGGGTGAGCGGGTAGGGCAGAACCCCTTTGTTCCTTTAGTTTTGGCCCTTGGGAAAATGTCTAACATTCCTCCCACAACATGTAACTATATCTTCTCCCTCAAATTTTCCTTCTCCCATAAGCGCACGCAGGATTGCACGTCCCTTCTTCCTCTTGGTCTCCCATCAGGCGTAGCGCCAAAACACCCCGCCACTCCGCCAAACTCCTCACCCCTTCTCCGCCGTGTGCCAGGGCTTGACACGTGTCCACCCGAGGATCCATGGGGGCATGGAATGCTTTGTGACTTTGAGCCATGTGATGGGAAAATTTCCCTATGCTGCCCTGCGACCCACCAATCCATCCAAAGTGCATCCCCCTCCTCTTGACACGTGTCCCCTAAGGGAATTTTTGCCTTAGAACTCCGCCCACTCATATCTTGAGTTCTGTAAGGAGTTAGGAGGAATTCTTTATATCACCAGAAAGGTGAGAAAATTTCCTATCCATTGGAAATGGTTTAGGGAAATTTTGGAAGTGTTAAGTAAGAGAAAAATCTAGTTGAAACTCTAAGCCTATTAGAGAGCAGGCATGGGGGTAAACTACTCCCTGAACCTAACTAAAACATATAACCCTAAAATTTGAACCCGTGAACTTGATATAAGTTAATAAAGGAAAATTTTTTTTGGTAAATAGGATTTGTTTGAGGAACCTGTTAGTGAAAATTGATGTTTGGCAACCTGAATGTAGATACTTCTAATAAAAAAATATTCCATAATTTTCTAGCTAACCCTAGGTTGTTTCTTAGGTCTCAAGTGGTTGTTTAAATGAGCACTTCGTTTTGGTATCAGAGCGGTGGTTCAAAGGCTTGGACCATTGGGCACACTAGAAAACTTGAGACATGAAAACTTAAACCTAGCACACTTAAATCTAGAAAACAACTTAGCAAGAATTTGAATATTTTTAGTAAACATGGAAGCTGTGTATAACTTAGCAAATGAACTAACTCTCACTTTGGTCTGTGCAGGAGGCTCAGACGGAGTGGGAGGAACCTTCACAGAGACTCAGACTCACCACCACCACCACCACCACCACTAGATCAGGGTGTAGCAGCCATTCTACCTTAGATTCTATAGACCCTTTAGGATGTTAATGCCACTCTACGTGGAGGATTAGGTGGAGGACAGGTAGCTAGTCATGATAGAGCTCCTTCTATCGAGGGTCAGGTATCTCCTTGACTCAATGAGGAGCATAGAGGAGAGAACTCCCATGCAGAGTCATCCAGAGTAGAGTCACCACCTAGGAGACAGGTGACAAAGTTCCAGAGCATAGAGAGAGGTCTCAGAGCCTTAAGCTTAGGGATGAGCGTTGAGAGACCTAGAGGCCAACAGAACACAACAACGGATCACATCAGGGAGATCCTAAAGCTTTGGCCCTCACATTACTTAGGTGATACAGGTGGATTTCAAGCAGAGACCTGGCTAGTGAGCTTGAGTGGTTTCTTTAAGCTTTGTCCTTGTTTTAGCAACATGAAATCTCATGTTGCGATCCATCTACTGAGGGATGGAGCAAGAGTATGGTGGAGGATAGAGGAGAAAAAGCTCCATGTAGATTCAGAGACAGTGACTTGGGAGCTTTTTGAGGATAGATTTAGAAGAAAATATCTATCATGGAGGTTCATAGAGTAGAGGATTGACAAGTTCCATGACCTCTGATAGGATTCTCTTTCGGTAGTAGAGTATGAGAATAGATTTCTAGATCTACTTTAGTATGTAGAGTATATGCAGGATGAGAAGGTGTGGATTCAAAGGTTCATCCAGGGCCTGAATTTGGATATTGGAGGTGCATTGCAAATTCACTATCCACAGACTTTAATAGAGGCCGTTGAGAAGGCCTATATTGTGAAGGAGATTCGAGGTAAAACCCAAAGAGGCTAGAGGCCAAGTCGGGAGACACATTCAGCAGATATAGGATGGTAGATCGAGAGGTCCAGTACATCTTCCTCATGGTGGTCAGCATTCCTCACAGTCATCCTTTTGGCTGCAATAGTAGCAATCCCACCCACCTTATAGGCCTCCATAGAGAGTTGATGCACAAAGAGGTCGGAGCATGGGGCCTCCCCCTAGGGGTCCCATCAGGACACAGGGTGGACCTAGAGCTCAGTCAGTAGGAGCTCACCAGCAGAGGCCACAACAAACCACAGCTGGATCATCAGGATCCATACCATAGAATTCTAGGGCACCTACTGGAGGTGCTACTCCTTGGAGAGGATCAGGTGGTTGCTTTGGATGTGGAGTAGCCTCCTACGCATAGACCAAAGTGAGAGTTAGTTCATTTGCTAATTTATACACAACTTTCATGTTTACTAAAAATATTCAAATTCTTGCTAAGTTGTTTTCTAGATTTAAGTGTGCTAGGTTTAAGTTTTCATGTCTTAATTTTTCTAGTGTGCCCAATGGTCCAAGCCTTTGAACCACCACTCTGATACAAAAATGTAGTGCCTCGTTTAAACAACCACTTGAGACCTAAGAAACAACCTAGGGTTAGCTAGAAAATTATGGAATAATTTTTTTTTATTAGAAGTATCTACATTCAGGTTTCCAAACATCAATTTTCACTAACAGGTTCCAGAACAAATCCTATTTACCAAAACACAAGTTTCCTTTATTAACTTATATCAAGTTCACAGGGTTCAAATTTTAGGGTTATATGTTTTAGTTAGGTTCAGGGAGTAGTTTACCCCATGCCTACTCTCTAACAGGCTCAGAGTTTCAACTAGATTTTCTCTTACTTAACACTCCTAAATTTTCCTAAACCATTCCCAATGGATAGGAAATTTTCTCACCTTTCCGGTGATATAAAGAAGTCCTCCTAACTCCTTATAGAACTCAAGATATGAGTGGGCGGAGTTCTAAGGTCAAAAATTCCCTTAGGGGACACATGTCAAGAGGAGAAGGATGCGCATTGGATGAATTGGCGGGTCACGGGGTGGCATAGGGAAATTTTCCCATCGTATGGCTCAAAGTCACATAGCATTCCACGTCCCTGCGGATCCTGTGGTGGACACATGTTGAGCTCTAGTGCATGGCAGAGAAGGGGTGAGGAGTTTGGCGGAGCGGCAGGGGTATTTTGGTGCGCTACACCGATGGGAGACCAAGAGGAAGAAGGGGATGCACAAGCCCACATGCCCATGGGAGAAGGAAAAGCCGAGGGAGAAGGTGGAGTTGCGGGGCTGCAGGAGGAATGTTAGACATTTTCCCAAGGGCAAAAACTAAAGAAACAAAGGGGTTCCGCCCTACCCGTTGTCACCCCCAAAGTGCCACGTGGCACTTTCTCATTGGCTATGGGCATGGGGCCAAAATGGAAAAATTTCCCCAAATTTTTTCAAAAGGATAAAATTTAAAATGAACCGCACCTCTGTCGTAGCCACAAGAGGACATGTGGTGTCCTCGATTGGTCATGGTCGGCGGAGGAAAAATGAAAAAATTTCCCAAGATTTTTTTTTCAAAAGCATAAGTTTCAATTTTTGAAAGGAGTCCGCCCTTCCACCGTGCCACGTGGCAGCATGTGATTGGCTACGGGCCAGCGGGGTTGTGGGGAAAATGGGAAAATTTTCCCAAGGCAAAATTTTGAAAGGGCTAAGTTTAAAAATTGGTCCACCCCTCCTAGGGTGCCATGTGGCAAGGCCCCGATTGGTTGCGAGATGGCGGGGGTGCGGACCTTTTGGGAAATTTTTCCAAATTAAAATTTAAATTTTTCTATAGTTAGATTAAATCTTATTTTTGAATGCCAAATTGAAGTAAAACTTCAAATGGCCATAACTTGAGCTAGAAAGCTCGGTTTTGGGCAAACGAGGACTTTTCAGAAAGCCCTCAATGCCCTCTTTGCATAAGGATCATCAATTTTGGAAATTGATGAAGTTTGAGAGGTAAATTTAATGAAAAAATCTGCAGGGTTCTAATTAGTGAACTGACAGTTTTCAAATTCTCAATTTGGTTAAATTAGATCTCCTCCTTCACTCAACATGTCAAACAGACATGGAGGATTAGTCTAGGGAGGGTTTAGAGTGTTTTAGGGAAGTTAATTTTCAATTAATCTCAACTTGTATTTTTCCAACAATGGACAGAAAAAATGACCCAAGGAGGAATTGCATTCAAATTTGGCAATGGTTGGATTATTTTCTTAAGTTTTCTTTGTCAATTTGGATTCCTAAAAGTCTTAGCATGCCAATCCATAACATTTTAAAGTTAATTTCTAAGTGCAAGTATGAACTGTTCATTTTATTTAAATGTGAATTGCCAGAATGAAGTGTATGACAGTGAGCTATTTCTTTGAATTTGTTTATCAATTTTGTCTTTTGAATGTGCATATGTTTCCTAAACTTAGTCAAATACATTTAATTGAATTCCATCAACCATTCAATAACAATTTTGCAAGTCTTATTTCTATATTCAACTCCTTCAAGAGAATAAAATACTCATCTTTTGTTTCATACGCATGCTTCTTTTCCAAACAGCAATTTCCAATCTTTAACAACAATTTCAACTTCAATAATAATTCAAATCTAATACACAATACACTTTTGAGAAAGGAATGCAATCCTTCATTGATCATCAAATATAATTTTACAACTTTCCTTTTTCATTTGGTTTCCAAAATACAATTTACAAGATATATAATACAATGCATGTAACTTCATTTACATTTCTTTTCCAAACAAAGAACAATTATGAATCTCCTTTGCATTTCTCAATTCAAATTAAATCTTCCATCTACAATACAATAACTTCACATTACAATTACTATACAACTCATCCACTTCGAAGTGGGAAAGATTACAACAAACTTGCTCAAAGGATGGGACTATCAAACTGTATTCTTCTTGCTCCAAACAATAGCATGCTATTTTCTCCATCTTTTCATCTTTGATCACAACAAGGAAGGGGAAAAGCAACGCTCTCCACCCAACCAAGACATCCAATGAGAAAGGAGAAGCCATCCTTCCTCATTGGCCCCTGAGCCCCAACCATATTGAAATAGAGAATGAGAATCAACTCATGGCAACAATGGCTTCCACAAAAAACAAGCAACATTCTTCACATGCATATAACAATAAGAAATACAATCCAAGCAAAGACAACAGTTCACAACTACATTTGAAATTATTCACACAACACATAGGCTTGATCAAGCAAGCCAACAAGAGCAAGAACTATGGGGAACTACTTATGCCTCCCTATTTGGAATTGGGCATCCACCTAAATCATACCGCCAATAAACATATCAAATCCCATAAACCTTATGCCCCCTCAAAGTTTCTCCCTTATGCCCCCCCAAGAGTAAGAAATGAAAACAATTTCTTTTCTAAGGTAGATCCCAATCCAAAAATCTCTCCACAATAAAGCGGGTGCTATTGGAAATCCCCATAGCCTTCTCCTACACCATGTCCTAAGCAGTCTACCCAACCAGCCAAGAACACAAAACACATTCACCATTTAAACATGCATGCAAGAGAAAGAAAACATTTAAAAACAAGCTCAAGATCCTACCTCTCCATAATGGAGTTTGTTCCAAGATCCACAAGCTTTCAAATATGTCAAAGTGTAGTCCAAAACTAGCAATGTTCAAGCATGTAAATGACTCCAAGCTTCTTCCACAACAAGCTCCCAAATCAGCAAGCAAGAAAAATGCGCCCCAAGAGGAAATCAACAAAGTTTCAACAACCCAAAATAAGCAAGGAGTTTCACTTTTATAGGAGAGGGAAGAGAAGAGGATGATGTGGATCCATGTGGGATGCCACATCATTCTTCCTCAACCCCAAGAGGAAATCAAAATAACTCACCAACTCATAAAAAATAAGAATGACAAAATAACTTACACACTTCAAAATGACCCATACTAAAAAGGACTGAATTAAAAATATGTAAGAGAAGTGCAATTAAAACTTACAAATTGTCATTCCAAAATGCAATAAAAATGCCTAAATTTAACCTCCAAACCATAGGTATGGTTGGTGAATCATTTTAAGAGGTGTGGGACAAGTTTAACTTGTCCCACAAGCCTCCAAATTTGGCCTCCAAGGACAAATTCGAATTCTTAAGGAGATGAAGTGTTTAACCTTCCAAAATCTTTCTTACATGACTCTTACATATCCCTTACACCTTCTTACACATTTCTTACACACTCTTCCAACATTAACATTTAAAATCAACAACTTCATTAATTACATTCCATATCCCAATTTAATTTAATTAAAGTTTAACTATATGATCTCTCACATTAATCTACCACATTTAAATTAATTACAAGAAGGAACACATTACTAATAAAATACATTCAACAATAATTAAAAGGAACACATAATAAAATACATATCCCATGGTCACATATAATGGAAATCCCCCATGGGAATCCCTAACAAACACACACACAAAATAAAGTTGCCATGGTGACCTTGTTGATTTCACCAGAATTTTAATATGGTTAGTCTCCAGTCCCGACATTGTTGTGATTTTTAACCTATAAAAATGTAAATACCTCCTTCACCTCATGGCCATATCAGAACATCCAAAATGATATAAACAACATTTCAAAATTATCTAAACACATGAATCACAACAATATCAAGAATTCAACATTATCATTTTTAATTCATAAATCAACTATATCATCATCTATGCTATTCCATACTAGGTCTACTCAAAATATCAAATGTCACAAGTCCAAATCAACATCTATAATATGTCCATGTCAAACAATATATCATCATCCACATAAAGGAAATGTATCTAGTAATCATCATGCATACTAACTGAATCCAGATCAATAATAATCCATGATCTAACATCTAACCATCATACTAACACAAAACATAATAGTGTCCATAATATGATCAATAATATCAAGATCAGTATCTAAAAGTGTCAAAGGGAAGTGGGCACTACATCATATGTCATTAAATTGATTGTTGAGCTGCCTTGTACGATAACATTAATGCCCAACCTGTATTTGGTGTTCCTTGTTGACACTGACATGCATTACCAACTAACACCGAATAGAACAAGAGGAGGTTCCGCCAACAAAGAAATGATTTGTTGCATGAAAAAAAAAAATGTTGTCACACAATAATGAGGGAAGGTTGACGCGCGTCAAGATAGAAAGCTTGTCACACAAAATTATAGGGAACATGACATGGGAGGAGGGATGATGTACGACAAAAATGAATGATTATCACATGAAAATGAGGAATGGTGTTGCATGACGGGGAGGAAGACAATGATGTGTGACGGTGAAAGTGGTGGTTGATGCGTGAAAACAAAAATGAGTGATGCACATTAACGAGCAACATTGACGTGTGACAAGAAAATGGTGGTGACACACATTAATGAAGGAGGCATTGTCACGTGACATGAAGGAACATTGTCGTGTGATAAAGAGGATGATAGCTAACATACATCAACAAGAAATGGATGATACACGCCCGGGAAGATGGTCAACGCGAGGTTGTCATGCAATAAGAATATATGGCTCCAAACCTTTCTTTGCGGCTCGAATAAAAAAATTATAAAGCACTTCTTGACCAATCAAGCGCCAATACCTCAACCTATGAAGTTGTCCATTTTATAGGGGTGCAGAATATGGATAACTCTTCTAGCTTATGAATCTGATTTTCATACTCCTTGACCTGCAAACTCAACTTCTTGTTCTCTTTCTTAGCATGCTTTAACTCCTTTTGCATCTTCATCGAGAATAGCTACAATAAGCTTATATGAAATCTCCTAATAGTGATTAGCCTTCATGAGAATACCTTATTGCATCATTAGTCATGAACAATACCTCATTTCCTATATCCTCATGATCTAATTCAGATTTAGAATCTAAAACACCACTACTAGCATCAGATAATTCACCATATTCATTTGTATAAAAACTTATTTTGTCCTTCTTATAGTTAAACCTCTTAAAGTTCTTCTTACCTTTACCAAAATTGTAATTCTTCTTGCTATGACTAGCCTCATGATCTTCATCATCTTCCTTTTCATGCCTATGAGGACACTTAGTAGCAAAATGACCTACTTCACCATAATTAAAACACTTAAATGGAAGTTTACCTCTATACTTACCAGATCCAACCTTTAATATTCTAGCCATCATAACAAAGAGATCTTCATCTTTAATTTTAGGAGTAACATCATCATCCTTCACCTTCTTGCTTTTAGCCTTCATTTCATATTTGAAAGAAATATATTTTTTCCTAGTTTTGAATCACCTATTCTCATCTCATAAGTAGTCAAAGTACCATGTAACTCATCCATCTTCAAAGTAGTTATATCCTTTTCCTCTTCAATAACAGATACTTTAGAATCAAACCTAGGAGTTAGTGACCTTAAAACCTTTTGAACAATAACTTATTCTTTTACATCTTCACCTAACCCTTTCATGTTATTGACCACTTTTTCAACTCTAAGAAGATATGTAGCAATAGACTCATCATTGTTCATCTTAATACTCTAAACTTGATTTCTAAAGATATAAACTTTAGTAATTATTACATTTGAGTCACCTTCATACAAAACTTGTAGTTTATACCTTGTTTATTTTATAGATTTGAAGTGCATCACCTATCCCATTTCAGATTCACCAAGACCACATATGATGGCACTAAAATCCTTTGAGTTATCACTACATTCCTTCTTTTCTATAGCAGTAGTTGGAGCAATGGTAGAAGGAGTATAGTCATTCTCCACGTTTCCCAAACATCAAACCCTAGAGATATAATATGAGTATTCATCCTCAAACTCAAAAATCATAATACACACCACAAAACAAAGGTTTTTAGTGGTTAAGAGCCCACTATGCCGAATTGCCATTTGAGCTTCAAACAATCTCCTTTCAAGTGATCAAACTTCTCCAAAAGGAATTACTATGATACCAATTTTTGGAAGCACAATGGGTGAGAAGGGGGTGAATTAGTCCTTACAAAATCAAATCGATTTCATATTTCTTATCCAAAAAAAAAAATAATAAAAATACCATACATTTATTGTGCACACCATAAAAATACCACACATTCAATGAAACATGAACAAGATAATAAACACAAGACACAAGATATAAGTGGGAAACCCTCAAAGGGAAGAAAATCCACTAAAACAAAATATTTATGTTGATATGTTTCAAATTTATTAAGTCACCAACCCCTAATTTTGTGAAGCACAAACTCTAGAAGGAGGATAAAACCCCCAAGATGATAAAGCAACCACTCAAAAACATTATGAATAATATATATGATTTATTTCTACTACCACAATTGATAGAGATCACCAATTCAGCCCAGAACACTTTCAAACCCTTATTCAAACCCTAGGTCTTCAATCTCTCAAATACTTAATCTTTATTCACTCTTCAATTCATAAAACCCTTACAAAAATGATTTCTAAAATTCATCAACCTATCACACCCTTTATCATATATCAAATCATTCTCACACGCTTGCAAAACTCTCACAACTTGGTCACACTTATTGCCTGAAACCACTAGTTCAAATTTGCACCCAAAACAACACTTTAATAACTTGTTCTTGATTCAAATTAAAGTGAGGTCCATTTCCATCATTTATCTCAACATCATTATTGTAAAAAATATCATTAAATTTATCACAAAATAGTCACACCGACCCAAGTAGGTCAGCCTAGCCAAAACCCTTCATCCATGCACCAAAAATCCTCAAAATCCCATCATTGGAATGAGAAAAATCCTCTAACACCAAAAATATTTTTAGTTAAGCTCTAAAAATCACCAAACATGTTTAAAATTACATTTAAACATTATACATGGTCTCAATTATCATGAATCAATCAGATTATTTTCATTTAATGGGCCCAGTGGCTCATTGCCTTCACAAAACACCTATTTCCAACACCTTATCTTCACCTTTTGGCCTCACAATCACACGAGAGTATCTCAACTATGGAATGTCACCATTAAATGGAAATAATAGAACATTTATAACACTTCCAATAAATTTAGATATTATTAAATAATCATATGTTCAAACCACATCAACTTTTTCCTTTACAAAATATGGTCTTTGAAAAATCAATTTTACAAATACAACTGGTTTACACCATTCATGATAAATTATATACATAAAAATGGATTAATTGGATGAAAAATTCATACATATTCACATTACAAGTGATATAAAGCATCACCTAATCCATTTCATACACTAAAAAACTAAATCTTTCAATTAACATGGTCCTATCCTGCAAATCCAAAAATCATGTTATACATTAACTGACATGGAAACCATATCAAAAGTGATCATAATAATAATAAAAATATCTCTAGAGATATCTATGAATTATATTTCCAATACAACTTTAATCACCTCATAATTCCTCTTGTAGCTCCTGTAATGTCAACTTTCTTCAAGATCGCTCTAAAGCGCCTCAAAATTGCCCTTTCACGGTCAACATAAAAACATATTTGAAAATTTATCAGAATCAAAATTACCTAAAAATATAATGGAAATAAATAAAAATCCACATACATCATATAATGGTCATTTAGTTTGCAACTCCTTTCGACAACCTTGTCCCAAACTAAACTTATTCAGAAACTGACCTATTTGAGTGGGGTCCACTCATCACCATAACCTCTACCATAAATTTATGGAAATATGGAGTCCTCTACATGTTATAATCATTATCCAATAACTATAAATCAATTGTGGCCACTTAGGAAGTAAATCTCTCATACCACTTTTGAGCTAGGGTTTCAAACTCATAAAACCTTGTTTGCCTTCTTAACATTCATTCATAAAAAAATGAAAAATACATGACCTCGTTATAGTTTTAAACCTTATAAATGAAATTTATTAACATATATGAAATCCAAAATGTCCCATTAAAATCACACAATTCAGGGTGAGCATCAGAATTTGCAATTTGAGTTGGAAATGACCTTGTTCTTGACCCTGTTTTACCATAACTGTCATAACATGCAAAATAATCATCACGAAAACTTGAATTTTTTTCCCCAAAGCACCATGAAATACCCTACATACATCTACAATCATTAACATTTCTTAAAAAAACACTCCATCTGTCTAACCTATCTCATTTTCATAGCTAGCCCTTAGGGTTTTGCCTTTGTAAAGGCTTGGGTCAACTAAAACAACCTCAAAAAATCATATAAACTCTCTAAAAGGTACTAACATACATGGAACATCATAAATCAACTGCATACATACATCCATGAAATCATATAATATATATATATATATATAGCTCAACCTTATGCCTAAAGCATCTATACCTGCTCCAAATAAGCACCTGAATCATGGTCACCAACCTGTATTAGCATCCTATAACACATGTGAGTGCCTAAAAATCTCAAATCATGCTCTCCATCATGAAAAAATGCTTCTCAAGCCACCAAGAGCCTCCCGCAACGTCCATACACCATCACCTAGGATAGCAGGTCACTGAATAGGCTTGCGAGAACAAGAAATTCTCACTTTGAAACACCTAATATCATCATGAACACCTCACGAACCACCATGTCATAATAATAATCATCATGCTATGACCCTAATCCATCATCCAATTTGTTATTAAAAGGTTTTGGCATCAAAGATAAGACCTATAACACAATACGCCAACATTTTTAGAAAGTTAAAAAGAATGGAGGAAACAAATTTGGTAAAACCTGGAAAGTGAATAAGGTTGGTAACTCATTTAAGCCAATAAATAATCAAAGAAAGTGACCAAATGTAAATGGTTACAAAAAGTAAAATAATAATGCAGGTGATAAGTTCTCATGAAATAAATGATCGATGGCTAGATGTTTCAAGTGTTGAGGGAGAATTATGTCAACCATTGTCCCTAAAACACTATTATAGATCTTCTTTCCCAACCACGTGGTCAATAACACATATTTGCAACAATAAAAAAGCTGTGAAGAAAAACTCCAATAAAATCTAGTATAAGTGTCGGGTAATTTTTTTGGTATTTTTAATGTTTATTTTAATTTACATTGGAGCTAAAGAATGTAGTGTTGCACTAGAGTTATTGAGATTTTTTAGGAAACATGTTATATGGATAAGAATTGGATAGTTCAAGTATGGAAATTAGATGGAAAAGAGAGTAGAGAAATGGTTATTCATGGTTGAATTAGAGATACCATGTTTTACAACAAAGGTGAATTTATATGTTGCGTCCTTGAGATCGAGATGATTTCATTTTAGGGGTAAACATATTATGTGAACATCATGCTAAGGTAGAGTGTTACTCAAAAATAGTAACATGCCAAGATGATAGTGGTAAGTATAAGAGTTTCCAATGTATTCAAAAGGATACTAAGTTAAGGTAAATATCAGCTATGATGTTGAATAAAACACAAAGGAAAGAACTTATAATGTATGCAATACATATTGATATGTGGGTGAAGGAAAGATCTTATATTGGAGGATTATCGTTTCTATATAATTTTAGCGACGTTTTTCCATAAGATTTGTTAGAAATCCTCCTTTGAAAGGAATTTGATTTCTATATAGTCATCATTCTAGGATCTAAGCCTAATTCAAAGGCATCTTATCGGATGGCTACAATGAGTAGGTTGAATTTAAGGAACAATTATAAGAACTACTATCAAAGGGATTGATCCATCCTAGTGTTTCACCTTTGGGAGAAATGGTTATTTTTTTCAAAAGAAGAATGGGACCCTAAAGATTTGCATTGATTACAAAATGTTGAACATGGAAATAACTAAGAGCATGTATCCTCTACCATTCATAAATGATATTTTTGATAAAATGCAAGGAGCTACAATATTTTCAAATATTGATTTGAGATCTAGGTACGATCAATTCAAAATCAAAGAGGGTGACATACCTAATACAAATTTTCAAACTAGGTATGGCCACTACGAGTTCATGGTTCTTTCTTTTGGAATCACCAACATATTGACAACTTTCATGAATCTAATAAATAACGTGTTCATGGATTACTTACATGGGGTTTGCTAGTATTTCTAGATGATATATTTATTCATTCAAGAACTAAAGAAGAGAGCATTCATCATCTTCAACTAGTTTTAAAAAGATTGAGACAACATAAGTTATATGCTAACTTATTAAAATGTACTTCCTTCTGTTGGGTTTCAGAATGGAACAAGGATAGAAACCATAGTCAGGGGAAAAACGTGTTCCTCCTCTTTAATGGGAGATGTTAACTTATTGAAAGCAGGAAAAACAAATGTACAAATATATAACTCTCAATGTTTAGACCCTAATATTTTGAATGTTTTCATACTTAAAAGATTATCAATACGAAGGATTGGAAGAGTAGAGGATTAAGAAGAAAACAACAATGTTTTCAGGAGATATAGGTAGTAGAATATATCCTTACTCACATTAAACCAAGAAAATATAGGAAAAAGATCAATCACTTCATCACCAATGCGAATCTGCAGATACAAAGTTCTAAAGATTACACAGACAAGAACACAAAGTTTCTTTTGAATGCAAAGACAAATGATCCATTGAATCGAGCAAGGAGAGAGAGATATATAATAGAGGAAATGAGAAAGAAAGCTTCTGTATTGAATTACTTCCAAATTTACAACATTCCCAGAAAACAGAATCCTTTTTCCATGGCCAAAACATGTTCTTATAATAATTTTTGTACATCCATAGTTTGTCCCAAGAAAAGATTATCCAAAACAAATAATGTTTGTTGTAGATCCATTTTTGGAAAGTGACATGAAAAAAATGCACTCATGAAAACCAGATGTTCAAAAGGAAAATATTTCATCGGTTCGAGCATGATTACTTTAGCAGGGGCATCTCATGATTTTCTTTTTCATGTGGTCCTGCCATTTCCACTTTTTAACCACTTTCATAGCACTCAAGTGCTTACTTGGTAAGTTTTCCCCCTTATTTATTGCGTATGCCCGATAAACTCTATTTTCTTATAATCAAACTTTACATCTCTTTAAACTTATCAATTTGGCTCCACAACAAACTAAAAATGCATCTCATGAATAAATGAAAAGGAAACAGAGAGAGAAGAATGAAGAATGGTTCACATTTGTATTCTTTGGATATTTGGTTTGTTAATGGCATCAAAAACTAGATGAGTGCGTGTTGGAAACTATTTCCCTTTGTCATTCTTTCAAATTGGACAATATGCGTGGCAAGCTCCAAGTAACGATGGACATGGGGAAAAAATCCACATTTTAAGACATTTGGGAGAAAAATACAATTTCTCATTTTTATTTGCCCCTCCGCATCCTCGGCAAAGGTCAAACACGTGGCACACCTTGATTGGAAATGGGGTCGTGGCTCAAATTCTCATTTTCCTCCTTGCCCACTTTGTCCGATTACATTCTTCAACCATGACATCACCGATTGGTTGCGGGGATGTGCTTCACTTTTATACTTTATTTATTTTGAAAAGGGGAAAATTCTAACTTTTCACCCGAAATTCCATGCCTTTCCATTGACTTTTCAACGTAGGCCACATGTCCCTTTCTGATTCATTGTGGGATTCAACTCAGAATTTATCCCTTCGAATGAGCGGGGCCGCGAGTCATTTTATAACTTTTCACCCTTTCACCATAATGCCTTAGAGAATAAAATGGATCCATCACCCTGAACTTCTACCAAAACTGCTCCAGCCAATCAGGGACCCATGAGGATGCGGGGCAAATCTGACATTTTTTCCAAAATCACCAAAAGTGATAAGTTCAAAAGGAACCCGTCCAACTGCATCCAATGAGAAGAAAATGCATAGCTTCACCTTATGAGAAAGAATTTGATAGGGAAAAGAACGTAGAAAATTACAGAGAATGGGAAAACACCATTTTTTCACCCGATGAAGATTTTATTTTTGCACAAAGTTAATATGCGAAGAATGCAAGTTTCCACGTACTTCAAATGCATAAAAGAAGATCATAAACCCCATTCGATCCATGAGAAATAAATAGAACGTTATAATCGCTGCAGACTTAGGAAATGCATAAAACATCGTGGGGGATCAAAATGAGCACTTGAGGGGCTTGAAACACGAATTCCTCCATGGCAAGACTTCAATTTTCACGAAATTGGATTTCAAAAAAAAAGGGGGAAATTGAGGGGACAACAACTGCCTCCTTCTGGGGATGATTTGGTAGAGGAAAGATGTAAAATCAAGAACCATAGAGAATTCCAGGGATGAACAGATCAGTGCCTATCCATTGGGCAATGAAGTCAAAAAGCAATATCAACACAGAAGACAATGCACACAAGGAAACAAGAAAAATAAGAAAAACTAGAAACAAAACACTATACAAAATGTACAGAGGGACCGCCAAAACTCCTAGGTTTTGAACAACTTCAAAAATTTCCCACTATAAGGAAGTGGGAGAGGAGAACCATCCATGTAATCTAGGTAAAAAGAGTTCTCACTAGCAAAATGTCTAATTTTAAAAGGACCAAGCCAAAGGGAATCAAATTTACCATGGATGCCTCGAGGTTCATGCCTTTTATCCCAAAGAAGAACACTGTCTCCCACTTGAAAAGTTCTGGGTTTAGCCTTTTTGTCAAATAGAGCTTTTACCTTGAGTTGATGAGCTGATATTCTATCAACCACTTGTAATTTGTCTTCATTCAACTTCTGGAGGTACATAATTCTTTTGTCCAATGAATTGGTAAAGTTGGCATCCTCAATGGCCTTCATCAAATGTAAGGCTGGCAGTTCCAATGTCACTGGTAGTTGAGCTTCAACTCCATATACCACTTGAAAAGGAGACATTCCAATGGCTCTCTTAGGTGTAATCTTATCTTCCCATAAAGCATCATATAGTTTCTTATGCCAATTCCTCTAAGAGTCATTAACAAGCTTCCGAAAAATGGTGACCAAGTTCTTGTTAGTTGATTCTGCTTGCCCATTCCCTTGGGGATAGTAATATGAAGAGTGGGCAAGGGAAATACCATAGCCATAACAAAAATCCATCATCTTAGCAGGAAAAAAATTGGAAACATTGTTAGTGATAATCTTGTTTGGTATCCCAAACCTTATTAATATGTGCTCCTTGATGAAGTTGCATACTACTTGTAAGTAGTACTTTTAATCTGGAATGGCTTCCACCCACTTGGTGAAATAATCGGTAGTAGTCAAAACATGAGTATGTGCCCCTACACTTGAAGGTGAATTGAGTGTCCCAATGAACCCAAACCCCATTCTTGAAAAGGTTCCTCAATCACCACTAGTTTGAGAGGTAAAACAACCAATTTGGGTCTTATAACAAAGGTTTGACATGATTCACACTTGCCTACCCACTTTGATGCATCTTTGAACAAGGTAGGCCAATAATATCCAAAGACGAAGGATTTTGTGGGTGTGACAATAGAAGAGAAATGACCTCCATAGGCCTGGTCATGAAAGGTGAGAACAATTTCTTTTGCTACTCTTTATCAACACATTTAAAAAATATTCCATCTATGCATCATTTGAACAATTCATTTTCCCAAAACACATATTGCGTAGACCTTAATTTGATGGCTCTCTTTTTCCTTGGCACTCAAATGGGATGGACATTCTCCATAAGTAAGAAAGTGTGCAATGTCAAGCATACCATTCGTCGGTTGAGTGAGGACAAGAACAACAGGATATAAACTTCTCGCTTGGATAATTTGGCATCAGCTCCTTCAAAGCAATGAGTTCACATAAGCCCTTTCCTTGAACTAGCTTGGTGGGTTTGATGTCAAGATCATACTCCTGAACTTTGGGTACCCAATTTCCTCTCTTAGTTCCAAATTCTTGTTGTGTAAGAATGAATTTAATAGTTGTATCAAGCACAAGCACAATAGAATGAGAGTTGAGGATGTAAAAATGAAATTGCTTCACAGCTTTGACCACTACAAAAGCATGTTTCTCCATCATGGTGTACTTTAGCTCATGGGATTTCAAAATATAACTCATGAATGCTATGGGGAGTTCATGACCTTGACATTCTCTGGGTTAACACAACAAAGCTAAAGTACTTTCAAAAGCATAGCAATAGATAATGAAGTCTTTGCTATAATCAGGGCATGCCAATATTGGAGTCTTTGCTATAGCTCTCTTAATGTCTTAAAATGCAAAATTTCCTTCAGAGGACCAACCAAAAGTTTGCTTCCCTTTCATCATGTGGGCTATGTTCAAAGTAAGTTCAGAAAAATAGGTATGAATCTTCTTAAGAAGTTGATCTTGCCAAAGAAAGAGTGCACACCCTTCTTGCTTGTGGGGAGAGGGATTTGGTGAATTACCTGGACTCTTTCTAGATCAATCTTGATTCTGTCCTTGGAGAAAATGTGTCCCAATAATTTTCCCTCGGTGACACAAAAGAGAGATTTCTTAGGATTCGAGGAGATGCCATGCTCTCTACACTTTTGGAGGATAGTTTCGAGGTGTTGGAAATGATCGGCTCTGGTTTTGAAAACACGATCGGATCATCAAGGTATACAACTATGCATTTTCCTGAGGCTGCCAAAGTCCAGGGCCATTTTCTCCGAAAGGTGGCACCAACATTGATGAGGCCAAAAGGCATTCTCCCGTAAGCAAAGGTGCGCCAAGGAGTGGTAAAGGTAGTCTTATGCTGATTTGCATCACTTATACTTGATTATATCCTAAGAATCCATCAAGCATGGACAAAATTTATGAACCTGTAATAGCCTGCAACACTTGATCCATTACAGGAAGAGGATAATTATCCTTCAAAGAGGGTTGAGTCAAATTCCTAAAATCAACACAAATCCGGATCTCACCATTCTTCTTCTTGATAGGCACAATATCAGTAATCCACGTTGAATGGTGAATGGGGAAAATGATCTTAGCCTTCAATAACTTTTGGATCTCTTGAAAGATTGTATCAAAAATTTTAGGGTTATACTACTGCTTTGTCGGAAGGGCTTGATCTCAGGTTTTAGAGGAATAAAATGTTGCATCTCTTTTGGCTGAAAAGCCTTGATATCATCATAAGAATATGCAAGAACATCAACATACCTTTTCAACAGGTTCTTTGCTTTCTCCCTCTCCTCTTTTGTGCAACACTTTCCAATGTTTACCAAGACATTGGTTCATTAAAACTCAAATTTTTATCTTTTTCACAGCTAGCAGCGACTCTTTGAGCTCCTTTGGAAGTTTTGGACTTGATGTACCTATCATGTTTATTAAATAACTCTTCCAAACTTACCATCCCTTTAGGTATCTTATTACCTTTCAATTTTATGCAGCCATCATGATCCATTTCTTCTTTGTTATCTTCTTCATTTGGGGGCACAAACTCTCTAGGCATATTTCCACTTCCTTCAAAGTATAACTAGTCAAAATTATCTCTAAGTTCAAGGAAGGAAAGAAAGTGTTGATCATCATCAAAGACCTGCCAATTGATTGCATTGTCAGGCACACTAGGCCTATGAATCATCTAAATGGTGAATTTATCTAGGGAGAAATTTGGATGAGGTATCAGTAGAGACCTCGAGATAGCCAATGAATCAACCATGGTGTTTCTTTCCCTTGGCATGGATTCAATGGAAAAGGCATCAAGGAATTCAATGGAATCCCAAACCAGATTCCTGTAATGTTTCAACCTTATATTCTTCACTTGAAAGAGATCTCTGACCTATTTTATAATCAACTCTACATCTCCACGAGCAAGGAGATTCTTGATCCCCATCTCTTTTTCCATTCTTAAACCGAGGATGAGAGCCTCATACTCAATTGTATTATTTTGTTTTTGAATTGGAGCTTGAAGGAGAAAGGATGAATTTTCCCTTCAGAGAAATAATCACCACACCATTTCCAGAACTAGCTGAGGAGCATCTCCCATCAAATTCCAAAATAAAAATGCCATTAGGATCAAGAAGCACTTCCTTAGGATGGTTAGCCTCATCTTGTGACATGATCATGTAGTTACCATGACCAATGTCCTCATAAAGTATTTATGCCTTTGGGTCATTTGTTTTTGCACGATATATTCAGTTTGTTTCTCAGGTAGTAGCTTCTTCATTTTCCCATTCACTGGAATAAGAGCATGTGACCAATCCATCATGATTTCTCCTCCAAAATATTTGCAAAAATTTCTACTCAGCAACATGCCATAGGAAGGGGGAATATCAACTACCAAAATGGTGGCTAAAACTCTCTTCTCTGGAAAAGCAACAAAGGCTACTTGTGCATCCTTGATCCTTCCAACCAATGACACTTCTCTACTTTCCATTGAGTAACATGAACCAAAAGTGTGGGTTAGGGTTAAGCCTAGGGCATGAGCTACCTTAGCAAGCATCACATTATCTGAAGCACCAAAATCAATAACACAATTGTTGAGTTTGTGGCCAGCTATGAGGAGAGTGACATAAAATGGTTTGATCTTCTCATCAGATGAAGTGACTTGCTGCCACAAGGCTTTGTTGAGATGAAGGAGAAGGAGTGGGAAAAATACCTTTATAACTAGGGGATGAAGGCTTGGATTTGGAATTTACAAAGTCTAGCATCTTAGTAAAGGCCTTGGGATGGGTTTCGTAGAATTTGGCTTCGAGATCCGGATCTTAGTTTTCTTGAGATGGTCAATAATGTCAAAATAACCAAAGGTAGATGGAGAATCATTGATAGGAGTAGATGAAACTTTGACTTATCAACTCTATCATTTGAAGGGCAAGAAGTTTTAGGAGCATAAATAGAGGAGGAAGGAAAAATAGAACCTACCTTGGGTGTGGAAGAAGTTGGAATAGGATATCCTCTCATTACAATCACTGGAATGGCCATAGGAGGTTTCTTAGCTCTTTGAGCAGGTTGCACCACTTTCTCCTTCTTGTTGGCTTGCTCACGAGTCATGAAAGCATATGATTCATTGTTCATCTCTACAAATATTTCTTCATAATCATCCTCTTCATCTATACCTTCAGTGGTGAGAAAATGGACATGAGATCCACTCAACTCTTCTAATTCTTCATCATTTTCCTCTTCATGTTCTTCACATATTTCATTCTCCTCCTTGTCATCAGGCTCCAGCACTTCACATGTTGCATTGAATGGAACTTTAGCAAGTGGTCCTTCAATTTCCAATATGGTCTGAGGAGAGGGAAACCGATTTCTGGGCTGAAAGTTCTTCCTAAGAACATCTTGATAAGGAGCATGGTGGGCTAACTACTTCTTAAGAGCAATGAGATCATTAGAAATTTTCTGTACTAACTGATCTGTATTATCTCCAGGAGAAGATGTGGAAGAAGGAGATGATTTGGATTTGGATGATTCTCTCCTTAGCTTGCAGACATGATCTAGATCATCTTCAAAAATGACAACAAATCTCTGATCATCATCTAAAGTGGAAATATTAGCTCTTCTAAGTGCATAGCTCACTTCAAGTAGTTGGGCATTAAGGAAGAAACATTTCTAAATCTAATCCATAGGGCGTGTGTTTTGTGGGATCTTGTTAACCATCCTATTGAATTTGGCCACAAATTCCCTCATGGGATCATGTGACTCTTTCTTGATTTGAGAAATCTAGGCCAAGAGGGCATGTACATCCTCAACAAGTTTGAAACGTTGCTCAAACTGGGTCATCATGGTGTTCCAATTGGTGATGGATCCAACAGGAGATGATAAAACCAATCAGCAACATTATCTTGCAATGTCTCTACAAAAATTCTAATGAGAGATATCCTCATGTTCAACTATGAGAACACCACAAGAAATAATGAAGGCCACAATATGCTCATCTGGATGAACCTTCCCATCACCTCTGAATTTAGGGAAATTATTTTTATTGCCTTTAGGGAATTCATGCAATGGATAAGGAAGAGCAAGAGGCCCAACCCTTTGGCCCCAAGGTAGAGGAGCTGCCATCCTTGGAAATATTGTTTGGAGAGGAACTGAAACACCAGCGAGAATCAAAGCATGAAAATTAGGAATGATTTGATCTTGAGGGATGTCACTCCCAGAAGTTTTGTCTCTAGTAGGAGGAGTGCTTGTAGATCTTGTTCCTCTTCTTTTTCTTGATGAAGGGAGAGAGAAACCTTGATGATCTAGAAGTTGGAAATGAGGGTCTTCTTCCCCAAGGGTTCTTAGACCCCAGTGTATCTTGGAGTCACTAGATCAAATATGATAAAGAAGTTGTTATTCAAAAATTGGAATCCATTTGCAATGAATTCACCAATGGATTCACCAAAAACTGTTGGGTTTCAGAATGGAACATGGCTAGAAACCAAAGTCAGGGGACAAACATGTCCCTCCTCTTTAATGGGAGAGGTTCCCTTATTGAAAGGAGGAAAAAAATGTACAACTATACAACTCTCAATGTTTGGACCCTGATATTCTGGAATGTTTTCATACTTAAAAGATTATCAATACGAAGGATTGGAAGAGTAGAGAGATGAAGAAGGAAGAAAAAACAATGTTTTCAGGAGATATAGGTAGCAGAATATATCCTTACTCACATTGAACCAAGAAAATATAGGAAAAATATCAATCACTTCATCACCAATGTGAATCTATAGATACAAAGTTATAAAGATTACACAAACAAGAACACAAAGTTTCTTTTGAATGCAAAGAAAAAGATCCATTGAATCGAGCAACGAGAGAGATATATAATGAGAGGAAATGAGAAATAAAGATTTTGTATTAAATTACTTCCAAATTTACAACGTTCCCTAGAAAACGTAATCCTTTTTCCATGGCCAAAACATGTTCTTATAACAATTCGTGTACATCCATACTTTGTCCCCAAGAAAAGAATATCCAAAAGGAATAATGTTTGTTGTAGATCCGATTTTTTGGAAAGTGACATGAAACAAACACACTCATGAAAACTAGAGGTTCAAAAAGGAAAATATTTCATCAGTTCAAGCATGATTACTTTAGCAGGGGCATCTCATGATTTTCTTCTTCATGTGGTCCTACCATTTCCACCTTTTAACCACTTTCATAGCACTCAAGTGCTTACTGGTAAGTTTTCCCCCTTTTTATTATGTATGCCCGATAAAATCTATTTTTGATAATCAAACTTTACATCTCTTTAAACTTATCAATTTGGCTCCACAACAAACCAAAAATGCATCTCATGAATAAACGACAAGGAAACAAAGATATAATAATGAAGAATGGTTCACATTTGTATTCTTTGGAGCTCTGGTTTGTTAATGGCATCAAAAACCAAATGAGTGTGTTTTGGCCACTCTTTCCCTTTATTAGCTTTAAAATTGGACCCTACGTGTGGCAAGCTCCAAGCAACGATAGACATGTGAGGAAAAATCCATGTTTTAAGACATTTGGGAGAAAAACACAATTTCTCATTTTTCTCCGACCTTCGCATCCCCGCCAAAGGTCAAACACGTGGCACACCCTGATTGGAAATGGGGTCATGGCTCAAATTCTCATTTTCCTCCACCGGAGCCCACTGTCCCAATTTCATTCTTCAACACATGGCATCACCGATTGGTTGCGGGGATGTGCTTCACTTTTATACTTTATTTATTTTGAAAATGGAAAAATTCCAACTTTTACCTCGAAAGTCCATGCCTCCATTGTTGACTTTTCAACGTAGGCCACGTGTCCCTTTCTGATTCGCTGTGGGCTTTAACTCAGAATTTATCCCTTCGAATGAGTGGGGCCGTGAGTCATTTTAGAACTTTTCACCCTTTCGCCATAATGCCTTAGAGAATAAAATGGATCCATCGCCCCGAACTTCGCCAAAACCGCTCTCTAGCCAATCAGGGACCCTGAGGATGAATGGTAAATCTGACATTTTTTCCAAAATCACCAAAAGTGATAAGTTCAAAAAGGAACCCATCCAATCACATCCAATTAGAAGCAAACACGTAGCTTCACCTTCTAAGAAAGAATTTTATGGGGAAAAGAACGTAGAAAATTGCGAGAGAACGGAAAACGCCTTTTTGCACCCGATGAAGATTTTCTTTCTAAACAAAGTTAATATGCAAAGAATGCAAGTTAAACAATTTTTCCTTCAAATGCATAAAATAAGATCATAAACCCCCTCCCATCCATGATAAATAGATAGAATGTTATAATGGTCGCAAATTGAGGAAATGCATAAAAATCGTGGGGATCAAAACGAGAACTTGAGGGCTCGAAACATAAATTCCTCCATGGCGTACGACTTCAATTTTCATGAAATTGGATTTTAAAAAAAGATGGGAATATTGAGGGACAACACCTTCCAAAGAAAATTACACTATTTGGAGCATGCAATATCAAAAGAAGGAATTCCAATTGATGCTGACCAAGATAACTTGGCTATTATGGAATTAGCTACCCCAAAGAACCTACACAAGTGAATATCTTTATGGGACTTGTAGTATACTATAGGAAGTGTGTAGAGTGTTTTTCAAATATTGGCATTTATATTACCTCATTGCAGAAAAAAGGAAAAAAATTATGGACCAAAAATTGTGAAAAAGCCTTCCAACTCCTTAATGAAAAGTTGATTACAACACCTTTTTTGAAGGTTACAAATATTAATGGTGAATTCACTGTAGTCAAGGATGCATTGGGTGAAGGATTTGGATAAGTTTTTATGTAGGATAACCAGAAAGTGGCTTATATATCACTCAATATTAGGTAAGGGGCATTAAATTATGTGCCACATGACCTTGGAATTGTAACCATAATACATGCCTTACAAATGTGGAGACATTTTCTTTTGGGAAATCATTATAAACTTAAGTCAAATCATTCATGATTGTAATATATCTTCGCTCATCCCAACTTGAATGCATGAAAAAGGTTTTAGCTATATTTTTTGAGTGAATATGACTTTTATATCAACTATAATAATTAAATGTAAACCGAGTTATGGATGGCCTTAATAGAAGAATACGCATAGTGGCCATGGCCTCGACGAGGACCAATTTTAAACAAAAAGTTTTGATCTTTAGAAAATTTCTATGGGCGGATCAAATTTGCATTGGAGACTGATAGTTAGGATCATAGATATGAGGGTATAGACTTGCAGTTACTTCCATCTCTATCTCAATTACACAATGTTTTTCATTTATATCTATTTAAATGATATCATTCTAATGAGTCTCATGTTATTGATTGGAAATATTTATAGGTGGTAGATCCATGAGTAATACAAGTCAATCCCTTATATGTGTTTGAGATTTACAAGCTTCGGCTACAAAAGAGGGAAGTCTCTCGGTGTAAAGTCTAATGAGACAAATATTCAATGGAAAGTTATACTTGGGAGGTCTATGTTGAAGTTTATAGTGCATACCTACATTTTATTTTGAATTTAGTAATAATCACTAGGATGATGCTACCTCTTAGAGGGGAAGGATGTCACATCCATTAAACTATTCATTTATTATTTATGAAAACTAGGTGGCGATGGTCACATTAGATGCATCATATTACTATTGTTTTGGTTTTCTTATTTTGCATATAATGTGTTTAAAAAAATGGCTATCATCTTATGTTTATCTTAATGGATTAGTGATGTGAAAGTGTAATTAAACATTATTGTTATGGTTTGAATGTTATTATGATTTATTTTCAGTCATTTTATTATATCAAATAGTTAATGCTTTGGGTATTTTTGTTTGTGCATATGTGGGTTTTCTATGAGGGAGAGAAAGGGTATCATCGAGAAGAAATGTCCTTATGTAGCTAAGTTCACCTAGAAAGGGCGATGAAAAAACTTTAAGTTGGCCAATAAGAAAGAGAAATTTCCCTATGTAGCTCGGTTCACTAGGAAAGGGTGATGAAAAAAACTATAAGTTGACAAATAAGAACCTAATTGTGAGTTTTAGTTTGATTTTTAAATAAGTCGCCAGTAGCGGTAAGTTGTATTATTACTCTACAACAACCTATCACATTTAGTACTTGCATAATAAGAGCGCCATGTCATTTTTGTATTATGAACAACACCCTATTGTCTCTTCATGAAGGTGGTACACTAGTGGTTATCTTTATAATTCTATCACAATGCCTAGATGGATAGATTTAGTATATAAAGAGTTAGACTAGGGATTGGTATGCAAAATTAAATTGTGTGGTAGCATATTTTATTCTCTTACAAAATTTTTGTGAGTTAGCCTTTCTTATAAAAAAATCATATTTGATTTAAATTACATTAGGTAGCTCTTCGAGCTACTTTACTTCTAGTCAAGATCACTTTGATTAAAGATCAAATTTTTATTTTGGATACAAAAGACTTATCTTATTTTAAAAATCATGATTTAATGTAGCTATATTGCTTCATATATACAGATTTTGGCACAAAAGGTGGTGCTGGAGTTTACTCATTTCCAAAGCATCTTCTCGACCATTAGGGAAACACACCTTGTACCATGATCTATGTCCCTCTGGATGATGATCGACACCCTCCTCCTCCACCAAAGACCCAGACGTCATGGTAGATCTCGAAGCCATTCTGAAGCGCATGACCATCTCCACCACCATCTCGCCCATGTCCATCTTCCTCTAATCTTGGTTCAATCCCTCCCGCCCATGGCAAATTTGTGGCTAGCTCCTTGAATCGGGCTCTCCACCTAGTGGGGTGTCTCAGTTTGGTGGCTCGCCACCCCGGTGATGAATCATGATGCCTCTTAACATCTAGAGGAAAAAATAGGATGACTTGATGCTCAAACTCCCTTTCGACAAGCCGCACTCTCTCGGATTCTTTCCTCTACGGGATGATCTACCTCCTCCTCTGGGTGACGCTGCTCCATTTGCTTAAGTTTTTAATGATGTGGTTCTCTATTTCCACCTTATGACCATTTTTGTAGCTTGAGTGGCATATTTTTTTCTTCCCTAGTGGCGTTTGTTATATCATTTTTGAGGCCATGACCATTGCCAATTGCCCCCTTACTATGTTACACCTTGTATTATTTTGTTCAGAATATAATATAAAGGAGGTTCCAAAACTAGTGGATCAACTCATATTATGTACATAATGCATTGTCCATACTATAAATCAACCCAACTCGTTGAACCTAGTTTCAAGGGTATTTACCATAAAGTTATGCCAATTTTTTTGGGTGAGTTATAATCACCTAAATCACCTTATCTTTTCCAAAACATTCACTATGTAATCCAAATAGCCTAGACAAGTTAATAAGTTGGCATGCTAAGTATAACTCTATAGGGCCAACAAAATTCCTTTAAAGGAAATTTAAATATAAGATAAACAACTAAATATTCAATTCAAACTCTCTTTACACATCAAATATGGTAAAATGGTTGTCTCTCACTTGTTAGCATAATTTAGCATAGGCATATTTATTGCATTTTATTGCATTGTCTTTTATTTAATAATGTGCAACATGTGCACTCTAGTATAACGACTTGCATTTAATATTGTTATGTTGGATAACATTCAATATTGGTATTAGTAGTAATTACATGTGCATGTGAGATGGGTCTTATCATCTCGTAGTTGGTGCCTGATAGGGTGTCATGTCTATCCATATGAGGCTGTCTAATATCTATAAATATTACAACTCTTGCATTGTTATGTAATCTGATTTCATGATCAATAATATTTGTGAGGCTTTCGTCCCTCTTTGGTCATTGCAATCTTATTCTATTCTATCATTTGGTATCTAAGCTATACCATTATTATCATTTGGTATCAGAGCTATACCATTATTATCATTTGGTATTAGAGCTATACCATTATTATCATTTGGTATCAGAGCAGGTTCTATCCAAGCAAGGTTGAAGAGGAGCACTATTGGAGAGGATCTATTGGAGAAGAAGATTTGCATCAAAGGAGAGCCATTGAAGCATCCCGCAGCCTCCATTCCTTCCAAGCATCCCTCAACTAAAATTTGACCTATCCACTTATTTGGAAGGTAATTTTTTTTTTATTAGTCATTGGCATAGCCAATTGATCCAACATATTGGCGGAATATTTCAGATTTGGAGATCTTTAAAAAAAAAAATCTTAAAAAAAAAAAAAGATTTGTGGAAAAAAAAAGATTTAAAAAAAAGGAGAGAGATCTTGAAAAAATTGTAGATCTAAAAAAAGAAAAAAACTACCAGATCTAAAAAAAAAAATCAGATTTGAAAGTGGAGGTGTGAAGAATTCGGGAGCAAAGGTCAAAGCGAGTCCGTCAACAAAATTCCAACAGAGATAGTAGCTCTTAGAAAAAGGACATAACTTTTTCATACAACGTTGGAATGATGTGCCTTTTTTTTTTACGGAAAGATAAGAAGGAGATGCACTTTTTAGTTTACATCATCTTTAGATTCAACCCCTACATATGACGAAAAGTCTCAGACAAGTCGGATCATTTTTTCGAAAAAAAATCAGATCTAGCTGGTAAATTGGTAACATCTCAAAAATTAAGATTCGATTCTTCTGAATTTTTTTGGTTTCAATAAAAATATTGTATGATGCTTCTGCCAAAATTTTAGAAAAACCTAGATCACGGTTTGTGAGAAAAAGTGAAAACAATATTGATTGTTTGTTTGGATCTTGGGAACAAACAGTCGGTGGTTCAATTCTCACTCTCTCCATATTTTTATTAAATTATTTTTTTGAAAATTTTGGAGAAACTACTAAAATTTGGGACATTTCTAAAATTAGAAGCTCACCAAACACATTTAGAGCCACCGCTAAATTTAGTAGAAAAACACTTATTGGGGGTAAAAATATTTTTGGCCTAAATTATGTATTTTGTGATTCTAGACTCTTTTTTGTAAAGAGGGGGGACACAAAAACTTCATTTTGATGTACTTTTGGAGCATTTTGTACTAATCTTAGTGCATAAAGTTGAAAAGAAAAAAATGTAAATTTTTTATTTTATGTTTGGTTCTATCACATGAGATCTTTGATCTCATAAGAAGTGATCAGTATATACGGTGCCTCGGGAAGCACTTACGGGTGATCTTTGTCGCGACTACTACCGCACTTAATGCCTAACACAGTTGCCTAAACATCGTCGAGCATCGACCCTATAAAATCGACGGGAGTAATAAGGACACAATACACACACATTTGAGCCCTCCCATCCATTTGTGCTTGCACAAACCCCTCTCTGTATTGTCTACGTACCACGTACTAAATTATTTCACGTGCGTTAACACCTCTTTCGTACTTGCGGGTATATTAAAAGGGTGATCTTCTTCCACGTACCGACGGGTATATTGGAAGGGAGTGTATATATAAAGGTTTGGTATATCGGCCTGATAAAGTATATTCGAGAGGGAGACCATAAACCACGGAGTGATAAGAGCCTTACCCTTTGTAGAAATTCGAGTTTGAAATTCCGATTGCAGAAATGGGTGCACAAGCACCAAAGTTCTTCTTGCCAAATTCACAACTACTTAGAGGAGATAACTATGATGCACATGTAACCGAAGATCAAGATGTTACTTGAGTTTGAAGACCTATGGACAGTTGTAGATGGAAAAAAAAAGATCACTTGATGATGAAAGACAACAAGTTCAATTTGATAGGGCCAATCAAAAGGCCAAGTTGATCATCTTGTTTAGCGTAAAAGACGATGTGCAACCCCACATTAGATATGCCACATTGGCCAAGGATGCATGAGATAAGTTGAGCACAGTCTATGAGGCAAAGAACAAGAATTCCATCCTCAACCTACTATCACAACTGCATACTCTCAAGTTCAAGCACAATGAGAAGGTTGAAGTTTTTTTGAGATGAGTTGCTACTTTGAGGGCATCTTTATTAGCATTGGGAAAAGAGATAAGTGATGAAGACCTTGTACTAATCATTGTGTTGCGAGCACTTCCTCCTTCCTACAGAATCTTTGTGACAACTATCAATATGAGTGAACACACAGTCACCTTTGAGAAGTTGGTCAATCTACTTCAACAAGAAGAGAAAATGAACAACAAAGATCATGAAGATGAGCAAGCACTATCTTCCAATCATAAAGGAAAGGGGAAATTTCAGTCCAATCACAAGAAGTCCCAACAAAATCAAAGTCAACAAAGGTACCAAAGTCAATGAGACAACACCAAGAAGTGTCCCATTTGCAATAGAGGGGGACATGACATCAAAGATTGTTGGTACAATTCCTACAAAAAGGGTTCATCAAGCAATTCAAAACCCAATAACCAACAGGGTAACAATAATTCAAATAAAGGAAAGTCCAACAACAATAATAATCAAGGGAAAAAAATGGTAATTGGCAAAGAAAACCCAAACAACAAGGGTACATTGTCGAACATGAGGATGATTCAGATGAAGGACACCACATGTATTCTACTCAATTTGATGAAGAAACCAAGTCCACACAAGATATCTGGTATGTTGACTCGGGTGCAACTCGACACATGACTGGACGCAAGGATTGGTTCTACACACTACATGACTCACCTAACAAGAACCATGTGTCATTAGGTGATGACTCATCATACAATGTCAAGGGGATTGGAAACATTTTACTACCTCTTGGAAAGCATGATTGTAAAATCACAGATGTATTGTATGTACCTAGGTTGACCAAGAATTTGCTATCAGTTAGTCAACTCCTTGATCACAACTTGAAGTTGGATTTTGACAGTAATAATGGAGAAAAAGTGTGCTTGATAAGAGATAAGTCAAGAGGTTCCAAGATTGTAGCAAGATCCTCCAATGTGGGACGCATGATCCAACTTGATTTTGTCCATAAGGATGATCAAGCTTTAGTGGCCAAAGACACACAATCTGTAGAACTATGGTATCGCAGATATGGTCACATCAATTTTGGCTATCTCCAAACACTTCAAAAGGGAAACATGGTGAAAGGATTACCTACACTCAAGCACAACACCGACAAGTGTCACAATTGCCTATTTGGAAAGAAACATAGAGTACCTTCGAAAAGAACACATATAGAGCTAAATGAAATCTTGATTTGGTGTACACAAATCTTTGTGGGCCCATGCAACCAAGTCATTATGGATGTCAATACTTCATGCTTTATGTTGATGACTACTCAAGAAAGATGTGGATATATTTTCTAAGAAACAAGAGTCAAGCCTTTGAGACATTTCAGAAGTTCAAAGCACTTGTTGAGAATGAAGTTGGTCGCAAGATCAAAACTCTCCGCTCAGATCGAGGGGGGGAATTCACAAGTAATGAGTTCAAGAATTACCTGGAAGCTCATGGGATTTGTTGACAAATGCCTCCTACTCACACACCACATCAGAATGGTATAGTTGAGAGAAGGAATCGTACTATCATGGAAATGGTGCGATGTATGATTGATGACTCAGGTTTAACAAAGACATTTTGGGCAGAAGCTGCAAGAACTACATCTATTTGTTGAACAAAGTGCCCACGTATCTCTTGAAGGAGTGACACCTCAAGAAGCATGATCAAATCATAAACCATCAATTACACACCTAAGAGTATTTGGGTGTAAAGCTAGCATGCACATACCCAAGAAGAACAGAACAAGTTGGATATAAAAGCTGAGAAATTGATATTCATTGGATACAGTGAAGAAGCACTTGGGTACATATTATGGGATCCGAAAGAAAAGAAAGTATGCACAAGTAGGTGATGTTGAGTTCTTTGAGAAGAAACAATGCAGATGCTCCACTTAGCGACTCAACAAACATGCAGAATACACCTCTTGTGAAGATAGAATTTGATGTTCCCACTGAAGATGACAGTGATGAATTGGATGATGGTGAAAACTTGGATCCACCACAAGCCAATGGAATAGCTAAGAAGTTACCTAAATGGTATACTCAATTAATAAGATATGTAAATTTGGATGAAGCACCTAGCACATCATCCAATCCTGGACCTAGAACTCGCAGTCAAGCTCGTGAAGAGGTCAATTATGCCCTAATGAGCAGAGTTGTTGAAACAGTTGAGCCATCTACAGTTTAGGAAGCCCTACAATCAAAATCTTGGAAAGATGCCATAGATTCAGAGTATCAGTCAGTGATGAAGAACAACACATGGCAACTTGTCGACCTTCCACCAGGGAAGAAACCCATTGGATGCAGATGGATATTCAAGACTAAGTACAAATCAGATGGGACTATTGACAAGTATAAAGCAAGGATTGTAACAAAGGGGTATGCACAACAAGAAGGCATTGATTATGAGGAGACATTTGCTCCCACAGCCAAGATCAAGACAATCAAGATGATCTTTGCTCTAGCTGCACAATTTGGTTGGAAAGTCCACCAAATGGATGTGAAAAGTGCCTTTCTTAATGGAGATTTGCAAGAAGAAGTCTATATGACTCAGCCAGAGGGTTATGTAATACCAGGAAAAGAGATGATGGTATGCAGACTCATAAAATCTCTATATGGCCTAAAACAGGCACCCCGGGCATGGTACATCAAAATTGATGAGCATCTCATAAGTCATGGATTCGAAAGGAATCCTTATGACCCCAATCTCTACCTCAAAAAGCAAGGGGGGGAGATTGTCATTGTGGTTGTTTATGTTGATGATCTAGTCATTACAGGTAGTTCTGTGAAGATGATCGATGTAACAAAGAAGGATTTTAATCGATCATTCGACATGACAGATCTCGGGCTCATGCACTATTGTCTTGGGTTGGAAGTATGGCAAAAAGAGAATCATATCTTTGTGTCATAGTTGAAATACACCAAGACAATGCTCGAGAAATTCAGGATGATGGACTGCACTCCTATTGCTACACCTATGGAAGCAAGACTTCAGTTATCTCGTTCCGATCCATCACCACCGGTGAATGCAACTCTCTATCGGCAGTTGATCGGGAGTCTCCTTTACCTGACATATAGTTGACCAGATATCAGCTTTACAGTCATCTATTTATCACGCTTCATGTAAGAACCAAAAATATGTCATTGGAAAGCAGCAAAGAGAATACTGAGATATCTAAAGGGTACAGTTGACCTTGGTCTAGAGTACAAGAAGAATGACAACTTCTTCTTGATAGGATATTCAGATTCAGATCATGTAGGAAACATGGATGATAGGAAGTCAACATCAGGATTCGTCTTCTTTATGGGATCTGGACCGATATCATGGGGAAGCAAGAAACAAAATTTGTTTCTCACTCTTCTACATAAGCAGAGTATCGAGTCAGTGAAGCTGTTTGTGAAGCAATATGGCTACGCCGAATACTGGAAGGAATTGGTATACCACAACAGAAATCTACTCCAGTATATGTTGATAATGAAGGAGTTCTGAAGCTTGTTCGCAATCCAATATTTCATGAGAGAACCAAGCATATTGAAGTACAGGTTCATTTCATATGCGAGCATGTCTTGAAGCACAACATACAACTCGGTTTTATCCTACAAAGTTGAATGTAGGCGGATGTTTTCACTAAGTCACTTGCACGTGACAAATTCACACTGTTCAAAGAGTTCCTCTCCACTTCATTGGAAACTATGAAAAATTAAGGGGGGGAATGTTAGTATAATTTAGCATAGGCATATTTATTGCATTTTATTGCATTGTCTTTTATTTAATAATGTGCAACATGTGCACTCTAGTCTAGTGACTTGCATTCAATATTGTTATGTTGGATAACATTCAATATTGGTATTAGTAGTAATTACATGTGCATGTGAGATGGATCTTATCATCTCATAGTTGGTGCCTGATAGGGTGTCATGTCTATCCATATGAGGCTATCTAATATCTATAAATATTATAGCTCTTGCATTGTTATGTAATCCGATTTCATGATCAATAATATTTGTGAGACTTCCATCCCTCTTTGGTCATTGCAATCTTATTCTATTCTATCATTTGGTATCTAAGCTATACCATTATTATCATCACCAAACCCCAACTCTTTCATGACAAGCCATGTGGCACCAACTAGGAAGTTTCATGTAGTTGTTATCATCTTAAAGCACTACAATAGGGAGAATTCCAAATTTTGAGGCATATAATAGTTCATTTCAAGTAATCTAAGTTCGACGCATTAATTGAGGGGTAGAAGAAAATAAAAATATAAATTAAATTTGGCACACAACAATTATTTGTAGAGGATATATTGAAATAAAAGGGAATGCATGATTGAAAGGCCTTTCCTTTCTTGGTGAATTTGAATGGCTTAGAATGAGCCCACTAAGGATTAAGTTTTGTTGAGTGTAAGGCCTAGAGATATTCAATATGGAGAGTCAACAAGCGAATAGGGTTAGGATCGTTCACTAGGTGATTTTAATGGATTGGATGCTCCCTAGTCATGATTGCTTAGGTAAAGGAAGGCTTCAAATATTAGTTATACATTTACTCAAAAAGTGTAAATCAACCGTATGTCATCTCTAATTTATCATGGGTAGAGATGTTGATATATATATATATATAATCGATGATTTCCAAAACAAAAAAGAGAATGCATAAAACTTAGGGGGATAAAAATACTTTTAATTAAGGGAAAGGAGGATTTAAATGCATGGGAAAAGTTTTAAAATGTAAAAAATTAAAAAAGGAGGAATACACATGGAAAAGAAAATAGTGAACTATGGGGAGAGGACACAAAGCATAACATGGATGAGATCTATATTGGAAAAGGGTGAATAAAAATTTGAAGGATGTAAGAACTAGAAGGATAAATAGAAGACACAATATCCCTTTTGTAAGGATATAGATTTGGGATGTCTCATAAATAATAACATACCCCCTCCGCAAGGATTTCAAGAACCATTATTCATATTGGAGTATATAAAGTTTTTAGATTAGAGTATTATTATTTCTTGTAGGAGACAACTAGGGTTTTAACAAAGGAGGGTTGACAAATAGGAGCGCATAAGTAGAGGAAGAAGTGGGGCCGATTAGGGGTTATGAGTTCCCTAGGCAATACTAGAACTAAAACCTTTTGTAATGTTTTTAAAAATAAACTATACTAGAAAAAATAATTAACCGTAACCAAATATCATATTACTTGATATGTTATGCCTCTATCATCGAAGAAAACTTGATGATAAATTTATGTGTAGCTAATCCTAATTATTTATCTAACATAGATTTTATCATAATCCTCCTTTTCTCATATATATCCCAGCTATTTTTTCCCTTGAGTTTTTTTATATATTCACATTTCTTAATCTATCATCCAAAAAAATCTTCCAAAGATTCAAAACAATACAAAGTATGAAAGATATATGAGTATGAATTAAATTTAAGAACCCTGCAACTAAGGAACTTGCATAAATATTTGAGGCCTCCTAAATATCATAATCTTAATAAAATTATGTAAATTTATTTAGTTTTTGAATGAAATGAATTGAATTTGTATGTAAGGTTAGCCACTAACTACTACTAGAATATATTGTTAATAAAATGATTTACTCTTCATAGAAATTATAGTAAAACAAAATAAATTAGCACCCCCTAAATGTTGGCACCCTATGCAGTTGCCTAGTTTCCCAAGGCCTTAATCCCTCTTAGAGAATAGTACAGAGAATGGCACAATGGTGTCATAACCAGTTCCACTATTCTTTCTTTTCTTTAGAAATAAGTTAACTTTGGAAGTCTTAAAATCTAGGAGGACATAGGTTCAAGACAATTTAGGAACATGAAGTTTCTATCATTTTCATCCCCGATTTTTTAATAAATGTCTATCCTAGAAGGTTTGGTCAATTAACAAGATTTAGGAACGGGAGACCTGTCGGGTCAAGTCCCTTTGTTTCGTAGCCCTTGCTCATTTTTCCTCCTTCACAAATTTTGATTTGCATATAAACAAATAATGAAATTGTAATAAAGATCAAGAACTATTTGTGATACCATAAAATAACGTTTAATAAACCTTATAGAAAATCATAAATTAACACTTGTGAAATCTTGTAATTTATTACCAAATGATTTTTAACCAACTATGTAGAATTTTGTAAACTATTGATAGAAAATTTGGAAAATTATTATGGGGGATCAATTATTTAAGAAGAATTGTACGATAAACTAAATCGCAAGCATTTTGAGACGAAAACAATGATCATATAACTAATTTAGTTATATTAAGGCAATTAGTACATAAACAATTATGACTTATTTTTTTAAAACTTAGTTTAAGGATGAATAATGTTACTTATTGGGATGAAACCAAAACACATCAAGAGACATGTAAACTCTATTTTGATTATACAAGTCATATTTCGCAACTTTTTAAATAGCAAAGGTGTTTGGCCACATACCAAAACTACGTTTTATATCATAGTTATGTACTTGTTATGAAAACTTACTATAGTGCCACATATGAAAATTATAGATACTAATTTTTTTACCCATAATATTGAAATACAACAAAATAATGGCCACCATATTAAAGACACATATGAGTGTTATTACACTTTGGTGAACATATAATGAATCCTTGAATGTAAACTAATGCAAACATCAATATTCATGTGCATGTGATGTCAAATTAGGTTTATCATGCTAATAATATTAATCTCATTAGGTGGTATGGGATGCCTAACGAGGTTATAATTACAAACATGTTGACCCTGCTTTGCAAGTATTTATTTTTGAAGAACAAAAACTAGGACTATAACGCCTTAACATTTCATCAACAAATGGTATAGGACATTCGGGAATGGGGTGTTGAGTTGAGTTCTAAGCTTAGTTTTCCTTGTTGGTTATTTTGGAGATAGATATGCCTTGCTGTAAATTGTCGGATGGGATAAAGGGTATAATTAAGAGATGTGTTAAGGATATGGAGTGAATTGTGTGGATAGTGATAGATTTAACCTAATACAATGGTTCACATATCACAATTTATAGATGGGAATAGGGTAGACTATAGATTGAATCAATGTTTAGTCATGCTCTAGCCTATTGTTAGATATTAGTGATAGGGGAGGACATTCAGAATGGGGTGTTGAGTCGAGTTCTAAGCTTAGTTTTCCTTGTTGGTTATTTTGGAGATAGATATGCCTTGCTTTGTAAATTATCGGATGGGATAAAGGATATAATTAAGATATGTGTTAAGGATACGAATGAATTGTGTGGATAGTGATAGATTTAAACTAATACAATGGTTCACATATCACAATTTATAGATGGGAATAGGGTAGACTATAGATTGAATCAATGTTTAGTCATGCTCTAGCCTTTATTGTTAGATATTAGTGATAGGGAAATTACCTAGTGATTTAATCTAAATTGAATTAAACCTAATTTTAGAGTAAATTTACTGTAACTAATGATATACAAATGATAATATACAAGTAATGGAAAAGAAACAAGCATTCAAAGATATGAAACACTAAGCAAACGAAAGAGGAGGATGACTTAGCTGATTTTTGTGCAATCTGGAGATGATCGGATTGGGTAACTACCTGGATTTGATTGAGAACAATGTCGTAAAGGCTCGATGAGGGTTCTAGAACTTAGAACTATGTCGAGAGAGAAGTGCCCATAGGGGGACATGAGCACATGGGTGATAATGACTAGACCGAGTGCTAGTGTCTGCTCAGATGCTTAAGTTCTAATCGCCTAGGTTAGAGAATCTTCGTTGTTGATCTCTCTTTGTCACTATTGTTCACTGTTAGATCATCAGTTGTACCTATAACCTGCAAAATAAATAGCTACTTGAACATGTCCATAAACTACATCAAATCTAATAAAAAGATGCAAAATGTGGAGTTAGACCAACCCCAACGGTCACCCGAAGAGTGAACTTAGTACTGAGCACTGCACTACATTTTATAATCCATGTAGATTTGTGTGCTTGTATGTGTAATGATTCCTTAAGATGCCCCTGCAAGTTTCATGATGATAGTAGGATAGATCTAGAGTGTACCAAGTATCTAGAATCCGTGATGGAATATAATAAATTCCCTTCCTATGTTATGTATGTAGATTGATGCGACCCTTGTTCTTTGTATGAATGTGCTATATATATGATTTATAATGGTCTTCTACTTTTGAATTCAAACTTAGATGATGATAGATAATGCTTATGTGCTTGGCTTGTTACTTGAGAGCAATAACTAAGTATATATATGATTATGTTGTTTTAATTTCATAATTGACAATAGAAAAGGTAGGCCCAAATTCCTAAAAATTGACCCAAAAGTAAAAAGAGACCCAAAAGAGTAAGAAGAAGATAAATAAGGTTAGGAGCACCCAGGAGGGATAAGAGCACCTTGGTGCTTATGTCCTAACAAGGTGTTAGTGTTTGAGGGAATACAAAATAAATCGAAGAAATTTCCCACTGGAAATTTGTAAGGTATGTAAGGCTAGTAAAAGTGGAATGGATAAAGAAAAATGCCTAAAAGAAGTTGTCAACCACTACTTTTATTTCTTAGGAATCATGTATACATTAGTATGCTTTAGAACCTACAAATGTACCCAAGTGCATAGATTTTGTGTCTACACCTAGGTGATCATTAGAATTTTGGCCAAAATCTTTATCATTACTTTATGATTACATGATGTATTTTATTCCTTCCTTATCTTAAGTCTTCCAAATGTTTGGTTGATTGTTTCACACATGGGACTCTCTCTTACCTTTTCGATTGTTGCATCCTCCTTCTTGTGAGGGGTAGAGACACTCTCGTGAAGGAAATGTGTGCGGGATCTCGTGAGACTTGTAGTTGGAGGAAAATATCATCGATGATACTCTTCATCTCTATTAGTAATTTACATTAGGGTGGATCTCCTACAATATGCGGTATCATTACCATAATGATGGATTGATTTTATGATTATATATGAATTAATACATATGTTATTGTAAATTAAGTTTGGATATGAAGTTATCATAATCAAAATAAGTGATATATTATGTATTAGTTTATGTAAATATCTTATGTATTTAATGAGAACAATGAGAAAACTAGTGTGTGTGTGTGTGTGTGTGTGTGTGTGTGTGTGTGTGTGTGTGTGTGTGTGTGTGTGTGTGTGTGTGTGTGTGTGTGTGTGTGTTTAGATGGATGAAATTATATTTAATTTGATTGATTAAAAACTAAGAGTATTTAGTTGGATGCAATTCTACTTAAAGTTAGTAATGTTTCCTTATTTAGAGTTATTTTTTTAGATTAGGTAAATAGTTTGGTTTTGAGGGGACCAAAAAACCCACAAGTACAAGTGGAGAAAAGATATAACAATGAAGAACAAAAGAAGCAACCTCTACCAACGGCTAAGAGAAATCGAACAAAGAAAAAACACCAAACAAAACACACCTCATCTTTGAGGATCCTTCCCATGTGATCTTAAATGCATTTTAAGGGGATCATTTACACTTGTTTTTTTTTTCTTCCCCACAGTAGTCCAACCATCATCATTGTTAGGATTTACATTTTCCTTGTGAACCTGGAATGATGATTTCTAAATTTTCCTTGTCAACACTAAGTTGAGTCACTAGAGGAGAGGAAATGACATCCAATGTAGCGAGAAGGGCGGTGTTTTGCCCAATCCAATTAGGAGAAGGAGAGCACTTCACATTTTCAAGCTCATTTTTTTTTTTGCTAAGAAACATTCTCTAAAACAATATTTAGAGTTATTTCGCGTTAAACTTGGAACAAGTTTTTTGAAAAATTCAAAATGCCACTTCTAAAGCAACATAAGAAAAACGTTTTTCTAATACCACCCATACCAATGTTAAATTTAAAAGAGATAACTTTGATATTCAATTAATTCCATATTAATAAAAGCTAAGCCATCAACAACTATAAACATGAAAAATACAAAAGGTCAGATGCTTGCCCTTAAAACCAAAGAGAGGAATGTAATCCACAACGGTGAAATAATTATTAGGGGAGCGACATGTTTTATAAGTGCCAGCCGATATCTCTAAAACTGAAGCGATCAACGGCGTATAATGATGCAAGGGAAGCACATAATCTGTGTGCTTAACTTTCATTCGCCGATTTCATCAACATCCAAATCCTGCCTGAATGCAGTCCACTCAATTCAGGCCTCATTCAACCGAATCCCTATTTGATGTTATGCGGAGGAAAATCAAAACATTTAAGCACAAGAATGTTTATACAGAAAAATATCACATCAGATGTTTGACGAGATTTCAGAGTTTATGTTTGAGTTTATGTTTATGGTCCATGTTCTTTGTAGACTTGTATAGATCTTGGCTTTCATTTTTCTGTTAAATTTATGAAAACTCATCCAACTCTGATATATTTAGCTACATCAATTCTCCACGTTCATACAGTTTTTTATGTTTTCACCATTTTGCTTCTTGCTTCATCTTATACTCACTCAGCTATACCTTCACTTAGATTCATCAATAAACAGTGTAGAGTACCTGTTTTGATCGATTTTCTTACATTTATTCCTGATTACTACTTGTTAGGAAAACTACTTTTGTTGGGAAGAAGCTGATCTAAATTATGTTTGGATTGTCTGAATATATTATTTGGTACAAACTGGAAAAATCTAGATATTCTAAGGAAACCAAAACACCGCTTTGTCACAACAGTTACTCAGGAATTTTCTAATCGACTGTGAGATTCTCAATACTACAGGACATGCCAATAATAATGGGCATTTGTAGAGGAAATGGAACACATTATTTTACATTGCATCAGAAAAAATAGGTGTATTTCTCAAGCCACTACCATCTATCAATACATAAAACCTCTACTTATTTAGGCAGTAACATATACCATCGGCGTTCACATTGCATTGTGCACATGTGATTGCTAGCTATTGTATATTTTAATGAATATAATCGTAAAGCTCAAGGTAAGCTGCTCCTCTAAAAGTTCAATTTATTATATATCAGACGTTAGTAACGAGGAATGATATTTATTGGTTTTATAAGAGTTTTTTTTTTTTTTTTTTATAAATTTTAATGAAAAGTAATTGTTTTACTTTTAAAAATATCTGAGTATCCAAAAAATATGTTGGTCATATGAAAGTATGCAATGTCAACCTTACGCTAGGGTAAATAAATACTTACGATACAAAGAAAAAAATGGTATGTATCATTTGGTTTTCCGTACTCACTATTTAGGTGGTTGTTCCCCTCAATAATAGGTCCTAATTGATGTTAGTAATGTTCTTAGTATTAATCGCATTTGTAGGTTTCTCCTCGCCATGAATTAGAGCTCGTGAAGATGAAATAAACACAATAGGAAGAATAAAATAGTTTGTGTGGAATGGAGGAGTCCACTCATGCCAACACAGAGGCAAAGAACTCCAAATACCATGTAAGTGGGCCAAGAGTGTAGCAAGTGTGACAGGGGCCCATTATCCTTAATGTGGGAATGGTGGAAAGAACAACTTTTATGGTGTCGTCTTCCTCTTAGGGTGTCCTCCTTGTCGGAGGAGCAAGAAGGTAGAACATAAAAACATCACAAGGACCATTGCCTCAATGGTCCAAGAAGGTATGCGAACGTGGGATACCTTCAAAACCTCTAGTTTGATGGCTTAGACTATTGAAGAACACATTCAAAACAACCGTAACAAACTTTGTTGTGAGTGAGAAATTAGATTTGGTAGATGAGTTAGAAAAAATAGTTGAATATCTTTCTTCTAAATGAAGAAAAGGATTTTCACTCTAAAAGCATGCCAAATATGTGTAATTTGCATAAGCAATGGACAATCTCCTAAGTGGATGATCTCGCGCGAGTCTAAATCGAAACATCTTTAAAAACACGGATCCAAGTCTATGTTAATGGGACCTTTTCACAAAGGCAAAATACATGCATGTGTATTTCCTAATGTACAAAAATGGGCATTTGGTTGGGGACCCCTAGATGTACAAGGTGACATCCAAGAGGAACACCTTAGTAAAGTAAGCACCATGCAAAGTATGCTAACTTGGGATCCAAAACAATTATGAACATATGAAACTTTCCTCTCTATCTATTAGAAGTTGAGTGAAAACAACACTTGAGATATGAGATTATCAACCATGGGAAAATCTAATGACAATAGTTCATATCCCTTCTTTGAAAGGGTAGTTTGAAAAAAGCCTTCCAAGATAACTCATTCAATTCTTCCACATGTAGATTCTCGAATTTGGAAATTAATCACTTGATAATGTCAATATTAGCTTAATCCCTAAATCATGACTTGTGAACCTATTTCAATCCTAATCGTTACATTTTCAATCATATTACAAGAATTTCTCTCCTCATTTCTCTTCTCAATCACTCATATAAAAAGGTCACATATGTCAAATCATTATATCAATCACAATTACCATGCTTAAATCTTTACAACACTCCATTTCCTTCCTAAGAAAACTACCAATCAAGAATCAAACCTCCATATAGTTTGGTCCAAAATTGGTTGTTCTTCTAAAGACTTATGATGGTAATTTTTTCAATTTGATATATTTTCTAGGTCATTACCTTCCTAATGAGTCAACATTCATGTGAAATTAAACCTACAAATCTCTATACAAGAAAAACAAATTCACTTATTTAGTCACCTAAAACTTTCAAGTAGTTCTCAACTAAATATATAGAAGTGGAATAAAAAGGAATTCAAATCTTTCTTAAATTTTCTAGAAGCATTAATGTTTATTAGAGAAGAATAGGAGCTACATTGGTCTAAAGTACACCAAAGTAGGTTCTAAGGTAAAGCTCCCAAGACAAAAACCATCAAAGCTAGGTCAAGCACTAAGAAAGCAATCCGTTGAAATATTATTATAAGAGAAAACTAAAAATATAATTTCATCCATATATGTATCAAATCTCTAGGTGGAGAACTATTTGTGGCGGGGGTTAAATTTAACGGTCACCCCTACTCGTGAAGAATTTTTGTGACAAATTATTTACTAATATAACATTGCACATGACATTTATTTCTCATTTTTGAATTTCAATTTTGGGTTTTGAGGTCTATACAATCTAAAAACCCTCATGTTTAGTTCATGTTCATATTCATTGAAGTTCACTAAATATAACTATTTTTAAAAAATAACATAATGATACAAGACATGATGTATGTTACTTATTGTTCAAGGGGTTAGTGCATCCAGAAAGATCACATAGAGGTGATAGTAGCCTTGGGCTGATGTAGGCCCAACGCCATGATTATAGTGAAATGTGTGCATGATTTTGTATGTACAAAATGATGGCCATACACACACATATATATGTATGTACACACACACGTATAATATATATGTATGTACACACACACATACATGAGACATTTATAGATCACCCTTTTGTTGTGGCTCAATATGAGTCATCTTATTTTTCAGTTAATGTGTGTGCGCGCTTATGGTTTTGATTACAAAATGGATGTATACAATGGTTAACCAAAAATTTTATTTTTTATATTTTTAACAGATTCATGTGACTATAGATGTGTAATACCATGGGATATACAATATGAAATAGGAAAAGGGCATTTTTATTAACATTGTATGAGTGTGAGGCAATGCTTGAATGTACATTAGGAATCATGGAGGGACACAAACGCATCCGAGATGAACATGGAGAAAATCAACGATTTGGATATAGTCTAGAAAATATTGGGTGACATACTAGCCCATAATTTCTTTGAAATCCAATGTGTGCATATATGAGTAAATTTTCACCTCAGGAAGAAATGTCAAGAACAAATAAATGGGGAGACACAAGCCAATGTGTAGGTATGTAGGGGAACATCTAGTATGGATTGTGAATAGTGGAAGACAAGTTTTAAGTCATGCATTTCTTTGTTTCCAGTCAGGATCCCTTACCTATATCGTTATCCACCATATTACCACACTGGGGATAGACTCATGTTATATAAAGTATACCTTATCCAGATTATAAGCCGAGCTAACTCGTTTGACCTAATTTCAATATCCATTCTTAATATTGGAGTATATACAGTTTTTAGATTGAAGTATTCTTATTTCTTGGTAGGAGACGACTAGGATTGAAGAAGGAGCAGATGACAGATAATGAGCACACAGGTAGAAGTAGAAGGCAGATTAGGATACGAGAATGATACACGGTGTCAAAAGCGAGAGGGGGATTAAGCCTTAGGCAAACTAGGGATTGCCTAGGAAGGGGGTGCCTGAATCTAAAAATTTCCTTTTTGTATAAAATATTGTATATAAAAAGGTTAAGCAGTAAGAAGTCTTGTATAAAATATTGTATTTTTGCATTCTGAGCATCTCCTACGGTTAATGTTTTCCATCCACTAAATATTTATTATCCTTATGTGATAATTTAATAATATATTTTTATTATAATTTTATTAGGACCATGATGTAAATTTAAAAATACAAGAAAATAGAAATGTTTTATTTATTTATTTTATGGAAACAAATATTAACTAAATTTGTGAGGAGGGTGTCCACTAAACCTATTGCCTAGGGCGCTCCGGACCTTTAATTCGGCCCCTGGTCAAAAATAGGTGCCACTTTTCTTTCTTTTCTTTTGAAATAAGTTCGTTCTTTAATAAATTGGTTGGAAGACCCAAATCCTAGGAAGTGAGTTAAAGACCATCCAGACTTTTATGACCTGATATGGAGGCGACCAATGTATTCTAAGTTAAAACTCCCAAAGTAAAGATAGTTTCCAACTCTCAACCCTCCAATTATGCCTGTGAGACCCGGGTATGAGAAAAGAGCGACTGCCTTACCCTTTTCATCTACGCCAAGAACACTCGCTTCTTTCACCAGCGCTGCATCCATTCCACCTGGCACTAGACTCGACAATACTATGCCCACGTGTCTCAGATAAGTGAATCTTATCATCATCCTCCCAAACAGGCTCCATCTCTGAAAAACTAAATTAATTAATCAGCACTCCGACTGAACAACATTCATCATAGTTTATAATTACTTATCTTAGCATTACCGTTGGAAATCCAATTCAAAGACACCTTCCCCATCGGATCTGATGTTATCTGGAAATCCAGGAAGTCTGTCGATGAAAGATTCTGCCTGACATTTCTTGGGTCCTTCTAGCCAAAATTTCCGGCACCAGTACCTGAAAATTGCACCGGGTCCATACTAAATATTTGGAAAAACTCTGTACTAAAAATAATCATGCACAGTGGAAGCTATGATGAACAGTATGTGGGTATTGTACGACTGACATTGATGTTTCACAAAATACGAGGAAATCTTGTTTCGCAGAAAAGCTACTCCACTGGGGAAATAGAGATGTTTGAGGAGAACTCTGGTGGACCGGTGGTGTCAAAATGGGTGATTTTTTTACAGGAAAACAGAAAAAAAAAAGTTTACTTGTGCGGCAATCCATCAGCTTCGTTAGACAGCACCTGCACGTTCCCCTGGGTCACATTTAGCAGACCCTGCGATCCACAATCGATTTCAAACTGAAATATTTGTTCTGGGGGTTTTGATAAAGTTGAACAGGTCTGTGTGTCTGATTATAGATATAAATTATACGCGTTAAAATAATTAATTTAGAAAGCAACCTCCTGCTTAACCATATCTGTGATAATAAATAGGATGGTGGTCCCTGACAATATTTTGTCAAACCATCTTCATATCATGACACCTTTTGTTTTGTTGTTTATTATCTTACACTATTTAAGATGTGATTGGGAGATGTTACATATGCAAACAAGATAATTCTATTTTAAAGGAATTAATATAATATATAAGAGGAAAGCAGAGAAAAAGAGAAAGGGATCTGATTAGGGTCGCAGACTAATAACTCTTCATGGATGGCGACATTGAGGAGTCCAATTTCCACAATAACATGGGTGCTCCAAGTGGCGCATATACATTCACTCGATAAGTGAGCTCATATTTTCCAAAACTATTGGTCGACTAACTATTCAAATAATGTGAAGACTAATTCCATATGTTTTAGCATGGGCCGGCCTGGATGTAATACTAAAATTGCACCCTATAGGTGTAATGGATGTGTTGAACATATTGACACTCATTGATGGAGGGAGAAGATCTTCTTCCTCTTGAGAAGATTGGGGGAAATGTAAATTTGGGAATCTATCGGGATCCTTAAGTGTCCCGAAGAAGAGAAGGTAAATACTAAAAATTTCAACAAGATTATTCCTATTGGAACCCATCCATATGAAGCTTCAACTTTTGAGAATGCTTGCGTGTCCCCAACTTAGACCAAAGAAAGAAACAAGACAAATTCTATGATTGGTAGAATAAGAAATTAAGTCAGATATCAACGTGACAACTTAGACAAGAGAGTATGCTTCACAATCCTATGGTCTTCATGACTCCCTTTTATAGAATCACATTCCCACGGTCCCCAAACCCGTGGGAGCATATGATTTGGTTAATGACTTAAACAAGACATTTTCTCACATTTCATTCTTAGATTTGTTGAAGAATTTGTTGTTTCATCGTTCCACCTTGTTAGATGTGTTAGGACTTGGTCATTTAATTCATGTCATGACCCTTCCGAGGCTCAAATAAATCACATTCATTTTGACATACATCTATTGGGGAAAATTATAGAGATACAAGATAAGTAAGATGCCTTATGACACCAAGATAGCACACCACATTCTACTTAAAAGTTTTGGCATATAATAATTACATCAAGAGAGCCATGGTTGAGGATAGGGCTGCAGTGGGCATAGTCCCTTTTTTTTCTACAAAAATTGGGATATGGGGATACCAATTTCTCTTCAATGGGAACACATTATGATGCTATGATAGCCTCAAAGCCACCATGATTGGAACCATAGTCCTTTAAGTTTCTTTTGGACCAAAACCATTTTAGCGGATTCTACATCAAAGATAAGGAAACAGACTATAACATGCTTCTAAAAAGGCCATGGATTCACAAGATGAAGGCCATACCTTCCACTTTGTTTCAAGAGATTAGATCCCTTCATTTGGGTAAGGTCTACTTCACTCAAGTGGATCCTAAACCCTTCGATAAACACTTGAAAAACCTCAAGAAGAAACCTAGAGTTCATTCGAACTTGAGCTCCCTATGAATCAATTAAACAAACTACTTCATCCAAAATAATTGGTTGCACCACAAACCGGGTTCCAAAATTAAGTCGACAAGCCAAAAACAATTGAGGTTGAATAAAATGATGATAGTAAGATCTTTGTGGTAGAAGTTGTGTCCACCAAAACAACGACACAAATTTTAAAGCTCTTAGAGAATGACTCACCCATTACTCTCCCCTTTGTTCCACAAGGAACTGGTAATTTTATCGGCATGGTGTCTCTTCATGTGGATGATCTTGTAGATATATGTATGATAGAGGTGTCAAATATGCAAGAGGAACCTTCCAAAGACATCATAGGCTCTATTTTCCTGCTAATCATTGGACACTCCATTATGATAGAACCAAATATTGATACAATATTGGTGCATGGGTGATCTTAACTTCTTGAAGAGAAGATCATCCCATTTTCTTTCAAGTTAGATTTCGAATACACCAATAATGGGGTAGGGTATAAAGATTTGCGTCTTGGTATCATTGTCACTAAGAGGATAGGAATCACAAACATAAGAGTCTAGGGATTTGTAATTGTAGCCAATCAAGTTTTCAAATTTTACGAGACCACGGTGGAACACCTTCAAATTTACAAGGATATTGTGTATGAGATGAGAATTAGATTTAACTTTATCTCTATTAAAGTTGTTCTCAAGGAGAGAAACCAGTTAGCTAAATCTATGGCTTCCTCATCTTCCCACTTTTTCCTAAACATATACTTAACAAAGACCAAGTTTATTTTATCCATGAGATTTGATCCCTTAATCTAAAAATTTCCAAATGTAATCATACTCCCCTACATGGATAATAGTGGTGAACTCGTTACCATGGACCATGTTGAGAATGAAGATGTATGTGACTGCGTGAAAGATTTAAGATCTTTCACCACACTCCTCTCCCTACTACCCTTAAGCCAACTTGATCGGGATGAGGCTATAAATAAAACATTGAATTCCATCTTCCTCAAAATAGTCAAGGAGAATAAAAAGGATTTTCATCTCAAGTTGTTCCCAAAGCATTATGCGCATATAGAACTTCTATCTATATACCATAGGGGAAACTCATTTTCCCTTATCTTTCATTTAGAAGTAGACTTACCTTTAAAGATAGGACTCCTAGTCCATGTGTGTCTTACAAGGAAAATTAGATGAAGACAACTATAGAAATGAGAGGTTAACTAATTTAGAAAGCATAGATGAGAAGAGGATTAGGGTTGAACAACATCATCGGTCTATGCAGATAGAATTCTTTGGCAATATAATAAAAGGTTTACGAGTGTCACATTCGGGTGAGTGACCTTGTGCTAAGGCATGATAATCGCATATAAGAAGATTCATGAAGGTCATAAATTTAGACTAGAGTGGCTAGGCCCTTACAAAGTAACTAAATATTTTAAGAATGTCACCTCTTGTTTGTGCACTTTAGAGGGCGAGAAGTTCGGTGAATCCAGTAAACTCATTTCACCTAACACACACACACATATTATACCCACATTATTCTTGCTACGTTTTAATCTTTTGTGTCATTGGCATTATCATTATGTTTAGATTGTACTTTTGATCTACTTATTTTTCAAATGATTTTAAAAATTCATACAATTATAGATGTTTATGATATCTCTATAATTTCTTCACATTTTTAAAACTATACAATCTGTATTATCAAGTTCAATCATGAGACAAGATTTAAAATTGATCCTATAAGGTCTTGCACGCTTCCTCTCTCTTAGGGTTTCTTCCAATTTGGATTTTTTCACCTATGGTATTGTATAGAATCTTACTGATGAAAAATCCTCCTAACAAAGAGAATTTCTCTTCATAACAAGAAAGCTCTAAATTATTCACCTGGATCCTATGTTTGCCCATCTCAGTCTTCGGTGATGAGCCCTCACATCTTACTAGTTGTGTGGGGCTAAGATAGGGGAAAATTTTTCCCTCCCAACAAACACAATAAGAGAAAAAGGAAAAATAAAACAAAAAATATTTCAAATAACTACACAATTCATCTTTCCCAGTTTTTGATGATGAGTCCACACTTCTTACTAGTAGCGTGAGGCTCGAAAAGGAGAAAGGTTCACTTAATCACCTAAAATTTTATTTTGTGATGATCTTATGCTTCTTAGTAGTAGCATGGGGTAAAATGTAGGCGGGAATTTCAAAAATAAATAAAAGAAAAAGAAGCCTTACAACAATGTGAAATGAAAGTGCTTGAATATACAAAAAATCCCAAATGGATAATTTAGATGCCTATGTTAGGAGAGACAATTATCCCCTAGCCATATTTTTCCAATCAACAGGCCACCCATGGGTCTAAGTCTAGTCAAGGCTTATAAAGTGTAAATCATCTTGAATTTGGTCAAATAATCTTGATTGGAAATGAGCCACAAGTTCCTAAATAGGTCATTGTTAAAACTCATGTCTCCTCATTCATCATTCTCATCTATACATTATTCATTCATATATCTCATGTCCTTCTTGGCTCTTGGTGTTGATCCCTCACATCTTACTAGTTGCGTGGGGTCAAGAGTGGAGTGAGACATCTCATCATTACATCATCTACAACATATTTTTCCAATGGAATGAAACATTTAAGAATTATTTGAAAAATAAGTTTCCTAGGTATAATTTACAACTAGTGTGTTTCCATATCTCATTTTGTTTACCATACTACACTATCATCCATAGCATTCATTTAAAAATATAGAAACATCAAATATCCTAGATGAAGTAGAGTGAATAGAAACAAATGTACGAAGAAGTATCGAGCCAAAAATAAAGTCATATATGTCTCGCAATGTTTTAGTACAATATCATCACACTAACATATGTAAGTGTGGTCAAAATGTTGAATCATGAGCCAAAAATCCAAATAAATTGATATATACATAGAAAATGAGACTGAGCAATAAATAATTATATCGATCCCATTGAGGACCCCTAAAAATCTCTTTGCCTAAAAAGTTTTCTATAAATCCCCCTAGATCTCATTTTGAAATAAAATATAAACATAGGGTAAAAAGACCAAATTACTTGTAACTAATATGTTCTTGATCTCCATCCTCTACCACAGGATCTGCTGCCATCATATTAGAATCCTCATCATTTTGATTCTACTCATGTTTAAAATTGTTGCTAGAAATCCATGTCCCCAAAAAAAGCAAAGACATATGTAAGAAATGATTTCTAAAAATGCTAAAATGATATATATATATATATATATATATATATATATATATATATATATATATATATATATATATATAACACCATTCTAGGAAAGATTGTGCAAATGCTTGAGATAATGGAAAAGGTAGATTTTTGACCCGCACAAATGGTGAGTAATTTTGTCCTTTTATTTCAAATATTTTGCCAAAATTTGTTTATTAGTGTACACTTGATTCTTGTTTCTCTATCACGGGTGGTGGGAAGTCTTGGCTAGATTTGTATAGAAAAATGGTCAAATAATGTGATCCTCTAGCTCTCCCATTCGGGAAGCACCATTCTCTAAAATCAATCTTTAGCCCATTCATGGCTAAAATGATCTTCCAAGGGGGCAATATGCACTCACCCAAAAATTATAGGGTGCAACATTGAAACAGGATACGTCTTCTTCAATGATGATGAAAACTCCTACCAATATGAGAATGAGATCCATATCCCTCCCTCTCTCCTTTACATCCCTCCTTTGACTCAAACCAAACCCTCTTCTTTCTCCTAAAATTCAATTTTGAGCTATATATAGCTAGGAAAGTGTTATGATGGTCTTTTCCCATCGTGGGATAGAACCGATAGAATTGTGAGGCTAGTGTTTGATTTTATGATGCTAGTGTATAGTGTTAGATTGTAGTGTAAGATGGTTCCACCATTTTTTATAGTTCTACCTTATATATAATAGACATTTCCCCATAAATTTATCATTTTATTTTAGTTGATATTTTTTCCATATTGAGGTGTTAATATTGATTTTTTTAATTCTTTCTTTTTAGTATGACCCACATTTATGATATATATTTAGAAATGTTAGAATATGAGAACTTTGAGAGAGTTGAGTCTCGATCATGTGAGATAGGAAATTATTAACGAGATGACATAGGACATGTCGAGAAGATAAGAGAGATACCATATAATATGCATTAAGCTACTACATGATCTAATTTAATTTAATTTGAATTAAATCTATATTGCAAAGTAAGTTATTGTAACTAATGATATAGAAATGATAATATACACTAATGACACAAGTAAAGAAGCATGTAAATACGAAATGCCAAGTAAAGAGGAGAGATAAGAAGACTTTGATAATTTCGAGTGGACAGGATGTGATCTAGGCAAGTAAAAGTGTTGAACAAGTTGCAAATAGGGACATCATTGCTTATTGCAAATTTTAGAAATCAAGAATAATTCTAGATAAGGGCGCCCATAGCAGAGGATAAGGCGCCAGGCACTAGTGACCGAATATGGGTGTTGGTAGACGTGTAATAGGTCGGATCTACTTTCTTACGTGTCACAAGGGCTTCCCAGTTATTCCCTATTGATCACCTGATATTTGTTATCGAATACTTGAAAGTACTCAGTAACCTACAAAAGAGAAGTTCACCTGCACATACCCACAAACCACATCAAACCTAAAAAGGAAAATGCATAATGGGGAGTTTGACTAACCCTGACGGTCACCTTAAGAGTGAACTTACAACCGAGCACTACACTACATCTCAAATGCCATGTAGTTCTTGTGTGTGTGTAAAATTTATGCTCTAGGATTCCCTTGTGTAAGTTCCACTTGACAAAAAGTTGTAGCTAGAATGTAGCAATATGTAATATTATGTGTGGATGAAATAGAATAGACTTACCCTTCATATGCATTGTATTCAAAGTTGATGTAGCCATTTTCCCTTGTATGGATGTTATATGGATGCATTTTAAGTGCTTTAGTGCCTTTGGAATGTGAGCTTAGGGGATGATAGTAATACTTAGTTCTTGGTCCTTCATTTTGAAAACATAACTATGTATTTATATGATTCCCTTGTTTCTGTAGATAAGGGTGTTGCATATGTTTTTAGAGATCATAGGCATAATAATAGCTCTGGTTAAGATGCTCAACTAGCGTCATCAATTTGACAGAGAAATATTTGTAGATTTGTGGTTACATGATTGTGGAAGTTTATGCATATATTTCTTACTTATTTTGAAGTCTTTGATGGTGGTGTTGTGGTGATATATTTTTATATGCATGATATAGTTCACACAATAAAGGAGATATGCGAGTTCTTAATATGTTTGACACGATGTATTATATCCCACACAAGGATTTTCTTATGAGGCTTGGATAGGTGGCCTAGTAGCATTACCTCATTACATGTGTGGGCCTATGAGCATATTGTTGTTGTTCATCGAGTGGGGAGACCTTGTAATCGGTGGATCCAACATCCTAATGTTTTTATGGCACAATGGGTAGTACTCCTTCATTGAGAACTTGTTAGGATAGAAATCTTGAGATGTTATAGATTGATTTACTCTAAGTAGCATATTTTGAAGGCATACATGAATTATCCTAGGTGGTATGAGGCTATATAATAGCTTTATCAAATCCACATGGCTATGTGAATTAAGGATTATTTCTATCGATGCATGATATATTTTAATATGAGCAGGTCATGAGGTAGTTTGGGCTCATGCAAGTCATTGCCATAGATCCTTATATACGAAGGAATAAAAAGTGAGCTACACATAAAGTTGACAATAATTCAAGACCTAATATAGATAATCTAGTGCCAAGTCTTGTGGAGGAGAAGTATCCAATAGCGTATTTACTTTTGATAAAAAGAAATTACAAAGTTTATAAGAACAACCATATACTTAGTTCTCTCTCATCTTCTTTGACCAATCCTCATACCATATACAACCAAAATTTCAAAATAATATAAATAAGCTTATACACATAAATTTTTTTAATGAGTGTTAAGAACATGGAAAGTTGAGGAGGTGGTGTCAACTAGAAATAAAAAAGGAAAAATCATATGGATGATATATGTTGTTTCTTGAGCAAGCGTAGAAAACGGCCTAAGAAAATTGTCTATAAAGATAGTGCAAAAGTCACGACAAATCATATTATGTGGTTATCAAATTCAACTACTACATCAATTTGAATGTGAGATGTTGTATCCCCTCCACATGTCCTTATTTCTAAAGTGTCCCATGTCATACGCAAGAAAATTCCCCTAAAATTGTTGTGTTCTAACTACCCACAAAACACAAAGGTTGACATTGCAAAAAGCAACTATTAACATTGGGAGTATTGATTAACAAGGCCTTACTTTTCAATATATCTCCAAATTACATAGTCTCAATGATCTATGCATAACATATGATTGCTCCTTCAAATTATTGACAAAAATGACACGTGGTTCATATGTGTCTTGTTGTAGGAAAAAAAAGTTTCACATACTTTTCCCTCAACATTTTCCCTATCCCCTGAACTTCTCCATCCTCAATCCCATTTTCATTTCCCCTCTTCTTCCTATAAAATTTTGCTTCGCCAAGATTAATTTCTTCAGCATATCCCTTTTGATGTCTCTGTTATATATAATTTTTTTGAACTAATTTAAAAACAATCTTAGTGCCAAAAAAACTTACGTCACAACTCCTTACTTAACCCATGGTGAGGAATAACATGATTCCTTACATCTACTCAATTTGATCACATATGTGTCACTCGTGGGGCTCACAAACTGAACTATTGAGATCCGCCATATTTGACTTTGTTACACTCTTTCTAGAACACGATGGTGGTCCTTTCAATGTGTTAGATAATGTTGATATGACCGCTTTCCTTTTGTTGTTATTATTTAAATATTTCACAATATTACATGTCAAATATATAATTCTATTTCTAAAGAAATTAATATAATATATGAAACTTTACGTAAAAGAGATAAACTAACTATGTATGCTCATTTTTCAATTGCAGATTTGCTCACAATCTATGCTGCTACTAATTTCACTCCAATCATTTTTGTCGTAAAAAAGTTGCGATTAATCTGGAGGGAAAAATATGGATATACATCGGCGAATCGAGTGGAATGGGCATTATATATTTATTCCTCGACATGTAAGCTCACATTTTCCCAAAATATTGGTCTATGCTTCCTAATAACACTGATTCTCGATATTACAGACCTTGTTAATGAAAATTTGACAGCCGTTCTGACGTTTTTGACAGGCGATTAATTTTTGACGGGCATGTTTTGGGTGGCCGCTTTTGATAAAATTAGCGAAAGCCCTTGAACCTATTTCCTCGTCTCCACAATGCTCTATAAAACAGCGGTTCAAATCACCTATCATTTTTTTAATACACGGGTCTCTACTATAAAGGAAAGAGTTTGACCATGTTTACAGTTAATTCTTGTCCGGTTTTGATTCCCGTTGCCTCCCACGAAATATCTCCAGGTTAATAAAAAGATGGTATGTCACTCGTCAGTTGAAGAGCTTGAAATTTTATTAAGTCTTTTAGCCTCAAATCTAAACTTTATCCATTACATTTTATTTTAGGATAATTTTCCTTCATCTTGGGGATCTTCGTAAAATAAAACCACTAGAAAACTAACTATAAAGTAATGAAATTATAATAGCTTTTATAGGGCATTGTAATAGTGAATGAGCTTTATGTACAAAGGAAAATGCATGGTTTTTATTATTTATTTTTATGTCCATGTAGATTATTAGAGTTTATTAATATGGAGATTTATTTGTATGTCCATGTAGGTTTTTAGGGTATTTTAAAATGCTCTTCGAAGATGTTCTATAATTGAGCATGCTTTTAGGGTTCATTCAAATACTATAGTTAAGCATACTTGACCCCAAGGTGTTATTAGGGTTTATGCTACGGTGGTCTCGTGCTTGCTTGCTCTCACCCTTGCTTGCTAATGTTATTGCTCTTGCTCTTGCTTGTTAATGCTCTCACTCTCTCACTCTTGCTCACTAATGCTTTCACTCTTACTTTCAATTTTTGATAGTGATTTGGAGTGAGGGTGTAAGGCTTATTTATATATTTTTGGAGTGTTTAGGGGGTTGGTGGGGCCCATTAAGTATTAGGGTTAGTGTTGGGGGCCAAAAATTATAAAATAAAATGATTTAAAAACACTTTGATAGGCTTATGCTGTCGGGGATGGTCAGGAGTCTCTGGGATAGGTCAAGAGTTTTCTCAAAGTCTTTGGGATGTCCACAAGTCCCCTTAAAGTCCCCAAAATGGGGGTGTCTCAAAACATCCCCTCTCTAAGGGAAATGTTTCGAGGATGTCTCCCCACCCTGTTGGTGGTGGTGGGAGGAGGACCTGGGACTTCCAAGCCTTCTCCAGTCTGGGAGACCTCCCCTCGAGAGACATCACTTTTTTGGGGGGGCATGTCCCCATGGAACATAGGATATTTTCTTGTTTTAAAACACGAAGGGTTACTTGTGAATGTTTGGTAGCAAAATAGTATTCCACATTAGGTTTAAGTGTTAAAGGGTAACTAAAAAAGTACATGATTTTATCATCAACTATTCTGGGCTAAGTACAAGAAGCTAGCTATCAAATTGGGTTGATTTGTTGTATGCTAAGTTTGACAACAAATAAATAGATCAGCAAAATTCTAATGATATACATTTTCATGTAATATCTTAACCATTTTAGAGAAGAAATTTTTGTTTGTGAGTTAGAAGTAATGATGTTGATTTGGCTTGAAAGCTAGGATGGTAATGTACAAATTTTGTTCTTTGCACAACACCATGATGACAACTCACCTTAAGTCAAATCCTTTTTAAATGGTCAGCAAGTAAAGTGACAACATTTTACTTTTATCAAGGACATAATAAAAGAAAATAATAGATAGAACCTTTAAATATAATGATTCGTCTATCAACACCAATTACAAAAGTAATAATTATCCCTATAAATCAAATAACATATACCATTGGCATTCACATTGCATTGTGCACATGCGATTGCTAGTTTAGTCCCGACAGCCTTAATGATGTAAATTTAGAATGATTTTATGATTAGCAATCACACCTTCAATGATGATACATTAAAAGGGGAAACATGTGTGGAAAACAAAATTGTATATGCAAATCAAAGGAAGATGAAATGAAGTAGGAGGAAGTGAAAAGAGAAGTAACACAAAGTTATGTGTGATGAAATTAATTGAATGTAAGTTAATAAATTATAGTTTAGTGATATTATTTATATAGACAATATATTAAAGAAAGAAAAACATGTGGAAGCTTGAATACAAAGAATGAAATCAATGGAGAAGGAAAATATGAGCGCAAAAGTTAGGTTGAAGGGAAGCATGCCATGGAAAATACTCTTTTATATTTCTCTTTTATGAATTGAATGTTGGAAGTTAGTTACCAATGTAGTGACCTCTACATTATTCATGTAAGAAAATGATGTAAGTTTCCAACCCATATTTTTTTATAAAACCAAGATTACTCTTGTCTTTCTAGATTGATGCTACTAGGTCAGAGGATAAATGAATGGAAATCAGTCCTATCTTTCCAAAATAAGATTTCCTACACTTATTTATCCTATTAATGTTCGCCACTCTTTTAAAGGCCATTTACTAGAGATTCAAAAATATGGACTTCTAGAATATATTTTAAATTAGTAAACACAATTAACTTCCTAAATCTTAAAATTACTCAAAACATAGAGGAGCTTGACTATTCAAAATTAAGAATCCCCAACATCATATCAAACTCATGAGGAACCATACATTATATTTTATGAAAAGGTATTTGATTGATATGTAGTTTTAATTCCCTCCCAAGGTATTTAAGGATTAAAAATGTTACAAAAAGTAATGAAATAGATTTCATGAATTCTTACTACATGACCCTAAAGCTACAAACACTTCAAATGGACACCATTTTATCAATAAGTCCCATCTCAAATCTACTTTTACAATTTTAGATTTTGCATCCCAATCTCTCCAACAAGTACACATTTCCAACAATCCTATTTTCTCCTCTCCTTTTACGATTTTGGATTTTTCACCCAAAAAATGTCACTCCTTATTGATATCCCAAAATTAATCCCCCTCTCTAACTTATTTGTAATTAACATCTATGTTTGCATTGTCAACATGTAGTAATTCAAATATCCACACCAAGAATCTTTTGAAGGAGAAGATTCATCGCAAGCTTGAACTATTAATATTATATAACTATGCATTAAGATTGTTTGGAGAATCCACAAATAAGAATATTCAAATTTAACAAAAAAAAAAAATGAAATAGAATATTTTTCTTTTACATCAATTTGTGGATGAGATTTAAAAATGTATATAATGATACATAGCAAATCATAAATGGAGAGAACTAAACAAAACGTGTTGATTTTATATCGAAATATTTTTAATGAAAAATTACAAGCATTTAATGCATATATGACAATCTAGAGTGCCTAAAGACAATTCACCAAGAAAGCTCTTTTTATTTTGTAAACTGCAAATTTTTCTTCTCGTTTCTGTTTAATATGCTAATGATCATGCATCTCGAGTCACATAGTTCTAGAAGAACTAAACACAAATTATATAGAAATATTGAGTACCAAGAAGCCTTATATATACTCAAAATACAAAGCGGTCTAGTATACCAAAAATAATCTACTCTTCATTACCTTTTAAATTAAAGAATACATTTAGAATTTTTAGACTCATCTCAATTATGGAGAAAATTGATGACGAAACAACGAAATTAAAATCCAGTAACAATTTGCACTTTAAATCTATAATACATAAATATTTCCAACATCATCGACTCCTTGCTAACTAAAAGTGGGACTTGAATATTCAAAATAGTAATTAAGATCATATTTATCGATACTATAGTAGTTATGGATGTTAACTTGAAAAATATTGAGTACCCAAAAGCCTTTTTATACTCAGAAGACAAATTGGTCTAGCATATCGAAAATAATCTACTCTTCATTACCTTTTAAATTAGAGAATATATATTTTTAAAAATACACTCAATGCAAATTTGAAAAGCTTTGGCAGGTAGTGATTACATATAAAAGAGTGCCATATAGACTCAATTTTGAATGGTCCAATAACACGGTTTTATCTTATATTCTAGACAACTCTTTATTTGAGACTTTTATGGCCTGATGTGGAGGCGACCAATGTATTCTAAGTGAAGACTTCCAAAATAAAGATAATTTCCAACTCTCAACCCTCCAGTTATGCCTGTGAGACCCTGGTGCGAGTAAAGAGCAACTGCCTTGCCCTTTTCATCCACGCCAAGAACACTCCCTTCGTTTACAAGCGCTGCATCTATTCCACCTGGCATTAAACTTGACAATAATATGCCCACGTGTCTGAGATAAGTAAATCTTATCATCATCCTCCCCAACAGGCTCCATCTCTGAAAAAACTAAATTAATAATTAATCAGCACTCCGACTGAACAACATGCATCATAATTTATAATTACTTATCTTAACATTACCGTTGGAAGTCCAATCCAGAAGACGCCTTCCCCATCGGATCTGATATTATCTGGAAATCCAGGAAGTCTATCGATAAAAGATTCCGTCTGACCTTTCTTGGGTCCTCTAGCCAGAATTTCCGGCACCGGTACCTGCAATTCGCACCTTTAATCTCCATAAAAAAATATCTTGCACTGTAAAAAAATTAACATGCCGTGTGGAAGCTATGATGAACAGTATGTGGGTATTGTACAACTGACATTGGTGTTTCACAAAATACGAGGAAATCTTGTTTCGCAGAAAGAACAAGTCCATTGGGGAAATAGAGATGTTTGAGAAGGACTGTGGTGGTGTTGGTGGCAGGATCATATTTGAGCAGGCGGCCATGAGGTCGATATTCTATTATGTCCAATTTATGATGCGGAAACCCGTATTTGGAGCTCGCGTCTGTGAAATAAACTACGCCTTCCTTGCTTACATCCACCCCATCTGCAAGCCTTTCGACTTCCACAATCTCAGATCTTGTAACATTCAAAACATGCAAAAAGGGTGTTTTTTTCCCAGAGAAAACAGGAAAAAGGAGCTTACTTGAAGCGCAATCCTTCAGCTTCGTTAGACAGCACCTGCACGTTCTCTTGGGTCACATTCAGCAGACCCTGCGATCCACAATCGATTTCAAATTGGAATATTTGTTCTGAGGATTTTGTTAATGTTGAACAGGTTTGTGTGTCTGAATATATAATTGTTCAAGAAAATAATGTGTAAAGCAACCTCCGACCAATATGACAGTGGTCATATGACAGCTTTTGTTTTGTAGTTTATTATTTTATAATAAATAGAACAGTGGTCATAAGATGCGATTGGGAGATGTCACCGATGCAAACGAGATAATTCTATTATAAACGAATTAGTATAATATAAAAAATTTATGTAAAAGACATGAGAAGAAACCAGAGAAAAGAGGAAGGGACCTGATCAGGATCGCAGACTAATAACTCGCCATGGAGACCAAGAGCAACTCCCAGAGGACGACCTCCCACGTATGCCCATTTCTCCACTTGCAGAGAGGAATGGGTATCGTTGTTAACAAAAGAGACGCGTTTAACCCAGCCATCGGCACAGGCAGTATACAGTCTGCCCTCGGAATCAACAGCCAGGTCTTCTGGTCCCAATACCTGTCCATAACCAACTTTGTATGCAGAGCGAAGTTTATCATTGAAAGCCAACACTCCTACTCTTTCTGAAGGCAGAGGAAGGTCGATATGGGCTGGATCTAGTGGAGATCTGGTTAGGAGAGCGTTCCATCCTGCACCTGCAACCACGCATATTACACCCAAAATCGCTGCTCCAAATTTCACTCCCATCATTTTTGGTTTCGTCAAACAATGCAACCAATAATGTGGGAACCTAAGGATGCATATACAGAGGATGGGACATTGGGGAGTCCAATTTCAACGGGTAACATCGACGAAACAGGTGGCGGTTATATATTTATTGAAATTATTGGTCCACGAGCTATTCAAATAATGTCGAAATCATTTCTTATGATTTAGTATGGGCCTGCCTCCATATAATACTAGTAAATTGCATCCGCATCATAAGGGTGCAATGGATATATTGAAAGTATTGACACTCACTGATGGACGGAGACGATTATGGGTTCTTAATCGTTGAGATTATATTGGAAGGAGGAAGAGTTGTCACTATGAAGAGGATCGACAAAAGAGAATCTCTAGGTTGGGGATTATTTTGGAGGGAATGTAGGAGATCCTCTTGTTTCCTCTTATAAGTCACATACATGTCCTATGTGTTACGTTTTGTATTATTGTTGCATCGTCTATTTAATGTAATGTTTATTGAATATTATATCTATTTTGATTCCCACCAACTTGAAAAGCTCTACGTTTGATTGGATATCAAATGTATCTTAAAACAAAGAGATGAACACAAATGGAAAACATTGTATGATACGAATACATTTTAATACGTATTCCAATGATAAAATAAAAAAACCTAGATGTTTTGTATATTGAGAAGAAGTAACTCTGAAAGAAATTTGTGTTGAGTCGCTTCCTTGTTGACATAAGAATGTAAACAATGTGCTGGAAATGAAAAATATTATCCACAAGGTTTAACGTAAGAGCCACCGAAACACACTGGGATATCCTTGTCATACTTTCATGTGACAAACCCTAGGTGGTAAGTGGTGCAATGGAGCAAAGAGTATAGACAATTTTGCGCTTTACCACGTGGAGATTGAAATAAAGGACCATTGATTTCCAATGGTCAAGTTCTTGGCTATGCTTCCGGTGATGAGCTAGGGGAGAATCTTGGTTCGAAGATCGCATGTGCGTAGGGACTCGCCTCAAGGGCCTACACATGCACAACTCAAACGACAATATTGACTAACTATGTTGGTATTATTTTGTCTCTAATGTCTTAAATCTTTAGTCCTTTGGCAACTTACGAAGAGATCAGACATAGAATCAAGAAAGATGTTTTCAAACCGTGTATCCTCCTCCACATACCTATGCATTATGCATATAGATATGCTCTCTGCTAGAATGATTCTCAACTACATATGTAATGACAACATTGACTATTTTTTTTTACATTCTATTGTCCCTTCGAGAGAGGATAAGCTAGATGTCGAGAACGAGCTAGAGGGGATGATGGGAAAGGGAAAAGCGTGAGGGACTCAAACATATGAAAGATTCATATTTCCATATGGTTGTGAAGGAGAATTTGAAAATCCACTGAGCGCATGTGTAGACACAACATTATGCACTTAGTACTATTACATCATGCCTCTAGTATGTCATTATATGCATGATTCCTAAGCAAGAAACTTGGAGATTAACAACACTTGTTTTTCTTTACATTGACATTACTTTATCTTTCCAAGCATTTTCCTTTGTTTTTTTGGGAATTATTCCTTTACTTTTGGACATTACAAAATGCGTTATATAGCTCAGTACTTCCTATTTTATCTTCGAAGCTCTTCGAAAACTAGCACCCAATAAGAGACGAAACTCCTAAGAGTTACTTACCCCTTTGAGTGTTTCTTCTATTTCCCTTGTTTTCTTATGTTTGAAATGCCACATCAATTGTTTTGTTTTCTTAACTTCTATTTATCAAATTTTAAGTCGACTTTAATGACAAATTCAAAACAAAGGAATCATATATATATATATATATATATATATATATATATATATATATAACCGACTCTACTAACTAGCAATTTAGGAAATAAGAGACTACAAACTTATCGGTGTAAGCCTACTCCCGCTCTTTCCGGAGGCGGAGGAAGGTCAATATGGGCCTGGATCTATTGAAGATCCGGTTAGGAGAGCGTAGATCTCTATGAGGACAACATTGCATTGATATATATCTATATCTATAGAGAGAGAGAGTGGGGGGAGGATTCCATCCTGCACCCTGCAACCACACATATTACACCGAAAATCACTTGCTCCTAATTTTGCTCCCATCATTTTTTATTTCCTCAAATAATGCAACCAATAATTACACAAGGCATTTCTACAATGGGAATGAGGCTTCCACCCTCCGACAATGACAATGACTTGGGCGGCCAAGATTAAAGTTGTGCATCGTCAACATACTACTATTTTATTTTGATTGGACATGGGCGGCCAAGATTAAAGTTGTGCATCGTCGACATAGGGGAGAGGACCCATATGTGGTGCACCCTATCTTCAGACAAGATCACCGCGCCACGTCATCGCCACTGGACGAGTAAAAACACCACCAATGGATGCGGGACCAAATTCTTGACCTCCAAAGATTGTGACCGCCACCTCACTGCCACCTCAGCGCCACGTGGACGATCCGCGTCAGTGAAGATATCGAAAAAGTCGGATTAATTGCATGGGACCAAGTGTTGTCCACTCGCCGCGCCAGTTGTTGTCCGGGCTACCGCCATGCATTGAATGCTCACCCACCAGCCGTTAATGTGGGCGGGTAGGTTTATGGAGATGGTCACCGCCAAATCGGGCCATGGCATTTCGTGGGAAATGGAGAGGGAGCTCGTTCGATCTGGTTTTTCGCCTGTTCTGTGGCAGAGCTCGAGCGACCATTTCGTGGTGTCTTGCAGACCGGTGGGTGCGTGCGTTTTCTCCACTCCTGATCGACTTCGTCCTCGGCATTGGCTCGGCCTGCTAAGAAGATGAGAAGAAAAGGCAGAGGTGAGAGGGTTCTCACTCAGGCGATGATCCTTAGTGTTTTTAAACACTGTACTACTATGGAAATTTTGCTTTACTACGTGCAGAAGTTTTACGATTTTGCTGTGCTGTTATGATATGGCTTTGGATTATTTGTTCTTGTAACTTCTTTTGACATGATTGTACTGTGTTTTGTTACTTAAAATGCCTTTACTTAAAATTTAAGGACAGTGTTTTGCATTGGTTGGTCCAGAGTTTTCTTGCTCCTCCAAAATGTCTTTCTTTTTCGGCTTTTTTTTGTTCTTCTTCTGGTGCTTTTTGGCCTTGTGTGGGTGGTGACGTTAAACAGTGATAGAATTTGGTTTAAGACGGATGAATGGTGAAGAATACGCGCAGGGTTAGACAGATAGTGCCTAGGTACTTCAGAACACCCATTAAATCTTTTTGTATATATTTCTGGTTTACTTAAAAAAAAAAAAGAGAATTTTTATTTTCGTCTGTCTTTGGATTTGATGCCGTAAATCAGATAGACGACTGAAGTATTTTTTTTTTTCAATCTGGGCATTTAGTTTTTGGGCGTGTGAAAATATGGGTCGAAGTTGTGACTTAATGCCTGTATTTTTATCACAGGATTTTTCGTGGCTTGCATTGCCAACTCAAAATTTAAGGTGTTGGTATAATAGATACGAGTTTGATTAGATTTTGGAGTAAGATATGTAATTTTTAATTTTTTTTATTAACTAGCATAGCATTAACCCTTGCCGACATTAAGATATGTTCTTGAATGACTTATGGACAATTGATTTTATGAAGCAATGCATACTTAAATTAAGATATACATTATGTTTTGTATCTTTCGTATTATTTATCACTTTTTGATGACTCATGTATATGGATGAAATATTTGTTTTAGATATTCTATTTATTCTTGTCTTTATTAATCACATACATATACATGATGTTTTGGTTGATCTACATAACAAGGGAAATGTATGCTCTATCACGCTATTTAAATTTCTTGGCATTTCTACACAAAATCTTGCATTTGATACCTAGAATCCTTGTTACCGTGTATAACTCTACCTATCACTACTCTAGTTTCATTCTCGGTTGTTACTAATCTTAGCTCTGGTGCATTACGTTTAAGTTTCCCTTGGCTGCATGCTCTTAGGGATATTCCGTCATTCATTCATCAAAGTGTCAAATTTATTCATAATTAGCAATTTTGTTGGTAGTAATTTTGTTGCTGATACAATTTTGCTAGATGTATTCACAGAAGTCTTCCTATGTAGTCTCTAAAGTTATATAGTGCAATATAAATTTCTGCTTCACCTCTTAGTGTATCCAATTGTTGTCTTTCTGTATCAGTACCCAATACTAACTAAGATATTGAACATGTGCCCGCAAACAATGCTTATTACCCCATATGATGATGGTAGTAATTTTGTTGGTAGTAATTTTGTTGCTGATACAATTTTGCTAGATGTATTCACCGAAGTCTTCCTATGTAGTCTCTAAAGTTATATAGTGCAATATAAATTTCTGCTTCACCTCTTAGTGTATCCAATTGTTGTCTTTCTGTATCAGTACCCAATACTAACTAAGATATTGAACATGTGCCCGCAAACAATGCTTATTACCCCATATGATGATGGTAGTAATTTTTTTGGAAAGTCTTGAGAAATGACTTGTTGAAGTGATTGTAATAGATATGATGTGCATACAATGAAAATATTACTTAATGAATAGTTGACTGTATAGACTTGGTTTTTGTACACTTGTATATAAATTAATATATATTTTTTAGTTCTATCAATGAATAAGAGAATATTGATTAATATAGACTTGGTTCTTAAGACTTGTTTGCATCTTTCAGATGACAATTACAAATGTTCTATTATTGTCTGATTCCAAAAGATCCACCAAGCACATTAAAACAATTTTAAGGTTCTAGTCAGTTCAAATCCCTACGAACTCTGTAATAACTTCAACGATTCTACGCATTTAAAGATAAAGGCTTACTACTGCAACTAGTCCTTTGAGTTCATCTATATCAATTTTCTTTCCATTCAATCTCTTATAAGTGTGAATCTTGATATCAACTATGTTCTTCTGATAGTTGAATTTCAAAAGAGCAAGAATGTAAATTCATATTCTACTGTATTAATACTGTATATTAAGCCAATACCCATATTTTTCAATATTCTCTCCCTCGATCGAAATATTTAGCCCTTGCTAAATCTTTTTCAATCCTTATTTGTAACTAATCTTCTCTAACAATCTCATTTCAATGTTCTTGGAACTCAAAAATTCTGATCATATTGTTTCCTACACCAATTCCAATACTCTCTTTCGTTTCCAATGAGTCAGTAAATGTCTCTATTTTTTAGTATTTTGTTATTAGTATGTTTTTATATTAAGCAATGGTATGCTTTTATATTCAACAATAATATGTTATTAATTCAGTAATGAACTCTGGTTCTTTGCGTTTCTTGGTATTTGATTCTTGGATCTTCTCAATATCAGTTTGTAGTTTTTGTCTAATTATAACATCCCTTGTTGTCAATTCTTGTTCAATATTTCTATTGTTTGAAGAATCGTACTTAGGCGGTGATGGTAAGATTCCCCTAATTTAGTTCTATCAATGAATAAGAGAATATTGATCAATTTAAAAACTGTCTTATTCAACATTTCATGCTTCCATGTTTAATTAATAATGATAGGGGAGAAAACGGTTGGGTTGTATTAACTTCACATATCAACATTAAAGTACTTTCATGCTTCATGCTTCCATGTTTAAATGTCTTTCTTTCTATGGAATTTTATAGTGTTTATTTTCAGTGTTTGCAGCAACAAATGTAATTTGTTTTCTGTTTTGGGTTGCAAAAATTATATGTTTTAGGTGGCAAAAATTATATGTTTTGGGATCTGAATGCATGTGGGAGATTGTTAGGCTACGTGATTTGCATGCTTGAGTGGGGAAAGGAACTGAATAAACTTTTACTACATCTGATTTGCATTACACACATTCGGCCTCCAAATTTCCTTCATCTCAGAGTTTCAGCAAAATGAACTTTTTAGTGTTTATATAGAAACAACAGGAACTTTAATGAAGATATCTAGTAATTTCTGCTTCACCTCTTAGTGTATCCAATTGTTTTCTTTTTGTATCAGTACCCAATTGTTTTCTAAAAAACTTAGCAGCATTACCTCATCATTGGACTTAAAGTAATCTATTTTCTAATACCCAAGTACCCCTTTAAGCAATTTCTAGGTCTAATTATAGACAGATTTACAGGTCTACTAACCCCTTTAAGCAATTTCTAGGTCTAATTATAGGCATTACCACTCTCATTCGCCATTTACATTGTTTTTCTGTTTTAATTGCTCACTCGTATTAGCGTTCTCTCGATCTTGAGTCTAAATGTTTGAAGTGTCTTCCATGGTTCATATATACATGTTGCTCCCAAGGGCTGCATTGCTGTAACACATTGCACCGGTTGTAGTGCACCCTATCTTTGCACAGTCATTGCACCACGTCACTGCCACCTGGTCGAGTAAAAACACCACGCCATTCGCCGCGCCAGTTGTTGTCCGGGCTACCGCCATGCATTGAATGCTCACCCACCACCCGTTAATGTGGGCGGGTAGGTTTATGGAGATGGTCACCGCCAAATCGGGCCATGGCATTTCGTGGGAAATGGAGAGGGAGCTCGTTCAGTCTGGTTTTTCGCCTGTTCTGTTGCAGAGCTCGAGCGACCATTTCGTGGTATCTTGCAGACCGGTGGGTGCGTGCGTTTTCTCCACTCCTGACCGACTTCGTCCTCGGCATTGGCTCGGCCTGCTAAGAAGATGAGAAGAAAAGGCAGAGATGAGAGGGTTCTCACTCAGGCAATGATCCTTAATGTTTTAAAACACTGCACTATTAAAATAGTTAGCATAATCATACTGATATATTAACATAAGTTTAATTGTATACAAAGTATTCTGATTACATACGCAAAATTAATATGAGTATTCTGATTACACCGCCAAATAGGGTGTAAAATAAAGAGCGTCATCATATTGATATATTAACATAAGTTCAATTGTATACATGGACGCCTGGAAAGTATTCTGATTACATATGCAAAATTAATATGAGTATTCTGATTACACTGCCAAATTGGGTGTAAAATATGGAAGAGCATCATCATACTGATATATTAACATAAGTTTAATTGTATACATGGATGGCTGGAAAGTATTCTGATTACATACGCAAAATTTATATTGCACTATATAACTTTAGAGACTACATAGGAAGGCTTCGGTGAATACATCTAGCAAAATTGTATCACCAACAAAATTACTACCATCATCATATGGGGTAATAAGCATTGTTTGCTGGCACATGTTCAATATCTTAGTTAGTGTAAGTAATATTGCCCTCTTTCTATACTGCTTTTGGATTTTCTTTTCCGCCGATACAAGTGTTTGATTGGCCAACCGAAAAGGGATTTAGAATCCTTTTGACAGAGCATTTGGTTCCCAACCGATAAAGGATCTGGTCCCCCCTGCTGAAAAAGGATTTGGTTGTTCGCTTGAAAAGGGATTTGCACTGTTGTTGATAGAGGAGTTGGTTGCCTCTTTGAAGCTTGCATCCATGGTGGCATTGCAAATGAACTACTAGGACTGCTTGAACTTGTACAAAGTAAATGAGGTGATACATACCAAGATGGAATTGTACAAGAGTTATTAGGAAGAGATGGAGGTGTTCCAATTTGAGCATAACCTGGGATTTGAATATTTATCAGATCTTGAAAAATCCTTCGATTTTCATGATCAGTTGCAGAACTTACACGCATCCTCTTTTCATATTCCCTTAATTGGTTTTCAAGATCTCTCTCCCTCTTCTCTTGCTCTTTCCTTTGTTGCTTCAGTGCCTTCTCAATCTCTTTTTGTTGCTCCCTAGCTCGCTTCTCCCTTTCTCTTTCAATCTTCTCTTGTAATCTTTTTTCTTTTTCTGCAAGTCTAGCAACCTTTTTTTCTTGTGCCAGCTTCTTTTTCCGTAACTTTAGTTTTGCTTGTTCCTCCTTTTTTCTTTCCACATCAACCAATAGCTCCATGTACTTAGGTGCAGTCAAAATCTGTGAATGCCTACTCAGTCTAATAGAACCATCTGATTTGTTTATGATCTCCCTTGGAAGTCGTAGAAAATGGGAAAGTAACGCATCGCGTCCATCTTGGTTTTCGGTCTCTTCGGTGGTGTTGAAGTTCATGTGGCATAACTTCTAAGTTAATTTCATTTTCTTGAGCATCCTCTTGAAATTCGACTTCATCTTGTTCATCCTCATCTCCAACATCTACATAGTAATGAATTATTGCTTCTTGTTCTAGTCCTTCAGGAAAGGAAGGCAGATTTAAGCTTTGATCTTCTGTGCTGGATGGTAGCTTGTAACCCAAGTTTTTCATGGCATCCTCTAACCATTGTGGCGGGTTAACTTGACTTGGCAAAGACAAATCATTGTTACTTACAAAATCTGAAGACCCCTCCTTATTGTTGATGATGTTACTTGGGTTTCCAAGAGCACCGTTTAGCTCCACTCCATGTGTTGCAGCTGCTTCCATATCATCTCTAGAGTCAACATTTTGCATGAATTGAGTTTCAGGCACCACCTCTTCACTGTCATTTAATTCAGGATTTATTCGTTGAGATAGGCTCAAAATGTTTGTGACAGCATCAACAACTTCCTCACCTTGCATGTCAAATGCCTGGCTGCATGCCATGTCATTTAGGAGAGCATCATAATTCAATGGCCAAATACCAGTTCTTTTGAAACCTGCAATTATGTTAGATGGTGTCTGTGCCTTTTTTAAGGCTCTACTTGCAAGCTCAGCAATGTCACTCCTTTTCACATCTGCACATTTGTTCTCTGCCATCCATTTGGACCTCTCAGCTCTAAAATATGTCTTGAAAGGGCTGAACACACTCACGTCAAGAGGTTGCAACTTATGACTAGTATGTGCTGGTAGTGTTATCAAATCAATGCCCAATTTGTTTGCCTCCTCCACAGTTTGTAATGCTACATGGCTGCCATGGCCATCAAATATCAATAGGTGTCTATTATTTGGAGAAACACCGCCTGGTACTAAACGTGCAAAATGACATAGCCAATTTAAAAACAATTCCTTTGTCATCCATGCATTTGGATGTGCAGCCATACATGCTCCAGGTTCACAATTTTTAATGTAATTCTTTATCATTCTCTTTCCCTTGAACAAATAAAATCCTGGGATTGACATACCTGCTGCATTGACACAACACAATATAGTGATCCACTCCCTGCTCTTTGGTATTACCTTTGGGACATTACGACTGCCCCTCTTTGCAATTACACGAACTCCACAATTTCTTCCAGCCTGCAAACCAGTCTCATCACAATTCCAGATTTTATGAGCACCGTATGAATAGGTTCCATAGATTTTGGCCAAATTATCATAAAATTTGGTTACTATTGCAGGGCGCAAGTTTAAAGCTCTATCCCTGTCAAGTCCCTCAGCGGTTCGGATTGCAAGGTCTGGATGACGTTTTCTGAATCCAGCCCACCATGATTTACCAGGAAACCCATCTCTGAAGGGGTTTTGTCTTGTTTCACAAATCTGAGCAACATTTGCCTTTAGCTGCATTAACTCCAAGCCATGACCCATATCAGCCATTTCTTTGCACCATTCAACAATTTCCTCTTCTTCTTCTTCAGTTAGAACTATTGGAGGACCCATCCTCTTTGTGTGGGTGAGACCATTTAGCCAATAGTGTAATGATGTGGGTGGAATGGAATACTTCTTTTTCTGCGCTTGCTCTAACCGAGAACCCATTAAACTCAACATCATCTATCGCCTTTTCCATATCTTCTTTTGTCCAACCTCGGATGACACTAAGCTTCTTTGTTGCAGATGTTCTTTGAACCGAGACAGTGGGTGGGTTTCTACATTCTGGTTCATTACCAGTTGGTGCTGAATTATCCTCTTCATCACTTAAATTATGTGATAATTGTACACCTCTCACTCTTGGCCTCCTTGATCTTCTAGCAATAGCACCTTTTCTCATGGTGTAAATGAAATACCTGATTCACAGCATGAAAGATGATTGTTGGAAAAGAAACTATAAATATACCAAAAATGAATGCTGGAATATGCTAGAATATGAATGATTTTGTTTAATTTTTAGGAATTAATTGACTTGTAGTTTTCATTATGACAATGCTGTATAGTTCAACAATGTTGTATATTGCATTTCAGAATTCACTATATTGTTCGTTAGAAATATGGAAGGGAAAATTTATAATGAAAACATTAACGGCTGGTGGGTGAGCATTCAATGCATGGCGGTAGCCCGGACAACAACTGCCACGGCGAGTGGACAACACTTGGTCCCATGCAATTAATCCGACTTTTTCGATATCTTCACTGACGCGGATCGTCCACGTGGCGCTGAGGTGGCAGTGAGGTGGCAGTGCAATGCTGGAGGTCAAGAATTTGGTCCTGCATCCATTGGTGGTGTTTTACTCTATAAATTTTCCCTTCCATATTTCTAACGATTGGTAACAGCTTAGCTCTAAACTCTATAAATTTTCCCTTCCATATTTCTAACGACAATTCAGCAAAGGATTGGTTCCATCAAGTCACATTAGATTTTTTTGAAAAGGATTTGTCGAGAGGATTGGTAACAACTTAGCCAAATACCAGTTCTTTTGAAACCTGCAATTATAGTGTTTTTACTCGCCCGGGAGGAGTGACGTGGCGCGGTGACTGTGCAAAGATATGGTGCACCACAACCAGGTCCTCTTCCCTAGTTGTTAAAGCTAAGTTGTCGTTAGAAATATGGAAGGCATATATTTACAATGAAAACATTAACGGCTGGTGGGTGAGCATTGCTAGGGATAGGCACCGGTTGTGGTGCAGGGTCCAATAATGGAGACAGTTTTTAAATTGGTCAATATTATCTTATTCATTGATAGAATTTAAAATTTTCCTTCCATATTTCTAACGAGAACTTGACAAACTACTGTATTTCTATGTATACAATAAAACTTATGCTAATATCACATTACATCATTGGATGACAGACACGTTCCATGTAGCAATCTTCATTTTAGCATTTATTAAGAGTTCTCAAAAAGCAAAGGTTCTTTATTAAGAATATTCATTTTTACGAAATAGTTCTCAAAAAGCAAAGGTTCTTTATTATTAGCTTTATACGAAATATACTGCACTTGTTACTTGCCAGTTAAATGTATCACTGTCCAGTTGAATATTTCCTTCATCCATAATGGTTTTAGCAGCATTATTGTCCAATCCTTCATCAAAAAAATCTAATGTGACTCGATGGAACCAAGAGGTTGGAATCTCTAATTGAGCAGGCCCTCAATGTGCAGCGAGAAGCGTGTGTCTTTCACAACTCCCTGGATAATGCACTTTCTCTGTATACTGATCATCAATGTGGAAAAGATCAAATCCCTACCATTACATTACAGGTTTCAACTCCTGCCCTTTGTGTGTAAGCAAATGTTTATGTGCAAGGTTTTCTTGCGCTGATCATAGTTCTATGTTTTTTCTAATGGACTCATTGTAAATATCTGACATATAATGGATTGACATAAACGTTGTTGCCTCCAGCCATGTCTTTAAATATTCTAATGCAACTAACATTGAAGTATTTAGAGCCAAAATGATTTAGCACCTTCTACCTACAGCTAGTGCTCCAGGAGAATGTTATTGCAGAGAAGCAATGGAGAAATGTATTAAAATTTTGCTACGTAAAGATGCAAATGAAGAACTTTTATGCCATACTATATCTGTTGCCAAGTGAGTAAAACCATACTTAGTTAGGGATGCTTTGTGCAAACTTTGTTTAGTGAGTTTTGTGACTCTTAGAGGGGCTTTTAGTTAAAGAGCTATTTCTTCATGGATACATAGCAGTGTATATAAGCTCCATTTTCTCTATAGCTGGAATAATAATAATAACATGTGATATTAGGAGTAAAAAAAAAAATCAAATCTGCACTAACTTATCATGGATAGAGATCTGTTTGTCAGTTGTTTAGTGCCAAAATGATTTAGCACCTTGTACCTACAGCTTGTGCTCCAGGAGAATGTTATTGCAGAGAGGCAATGAAGAAATGTATAAAAGTTTTTGCTAGCTAATAATGGTTTTAGCAGCATTATTGTCCAATCCTTCATCAAAAAAATCTAATGTGACTCGATGGAACCAATCCTTTGCTGAATTGTCGTTAGAAATATGGAAGGGAAAATTTATAGAGTTTAGAGCTAAGCTGTTACCAATCGTTAGAAATATGGAAGGGAAAATTTATAGAGTAAAAACACCACCAATGGATGCAGCACCAAATTCTTGACCTCCAACATTGCACCGCCACCTCACTGCCACCTTCAAATATATGTTTTATCCTAATTTCTCAAAAATTCAGTCTGTAGTTTTTGGTCTCATAGAATGCCATGATGGCAGGATATGCACAAATTAGATTTGTTGAAAAGACTTCATAAACTTTAAAGCAAATGCAATTGGCATATACAACTCTGCTGCAATATGCAAACACTGAAAAAATAAATAGAGGGCTTGAATTATGAAATAGTTTGTAATTCATAAGTGTCTTACCTGAACTGCACTGCTCCTCACTTCTTCAACTTGGAGAGATGAAAACTGCATGAACAAATGGAATTGTAATCCATCCTCCAGCTTTTATTCTATCATCCTAAATTCTGATTGGTTGATGTTAGTTGACATGGATTCACTATGAAAGTTCAATCAAATGGCTGAGATTTATTGGGATTTAATCCAATGGATAATATTTTAGTTGGTCATTTTTATTATTTTATGCAGCTGGTTACACAATTTATTGTTCATATGGTACTGAGTTTTTAAACACTTTGAAAGGTGAGACTGATCATAATTTCATTTATTGTTATGCAGGTGTTTACTTGGATTGAAGACTCTTACATCAAAACTAGTGCATGGGATTTGAGATCTGGGTTGGAAAGTCTTGAGAAATGACTTGTTGAAGTGACTGTAATAGATATGATGTACATACAATGAAAATATTACTTAATGAATAGTTGACTGTATAGACTTGGTTTTTGTACACTTGTATATAAATTAATATATATTTTTAGTTCTATCAATGAATAAGAGAATATTGACCAATTTAAAAACTGTCTTATTCAACATTTCATGCTTCCATGTTTAATTAATAATGATAGGGGAGAAAACAGTTGGGTTGTATTAACTTCACATGTCATTCAAAATATGTTAAAAAAAAGGTGAATGACTTTTCACCTACTATCTCCACTAATGGACCCTGCACCACAACCGGGTCCTCTCCCCTACTATTATTTTATTTTGATCGAGACGGAAGGTCTGCGTTTAATACTTTGTCCCACTTTCAGAGTAATGATACTATTATTGGCAATTTGGCGTAAATGGATAGTAATTGATTTGCGTCGTCCGACAAGGGGCAGGTAGAATCGACAGAGGATATGACATTTCACAATGTGCATTAACTCCAAACCGCCATACCGCGCAGGGAAACTGTGAATGTGTTTTTGACGCCTTAACTTCGAGGTTCATTATGTTTTACAAAATCTTGATACCCAAAATTTGTTATGCCCGGTTCAATGCAATTGTGACAGTGAGGAGGGTTTTATAGAGTTGAGCGATGACAGGAACGAATGCTTCGCGTAAGGAGGTTTTGGCTGCTCCGATAACTTATCCACGCCAATTTTACAGGGCAGTTTTGACAAAGGCAACAGAATAGAGGAATCTGGAGTGGGATTCAGATAAGGATCCGCATAGTGGATTACGACAAGCCTAACAATTAGAGAATAACCATGTGGAGTTCTATCTGATAATTTTTCTTTCTCCCCGACCTCGCTCAACAAGAACAAAGACCGCCAGAGGCCACATACCATCAACAAAAAAATGCCACCGTAGAATTTCGTGAGAACCCGTCTTAGAGTGGAATGCCCTTCGGTTTGGAACTGCCTTCTACTCTCAATTTCGGAGGATGCCGTGAACGGTGGTGTGGGCATGGGGCTCATGAGGGACAGGTTCGGCCTAAGGCAAGCTTCCGCACCCTGCCCTGTTTTTTCATTTCCCCTCTTCACAGTCCTCTGTTAGGCATGTTGTCATACATCTTCTTGGATATCTTCCTCTACATGCCCATCTTAGACCTCATTTTTTCATGAATATCGACATGGTAATGATAGCAAAATTGAGTTTGTTAATTTATTTTTACACCATATATGGTTGCACATTTGATTGTTAAGAATTATTCAACCTATACAGAATTCTTATATTGAAAATGAGTTTGGATTTTTGATAAATTTATGCAACAGCTGAAATCGGTGTGTTATGAAACTTTTATAAGGCTCAATTTTTTTATGGTTTGATTTGATATCTTCTCACAGTGATTTTGAAAAGTATGTTTTTAGAAGAGTTTTTTTAGGCTCTGCAACTTGATTTAACACGCAACCCAAATTTTGCAATCATTGAAACAAAGAAATAAAATAAAACATTTTACGTTGTTGAATGAGGCACATGTACAAAATAGATATACCACTTTGAAAAATTGTCAATAAAAAATGAAAAAACACTGATTACTTTTATGTTGCGTTAATTTATTTTGTTTGGTTACCTAGTATCTATTAGACCTGACTTCAGGAAACAAATGTCTCTCTGTTAGAATCACAACATTCAAACTCCAACTAGTCTTGGATTCAGAACATAAAACAAGCAAGAGATGGGAAATGTAATCTTTGCACACAATTAGATTATTCAAATCACCCAAAAAAACTACACCAAAACATTAAGTATAGCCAAAGGCCAGCCCTCCATGCTACATATCATGTTTCACTGTTGTTGACACTTTAGTTGTTAATTTAAAGCTAGCCTTTGGAAGATACAAACTTGTTGTTTTGCTTCTCAAGTGAAGCCATCAACTGATTTTTTCAGATGACTCTCATTTCACTCTCTAGGATAATGTATTGCCAAGAATTCCAACGTGTCTTATTCAACATTTACATCCTTTTTATCTGGAAAGTCCATGAACACTGTTTGTGGACTGCATGTGCTAAATTCCATTGTCTTCTCGCTCATCTGATAAGGTATAACATTTAAGCCATTTAAATTGGATAAAAGTACCATGGTAGAGAGGAAATATTTAAACATGGCCACAAGGAGTAGTGCAGTTTATTAGGTAGTTGATACATTTGAAGCTACGACTATATATTTGTACATATGTTTGTCTCTAGACTTCCTGCACTTTCCACTTCTTTTTAGTTGTTTTTACCTGCAATGTTGGTTGATCATCTATGAATGAACTGTCAAGAAGGTCAATTTAATAGTTTGTTTGGCTTTTGAGGATAGTAAAGAAGATACAATTTTTTTAATTGTTGAACATTGAAGTTATCTCAAATTACCTTATACTTCTGCTAACTCTTGTTGTGGTTATTTTTGCTTCTATTTAAGATTAGAATGGTTAAGAGTATTTTTTAATCTATTTAATCGTGAGGTGTGCGATGTTAATATTAAAAAGAAATAATGGTGAGCAGAAAAGGAAATTGAAACAGACAATAAAACACGTGTATCGATAAAAGTTGAGGATGAGTAAAGACAAACCAGGTGGATGGAACAATTAGTCATAAACAATGTCGATGATAGAGCTAGCAACACCACTAAAAAGACATGTTTGAAGCCACAAATTTGCGCAAAGATTGACTTTTTGGTTGACGTAGAGAAACATTTTGTGTTGCAAAAGATCCATAATCAACCTATTATGAGTCAATTTACCAAGTGATCCCAAAAATATGAGTACATTATGTAAACCATGTGTGGCAACTACCCAAAAGGAGTTTATTATAAATCCATCTTCGACTTTCTTTAGGGCGAGGGTATCATGAGCATAGACATGCCAGAGGGGGAGCACATCGTAAAGAGCATGAGCTTTGTTCTGCACTCCCTCGCCTTTGCAGCTTGCAGACGCATTTCAATCCACTTCGCCACTCCACCTTGAACATCTTCTTCTTCTTTACTCTTTCCACAATTGCATGTGCTTTGGTTTGAGGCAACTTTGGGTTTGAGGCTCAATTGGTCGGTGTATGTTTCGTGGGGCTACTGTGGGTAAATATTCGAAAGAATTAAGGTCCTCCGTGTTCTGGAGTCCCCTATGCAAACCTTCCTGACATGAACCAACTCTACCAGAAATATTCCTTCCTCTTCAATACCCGCAACGTGCACAGAAACATATGTGAGAGGCCCTCCATTCTTTTCTTCAACGATATTGATATAGCTAATATCTCACATGTTGTTGGAACCACTTACACCTAAAGGGCCATGGATTGGGTGAAAATCAATTGCACTCGGAGCAACGGGACCTCTGAAACATTACAGAACATCATGGTGGTTTCTCAAAAAAAAAAATTGAGTGGACGAGGGTAATCATTAACCCCAATTTTTTTTACAACATCGTCGATGACACTTTGTGATTCAAGAAAATAAAAACTTAGTTTTTTTGTTTTGTTAGGACAGGCTTCCAGATGGAAATGTTGCGAAGTGGTTTCTTCTAAGAAACATAAAATGGAGGTTAAAATAAGAAGTTTCGGGAATCATGATGTTGTGTTAACACCAACATAGTTGTAAATGCCATATAATTTTGTGTAGTTTTATACATTGTATGGAATTTTTGTGTCTTCTTTGCACTTGTAATTCCACTTGGGGAAAAATAGATGCAATACATGTTTTATATCTTCAACTCGACGACGTGTAAACATTTTTTTATGAATAAATGTGTGCCACGTGTATGGTGAAGGAGTGTCTGTACTTCATCGACTAACTGCTCATGATAATCGATGGTCTGCCGCTTGTTAGAGGGAGGGGTGATTTCCCTAATGAAGACGCCTTTCGACGTAATTAACTAAAATCCATAATAACCTCCTCATGAAAGATGTTCTACCATTGCCCCATCACTTAAATACCCTGTCAAGATTATCTATGTTTTATGTTTGTAGTCCTTCCAAATGAAATGAAAATAATCCCCAATAATGTCTAGCAGGGTTTGGTATTCCAGTAGGGAACCAGATCGACTGGTCTCTTTACAGAAAACATTACAAAGCCTTAGGCTTTTATTAGGGTTTTGGAAATTTCTTCTAGGGTTTGGAACCATTTTTCTTTCTTCTCGACGAATTGAAGAAAAAATAGAATCCATCTAAGAGAGCTATGACTGGGACTAAGCAGTTAGGATGGTCGGAGGGGGACTGAGGGGCAAGGACGATGGATCTTTATCTTTGGGCATAAACAACACTAATATCTTCGTAGCACTCGACACCACCGAAAGAAGGGCAGCAAGAAGAAGGGAGACAAGTCATCGGATCAGGTCGCCATGTCATCCAAGGGCAGGGATAAGTCAGACCAGAATGACCCTGAACCTCCATAATAGTTTTGGGCTCCCGCGTATGTCATTATTAAATCTGGGCTTATGTGGACAATGATGATGATTACTATGGCAGAGTTTTATGTGGAAATGTGTGCCACGTGTATGGTGGAGGAGTATCTGCACTTCGTCAACCAACTACTCATGATCATCAATAGTCTGTCGCTTGTTAGAGAGAGGGGACTTTTCCCAATGAATACGCATTTCAACATAATTACAAAATAATGTCCTACATTATAAGTTCAATTCCCAACTTGCCTATGCCGCATGGCAAGAGCCCTTTCCACATCACCCAAAAATTATGCAAGGCTCACATTGTGTTAGACTTTTGTAGCACCTATTTAGGATAAATTTTAATTTTTGAACCTTATATAAAACCCCTCAAATTAGGGAATTAAATTTGGTGGCCGAATCTTCCCGTCACATGAAATTCCTACAATGGTACCGCAATTATCAATTCAACATTTTTTTGGAAAAGAAATAACAGAATATCAAAGCTTTTGTATGATCCTCAATTTTAATGTTGGCCCAATTTAATTGTTCTAAGATCTCCCCGTATTTTTCAAGTAAAGAGTTTAAATATATTCATAAGGCAGTCAAATATAATTTTCTCATACAACCGAATGTTGTGGATGTTGATCTTATCAAGTTAATGCTCTCTACATGTGTATCGTCTTGCAAGCTGAAAAATATTGGAATTTTATGCCGAACAATAAAGAGGCAAAAATCCCAAGCATAAAACAAGGGAATTTTATGTTAAACACTTTTGGAACGAATCTACTATCTTTAATAAGACATGAATTTTTTTAATGAAGGAAAAAAACTAGGGACCCCACATTTGAGGATTGAATATCATCATTTTTTGAGAAAACTTTATATCCATCTCCTGTAGTTTTGTTGTAATGGCTTTGCATCTAACTTGCTTTGAAAAAATGTGAACATCTGTCAAATCTCTAAAATTACGTACACCCGGTCCCAATTCACGAGGATTTGGGCTGGTCTATGATCACTCGAGGATGCTCAAGTACGAACCTACACACAAACTAAAAAAATAGGGGATACGGAACAAAAATACATGCGAGGGAAAAAGAGTTGTGGTGCCAAAAAAATTGCTAATGTGACCAAGGAAAAAATAGTTTCTTGCTTTTATTTGTTTCATGTCATTAACTTACAACATGTTTATATTATGGTTACATTGTTGAGTGGTCTTTAAAATGCAGTAATACTACCCTTCTCGTTAGACGGTTCTCTTACTGTAGTTAGGAAACGAAACATATCAAGGCATGTTTGAGCACTCTTAAAAATGCATGAATAGTGCTCTTTTCGTTAGATGGAGCTCTTGTTGTAATTAGCAAATGAAACATATCAAGGTTATATCCAAATAATACAATATTTGTCACAAAATATATAAAGGAAAAACAATTTAGACATTATATCAGTTGTATGCATATCTTACACACACACACACACACACACACACACACACACACACACACACACACACACACACACACACACACACACACACACACACACACACACACACACACACACACACACACCACGCACGCACGCACGCACGCACACACGCACGCACGCACGCACGCACGCACGCACGCACACGCACACACACACACACACACACACACACACACACACACATGCACGCACGCGCACTCCCCACACACACACACACACGCACGCGCACCCACACACACGCACGCACGCACACCCACACACACACACGCACACGCACACATATAATGAAGCACGTTGCACGCTAATGGGTGGAGAATAATTATAAAGCTAAACTAGTGAATAACACACACACACACACACACACATATATCTGTTGGCCTCATTGCATGAGAACTATAACATTTGTCACTATTTTCGTTTTGATTAATTTGCATGTTTTGAGCTTTTGGCCTCAGATCAATTTCTTCAAGCCCAATGTGGTGCAAATGTATGTAGATGAATCTAATTTAAATTGGTCATATTTTGAGAAGTTGTGAAGGTTTTAGAGCCATCCAAATTTTAGAGTGTTTTCATATCCAATACTTGATACTTTTATTAAAGCCTTACTGGTGGAAAAGTATGTGTATGATTCAAATTCATATTGCTTGCATGACAACCGTTTTTCAACCCTCACAATATCATATTGCCGAAAAATTTGAGGTGCATGTTGTTTGTTGTTTATTTGCCTCATATATTTAGTTCAATATATTTCACAGATTCACCCTACCACCAAAAAGGATGTTGCATTTTAAAAACCTTTGTAGTGGAAACAAAGGTGCCTTCTATGTTTTTTAAAGGGATTTTTTCTCTTTGCATATTAATTTTTTTTTCATATTCAACCTTATACTAATACAACAACGTAATCCTTTACAATACATATCAATGACCGAGTTCTTAAATATTATCCTTTCAATTAGAAACCACTTAACATTGTACTGCGCTTTTTTACAATTACGCAATGATGCATTACATTTATGCCATACTCCAAATTAACTTCCATATCATGAGTTAACATCCACGTTGGACTCTATAACCGGATGTCCCTACATTTTTGTTGAATTATATTCCACACAAATTGTTTCACCTTCTGATACTTCTTCCACACATTCCTTCTGTCATACTTCTTCCACACATTCCCACTGTGTCTATTTGATCATGTCATTCCATTATCTTCCATGCTTTTCCACTTCTTCTTGCTCCTTCTCCTCCACTTCCCATTCTTTTGGCATTTTCATCGCACATCTCACACGATTATTCAAGATAATTAATTCAAGTTAATTAAATAATTGTTTAGAGATCCTTCCGTTATTTAATTAAGTCAATTATTTATGACTTGTTGTGGTGTATTTACTTGGGAACAGGAGCAAGTAACCAGAAGTTAATTATTTTAAATAAGCCCTAGCTGTATATAATGAATTTTGTTGAATGACTAATGGGAGGAGAATAATTATAATCCCTAAACTAGTGAATAACACTTCAAGACATTATATACCTGAATGTTTTAGATAAGTTTAATTGGAAATAAAGTAAATGCTAACTAAAAGATCTAGACAACTGTGAAAGGGATAGATGTGAGGTGGTGGAAGACTTAAAACTCATAAGACTAATGTGTTGTCTTGAGTTTAGCCGTAACGTTCATAGTGGAAAACTTTGGCCAAAGTAATGCATTGATGGTTGTGCATTGTCTGATCACCTAGTCCTCCAATTAAAATTGTCAATAACCTAATCATGGGAAGTTAAACACTGAACATGAGGTAGGCAATGGTCGGATACCGAGATACGAAGTTGGGAATCCAGCTCGTGGTAGACCCGAGGACTTTCACATGGCTCCCATAACCTGAAAAAGGTTGAGCTGAAATGTCAGTAAGCATTGTCACTCAAAGTAGTGACGAAGGGAGATTGTGGAGATCTGGATACACCCTTCTCAGCCGCACATGGCTTACACGGATGTTGTCAGATAGATCAAATGAACAAATCTGGTATAATGAATTTGATTAAATAAATCTATGTGATTGCAGTTATGTAATTTGTTTTAAAAAAAAATCTTCATTTTCTAGCTCTTGTAATTTTGAGCGTTACAATCAAGGACCGGTTTTGTATGTTATTTGCTTCAAAAGGGATATGGGAAAAAGGAATGGAAGGTTCGATATTTGAAGCAGCCCCATGAAAAAGCATGGTAGTTGAAGTTGAAGCTAAAGAAGGCATTTCGACTGGGTGAAAGGTATCTAGGTTCACATGTGGAAGACAACCATTGGAGGGTGCATTTTTCCTTTCATGATAGCGGCATTGCCGCTTAGCGCTAATACCAAGTTTATTCTGTGCATACAACTCCCTTCTTCAGGCCCTCTTTTGTGGAGTAGACATGAAGGAGGGTAGAATGTTCTACAAAAGAAAACCAAAACCTTTGATACTTCTTCCACACATTCCCACTGTGTCTATTTGATCATGTCATTCCATTATCTTCCATGCTTTTCCACTTCTTCTTGCTCCTTCTCCTCCGCTTCCTGTTCTTTCGGCGTTTTCATCACACATCTCACGTGCGATTGCTAGTTTGTAGGCCTAAAGATGCATATACATAGGATGGAGAGTCCAATTTCAACGGGTAACCTCGACTAAACAGGTGGCGGTTATACATTTGGTTGACTAGTTAATAAAGTCGGGATTAAATCCATGTTTTAGTTTTGGGTGGCTTCGATATAATAAAATTTGAAAGTGACAATGAATAGTTATTGGTTTGGTCTTTTATCTTTTCCTCATTCTCTAAATTTTGGATGATGAGCATCTATGAAACTCTTTTATTCCGTGTTATTTCCATCTTTTGCATTTTGTTTTATTAGCCCCGAAATTGACGAGTTGTGGATCGCTTTTTCTTATTTTAATAGTTTAATATACGTTAAAAAAATTACGCAGACATAGATAATGACATGTTGGAAATTTACAAAATTGTGTAATGTTTAAATAGTTCTCTATGAATATATATATAATATATAAAAATACACAATTTATATTTATGTAAAGAAATTATAAAAATAGCTATTAAAAATTTGGAATTTACATTCATTTAAAAGAGCTAGACTCATCAACAAACTTCTATTTGACAAACACACATAATTTGATATTCGAGCCCGATTATATTATGTCATTTTTTTTATATGTTTTACTATTTTGGCCTCTTTACTTGGATCGTGCTAAGATTTAACGCACACCCTACCCGCTTTTTCCTTTATTTGGATGCTTTTTTATACTTTGAAGTAAAATCTTCCCATTCACTAATGACTCATGATATTTCTTTTTGTAAAACATCAAATCAATATTTAGTAAATATTTACGTAATTTATGTAATGGGGTTGATAGTTTTACACTTCTTCATAAAGAATATGAGGGATTTTGTCATAAAATTGTTGTATGTGTGTAGTTGCATAAGATACAAAAATTTAACATATCGTATCTTGATGTATATAATAGTTGTTATAAGTATGGGTGATGTAAACTACATGCAAAGTCATAAAATTTACCCTAACAAGTAGGGTGGACCATCAAATCTTGGTCTTGCTAAGATTAATAAACTTGCAAATACAAATGCACATCAAAATACTACAAGTGTTAAATTTATTTTGGGATTTTTTTAATTTACAAGCGAAGAAGAATATTTGAGGAATGCACCCTATTTTACGAATGAAATTTTATATTTTTGTCAATAAGCATTTCGAAACTTAGGAAGTGTTGTTGTCTCTAACACATGGCAAACTATAAACAACCATGATCGGGCATTGAAGAATGGTACAATCTCAAACCATACTCGCAACATAATGTTCTAGCCATAATCACAACATTTCATTTGAAACGATTGTCACATGGCTTGCTTGTGGAGGCGGTCATCCAACACCACCGTGCTAGTGATACAAGTCTTGTGCGATTGGTTTTGTGTTACAAAGTCAAGGATGGAGTGTCCCTTTGAGCACCCAAGGGAGAAGGCAAGGAGTCATGACCCTTGTTACTTCAAGTACTATGAAACTACCCTCCCAAGTTTGAAAAGGAAAGTTGTAGGGGAGGAAACCTTTGCTAATTTTTCTATGCCATCTTCGAATGTTGGATTCATCAAGGACACTAGAAAACACATTCCTATAAGTTTGGGCACAATTACCAACACTACTCCTACAATTTTTCCCACACTCCTCAATAGCTCCGGCTGCCCACTATTGGCAGCTTCCTTCTCTTGGGTAGAAAGAATCATCATAACTATGACAGCTAGGTCTTTTTTAAGAGGAAAAGTTAGATGAAAAGGAAAATATATTTGTTATCCGGGTTCAACACAATATATTCTTTATTTTTCTCTAATTTTATTCTTTCATTTTTGTGGTTGTTTTTAAATTTTAATCATAAATAATAATAGGAAGAGCTAGACAATGTTGTGGCAAAGCATGGAAGTGTGAGGGATGTAAACATATGTAAGATTCATATTTGAAGGTGGTACTGAAAGAGATTATGTGATGTATCCACCTAGTCCCCTCATGTAGTCGACTCGCCTCTCCACCTAGGATATCATTTTAGGAACTATGGCCACTTTGTGGATGCCTAAGACTCGAGTTGCTCAACCGGCTACAAAATCAATGTGTGGGACAAGCCCCAACAAGAGACTGGATGTTGAAATGACATGTTGATATGGTTGATGTTGTGGATGTGGTCCCAAGTTGACTCTCCCCACTAACATTCTTTTGTTAAAATGTAAACCTAGTTAGAATGTAAACTTTAGGGTGTTAAGTATAGAATGAGATATATTCTAATTAATAAAACTGAATTAAAATTATTTTGAGGAGTTCTATATTTTGACAAAGGTGAATGGGATGAGTAAGAGTATGAGGTAAAGGGTGTGGGCTATAACCCAAATCAGAATTTAAACCCTACCATCGAAACAAAGGATTTATACATTATTATAAAATATGATATTTAGTTATAAAGTAAATATGATTCCAAAAGAAGGATTTACAAGTATCATTAAAACACGACACTTACAACATTTGATTATAAAGACACCGGCTTTCTTGAAAATGATAGGATACTTGCGTTTATTTCTTGTAACATAATGAACTGAAAATGATGTAATAACATGTATATTATAAGAATGTCATTATAGGGGTTATGAGGGCCAAATAAGAATGGTGAAGACCTAGTATACTAATGGTGAGAATTGTATGATCTAAACATATATTAAACTATGATGAGTTCAATAAATGAAATCATGTTTTATGAAATTATTTGAGAAGTATTATCAAATTTGGAAATAAGTAAAACTTAAACCATGTACTAAAACCTATTACATGGTATTTATAGCTCCTCTTCATGTTCCCAAAACCATGTTTAGGATTCCCATGATAGAAACATTCTTGGATGGTATGCAACATGCAAGAGGGTTGTGGTTACTAGATCCCTATCTCGTGGGTTGTCTCGTTTTGTTTTCATGATAAAAAATAGGATTAGGGTCCTTATAACAATAATGTGAACATGTGGCATGAGACATTAAGAATGTTATTTTTTTATTACTAGTTCTATTATGCATGAGTTACTTGATTTTGGAGATAGAGATGTCTTGTTTTGAATTGCTTATGGGAAAGGGAAGTGTTAAAATATTTGTATATGGAATAGGGAGTGATATATATATATATATATATATATATATATATATATATATATATATATATATATATATATATATATATATATATATATATATATGAATAGGTTATGTTAGCTAATGTATTTTCATAAATGATAAGTGCAAGGTGTTAAATGAAGATAGAATTAGTTGAGTCATATTACTTGATGCCCTAGTACATTTTCATATTTCATTAAGAATGTGAACCTATTATTATCCTAAGTATTTTGGACAAAAGCATATTCATTACTGATATAATTTCTATGATGTTATCTTCCTACCATATTTATAGATCGACTTTTTTGTCGGAGGTTTTTGGGATTTGTAATGCTCATGGTTAGAGGTATGGAAATCTGATGATACTCTTGATCTCATGGTCCATTTCAAATTTAGGATGGATCTCTTTAGAAAAAGAAAATTATCGCAATGTAGTTGTGATGTATTGTATTTCATAATATATATTGTATTGTATATTAAGACAGAAATTGTAAAGATTATATCTTGAATTTATGTAACCATTATGTATTGGAAATATGTACTTTTAAATACATGTTCGGTTGTAGTAAAATTATAACCTAATTTATGAGAAATAAGCCTATTGATTTAATTAAATATGAATTAAATCTAATATTTTGCATTAACTAATATGATAAAATATAGAGAAATACAAGTGCCAAGTACTCAAGCAATGTGAGACTATTTTCTATGCAATTATGGCTAGTCAGGACTGTGTATATTCTTGATCTGGCAGGAACGGATATCACGGGAACTTACTTAAGAGATCTAGAACTCTGCAGTTGATATGGACAAGGGTACCCACAAGAGGACAAAGGTGCCCGGGCCCCGGTGGCTGATTCAACGTGTTAGTGAATGTGTGTATCTTTAGGATCTGCTTCATTTTTAATGTCTCCTTTGACACATTACTTTCGTTGTTAGGATTTCGACAATACATGTACATGTAAAAAAAACCCTAGTTACCTACACAAGCTCACAAAAACATCAAATCTAAATGACATATGTAAAATTTGAATTCAAACCGACTTTGATGGTCACCGAAGAGTCAAATTATTTATGATTGTTAGACTCATGTATTTCTATGTGCTTGTGTTTGAAATAGTGTCCTTAGGTTTCCCTTGTGCCAATGATTGCAAGATAGCGGCTATATCTAGATTAGATGCAAATGTGTAGTATGGAATTAAGCACATCCCCTTCCTATGCATTATATGCATCACAAAAATGTAGTCCCCTTTATGGTAGTGATAGTATCTAGATGTGATTTCCCCTTAGAATTTTCAGCCAAAATAATAGTGTGTATGTTGTGTATATATATGAATCTCTTATTTGAATTTCAACACTAGTGACAAAAAATGTTGAATATGAACATGGGATCGATTAGAAAACTAAAAAGGTCGACCAAAATGTCAAACGTGTAAAAAAAAAGAGGAAGTGCCCAAAATGGACACAAGCGCTTGAGCGCTAGTGTCCAGAGTGGGCGCTTGTGTCTTGGGATAAATGAAGAAAAATGTCAAAAACCGATAAACATGGATCCTGTGACTGACGGAACTTGGTACCAAAATGAAAGATGTGAGAGAAAAACACAATAGAAACAATCAAAGCAAGTGGATGGACAAAGGATTGTTTCACCAATGAATACTTTTCTTACTTGAGATCCATGCATATAAACAACATACTGATGGCATAGTAAAATAGTAATATGTGTGTGATTTTCATTCTACATTTTACTCCCCATTATGTTATTTGAATGGAATTCAAGCAGTGTAAAGGAAGTAAGAAACATACATGTATAGAGTTTGGAGAAGCCATATTGTAAAGTGCATGTAGAATTTAGAAACTTGTAGCATGGCAAACCATGGATAAGCTCTTTGACCCATGTGGGATAAGTGGAGATAGAAAACTGTCGTGAGGATCCCTTGGAGAAATAGTTGAAATGATTTGGATATTTTAGAGGTTTTTAATTGTTATTAGAGGTAATAGAAGAGGTAGGATGTGATCAATTCCCATCCTTATTTTTTTGAAAGTGGGAGGATTTGGGTGTCCTGCTGCTAGAGGAAGAGTGTTGGGAAGAGATGTCTAGTTTTAATCTCCATCCATGATTGCATCCCCAAAAGGTCCAACTGTTGCAGAAAGATAGAGAAAAATTTAGTTTCGATTGAAAATTGTTTATTTCGATTGAAGAACCCATATAGGAGCAGTATAGGAAAGGAAATGACGTCTCATTTCTCCCACTCCTATAGTAACAGTGTTCTGATTTGAATAATATTGGATGGCTTCTAAGTTAGGTCATCTAGAAGCGATAGTAATGTAATGCAGCTCCCAAGTTAGGTCATCTGGGAGATATAGTAAGTGTGTTTATTGTATTGATTGATTGATTTGATTTGAGTGATAGAAGATTGTTTGAAATAATATGTATTTAGAAGATTACTCATAGAGAGGTTTTTGCTTTTCCCCAAGGTTAAGTCATTGGGGGTATATGTTAGAGATAATTGTGATAGTAATATGTTAGGAGTGTCAATTAATTGTATTTTATTCTGAGAGGGATTATAAGATGATCTTGATTATATGCCCCCTTTGGAGAAAGGGTGAAGGGTAGAGAAATGAGCACTGAGTTGAAAGTAAGATGTATAAGATGTTGTAATGGTAAATGAGAAATAGTATGGGATAGTGTTTTCAAAGTATGAGAAAATATTGATTAGTACATGTGCCAAAGTTGAATATGAGATGTTGAAATTTGTATGGTATGGTGCTAGAGGATATTATGATCCGTATGGTGCAAATAGCAAGATAAATGTGGTCATGAGGCTCAATACATGAGTGAAAGTGTGCGGTGTGCATTAGTTGTAAAAGTGGTTGCAAATCGTGATTAAATTATATGGTAAATCGAATTACTATATATAGTAATAGTGAAAAGGTAAATTGTAATTTCATTGGTACCGAGAGTAGTTGAGATTTGATCATTGAGCTACGATAATGCCATGCGTTATGGAAATGAGTTTGATGAGATTTGAGAGAGTGGTGGGTTGTGGCTTCACAGATGACCAAGGAGTTGGTAAGTGTGATTATTTTTAGAAAAAATTGTCAAATATGTCTTTTTAGTAATTTTAGTAAAATTTGTGTTTATGTAGTTTTAAGAGTTTCGGCCAAGATGGAAGTGGACATGACATTTCTGTCTGGGCACACTAGCACCTAGTTCATGGTGCTAGTAACCTACTTCAGGATGTCAATGACCTACTCCTGTGCACTAACATCCCAAGGTAGGGTTTTGGCATTGTTTTGTGAAATACATGTATTTTTATTAATTTGATGCTTATGATGAGTGATTTTCTTGTATATATTTTGAGATAATTTAAGAATTTCATTGTGTTTTGTGTTGTGCAGAGGGACATACACTCCAGAGAGTTTTGTGGGTTATTACTTGAGTACATTTCTTACTTTGGGTTTGTTAGATGTTGAATAAGATACATTGGACCATTTAGGCTTGCGGAACATTGCAAGATTGGGGGAGACACCCCATAATATGCCTACATTGATAAATTTTTGTGAGCGATAGTGCACGAGATACTTGTACATTACAGTTGTTGACATGAGAGATGACAAAGTGACACTAGAGGATGTACATAGGATACCGTGGTTTCCTATTATAGGAGAGAGAGTATGAGATCATGGTGGTATTGGATTCTGCGGTAAGATGAGGGCAACATGACGATATTTCACAAGGACACGTGTACGGGATGAGAGACATATTAGTTTGGATGTTATATTGAGATTTGGGGTTCTGCGATTGTAGAAATTTACTATAGTGGTGATAGCATCATCAAAGTGGCCATGGAGGGTTGTGGAGTGGGATACTATACAAGATGCATCATATTTGTTGCATCATCGTCTAGCATATACTAGATATTCACGGGAACGATGTGTTTTGGTCCATTTGTATATAAACTTGTATATATTTACACATAGGATCATGGTGGTGAGATAGAGCCACTACTTTGTTACATATGTGGGCCTATGAGCATATTGTTATATTGAGGCCACTCAATGGGCCACATGAGCTCATTAGGCTCAACCCAAGATATTTGCAACAAGGTGGGTGTGCATACATAACGAGAAGGATGGGTATGACCACATATAGGTTGATGATAGATCATATGGGCCCTAAGGCTATTATATGAAGACCGTATAAAGACTATGACAAATGGGTAGAGGATTATGTGGAGTTATGGTGCATACGAAACACCATGTGGTTAAAAAATAATTTCCTAGGGTTGATCGAGTTGTTCCGGTGATATAGTGTCGAGGAAGTTGAGCATGGCCTAGGATGTTCCTCTAGAGCCATATATATGTTGTCGATCTACTATGGTGGCGAGATGACCAGGGGAGAGGCTAGACCCAATAGAAGTACAACTAGTGCATCTAGGTCTAGATGAGGTGTATGTAGACATAAAGCGTATATAGATAGATGTCGCGGGAGAACTCAACTGTATATCCGGTGGTGGGCAACACACCGATGGTTGTTTCTATTTCTAGTAGTATTGGATGTGCGGCGGTTGGTCGGCTATTGGAGGATTAAAGGGACATGCACCTAACCCCAAAGTAGACGAGGTAGCGGCAAGAAGAGGGGAACATAATTATACTAACAAAGATGTATAATAGCTAATGTTTGTTGTGGGATTGCAGGTGATGCTTATTGGTCATTGATTTTGGACACCTCTATACGCACATTGACTTGAAACGTGTCCCCGAGATGTGCTCATGGGAGGAGGTATACTATAGCACCTTGATGTTATTACAAGTGAACATTCCCATTTATTTGATCCAGTGGCTATAGTAGAGGCGATGTGCATGATTTTGTTGAGCGAGCATGATGAGGCTCATGCAGAGGCGAGAGAGAGAAAGAGAAAGCATATGAGGAGGATGCCTAACACAAGATATATTCACACAATATGAGGAGCTACATGGTCGATATGCAGAGCAAAGGTGGAGCTTGTTGTGTTAATCGAAAAATAGAATTTTATAGCGATTTTATGAGTTAATCTAAATAGAAATTGAATGCTATATTGAAATGTTGGAACTAAATATTGTGCTTTAATATTTGAATATATTGAAATAATGGAAATAAGAGGGATATGGTACTAACCTAAAGTTAACTTACCTCATTGTATGTTGGATTAAAGCGAGACTAGTATGCAAACCGGGAAAGTTATGACTAGATCACCTCGGGAAGGGCATAAGTTGATTGTTTTCTTATCGACATACCTCGGAGGATACTTGGGGTGCCCGAGGTATTTTGGTTTGTAATTTGGGCACTTTACACTACGAAAAGATTAGAACTTGACTTTGATTGTGTCAAAATATCTCTGAAATACCTTCTCTCTTGTCATGCAAGTGTTGCAATATTGTCGCCTATGTCACTCTAAATGATATATGAAGATCTACCTACAAAACCTTATCCAAAGCATCAATTCCTAAAAATAAAAATGCATATAAATAGATCAGATGACCTCAGCTGCCAAACTAGTGGTCTTATAACTAAGCATTGCACTACATTTCAGACCCAATGCAGTTCTATATGCATGTATGTGTAATTTTTTTCCTAGGATGCCCTATCACTAATGATGTGGTAATAAGGGGAAATAACTAGATGTAAAATGTAAATGGTGGATGGAATATAAAGAATAAAACCCTTTCCCCTATGCAATGTGTGATGCGAGATGTAGAAGATGCCCAAATGCAATCCCTTGCCCTAGTAAATAGTTTCCCTTAATAGTGAGATGTCCACCCATAATGTAGTCAAGTATGCTATGTTTATATAGGGATCTCTTGTTCAAATTTTGACACTAATGACCTGAAGCGCTAAGCTCGCCGACTATGACTTAGGGAATACGGGGTAACCATTTGGACCGACCTCAAATAAAGAAAATAAGACCACAAATTATGAAAACACAGACACCTAAAATCATGGATCGAGGCACCCCTGGGTGCTCCAATGCAACCCTAGGCACCCCATAGTAGACATAAAGATGACAATTGAGAAAATTATGACACCTGAGACACCCTCGAAGATGTCCAAAACTGTAGAGAAAAATGACGACTGAACTAGACAAACAACAATGACACTTGACTAATAGACAAAAAGACTCAAGGATGGGTCATTAGTGAATACTTTTATTATGAAAGATCCATATATAAAATTACATGCCCAACGGTATTAATGTAATAGTAAGTGCGTGATTTTGTGACTAAATTTTCCTCAACTTTATGTTGGTGAGCGAAAAGATCAATAATACAAAGTAGATAGAGATACGTACCTAAGAAAAAGTGGCAAAATCCCAAGCTCTAGAAGAACGTGTAGATGTGTAGTAGAAGTGTGCCGATAGAACTATAAAAACGTGTTAAACCATGAATCAAGTAAGTTGATCCATGTAATGTATCGAAAAGTGTAAGTGTTGCGATATGACGTGTGGAAAATAAAAATATTGATTAGGATATAGGATGATTTCGAACGTGGTTTGATAAAAATAGGTGGGTAGGGAGTGATCAGGTTCTAATCCGAACACTTATATATGAATGGGATAATTGGATGATTTGAGCATCCCGCCACCGGAGGAAGAGTGTAGGGGAAAGTGTGTTATTCTCAAAAATTTAACTACATCCTCAAGATCTAGCCATTGCAAATGGACTCGAGATCAAGATGGGGGTATTTTTAGATCCAAATGATTTTGATTAAAAAGTTGAATCATATAGGAGTGATAAGGGGAAAGGCACTCTTGCCCCCAACTCCACAGTGTCGCTATGCAATGTAAAGGCTTCAAATTTAGGTCATCTCAAAATTAACGTGATAGAGAGTGAGACGGCTTTCAAGTTGGGTCATCCGGAAGTGAACGTGGTAGAAGTAGATAGATTTTAAGTTGTGTCATCGGGAAGCTTAACGCAGAATGAAAGAGACACCTTCCAAGTTGTGTCATCTAGAAATGAACATGGAATTTAGAATAAAATCCCAAGTTAGGTAATCTGGGAGACCTCTCGTGGATATGAATGATCTGATTTGAATGCGTTGATTTTTATTGGTTGATTGATTGCTTTGATTGGTTACTTATGGAGAGTTTTTTTGCTAATTGCCCCCAGGTTAGGTCATTAGGGGAAAGTTGCTAGAAATTGATGAGATGTCACAAAAATGATTTTTAGTCACTTGTTTCCCCAAGTTAGGTCATTAGGGGAATTGATAGGTTATAACATGTGATCGTGTTTGGGAAATGTTCAACAATTATTTCCCTCGATTAGGTCATTAGGAAAGATTGATGATGAAAATGTCGCGTTATAGGTTGTGAGGTGTTGAATTCACAATATTGGAACACATGGTGACATAAGGGGGATTATAAGGGGACCCCAATAATATGGCCCCCTTTCGGTGAGAGAGGGAGTGAGGAACAAGAACGAACTCTAAGCCAAAAGTAATGACAAGAGGTTAAAACCCGCATGCGGTGGATATAAGAGTGTGGTGAAGAGAGATAATGCGTGTTAGACATGTATCATACAGTGGTAGGCGGAATTATAAAAATATTTCCTCAAACAAGGTGTAAATCGGAGTAGAAATGCTCAAGGTATGACCGAAATGGTGTAGTGTGTATTAGTGGCGTAATAAGCGCGAAATATGGACCATAGGAAAACAAGTATTGAAAAGTGAATATAAATAGTAAAGTGAAAAGGTAACTTATCACTTCATTTGTCTTTTGCATGAGTGTGAGAGTGTGTTTAGAGTGAGAAGAGATGCCTCAAGCGATATTGTTACGTCTAGCGGTTCAAGAGAGTGGAGACAACTATAGTGTCATGTAATATGATAGATTTGGTGAGTGTATTATTTTTGCAAAAATGTAGGGTGTACTAGGAATTTTAGTTGAATTTTTTAAAATTTAGGGTTTTTGAGTTTCTTAGTGTTTGGGAGGTGGACAAGAGTGGTGAGGGCGCTAATAACCCTTGGGACCAAAGCACCCAAAACCGGGTGCTAGTGTCCCGCTCCTGGGGCACCCCGGTCCAGATAATTTTGATTTTATAGATATTGCTAAGAAATGTGTTTCTAGTATGTTGAAGAGTTGTATTTGACTATGTGAAGTGTTCTAACATTACGTTTTTTTTTTGTTTGGTCTGTGTAGAGGGATATCCACTCAAGGGAGTTTCGCAGTGGCCATCACTTGAGGACGTTTTTGGGATTGGGATTGTCAAATGATAAGTGGGATGTGCCTCATAATATGCCAATGTTGACTACATTGTGTGAAATATGGTGTGCACACACATGCACATTTTGGTTGCCTACATGGGGAGATGAAAGTGACACTAGAGAATGTATATCGCATACTACGATTGTCGGTGGTTGGAGAGAGAGTATGAGTTATAAAAATATCTGATATAGAGCACCGATGCACTCGACTAGACGGTATTTTGCAAGGGCCGGAGTTCTTGCGAGGCCCATATCAGTTTGGATGCAATATTTCAATGTAGGGTTCTGCGGTTGCGGAAATTTATTGGAGAGGTGATAGCATCTTGTATAGTGGTAGATGGACGAGGTGTCAACATCATGTATAAGATGCACGACTTATGTTAGGGTATAGAGGAGGATGGGATGAGATACGCGTGGGCACGGTGTGTGTTGGCCCACATGTACAGGGACTTGTATCGATTTACACAGGATGAGCATGGTGGGGGTATAGGGGCCACCACACTGCTACATGTATGGGCATATGAGCATATAGTTGTATTGAGACCAATTGTAGGGCCATGAGGGGAGTGGGCTCAACCAGAGATATTTTCTCGACGATGGGTTGATTCCAGAGAAATAAAATAGAAATGGATATTTTTAGATACCTGATAGATAGGATGGGGCCAGAGTCAATTATATGGAGGCCATATCATGATTATGGGGGATGGCTTGAGGATGCTACAAAGTTATGATGTATTCGGAGGACTATGTGGTTAGAGGACCAATTTCTGGTGTGGCGGAGTTGTTTCAGGTGGAGAGGGTATCACGGTAGTTTGGTATGGTGCAAGATGTGCCCCTAGAGCCATACATATGGTTACAAGTTGTTATAGCTCCCATAAGGGTAGGTCTAAAGGCAGGGCCTACAATAGAGTAGTTGATACCACTAGGGCTAGATGTGGTATACCTAGCAATAAAATTTGTAGATGGAGATGACATGGGGTGTATGAAGGATTATCGAGCATGGTGGGAAGTACATTGATGGTTATTACTATATCTAGTGTTTATAATTGTCATTGAGTTGCCACCAAGAGGAGCAGAGTGAGGGGGTGTCCACGACCCTATGGCAAGTGTGGCTATGGCATATCGTAAGTATTTGCATATGCTAATGTTTTCGGTTAATGAACTATCTATGGTTATTTTATACATAGTAGACTAATATGAGGTTGTATGTTGTATATGCAGGAGATGCCTAGTGGTCGTTGATAGTAGACACATCGATTCGCACATTGACGTGGAATGTGCCTAGTGATGTGCTATGCAAAGGGATACTAGAGCACGTGGACAATATTGCAGGTGAGCATGCCCATTTATTTAAGCTAGTAGCCATAGCAGCAACGACATGTATTGTGATGCTTAGTAAGAGGGACGAGGCACATGACGAAGACTCAACGCACCTAGGACATGTTTGCGTGATATATAGATTTACAGCATTAGTTCTCGGAGTAGAACATGGAGATTGCTATGTTACGTAGACAAGTGGAGAAGTTTTGGGGCCGTAAAATGTGGCTTCGCATTGGTGGAGAGGCATCTAGTTTTAGGGCTCACAATACATGACAATGATAGTGATGATGAGGTTGGATAGTGATGACTTTATATGATGTAGGAGCCTTTCCCCGGTGATGAATTTTTTTGGGATGATGATCAGTATGAATGATATATGTATGGACACATATTTTTGGATATACATTAGATTGATGTTAAGATGTTTTGGAATTTGTAATGTAATGGTATGTTTCGATGGTTATTGTCCTAGCATGTGTATTATATTATATACGATGAATGATGATGTTAGTAATGGTAGATAAAATATGTATGGTGAATGAGAATGTAGATACTAATATAATGTAAGTGATAAGGTAAATAAATTATGCAACGTGTAAGCTATATAATGATGGTAAATAGAATAAATGTGGTAATAGAGAAATGTATCATAATGAATATGTGAAAATGCAATGTAATAGGATAAAGTGATGAAAATAGGAGGGGGGAAAGAGTAACGATGCCCCCAATGTATGGATGAATAGGCTCATACGATAAGACCCCTCAGAAGTCAAGTATGAGCCATGTAAGCAAGAGTGCGTCATCGGGAAATGATTGAGGTGCACTAGATGAACAATGAAGCACATGATGAAAGGTTCTTAAAACTAAACCCTCAATAGTTGTGTAAGAACCATAAGAACACAAGTGCATCATCGGGAGTGAGGTGATAAGGATCACCTACCAATGACCAAGATGATGAGTGGAGGTGGAAGCATATGGAATGGATAGAGCATGAGTGTATGATCCAAAGTATATGCATATGAAGTGACCATGGGGTATGCGAGAGACGGTGGAAACCCTTGGGATGCATGTGATGGATAGTGCGAATGAGGTGGATGCGGTGGATGTGGTGGTGGAATCAATAGAGGTGGTGGATAACATGCATGTGACAGGTGGTGAATTACAAACAAACCGAGTATCAGCGGAGAAGACTCGGGGTTATATGCCTACACTTTGTCATGGTGAAGGAGACAATGATCACTCACGAGATGGAAAATATATGACACCAGTATCCTCTAATTTTTGCAACCTCTCACGTAAAGAAAGACAATCATTATCATGATGGCCACTAATACGATGGTAATTACAGTAATATTGATCATGCTTTGGAGTTTTAAATGGTGTGGAGGGTGTTGTTGGTTGGAAGGAAGTCAAATTAATCGCTCATTAAGTAATATACGCAACACATCATGAGGTAGAGCATTGGGTGAAAAAAATAAAGGCTCACGGTACTAAGGTGAAAGATTGGCAAAGTGGTAATCGGTCGTGGAGTCGTAGAAACATGTGTAGGAAGTGGAGAAGGGGAATGAGGTTGTTGCCTTTACACTTTGGGTTGAGATATTGGTTTCTTTTGATTGTTGCGAGTAGGTGTAGGAGGAGAACACTTTTTTGAATTTTAGCCAAGGGTGGAGGTTGTTTACGATATACAACCGGAGGTGAGGGTGGAGTAGTAGATGGAACTAGGGGAGAAATGTCTAGGGGTGTAATGTCATGTGAAGATGAAAGATATTTTTCTAGGTTGATAACCTTATAACACAAGAGGATGAATGACTCACAAGTGTCGTATTGGATCCTTTGTTTAAGTGGAGGAATAAGGCCATGACAAAAGATGAATTGCTTTTCTAAGTCACTAGGCTGGAAAATGAGCTAGTGTATACAAGCATTGAAGCGTAAAATTTATAATCTGTGATGGGTTCAAGAGCCTTGATGTAATGTAGGAATGTGATCATATGTAACCCTAGGGCCATTTTTAAGAATAAAGCGATGGAGGAAAGCATCCTCCATGTCATAGAAAGTACTAATGGACCTAAAGGGTAAGTGGGTGTACCATTGTAGTGCCTCATCAGTAAGACTATAATGGAAGGCCTTAAGCAACAATTGATCATTAGAGTAGTCAACCATAAGTGTGCGGTAGTGTAGAACATGAGCATGAGGACCACTTGTACTTTATCGAAGAATGTGAAAATAGGAATGACAAAGTCCTTATGGAAAGAAAAATTATGAATCTTTTTAGGAACATGGTTTCCATGTAAAGTGTTGTTTTCAATGTATGCATAATAGGCTATACTTTCTAAAGTAAGAGTATGAAATTGTGATTGGAGTTGGCATACGGTGTGCATGAGGGATAGAGGATCATGTGAGGGGATGGTAGGAGATGGAAAATGTGTATTAAGTGGTTGAAGTTTACCATTATGAGTGATCATGGGAATTTCAAGAGGTGAGATGGTAGGATCAGATGTTAAAGGTGTGGTGATAGATGTGGATGGAGGAAAGATAATGTGACTAGTATTAACACAAGACCTAATAGGTGTGGTGAGTAAGGAAGAATCTGCAATATGTGAAGATAAAATAGGAGGGATAGAGGATGTGGGAATAAAAGAGGAAGAAGCAATGGTGGGGGATGACTCGTGTACAATAGTAGATGCAACCTCAAGGGAGGATAACGATGGAGCGGGAGAGTCACACGGTAGTATGGAAATAAGGAGACACATGATTGTGAATAGTAGAAGGTGGGGTTCTGAAATAATGTTATGATCATCATGAGAATCAATAGTATCGTCCATGTAATATGGAGAACATTACAAGCTTGAAGGATATGTTTTGGGAGATCTATCGGAAGTGGTAGAAGATATAGTAGCTATAGATTGGCGGAGGAGAGGTAGGGGGCAAACTAGATTGTGAATCAATACGATAAATAATCAATGACAAAAGGATTTAAAACATCGGGTGGCACATCGAAGAAGAATAAGAAGGATCGCTTTGCAACCGGATGGCATGACGTGACAACAAGTGAAAGAAACAAGTGTTATCTAAAATTCACCCCTCAAGGTAATTTTGATAACATGCATCAAATTCTTTAGTCCCGAGTAAGTAGATTGATTCAAGGCCAAAATCATGTTTTTGGGGCCCCTTCGGCTTCTCTCTAACTCTCCCATCCAAGAAAAAATCCCAATGAGTTAGAAAAAATGGAAAAATGCAAAAATAAGGTCACAGGATTGTTTTAAAGCATTGCGGGTCTGAAGGGTGCGGATCGTACCAGTGCGGGTCGTACCAAGGTTCGTCGTACCAAGTTCGCGGCTGAAATACAAAGAAAATTGGCTAAGTCAGACATTTTTGTCCCAGGCGGTCCGTGGGACAGTTGGGACGTCGGTACACGAATCGATCGATTTTCCGCAAGTCAGTCAATTACGGGCGGTGCGGAGATTTTCATCCGGGACAGCCAGGACAAAAGTACACGGGACGTGTGAGATGCACAATGGCTAAAAGGTCACAAAGGGGGACAGGAAGCCCGAATTGGCTGATGCAGAAGAATGTATCCGGGACACGCGGACCTGATTTTGCCGCAATATCCGCAACTCAAAGGAAAAGTCAACGTTTGACTCCCGAAACTTCAAATGGCCATAACTTTTGACTCCGAGCTCCGATTTTCACAAAATTGGACTTTCTGGAACGAGCACGATAGAAAACATATTCAGATCCAATCAGTTAATTCTCATTCCTGTCAAATGATAGAAAATACCTACCAAACCCAAAATGGTTGCCCACACTCAGAAGGCCATAACTTTTGCATTTCTCAACGAAATCGTACAAAATTGGTACCGTTGGAATCGTGGCTCCGATCCTGATGCACATCAATCAAGAAATTCTATATTTGACAAGAAATCGGTGGGGATTTTTCATAAAACGTGGCCGGGTTCATAACAGTGTTTTATTTGGTAGTCGGGAGTGCAATTAAGAGGCATGGTCATCATTCTTTCTCTTGCCTTTGCAGCACTGGGACAAAGATGGGGAGAATTTTTCAAGTAAGACACAATCATTTCACTCCATTTTATGCCTCTTACAAGTGGTTGAAGGATAGATTTTGGATTTCCATTTTCCCTTCTCTCTCTCTTCTCATTTTCTTATAAATTGGAGTATTGGGCTCATTGTAAGGGGAGGTAGTTTTTGTAGCAAAGCTCTACCAAAATTGCTTTGTGAAGCCAATGTGTTGTAGGCCCTTGTTTTGGACTCCTTGCATGGTGATCCAGGCCCTTATCTTGTAACCGATTGAACTGTGCATATCAGGAAGCAATAAAATATAAGTTTGTGGATGCATCTTCCCCTGTTGTGTTTTCTTGCATTCTTCTTTCCCCTTCAACCTTGATTACAAGAATATTGTGTCTATTTTTATGCTCTTGCAAGGATCCATTATCATTGTGTATGTTTGAAATGTTGTTGTGAATGCATTTTGCTAGATTATGGAGAACTGTCATCACCCCTTCTAGTGTGCACTTTGCTTTTGTATCTCACGCATTGGAAGACTACTCTCACACCCTCCTTTTCTGGTGTATCACCACTTTAGTGTAGGATTTCATTTTATGCATTCTCTCTCCCTGGTCCCTTGGAAAGTTAGATTAGAATAGTTAGTTTACCCTACATTAGAGTAGATTGTGGCAGGTAGTTTAGGAGCAAGAACCAACTTTCTCTGGAGGTCTATCTCAAGTAGCAAGTCCCACAACTTGGAGATAGTACCCATGTTATCCAATCACACCGTGAGTTCAAGTATATGCACTTGTATGAACATAGGGGTGTTGTGATTTGGTGATAACAACAAGGTCATTAACAAGGCATATGCTTATAGGAGAATCGAGTGGGATTAATGGGCACATGTTGTTGGCCTTCTAGAAGAGCTTATTGAATGTCATCGGGTAAAATCATATGAGCACTATATAAATCCTTAAATTTAGCTATGGAAGCCTCGTCATAGATAGGTTTGACACTAAAATGAGACATGATGAGTAAAAATAAAAACTTGGCTAACCACTTAGGGTATGAAAGAAGACCAAAAGAAAAATGTTTGAAACATAGGGTTCAATAAAATGGTTAATTGAAAATAGAATTTTATAACTATTTTATGAGTCAATCTAAATAGAAACTTAATGTTATATTGAAATTATGGAACTAAATTTTGTGATTTAATATTTGAATATATTGGAATAATGGAAATAAGAGGGATATGATACTAGCTTCAAGTTAGCTTACCTTACTCTATGTTGGACTATAGAAGAATAGTATGTAAACTAGGCAAGTTGGACTGGATGGCCTCGGGAAGGGTAGAAGCCAATTGTTTTCATGTCGAGGAGCCCCGGAGGATACTAGGCAGCCTCGAGGCACCCCGGTCTATAATCTGGATGCTTTAGACAATAGAAAATCTCGAACTTGACTTCACCGTGTTGTAATATCTTTGAAACACCTTAACTCCTGTCACACAAGTGTCGTAATCTGTCTCCTATGTCGCTACAAATGATATATGAATATCTACCGAAAAATCCTATCCAAAGCATCAATTCCTAAAACTAAAAATGCATATGAATAGGTCGACCGACCTTAGCTACCAAACTAGCGAGTCTTACAACCGAGTGTTGCACTAAATTTCGGACCCAATTTATTTCTATGTGTGTGTGTGTGTGCGATTTTGTGCCTAGGATTCCCTAACGCCAATGACACAATAATAAGGGGTAATAACTAGATGTAAAATGCAAATGGTGGATGAAATATAAAGAATACAACTCTTTCCCTATGCAATGTGTGATGCGAGATGTAGAAGATGCCCAAATGTAATCATTTTCCCTAGTAGATAACTTCCTTTGATAGTGAGATGTCCACCCATAATGTAGTGAGTATGTTATGTTTATATAGGGATCTCTTGTTCAAATTTCAACACTAGTGACCTGAAACTACTGACTATGACCTAGAGGAATACACGGGGTAACCGTTAGGACCAACCTCAAACAAAGAAATTAAGACCACAAATTACGATGACACAGTGCCTAAAATCATGGACCTGGGCACCCCAAAGTGTAACCCTAGGTGCCCCTGAGTAGACCTAAAGATGACAACTAAGAAAATTACGACACCTGAGACACCCGAAAGATGCCCAAAACTATAGAGACAAATGAAAACCGAACTAGAAAAACAACAATGACACATGACTATGAGACAAAAAGACTCAAGGATGGGTCACTAGTGAATAATTATACTACGCAAGATCCATATATAAAATAACATACCGATGTATTAATGTAATAGTAAGTTCGTGATTTTGTGACTACAGGAGTCACTTAATAGATATAGAGGCCAAAATCAATGCGTAGAGTGAGTGGTGAAGCGTTTAGTACTAGAGCTCCCATGATTATGGATAGTGATAGCGATGATGATAGACATTGCATTGTGTGTGATGTATTGATGCATGGGAATTTCCCCTCAACAATTTTATTTTTTTATTATGATTTTGGGGGATATATATACATATAGACTTGTATTGATGTGACATTTCTTATTGATGTGCATTGTATACTATGTGATGATGATGATTTGTTCTTGGTAGTATTTATTTAGTTTGATGAATTTTATAGGCATTATTGGGATGGTTGATTTGATATATATTGTTGATGGTTGACATTTACAATGATGTGTAAAGAATAACCAAATAATGGACTAGATGAACAATGTGTGTGAATATAAATGCATTGTATAACATCTAATAAGTACAAATGTATAGATGTAATGTGGTAGATAAATAAAATAATAATAAGGATGTGTTGATAATTGAATAATAATGAGATGTAAAATAATGATTGTAATATCATGTGATGAGAATGAATGAGAGAAGAAGAGTGATTTTTCCTAGTGTGAGAATGAGGTTCATTTATAAATGCCCCCTCAACAGTCAAGAATGAACCATAGAACAAGAGTGCATCATCGGGAAATGGGTTTGTCACGTGCAAGGAGTGGTTAGAAAAGATAAGTCATGAAGCACTGAGAGCGGTAGTATGGAATGGGAGGTTCATAGATGTAGTATGCCCTCAACATTCAAGTGTTTTTTTGTAGCACGAGAGTACATTATATGGTAATGAGATGGATGATGGATTTAATTTACCATAGATGAAGAGGCCTATGATGGATGGCGGGAACATGTGAAGTAGCAACAAAGGTGTGAGGATAAGTGTTGAATTGGATATCAAAGGAAATGGTGCCGATAATAGGTATGGTGATAGGACGTGTGGAAGAAAGAGGCTTAGGAAGACAATGATGTTTTGTATCAATGTGTTAGGGATGAGAGGATGTAACTATATGTTTATTAACTTGAGGATGCAGATGGATAATAACCTTAGGAGGTGGGAGGATGAAAACCTTAGGCAGAGGTGAAGGAGATAAGTAAATAGTGGTAGAAGCTTACTTATGTAGGATGAGAGAGAGAGAGAGAGAGAGAGAGAGAGAGAGCACTCATGAGAGCAAAATCAGAAAGCAATGACACCTTTGTCTTATAATTGTTATAGGAAACATGGAGAGCATAGCAGTCATTATCACGGTGACCATTGATGTGGTGGAAATTTTAGAAATGGAATTCAAAGTGGTGGTGTAGGAGGTGAGGTGGATGATGTTAGTTAAAAGGCGGATGGATGAGCCACTTATCAAGAAGGTCCGTAAGACATCATTTGGTTTAACATTATGTGATAAATGTAATGGTTCGTGAGTGGGAGAAAAAGAAGACTTAGGTGAATTCCGACATGGTGGAGAGGAAGGAAGATGATTACTTGGAGACGGAGATGGGGATCATGCGGGGAGGGTCAATAGATGAAAGAGGGGAAGACTTAGTGGGTATAGGAGGAAAGTAGAAGAAGGTGTTAAGACATTATCCACAATGAAATATTTTTTTAGATCAATAACTTTATAGCACAAAAGAGTAAATGAGTCACATGCATCATATAATAAATTTTCTTTTAATGGAGGAATTAAGAAACGATAAAAAATAAATTACATTTCTACATCAATAGAATGAAATCATAATTATTGCATGCAAGAATTGAAGCATAAAATGTAATCTAAAATTGGTTCATTCTTTCCTTGATGCAGAGAAGGCAAGCGTTCATATGTAACTTTACGACCATTTTTAGAAATAAATTGTCTAAGAAAAGCATCCTCCATATCATAATAAGTATTAATGGTTCCATAAGGAAAATGAGTATAGCATTGGATAACATGACCAACAAAACTATGACAAAATTATTTTAGTAACAAGAGATCGTTGGAATAAGTAGCCATGGTTAAACAAGAATGCTTGAGATGTAAATAAGGATTTCCAGTACCATTGAAATGGGAGAAAGTAGGCATGATGAAGTCCTTGGGGAAAGTGGAATTGTGAATCCTCTTAGGAATGTGGTTGCCATGAAGGGAATTATTTTCTATGTAAGTATAATGGGATTTAATTTTTAGGGTGAGGCTATGAACTTGAGATTGTAAATTACCAATAACATGCATAAGAGAAATGATATCTTGCAAAGGAATGGTTGATGAAATGAGAGGCACATTTAGGGGTTGGATCTTACCATTATGAGTGATCATGATAACTTGAGAAGGGGGTGGATGTGGAAGGAGGAAAATAAGGTGTAAGGGGAGAAGTAGAACATGTAGGCTCTATTGAGATATTAGGTGTAGGCTCGGGAGACACAATAATATGTGCATTAGGGGTAGAAGCGGAGTCATCATGGGAAACATTGGAAATGACTTCAGAAGTAGAAGAAAGAGGAGTAGTAAATTAACATTCATAAGTCTTAATAGAATAAACATCATCACTAACATTTTCATGATCAGAAGCATAATCAAATTCATTATCATTCATATTTTCACAAGCAAGGATTTCATCAAGAGTAACATCAACATATAAAGAACTTGTAGGAGTACTAGCATCATATTTATCATTGCAATCATTGGAAATAATTTTAGAAGTAGAAATAGTAGGAAATAGAGATTTGTATTCATCTTGACTACAAATAGAACCTCATTATGCACATTTACATTGTCATCATCAGAAGTAAAATTATTAGCATCTATGTTTTCACAAGCAAGAACCTCATCATGCAAATAATATGTATTAATGTTAGCATTTTCTATAACAATAGCATAAGAGGATGAAAGAGTATTGGTGACTATGGTGGATGAGGGAGAACATGAGGCAAAATTTTGATCATGGGAGACTATGCAAAAATTAGGGGTTTTGTAACCAACAGGAAAGGGTTTTTGGAAGTCAAGGAGTTGTTAGAGAATTATGGGATCATATTGGGGATTGTGCATGAGGTCATGAAATTCAACTTCTATAGTGCATCATCATCAAATATTTATTGCATACGGGTGTAGGTCACATCATGTTTGGGGGATGGGAACCTATTTTTAGCCATAAGGGTTTTAGGAGCCCATAGAAAGAAGTTCAAATAAAAGGGGGTTTACCAAATGATTTAATTAAATCTAATATTTCATAAGTAACTAATATGATAAAATAAATTGAAATACAAGTGCTAATCACTCAAGAAATGTAATAATATAAGTAAATGGGAGAGATAAATGACTTGGCTGATTTTTGTGCAATCAAGCTAGTTAGAAAAATGTATATGCTTGACTCGACATGAACCGATGTCACAGAGCTTGCCTAATAGATCTGAAATTGTGCCTGATTTGGACAGGGGCACCATAAGTGCATAGAGGAGCTTAGGTGATAGTGACTGATTTTGGGAGTTGGTTTGTGGTGAATCTTCAGGATCTACTTCGTTTTGGGTCTAAAGATCATCACTCTAATGTCTTCTTTGGTGCATTACCTTCATTGTTAGGGTTTTGAAAATGCCTGTACCTGCAAAAAAAACCCTAGCTACATGCACAAGGTCACAAACACATCAAATCTGAATGAAATATGCAAAATGTGAAGTTAGGCTAACCTTGAAGGTCACCCGAAGAGTGAACTTATTACTGAGCATTGCACTACATTCCAGACTCCATGTAGTTTTGTGTGTTTGTGTGTGATAGTGTCCTTAGGTTTCCCTTGCGTAAATGACACTAAGATAACGTGTTGTGGCTATATTAGATGCAAATGTGTGTTATGCAATTAAGCACTTCCCATTCTTATGTAGTGTATACTGACCAAAAATGCAAAGTCCCTTGATCATAGTGATAGTATGTAGATGTGATTTCCCCATAGAATTTCCATCTAGAATAATAATGTGTATGTTGTGTATATATATGAATATCTTGTTTGAATTTCACTAGTGACACAAAAGAATGACTATGAACATGCGATAAGGATTATAAAACTAAAAGGTCGATCACAAATGTTAAAATGTGTGAAAAAAAAAAGTGAACATAAGATCCCATAATGGACACAATTGCATGAGCGCTAGTGTCAGAGTGGTCGAGTAGTGTCATGTGATAAATGACAAAAACTATGAGAAGACCGATAGACAAGGATCCTTGTGACTGACCAGAACTGGGTACAGAAATGACAGATGTGAGAGAAAAACACAATAGAAACAATCAAAGCAAGTAGATGGACAAAGTATTGTGTCACCAGTGAATACTTTTCTTACTTGAGATCCATGCATATAATCAACATACTAATGGCTTATTAAAATAGTAATATGTGCATGATTTTGTCTCTACACCTATGTACTTATTATATGTTATTGAATTTAGGAATTAATGTGATTATCTAATTTTTGCACTTATCATGGAGTTGCAATTATGTTGTAACTTGTGAGTTAATATTAGGGATGTATTATGATCAAGTAATAAATGAATCCAGTAAATGGAATTTTAATTATTATGTTTTTGATTAACTAAAAATGTAATATATGTGCACTAGTTAATCTAAGCTATGAAAAGTTGTAAATAAAGTAAATAAATGCAGTAAAGAGATATGTAGATGACCCAAGAAACTAAACAAATGTAAATAAAAACCCTAATGTGTAAGAGAGAAGAGGGTAGAACTCATTTGAACAAGTAGATGCTCATGGGACTATGTCAGCAGAGATGACTATGGAATCTGGAAGTAGGAACGACTATGTAGAAACCCCGAAAAGGATGGATCTATGTAATATGGTTGGGGGAGTGCCTAGAAAAGGAAGTGGGGTGCATACGGAGCTCTAGTCTATAGAATAAGTGCCGTAGTTTGTGAAAAATCTCCAAAAATTATTTTCACAGTTTGACAGGTGGTTTGAAACCCTCGCTATGTGTCGCATCAAATTCATTGTACCACACTAAGTGTCACTGCTAATCCAAGATGAAAGAAAGACCTGAAAAACCCTAAACAAGCATCAATTCCTAAAAAAGAAAAAAATCATTTGATAGGGTCGACTGACCTTAAGTACATCCACAATGGTGGTCTTACTAATCGAACATTGCAAGTACATTTCAAACCCAAATGTAGTTTTGTGTGTGTGTGTGTGTGAAACATGACCTAGGTTGCTCTTGTGCTAGTCACACTTTTTGATGTAGTGAGCTAACTATGTGTAGAAAATAGTAATAGATGGTGCATGGAATATAATAGAATCCTTCCTCTATGATGTGTGTGATACAGATGTGCTAGCCTTGTGCCTTGTGATGGAGCTATATGGATGCAAATGATCTCCAATGCAATAGATGGATGTAACACTAGGTGGATGATAGTAACTTGATAGTTCTTGGTCCCTCATTATGGTCTCATGAATTTATATTTATAGGATTTTCCTAATCTGATTTTGTAATTAACCCTGAGATGGTCGACCACTAAAAATATAAACACCTCAAAAGGCTAGAAAGAGCCCAAAAAGTGGCAGGAAAGTTTAAAAAGAACTAGGGCACCGCTAGTGGGACTTGGGCACCCTTTGGCACCCCAATACTAGCTTGAGTGCCCAGTTAAATCTAAAATGATGAGAAATGATGAAATCTGATTGGCCATGTGTGAGGTGAAGGTCGGGAATGGCAATAGAAATCAAATAGAAATGGGCAAGAGACAAGGCTAATTAGTAATTTCTTCACTCAAAATACCTCTAAATAGTAGTATGAGACCGGGAATAAATAATGTCTAAAGTGCATGATTTTGTGTCTATATTTGCCCCCATTTTATCGTTGGTGAGAAAAAATCTTGGTAACATAAAGTAGATAGAGATGTGTACACGATGCCAATGTAGAGTGATGCAGAAAGCATGTTGAAAGACTAAAAAAGTGTGGAATGACAAAAAAGACGATGGAGAGTGGAAACTAAAGATGAAAAATGCAAAAAGTGATGAGAGCGAACCTAGGGTGGAAACACATGTGTAGCTAATGTTGTGTGTACCTGCATGGTTAGTATGTGAGGTGTGTCATCGTGAAGTGTTATTGTTGCTTTTTTTTTCCCCCATTTGACTGTTTATTTCTCATACGGCTGGACCTACAAGGAGAAAATGATCAAGTAGTCAAATATATATGTATGTAAGTGTAAAAATGCTATGTAAAAGACACATGTGTACATATGTAAAAAGCATGTAAATGTAAAGTATGCAAATGAAAAATGTAAATGGAACATGTGCACCTGATCCATGTCGAGAGAAAGAGTGTAGAAAGGATATCCTATACTACCAAAGTTTTTTGGGAGATCTGATTCCATAGGAAAAAGAAGTATAGGGATGAAATGCTCTGTGTCCTCCAACCTTTAACTGCTTCCCTAAACTGTGTGTGAAGAGATATTTGTATTTTCCTAGTTTTTGGGTGATCCGACGTTGGCGGTAGAAGAAGTATTGGGAGGAATTCCATTGTATCCTCCAACCATTAACTTATCCCCCAAATGCTAAGGACTACCATGTCATGTACAAGTTGCTGTGAATGGATTTTACATACTTGGTTTGAACTCACTCGATGTATATAACCCACAATGCCAAGGGTGGAAATTGCACTGAATTGAACCAGTGTAAATGTGTTGTGTAGACCTGTAAAACCCCAAATGATGCCCTCCTCTTTAGGGGCGTATATGATGTCGCTGATTTGATAATGCAGCCCTAAAAGTGGACCAACAGTATGTACGCTAAAACTCGCCCTTTATGGGGAAGGGATTGTGCTTAGTAGAAACCAAGGCGCACACAAACAAGATGATAGCCAAAGAAAAGTGTTAGTATGAAAAAATAAACATACATGTAGAAAGCAATGTGCAAGCTACCAAGAAAATTAATGTAATCACATAAGAAGATAAGTAAGCCACAAAGTGGACTGAAAACATGGGACATCACTCACAATGTCGCAATGCTATAATGGCCACAAAAAAAATAAACAAGTGCACACATCAAAATAGGGCAAGGCCCGTACACATAAGAGAAAACAATAGCATATAATAGAACAAACAAGAACAGAAGAAAATATCCCTTCCTAGAAAATTCTACACATAAAGCACCCATTAACATGTTAGAAAGATAACTAATATGTCAAAGTGTGAATAACCAAGTAATATAAAGTGCTAAGTATAAAAACAAATGATATCACCTGTAATTGTCGAATGTGGATTCCCCAAAGTGACCAAAGTGTAGGAAGGGTAGAAGGTGAGCATCCATGATGCATGTAAGAGACTTGTATCTGTGATCACCACTAGAAAAATATGTGAATGCACATGTGTGGATGATATATATAAATGACATAAAAGTAAGCTAACTAGCATGTGTAATAAACCAACCATGAACTAGCAAAAGTAAGCAAGAGTAAAAGCAACCATAATATGAAGTATGTTGTGGATGGGGTAATGGAATTTAAGATGAATGGTAGGATCCACGTGCCCCCGAGTGAATGGAAATGCATGTAATGAGGTTCATTGTTTTCCCCATCAATAGTAAAGAATTAACCTTAAGCGAGAGTGCATCATCGGGAAATGGTTGAATTATTTATTTATTCTAACACGTTGTGATGAGTATACATGTGTAATGGTGACAATATGTGACCTAGAAAATATGCATACGTGAACCCTATAGCTGAAGCATATATCATGACGAGATTGAACGTGTAAGTGATGATTTATCCTAAGCGTATATCACTATAAGATGAATAAGGGAGTGGTGATATATCCTAAAGCGTATACCACTACAAGATGATAAAGTAGGTGACCATTTAGCCTATAGCGTATGTCACTAACCTAAGAATGTCACATGATGAAAGGTCAAATGATAAATGTGTAATGGATGTAAGGTCCATTTGATTTGCAAAATCTCGATAGTCAAGTATGGACCGAGGAACTAAAGTGTGTCATAGGGTAGTGAGTGCAACGCATAGAAGATGATGTAATATATGTAATGAAGATGATAAATGACCATGTGATGAGTAGAATATGTAAATATGTTGTGTGTAGAATGTAATGCTAAACGTGTAAAATGTGTACAATGTAATGTAACGCTAGACTCATATGTGATGATAGATAGTATAGTATATAGAAAATGTGTGATGTGTAGACACACGTGTATGTATGATGTGGTGGAATGATACTATGTATAAAATGTGATGCAATACGCATATATCATCTAATAGTGTATGTAAAGTGTGGTATGGACAATATGATGAATAGTATGTAATACTAGACAATAGAAGGATGATATATGTATGATGCTTGATACACAATGTGTGATGAAACAAAATGTGTAATTCCTATAGTGTAGTGTGTGGGGTTCATGTGTGGTAAGCCCTCAATAGTCAAGTGTGAACCGAAGCACAAGAGTGTGTCATCGAGTAGTGGTTAATGCTAGAATGTGTGATGAGAATGCCTATATGCAAATGCAAAGATGATAGATGCTAAGGTGAGTGGGGGTGTAATAGATGAAATGGCCCCCAAGTATATATGAATGAGTAAACTAACCAATGATAGTGAATAACAAAGGTCAGTCATTCTATGTATGTGATGATGATAACATATGATGATAAGAGGTATGAATAATGATGCTAAGAGAAGGTATGTGCAAATGCTAGGAGTATGATGTAACACTATGTAAGGATGTAAATGAATGATAATGCAAAGATAATAAATGTGCCTATTATGCAATGATAATGAGATATGGGGATGTGGATATTATGCCCCAATGTATGTGTGATGAAAGAGGAGATCCTATAATGTCATCTAGGAGATCATCAATCTCAGGATCATAATCGAATGGATAAGTGTTGTGACTTGATAAGCAATAGTGTTGGGTTGATCGTGTAATGAGCCATTAAGGCGGAAGTTATATATACCCATAACACAATCCTCATTAGTGAATAGACAAAGTGGAAAAAAGTGTGCATACCAATGAGTGATATTTTGAGTGTATACTAGGAAATAATTATCGCAAATGAAAACACGTCCAAAGGGCATAGGAAATGAAATGTCTATATGATAAGATCTAGAGTGCCCCAAATATAATCAAGCCATGATTTCCCTAATGTAAGTGGTGAAGATCAAGGAGTGCGTGTGAGAAATATCGTGAGGTCAAAGATATGAAGACCATAAGTGTCGAGTGATGGTGATATACCCATGATAAATATGAGGAGTATATGGTGTTGGATAGAGGTCCTCAAAAGAAAATCCTAAGTGAGCCAAACTCTAATTTATACATATAGTGTCATCGCATGTAGGATCAAATGGAATATGTTCCCAATATGAATTATTCATGAAGAGTGTGCAATTAAATAGTGGGCGTTCTAATGTAGATGGTACAAATGAAGGTGTGTGTGATAGAGCGACGTCCATGGATTGGACATGCCCTTGATATGGAATCATAATAGTAGTAGTAGCAGGTGGCATAGAAGAAATGAAATCTATCACATAAATGGTACCATCAAGTGGTGGTAAGTGAGGTGGTTCTTCTATAGGTTGGGGCTCATCTGTAATATTTGTGTGTGGAATAGGAAGGCCAATATTATGAGCCCTATCGTAATATCTTGAAAGGGTCGAGTCATGAAAAAAATGTATTCAATGCCTTCATGTAAGAATTTGACACAACTATGCATAGTAGAGGCAACAAATTGCATGGCATGAAGCCATGGTCTACCAAGTAGATAGTTGTAGGAGACTGGAAAATTAATGATGAAAAACAAGTGTGAATAGTTTTTGGACCAACAGTAATAGGTAATGTAACATGACCAAGACATGGGCAGATAGAACCATCATAAGAATGTATTGATATAGAAGATGACAGAGAGACCTAAAGCTTCAAGGAATGACATGGGACACAAATTGAGTTCAGACCCATTATCAATCAAAGTGTGCTTAACACCTACATTATGAATATGACATATGATATGGAGAGGCAGATCATTATCAAAAGTATGAACATCAGCGGGAAGATTAGACTTGAATACTATGTGTGAAGAAAATGCATCAAAAAATGTTTGATAAACCGAGTCTGGATGCATGTCAGCATGAATGCAAGTAGTAGCAAAAAGATGTTGGATTCTATGTAATAAATAAATATTTGCAAGAAAATAATCATTGATTGAGATACTCATGATGACCAAACCCTAGGATGAAAAACAATGAATGAAGAAACTAAAAGTGTGAATGAAGGAAGTGTTGAAATGTCGGGTTCACCAAAATGATTAACTAAAAATTTAATATATATGCACCGAGTTAATATAAGTTATGAAAAGCTATAAATAAAGAAATTAAATGTAATAAAGAGATATGTAGATGACCCAAAAAAACTAAAAAATGTAAATAAAAACCCTAATGTGCAAGAGAGAAAAGGAAAGAACTCAAATGAATAGCATACGCTCACGGATCGTGTCGTAGAGATGAATGTGGCATCAGAAGCGAGGAACAATGTGCGGAAACCCCGAAAAGGATGGATCTGGGTAATATGGCTAGACTAGAGCACTGGAAAAGGGATTGGGGAACCTATGGGAACTCTGGTCTATAGAATGGGTGCCCTGGTTTGTAAAAAGCTCCAAAATTGATCTTCATAGGTTTGGTAGGTGGTCTAAAACTCTCACTATGTGTCACAATAGATTTGTTGTCTTTGCGTTAGGTGTCACTACTAATCCAAGATGAAAGGAAGACCTATAAAACCCTAAACAAACATCAATCCCTAAAAAAGGAAAAATGCATATGATAGGGTCGATGACCTCATTTGTCGAGTAGTGGTCTTACTAACTGAGTGCTACACTACATTCTAGACCCAAATGTAGTTATGTGTGTGTGTGTGTGAAACATGCCCTAGGTTGCTCTTGTGCCAGTCACACTTTGTGATGTAGTGAGCTAACTATGTGTATAAAAATGTAATATATGGTGCATAGAATAGAATAGAATCCTCCCCCGTGTTGTATGTGATGCAAATGTTTTATCCTTGTTCCTTGTGATGAAGCTATGTGGATGCAAATGGTCTCCAATGCAATAGATGGATGCAACTCTAGGTGGATGATAGTAGTGATAGTTCTTGGTACTTCATTATGGTCTCATAACTTTATATTTATAGGGTTCTCTTGATCTGATTTTGTAATTAACCCCGAGATGGCTGACCACCAAAATTATTAGGACCTCAAATGGCTAGAAAGACCCCAAAAAGTGGTGAGAAAGTTCAAAAAGGACCAGGGCACCCTTGGTAGGACAAGGCACCCACGGACGCCCAAGATCATCGTGGGCACCCAAGTCAAAGCTAAAATGATAGGAAATGATGAAAGCTGATTGGGCATGTGTGTGGTGGAGGTCGGGAATGACAATAGAAATCAAATAGAAATGACCAAGAGATAAGGGTTGATTAGTACTTTTTCTCTCAAAACCCCTCTAAATAATAGTATGATACTGGGAATAAAAAATGTCTAAAGTGCTTGATTTTGTGTCTACAGTTTCTTATCTAGATATGTAATTGAAATGATTGAAAATTATAATGGATTGACTATAAATAATTTATTTTATTTATCATGAATAATTATATGTGAAAATATGTACATAATCATAATTTATGTCGCATACACATTGTTAGTTTTGTATGATTATGAATGGAAGACAAATATATAAGTTAAAATGAATGACATGCATTAATATTGTAGTTTGGATAGTTATGATTCCTTGTATTATTAATATTTCTTCATACATGTGTTTGATTGTTAAGAATAGGACTAGGAAATCGGGAGGCATGGATCTCCATCTTAGGTTGTGTAAGGGTTATTTTAAATTTGGGTTCATTTTTTAAGAGTTTTTCTAGTCACCCATCGAGGGTCACGATACATTTGTATTAGAGAAGCTATTGACAAAATATCGTCTATTTTATTTTTCCACCTTCAACGCTATAACCTTTTATGGTTTCTACATTTTTAAAATTACGTTTTGTGTCATTCTAGGAGTGTAATGGTAAGAAAAAGGAAATGATAATTGTAATTTTTAGAAGAAAAATATATATCATATTCTATAACTTATAATATATACTCATGATAGTCCGACTTTAATCAAGGGTAGAGGGTTCCCTTTGAGGATCCAAATGAGGAGAATGTAAGGAATACATTGTTAGTGTTCACATGGTTTGTAAAATAATAATATGGGTTAGTAGTATACAATATACAAGTGAAATAAAAAACCATGTTAAAGTGTTTGTTAAGATATATTATTTATATTATGAGTTGGTAAAAAAATCATATATTTATTATGAGTGAGTATTTATTTATGATTTGTTAAAATAACTCAATTATATTGGGAGAGTTGTTATAGGAGCATGAATAGGTCTCAAATTTTATAGAATTTCCTACTCCTATAAAATTTTACGTGTTCTATTGAGAAAATTAACAATGAATCATTATTGTGTTTGAGTTTTATTAAGTTTTTTAATGCTAAAATTTTGTGAAAAAAAGAGGATGTGGAGGAAGTTGATTAAAATGAGCATGATGGTGGATTGAATGACTAGGCTGAGAATAATTCTCAGAATCATGAAACTAAATAGTTTCCTAAAAGGGAAATATTTAATATTAAATTCACAAAGGACCTAAAGAGTGGTTCATTGAATGTGCACAAGTGATTGAGCAATGACAACCTCTTGGAATTTGATAAATATATAGAGATCTCGAGAACCTCTCTCTACCCTATATATTATGATAATCTAAACCTAGAAAGAATTAGTGGGATAGATATCTATATAAGTGCAAAGGTAGGTCAATCAGGTGGCTTGAATCAAACCCATATAGATAGGTGCACATCCCTCCACCCTATCTAGATATGACTAGTCCCATCAAAGTACACCAAAAAAATTAACTAAATAATAGATCTCGAATCATGTTTGATTGAAATGGAAAAAAATTGAGATTCATATTTTTTTAAAGAAGATAATGATTTGTTTGTGTAGTTTATCATCTTTTTAATGACGTATTTGCATGGTGGAACAACAAGAATGCTAAAAATATTTGAGTGCGAGAGAATACCATATGCAAAATTTTGTGACCTTATTAAGGAAAAGGTTGTTACCACAATTATATTTTAATGGAAAAATGATAGAGTTTCATAATTTTTGCTAGGAAACATAATAGTGACATAATAATGGGAGAAGTTCACAAAACTTATTAAGTGCATGCCATAGTATTATTTGGATGAGAAGTTTTGTATCCACAAATTTAACATGGTAATGGATTCCCATATTGGATCTGATGTGGATGTTCATGGACCAATTTCTATGGATGAAGATTTTGAAAAAGATATAAAGCAAAAGATCATAAGTTGTATGTTCTCTTTTCAACTATTAAATACTTTAAGCAACAAGGAAATGGATCAAATCAATGAGTCTTTTACACCATTTTGATTTTTTTTTTTTAAATTTCATGAAAAATCATTGTAATAGAGAGGGGATTTATTGGAAATCTAAAAATAATGAAAAATATTCTAAGTAGAGTAATGCTCATAGGAATCACCAAAATTGGAATGTCTAAATGGAAGGAATATGATCCATCGTAATCCTATAACAAAGAATTCATGAAATCATGGGTATGAGAAATTTACACACAATAATTTGTATTCTCTGTATATTATAAAATAGTATGAAGGATATTATATAGCCATAACAACAACAAACTATCTTCCTACTAAATAGGAAGACAATATAACAAATAACCTATTTAACACATTTACGGGTGTAACAAATTAACCACTTACCTAGGTAATACAACAACCTAGTAAGTGTGATTTACAACATGGGTAAGTGCACCAAGTTGGGGGGCCAAAAGGGGGTCTTAAGTGGACGCATTTTTCTGAAAAAAAAAAAAAAAAAAAAACTTCAACTTGTACGAGTTTTTCGAAATAGTTACACTCAAAATTGGAAGATGTTGTAGAAATATGAATCATAGCATTTTGAGTTTAGTTTCTAAGCTATAAATTTTTATTGAAAACAGAGATACATTTAAGTGGGTCAAATAACTAAAATACCAACAGATGCTCTTGTTTTTGTTAAAAAATATAATAGAGTGACTTTCGTGCCCCCACCATTTTTTGAGCACCATTTAGTATTTTTGAAAACCCTTTGGTAGAAAGATAGCTAGGAGCATCTAGTTTGGGATCCATTTTTAAATATTTTTTAGCAAATATTTTTTTATTTATGATTTTTCTAGTACAAAAATTTTATGTTTTGAAAAATAATGGAGCTCCAACCATGCCCCCCACTACCTCAAAAAATATCGAAAATTAGATTTTTTTTTAATATGTATAGAATTATGCCTAGTTTGGGCTAGTATAATTTTTTTAAATTTCGATCACCCAAAAAAAGATACACCATGAAAGATAGACATATTTACACTTCAAAAAATAGCTATAAAAAGGCATAGTTAGAAAATAAATAATATGGATATCTTATATTAGTCAAAAAAATGGAAAATTATATTTTAAGAAAGAAGAGACTCTGCTCTACGTCGTGGTATAATTTTTTTAAAATGGATCGATTGTTTTATTTTGATTTCTCATAGAGGAAGTGTCATTTTTACATTTTCTTGTAAAAACTCGTTATTTGTTGTGTTTCTGCAGGTCCATACCTCAAGCTTGGGGATCAAACCAAATCCCAAGCCTCAAGGCATGGCTTGGGAAAAGAGAAAACAAAAAAGTGTATGCTGCGTTATGTAACGCGTACGCATTACATAATGTGTATGTGTTACATAACGCGTACACGTTACATAATGCGCACGCGTTTTTATTTGTTTTATATCTTGTGGCCCCCTAACGTCCCTTTCATCTCTTTCACGAGAGTTCTGTAAACATTATGTTTTGTCTGCAATATTCTCTACATTCTTGCACGATTTTTTAGTATTTCATTTTGTCCCCTACCTCACTAATTGATTTTTTCTAATCATGGGCTTATAAACGCCGAGCTAAGGAAAAGAGGAAACTCAAGAATAAAGACAGGAGCAATTGGAAGAGAAGAGAATAAAGAAATTGAAGAGAAAGTAAAAACTTCGAGTAGGAAAGGTACATCCGCTATATCAAATGTAGCTAATGTATTAGAAAATTGGGATGAAATACATAATGAAAATGTAGAGAATAATGATATTGTAATGAATAATGATATTGAATTGAATGATAATGTTGGTATGGATGAAGAAATTTATAAGAATATAAGTGTTGAACCCTTACTTGAGAATCCAAATGTTAACCCCGAAATTTGTATGAAAACACTGAATGAAGAAATTAATCTTGTAAATGAATCTTCACCTCTAAGAACACCTCCTTCCATTTTGTGAAGAAAACCAATTCACTTAATTGAAATTGATGAAAACATTATAAAACCAATGCCTAACAAAATGTTTGAAAGAAATGCGAGAAGAAAAGCTAGTGAAATTTGGGATAATTACTTTGAGAATTTAAATGACTCACAAAGATTTCAATTATTTGTTTCATTGATGAATTTAATTAATATGAGACCTATAATGAAGACTCTGGGGTTAAGAACATCTAATGTTGTTGATCAAAATGCGTCAATTGTTAAAAACATACATAAAGCATACCAAGTTGTAGGTGGCAAAAGACACACCAAAGATAGTAATGCTACACGACGTGCACTAACTAATTGTATAGTAAGTGATAAAACAGTTAATAAATGCTTGATTAGAAAAAAATAGTGCTTTGAAGCTAAACAAAAAACACTAATGAAAGCAATAGAGAGACATAAACGTCTTGAGTCAGTCAATAACACTGACTATTGGGCTTTCTCTAGCAGACTTCCATGAAAAGAAAAAAATACATATGATATTCTAAAAGAATTAATTATAAAATTTTGGAATGAGAACACAAGGGTGTCACCGAATAGAAGAGATACAAGAAAAGAAGAATAGGTTCTCGTAATCATGAATCGTGTGCAAAACATTTCTTAGATATGACTAAAATAGAAATTTTCTCTAAGTTTAAAAATGAAAATCCATAAATTAACATTAGCCAAAGATTCTTTGAAATGAACAAACCCTTTTATGTGAAAATCAATCACTCACGTACCACTTGTTGTTGCAGGCATCATGTTGAATTTTCAATGCATTATGATGTTTTTTGTCAAATACGTAGTGTTTTGCATACTGACATCATGTTGCAGGAGTGTGGAATAAATGTCCCACAAAAATATTCAAGGGAATTTATTCGACAATATTTTGTGAAAAATCAACAAGACAATTTTTTATAACAAAGCATGTTTGGATGGAACGTGCAATGTATGTGGTGGCTTGCCAAATCTGAAAAGTTGTATCCACGAGGAGAGTACATCTTCAATAGGAAAATAATTGGTTGATTTCACAAAATATAAATTGGTGGTATATCAATTAAAATATGGAAAAGAATATAAGAGGTGTGAGCTTGTTGCACTTCTACATCGGTGATGATGGACACATTCTATAGAATATGTACAAGGGTGTTTCAGTGTTTTATGTGAACTTGAATGAGAGGAACATTATTTTCGATCAACATTAAATTTTGTCGAGACAACCGCACATCACAATTCAAGAATGCATGGATGTTTTATTAGCAAGCAGGATGCACAAAGAAACAAATGTACAACATATCTAGAGTTTTACCGAGGGGGGCATGGAAAAGGAGAGCATGATGGTGCGGGGCATGTGTGAAAAGAGAACGTATAAGAGAAGAGTTAAATTTCAGGATGGTGCTATATTTACAAATGTAAAAATATTGTTGATTGGTGTGTCAAGAATGTGGGCCATGAATCTCAAGAGAGATCAACGGCTCATAGATATTTTTGGTTGATAGAGAAACAACATCGAAAAACTTTGAAGATTGTATGACGATTCTGAGGATCAAGTGATATGCACTCATTCCGTAGTTCGGATGCAAATTCTTGGACTATTTATACTAGGTTCATGACATATTTTTGTATATCAAGCATTGATTTTGCATGGAACGAATGTGAGTCACAACAGTTGGGTAAATGAGTGGACTTGTAGCCCTCTAATTCCACTCAACACACATCACGTTCCATGAGCATTACAACTTGCAGGGTCTTCAGATCAAATGACAACATCACCTAACTTTGACCAAGTCTCTGATTTAGTGCAACAAGGTACATACATATATGTACATGCCATGTTTTAGATTTATAAATTATTAAATGGTCAACTCTTAATGTATTATAAATTTACTGAATGATTTTACTTTGCGATACTAGGGCACATGTTTACGATTATTGCGATGGAATTTAATGAAGAGGGAACATACTACTTCTTATCTTGTTGTGTAGAGGGGAAATTTTTTTGACTTCCACAGTCATTGATGGTGAAGACCTTGAATATCCCACTAGATTAGTGGAAGTCACTGGAACTTGGCTTCGATGATATCCTATCAAAAATCAAACATTTGGTTTTGAAGACTATGAAGTACATTGGAAGATATTTCACTATTCACATTTGGTCCTTGCAAAAATATTAAATTGATCAAATATCAAGGTCGGCCATCAAACAAGAATCTTTGGAAGGTTCATGAATCAAATCATGAAGCAATTCTTCTCTCATCAAGAATAGAGTTGATCCTTGCGGTTCGTTGGATTGAATTTGCAAAGGTATGTTCTTCATGAATTTAATTTGAATATTTACTTAAATGATTTTGTTTAAATTTTTATGATTTAAAATTCTATTTAATTACTTACTAATATGTTTATGTAGGTTAGTGGTGCCAAAAATCTTCCACCTTCACGTGGTTCTTTGCAATCGAGAGAGAATTTATTATTCTCGAAGCCAAGTGAAGCTAAGAAAAATTAAATATTAGAAAGGAACAACAAACAAAAATTCTTATTTCACCACCTATATTGTAAAAATATCTTATTAAAATTCTCATTTCACCACCTATATTGTATGAACCACCTATATTATTTAAGTGATTGGAAATGGACAACCTTACACTGACTCAGTCTGAATGGAGACGGAGAAAACCACGAGAGGCTTTCGTAGCCTGGACGAGGTAGCCTAAAAGCACAGGGAGTGTAGGGAACAAAACGTCACCCCGACGTGGTGGCATAGTTGCGTTGGTCCCACGAGCTTCCGTTTACAAAGTACAATATCTAGCAACCCTACACTAACTTAGAATGCACTATTTCTCGCATTTACAAACAATAGGACAGCGAGAGAAAAATATGGAGAGGGAGAAAACCACGAGAGAATTTCATAGAAGGCCTCAACATGGAGCTCTCGATTCGACGAGACGTCTCTAGGTGCCACGGAGTCTAAGAAATCACCATCGAAGATATGGCATGTTTGGGCCTCAGGGCTCTTAAGCAACTACGCCCGAACGGGGTAGCCCGAGAGCATGAGGAGTGTAGGGAACAAAAATGAAGCCTCCACTAGTATTCACCAAGCCATTTGGATGTGTTGGCATAGTTGGTTCGGTCCCACGAGCTTCCGTTTGCAAAGTACAACATCTAGCAGCCCTACACTAACTCAAACTGCACTATTTCTCACGTTTACAAATAATAAGACAGCGAGAGAACTAGATGGAGATGAAGAAAATACGAGAGGCTTTCATAGAGGGCCCCGACATGGAGCTCTAGGATCGACCGAGACATCTCTAGGTGTCACGGAGTCCGAGAAATCACTCGTCGAAGATATGGCGTGTTTGGGCCTTAAGGCTCTTAAGCGACTACATCAAACAGGGTAGCCCTTGAGAGCACGGAGAGCGTAGGGAATAAAATGAAGCCTCCACTAGCGTTCACCGGGACATCCTAACATGTTGGCGCATTGGTTTGGTCCCACGAGCTTCCGAGCATTGGCAGCCCTCAATGACTCGGATTGCACTATTTCTCGTGTTTACAAACAATAGAAAGCGAGAGAATCATATGGAGATGGAGAAAAACATGAGAGGATTTTTAGAAGGCTCCAACATGGAGCTCTTGGTTACGATGAGGTGTCTCTAGGTGCCACGGAGTCTAAGAAATCACCCGTCGAAGATATGGAGTGTTTGGGCCTCAGTGCTCTTAAGCGACTACGCCCGGACGTGGTAGCGCAAGAGCACAGGGAGTGTAGGAAACAAAAGTGAAGCCTCCACTAGCATTCACTAGGCCACCCCGACATGTTGGTGTAGTTGGTTCGGTCCCATGATCTTCCGTTTGTAAAGTACAACATCCGACAACCCTACACCGACTGCATCGCACTATTTCTCATGTTTACAAACAATAAGACAACGAGAGAACAAGATGGAGACAGAGAAAAATGTGAGATAATTTCATAGAGGGCCCTAATGTGGAGCTCTTGGTTTTGAAGAGACGTCTCTAGGTGCCACGGAGTATGAGAAATCACTCATCGAAGATATGGAGTGTTTGGGCCTTAGGGCTCTTAAGCGACTACGCCCAAACGGGGTAACGCGAGAGCATGGGGAGAATAGGGAACCAAAACAAAGCCTCCACTAGTATTCACCATGCCACCCTAATGTGTTGGCGTAGTTGGTTCAGTCCCACGAACTTCCATTTGTAAAGTACAACATCCTGCAACCCTACACTAACTCGCACTGCACTATTTCTCGCGTTTACAAACAATAGGACATCGAGAGAACATGATGGAGAGGGAGAAAACAATGAGATTATTTTTTAGAGGGCCCCGACATGGAGCTCTCGGTTCTGATGAGATATCTCTAGGAGCCGCGGATTCTCGAGAAATCACATGTCAAAGATATGGCATGTTTGGGACTTAGGGCTCTTAAGCGACTACGCCCGGACGGGCAGGTGCCCGAGAGCACTGGGAAAGTAGGGAACCAAAACAAAGCCTCCACTAGTGTTCACTAGGCTACCTCGACATGTTGGCATAATTGGTTCGGTCCCATGAGATTTTGTTTGCAAAGTACAACCTTTGGCAGCCCTACACTGACTCAGACTGCACTATTTCTCGCATTTACAAACAATATAATAGCGAGAGAACCGGATGGAGACAGAGAAAACCACGAGAGGATTTTGTAGAGGGCCCCAACATGGAGCTCTCATATTTAACAAGACATATCTAGGTTCCACAGAGTCTGAGAAATCACATGTCGAAGATATGGCGTGTTTGGGCCTCAGGTATCTTAAGCGACTATGCCCGGACGAGGTAACCCGAGAGCACGGGGAGCATAGGGAACCAAAACGAAGCATCTTGTAGTGTTCACCGGGCCACCCGACATGGTGGCATAGTTAGTTTGGTCCCACGAGCTTCGTTTGCAAAATACAACATCCGACACCTCTATATTGACTCGGACTACACTATTTCTTGCTTTTACAAACAATAGGACAGCCAGAGAACCGGATGGAGAGGGAGAAAACTACGAGAGGCTTTCTTAGAGGGCCTTGAAGTGGATCTCTCAGATCTGATGAAATGTCTCTAGGTGTCATGGAGTCTAAGAAATCACTTGTCAAAGATATGGTGTGTTTGGGCCTCATGGCTCTTAAGCGACTATCTTTGACTTAGAACTTTGTGTCAGACACGCAAAACGAAGCTCGTGGGACCAAACCAACTATGTCAACACACCGAGGTGGCCTAGTGAATGCTACTGGAGGCTTATTTTTTGTTCCCTATGCTCCATGTGCTCTCATGATACCCCGCCTGGGTGCGGTCGCTTAAGAGCCCTGAGGCCCAAACATGCCATATCTTCGACATGTGATTTCTCCAACTCCATGGCACCTAGATATGTCTCATCAGATCGAGAGATCCACATCGAGGCCCTCGACAAAATAATCTCACATTTTTCTTCTTCTCCATCTAGTTCTCTCGATGTCCTATTGTTTGCAAACACAAGAAATAGTGTAGTCTGAGTCAGTGGAGGTCTACCCCGTCCGGGCATAGTCGCTCAAGAGCCCTGAATGAATAGATTGGCTTAAGAATGAATTTTATAGGGGTATGTCTAAGAACACATGGGATTTATCAATCACCTAGTAAATCTTTCTTGTTTAGTTCTTGATGGGAGTCAACTGGCATACGACTTAGTGACCTTCCATTCATTGATAATTTATGTTATGATAAACCCATGCATGCTTTCAAAATTTCCTTAAAAATGATATGGCTAGTCATCAAACCTAGTGAAGGGTGTGATGTGATTTCCAAATAATTTGAAATGCCTACAGATTTAAAGGTAGTAACATGAATTGGACAGGATTAGACAATCAAGAATCATTGAGTGTCTGAATCAGAATGTCATTGCATCTGGAGACATTCTCAAGCATTGGAGTAATGTATACGGAGAGACATTCTCAAAATATCAACAGATGAAAGGCATCAAATTGTGACAATCGGGTGTTTTAACAGGGGAGAAGACTACGAAGCATAGAAGAATGTAGTAAGTGCATGATAAGATAGGAACCAATACAAAGAGACCATGAGTAAGAAGAAGCACAAGTAAGGTAAATACACATATACACATTGATAAATTGAATGAATAATTATGCGCAGATTAGGTAACTTTTTATATAAATACATTATATACATATTAATTTCCAAAGTTTGATGCATATTATACATTAAAAATGCTAGTACATGTACATCACCAATAAATGAAAAAATAATCCATAATGTCTTAAATATTGTCAAGTGCACATCATATTAGATTCATGTGAAAATAATCTCAAAAATGTAAGGTCTCATACAAAATTATCAAGTTCCAAATAGTATGTTAATGTGCATAATAAATACAAAAATGCCCAAATAGGTCATATACCATCAAGTTCGAATGTCATATAGGCTTACATACAATGCCATGCACATAGGCATACAAAAACAATGTCATATAAGACATATATATTTCCTACTCATCAAAATATATCCCTCTCTTGGCCTTGCTTGAAGAAGGCCCTCCCTTAGGCGAAGATGGAGATCCATGAGATGACTTTGGATTGCCCGAGCCCATGCTTTGAGTCCTCTTTTGTTGAATACTTGCCCTGAAATGAGCTTGTAAATGCAAACAATGTTTTTCCGTCAAAACTTAATTTATATATGTTTTCAACATGTATTTAAGACAATGCTAGAATGAAATTATTTACATAAATATACAAACTTACCGCAAGTATTCAATCACGCTGAATTTGCACCTCACACTCGATGAGTCATCGGGATCTCCTGCAGATTTAAGCAGAAGTACGATGATGACGATGAGATGGAGGAATTTGTGCCCTCGAAGTCATAATGGGCGGGTTGAAGTTCCCTACATACACATAAGATTAGAAAATATAACATCAGAATTAGTGAAAATAGAGCTAAGTACATGTATCTACATAATGACAATATTTTAACTAATTTTATCAATATAGAACTATTGTTTTTACCCCATCATGCCTATGAATCAAATGAACATAGTTAAGCCCTATCGCAGAAACTCCCGCATACACACAATGATGAAAATTATTAACATAATTTAATAATTCTATAATGAAAGACATTACTAACATGTAATTTAACATAATATGAATTACATGAGAAATTTAACAAAATTTACGTGTTATTTGAATACCTCAATGAGTTCTTTACGTAGATGAAATCGCAGCAAAGAACACCTTTATCTACTTGTCACACGAAATGGTGAGGTCAACATATTTTTCAAACATGTATAAGTCAACATATTTTTCAAACATGTATATCATATGAGTTATATTATATATATATAGAACATACATATATATTGACTTAAAACTATATATATATATATATACACATGCAAATACACACACACACACATGTATGTGAAAATTTTACATAATTAACATTCTAAATTACCTCTGTGAATGTATGCGTATGCATGGTGCTCGTCGCTTTGTGGTTGGCTGAAGATGTGCCTCCCTGCGCTGTAATATCAATGCATGTACATGTACAAATATAATTATTTCAAAATTTAACATATATAAGTAAATCAGTACTCAAAAATTTTGTAACACACATAACAAAACATAACAAATTTACTTGTGAAGGTGACGCTAATTAATGTAATCTAAATGTCTCACTCAAAAGGACATCGACATAGTGACATTATCATGTTCATACCTAGCACCAGGTGTACCCAAATCAGTACGCATGAAAGTATCATCCTCCTCGGGCCCCAAACATAGTCTACCACATGACGAGAAAAAATGTGGCCTCATGCTAGTACTCCATGAGGGAATAATTTTTGTACCTCCACGAGCATCTGGATCAGAAATATCCCTTGTATGTCGAACAAGGGTTGCAGATAGCCCACAAACGTGTAGAGTGTATCAATCTCTACTGTCTCCTTCACTGCTTGAGGGAAAATCTTAGGGTGAGGGGGCTTCTATGTGGAGATTCTACCCTGCTGAATAGGTGCACGTTGTGCACCTGGTCGATCCTCTGCAAATCCTTTTCCTCAGCCCTGGAAATCTCAAAAATCAAAATAATTTGGGATTTTGTTGAGGATAAACTCACAATAGAGTTTCCTCATAAAGTATAGTGGCACCTCGTTGTTATTACAAGGTGGAAAATCAAACATCATCCACCATCGGCCCCAAAATTATTTCTAATCAAATTATTATTGCACCAATGGATGGGAAATCGTTTACATGTCAATGGAATAGTAAGATTAGTGCGGGGGTCCGTGAATAAGGTGCATATGAGTTCTTTTGAAATTTCTTTTTTCTTTACATCCACATATGACAATTTGTTGGAATAATAAACCCTACAACCCTCTCTGTAAGTTTTCTAATGATCAATTTACCCCGTTGCCACATAAATTTGAACAAGTAATTCCTCCAATGTGTTTGTAAGAGAGGTGCAGTGGGGGTTTGTAGATTATGCATCCCTCATTGTTTTGATTAAATCCTCAATTTAAATTTTGTTTTCAACTATTTGGGCTGCTAAATCTTCTTGACTACCCGAGGGATCTTTGAGCAATTGTGGGAGTGTCGTAAGGGATGTCGGGAATAATAGGGATTGGTTGTGGTTGATTCCTCGACCTATAATCGTAATAATAAAAAATATGTACTCAATTCAAATTTTAATCTATAATTATCATATTTCAATGAAATTTTGAGAAAATAAATGTGTTTACCTCTTCTCCATGGCACCATCATCGATTTAGATCTTCCCGGTGATCTAGAAACGATCCTTTGAGCTTGAGATCCAACTGAATGGAAAAATGCGAGGGCACGAACAAGCTCTGAAACTCATGTTTGAGGGATAAAAAATGATAGAGGCCCGGGCCTCTTTTTTTGTTTATACTCAACATATATCGCGTATGCATATGTAACGCGTACGCATTATGCTCTGGTGATTCCCAAGCCAAACAAACTAAAACACGAGCGTGTTTTTCTTTTTTCACATCCTTGTCCGCTTTTTGGCCCCCCAATTTTGTGCACTTACCCACACAATAAATAGAATTAGCACATATAATGTAAAAATAAACTAAATTATTCCTAACATTCCTCCCCTTAATGTGAACATGGGGAAAACCTACCTTACACTAAAGACTGCTCATGATATGGTAATTTTCATAGGATGATCACAAACCTCAAGGATAGTTTTGCAAAACAGGTTGACCACAAACTAAAAATGGTGGTTTTACAATTGGAGTACCACAAGGTGATGGTTTTTGAATGGTTTACCAACAACCAAGAACGGTGGTTTTATAATTAGTTTACCACAAACCACAAATGAAGGTTGTCAAGTTGTTTACCTAAAACCACATCATGATGTGCCAAGTATTATTATTAGCCCTCATCACATTTCATCGTAGGGAATAATATAGGAAAATATACTAAATTTTATTGTTCATACCCCACAAATAGAAAATGGGAAATGGAACATTGGATCATGTTCCCCCCTTAAATTTGAAATTTCCACTTATTCATGCACACCAAGAAAACATGAACACTACAAACTAGAACACGAAAAACCGAAAAAATATACACTAAAAAAATGCCACCGAACCATCTGTGTGACCCCGTCATTAGCGGATCGAGGAGAGGTTTTTGATTGACCTCCAACCTCTGATGCCTCGTCCTTCGGTATGATTTTGCTAACTCAGCTTGATATGGATTTGAGGCTCTTTGAAAAATTCACCCCCATAAAGTGGACGTCGCGTATAAGCGAAAATGCATCCAATTATTGATTTTTTTAAAAATGGACTTATTACAATGACACAATTGATGAATCATGATGCAACATACACTTTGACGATTTTAATATGACGACACAACTATAAAATATGACTCTTTTAACTACATATGCTAAAATAATGTCAATTTAATAAAATGACTCAATACTATATGGACATTGAAAACAAAAATAATAACCACTTGATGTACTTACAACTAGACAATAAACCTATATGCTAAATCGAATATCAAAAATGAATTTTATTTTAAATACCTAGACGTAATCACCTATACTTGGCTTTATCTCCTTGGCATATAGTAAACCGAACCATTATTGAAAAAAATTACACTGCTTTATATTTATATAAATTTTCAAAAAAAAACTTGCTCCACATGGTAGTACTAAGACTTGACCTTTTTGAGTGGAAAGTGTAACTACTTGTATAAATATTATGTTGATGACTATCTTTTCGGATGGGCCATAAAATTCATGGGAAATCTTAGAGACATGGGAATTGGCCCCTAAGATAACCTCCATATTTTATAGAAGTTGGCTCTTCTCTACTTTGTGTTAAGGTAAGGGTTAGAGAGAAAACTAAACACAAACCGTAAAATCTACCTAAGGCACTTTGCACCAAAACTTTTTTACGGAAGAACAGAGATAGATACAAAAATAACTACTAAACCAGTCAAATATCATTGAGCATGGTCAACCTATTTTAGAGGTATTAGTATTATCAAAGGTTTAATAGGAACCGAGAACATAACCATCTACAAATGAATATATTTATGTAAAGATTGAAGGGCATATAACATGGTAGAAACTTGAACATTCATCCAGAATTGACTAAAAGCATACAAAAGAAAATAAAGATCAAAGTATTGTGAAATTGTTTTGTGCACAAAACAACAAATCTTTATTTATAGAGAAAATAATACATAAGGCCAATAATGGCACAGATTACAACGTTTCTTTAAAACATATCCTTTATAAGGCTGATGAACACAAACTATTGAAACTAAAAATATTCCAGTAGCTCCTTAAACTTGTTCTTTATATTTTTCTCCCCCTTTTAAAAGCGGCACAAGAAATTCTTTTATATACCATGCGGTTCACGCTCCAACGTCACCGACATCATGATTTACACCATCTACATTTATTTCTTTACGTGCATGATCTTCAACCCATGTGGTAAATCTCAACTACTCTCGAGATTGCATTCAATTCACCAAACTGGGAGTCCTTTGATTATTTATTTGGGTCTCGGATGGTGGTAGATTCCTTGAGTGACATGTGGAGGGTGCGCTAATTTGAGCTGCCTTTTTTCTCCCTTTGGATTTACGTCCTGGACGACACATGGAGCTTTACGAACTCTTTTCCTTTTCCTTTGACTTTTCTACCCACTCGTGTTATGGTGCTGTGATCTTGCCATGTGGAAGCCATGCATTGTTTTTACGATACTAGTTCATTATGCCTTCACCAATATGCGTTGAAGGGACACGTGGATACCCTACATGCTCTGCTCCATACTTAGTCAAAATTTGAGCCCTGCACTCAAAATTTGAGCCCAAAGAACCAAGGAACGCTAAAAATAAAAAGGGGCACTGTGACGACAAAAAAATAGAAACAAGACATCCCTAAAAGGTTGTAGAAATTATTCTGATTATGGCGACTCACCGAGGGACTCCATACGAGTCTTGGAAGAATCCGATAATCCTTCCTTTTCTCAAAATTTCAAAATGTGGCTTAAAAGATGCCACTTAAAGATGCTTCAAAGCATCCTAGTACGACCCATTCTTCCTCTATCGTGTATGTCCTTCATTGTAGAGCCTGAAAGGCTCTATCCAACTCGATGATTTCCTTGTGAGAGAAATTTTGAAGATCCTACACCATCATTTGCAAACATAACACTAGTTTCACAATTGGGTTCAGGATGGCCTCCACCTCGGCTACATTAGAATCTTATTTTAAAGACTGAAATATAGTCTTATCCTATTCCTTTATGGTGAGTAGCTGTTGAATTTGGTCCTTTGAAAGGACTATGGAGTTGTTAGGAAAGGGAGATGGGAAACCCAATTACACCAACTCCTCAATGCATTGTTTTTTTCTATGATCCCTAACTTGAGCTAGGCCAGGAGATTCCAACATTTAAGAGTGGCCTTGTTGTAACTCATAATCTCACTGATCTTAGAAGCTACCATCCGCTTTGTCTATGATGCCCGCCCTTACAGGATAGAGTCCAGAAGAGTAATATAACCACGGACCAACGCTAGTGATTCAAGGACCTTGGCGGAAACAACACTACTAATGGTGGAGGATGAGGACTCCATGTTGGGTGCACAAGCCTGCGCATCAAATATGAATCTGAGTGCGGGATACGGGTTATTTTCCAAAATGGAAATCCTCTTACGAAGGAGGCATATAACCATCGCACTAACATGATGATTCTTTCTTTTCGTTGTTGTTGGGAAAGTTTTCAGGTCAAATCCGTCGGTCGTTCTTTGATGACCTGGTATTTTGATTGTAAGATTCCCTTCTCCTCCTCAACAATGTGTAACTTAACTTGAAATGAGGTAACCTCATATTTCCTTGAATCAATGTCCTATTGTAGTGAAGTGGCTACAACCTTAGAAGTCGTTAGCTTGGTTTCCAACTTCTTGGTTATTTCTAGGAAGTTGTGAGAGTTTATTTTAAAGCTACCTCCTTCAATTCCTTATCGAGTTACTCCATTTACTTATTCTTTCCTTTGATTTCAGAGTATAGGTAAATAAAAATACCTTCTTCCTACTTGAGGCTAGCCTCCACCTTCTTCAACTTATTGTTGATCTTAAGATAATAGGTGGTGACCACATGATTGATTCATTCATCAATTCAACCTTATTCTAAGGCCGAAACTAAAGCAGTCTCTAGAAACAACATTGATAGTATAATCAATGGGTTGTATCTGTTTGACATGTTTGGAGGTATTGGGAATCATCTATGCAATGGTGAGGGATCTTTGCTTATGGTTATATAATGACCACATGTGCTTTGTCACTCCAACCAAAATTTCCTTTATTCAAAAAATATGTAGAGGAAGGAACAAACCGCACCGCTTAAAAATGGGAATCTCGGTAGGCGGTATGAAATTGTAGTGGGTTGTAGAGGCTAGCGGTGACAAGGACCGAAGAAAGGGGTGCCAATACCTTGGGGGAAATAGGGAATGGTGGCGGGTTGCGGAGGAAGAAGAGACGAGCTGGGGGGTGGAAGGGTCGGATTCAACATGGATAGAATAGAAACATCCCTAGTTGATGAAACAACGAGGTAGAGGAGAGGGCAATAAATGAGTACAAAGAGGTAAATAAAATGGAGGGATGTGAAGAGAGGAAAGAAAGGAGGAAGAAGGCACCTCGGATGACCTCATCCTCTTTCTCAGGCGGGCTCTACGCACCCGGCATCCTTAGTGGCAGTAATGGAGGGTGAGACCAATGGTGTGTAGATATGGGACCCTAGTTTAGGTCTAGCATTGATTTCTCTCTTGTTTTCACACCCCGAGGGCACAGTACTTGCTGCATTGTGGGCATAGTTCCCGATGGCCTTTTATGAAACTATGGGAGAGAGCTATATTGACGATTTTTGCTTTGAGAGGAACCGAGGGATTATACCATCTGCCATGGAAATCGTGCTTTGAGGCTTATGACTAACTCCTCATCGTGCCCGAGTCGGTCCGTTCTTAGCTTCCCACAATTCTTCCCATTGTTCATATGTGGAAACCTCCTCAAAATTTAGGGTAGTTTTCCCAATTTCTTGCCTATATTTCCAATAAGAATCAATATTTTCCATACTCCAGTCCCTTTTTTAGGGATACCCTCAAACCCTTAGTCATAGTTACTGAGAGGGTTCATAAGCGTGTAAGACTTGGTAACAAGACTCCCATTCTCGGGTCGGGATATCCTTTAATTTAACAAAAATATCAGGAGTATCCTCCTTAGGAGACCTCCTATATTCAAAAAATCTTCTCCGCTTGTGCTTACATTAGCCCAAGACTGTTATGGGATAAGATGGCAGCTATCTTTCCATTTGGATCATACCTCCATCTGTCCTAAATCAAGGTGAAGCCATAATAAGTGAACTTATATGTGAGGATATGCTCCACCTTACGCTTTATCATGATAATACCTCCCTTACTCCAAGGGAGTTCGAACAATGTTTTCTTCTTACGACCAGAGCCTTATTCTTTTTCCAGGATCTCCAACTACTTGGCCACCTCTAATGCCACTACCCATGTCTTGAGGACTCTAGGGAGCATGAAGGATTCATCAAAGAATCCATGCACCTGTATCATTGAATGTGCTTCCCCAAAAAATTAATCACAAGGATGTTGGGGATCCTCGAGAATGGTTCAAACCGAATCACTCATTTTTTTATTGACCCCTTTTGGGTCCAATTCGGGAAGGAGTGGCATAACAAAACAACTTGTAAACTCATACACATCCAAGGAATGGAACAATACATGATTCCATGCAGATATCGTATGATAGTTTGAGGGTGGACTTCTATGTCCCAAAGTGAAAGGGGCATATATTGGCTAAAGTATGACTACTGCTGGTACAAAATGAGATGGAACAAATAAAAGGAGTACGAATGTTGAGTTTATAGGGAAGTGGGCCATTTGGTGGAGAATAAACTATGATATGACTTCGAGAGAAGTCACACTAATATACTTGATCCTTTTTACATCCCTCATCCTAAAAAAGGCTCCCATTTTCCGATTGTGGAAATTTCTATCGAGTCTTGAAAAAAATAAAAGTCAAAATAGAGCAGCCATCCCGAGAGTCCTACATGAAAATTTCAACGGGATTGTAAATCCCAACAACTCGAAATGTTTGAATCCTCTTGCCAAAAATATTTTTTGAGGAAAGAATTTTTGTGATGGCATGAGGACAATACTTCTTGGAGCTTGGTCATACCATAAAAGCTAGCACTTAGGTCATGTGGTAGGGCCAAAATTTCCTTGATGATTCACTATGGTATCTTCACCTTCATGTCCCTATCGTTGATGGTGTAATTGTCGAGGTTGAAACCACGTGTGCTCATCGGTACAAGTTCCAGATATGGGTGGACAAGAGGCACCATGTATTGGGCCAGTGTCGTGGTCCAAATTTTAGAGGCAAACGACCTGTCATCTCCCTTGCTGAAAAATTTGGCATGAGCACCCTCTCTAAGGGCCTTGGGTTTTTTTTTCAAGATAGGGTTGAATACATCATCCGCATAGTTGGTGAGCAAGGAAGCATATCTGCAATGAGTTCGAGCATGTGGTGGCTCTAGGCAGCCCGCATAATATTTTGATTGAGAGGTCGAATCGAAGATGACATGGCTGTAATGAAAAGATAGAGAAATATATAGTTCTTTTGCAATGGTGACTCAGGAATCCAAGGTGAGCGAATCTTAGCATTTGGAATGAAATTATGGTACCCAAAAACTTGCCTTAAATAGCCTCCTTGATTTTTGTGAAATAAAGGCTCTTGCACACAACGGGTCACATCTTACAATGGTTCCTTTGATGAATGACCTTTAGTGCTGAATTTCACGTTTTCAAAGATATTTTTCATTAATTCTCCAATCCTTTTCATAAATTATTCCCAAAAAGGCATTGGATCATTTACTTCAGGGAAACAAAGGAAGGTACACCCTTCCAATAAATTCAAAAAGGGCAAGAGGAGTCTCTACAGGAGACACATGTCCAAAGACACTTTATTGGAAGGGTGTGAGAGCATACAAATGATACATATTTACAATATTCAAAAGAATCAATGGATTTACGTAAGATGGATCCCATTTACCGGAATCACCAAGGGTTCACCTTTCATAGTTTTAGCTCAAATACATTGTGCTCTTTGCATGTCATAATATTTAATGGCCCGATCCATAGGAGGTCAAACTTTCCATGATTTCCAAGTTTGGCGGCTCTCGCATCCCACTTCAAAACTAAAGTTCCAACCCAAAGATCGGGCTCAAGTTTTCTCATCGAACCAAGTCTTGATAGTCTATTAGCGGCTGATCATAGATTCATGGGATGACTCACGATTCTCTTGAAGTTTTGTCAATTCGGTGAGTCTCACACTGCATTACACCGTGTTCCTCAATTTCAATTTTCTTTAACAATTACAATGCTGGAAGCTCCACCATGATAGGCATTACCATAGTTTTACCATATACCAATTCATATGGTGAGGTCTTCAGGATCTATTTAGGTGTGATCCAGTCAGCCCATAAGGTTGTCTTGACATGCTCATGTCATGCCCTTTTATACTCATTACCCATTATTTTTTATGATTCTTATGAGATTCTTGTTGGTAGACTCTGCTAAACCATTTCCCTATGGGTAGTAGTTGGAAGATGTTTTAAAGATAAATTCTATGCCTCATATCAAAATCACACACTTTAGCACCCAGAAAAACCTTAGCATTATCTGATATGATTGTGTGTGGGGGTCCAAAGCAGCTAGTGATGTCATGGAGGAGTTCCAGGATCATATTCTCGGTAGCTTATTTCAACGAAACCGCCTCTATCCATCATGTGAAATAATCGGTGGCAGTAAGAAACCATTTATGATCGCGCTTGAAAGCGGGTTCACCATTCCAATGAAATCCAGGACCCATTACACGAATGGCTCTTTGACTAGAATCGGGTTAAGAGGTAATGTGGAATTTTTCTGAAACCCGGCAGTATTGGAAAACTTTGCACTTATTCACCATAGCATAGAAATCGACAAAAAACTAGGCCAAAAGTATCCCACTTGTAGGATTGTGATGGTTGTGGTTTTGGCTGAGAAGTGGCCTCCCGAGCTACATTGTGTAACTCATGTAAGACCCTTTCATTCTCCTCTTTTTCCAAGCATCGAGTAAAAGCACGTAGAAGTTTATTTTAAAAGGAAATGATTAATTACGATAAACTCATATCCCTATTGTCGGTAATAAATCCTCTTTTTGAGGGGAAGGTGACTTGATACTCACTTGTTTACATGAAATGCATTCTATCAGATACCTAGCCTCTGGGTTCATTTTCTTGAATTTGTAGCACCATCTCAGATTCATCATTGATTGGTTTCATTAGGTCCTATGTAAGATATTGACACAAGCCTTTTCCTCTTACTAGCTTCTTGGGATTTATTTCAACATCATACTCTAAGATCTTGGTGATCCGGTTAGTCCTCTTATCAATTATTTCACCTTCTATAAGATATTCCTTGACACTAGAGTGTGCCACCAATATCGTGATCTTGCTATTCATCAAAATATGTCTAAATTTCTTCATCCCTTTGACAATGGCGTAAGGCTTATTTTCTATGAAGTTGTACTTGGTTTCGTAATCATGGAGAGTCTTTGAATAGAAGGTAACAGGTGCTCCTTTCCTTGTGACTCTTCTTTCTATGTCAAGACAAAAGCTACATTGTGTTCGCTTCCATATACATACATGATGAAATATTTAGAGAAATATGGGTTGTGTAACACTGAAATGGATGAACTGGCTTTTTTATTACCTCAAAGGCTTTTCAGCCTTCGGTGGTCCATTTTAAATTCAGACCCTTCTTTAGCATTAGTGTGATTTGACGAATCATTATGGTAAAGTCTGAAATGAACATGCTAACAAATTTGATCTTTCCTAAGAAATATTGTAGTGCCTTCTTATTTACATGTAGAGGCAACTCCAAAATAGCTCTAATTATCTCGGGGTAAATTTAGATTCCATCTTTCAAGACAATGTGTCCTAGGATTTTGCCTTGTGGTACTCAAAACACACTTCTTTGGATTCAAAGAGATTCCAAATTCCTGACACTTCTTGAATACAACCTCTACTGTGTCAAAATGATATTATCCCCTCTTGGTTAACACTGTGAGTTCATCCAAGTATATCAAGATTGCCTTGTTAATCAACTCCCCAAATGCAACATCCATAGCTCTCTGAAAGGTTGACCCAAAATTGGTGAGTTCGAACAACATCTTTGCATATGCAAAGGTTCCCCACTTTGTTTTGAAGGTGGTTTTATGTTGATCCTCCTCTGCAAGCCAAATCTAATTATAATATGAAAAACCATTTAGCAGAAAAAATATTTCATAACCTGCCACTTTGTTTGTAGTATTTTCTCCATGGAAGGCAAGGGTAGTGATCCTTAAGAGATACCTTATTTAGATCTTTGAAATCCACACAGATCCTGATTTCACCATTCTTCTTCCTTACAAGCACCAAATTGTACACCCATGTGGAATACTTAATTGGAAAGATTATTTTAGCTTCTAAGACCTTCCCGATGTAGACATAAAATCATGCATTTTAGACATATTTAGCTCGGTCTTATACTACTATTTAGAAGGTTCTCAAGTGTACAAAGTACTAATTAATCCACCCTTTTTCCATCTTTGTTTTATGTTTTACTTCTTCTTTCCCATGTATTTCCCAATACTTATACCCCATTTTCTAACTCCCCGGGATTATAGCCCTAATCTTGGGTGCCCACCTATCTTTGGGGTGCCCTGGTACCACACTAAGCACCTTGATCTATGCTTAGCCTCTTTCGCTCATTTTTGGGTCACTTCTAGTCATTGGTATTCTTTATCTTTTCCTTAGTCGACATTATTGAGATTAATTGTGAAATTATACTTGAGATCCCTATAAATATAAAGCTTATAAGACCATATTGAGGGTCCTAGGTCTTTGCATTCTATCACTACTATCACTCCATCTAGGGCTGCATCTATTGCACCATCTTCATCCACATAGTTCCATACATTCTAGCTAGCAAAGTCTACATCACATCCATTCACATAGGAGGGAGGGATTCTATCTATTCTATTCTACATATTTTATAGCTATCATAGCTCATTTATTACACAGTCTGCGATCGACATGAGAGCACCTAGGGAACCATATGCACACACTAACCAAAACTACATCAGGGTCCGTAATGTAGTGAAATGCTCAATGATAAGTCCACCGGTTTGGCAATTGAGGTCAGTCTAACCCTTTCTTCTTATTGTGTAGGGCATCATTCGGTTCATCCAAGCAAATCCGATCGGCGGATAAACAAAGTTTTAGACCTAGTTGCGAGACTACCGAACAAATTATCTCGAGCTTGTACATAGTTCACACCCCAAGAATCTAGACCAGCCCTGGGTGCATGCTAGTACCCTCCTAAACACCTATGTCATCTCAGGCAGTCCATATTTACCCTTTATAGGGTTCCTATGTGGTTGTCTACATAGTCGTTTTCTAGTTTCAGACCTACAACAACCTGTGAAATTCTTCTGTAATCAGCTAAGTCACTCTTTACCTTCCTCTTGTCATTTAGGGTTTTATTACATTTAGATTAATTTACTTACATCATTATTTATTGTCTTTAGATTATTTACTACATTTCCATAGCATTTTATGTCCTCTTATTTAGATTAACTATTGGATATACTTCCCCTAGTTTTCCAATTTTAGTTAATCATTTTGGTGAACCCTACATCTCTTTCTACCACCTTCTAGGCCTTTTCTATTTCCTATCATGGATATCTCTCTCACCGAATATCTTCTTACCCACCCTAATTTGCTTCACCACATCCAAACCCTTTTTGCTACTACCAATGTTGATGTTGAATTGCATCCCGATTCCTTGTATGACTTGTTTGCCGATGCCTTTTCCCAAAATATAGCATTATGAGCCAACCCTCCTGTTGATACTCACCCTTTTAACAATGACCCACCACTTTACATCATCTCCCACATTTACAATGTCACTTTCAAGCACACTCTTATCGACAATGGATCTGAGCTCAATTTGTGTCCTATTTCCGTTATCCAAGCTTTAGGTCTATCTGCTCATGACATTAGCCCTTCTTCCATTTCACTTCATTCCTATGATGGTTCTATTCATCCATGTCTGGGCCATGTTACCTTTCCTTTAACTTTTGGCCCTAAGACCCTAGCTACCATATTCTTCATCATCAATCTCCTTGTCTTGTATAATTACTTGTTAGGTAGACCATGGCTTCATGCCATGCAATTTATCGCTTCCACCATCCATCATTATGTCAAATTATTACATGATTATGTTTAGTATATCTGTCTTCGAAATCGTGATCCATTTCAATATTGTGTCTATGATCCTCACACTAGCATCCCTATGCCTTGCATTGATAATGTTGATGAACCTCAGCCTATGGATGATAAGCCCCATTTACCACCACTTGAATGCACTATCTATCTACTAGATGCTATCCCTTCCACATTATCTCCTACTACCACTCTTGTTCCATATTAACCACCTATTCTCCTGCATGTGATATCCTTCCTTCTTCACCTCCATCGTCACCACCTCCCCTTTTACATGTATGCTTCTTATTCATAACTCTTATTAGGAGCATGTTCCATTTGACTCCGCATGCAATGAAACCATCTATTCTCATACTATTATAGCTCACCTTGGCTTTACTTTTGAAGACCTTTATCCTTCTACTCACCTTTCTCATTTGTATTACGGTTTCATCCCCATCACGTTCATTTATGGCTTGCATGTGTTTGACCTTCTAGTCTATTTACCACGCATTCCTTGTTCTTCTCCACTCACACTACGAGACTCTTGGCTGACCTACATTAGAGGTATACTAGATCCCGATCACATAGATATTTCATTTCCTATGCCCTTTGGTCACCTTTTCATTTACAATAGTTCCTTTCTTGGCTACTCACCCAACCTCACTCGATGGTACACATACGGTTTTCCAAATCCTTCATTTACCGGCACGAAGAGTACGCTATGGGAATGTACCATTTGTCTCTAACATGATCCTTACATGATCAACCTCATACTATAGCTTACCAAGTTTCCAATTCTGATCCATTTGACTTTGACCCCGAAGACGATGACCGCCTTGATGAGTTCACCTAGTCTCATGCACAGTACCACCGGGGACATATCCTATCACATACTTACCCTCCCCATCTCTTTTTTATTGCATATTTGTATCATAACACATCCATTATCTCTTCTAGCTCACATATCATACCACCCTTGTTACCCGATGACACACCCTAGTGCTTGATTCACACTAGACTGTTGAGGGATTACCATTACACTAAACCCTAGACACTGCACTCTAGGTTCTACACATTTACATTATATCACATACACCACATGTTTTTCATTATTTTACATAGCCTACATCTTATATCATCTCATACATCCCTCATCTCTTAGTAATTTCTACATCATTTAGCCTATACATACTATACTAGTCATCATTTTACATGAATCTAGTTTATCTACATACTTTTACTATTTAAGCTAGGTCTCATTATATAGGGGTCTAGTTTTTCTATGTCATCACCACATATAACTCCTACATCTACACATTGAATTTATACACCTTACCCATTCTACATGCTATACTAGATTCTATTAGGCAGGATTCTATTTTATTCATCATCATGCCATTATTCTCTTACTACTACTACATTTCATATATCTTTCATATTCTACCCATTATGCTAGAATTCCTTATATTTGGGATATAGATTTCTATCTATTCATTACATATTATATTTCTATCTACATATTTATTACCTTACTTTCCATATCCTTTATACATTCTACACGCATTTCCTACACACTTGACATTCCCTACCTTGGTCATTTGTACCGAGGGTTTACTAATGAAATTGACCCTCCCTATATGCGACATGTCATCATACCACATCCATCGACTACTTGACCAATGCTCTAGGATATATCATCACCCACACTCATCCTCACATATCATAGTGGTATACACCCTAGGTTAAATTACCACTAATTTCATCATTCTACATTATCCTATGTCATTTTTCGCCTATTATTACATCATCCTATACTTTTCCCAATTCATTACATCATCAAAAATTTAATCATCGCATAGTGGTATATAACGTATGTTAAATCACCACTCCCTTTCTTCTTCTAATTCACATTATTATCTTCCATCCTATCATCACATATTCTAGCATCCTATTCTAAGTCATTCTACTAAATCATCATCTATCCTCGCTCATCACTTAGTATTATATTCTTTAGGATAAATCACCACCCTTGACTCATCTATAACCTGATGGTATACATGTTAGGATAACTCATCAGCTTACTCTCATCCATCACATAGTGGTCTACACTTAGTTCTAAATAACCAACTACCATTGTCCACCACCTACTACTATACACTTTATAAACCTCCTAGGCACTCAACACCCATCTCTTAGTGACATACGATATAGGATAGATCATCAAATTCTTCATCCATCATGTAGTAATATACGCTTAGGGATAAATCATCATTCTATTCTACGCGTCATGGTATATGCTTAGGCTATAGGGTCCACGCTTATATTTACATATGTCTCCTCACTAGACATCTCTTCTCTAGTGGTATACTCTTAGGGATAAATCATTACTCTTCCATTAAAAAAATTCATGGTATATGATTTTTCTATAGGGTCCACACACATAATCTTCCCATGTCACATTTCATCACCATCACATGCATACACTCATCGCAGCACACTACACACAACCAACACTACTCGACCATTTCCCGATTATGCATTCTCATTTATAGTTCATTCTTGACTGGTGAGGGCACAACAAATGAACCCCACTTCATACACTTCCATACACTCAAGGGGGCACATTGCTCCTATCATTCCATATTGCATTCCATTCCATCCATCCAGAACATATTGCATTGTATTAGTAACATTTACTTTTGATTACTCGTGTTTTACATGCTCATTCTATTACACATGTTAGCTTACTTTCCTATATTTAATTATCACACACACATGTGCGTTCACCTTTTGTTTAATGTGATCGTAGATATAGGACATTTTCACATGGCATGGATGCTTGCTTTTTACCCTTACTATACTGGTCATTGGGGGCATCCACACTCATCATATTCAAGTGTTATTCTTTCATTTTGTACTTAGCATATTTTACTACTTTCTCATACAAGTTTTGACATATTGGTTATCATCCTAACATGCTAATGGGTGTCTCATGTGCAACACTTTTTTTGCAGGATTCTATGTTTCCATGACTACTTGTATTTCTACTTGTTTGATTTTTTGCTACTATATGTGGGATTTTCCCTTTGTCTATGTGCACACTTGTCTTTTGTTTTCGACCATGATGGCCTTGCATGTCTTATGACATCATGAGTGATGTCCCATGTTTGAAACCTGCTTTGTGTGGTCTATTTTTTCTTCTTGCATGTTTACACTACTGTGCTTGGTAGTTTTTCTATACTTTTCATTTTTACACTGATTTCATGCATGTGCTTGCGGACTAACACTTGTTTGGCTAGCCATTCCCTTTTGTGTGCTCCTTGGTATCTACCAAGTGCTTTCCTTTCCCCCTACAAGGATGATTTGGTTACAAGATTAGAATGTGGTAGGTCCTCTTTTGGGGCTGCATTCTCCTTCTAGGGTTGTCACATGCACCCCAAAAAGGGGGAATCATTATGTTTTTCCTACTAACACATGGTATCTACACCATTTAACACATAACGAGTGAGTTTAAACTATACTTGAACTCCATACACATTGGCCATAACATGACTTGGTGTCCTTTGAAAATTCTACGAAGTAGTTACTATTGTTGCAAATCAGAAAGCACCCACGGATGCAAATCAAGGTTCTGAATTGATGTTTTAGGCATCCAGTGTGATTGCACAACATGGAAACCTCTCTCCAAGTGTGGGACTTGTGAAAATGAGAGAGGAATCTCCATATTAGAGGCTGGTTCCTCAAACTCCTCTGATTTAGATCTATATTTTGCATAACTACAGAGGTTCATCTAAGAATGGGCTAACGCTAGTGTCAATACTCCCAACCGCCTCAAAGACGTAGGGATGATTCTAATGCCTCACATGGATCAAGTACATGTATTATGTGACAATTCCCTCCTAAATGGTGTAATCAATCCCCCAACAAACCATTGTGCATGCTGGCTTGCGTGAATATCATAAGAAAGTTTAGACATAAGTGTTTTAAAATGGGCATCATACTCGCGCACACTTTCAGTAGTGCCTTGCTTAATATCCTTGAGTGCACTTATACTCTTCTACTCAAATTCAGGGATATGAAACTCTTTTAAGAACGCATCCTTCAATGTTGCATAATCCACGCAAGTCTAATCAAGGTCAAACTTTCTGTACCAGTTGTGTGTGCGCCTTGTAATGTAGTAGAAAATTGGCTTTCCCTATGCTCTAAGTGTGATTCCTTTTATGCGCCACAATATTTCACACATATGCACATACTCTAGAAGATGAAGAGGCATTTCCACATAAATATTCTAGTGTTGGTGTGGACCTTGCCCACCCGATCCGAACCTCTATTGTTCCCCTTACCTCCAGAACTTCCCATGCCTCCTGATCCCAAACCTGTAGCTAGAATAGGTCCTGTAGACATAGTCCCCTATGCTCCGACAGTAGTACTATACTGGACCCCTACGGTCTATGAAGTAGTTCCACTTCCAGAAGTGAATCCAACATTTGGTGCACTCATATTCTATGTGGACAATGCACCTGAAAACACACCTCCAAATAACAATGAAGCTGTCTACCCTGCCATTGATATACTTGCTCTCTTACTTCCCAAAATTTCTTGTTGATTACTTGTTGTACTAGATACATTGGAAAACCAAGTGCAAGGGATAGGTTACCAGGTGGATTCGGATACGCGCCACGGCCCGGAGTCATCTCTGTTGGTGCGCTTCCTTATGAGGCCAAGGAGGGTTCCTTGTCATGCTTTCCTAGATGGGGGAGTTCTTGATGCTTTGGCTCCACATCTTCTATGTGAGCTCCAAATCCTTCATGATCCATCTCTCTCCTCAACTCCATCCATGTTGTAACATCACATTGCTTCTCTATCTCCCTCTCACGTACCTCATTATACTTAAGCCACATTTCTTCTCTCTACCTTGCCGCTACTAAGTCTACCATCCTTCACTGAGTCTTATCCCCACTCCTCGCATGGTGGGGTTTATTTAGCCATCAGTTTACTCTACAGTTCAAAGTTACCATCAGGATCTTGATTGCCAGTGGAATGCCTTGTAGGTAAGATCCCTGTGGATGTCGTAAGAACTAGAATTCAGCTACCTCATGGACATGAATAAGTGGAAATTGAGTATTCCAAGATATAATTGTTCAAGACACCATGAAACCACGTATCCACGGCTCGAGTCCAAATCAGATCAGCATCATAAAGGGCCTAAAATTCTTCCTGTGTCCAGACAAGTGCATGATACCTCCATTCTGTTTAGATGCATAAGCAACTAGCCACTCGTATAATTCTATTGGAAAGATAGTAAAAAAGCTCTCATATAGACTGTCATATAGATTCTGTTCCACCCAAGTGTGTGCATTAAACTCAGATCCAATGTTGAACCGTCGTGCGTATTCTTCTTCCAGATCGTGTATCCATTCTTCAATACTTGCTAAGGTCAATTGGTATGTCTTCATTGCGAACCATCTTGAAAATAATGAAAAGAGGTCCGGAAATGGAACCAATGATGCAGCCTAGAATTTAGTGATACAAACCCTATGAAACCCTAGACGCATTGGCACATCACTTAGCCTAACTAAGCACTCGCCCAAAGCACACAAAGGTACTAGGTCCCTCTTTAGGGTTGTTGTAGTAGGATGTTAACATGATGGGGACTTAAAATAAATAGTTCTAATACTAACTCATCATTCTACATAGCATACTAGATCTATATCTAAGGAAAAACATAATTAAGTACTAAACATGATGAGATCAAAAACATACTAGATTTAGATAATCATAGAACTAACACTTGGATTCAGCCAATGTCCTTCATTATATTCAATGTAATAAGTTTACAGAAGCCTCATTACAATATCAATAGTATGCGCGTATCAATTTTATCAACATACCTTTGTATATCTTGATCCCCTCTATGTGTATATCTATTACATAGTTTACTACATATATATAAGGGTGGGGACTTTCCCTTCACCACTTATCCATTCCAAAAATAGGTCGCATGCTATTCTTAGCCACGTGCCTTTACAAAACTAGCCACACATGCAAGTGTGCTAACAATAGACTACTACTAGCTAACTGTCAGTAGTAGATTTGTTTCCGGCTTATGTCCATGAAAAGTGCTTCGTATCCAATCCTCCAAAAATAGCCAATGTGTGGTGTGCATGTATCTACCTTGTTTGTGTTCTCTGCACATCATCTCTAAAAATAGACCTTAATGAGTGAAATGGCTAAGTCCCAAAAATGAACTTTTGTTCGTGTGCGTGTTCTCTTTATCCATTTGCGCCTTTGAATATGACTCACTTCCCCACGTGGACTTCTTATGTGCTTTTTTCAAGTGTTCTTTTATCAACATAACTCTCCAAATTCTCCTCTCGAAAACATTGAAAGATCGATAGTGAGCAATCATATGATGAGGACACCAATGTTGATAAAGAGAAATTAGACAATCTTACCAAAAAAATTCAAGCTTTGTGTGACAGTCTCATCCATCTTCTCGCATATTATCTATGCTTTTATGGATACTAAAAATATCAAGATGATACTTTTTCTCCCTTTTTAGTTCTTCCTTTCTGTCAAGGCCTTGATTCGACCCCTTTAAAATCCTACTTCCATTCTCACTACTATTGCTCCCATCATTCAACCTAATGCTTCTAATGCATAACTTGACTCTTCTTCAAATGTTCTTGATTTAACTTATTTATATCAGGATTTGAAAACTCATAATTTTCACCTTCAAATGGATACTTCTCATGCATCTCCATTTATGTATTCCACTTTACTCATTCACACTTCTTTCACACATGCCATTTCAGCCTATCCACTTCCTCAAAGTTTCGTCACCCCTAAGCTACCCACCTTCAAAGGCCATGGTGACCCTCAAGATAATCTTTGATAATTTCATGTGGCATGTCTAGATTATGTGGATGATCATACTTTACTAACAAATATCTTTCCTATAATCCTTTAAGATTATGTTATTTTTTGTTTATATGATTTACCTATCTATTCAGTAACATCATTTATGCATTTAGATGATGATTTTCTTGCACATTTTCCAATAAATATTGGTTCGAATATCTCCTATGTTCAACTTACACAAATAAAACAAGGATATAATGAGCATCTCATGGATTATGTGTTACAATATAAGAACAACTTAGCTAAGATGTCTAATGTACTCACAAACTCTGAATTGTAAGATCTTTTTGTCCAAATTCTTTTTTCCTTTGCAAGAGAACATCATCTTTAAGACCTATCCATCATTTGATCAACAATGGTATACTCTTAAGTTATGCAAAAGTAAACTATTATCTATGGACAAGCTTAAATATCAGGATCATGCTTCATATTTTACTTCGTTTCAAAGAAAATATACTTTCAATTCATCTACTAAGCCCATTGAAGTAAAAAATATTGTTAAGGTTTTCTCTAATGCTGAAAAGCTTTAATGGTAGCCCCCAAAGCATACATTCACAAAATTTCCTTAAACTCCATATATTATATTGCCACAACTTATTGAGATCAATCTTATCACACTTTCCCCTCCACTTAATCTGGACCCATCCCGCAATAAAGGCCACAATTATAATGAAAATTTTAGATGTGACTATTATTAATGCATTGGGAATTCTACTGATCGATGCTTCAAACTTAGAAATATTATTCAATATATCATCAACAACAATATAATCAAGCTCCCCAAGCCTTCGGCATCTATGTTGGTAAATGAAAAAAATATCAAAATATTTGATGATTCTCTCCTAAGCATAACAAGCATGTTATTGATTCTTTAGCTAATCATACATATCGTGCAATCCCCACTCCTTTGAATCGGGGCTCTTGATTTTCTATTTGTTAATGATGATGCATCTCCACCATTCATTACATTCTTTGATCATGATTATCAAGTTAAAGTCTCTTATGATACATTACATATTTGTGCTTCTATCATACCTCATGCTATCAATAATATAATGATCAATCCATTGATTCATATGGGTGTGTTCTCTATTACACTTCTTGTTGCTATCAATTATCCACTCTCTCATATCTCATATCCAATTCCTAAATCTTATGGTTTTGTCAAGATTCCAGTTATAGTTTGGCCTCTCACCATGTTTGTGCCATTCATTGTGGCACACTATATCAAAGATTGTGACATGCTCTTAGGTATTCCTTGGCTCTATGTCACTCAAGCTATCATTTCCATGAATCACTTGTGTCTAAAATTCATTCACAACAAGCAAGTTATCACCATCAAAGGTGTTTTTCCATGCACACCATGGCCGCAACCTCCTCTTGAGTTTTTCATGGTACTACCTAAAGTATCTATGTCACCTAGACCTCTCAAATAAAAGGCACATTCACCCATTCACACACGACCTACTTGTTCTCATTGGTCCACTAGTCCATCTCATCAGCCTAGGTCCACCACTCAAACAACTCCTTCACATAGGTGCTCATCACCTCCTAGGTCTACTTCATATAGGTTCTCATCACCTCCTCATTTTTCTTCATATAGGTACTCATCACCACCTTGTTCCCCTTCAAATAGGTTCTCATCACCACCTAGGTTTCCTTCACATGTACAACGTTAGTCTCATACATCACCTAGTCTCAAAGCATGGTCACATGCCTTTATCTCTGCAAACATCGGTGGAGGACCCTTTCCCTTCACTTTTGTTGGATAGCTTACTCATCATCATACACTTGGGGGTATCATGCTTACTTCACCCCCTCTTAGCATTATCAAGTGTCTTGCATTTCTACAATTACACTAGGAGCTTCACATCTAGTCATTTATCATGCATCTTACACAACTTCTATCATCATTTCCCTATGACACACTCTAGTTCCATTGTTCATACTTGACTACTTGAGGGTATCAATCTGAAATTAGCCTCACACTCTACACACTTCATGATACATATTTCTAGCATTCTATTTTAACACATCAATTTATCCTCTTCTACACTTTACGCTCTATGTTTTATTGATTTATCTTTCTAGTAGACATAATTAAATCCATTTCCAAATGATGCACTCTTGTTCTCGGTTCATTCCGATTGTCAAGGGTCTTTTGTAAATGAACCTCATCTCATACTCATCCAAATTCACTTGGAGTCACATTTTTCGTATCACATTCACATTTCATATCACTCTAACTCACTCACAATATACTGCATATCTTGGTTGCACATATTCTTTCTTACTTATACTAGCTATATGTACACTTTGTTTTCATGCTAGAAAGATACTTCATATGTCATTATGTTTATCATATACACATGTGAATTAAATTGTTATCTATTTGTGAATGCATACTTCTTACAAATCCTTAGATGCATCATGAATGCTTGGCATTGTACCTCTCACCAAGACTACCGAGGCTCTTACGAACATCTACTTTATTACAACTACATGTGCTATTGTTTCATTTTATATTACTTCATATTCTTACTAGCACCCTACTCTATCAATATATAAACATCTTGAAATATTTTTTATCTTCATAACATGCTAATGAGTGCTTCATGTGCAATATTTTCCTTACAAGAAATATTTGCCACTATGGTTTTCCGATACTTTGTTTGATTATGTTTTCCACTATTTTCTATTGTATGTCATTATTTGCATGTTTTTCCCTATGTCTTCTTTGATCATTGCTTATATGATTTTGGCCACTTTGGCCCAAATTGTCATGTGACATTGTGAGTGATGTCCCCATGTTTGAAACCCACTTTTTATAGTCTACTTTATCTTCACTATTGCTTATTTACATTGTTTATCTATTACAGTCTTGCTACTTTTCTACTAACACATATTTCTAGCCACTTTGTTTGCATGTGCCTTGGTTTCTACCATGCACATTCCATCCCCCTCTAGAGTATCAGTTTTAGAATAGTCTATGGTCCTCTTCTTTGGGTCACATCCTCCTATTGATGTTGCATACACCCCAAATGAGGGCGCATACATTGGGTGAATAAGTCACCGCATACAGAAGCTCTCAGAGCTTCGGTATAGGAATGTGCATTACATGAACATAATAGAGTTACTGAGACACAAAACAACCCAGATTATGACTTGGGTCCTTAGTTTAGCATAGATTCTAGCACCCATATAATGACATGAGCACTAGGCACTCCTAACCTTTCCTAGTCACCTATGACCAGGGAGCAATTTTAAAGCTACTTTCTCATATTGGCACAATTTTTAACAGTTTACAGAGAAAATTTTACAATAAAGGCACAGTCCTCTAGCAATTAGAATGTATTCTATCCCCTTTTTCTACTTGTATCAAACTAGAACAAAACAAAAATAAACACAAATCACACCATCTGTAGTGGTGTATAAATTTGAGAAGCATTCATGAAAGGAGAATAACACTAGACCTCTCTCCTCAACACTCTTTTCTATGGCGTGAGATCGTCCAAAAAAACTCACTCTTGGACTGAGATCGGCCAAAAATCCTCTCTTCTACAACATTTTTGGATATTCTCTACCCTTTTCACTCATCACAGGATTAGGTGCACACTTTCATTTTTACACATTTTTACATACATTTACATGCTTTTACAAAGTTTTCATAACACATGACTTTGACTACTCTTTTACAAGTCCATCCTTAATACGTAACAAGAAGCAACCCCACATCAACAAAGCACAACAAAGACAATAGGTACAAACACGACACAACACATACGCTTCACCCCTAGGTTCACTTCCTCTTCCTTAGCTTTCATGTTTCTTTTTATCACTCCACACTTTTTCTTGTCTCTTTGACACACTTTCGCCATCAATCTACATGGTTATCAGGTACACATCTCTTATCTACTTTATGTTATCGAGTATTCACTCAACAACATAAAGTGGGGAAACTTTAGACACTAAGTCATGCACTTGCATATATTTCTAGGTCCTAATCACATACTACTATTCAAATGATTCCTAATCGAGAAAACTAGTAATTGACATCTATCTTTGGCCTCTTTTCTCTCTTTTTGATTTCCTCTTTGGACTTGCACAACCCATAGCTCACTCGATATTCATTTATTTATCGTTATTTAATCTAGACATTAGTGCCCAGCCAGGATGCCAAAGCACCCAGTGCCTCGCCTCCCTCTGGGTGCCACGACCTCTTTTATCTTACTCACCTCTTTTGGGCCTCTTTTATATTTTGGAAATATTGTTTTCGATGGGTCAAAATTTTAGTTGTCAATTATGAAATTCAAACAATGGAATCATATAAATACAAATCTATGTGATCATAATAAAGGACCAAGCTCTAAGCATCTATTATCATCACCTAAGGTTGCATCCAAAGGCATTATAAAATCATCAAGGCATCCATCTAGCACTCACTCAAGGGACAAGGGACTACATTTTATGCATACACGTATAGGAGGGAAGTTCATTTTTACATCCACACATCTATTTACATTGTTACATCTATCTATCACTCATTATCAAGTGTATCTTGGCCAAGAGCTTCATAAGGCACAATTCTATCACACACACACAAGAACTACATGGAGTCGAGATGTAGTGCAAATCTCACTTGTAAGTTCACTTTATTGAGTTACCGGCGAGGTAATTTCGACTCCACATTCACATAATTCTTTTTTAAGATTTGATATGTTTCGGGGTTTTGTAGAATATCATTTGTTTTACATATTACAGGTAAATTTTGCGATCATTCAACAACATACGGGGGACCAACAAAAAGGTTAGCGACCACTCATGCGAGACAATAAGAATTCTTTTCTAAGCTATCACGTAGTCACATTCACCCAACAAAGATCTCTCGGCACCTAGGTACCCTTTCCCAGTCCATGAGCCCTAGTCTAGGCCCATCCTGTAATTAATTTTTTTTGGGTACATTGTGACAGTCTCCTTCTCTTGTTCATCATACTTCTATTTTAGAGCACTTCGGGAATTATTGTGAAATTACCTAAGTCTTCTATTTCCTCTCTTTCATGAAGGGTTTCAATTTTCATTAGCCTATTTTTTTGCCAATTTTGCACTATAGTGTTTATTTATCATATGCGACTCTGCAATTAGGGTTTTACAAATGAAATATAAGTTTAAGGATTACCCTTTATTTTGTGATTTTAATTATGTATTTCTTGATTTCAACCACATAGAAAGTTTGATTTCTCTATAAATATTATTCCAATATAGAAACCTAATTCTAAAGTATCATATCGAATGACTATTATTGATGTTTTAGATTTAAAAGTGTAGTTGCAAGAGTTATTATAAAAGGGTTGGTTCATCTTAGTGTTTTTAATTTAGGAGAGATTGTTGTTTTTATGAAGAAGTACAAAACAATTAGACTCTCCATATACTGCAAGACCTTGAATAAAGAAAAAGTGAATAATAGGTATCCATCACCACACATCATTAATATATTCAATCAAATGTGAGGGGAAAAAATCTTTTCAAATTTTGATTTGAGATTAGAGTAACATCATTTGAGAATAAAGGAAAGTGGAATTCCAAAAAAACTTAAATATATAACATGTGTAACAAAATACCTAGAAAGAGACCTAAAAGGAATAAATATAGAAGGATGGCATGATAAATTGGGAAGAGAATCCTCGGAAGGAATACCTCAAATTGTGACAAATTTCCATTGGTGAATGAAATTAAAATGTTGGTATAAAATAAAAGGGACAACCCTAAGAGTCTATAACCAAGGTAGATCTAACCGCAAATCACCTAAACTAAGAGTGGAAGCAACGAGGAGTGGTACAAGCGTAGTAAATGAGCCAACATTGATGGGTATAATAATATGTCCATAAGAAAAATTATAATTATGTGTGATGTGATTCTTAGAATAACTAAGGGAGTGAAGGATCTTGAAAGAACATAGATTTCATCGTTATGTATATCAACCAAAACACTATGGATAGGAACATGATTGATAAATGCATGAATGTATAGATTGTTTAAAATAGGAGCACCATCCAAATTAGATTCATCAAAGTAATAACAGGTGTAGATAGTAGCAATGATACAATAGTGTCAATCAATACATTGAATGGGTGATCATAAATTTAGGTTGGGGTGGTACAACATGATATGTATTTATTGTAACATATTTTTATATATAATTTGATAAAATATTAAGGATGTTACTAGTATTTATGTTTAGAAAATATTGGCATCATAAAACTTTATATATATATATATATATATATATATATATATAATGCCCTTAAAAAGCTAGTTATCAATAATCTTGATTTGATAGACACCATTGTTTTGAAATTCCAATCCTGATGGCATCCCAAATCTTCTTTTTACCATGAATACTAGAAGTGTTCAATTTTGATGGTCACTTACATTTAGTAGTAAAACACTTGCAACTTTATCAAATCATCGCCTCTTCCAACTTACACATTCAAAATATGACTATTATTTTTAATATAATTTTTTAGAAAATTACATTAATATGCATAAATATATATTAATACATTTGCATTTTTGAAAGGAAATATTGAAAAATTCAATTCACTTATTTTCTTTACCCACCTATTCGAATACAATTCTCTCAAAGGTTTTATTTTAATGGTTTTTAAAATTAATAATGGAATAAAACACAAGTGACATAGTGTAATCTTGGTACGTGTGTGTATGCATGTGTGTGTGTGTGTGGGTGCGCGCGCGTGCATGAGTGTGTGTGTGCATGTAAGTGTGTGCATGAGCACGTGCGCGCGTGTGTGTGTGTGTGTGTGTGTGTGTGTGTGCATGTGCGTGTGCGTGTGTGTGTGCGTGTGCGTGTGCGTGTGCGTGTGTGTGTGTGCGTGTGCGTGTGTGTGTGTGCGTGTGCGTGTGCGTGTGCGTGTGCGTGTGCGCAGCGTGTGCGTGTGCGTGTGTGTGCATGTGCATGTGCGTGTGCGTGTGCGCATGTGCATGTGCATGTGCGTGTGCGTGTGCGTGTGCGTGTGCGTGTGCGTGTGCGTGTGCGTGTGCGTGCGTGTGCATGCATGCATGCAAGTGCACATGCTTTTAAATTTCTCTAAAATGGTACATTTTAAGATATCTCAGTCACATGGATAGGGATTTATTAAAATATATATATTATTTTGATAAAATTTGTAATTTTATAAATGTTATTTAGGGAGCCACAATTTCTTTTACATCTTATATTTATATAATAGTTAAGATGTTAAAATTGAAACCAATTGGAAATATTTGTTGCTTAAGAGATAAGAATTATTTTTAGAATATAGGGATATGTACACCTTGACCTAACAAAAATAAGACCATAATCATGTTGTTTATTTATAATAGTTACATAGATAGCTAATGGTACATTGTTATCTCTTTCTTACCATTTATTTATAAATTCTTTCGTTTGTGTAGATTTCTATCATACCTTATATTTAACTCATTCACTGAGAAAATTTCTTAAAATATCTCTAGATATTAATGATGAGCTTTTATACTATCTCTCCAACTCTTACTTGATAATTTGTTTTCAATTACCCTATGCTCACAAATGGAAATTTGAAAACCAACAAAAATAAAATCTTAAACTTTACAAGGATGTATATCTTCCATATGATGAAAAATAATGCAATCAAGGTTAGAGTTTTTATTATGGGATTCCTTAGAGAATAAAACCCTCAAAATAATTATCCAAATACTACGCATCAAATGCACTAAACACAAACACTAAGACAAATTATTGAAATATAAACGTATTAATTTATATTCAGTCACATATTATAACACATGTCAACATAGATAGTCAATTCACAAGAAATATTCTAAAAAAAATCTAGATCAAAATATATTTCTCTCAGTATTTTCAAGTTTAGCACTACAACACAAAAAAACACACTAAACTCACTATTTTACAATACAATATAAATTTTTTTATGGGAATTGTTATGGAAAAATCAAAACAACCCTAATTTCTAAGTGAATGGTTGAGGCAATCAATATGATTCATCAAACATGGAGTTATCCCAAAGTGTGGGACTTTGAAATCGGAATAACCCTCCAGGAGAAGGATGACTTCCTATCCTATCCTAGTGCCAACTACTCCAAAGTGTAGAGAGTTGCAGATCTAACCCTAATATAATATTTTACCAAGGAGACAAAGTTAGAGAAAATGCATGAAAATTAAACCTACTCTAAGGGAAGGTGATGCACCAAGAATGATATTGAACAACTTGCACAATAAACACAACACTACCAGAACCTTGTAATGAAAACAACAACAATACGCAATAACCTTGCATGCAATGAAAGATCAGTAAGATGCAATATAACACAAAAGAGGGTTTGAAGCATCCATAGATCTAATTTTATTTCTCTCAAAGTTGATACAATGCATCACATTTAGGGCCAAAGGCATAGATTTTGTATCACAATATTCAAGTAGGGAGGTTTGGAATCTCCAAAAATATCTTAAAGACAAGAAAGAAGGGAAGGACACATACAATTTTTCTAACCTTTTAAAATGAGCCCCTCCTTATTATATATAGGAAGAATGAAAGAAAGGAGAGAGAGGAATTCAAAATCTTGCTTCAACCACCCAAAAATGCATTAAAATCACCTGTAACAATGATGGGTGCCACTGCAAAACCCATACCTCCATGTACTTTGCCTTGTTGGGGAAGAAAGGAAGCCCATACCTTCATCATTTTGGTAGGTGAGAAATCTAGAACATTCCTCTAAAATGGTGGATTGTATTTCCTCATTTTGAAATACTTAACCTTACTAAAATTAAGAAAACTAGTCGTTGTGTAGAGGACACTGAGAGATTTCTAAAAAGTCCTATTTTGTGAAAATCCAAGCTTCCAATCAAAAGTTATGGCCATCTGAAGATGAGGGTACCATACTGCAATAAATGTGAATGGTCGATCAGCCTCTTCGGACTCTGAACTTGCATCGCACCCTCCAAAATCTAAAATTTTGGAATTTTGGGATTGGAACTTTGGGCATTTTGACTTCGGAAGTTTATGTCACTATTCTTCTACTGGGTTCGTGAAACCTCCAAAATGCCAAAACCCCAAGTCTGAAATTCGGACTTGGGGTTTTGAGCTTCAAGTGCTTATTTTCATGCCCCAGGGCTTGAATGTTCCAAAATGTAGAAACCCCAAAGTCCAAAATTTGGACTTTGGGTTTTGGGGTTTGAGATTTTGAGTTTTCGAGGGTTCAGGTTTCGGGGGTTGTTTATCCATCTGGTCGTCACATATCTGCAATACCCTGAAGTTTGAATTTTAGACTTTGGGTTTTGGACCTTTTCCCCTCCTCGTGCAGTAGTGTTCATCAATATGAGCTTGTGAAACCTCCAAAACCCCGAAATCCTAATTTCTAAGTTTGGGTTTCGAGACTTCTGCTCCTTTTCATGCTTATTTCCATTGAGTCCCCAAATTTCTCTTCACCTACCTCCGAACGACCCCACCTCCAAAGTTTGAATTTCAGACTTCGAAGTTTCTTCATTTCCTAAACTCCTCTGCAATGTGCTCAGCCTGCTTCATTGAATTTCTCGGCTCGAGCCCGAAACATGAGCTCTCATTGCCGAAGTGATCCTCCTATTTCCTCTGTGCGAGGTCATGTTTGTCCAATTTCACCTAATGGGAAAAATTAGATAACAAGAATTATTCCTAACATAAGAGTAGTGGTATGTTTATATAGTGCAAGAGTGAGCCTATTTAAACTATTTCCCTTATGACACTATTATTTTCCCTAATTATCTATGTAAGATAGGTCCTAAATACAACTCGATGCAAACTAAGTCAGTTCAATAGTTATAGTTATTGTCTTAGTAGATATCAATTTTGTCTTATATAATTGTGTCATATTTTAAACTGTTTAATTTATGTATCATATTCATGCCATCAAACACAAGAGTGTTCTATAAATGCTCCACTAAAATATTTCATGTTATTTCATTATATCTTGAATGAATCTAAAACTCTAAATGTAGATGTGTACACCTTTGAGTAGAACACATGGTGTTAATGTAAGCTCTTAGAAAAGATTGATGTGTTACTACGTACAAAACATGTGACTATGTTGTGCATTTTTTTTAGGTAACCTTACCTTGCACTAAGCTATGAAACCTTGTGCTATCAATCCAATAATCCTTCCGATAGATAAAAAAATCCTTTATGAAGTTTATAAGATACTATTATCCTTCTTGAGATCTTCTTGAATTTTTTACCACTTTGACACACTAGTATGAAAATATGTGTGCATATCAATTAATAACTCAAAAAACTACAAATATTTTTAATTTTTTATTGTTCATCGCCGTGGTCGGCGTTGCCTCAACCTTGTCTAGAGTGTTGAGTAGTCTACTTGCTCCCAACTCTTGAGAGGGATTATACCGATCTAACTCTACACCATCAACTGCACTCAATTGTTAACTTTCCAGGGAAAAAATTTTCCTTGTGGTTCTTCCCGCAAATGTAAAAAATTATAGGTGGTCTCTCGATGTTTGGTCTATAGCTAAGTTTCTTAAAAGACCCTTCACTAAGTCTGCTGACTTTGTGCTCCACTTATTAGATCTCGTAGAAGAACTCCATTTTTCAATGTCCTGAGACTTGGAGTTCCTCAAGGCTGACTTAGAACGCGATCCCCTAAAAGACCCCTTACTACGAGTGCGTGGCATTTTAGATCTTCCTTTTTTTCTCATCACCACCTCTTGCTATGCATCTTTGTTCTATAGTCAAGCAAGCGTTAAGCCGCAACGATGGCATCCAATAGTGTCTCGAACATTTTTCCTACGTAATTTTGTCTACACCCACTATTGTAGACCCTTCCGAAGCGAAATAAGTGGTGCTCAACGTCGACATGTCCTTAATTTCCAACATCAATGCTTGAAAGGATTTGATGTAGTCCCTCAATTTAACCAACTTCTTTAGGTCCATCTGTTTCAATCTCACCATCCACACCAAGTTCCCCGGATGGAACTAGTCTTTAAGAGCTGACTTGAGCTCATCCCAAGTATCAATTTGAATCACCAACTGTCAGATTTCTTATCCTCGACATGGTTTTGCAACCATAACTTAACATTTCTGTAATATATGCGGTGACGTTCTTAATTTTACCTCCTCCGAGAGGCCTGTCAAGTTGGACAAATATTCTTCCACATCCCAGAAATAGTTCTCAAGGATTTTATCATCTCTTTGCCCATCATAAGGTTCTGGGCTCATGAACCTTTAGTTTTGCAGTAGAACCATGTCCTCCTGATGCAAGGAGACTCTTGATAAGCGTAAGGTCATCAGCCAGCTTCTTCTGGTTGATAGCACTCTCTCTGAGTTGGTCTTTCGCATCCACCAACTCCGATTCAAGGTAAACAATCCTCATCTCCAAGTCAATAGCCTCTAATGTAGTGACTTTGGAGTCAATACCAGCTATGAGTTCCCTTTTTCATCTCATCCTTTCATCCACACACTCCCCATCATGGCACTTTTCTTCATAGTCGACCATTGTGGTTGAAATCTAATACAAAACTAACTTGATAGTAAGGCACTCGTTCACTCGCTCACTCTTTGCACTAGTTGTGCAAGGTTAACTTGTAGGCTTGCTCGACACTCATTGTCATGGGGTTAGGTTTCACTCCGATAACTCGTGTGACACCTTTGTGATGCTCTGGGAGTCCCAGACTACACCTATGATGGAATAATGAAGACCTGTATGAGTTAGCACAAATACACACTAGCAAAATGCACGTTTAATATAAGAGCGATAAGTCAAATCATGCATGCACCACAACGAAATATGCCAATACACAATATGAGAGAATAGATCTTATATTTCCCTAAAATGCTCCTTGAGCTACTTTACAAAAGGCTTCACAAGCCCCCAAACAGTTTACAAACATTAGGTCGGACTCTGCGCGATATTGCCCAGTCACCGCTGCAAAGAAGGACCTTTCCGCTCTCGACTCACAATCACTTTGGATCTTAAAATGCTCCTAACTAAACAACACCGAGGTACCACCACCAAAACACTTCCAATCACTTGATATTGATCACTATGTTGTTTATCTCTATACCACTAATTCGACTCAAAGCACACAATTATCCTTGAGCCTGATGACCCACTGCCTTAGTTCTACAACTCACTAGCAGAGATCTGAAACCAAGCCTAACTCAAGTCCACCACTTTAAAACACATTCTGTAGAGCTTTAACGCATTGGCTAGATCACCTCCTCCCTGTCTCACTAGTAGATCACTTGCATTGAATTAATCTCATTGCATGACATTAACTAAATTTCATTCACTAACATTCACTGCATGTAACTTAGCTCAAGTGCACTCAAAAGGGACTTAGATAGTTCATTGCTTAGTGGGGAGATTTGATTCATTAACCCCCTATAGTACTTATAAGTAAAAAGACCTGTCACACGATGGATAAGGATCCAAATGAGAAAAACATTCATTTTTAGCTCGAAAACTAGCTCGTTGGCTAGTTCGGCCACGCGCTCGGTATGTCCCAATGTGGGCGATTTTGGAATGCAAGAGTTGAGCCATGGCGCGCTCACTAACGCTGAAACCAAATCGGTATTTTAATGTTTCCGACGTCTCACCGCGCAAGATTTTGCACAACGTTATATTCAAAACGTTGAATTTTAATGTAGCTCATCTGTGGATATTTCTCACCACAAAGATAGCCATACAGACTCACTGACCGACTCGCCAACATTGGGTACAAGCAAAATCATCCGACGAACAACCTCTACCCATAGTAGTTATAAGTAAAAAGGGCTCTCACACGACGGATAAGGAATCGAACGAAAAAAACATTCATTTTTTTAGCTCATGAGAGTAGCTCGACGGCCACTCACTTATGAGCTCGCTATGTCCAATGTTCCCGATTTTGGAATGCAAGAGATGAGCCATGGCGCGCTTAATAAAATTCCAACCAAACTGATATTTTCATGTTTCCACGAAAAACATCCAATGACCAACCACTACCCATAGTAGTTGTCCATCATCAGGCGGAAATGAGAGTTGTAACCATGCAAAGCACCGCTTGCTCGCTTCAAGTTCCTCCATGGGAATAGAACTCTACTAAAGCTACAGACTACGCCTTCAGTGTTTACCTGCACAAGAACACTCACAACACAATGGCATTCTTGCAAATACATGGGTTAATTTAGCGGAAGCACAAAACATCTGCACTGAAAGGAAATTCACTCTAACACAAGAGGAAACAAACAATGCAAGAAACAACTGGGAGAACGCATATGTCTTATTAACTCATCCAGGACAAAACAGCCCAAAAGTACAATAAGGAAGGCCCCAGGCCAAGTACTCTTACAGGACAACCCAGCCCAAAGTACACCAAGGCAACACTAGACCACATACACACATCACCGAGTCGGAACTAATTAGATTGAAACATGACATAAATATTATAACTTTTATGTGCATGTAGGAAACTATGAAACATCAAAAAGGAAACTCACACATAATCTATAAACACTTTTGTAAAAACCAACAATTACTCAAAAACCTACACAATCAAGAGTTGTACATAACTAAATGATAGATGATGTAATATTACAATTGATCATAAATGCACATACATAAACATGACACAAAAATTTACACAAAATTGATAATGTTTCTGAAAAATATATTATTTCTTGTGCAAAATTTATTTTACCTCAAATCTATCTAAAAAAATTGTATTAAATTTGTTTTACCTTTTAATGTGTGAGATAATCAACTACAAAAAAATTATCAACATGTTTAACCAAGAAAAAAACATATTTCAAATTGAGTTTTGAAAGAAAATTGTTTTATTTACCTATTGTTTTGTGTCCTTAAGAGAGCATTTTTTTACCTTTTTCCACAATTATTCATTCCTTCTTATGTTATAAGTTTTAGTACATTTTTAAAAAATCGTTCATATGATCCTCACCAATTAAAATAGTTTTATAACTTACTATGAATAAGGTAAGGCAATCATTGTGCGAAATTTTCACATAAAAATAAATTGTATTACTTCACTCCTTTAAAAGTTGACAATTGATCTAATAGTTTGTATGTTTTTGTTAATTTCTAATCTCAACAAAAATTGTTAGCATGAAAAACAATATAAAGGGTAAATGAAATATAATACTACATTGCTTCACGACATTAAAAAACATACAATCAATAAGAGATCAATGATAATAAGCCTAATATCATAGGCACATTTCGAACCCTACAAGGGTCATTCATGCCATCAAAATTTAAATATGTATCATAATATTAATAATATATTCTTCTTTGAAAATGCCAAAAGAAAAATTGACATTAAAGAAGGATACCAACACAATTGGTCATCCTCAAGAAACCTCAATCTACTTTTAATATTGCTTAACTATTATTTTTGGTGGTATTTTTGATACATGTATGGAACTCTAAACACGAAGGATAGTTTATGTTGGATGTGATATAATGTATAGAATAGTAACTAGAGTGTTCAAATATTTCTAAAACACATAAACTATACCTAACAAGTTATGCATGCTTGTTAAAGTTAAATATTATATATGAGCATATGTTTCCTATACATAATGTAGACTCTTTAAAATAAGAAAGAAAAGAACAAAATTTTTGAATTCATTCTTACATGCTAAATATCTTATGTGGATTTTCCAATGTCATCATATCGATAAGATTTACAACTTTCACTATTGTCCCTATTTTGATTAAAATTTGTAAAAATGTATTCATCTCTTCCTTTTCCTACTATTATAAAATGTATTCTTTTTGTACCTCCATTGAATACATTATTACCTACATAATTTCAAAAATATGTCATGAACAATACATGGAAAACAATAGCACCCCTACCTACATGTTTTGTGGTTTTATAGTGTAAGAGAATTTTAAACTTGACCATTTACGAAGCATAATTGTGAATGATGACAATGCCTTTTAAAACTTAAGTTACTTGGTAATATTTCAATCATACACCAAGGTACATTCTCTTTATTTGAGAAATATATTCAATGAAACACTTTTAACATTAAAATGTTATTTCTATTTATGCAAATACATTTTCACAAACATCTCAACATAACATTAAGTATGTCTTGTATACTCAAAAAAGTCCATCCAAACAATTGTACTTATCCAAATTCAAACTAATTACATGTTATTGTACACATATTTTATAGTTTAGTAAGTATAAAAATATTTTCCACCCACTTAGTTATAAGATGTACACAAATGTATCTACTTAAATTATACTGTACTTATTATCGTGATTTAATTTTACGAAACTCATATGTTGACTTTATTTTATACAACATTTACCATTGGCAGGGTTTTTTTTAGTGGCAAATATTCGTAATATGGTGAATATTCCATTTTTGAAAATTTTGAAATGGTGAATTTTTTGGTGTGGGTTAGTGCTCTGTTCGCCTAAAAATTACAGTTTAATTTTTTTTAGGGGTCAGCTTCGCCTACCCTTTAAAATATCCCCTATATAATCCTAGATTATTCACCATGTAGAACACTACTAACTCACTTATACCACCTAGGGATATATGTATTATCAAGTACAGTAAACATGTGACAGGAGGGAGGAGGCTATAGACGTGCGACAAAGAGTTTATTGATGTACAACAAGGAGAGTTTTTTTACGCCCGATAGGAGGGCGGAGGCTGCAGATGCATGAAAAAGAGTTTTTTGACACGTGACAGAGAGTTCGTTGATGCACGATAGGAGGACGAAGGCTGCAGACGTGAAACAAGGAGAGTTTGTTGATGCGCGACACTGAAATTTTGTTAATGTGCGATAGGAAGGTGGAGGCTGCGAGATGCGTGATAGAAGATTTTCTATCACATGACATAAAATCTCTTGTGATGTGTCTACAGCCATTATGTCGAGACCACTTGAAAATAAGGCGAAAAATTTGCATACAAACCCCAAAAAAATCACCTTTCCCATGAAACCGGTTCGGGGATATTTGCCAAGGATTTTCCACCTCGATTTCCAAGAGGTCTCTTAAAATGAACCCTAACCATTGGTATGAATTGTTAGAAAAAAGTAGAAAAGGTAGATGCAATATAATACTACATAGCTTCATGGCATTAAAAAACAAAGAAGGAAACAAAAATAAATGATAAGAAGCCTAATATCTTAGGAACGTATCGACCCCTATAAGGGTTATTCAAGCCAATAAAATTTACATAAGCATCATAATATTAACAATATATTGTTATTCAAAATATCCATCTAAGAAAATTTCTATCAAAGAAGGATACTTAACATAGTTGATCATCCTCAAGAAACCTCGGTTTACTTTCAATATTGATCAACTATTCCTTTTAGTGGTATTTTCTTATCAATGTGTAGAATTATAAACATGAAGGCATGTTCATGTTGGATGTGATAATGTATAGAATAGTAACTAGAATACTCAAATACTTCTAAAACACATCAACTATAGATATCAACTTACACATGGTTGTTGAAGTTAAATGTTAAATTTGAATACATGCTTCCCTATCGATAATGTAGACTATTTAGGATATGATCATAAAAAAGGAGAGAACAAAAATTCTAACTTAATTTTTACATGCTAAACATCTTATGCTCATTTTAAAAAGTCATCTTATCAATAATATTTACAAATTTGACTATTTTTTTTCGGAAAAGGGTAAAAGTGAGGGTTTTGAAAGGGCCCTCAACCTTGTACAAAAATTCCTTAAGGTTGGATATATCAATGAAGCGCTAAATAAAGAAATCCAAAATGGAAAAGGAAAAAAGGCCACAAAGGAGAAAAGAAGAATAAGAAGTGAGAAGAGAAAACTAAAAGATGTAGCACCAAAGAACAATGGCGCAACTAGTTTACACTTTGGAGGATCCTGGCCAGTGGGATCAAAGTTTCACTTTAGATAAAGAAAAAAATTCTTTTTCTTGTAACGACTGTCCAATCATCACTCCTGTTAGGATCCACATTTTTATCTATGTGAGTTAGAAGCCAACTCTCAGAGGAAGCCAAAAATCCATCATTGGGCTCCTCGGTCTTTAATTTGATTATAGAACAATCAAAAGCAACTCCTAAAGGAAGCGACAATACCTGATCCACCATATTAGACCCAACAACCATCTTCCAAGGGGGTAAACATGAGTAATATCCGGTGATTGGGTCTTGTTATCATCTAAATCCTTTTCTTCACTAGCCTTTGTCGAATCATCTATAGAGGGAACAAGTTCATCTTCAATAAACAAAAGGTTTTTGTGAGAATCCTTCCACCAAGAGACTTTTTATTTTATCTTTTGTTTTCTTGACGAAAAAAACTTATGTAAGATGCCCTAGGGAAAAACATTTTCTGCATTTGAAGGGAAATCCTTCATAATCAAGGGGTTGTGACCAAAATTTATCTAAGTCTTTGAGGTCTGTAGAAGCATGTAGATCAAGCGAGATATCCAGATCCACTAATATCTGAGCATAAGTAGTGTGAGTGTAAAGTTTTGTGTTGGAATCAATGTTGATTAGAGAATACTTGTTAGAGATCACACAAGAAGTCCACACGGGAGAGAAGGCTAGGATCAAGGGCGCGGAGGAACAAGAAGGACCCATGCATGGAGGGAAAGTCTATCTTTTAGGACTTAACCAATTTTGAGCATGAAGACCTATTTTTAGAAGATGGCATGTGGAACACACCAACGATGCAGACATGCACGCCACGCATTGTCTATCTTTAGAGGATCGGATCGAAGTGTTTTGCATGGAGACAAGCTAAGAATATGATTGTCACTTCAGTTAACTGTAATAGGTCTATAGATAACACACTTGCATGTGTGGCTATGCCTTTAAACAAAGTGCGTGGCTATTAATAGCATAAAACCTATTTCGGAATAGATAAGCGGTGAAGGGCAAGTGCCCACCCTATATATATGATATGAGAGATGGATGTGTGTGTGGTAGAGAGATATATAATGGGATCAATGTATCATATCGATACGTGTATTGGTATAGATTGACATTACTTTGTAAGAAGCTTCTATGTTTATTAATAGATGGAAGTTATTGGTTGAATCTAAGTGTCATTCCTGTGTGTAATTGAGTTGTACATGTTCTTGATTCAATCATGGTTTCTTGTTTAAGATTTTTATTTCATAGATCTGAATGTAGCATGCATGGTAGAATGATGGATTAGTTATGGATATGTATTTTCTTCCTTCATCACGCTAGCATCCTACTACAAAAACCCTAAAGAGGGACTTGGTACCTTTGCGTGCTTCGGGTGAGCGATCGACCTAGGTGAGTGATGTGCTAAGCGTGACTAGGGTGTTATCTAGTAAATTATAGGTTACATCATTAGTTCTATTGCGAGACTTATTTTTCATTCATTTTCGTGGATGGTTCGTGATGAAGATGTACCGATTAACTCTAGCAAGTATTAAGGTGTGGATACGCGATCCGGAGGAAGAATATACATGAAGGTTCAACGGTGGATATGAGTTTAACACACGCACTTGGGTAGAACAAAATTTGTATGAAAGCTTATATGAGATATTTTTTTCCATCTTTCCAGTAGAACTATACGAGTGGCTTACTCCTTATGCATCTCAACGGAATTGAAGGTATTGCGCACTTTCCTAGACACAGGAAGAATTTCAGACCCTTTATGATGCTGATCTGATCTGGACTCGCACTGTGGATACATGGTTTTGTGGTGTTCTAAATAGTTATATTCTCAAGTATTCAATTTTGACGTACTCTTGCCAGAGATAGCTAAATTCCAGTTTTTACGGTATCTAAGAGGATTATATATGCAAGGTATTCCACTAGTGATCAAGATGTTGATGGTAAATTTGAACTGAAGAGTAAACTGATGGCTAACTAAACTTCACCATGCGTGAGAGCAGAGGAAATTTTGGTGAAAGATGGCAGACCTAGCGCAAAGAGGTAGAGAGAGGAGAGGCGGATTAAGTATAATGAGGTGCACGAGAGCGAGATAGAGAAGCAACATTCCATTGCAGAAATTATGGCATTGAGGAGAGAGATGGCTCAACAATGATTTATAGCTCATGTAGAATATGTGGAGTCAGAGCATTAGGAACTCCCCCATCTTGGAAAACATGGCAGAGATCCCCCCTTGGTCTCACACAAAATTGCACCAGTAGAGACTACCTGGGCCGTAGGCGGGCATCTTAATCCACTTGGTCACCTAGCCCTTGCACTTGGTTTTCCGAAGATCTAGTATAATAAGTAACCAATAGGCTAACTTGGGAAGTAGGAGAGAAGGAGTAAGTCGGGGAGAAATTACATCAATGATAGGACAAGACGGTTTTAATGATATTTAGAGGAACAATCTTAGGCACATCATCCACAGTAACGTGAGCGCGCAGAATGTTGGGTTCACCTCCGGAAGTGCAACTACCTCATAGACTACGGGGTTCAAGATAGTACTAATTTTATAGCATAGGGAGTACATCCATAGGTCATATTCTAGCTATAGGTGGAAGAACATGAGGTATAGGTGGTTCTATTTCGGGCCGATTTGGTGGTTCTAGAGGCAAAGAAAACACAGGAGGTTCTAGTTCGGGTGGTCAAGGCCCGTAACAACCACAGAACATTTATATGGAGATGTCTCTTCATCTTCCAGAGTATAGAGGTATGGAGGATGTTGTTGAGCATGTGGACATGTGTGAGATCTTTGGTGCATTAAAGGGATCACGGATGCGAGCACAAGGCAAGTCAATTTGATACTACCTTACTGAGGACGAGCACACATCTGGTATAGGAAGTTTGACCCCGATCAAACTTGTGTGAATTATGCAATATTGAAGGATGCTTTCTGAAAGAGTTCCATATCCACGAGTTTGAAAGCAGAAGAGTATAAATGCACTCAAAGATATCAAGCATGGCACTACCGAGAGTGTATGTGAGTATGATGCCCATTTTAAGACACTTCTATCCGAGCTATCTTATGATATATACGCAAGCCAACATGCACAATGGTTCGTTGGAGGATTGATTACACCATTTAGAAGGAAGTTGTCACATAAAACATATAATGATCCACACAAAGCACCTGGAAGCATCTTTGTGTGTTGAGGAAGTTGGGAGCATTGACATGGCATTAGTCCATTCCTAGAGGCATAGATTACAACTATGTAAAAGCGGTTATTAGAGAAGCTATTAGCAAATTTGTCCCATGAAACTTGCTTAGGAATTTGGTGTATAGATTGTGAAGTAGAAGGTCACACAAAGGATAGTTGTCCTCGTAGAATAGTACACTCATTACTATTGGATTGTGAGATCTGTCATTTGAATCATGATGCTAGTCATTTTCCTTTGTTATAGTGCGTGATAAGGAAGAATTTATCCAGCTTTTGTAAAATTTGTAGATCCACGACCCATGATATTGAAGACTATCGATTGATTGGTCGGATCCTGGATGTTATAGAAATTAGGGTATGATAGACAAGTATAACAGATAATTCTAAGAGTAAGAATGAGCACTAGGATCGGGATCATAATCAAATGCGCTATGATAGGAATGAGGGCGTTTTGAAGGAGGTCATGGAAGGGGACGTGGATATCGTGGTGGATATGGAGGATGAGGCTATGGTGGAGGAAGAGGTGAGTTCCCTCATGGAACATGTTATACATGTGGATCTCCTGACCACTATAGGCATGAATGTCCTCAAAATATTGCATGTTCTTTCTACGGAAAGAACCATAGCTATGAAGAGTTCTCGGACTTATATGAGCATCTGAGTAAGCAACATAAGCAAGAAAACAAAGGTGTCGGGATGGTTAGAATCTAGCGCATGATAGAAGATCAGTGGATGCCAAAGATAGCAGAAGGACCTGAGGCATTGACAATGAAGATTACTACACAAGCTGAAGTGGCACATGCAAGAGAGGCATTACACCAGAATCCTATGATCACTAAGGAGGAGGTTTTGCATGCAAGGTACCTAGATCCTGCTCATCAGAAGGAAGTTTACCAAGATACCATGGAAGTGCTAAAGAATCTTCAAGGTGAGATACAGTACTTAAAGGAGTAGAAGAAAGAATCAGAGACAGTCCAAAATGATATCAATGATGTGAGAGAATTATGCAAAATGTTGTGCCAGGAGAACATCATTCCACTTTGTTAGGAAGTTGGCTAAAAGGGAACAATGTGTGTGCAAGTATTGAGACTAGACATCATATTCTCGCATACAAATCTTACCCCACGATAGCATTGACTATGACAAGGATATTACTCTAAATGTTGTGGATGGATGGTTGTTGAGCAACATATTCATTGACACGTGTGGAAGTAAATGTTCTTATGTTAGATGCATGGGTATGGATGGGGAGGCATGCACGCTGGAAAAGTGACAAGCGAGCGTGGGAATCTACAGGTAACTCTTCCGCGTACCCGACCTCCCGAGGTCGTGCCGAGACAGCCGGTAGGGATGGAATATGCATGGGATGCAGACAAACTAGTTAGGAAATCTAATGTCTTCGATACGCACTAATGGAATTTGTGAATCTAAGGCAAAGAAGGCCCTTCTAACTTGGACTGGTGTGATAGATCGATCGGAAAGGATGACTGCTCGAAGGCTCCAATCAATATCGAGCTCTGGTGTGATTCGATCTATGGGTTGTGGAATACATGGGAAATGACCTGGGATAGTTTCGTGTATTTCTCCGGACAGGGTCATATGTATTCCTTGGGCTCTCTAGGTCCCGTGATTGTCATAAAAACAAAATGTAAATCTAACTATAACAAAGAAAATTCTAACTACGTGGAATGAATCTAAAACATGTATAACTTCTACTTTTCTGAGAAACCTTTTAAGAATTTAAGGAAAGCAAGCTATTTAAATGTATCTAGGAATAACAACTAAATAACAATTTAAAACAAACAAGATAACCGAGTGTAGTTATTTGCCTGTGCGATTTGTAGATTTATTCTAAACAAATGAAATAGCTCATCTATCTGCAAGATTCTCGATCCTACCTCAGAAGTGAGGAGTGAATCATAGTTTCTCAGAAACTATCAATCCTCACGACTTCCTGTGGCAATACCAAGAATATAATTTACTGAAATGAAGCAGTTAACTATTTTATTTGATATGATTCTAACTAGAACTTTGAAATTTAAAACCTAGATTCCGCATAACAGTGGCGAATCCGATGGTGTGTGTGATCTTGTCCCCTCAGTGTGATCTCCTCGTTCTTTCGTGTTCACATGGATCCAGAAAAGCATGTAATGCTAGCCTCTGTAAGTAGATATTGGGACAAGGACAGCTCAGAATGCAGACTGAAAATGCGAGTAGGAGAGGGATAGTGCAAGAGTACAGAGCTTGGCTTATGTAATTCCTAGCGGGATTTTACTGCGAGTCATGCAACGTAAAGTGACCAGAACCTGAAACTATCCTGTTTGAAGAGAAAAACCTGCAACTTTAATGGCTTCCTAAGCTATTCTACTCCAATGGATTGGATAAAACAATAACACCGTTTGCACAAGCTGGATATGTGGCTTACCAACAGTTGAACAATGCTAACTAGACATATAATGAACTAAACCAAGTATTCTAAGCAAAATTAAAGCTAAATCTAATGCAAAGAGAAATTCAGAGACAAACTTCAGGGCCTGGGTGAAATAACAGCATTGCCTGCACAAGATGGATATGTGGCTTACCAACAGCTGAACAATACTAACTAAACATGCAAGTGAATTGAAACTATGGCTTCTAAACAAGATAACAAGCTGAACTACTGAAAATGAGGAGATGAGAGCAAAAGATCAGACCTCCATTTGCTTGAGCACAAGCCACTTATTTATAGCTCTCCATTCACCCAAAGATCAAAACCAAACTGAACTCTTAAACAATAAACAATGGCCAAACACTATTCCAGGGGACCAAAAACATAAATGCATGCCCAAGTCGGCAAGGAAAAGCTGGTGAAACGTTGATATTTTACGTGAGTTGCATCAAAACACTTTCTGGAAAACGCGTAAAGGACCGCCGCGCCCGAAGCGGGGCAGCGGTTATAGGACCGCTGCCCAGATTAGGGCGGCGGTTTCATCAACAAGAGCAAAAGGCCAAGAAAAGAGGGAAAAAGGGAAAAAAAGGATGCGGGGGCTAGGCGGGGCATGCGGGATGTTAACGCATACTCGAGGGCTTTTCTAGATCCCAAACACCTTGCGAGGAGACCTGTATCATCATTGGGGCACTTGTTACCTTTCCGCGTGATCTGGTACCTTACAATTTTGGGTACATATTGCCCCCTCGGAGAAGCGTTTTAGCCATGAAGAGGCGTAAACGGTGGGTCCGAGAATGGCGATCCCAAAATGGGAAGTTAGAAGTTATACCTTACACGTCCGTATGTTGAAATGACGCCATCCAAAATTTCCCGCTATCTGCAAAACGAAAAGAGAACTCAAGTGCAGATAGATACAATAATTTGAAAAATAAACGCTAAGAATAACAGGGAATGAGAACGTACCATTTGTGCGGGGATAGGAACTTACCTCCATCAGCGCTCCAAACATGTGAAAAAGTATTTTAAAACGAATCAGGGCGCTATATATATGAAAGTGGGCCCATTTTCCTATTCATTTGCGCGAGTTGATTTGATTGATTTTGAGCTCTGGGACCCACGGTGACGGTTTCTTGCGTGAGTAGAGTCGAAACGTTCGCAGCGAGATCGTGATCATGCCTCCACGTGCGGAACACCGCCCCGCTAGATCACAGGTTGGTTTTCTTCAATTTTGTGTTTTTCCCCCTTAATTTTGAAATGCTAAATGTGTTGTAATGGGGGGGTCATTTTTGAAAATGCTAGTGTTAAAAGGTCCATCTAGGGGGCGCCTTCAGGCGAGTGCCTCATTTTTAGTTAAAATGGTCTTTTCTGGCACTTTTTAGGCCTTTTTAGGTTAAAAGCTCGTGTGGGTTTTCGGACCACGACCGCCGCCCGGCCAGTGGCGGCGGCGGTTAGCATGACTCGCCGCCCTTTTTAAGGCGGCGGTTACAAAACCGCCTCCCTGCTCAGGGCGGTGGTTTTGCACAGAATGCAAAAGGAACTTATATTTGAGATTGCACTTATATTTTTAGCATTTCTACATGTTTTTATGACTTTCTCAATGTTTCTGGATGCTAACTTGCTGTGTTTCGTGTGTTTTTGGGTGTATGCAGGTGAGAGAGGAGTACATCGATGGAGCAGAGAGAGAGTGTGTGATTGGCTCTCAGGGGTACTAGATGCCCTCTCACAGGACGAGGAGGACATACTTCAGAGGGCTGGTATACTGCGCATATCGCGCGTGCCCCATGTTGCACCATCTAGTCACATCCTTTGTGACTTATTTTCTTACTGGGATGCAGATCGGAACACCTTCCGATTGCCAGGGGTCCGTGGTGAGTGGACCATTACATTAGAGGACATCTACCACATTCTGGGGGTCCCGATCATCGGGAGGTGACTTACATTAGAGACAGCAGGCTCCCAGGCACAGATTGCACAGTGGGCAGCATATATGGGAGATGCAGTCATCTCCATGGGGTCGAAGAAGGGGGTGAGAGTTCGATCCATTCCTTCTTTGCCTATCCCCTTACTTCGTCAGGCCATCACGGGGATTGGGGACAAGGGAGGTGACACGTTATTATACTGCTGGGGCCCCATTATTGCACAGATAGAGGGGCACGGCTAGATATACACCTGGGGCACAGATATTCTTGGGACCACCTACCACGATCTATATAGGGTGGTCCGTTTACAGGGGCAGTCACTGAGCCACCCGACTTTACTCATGAGTTGGGTTTATGAGCGCTTCATCCCTTATGGCAGGGGTGTGGAGGTAGCAGATCCTGGAGCTATTAGGGCAGCGAGATGGGCAGACATGTCGGTGCTTAGAGCACCTCATCATCCGATTGCCTCCGACCACCACCGCTGATATGGAGGCGACACCATACCAGCTCATGGCCGGCATATGGGGCGAGGAGACCCTTACCTTGATCTCCTGCTCCACCACAGGGCAACTTATCGATCGAGTGGGACAAGTGGGGGTGCATGCTTTTGGCCGAGTTCCTCAGCAGTTTGGTCTTCCATACACGGGTATGCTTCCCGGTGGTGCTAGTTACTGATCAGTTCGCGAGGCCAGAGGGGGGCCTAGAGGCCGAGGTTGGTCAGTGATTACTCTTGGTATTCCCATTGCAGCCAGGAGGATAGTTCGTGCTAGAGGGAGAGCTGGTGCACCTCGGGCACCTTTACTTCAGATAGCTGCGGGTCCTGCTCATAGCAGCGATGACCCTATTGATATTGACTCCGAGTCCGAGGAGTTCACGAGAGGAGGGCCGAGGGGGAGACCGGCACAGCGACCCTGAGTGGCATGATACTCAGGATATCATGCAGGCAGAGAGGGCTGAGCAGAGCGCAGAGAGGGACACTCTAGTTTCAGAGGAGCCACTCTCCCAGGGCCGTGTTGGAGAGGATGAGTCCATTGTGGGATGACACGTTGCTCCTGCCACAGGAGCAGCCCCTCAGTCGGCAGCGGCATCCGCGGCAGGTGCTGGTCCCAGCGACCTATCTTGGAGGCCTGGGGATCCGAGTAAGTTACCCTTCCTCCCTTTTAATGCTTATTTGTAGGCTCTCCTTAGTTGTTATTTTATATCCTTTAGCCTCTTGCTTAGTTTCTAATTCATTTTCTCCTTTGTTTGCAGAGACTGTTGATGAGTGGTGGGATCTGATCCGCAGGGTATGTACCGATTCCCTGATGATCCCCATGGATAGGACCCGCGCAGAGCTATCCGTGGACGCTGGGGAGCCTTCAGCAGCTGGTAGACATACCGACATTTTTTCTCCTATCTGGCATGTGGCCAGGATGGTGTCGACCCTCCGCACCGAGTTAGCGGGCTATAGGACGGCTGAGCGTCTTATGAGGAGCCATTCTCGCGGTGAGACCGCGGCCGCTCCTAGGGATCCTAAGCCCTCCGTACATTCAGAGTGCCGGCGTAGCCGGAGTCCTAGGCGTGGGCGTGCACCTTCGGAGGGGTCGCGTAGGGATTGAGAGGCCTCTTGGTTCTCGTGTATTTTTGCATTATGTATTCTTTGTATATTACGGGCTCTTTGAGCGTTTTGACCATGCTTAGTGCATGATGGCATTGTTTATAAACGTTGATCATTTATATATACGTATTCATTTTGGATCAAAACCTTGGCACTCATGGTTTCCCTTCTATTTCCAGCTTTTCTATGTATACTACGATGTATGTTTATATGCTTTTTAGAATGTATGCAATGGAGAACAGATGATGCAAATGTTTATTTCTTTTTGTGCATTTCACGATGCTTTGATATATGTAGATGTAATGTGATTTTGAATCTTAGCTTCCGTAAGAAATTTTGGATACCTCATGTTTGTTTTGAAGAGTGATGAATATAACCAAGGTATGATGAGCAGTTAACTTTCCACACTCCTAACTCCACGCAACTAGTAAGATGCGAGGGCTCAAAGCACCGAGAGCTAGAAAGGGCACAAGTTATGAGGTGTAGCCGAAATGATAGTGATGAAAGATAGACGAGCTTTGGTGGAACCAAATTGGAAGCTCTGAAGCCTACTCTACGAGTGACTTCATAGTTTAGAATGCAACTTACTTTACGGTTTATCTAGACTTGGATCCGTAGATGGCCACATAGTAGACAAAATCGGGTTTTTAGGATTTTAACTCTCTTGGAATTTTGAACATCGATTCATTTGTTTTTGACTCAAAGTTTCAAAGTTTGAATTGCTTGTATATGACCATTTGCATTTATTTGTCAAGAGGACCCCCTACACTTTGCCCCATGCTACCAGTAAGAAGCGTGGGTTTATCACCGTGGGCAAGGCATATGCGAGTAAGGGCATTTCCATCCTTTCCCAACCCTACGTCACTAGTAAGAGACGCAAGCTCATCACCGAAGGTTGGTGGGGCAAGGAAATGTGTAAAATAAATTTTTTTGTTTAATCACTTGTTGACTTGTTTCCTTGAGTAAAATTTCAGTATGTGTTTATTTCAAAGAGATGTTCATATGGGATAGATGTGACACCATGAAGCTTCTAGAAACGAGACCATATGCAAGACACCTATCCTAAGAAGAAATCAAATCGAGAGTAAACTTGCAGATCTTGGTATGGCTACCGTTAAGACTTTGTCATATCTAGCTTTATTAGATAAAAGATTCGAGATGATTTGATGATATCATGAAAATGGAGAGGTATGATTAAAGAGCTTTATGACGAAAACATCATGAGTTTGTAATGAATTTCTTTGAGAATAGATTCCTTGATCATAATTTATGTAAGAAACAAGTGGAAAAAATGATCTTAATCTATATGAAAATGTAATGTAGGTAGTTATATGAGTAGTGCTAGCGCTTATGCATAGAATCGTTTGAGGTGCGAGGAATTGTTGTTTCGCCAAATTCCTCACCTTCTAGCGTACATAAGAGGTATGCACCATTTCCATAGTCCTTCATGACTCGGTATGGGCCCAACCATTTGGGCCAGAATTTCCTTCCTTCGCCGGTCTTCTTGTCGATACGGCTGTCTAGTCTTAGAACTAGATCACCTTCATATATGTCACGTTCATAGACCTTCTTGTTATACTGCCGGCACATTCGGTCAGCATAAGCTCTATGCCGCTATTCAGCATCTAACCTAGTTTCATCTAGGCTTTCTAGTTGGGAAAGACGTGCTTCTCTGTAAGCGTCTTCATCCAGAATCCCTTGTAGTGAAATGCGGAGACTAGGTATTTCGACCTCAAGTGGGAGAACTGCTTCTGCCCCAAATACTAGCGAGAAAGGAGTTGCTCCCGTTGGTGTTCTTATTGAGGTTCGGTGGGCCCACAAGGCCGGATATAACTTCAAATGCCAATCTCGTTTGTTTTCTTTTACCATTTTAAGGAGAATGGCTTTCAGTGTCTTGTTTGTTGCTTCAGCCTGTCCGTTGGCTTGAGGGTAATATAGGGAAGCCGTATGATGGCTTATCTTAAACTTGTTGCATAGTTCGCGAACTTCTTCATTCTTAAAAGAAGTTCCATTATCGGAGATAATGATTTGTGGGATACCGTACCTATAAATGATTTGGTTCAAAATGAACTTGGCGATTACAGAACCAGGTACAGTGGTAAGAGGCATAGCCTCTACCCATTTGGTGAAATATTCAGTGGCCGTGATTATAAAATTATGGCCGTCTGTGGATGAGGGAGAGAATTTCCCTATCAAATCTAGGCCCCATGTAGAAAAGGGCCATGGAGTAGCGATTGGTTGCAGAGCTTGTGCTAGCATATGAATCTCATGGGAGAATTCTTGGCACTTATGACACTTGCGTACAAACTCTATCACGTCATGTTCTCGAATGGGCAGAAATATCCCATTCGATGTATTTTCGAGTGGTGGCATGGCCACCGAAGTGGCCTCCACATATACATTTGTGAGATTCATGGATAATCTTCTTGGATTCCTCGTGTCGACACATCTCGGGGAGCATTCCATCGAATGCTTTTTGATAGAGCACCTGCTCTATAATGGCGTATTTAGCTATGATAATGCGTAACCACCTTCTTTGTTGTGGTGTGACTCTTGCGAGTACGTATGGTTCATAACATAATTAATGATATCGGTGTACGGGGACACTCAGAGATAGAAGGTCGGGTTTCGATGTAGTATACGCACTCATCTGGAAAATCTAAATCTACTAGATCGCCTCCATCTAATGGGTTATCAGCTAACCAATCTGCGATGATTTGTCCTTTAACCGACTTCTGATTTATAAACGTTAATTCGAATTCTCCCATTAAAGTTATAAAACGTCCAGCCTTTTTAGATAAGGATCCTTGTGTGAGGAAAGTTCGTAAGTGGTCTGTTTTTACCATGACCCTTGTTTCCTGGTTTAGCATATAGTGTCTTAGGCGTTTGGTTGCAAAGACTATGGCGAGACATTCTCGTTCTGCTTGTGTATAGCGTGTTTCATAGTCGGCAAAGTGTTCGGCTGATGAAATAAATCACACGTTCTCTCTTGTCATCGTCTTCTTGGGCCAACATACAGGCCAGCGAGACATCAGTAGCTCGTGAAAATAAAATTAACGGGCGATCTAGCTTTGGTGGCATTAGCGTAGGTGGTGATAATAGGAAACGCTTAACTGCATCAAAGGCTTCATTGTAGTCTTTGGTCCAATCAATGCTATAGTATTTCTTGAGTAAATTGTTGATTGGATGAGCGGCGAAGCTTAGGTGCAGGATAAATCTCGGATTGCACCTGACTTTCGAGAAATGATCTGATTCCAGATTCACTCGAAGGTGGGACCATTTCAAGGACAGCCCGAATTTTGGTTGGATCAACATCTATCCCCCGTGATGATATGATGTAACCTAGGAGCTTTCCTCCTGTTACACCAAAGACGCATTTCTCTGGGTTTAGCGTGACTCCGTATTCTATTAGGCATGAGAGAATGGTACGGAGTACTTCCGGATGGTCACAACGCTTCTTGGCCTTAGCCAATAAGTCATCAACGTAAGATTCCACAATTTTATGGATTAGATCATGAAATATATATGTCATAGGTCGCTGGTACGTAGCACCGGTGTTCTTGAGACCGAATGGCATAACAGCGTAGCAATAGGTTCCCCAAGGAGTTATAAATGTGGTTTTAGCTTGATCTTCCTCAGATATTTTGATTTGATTGTATCCCGAGAATCCATCCATGAGAGACAAAAGCTCAAATCCAGTTGTTGCATCAACAATAACATCTATGGATGGTAATGGGAAGTCATCCTTAGGACATGCTTTGTTGATATCTCGAAAATCTATGCAGATGCGTATCTTTCCATTCTTCTTGAGAACGGGAACGATGTTAGATACCCATTGGGAGTAGTCAACTGGTTTGATGAATCCTACCTGGAGGAGTTTTATTACCTCCTCCTTTACCATGAGAGCTACCTTGGGCTTCATGGGTCTTGATTTTTGTTTAATTGGCTTTGCATCTGATTTAGTGACGAGGTTGTGCACCGCAATGTGGGGGGTACGACTCCTGTCATTTCCTTATAATTAAATGCAAATGCCTTCTGATGTTCTTTGAGGATCCGCGTATGTATTTCCACTTCTTCTGGGGTTAAGGATGATCCTAATTTCAAGATTTTTGGTTCGTCATCTGTCCCGATGTTGACATCGATTGTTTCTTCGATCAAAGAGGCGTTACCCTCTTCGAACTCAGGTGGTGCTGGAGGTAAATCCAAATCATCCCCATTTTCTACTGCGTATATGCTAGGTTCCATTTGTGAGGGAAGATCCGTTACGGGATTTCCGAAGTAGGAAGACGAATGTGGAATTAAGGATAAATCTAGCATGTGATAGGAGAGATGTAGTGCTGCATAGGCGTTTAAGTAATCCAAAGTGGCCATATCACTATCAACATGGTCTAGGACGGTAGATTCACTTCCGCTTAAAAGGGGTTTGTCATTGTTTTTATCAATGGTTTATCACGAATGGACACCGTGTAATGGGTATCTTCTAACTCATTGCTTGGAGTAAAACGTGATGATCTTGAAGTCATTATTGAATTGGTGAGAAGATTTTTCTCTCACGAATTACTTCAATGGATATAAAGTTAAACGCCTTACTTAGATCTAGTACTGACTTCTTTGTAAAGCTGCAAGTGTTGACTTTGGTTTCATATACTTCAGAAACCTGGTTTGTCACTAATTGCGAGTCTCCAAAGGCTCTGATATTATCAATACCAATTCTTTTGGCTAAGGTGAGGCCAAGGAGGAGGGCTTCTACTCAGCGCCGTTATTTGTGCATTCAAATTTTAGCTTAAAGGAAAATGGTAGGACTTTCTCTTCGGGTGAAGTAAGAATTATACCTGCCCCGCTCCATAACGGCATTTAGCTCCATCGAAATGGAGAGTCCAATATTTAGCTAGGAGTATAGATGTTGGGGTATCTGTTGTGTTTGCGCACTCTACTTCTACCATGCAAAGGTCCTCTGCTGGAAGGGAACCAACACCTAGGGAATATCCTATGCCTACTGAATCGAATGGTAAGAACATTGGTAAATCTTGTTCTATTAATTCAACGATTTTTGCAGTAGTCCCTAATGATACCGTTTCTTTAGCCTTATCTATGGGGGTTGGGGTTGTTTTGGCTATGCTGATAGTTTCAAGATCCGTCGTAGGTACCAACTTTTCCTCTAGTTTTGGAAGTTCAAATTCTCGGTGCACACTGGTCTTTTCTTTAAATCAGCTAGGTGCAAATCGAAAGGTTTTGGATCGCCTTTGGCCACAAATACCTTTCTAGATGCGAGAATCTTACTTCTTGAAATAACGTAGAAGGGATTGCCTTCATTCGGTGTATCCATGGTCGGCCGAGGATCATATTATAATTAGTTTCCCGATCTATAATATAAAACTCAGTTAGGATTGTTTTGGGCCCTAAGGTGACCGCGCAAGTATTATTGTTCCTATCGAAGTGGCTTTAAGGCTATCATAGCCTCTTAATGTATTTCGAGTGGTGGAGCAGTTTGTTTCCCCATATCCTAGTTTTTGGAGGAAAGAGAGGGAAACTATGTTAACTGCGGCCCCATCGTCAACCATTGCCCATTTTACGTAGTTATTATAAACCCATACTTGTAAGTGTAAGGCTAGATCACCTCGGCGTGCGATCTCGGCATTTGTAGGCATCTTACTTATTTCGAATATAAATTCGACATCCTTGTCCGGCTGCCCTGGAGGGTGGATATCAAAATCTACGTGATTTACTTGTGTTTCAGGAGGTGGGGTGATGTTAATTAGATGACCTAGACCTAATGCTTCTAAAAAGAGCAGCTGTGAGTAGGAGAATTCTTTAGTAAGTCCAAAAATGAAATGTGTGAGAAGGTCTTTGTTAGGTCGTTAATTAAATCGTAGGCACCCACGGTTTTTTCTACTATTTGTTGACTCTTATCCATTTCTGGCAGATGACTTGGGCTTGGTTGAGAGAAATACTCTCGTGTTCTTGTTATGGCTTGACAGGTAGCTCGGCATCTAGTTCTACCAAACCGACTATCTTAGATCTCGGTTGACTTCCTAATTGTGGCACAACTGATGGATTTAGTGAAGTCAAGGCTTCATGATCATTGTTTCCCAGCATTGCACCCTTGTTCGTCCCAGTTGGATTTAGTCTGTTATTATCATGATTTGGGAGTGGATCGTTAAAGATCTTGAGGAGCATTCGAGGGGAAGCGCCCTGCGAGCATGTTTGGTAGTGATGATATGGGATCTGCAAAAACAAATCGTGAAGAAGCTGTCTTTGTTCTTCGGAAAATGTTGCATGAATTTATTGTAGTCACGGCACGTTCTAGTATCATGACCCCAAAATTTTGTGGAAACCACAATAATAATTGGGATTGTAATTCTGTTTTGTTGGTTTGGTGTATATTGTGGCCTAAAATTCGATCAAACTATTTACTATTAGGATTAAAGTTTTGCATTTGTTGTTTCGGCTTTGATTTTGGTTTTGATAACCAAATGAATTTTGGCTTAGCCCTTGCATGGGATTTTGCGTTGTTGTTGTTGTTGTGGATGGTTAAAATCCTTTGTATTGATTGATCGGGGGTAAAGTTATTGTTTCGTTGATTGTTCATTGGTAATGAAGTATTCATGATTTGCCTTTTAGGCTAATCGATTACTCCATCTGTTGTTACCCCATGATTTTTGTTAAGGATTTTAGGTCCTTGATTGACGTTCGTGGTAGTTGTAGTGTTCTGGCTGGAGGTGATTAACCTCCCGTTTGTTCCATATGTCTTACGGCCACTATCTATCGTTGCTTGATCTATTCGAAGAGCGCTCTCAAGTACTTCATCGTAAGTTCTTAGTGGGAACTTCTGGACTTCTTCCTTCACCTCTCTGCTGAGAGAATGAAGGAATAAATCGCATAGTTCCATCTGATCCATATTTGGAGCACTTGCTGAAGAATAAAGAACTGTACGCCACCTCTGGATGAAATGGGCGACAGATTCGTTGTGTTCTTGTTTGATGTGCAAGAATTCCCTTATTCTTGTTCTTAATAGTTTGTTCATGTTGAATGCCTTAATGAACTCTAATACGAGTTGTTTAAATGAATGGATGGAAGCCTCAGGTATTCTATAATACCAATCAAGAGCGATGCCTTCCAAGGTTTTGGGGAATATTTTAGCAACAACCCCATCCCAAGGGAGTAATTCTCGTATGGCTGTAGCATAAGCCTTGATATGCACGTTTGAATTTCCCTCACCTTTGTACTTGGGTAAATCGGGAAGGGATCTTGGAAGCATGGCGCTTCGTATGGAGAAGTCTAAGGGCTCCTTGGATATTACGAATAAGTCCTTATCGCATAGTTTTCGACCATTGATGGTGGTTCTTTGAGGAGTGGTGGTGGGGTGGGTTGTTGATATGGTGCGGTGTATGTATTGGCGGGGGCATAGGGAAGTCCATGCGTTTGAGCAAAAATTACGGGAGAAGAGAACATATCTCCTTGTGGTGATTTGGAGTACATGTTTAAGTATGACGGGGTATTGTCTAGGAATGGATTGTTTGATACTAGACCGGGAGGAATGGTGTTAGAGATGGTGGGCCTTGTTGGCGTTTGTTGTGGATATTGAGGAGGCATGCCTAACGTGCCTACTCCTGTGAGGAGATCTACTTGGCCTAGGGTGGTATGGAGGATTGGAACTTCCTGCTTGCATGAACTGAGGGTTTTGACTTGCTTGAGCAAGTTCTAACCCTCTCACTTTTTCTACTAACGTTGAAATGACTTCATTTGGCGAAGTCACGGTGCTTTGCCTTAGCGGCGTTTGTTGTATACCTTGGTGTTGTATAGGCATGTGATATCTTGCTATGAACGGACTGCTATCTTGCCAAGTTTCTCAGGAGAGTATTTCCCGTATGCGGTGGCATAGAGGTATTTTCTTAAAAAGAGACTACGGGTTGTATTTGTAGACCTCCTATAGGTGGGTACATACCTCGGGAGCGTTGTTCACTTCTAGGATAATGTATTGACCGTTCATCATCTAAGACCAGGTATGGGTCAGAATGTTTACTAATTTGTGGTCTAAGTAGCATGACGAAGAGGCGAACAGATTCTCAGTAAGCGTCATATTGTTCGAGCCTGAAGGCTCTGTTTGTTGCGTTTGAGGGGGTTGATCTAACTCCTCTGTTTGAAAGGATGAGCTATATCTAATCCTTGGAGTTTGTGTTGACAACTGATTAGTTGAATAGTTGTCACCCCATACTGAGAGTGAGGGTGATGATTGTCTATTCTGTTGGGCGTAGTATGCCTCAAGACCCAAGAGGGGTCTGCCATATGCATCGAATCACGACATATTCGGGGGTATATGAATACCCGCATGAGAATAATGGGAAGGAGCAAAGGTGGATGAGATAAGATGAAACTTCTCAAAGAGAAGGTGAAGTAGTTGTTAGTTCACGTCGGGTTCACCAATTTTGTGCGCCGGAAGCGACAAGCGGCGTGGGAATCTACAGTAACTCTAGCCTTTGACCTCCCAGGTCGTGCAGAGACAGCCCGGTAGGGATGGAATATGCATGGGATGCGAGATAAGCTAGTTAGGCAATCTAATGTCTTCGATACGCACTAATGGAATTTGTGAATCTAGGGCAAAGAAGGCCCTTCTAACTTGGACCGGTGTGATAGATCGATCGGCGAGGATGCTGGCTTGAAGGCTCAATCAATATCGAGCTCTGGCGTGATTCGATCTATGGGTTGTGGAATACGTGGAAAATGACCTGGGATAGTTTCGTGTATTTCTCCGGATAGGGTCATATGTATTCCCTGGGCTCTCTAGGTCCCGTGATTGTCATACAAAACAAAATGTAAATCTAACTATAACAAAGCAAATTCTAACTACGTGGAATGAATCTAAAACATGTATAACTTCTATTTTTCTAAGAAACCTTTTAAGAAATTAAGGAAAGCAAGCTATTTAAACGTATCTAGGAATAACAACTAAATAACAATTTAAAACAAACAAGATAACCGAGTGTAGTTATTTGCTGTGTGATTTGTAGATTTATTCTAAACAAATGAAATAGCTCATCTATCTGCAAGATTCTCGATCCTACCTCAGAAGTGAGGAGTGAATCATAGTTTCTCAGAAACTATCAATCCTCATGACTTCCACTGGCAATACCAAGAATATAATTTCTTGAAATGAAGCAATTAACTATTTTATTTGATGTGATTCTAACTAGAACTTTGAAATTTAAAACCTGGATTCCGCATAACAGTGGCGAATCCGATGGTGTGTTTGATCTTGTCCCCTCAGTGTGATCTCCTCGTTCTTTCGTGTTCATGTGGATCCAGAAAAGCATGTAATGCTAGCCTCGAAGTAGATATTGGGACAAGGACAGCTCAGAATGCAGACTGAAAATGCGAGTAGGAGAGGGATAGTGCAAGAGTACAGAGCTTGGCTTATGCAATTCCTAGCGGGATTTTACTGCGAGTCATGCAACGTAAAGCGACCAGAACCTAAAACTATCTGTTTGAAGAGAAAAACCTGCAACTTTAATGGCTTCCTAAGTTATTCTACTCGATGGATTGGATAAAACAATAACACCGTTTGCACAAATTTGGATATGTGGCTTACCAACAGTTGAACAATGCTAACTAGACATATAATGAACTAAACCAAGTACTCTAAGAAAAATTAAAGCTAAATCTAATGCAAAGAGAAATTCAGAGACAAACTTCAGGGCCTGGGTGAAATAACAGCACTGCCTGCACAAGATGGATATGTGGCTTACCAACAGCTAAACAATACTAACTAAACATGCAAGTGAATTGAAACTATGGCTTCTAAACAAGATAACAAGCTGAACTACTAAAAATGAGGAGATGAGAGCAAAAAGATCAAACCTTTTGCTTGAGCACAAGCCACTTATTTATAGCTCTCCACTCACCCAAAGATCAAAACCAAACTGAACTCTTAAACAATAAACAATGGCCAAACACTATTCTAGGGGACCAAAAACATAAATGCATGCCCAAGTCGGAAAGGAAAAGCTGGTGAAACGTTGATATTTTACGTGAGTCACATCAAAACGCTTTCTGGAAAATGCGTAAAGGACCGCCGCTCTGAGCAGGGCTGTGGTTACAGGACCGCCACCCTGATCAGGGCGGCGGTTTCGTCACTGAAGAGAAAAAGGCCAAGAAAAGAGGGAAAAAGGGAAAAACAAAGGATGCGGGGGCTAGGCGGGGCATGCGGGATGTTAACGCATACTCCGAGGGCTTTTCCGGATCCCGAACACCTTTGGAGGAGACTGTATCATCATTGGGGCACTTGTTACCTTTGTTTCGGATACATCTGGTACCTTACAATTTTGGGTACGTCACAGAGACCTCTATTGCAGCCATCATCTAATGTGTTGTTTATGGAAAACTAGACTAAGGCCACCCCATAGAAGTTATGAAGGATGCATCTATAACCATCTGAGGGCCAAGTTCACTGGGGATTTTGAGGTATTAGAACTTGCAGAAGTAGATAATTTCTAGCCCTGCTTGGATGCCCTTGATGTTATTCGAATAATCTTGACTTGAGATTTAATAAGGGGTATATCACTTTGAAAACAAGGAGGAAAGTGTTATGATACCTTTGTGAGATGGAAATTCTACACCATATGTTGAGTCTCTAAGTGATAAGGACTTAAACGAGAATTTATATACGCATTATTCGGGACCCAAAGGTCAATGAGCCATTAAAAGAAGGTATCCTACGGTGGGAGGATTCTCATTCTATTAGTGATACTATGATTATTGCTTGTGACAATTGGGCTCATGGTACATATGAACTAGTAGAGCGCGGGGTGAAAAGCGCGGTTATGCGCAAGAATGGACTTTGTTCGGTTTGACGGATAGAGTAGCACAGTACCTTGGTATATAGGGGAAAAATATCTTCATGCATTTTTAAATCCATGGAAACACGGTGGAAGGAGATCAAATTAAGAGAAGAGATATGTTAGTCTATACCTTGCGCGAGGATAGCGGCGCCTTTGGTGGGTAGTCCGTAGAGATAATCTTATAAAATGGGAAGAGATTAGAGTCACCTTATTTATTAGGTTTATAAGGATCAATGCACCTACGTATATATGCACTTATCATGGTGATAAACACATTCAAAGCATCACATTCAGCAGCGGTGTGAGATACTGCGGACGAGCGGGGCGGGAAGCATTACCACCTTCACTTTGGGTGCATAAATTATATTGTACACTACAAGGATGTGCATGTGCGCATGGTATGTATATGCGAGAACTACATAGAGAGACCGGGAATTGTCAAAAATTGACTACATGAATGATACGGACCTTTGACTATTATTCTTCTCAACCTCTAATAGAAGATGCATTAAAATTTGTCAAGTGGTTAACCTTGGGAGATAGTGCAAGGTGGATGAACTCATACAAGAATTAATGGGTGAGATAGAATCAGTGCACATTTTGAAAAGGAAGAAGAAATGGACTCCATACTACTTGAGCGTGCTTGCCTTGAGAAAGAGAAGGAAATATGGTTTACATCGTGGATGACAAAGAAGTTGAGAACACGGATATTGAACATTCACAAGGGTGCAAGAGGTCTTGGACGGTGCGAGAAAAGGATAAGCGCACCTATCATGAACCGATGAAGACAAAGAAGTTGAATATAGGTTCGGAGGTGAGCCTAAGGAGGCCATCATTGGAGACTACTAGTCAGACTTGGAGGTAACAAAGATCATTGAGTTACTTAGGGATTATCGGGACTTATTCCCTCGGGTATCATGAACTTAAAGGTGTGTATAAATCACTTGGGAAATGAAGATAAAGCTTAAGGAAGGTGCACGCCCCATGAGGAAGTGACCTTACAGGATGAACCCCAATTTGCGTGAAAAGGTAAAAGAAGAAAGTGATAAAATGTTGAAATGCGGAATTATCAAGCCCTTGGTGAGTCGAATGGGTTAGTCAATGGTGATCGAGTATCAAGAAGGATGGATGAATTAGAATATGTGTGGACTACGGGGAGCTGAATGTTGCATGCAGCACCGATCGATTCCCTACGCCATTCGAGAAGGAAATACTAGAAGGCGTGGCGGGCGCAAAATATATTCTTTCACTGAGATGGGTTTTCGGGTATCATCGGGTTAGGATTGCTCGGGAGGATCAAGAAAAGAAAACATTTACTCTTGAATGGGGTAGTTTTTTCTATATTGTGATGCCTTTTGGATTGAAAAATGTGCCTATTATATTCTCACGCATAGTTGTTCGGGCCTTCAAATATTTTATTCACAACATCTTACAGTCTATCTAGACAATTGGATAGTATATGGGCTTGTGAAAGATCATTGTGACTATCTACGCTTAATGTTTGAACGGTGTAGACAATTGAGTATCTCTTTGGACATCAAGAAGTGCATATTTTCTACACTATTTGGAATACTGTTAGGACATATAATATGCGGAAGGTTTGTTTGTTGATCCAAAGCAAAGGTTGTATTCATTCTAGGCCTAGAAGCACCTACCGGTCAAAGTGAGGTGTGCGGATTTTTAGGTCATACAGGATATTATAGAAAATTCATCAAAGGGTATGTCAAATTTGTTACACCCTTGAAATCATTACTCAAGGGGAAAGGCACATTTTATTAGGGAGAACCACAGCAGCACATGTTTGAGATATTAAAGGAGAAACTTACTACCGTGCCCATTCTTCGCTTTCCCTCACGGGATAAACCATTTCATGTGCATGTGGATGCCTCGGGCATGGCCATTTACGTTGTGTTATCTCAACTTGGTGAAGGTATTATAGATCATCAATTTGTTTTGCTAGTAGGAAGATGACTCTGTGAGGCAATTATACAACTACATAGCGTGAAGCTTTGTCAGCGATCTATGCATTACACAAGTTTCGACAATACTTGTTAGCAACACCATTTTGTTTTATCTGATTACATGGCATTGAAGTACTTGGTAAGCAAGTTCATCTTACGGGCGCATATGTAGATGGGTACTCCTATTTCAAGAGTTTGATTTCATGGTTGTGGTGAAGCCAGGGAAAATCAGTCGGACTAGACCATTTATCTAGAATCAACTTAGGAGAGGAAGCACTGAGACAATTGAAGAAACCATGCCATATGCACGCAGATTATATAGGTTATCAAGTCATTCTCCTATAGAATTTATGTTACCTTCTTTGCGCATTGCGCGTCATTGGAGGTCTAGCTAATGAGAAGGCTTTAGATGAGCGTATCGAGAAGATGATTCAACTAGATGAGCAATGAGCCATAGCACGATGGAGTCAGAAGCAGGAAAAGGCCAGGTAGAAAGCATGGCATGACAAAAACATAAGGGATAAGAAGTTTGAGATTGGACAAATGGTACTTCTTTATGACTCAAAGTTCTTGCGCCATCCAAGCAAGCTCAAAGTACATTGGTTGGGGCCATATGTCATCACTTACATACTTGAATCAAGTTCTTTCCAGTTAGAAGCACTTGATGGAACACGTCTACCGGTTACTTTAACGGGAGTAGGCTGAAGCCCTACTATAAATAAGTCTTCTTGGTGTTTGTAATAAGTTAGTATTGCCATTTAGATTAGGTTTTCAATCTTGTATTTCCTTAATGTATTCCCTTCATTGTCGTTATGCTTTGTCAATTTAGTTGGTGTTCTTGTGTAATAAGTGCGCTTGCACACATGAAGCTAATTATTATATGAAGAATGTTTATGCGCAGAGGACTACACATACCTTTAGTGTGGGTTGGTTTTAGTTATCCAAGTAAAAGAATGTGGGAATTGAAAGGTGAAAGGAAGAAGTATCTACTGGGTGTGCTTTAAGTCAAAAGAAGATTACTTCTCAAAAGTGACCAAGGATGTAGATGAATGAAAGGATAGTATAATGCGAGGTAGCGAGAGGTCATGATAACTAGAGGAGAAGGTACGGTGAAGAGGTACTCGGGTGTAGGAGCGTGTCTTTGAAGAGAATTTTGTGACTAGAGGGTAGGAAGGCGTCTTTAGAAGGTTATAGTTGGGGCGTGAAGAAGTACCACACGGAGCGAGCGAATGTAGTCAATGAATGAGAGGATATTTGAGTACGTGAAGGAGCAATAAATGCATCTAAATTTTAAAAATTATATAAGGATGGGATGCAGATTTATTTTTACCGTTGCGACTAAGAGAATTTGTGAAAAGAGCTAAGTGCAAGCAAAAGCCGAGTGATTGGGCTAAGGTGTGAAACCAAGCGTGATAAACGAGATCTGTGTGAAAATAATCTTGCGTCCCCAGTGGTGAAGGGTTTGAGCAAAGCAAGGAGAAAAAGAGGATTTAGGGCACAAAGTTTCCACCTAGGGCATGATTGAATTGAGCTAGGGTTTGATTCACAAGTTTGAGTTAAAGAGGAGACGTTTGTAACATAAAAATGGCACCTAAGAAGGTAGTTGTAGCACCACGTGAAAAGGAAAGAAGAAGGTGGTCGTCGAGGAAGAAGAGATGGCACCTAAAAGTGATTTTTAGAGATGTAATATCCAGAGGGGGTTATTGTCGGCCAGGAATGGGATTCACCTATCAAAAAGATAAAAGTGAGAAAATACAATCACAAGACCGTGGAGAACAAGGAGCTCGATTCCATTCTCACTTTTGTAAGGACAAACAAGCGAGATGACGGATGACATGCCGGTTTATGCTGATGTAGGTGAGAATGTTTTGAAGAGAATCGGGGTCTACCAATTATATGAGCTTCCATATTTCAGGAAGTATGAGCCCTTGTATCAGTGGCTCATGAGAAGAGTGCATGAGGACTTCTTCTACTTTACAGGACACAGAGTTAGAATTTCATCTACGCTTATCGCATCAGTTATAGGATTGAAGGCCATAAGAGAGGACATAAAGAATGATCTCACATATAAAGCCATGATATTAAATACTAGATAGGAGTTGAGGTAACTGAAGGGTCAATATGGTATGTATATAGACAAATTAAAGAACTCTTCGGTTTTGCAAGCATCGACACACCTTGTTCAAAGTTGAATGATCGGGGTGGTGGTCAAAGGTAAATACTATGTGGTTACACGTTGCGTGTAAGATGTCGAGAAGGAGAAATCTACAATATTGTAGGCTAAATTGCAGAACAAATATGAGGAGGCACTCACGGGAGGGAAGATAAGCTTTGGGTTAGTTCTACTATCTTTGGTATTCATGGAAATTGGAGTACCATATGGGCCGTAGAAGGAAAAGGTATGGGAATAGCCCATGGAGAATAAGTCACTAGGTGAAAGGTTCAACAAATACTTATGTAAAGGGGCCATGACAAAGGATGTCAAGCAAAGGGCGGAGAAATGGTATGAAAAGGTCTACGTGACATTTGGAGAAGAGTAGCATCCCAAAGGACTTACCATCATGATCGTAGGGAAAGCAAGTCTAGTTTTCTATATATCAACATTTTGCATTGTGTTCTTCCCAATGAGAGATGGATTTTGGAGCCCTTGGTATAAATTTACTTACGCATTCACTGCAAGGTATTTCCAAGCATCTGTTCACATATTTATAGACACGCGTCATTGGTATTCAATGCGAGATAAGGTAGATTTGTGACTACCATACTTTGAGGAAGAAGTATGTGTATCCTAGAAGAAGTGCATACACCGAGAAGATTATTTCGGAGGTGTTGAATATTAAGCCAATAAGTCTAGTTGTAGTAGATGTATGGGCGGCATTGGTGTATATTCAGCTGAAGCCCAAGATGGAGAACAACAAGTATGTGGAGAATGAATTCGCACTCCCGGGGCTGCCAAAGGGTAAGCACCTGATAGAAAACATACTGCGGCGCAAAGAGCACACGAAGTTGTTGAATTAGAGGGTGAAGAGGAGGAGCGTGAAGATAGGGGAGGCTTGGAGCGCAGAAGAAAGCAACCTTATGACAGAGAAGATTCATAGCGCATGGTCACTCCACCTCAAGGATAGGATGAAGAGGAAGATACAGAGGTTGAGCAGGGGAATCATAGGTTTAAGAAAGTGTTCATACGTATTAGGACTCAAAGTGGAACCCCACAAATGGTACGGAAATCACCTGGTCTCTCTCCACACAAGGAGACCATTGAACCAAAGAAGAGAAGAAATTTGAAGTTGGATAAAGAAGTGGAGGAATTAGAAGAGAGTGAGCATGCATCTCCTACCCCACTCGAGCAAGAAGACGAGCCACAAAATGAGGAAGAGTAGAAGGATGAAGAGATGAAGGATGGAGAAGAAAAAGAAAAGGAAACCTTTGGATCCGCGCATGTGTTGCTCAAGATGTAACAAGACAGACGGACTCCTAACCTTGAAGATAAAATTCCCAAGGGTCCTAGATTTAATATTGTTTTTGTTTTAAAGCAAATCTATTGGATGTAATTTCATGGCTAAGTTGCCCTAAGTTTGTCTAAGCTTATATAAGCTAGAAAACTAGGGTTAGAGATGAGTTGATGAGAAGAAGAGCATAATCCTTGGTTGAAAGGATGAAGAAGAAGAAGAAAAAGTAGATTACATGAAGACAAGAGCTTTCATGGAGAGAAGCTGAACAGAAGGAAAGTGTAGGTACATTGTTGGTGAGAAGATGGTATTATCTTCTACTGTATTTCCTTTGTATTGTTTAGTCTCATGTAATGGCTTGCATAGTATGCAAAGCACTTAGGGTTTCTTCTTGTTAGATCCACAGGTTGTTGTGAGATCTTGTTATTGCTCATTCTTGTAGATCCACATGTTGTGAGATCTTGTATTGTAGATCCATGAGATCATGTTGTATTGTTGATCCATAGGAATCTAGCATGGTAGAGGAAGTTGTCTTCATGTTTGTAGTTTGTTGTAGTGATGGAGGAGAGACTTACTTCTTGGTGCATGGTTAGGGTTGCACATTGGTAGATCTTTCTAGAGGTCTTGTTTGTAGATTCACAATATAGTGAGAGCTTGGCTGCACAGTGGTAGATGCAGGGTAGCTTCAGGTATGTGAGATCTGGTTATGTTTGAGAGGCACGGTTGTAGTGCACTCAGGTAGATCCGGTTAGAGATCTGGAGGAGACACAAGTGGTGGTATGGAGGCATGGTTTAGTGTACTCAGGAAGATCGGTTGGAGATCTGGGAGGAGGAGATACTCTTGTAGAGATACATGTACTCTTGTGCAGAAGAGTTGGTTTGTAATCTCTTATATATATATATATATATATATATATATATATGAGATCTCTATCTTTGGTGGACATAGCCCACATTGGGTGAACCACGGTACATGCTTGTTATGTGTGTGTACTTTTGTGTGATTTGGATTATTCTAGTTTATACTTCCTTTCTTTGTAGATTTTGTGGGAATTGTTTAGATCATGTGTGCATGATTTTGTTTGTTATTAAATCATAGCACTATTCCATAGTCCTGTATTCCCAACAACTGGTATCAGAGTGATGGCTTTAGTTTTCTGATGAGAAGATCAAGAAGGTTTGCTCATGGGTTTTGTTAGTAGTTATTTCTTGAAACTAGTGACATGTATGAGAGCAGGGTTTATTTTTCCGATGTGAAAATCGCAGGAAGAGATTGAATCTCAAGTGGGAGCTGGAAGTGTAAGGTTCTTTGGAGAACACTAGTTTTAAGTGAAAACATCGATTAAGAAATGGCAAAAGATGTCATAGAATGTATCTGTGGTTTATTGAGGTGTCCATGGTGAGTTCTTGGAGGCACAAGCATGTTGATTCTTGAGTATTGGTTTATAAACAGAAAATCACATATTGAAGAAATGAAGAGATGCATGGAATGTATCTTGTTTTTGCTGAGTGTATGGTTTAATTACACATGCATGGTTTTGGATTGCAGATCTAGACAGAGAAAAGGAAGTATGCATTCTTGGTGCAGTTAGATGCATGGGCTTCGGTAGAGAGGTAGTAGCATAGAATGAAGATGGGGCTTCCATCAGAGAAGCATGTACTTCAGTTGAAGATGTGGTTGAGTATCTTGGTGCTGGTAAGGTGATGTATTTCATCTTGATGCAATTTATTGCATGGATTTGTTGTATTTTTTTTATGAGATTTGGATGCTTCTTGAAAAATGACTGGCTCAACTCAACTATCGGCTTTCGGTCGAAGTAGGCACCTGGTGTGGTGTGTTATGCCAAATTGTGTGGCGTTGGGTTCATTCAGCAGCATTGACATCGGTCTGAGAACCGAGGTCGGTCACAGAGGAACCGATATTGGTCAGCTAACCATGGTTGGTTAGGGGATGACCGTGGTTGGTCTTTGTGGCAACTTATCTGTACAGGGTTTTTTGCAGCAAGAGAGGGCAAGATGGTTCTTTGTCTTGGTTTGGAGGATCAAGTTTCTTGCACAGAGTGTACATGGCAGAGATGGTGTAGATCACTTCATGGTTTGGATCAGAAAGAGGATGGAGTTGGCTCGGTTAGTCCATTGAGACTTTGAGTCAGGTATCTCTATATGGTTCATGTTTTATTTCTTTCGTTTGGAGCAACTGATATTATGTTTGGATTGTGTGCACAAATTTACACCATGGTTTCTTGGTGTTGTTTGACTTTTATTTCCGGTTGTGTGGAATCTTGAGGACAAGGGTTTCTAGTCTAAGGATGAGATCCTCAATGAAAAGTCATGGTTAGACACAAGTTGCAGGTAATGAGAGATGTTGAGTACATACGGATGGAAAGAAGGTGATTCACCTACTTCACAAGAAGTCCAAACTTATGTGATGTAGAAGTATTCTCAGAGAAGAAAGGGAATCAATTTTATAGTTCTTTCATCTGGTTTTATTTCTCACTGACATATTAGCTTTTGAGCTTGGTGTTAGAGGCAGTGTTGGGGATTTGTGTTCAGTGGGAGCAAGCCATGGTTGTTGGCATTGTAGGATTGGATACATGATGCACATGCGAGAGTGAGAGGAGATTGCAACTATTCAGAGTGGTAGGAGGCACAAGTTGGTTTTGGAGGGCAAGTCATGGATTTGTAGTTATTTTGAGTTTATTGCTTTGTGATGTCACTTCTAGTTTATTTTGTGGTGCCTGGATATTCCTTAGGGATGACAGTTGATGGTAGATTCAGTTGGTTTTAGATGATAGAGAAATTTTCAGAGTTTGAAGGGTGAAAAAGGAGAAAATCTGACTATTACAGAGACCGGTGTCGGTTAAGGTTAACCGTGGTCGGTCATCTGGTAACCATGGTGGTCAGGAGTTGACCATGGTCGGTTAGGGGAAACCGTGGTCGGTTTGGTCACAGGTTTGACAACAATGTTTATTTACCATTTTTAGATGGTGCCCTTGTTTTTGCTTTCATCTTGGTTGGTTTGTGTAGAGTATGTTGATGACATGTTTGTTGGTATTTGCACTTGGTATTAGTGGCATGGTTTAGCATGGATGTTTGTTATTGACATTGATGAGCACAAGATTCATATTTGGCTTTGGAGTTAGTCGGTGGCAGACTTGGAGCTTCTGGAGAGCTGGTGATATGGATGGATGTACATGGTGAGTTTGTACATGTTGGATAGATTTAGTTTTGTGAGTCTATGATGATGCAGATGTTTGATTTGCACATGGATGCTTTGAGCATGAGTAGGGGATGTTTGTATTTCCTCTTGATTACTATGTTACTCCTTGAGAGATGTTATCTACAAGATGATTGTCTTGGACATGCTAGTTGTTTATGCAGGGTTGGATTTGTAGATTGTAGTGTTTGGATTCTTTGAGTTATGTAGGTTTGTGGATTGATCACCCACTATTGCAGGTAGAACTCATTTGGGTTGTCTTTACCTAGGATCTTGTTTTGCTTTCGCATATTCCAGTTTGACTTGTCTTGGTCAGTTGCATTGGTGGTTGCATGGAGACATGGATAGATGGATGGAGAACATGGTTGGTTTTACAGGTATGGCTACGGATGCGATTGAGGCTCAGAACTTAGTTTGAGTGGGAGCTCTTGTAGGTGTGTTAGTCATGATGGCTTGTTGCATGAGGAGCTAGGTTGGCTTGTTTTCTGATACCAACAATTGGTATGGTGTTACGATTCAGTGGGAGCTTGAGGCTTGGTGTCATGGATCAGTTGTAGCTTCGTGTAGGTTTGGTAAGTCATGGTTTTATCTTCTTGGTTTGAGAAGATGGTTTGATCTTCCTGGTTTTATTTTTCTTTGAGAGAATTGTTGAAGGAAAGAATAGATGGTCTTCATGGTGTGTTGAGGATAGTGATGTATAGGTACAGGTACAGAGGTTCAACAATTTATCTCCAAGTGGGAGATTGTTAGGTTGTGGAGCTAGATTGCTTCACAGTTAGCATGAAATGGAAAGTGACTAGAAATACAGTAACCGGCATCGGTTACAGTGGGACCGACATCGGTCAGGAAAAGGAGGAACCGGCCATGGTTAGGTCTAACTGGCGGTGTCGGTTACCTGTGTGAAGCACTTTATTTTTAAGTCACGGGTTTTAATATTGTTTTTGTTTTAAAGAAAATCTATTGGATGTAATTTCATGGCTAAGTTGCCCTAAGTTTGTCTAAGCTTATATAAGCTAGAAAACTAGGGTTAGAGGTTAAGTTAGATGAGTTGATGAGAAGAAGAGCATAATCCTTGGTTGAAAGGATGAAGAAGAAGAAGAAGAAAAAGTAGATTACATGAAGACAAGAGCTTTCATGGAGAGAAGTTGAACAGAAGGAAAGTGTAGGTACATTGTTGGTGAGAAGATGGTATTATCTTCTATTGTATTTCCTTTGTATTGTTTAGTCTCATGTAATGGCTTGCATAGTATGCAAAGCACTTAGGGTTTCTTCTTGTTAGATCCATAGGTTGTTGTGAGATCTTGTTATTGCTCATTCTTGTAGATCCACATGTTGTGAGATCTTGTATTGCAGATCCATGAGATCATGTTGTATTGTTGATCCATAGGAATCTAGCATGGTAGAGGAAGTTGTCTTCATGTTTGTAGTTTGTTGCAGTGATGGAGGAGAGACTTACTTCTTGGTGCATGGTTAGGGTTGCACATTGGTAGATCTTTCTAGAGGTCTTGTTTGTAGATTCACAATACAGTGAGAGCTTGGTTGCATAGTGGCAGATGTAGGGTAGCTTCAGGTATGTGAGATCTGGTTATGTTTGAGAGGCACGGTTGTAGTGCACTCAGGTAGATCTAGTTAGAGATTTGGAGGAGACACAAGTGGTGGTATGGAGGCATGGTTTAGTGTACTCAGGAAGATCCGGTTGGAGATCTGGGAGGAGGAGATACTCTTGTAGAGATACATGTACTCTTGTGCAGAAGAGTTGGTTTGTAATCTCTTGTATATATATATATATATATGAGATCTCTATCTTTGGTGGACATAGCCCACATTGGGTGAACCATGGTACATGCTTGTTATGTGTGTGTACTTTTGTGTGATTTGGATTATTCTAGTTTATACTTCCACTACTGTAGATTTTGTGGGGAATTGTTTAGATCATGTGTGCATGATTTTGAACCTCTGCACATGACGATTGCCAAGGAAGTCGGATCAAGAAGTAGAACGAGAGAAATCCTCGGTGATGTAGAAGATTGCATCCTATGAAGGGCTCTGCAAGCGCTTCTGATAAGTATTGAAGAAAGCGGACCAAGATTTGAACATACGCATGACTCGGAGAGGCACTTATCAATGTAAAGACCCTAGAAAAAAATGAGGTCAAAAATCAATGAAGGAAAAGACATTGGGCCCACGAGAAAGATTGTCAATAGTTAAACGAGCGTGAGGCCTTGGCAAGACACAAAGAGCCAAATAAGACTCGGTTGGAAGAGCTTGGGAAGCAACTTACATAGAAGATGGATCTTATAGAAGGAATAATGACATCAATGTCCGACATTATGTTGGTTCTACATAATGAAATGGGAGAGATTGCGAGGGATGAGTTGGAATCCATTGTTGTGGACATTCCAGAGAAAGCGACAAGCACTCACTTTGAATGGCGAGACCTTGGAGGCCGAAATAAAAGAGGAGTATCTAGAGTTGCTCCTTCAAATTGATGTAGAGGGTGTTGCCTCTTAAAACATTCTTTATTCATCTACATTCTTTCTTATTCTTTCCATTAATATTCTTTCTTGCAATTTTGGAGATACCCATTGTCGGGGACGACACAATGAGATTAGTGTGGGGTAATGTTGATCGAGAGAATACTTGTTAGAGATCACATAAGAAGGCCACGTGAGAAGAAGGCCGAGGATCAAGGGTGTGAAGGAACAAAAAGGACTCCTGCACGTGGAGGGCAAGTTGACTTTTGGGACTTAGCCAATTTTGAGCATGAAGACCTATTTTAGAAGATGATGTCTAGAACACACCAACGATGCAAAGACATGCGCATCATGCATTGTCTATATTGAGGAGGATCATATTGAAGCATTTTGCATGGAGACAAACTAATAATAGGATTGTCACTTCAATTAATTCCAAGAGGTCTATAGATAGCACACTTGCATGTGTGGCATTATGCTGTAAATGACGCGTGGCTATTAATAGCATGCGAACTATTTCTGGAATAGATAAGCGGTGAAGGGAAAGTCCCCACCCTATATATATGATATGAGAGATGGATGTGTGTGTGGTAGAGAGATATACGATGGGATTAATGTATCGAGATCTATACACGCATTGGTATAGATTAACATTCTTGTAAGAGGCTTTGTGTTTATTAATAGATGGAAGTTATTGGTGAATCTAAGTGTCATTCTGTGTGTAATTAAGTTGTGCATGTTCTTGATTCAATCATGATTATTGTTTAAGCTTGTTCTTTCATAGATTTGAATGTAGCATGCATGGTAGAATGATGGATTAGTTATGGATATATCGTTTCTTCCTTCATCACGCTAGCATCCTACTACATCAACCTAAAGAGGGACACAGTACCTTTGCGTGCTCGGATGAGCGCTCGGTCTAGGTTGAGTGATGTGCCAGGTCTGGCCAGGTGTTATACAGTAAATTCTAGGCAGCATTAATGAATGGATAAAATATTTCCCAAAACATTGCCTATAGCGATCGATATTTCCTCCCCCAAAACTACGACGAGAGATGAGGTAAACAAACTTAAACCGGCATAACATTAAAAGTATTTGTGAGTGGATTGGAGGTAGGAAACCATGGTTTCATCATCAAGTGATGATTCTAACGTTCCTAAAGCTTTGAAAGGATAGAATCCCTATCTTCAACAGAACTAAAAGCCACAATAAAAAACCCCTAGCACAGGGGTAAATGTCAATCCTACATCACAAGAGGATGCCGGTTTGAATAAATCTACAAGTGAAGTCCAGTTTGAGTGGAATTCTAGGCCGAGCCATTGAAATGATAAATCAAACCCCGAGAGGAGAAAAATCCGTAGCCTCTAACAGAATCCCGAGGGAGACCAAGGGAGAGGACTTAGCGATGAGAGGGGTTTTGAGAGTGAAGAAGTTGAAAGCTGGACAAAGATCGCTTCCCAAAAGCAAAACCCAAGCCCACCTTCCCATCTTGAACACCGAGGGGAAAATATTCCCCTTCGCCCTTAGATACTCCAACCCATCAAGGATAAGAGGATATTATGCGGCTTGAGGGCTCAAGCGCGATAGATAGAAAGCGGCGTTGCGATCGCAGTGTAGCAAAAGAATTGCAGTAGGGTTGCGGAGAGGAGCCTCGAGAAGAAAATGTGGAGATGGCCATCAAAAATATGTTTGAATGGTACATGTAAACTTACTATTGTTCTTATTTTTACTACACCTTTAAAAAATCATTTCATCCCATCCTATTCCTATTACGAGACAAATTCAATTATAGGGTTCATTTTCAAATTTCTCATACTTCTCGTTGTTCTAGTGTAGATACAAGGAACACTTTATGTTGCACATACATACTCCAAGCCATTTGAACTAGTTTTTAATGAGTAGAATTTGACAATTTAAAACATCCATGCATCACATTGACTGATCGAGAATTGCAAAAATTACCACCACTAATGTTCCTTTCACTACATGCATCACTTGATTTGAAATCTAACTTTAAAAAAGTCTAAAATGTATTATTTGTGGATCTCAATGAATGCACTATTGTGTGCACATGTTCAAAAATCTCTCGTGAACAATACATAAAAAACAAAAGCATCGCCATCTACATGCTTTGTGGTTTTATAGTGCAAGGCAATTTCAAACATGACCATCCGAGTAACGCGATTGTCAATAATAACAATGTCATTTATGATTTAGTTTATAGATAATATTTCGATCATGCACCAATTTACATTCTCTTTATTTGAGAAATATATTTAATGAAACACAATTAGCCAACATTTATGTTATTTTTATTTATGCTAATACATTTTCACAAACATATCTAACATAACACTAAGCATGTTTTGTATAGCCAAAAATAGTTCATCCAAACAAATATACATGTCCAAATTGACAATCATTACATGTTATTATATATATGTTTCATAGTTTAATTTTGTATTTGAACACACATATACAAAATATACTAAACACTACATGCATTACACGTCTACATACATAGAATACAAATAAACTTACATATGCAAACACATTGTAAGTGAAATATACATTTATTGATATTTTGTAATAGCTCTTATATTTGTCAATTGATGCCCATTGAAATTATTGTCTTCCTAAAATATTGTTTTGTGTGAATATTTTAGAATTTCTACATTACAACTTGATATAAATTACCTTATTAAATAGTATCATCTTTCCTCGTAATAAATATCTTTCCCATTGAGCATTGTGTCTTCATATAAAATTTAATTAATATTTGTATATGAAACAACAACTAAACAATATTTGTAAATGAAACAACTACTAAATGCGGTGACCTTCTGTGTCTACATTTTTCACTTGCAGAATATTCATGCACTTTTCAAGAAAATTTGATTATTTTAACTAATGTTTTATAGCTTTCAAGATCAATTTCAACTCCATACAAGTTACTTAGTTTTCATTCTTAGAATGGGACATATCCCATTACACTCTTGTTTTAGCAAATAGTAGCTATTCATAAATATTTGACCACAATGTGGCCCTTATTATGAGGAATCTAGAGTTCCAAACAAAGTCTAATAAATTTAGGTTTAGTAAAACCATCTATAACAGAAACAAGTCATCCCATTATGCCCCTACGTTGAGGGGAAAATTCAAGAGTCGACCCCCTCAATAGAGTTGTAGTTAAAATCTAGAAGGAAGCTTTTGACGAGAAGAAAGGTCAGGAAGAAAGATTGCCACAATCAAACTCAATATGACGAAACATCTTTGGGGAAATTCGATCGAACAGAACTTTATCCCGAATAAATCTTGGTAACCACCAACTCCCACTCTGCAAAAACCTGAAACAGAGGATCCCACCCCCATTCCAAACGCCCTTACTTTCCTCTCCTGAACATACTTGTTCAACGCAGCCTCCACATCACCTGGTTTCTCTAAATCCACTTGCCCCAAACACCTCCCCAATGTGACCGAGTCCTCAAGAGCCAAACACCCACCCTGCCCCAATTCAGGTGTCATCGGATGCAGAGCATCTCCACTACGGTCACATTACCTTTCTTCGCATTTCCAGCCATAAACGGCCAAAGATAGCGGTACTTCAACACCGCCAGGCTCAAACTGCCAGGCACCGATCTCTCTATGACCTCCACAAGTTCTTTATTCCTCAGATTCTCCGCCAGATGCAGCGCTTCTTCACGAAGAATCTCCTCTTTGTACGCGATTTCAGCGTCTGTACATTAATTAACTCTGAACCTCAGACACAAAATAAAGCTTTAAAAACAATAAATTTTATTGAATTTTACCAAATTTACGTTACATACCTAGTCGAGGATTTGACTTGCGATACACGAACCAGAAGGCGTCGTTTTCGTTGCATGGAGCAAAAGCTGCCCTGATTCCGTTTCCCCAAATTTGAAAGGCTTTGTGCTCAAATTGATGGCCTTCCGGAAACGTCGCCAAACCTAGAAAGCCAGTGCGTCCAGCAAGATTCGGGGCACCGAACCCTAGCCATTTGGCCACCGCCGAATTAACTCCATCACACCCTATCACTACCTGAAATTTAGTCGGATTAGATAAAAATTCCTAAAACCCCGGCGAAGGCTAAAATTGAAATATTTGCTTCTTACCTTTGGCGAAATGTGCTTTCCATCTTCCAACTCTACGATGCTTGAATTGCCCTGTGTTCGATGTATTGCAGAAATCTTTGAGCCGAATTGAATGGTGTGCGGTGGCAATTCCTGAGCCAGGGTTTGTAGAAGATCTTTCCGTTTTACGCAGCGCATTTCGTGGCCATCCAGACTCAGGGCTTCGTGAGCCCACGGCTCGCCAACAGCATTTCAACTCTTTACCAGAAAAACATATACAACAGATAAGCTGGCGTTGATCAATTGATAATACCTATGAAATCTGGTGAACATTTTCTGAAAAAAACTTGTTGCTTAAATCTGAAAGTATTACGTCTCTGATACCTCTGCAATTTGATGTGTTGGCTTCGCAGAGTATCTGCGACGCCGAGCACATCGAGGGCTCTCCAGCCGTTGTCCGAAATGGTGAGAGAAGCGCCTGTGACTCTCAAAGAGCTCGCTTGTTCCAGCACTGTTATGCTTTTTAATCCCAACCTGCAGTACACCAATATTGAGAGGAATTCATACGCGCATTTTCATCATTTTTGTTTTCTTTTAGTTTTGCAGAGAAAGGGAAAGGGAAAGGGATTATACCTGTGCAGAGCAAGAGCAGTGGCGAGGCCTGCGATGCCACCTCCTGCGATCAGAATTTTGGGGGTGCTCTGTACGTGTGCCATGTCAACAAGTATGACGATGCCAACGTCGAGCGGGCTTTCCCTTAAAATAGAGGCAGGCTGCAACTATTGACACCTTATCAAAATTCAAATTCCAGGGATGGCTGGATGGTTTGACCATCCAACAATATTTTAAGTTGACACTCAAACAAAATACAATAAACTAATGTATTGTATTATAAACAAATCATTATCTGTATTAGGTATGCAAGGAATATTTAGTAAAAACGGTGCCTTTACCTTCTATAGAATGCTTTCTTTATATTAGTGAACGTCAAAAAAAAGGGTACAATTTTTAAAGTTATGGAAACTAGTCATTGTACACCAAATATGCGATGGAAACATTGAAGCATGGAAGCGAGTCATTGTATACAAAATATGTGATGGAAACATCGAAGGGGATGTGTTAAAGAAGTAAAATTTCACGAGAGCAGAGCATTAAAGGAGGAAGAGGGGCAATGAAGAAGGTGTTTGAGGGAGGAGTAGTATACATGAGGTGAAAAAGTTGCGGAGAACCCTCATGCAAAACTCTTTTTTCTTGTGACGATGCACACATGAAGATGCTGATACTACAAGGGGGTGTTTTGAGACAATATTAGAGACGATACTTAATCAAATCATCTCAAATTGAGACAATAAAAAAATTGTATATTGTCTAAAACCGGATGTCTCGATTATTGCCTCTAAATAATGTCTCTCGGGGACACTATAGATTAATACATATTTTGTCTCTCGAGAGACAATATTATTATTGTCTCTATAGATATGATATCATTTTTGTCTCCCTAGAGACAATACATAATACTAATTTTTGTCTCTCTAGAGACAATAATAATTTCAATTTTCTCTTTAGAAACGATACAAATTTAAAGAATAAAATACTTGAATTTAAAGAATAAATAATAATTAAATTTCATTTCGTGCGATCAATGGTTACATTAATACTAGGCGGTGATCAATACTACAAATTAAAAAGAATTTGAGTTGAATCTTGCACCCACAAATGGGTCCACTAACATTAAATAAGATAACATACAAAAGGGTATTTAAATATTGTTAACCCTTAACATAGAATGATACACATAGTTATTGAGTTAAAATTACACTATGGCACCTCCTCAAGCATGTTGTCATAATTTTTTTAACAAATTCTTTCTAGCTAGATTTACAAACAAGTGTGACACATCCTCAAACATGTTGCCATATATTCTTTCATTGAAACTTTCTAACTTGTTTTACAAGACAATATACAACTCCCTCTTGAGAGAAATTTTAAAACGATATCCATAGAATCATGTGTTGACATCATTGCAAACAAGAAGAATTTCCATTGTTGTCATTACATTATTAAGTACTATAATAAGACATCATTACATTGAGATCTAATAAAAATGGAGGCTATTTTAGTTATAAAACTTACTTATGTGACGAATTTTTGTGTGGATCTAGTGACTCATGATCTTGCATAGTAGATTGGTCCTTTGAAGGACAAGTGCGACTACCTCTATTTAAACAAGATCAAAATGGTTTTTTTGGATCTTCTAGAAGTTTTCATGCTTATTGGCCATTTGCAATATCAAGATCTAAAGAACAACATGAAACCGCAGTTAATATGAAAATAGGAACATGTTGGTAAAGAAAGTGACCATACGATCTAGCCATTAATCTCTCCTACTTCATTTCTAGAATGAAATACATGGTTTTATTTTTTTGACATGTACCATACAATCAATGTGTTTTCACTTATAATAGTGCAAGAAAAAAACTTCTTATTTAGTCAAAAATAAACCTAGTTTGTGCATATGCTTCTGACCATAGAAGTCCATTAAGGAAACACATTTCTTTGAGTCATTTTGTTGAACACTTCACATGCGCTTGGTGTAGTGCCCACTTCCCTTCGACACTTTTGATATTGATCCTGATACTGCTGACTATATTATGGACATTATTATAGTTTTGATTTAGTATGGTGTTAGATGTCAGATCATGGATTATTATTGACTTTGATTCATATATGATGCATGTGGATTATTAGAGACATTTATATGGATATTGACATGTTGTTGACATGGTTATATTTATGGATGTTGTTCGGACATGTGATATTTTGATATGTTGAGTAGACCTAGAAAATTGAATTAAATGTGATGATCATATAGTTGTTGATGAGATTGCAAATGATATTGTTGATTGTCTGGATGTTGTTGTGATTCATATATATATATATACATACATATATATATTGGATGTTCTGATATGGCCACGAGGCCAAAGGAGGTATTTGTGTTTTACGAGGTTTTAAAAAAATTATCACAACACACATCGGGGATTGGAGACCAACCACATTGGAATTCTAGATGAATTCAACAAGGACACCATGACAACTTGTTTTGTTGTGTGTGTTTGATTGTTGCTAGGGATTCCCATGGGGGGATCACCTTCGAATGTGACCAAGGGATTTATGTTTTTCTTTTAATTGGTCCTTTGTTAATGTTGTATGTTTTTTTAAGTGATGAGCTTTCCCTTTTCATTATTGAATTAAATTGTGTGTCAATATTGTGAGTAATCATATTGTTAAAATTAAGTAATCAAATGGGTCATAAGATTGCATTTATTAGAGCTGATGGCTCTTGGATTAAGTGTTGTAAGTGATGTGTAAGTTGATTTTGGAGTATGAAACACTCCACCTTCTTTGAAATTCAAATTTGTCCTTGGAGGCTGATTTTGGAGGCTTGTGGGACAAGTTAAACTTGTCCCATACCTCTTAAATTTGCATACCAACCTTACCTATGGTTGGAGAGTCTAAATTTAGCCTTTATTATGCATTTTTGTAAGTCAAGTTGTAAGTTGTAATTGCACTTTCTTACATATTTTTAATTTCAGTCCTTATGGAGTGTGGGCTTGTGTTGGAGTGTGTAAGTAAACTATCATATTATTCACCCACCTATTTAATATGCATTGGAGAATGAAGTTGACTTTTGTGTTGGGGTTGAGGATGTGTGAAGTGGCATCCTACATGGATCCACCTCATCCTCTTCTCTTCCCTCTTCTATAAAATTTGAATTCCTTACCTTGTTTTGGGGGCTTCACTTTTATCACTTCATTTTTGGTGACTTGCTTTGGGGTTTTTTTTGGGAGCTCTTGCAAATTGGGAGAAAGTTGGAGATGGTTGCATACTTGTTGATTCTTGGATTGTTTTGCATTGGAGAGCTTGTTGTTTTGAACTTGGAACAAACTCCATCATGGAGAGGTAAGAGCTTAGCTCTTGGAAATGTTCTCCTTTCATTTTTATGCATATGTGAATGGTAGAATGTTTGAATGTGTTGTTTTATTTGTTGGTTGTTTGGGTAGATGGCCTAGGAATGGTGTAGGAGAAGACTATGGGGTATTTTGTGGGAGGCATAAGTGTTTTGGGGAGGTATAAGTGTGGAGGGAGTTAGGATTTGGGTTCCACCTTACAAAGAAATAACTTGCATTTCTTTACTCGTTATGGGGTGCCATAAGAGGTTGGGGAGGCATAAGGAAATGGGAGGAATAAGGGGTACTTGGGGGAGGCATAAGGGCATGTCAGGGATTTGATATGATGTGTATATTTTGGTGGTTTGTTCTCAGGTGGTGATACCCATTTCCCCTCGGGAGGCATAAGCAACATCCCCCATAGTTTCTTGCTCCTTTGGCTTGCATGGTGAAGCTTGAGTATTTTTGTCATTTTGTTTTATGTGGTTGTAAACTGCAGTTTTGTTTTGGACTATGTTTTGAATGAGAAATTTGTCTTTGTGTTGTGGAAGCTTGTTATTGCCATGTGTTGAAAACACACCTTCTATTGCAATGTGGTTGGGGCTCGGGGGCCAATGAAGAAGGATGAATTATCCTTTTCATTAGATGTCTTGGTTGGGTGGAGAGCATTGTCTTTCCCCCTGTTCTGTTGTGATCAAATTGAAATAAAGAAAATGGAGGATATTCATGTTGTTGTTCTGGAGAGAGAGAAAAAAAAAGACAAGTTTGACAGTCCTTGTTGAGATTATTTCTTATTGTAACCTTTTCCCACTTTGAAGTGGATGATATTTTATATTATTGTGTTAGAAAGACTACTCTGTTTTAGCTATGAAAGTTGAAATTGATTATGGAAGAATATATCTTGTATTCAGTCTTGTGAACAGAAAATAAAGATATGCATTTGGTATGTTGTATTTTGAAAATAAATGGGAAAGAAGTTGTAAGAGATTTCCTTTGAATTAATAGAAGTGTTTGCCTTGTTCATATGATATTGTTTTCATTGGAAATCTGTGTTTGAAATGCAGTATGAAATCTCTGTTGGAAAATTGAAAAAAAGGAAACACGTATGAAGAAAACATATTACTCTGCTTCATTTGAAACATTGATTTCGGAAAGTGGTACTGCATTCTCTTTTCACGTTGTTGGATTGAAGGAAATATAACATTGTAATATCGGTTTAGAATGTATTCATATTTTATAGTTTGATGAATGTAAATGGATCAATTCGAGTTAGAAGTTGTAGACCTCTGTTAGATAATTTTCAAACTAGCAAATATTCTTTTTATCAAAAATGTAGAACAACCCCTGACCTTGGAAAATGAAATGAAACGTTAAATTGAACTTGTATGATCCAAAACGATCCTAAATAGACTTTACAACTTAAGAAAATTTTATAAAACTTTTCAAAATCGGGCATAGTCAAAATTTACTGATCGTTTTCTTTGTCGATTTGGGAATTTCAAATTGATAATCAATCAAACAATTTAACCCTTGCAATCCATCCTCAATTCTCCCAAGTGAAATTCCCCAGGTCTGTATGGCATGTTGTGAAAGAAAGAATGTCAGATTTGAACAAAATTTATAAGTTAAAAGTCCAGTTCACATTTTAGAAGCCTGCAGATCGTTTTCTTAAAATTTACCCTTCAAAGTTTATCAAAATTAAAATTTTAAGCTTCTTTTGCAAAGAGGACTTCGAGAGCTTTCCAAAAAGTCCTCACTTGCCAAAACCGAGTTTCAGTCAAAAGTTATGACCTTATGAAGTTTTTACTTCATCTTAGGCTCAAAATTTAAATTTAGCTAAGGGGAAAATTTTGTTAATCGAACCCATGCGGGCCCGAATTTGACTTAGAGCACTTTGGAAAAAAGTCACAAAATTCCTCGTGGCTCCAAGCCCGCATATTCCCATTTGGCGGAAAAATTTCTAAGTCTGAAAAGTAAATTTGGAAAAGTTTTCTCCACGGCCCCGTCGGCCCATAGCCAATGGATGGCTGCCACGTGGCTCTACGACGCCAGGACGGAGGCACGAAGTAATTTAAAATTTGTGCTTCAAAGTTCAAACCTTCCCAATGATTCCCGCTAGCCCACTAACCCGCAACTAATAAAGATCTAACATGTGGTCCCCTTGGGCATCGGCGGAGGCACGTGAGTAAACTTCACGTTTCGCCCAAAGGGTAAAAGTGCTAAATTCTCCCCAGACCTACACGCCCGCTTGGGAAAAATTTTCCCCTTAGGCCCGTAGCCAATCATTGGTTAGCATGTGGCATCTCGGTGCGTCGTCGGAGGATCGAGCTGAAATGTTCCTTTTCGCCCTTTTTAAATTAAGTTAAAATCTGTTTTACCTCCGGTGACCCACCTTCTGCCTAGGCATGGATTTTGAACACGTGTCCTTAGCGGACCCCAAGTTCAAAATTTTCCTTTTGGGCACAAAGCCCCGTCACAGGCGCGTGGGCGTGTGGAAGGGAAATGCACTTTTCGCCCAAGAGCGCTAAGGGCAAAATTTCTTCCCCAGCCTGCAGGCCCGCCTTTGGGAAAATTTTCCTCCCAAGGCCCATCGGCCCATAACTTGGGAAATATGAGGAGTTAGGAGGACTTATTTATATCATCGGAAAGGGAGGAAATTTCCTATCTAATGGGAGTGTTTTCAGGAATTTTTGAGTGCATTAATTATGAGAAAAATCAGGTTGAATCTTTTAAGAGAGTTTTAGGAGTGGGTAAGTGAGAAATTGCCCTTTTTAATTTTAAATGATTATTCTAACCTAAGCTTTGACCTCGAGAACTTTAATAATTGTTGTAATGGGAAAACTATAAACTATTGATTTTAATTGACCTCGAAACTTGTTTGTGTCAACTTGATATTGTAGGAGGGTTGTAGACACTTTTAAACAAGAAAAATTATTCCATAATTTTTCCTAACTAATCCTAGTTTTTTTTTTTGGGGGTCTCAAGTGGGTTGTTTTAGCAGGTGTTACACTTGGTAGATATATACACAAAGTATGGAATTATTCGGTGTGTGAATTTTTCAATTAAATGTCTAAAATAAATGTGCTTTCAAGATTTTCCCAAAACATACAACCACAATGCTTAAAGATGTCATGGGTTGATAATATTATAGCATTGTCTATCACATTTCTAGATTGTAATTTAGTATACCCATTTTATTCAAATATAAGATAAACTTCAATCCCTAAAACCAACAAATATGTAAAGTGTGGAAGCATGCACTTGGTATGTGAACTATAGTCATTTTGTTGAACACTTCACATGCACTTGGTAGATATATACACAAAGTATGGAATTATTCACTTGGTGTGTGAATTTTTCAATTAAATGTCTAAAATAAATTTGCTTTCAAGATTTTCCCAAAACATACAACCATAATGCTTAAAGATGTCATAGGTTGATAATATTATAGCATTGTATATCACATTTCTAGATTGTAATTTAGTATACCCATTTTATTCAAATATAAGATAAACTTCAATCCCTAAAACCGGTTCAAATATGTAAAGTGTGGAAGCGTGCACTTGGTATGTGAACTATTTTAATAAATGCTTGTAATAAATGTGGTATCATAGTCCGTAATGATTCCAAAGTTTTCACAAAAGGTTAATTTTAAAGAGGTCTTACAACAAGGTGGGAACATCAAGCTAGACTAATTAACTTCATATATATATATATATATATGAGGGATGTCAATTTTGGGAAGTTTTGGGTTCTTAGTCTTGGGTTTGGAAGAGGTGTTCAGGATGGAAGTGGGAGCAGTGGAGGTAGGGATGTGCGGATCACTGGGAGAGGGCGGGAAGCCGAGGAACTTGGAGACACAGAGCTTATGAAGCAGAAAGATAAGGCCTTGGTGAAGAGGATGGCACGAGAGTGCTTTTGGAATTCTAAAATGGAGCGTTGAAGGGAATTTAGCAGGTAATGCGGGAAGTAGACTGCAAATTATCTTCTAAAGTGGTTAAGAAAGACCAGGTGCTTGACAAGGACAGTTTTGTAGTGCCCTTCTAGAGAAATGTACCTAACCATCATTTTTGTAACCTCATCAAAAGGCTTGGGGATAGAACTTACCCTAACACCCGTCAGAAACAAATTCGAGTTCCTCACCGTCGTTAGAGAATTTCTTAGCCTCAAGTGGTCCTATCAATCCTTTTGTTGAAAAAATGATATCCCTCCAACTCGAGGCCTGTTGCCTCAACTATCAATTCTTCATTTATAATTACTCGGTGACCACCATACTCCACCTTTCTGTCCTTCCAGTCCATTGCGAAATGAACCAAAATATTTTGGTCATGCCCCTGAATGCATTCTATGAAATTGGAAATGCCTCCCTTTTGAAGGAGGTTCCATAGCTCCTCATTTTCTTCCAAGCTGGATCACTGCAAGGCTCCAGTTGGCACGGGGCACCTCCCATCTCCTTCTCCCTGCTACTCCTGCAATTTTTCTGCTCAAAACCCTCGTTTGAATCATTACTTTCCTTATGTTTGTCCCAGGTTTTTGAGAACCCAGACCACTGTTCGAGAATCATGGGAGTTAATATGGCCGTAGTTAGGATGATATTTCTCACATGTGTGATCTTTCACACCCGCTAAAGCCCACACCATTTCATTATAATTCCTACTCCATGCATGATTGCCCATATTTATCCGCATTAATGCTATTATGTACCTCCTTAGGGATGTAATTTTCATTATCCCAAATGGTTAGATTATTTATGCATAAGTTATATATGCATAAACAAATAGATAAATTTTAAAGGTATATATTAATTAAAAAATTATTAAAAAATAAAATTTGTATGGAAAAATTCACAAAAATGACTAATCACTACAATTCCTAGTGTATGACAAATGTGCAAAGCCACCATACATAATATTATTATTTTCATAAATTATGTTGTTTATAAATTTTGATGAATTTTTTTAAGATAAATTCAAAATCTATAAATAAATTAACATGTCAAAAAAACTATTAAATGGATTATAAAAAATTATAAAAACAAGGCCATGAATGGCATATACTGCCGAAGAAATTGTAAAATTGAAGTGGTAGACATTCATGTTGTCATAAATTGAGGATTTGGTTTAGTCATTGCAGAACCAGATAGTTGTGGGTTTCGTATATGGTCACTCAAAAGCCTCACAGGGGGTAAAAACTAACTGTCTTATATTCATTGGTGACTTGGGATCATGCGGGAGCATAGGATCTATGCACCATGGCAAGAAGGTTTTAAATGTTCATGTTATTGAGACTGGATTTTGATCAGATTTGGTTGTGGCAAATTCATTGGTGGAAATGCATGCTAAATGTGGAAATATTGAGGATGCAAGAAGAGTGTTTGAAAAAATGCCTAATCATGATGTAATCTCTTGGAATACTATGCTTTTAAGCTATGCCCTAGACTAAGCACGCAAAGGAGGCATTTATGCTCTTCTCCCTAATGTAGCTAGTTAAGGTGAACTTTGAACAAGTCACTTTTTCTAGTGTCCTTACTGCATACTCTTATATATTAGGTCTCAAAAAGGGAAAATAAATTCATGGACAAAGCATTGTTTGTGGACTCCAGTCACATACATGTGCAGGAAATCCTCTTATTACCATGTACAAGAAATGCGACAACATAAAGGATATAAGTTTTTGTTTAGCACGATGGCTAGGCATAATGTATCCACATGGAATTCAATGATTGCATGTTTTGTAGATAGTACATGTGTTGATGAGGCCACTAAACTCTATGTCGAAATGCAATTACCATGTATTAAGCCAAACCAATTTACTCTAATTATTGTTCTTCGTTCATGTGTTGAATTAACATCCATGGAAAATGATAGTAAGGTCTATAAAATGGATGTCAAATATATATTTGGGGAATGCAATTGCTGACATGTATGGGAAGTGTGGTAAAATTGGTGATGCAAGTATAGTATTTGACAATATGCCTAATCAAGAAGTAGTATCTTGGACTACAATTATTGGAACATATGCTCAACATGGTTACTGATATCGAATCATACCAGACATGGAGCATTATGCCTACTTGGTTGACTTGCTTGGTCGAGTTGGGCACCTTGAGGAATCTAAGGATTGTATTAACATAATGCAATTTCAACCTAATGCTTTCGTTTGGTGCACTCTTCTTAGTGCCTATAGTGTTCATGGCGATTTGGAGATGGGAGAACATGCCAAAAAAATGTGTACTCGATCTAGAACCACAAGATGTTGCAGCATATGTCCTGATTTCAAATATATATGCTAAAGCTCGAAGACAGGATGATGTGGTTTATCAAATGGTTAATAAAAGAAGGGGAGTAAGAAAGGAACCAGGATGCATTTAGATTGAAGTGAAACTAAAACGTTTTCTATTTTAAAATAAAGAATAGGAAAAGACACATTAAAAAGCAGTTTACAAATATTTTTGTGTTGGGTGTAAATGTTTTCATCTTGATATTCTTACTAGTATAAAAAAGTTGTTGAAAATGACTCGATGTTATTAAATGTAAATTGCTCTCTTATTTACAAAGAGAAATGCAAATTGCTCTTTGACTTACACAGGGAGGTTGTAACTAGTACAACCATCAAAGTGTGTTGTGTGATGTCCACCTCTAAAAGAGATTCCATGTTTTCTTAATTTAGTATTTGATGTACTTACTCTGAGTTGAAACAACTGATTTCTTTCGGATCTTAATCATGCAATTCATGAAGAAAAGAAACACTAGCCTAATATAAATAGAATAGTTTTAAACTTCAAGCATGTTGTTGTAAATAACATCCTAGAAAAAGACGGCAACAATGGCCAAAAATGGAGATGCTTTGTTTTTTGTGCCAAAAAAAGTGAGCTAGAGGATGCCATTAGTGTTTGTGAGTCACGTGTAATGGGTGTGCAGTAATGTAGAGAGAAGAGCGAGATCACGGTGGAGCTTGTAATCTGTTAAATCTGTGCAAAGAAGGATTAAAACTAATAAAACCATCAAAGTTTACCATGTAATGTTCGTGTCTGAAATAGATTCTTTGTTTTCTTAATTTAAGATTTGTTGCACTTACTTTGGGTTAAAAATTGATTTCTGACCAATCCTAGCCAAGCAATTCATGAAGAAAAAAATAGTAGCCATCTGTAAATAGAAAACTTCCAAACTTTCGGCATGTTGATCTAAATGTGGCCTCAGTGAAAGCTATTAAATACACATCAGCAAAAATCTTGAACCCAAACACATTATATTGATTAAAACACAGTTTTATCAATTCAGAGTTGAACACAACAGTTCCCAGAATTACAATGGTGTAAATATTTTACTTATCCTGAAACCTTATGACCCATAATATCTCCTGCTACTAAATTGTGCAAGGCCACCACAATCTTACACCTCATAATCTGTCATCCACACATTTTTAATGGTCTATAGCCATGACATGTCCATATTGGGATTCTCACCCATGCTCTGGGGTTCCCTCCAATGGAGATGGGGCAGAAGTCAGAGTTGATATTTTTCCTCTTTCACTGCAACTGTTCTCAGCAAATTTTAAGCTCATGTTGTGCATTCCCTTCTGCTTTTCAGTTTCAGACCATTCTGATTCATAATACTTCTCCTCAGTAGCATTCTCATACTTATAAGGTGGAATAAACATTCCTCCCCACTGCGGGAAAAACAACAACAGTGGGAATGTGCAGGCAATGATCATGACACCCATCAAGCTGATTCCACTCTCTTTGGAATGCTTGGAATTGGTGAAGAAGAGAAGTTGGGTCAGCATTGCTCCCACATTGCCCCCTCCTCCTGTCATTCCAGACACTTTACCCAATGACCTGCAATTATGTATACAAAACACTATAAGTATACCCAAGGACCTGAAATCTAGATGCAATGGGTTGGCAGTTTAGAGTGAATGCAGAATTCAGACCTTCTAGATATTAATGGGACTATTCCAAAGGTCAGACCGCAAGCTGCTTGCACAAATGTGGAGAAGGTTAGCATGACTGTAATAGACAGGGTCAGTGAATTTTCCTTTCCTATCCAGATACAGAAAGCTCCCCCCACAGTCTGAACAATCCACAGAACCCATATTCGCCCTCTCATGCCTAACCTGCACACTACAATGTCAGACAGTAACTATGTTTGCAAGCCCAAACGTGGATGCAATTATGCCCGCAGTGTGAAGAATCAAATGAAATTTATCATAGAAATACTCTGCAATCACATTATCTACAGTAAGCTCTACTCCAAAACAGTATCCATGGGTAAGAGATAAGATCCAAGTCCTGTAATTCTTGACAGCGTGCCAGACAACCTGAACAACACTGTAGAAGGAAGTTACCATATCAATAACTAAGAAAGCTAGAAAATGAAAAGAATCCATAATATTTTAATCCATAAATTCTTGTTGTTCACGTGTATGGGCTTATATAGAACACCGTTACTTATCCTTCATACTCTACAACATATGACCACATACGACTGTTTTTAACTTGCTTTGATCAGTAACTGGAATATCACAGGCAACCGTGATCAGGAAGACAGTATATCCGCTAACAATCTTTAACGCTAAGTATCCTGTACAAATGGCGGATCTAAGGAAAAACACATTTCCCAGGCTGTACAAATGGCGGAGGGGAGTAAAGTTCAAATAAATTTAATGACAATCATTAATGCAAAACGTACAGGTTTGTTGTATTATTTATGTCTTTTCATAACATTTGTAATGTTTGAACTATAGAAAACAAAAATATTTGTTAGATGTCACCAATCTATTAGTTGGAATGAAAAATCCTTATTTAAATTAATCATAAAATCTCAAATATGACTATAAAAAAATTTTGGCCAATAAGAAAAAAGGAATATGTTTTTCACAAAAAGAAATAAATAATTATTTTACAAAAAACTTAACTTAAAGAAAAGAAATGACAAATGGAATGATATTATTGGTTTTGAAGACTACATGTTTTTGCAAATTGAATCCTATATAGTCTGCCTTCGGCAGTATAATAACTTGACACAATCAAATATGTATTTTCTCATCTATAAAAAAACTTAATTAAATTTTAACATGTTTAAGGCGAGGTTAAGTTGTATGTAACAAATATACATATATTAATGTTATATGTTAATTAAATGATTATTAAGGGAAAAAATCAAGAAAATACTAAGCATTATAATTCTTAATGTAGAAGAAATGTATAAATATACCTTACATAATATTAATATTTTCATATATTTATGTTTTGTGTAATTTTGTACCCATTTATTTGTAAATTTCCAAAACTAGTCCTAGATCCTTCTCAAACATAACTATGTAAATATTTATTAAAAGAATGGTATCATGTGGTATATTATAACTAAAAATTATAATTAGTTTACACCATAACCATGATAGAATGGAATATCACTTTTTCTAACTTTTTCTAGATTTCATAAATTTATTTGCCAAAATCAGCAAAAAGCGTAACCACGATTTATGCTTTTACCCAACATGAAATCTCCAATCTAAACCTTAAACATTTTTGGAGAATTTATTTAGTAATATAAATTGCCTTCATTCATTTTTAAACAATAAATTAAGCTTATTTGAGTTCCCCATATAATTAACGATTTCGTTGGTAATGTTCTTATGGTGAAATGCATGATCATTTTTGTTATCCTTAAAACTTTGTTTATTTGAAATCTAGAACTATTCATAGCATTTCCCTCATATATAATTCGCCGGAGGTGTTTACTTTGAAGAAGGCATTGCTAGAAAGTGTCAAATTCCGGTGGCTTAACTTTACAGGTTGCCGGATTTTAGATATTTTTGTAAGTCATAGATATTTACTATTCTTTGACTCCATATCGTTTAAATGACACCATGAGTGACCACGGTGTTAACTCATGGTTCTGTTTTTTATTTTACTTCACCGGGCAGCCATAGGGCCGTGTAAGAACCGACTCTCTACACCTTTCCCTTCTTTATCTTTACACTGGAATTGTTCTTTGAGTAAAATTATACACATAAAATTGAAGCCCTCTCCGACATAACTTGCAACTCATTTGCAATTGCTCCACATCCTTTAAATGACATCATGAGTGACTGCGGTGTTAACTCATGGTTCTAGTTTTTTATTTTACGTCATCCTTTGGCAAATGACCATAGGTAGCCGTAAGAACTTATTTGTCTACACCTTTCCCTTCATTATCTTTACACTAGAATTGTTCTTTGAATAAAATTATACACATAAAATTGAAGCCCTCTCCGGCGTAACTTGCAACTCATTTGCAATTACTAGTCATATTTCATCTAAAACCTCAACGTCATATGACTTACCACATGAAAAAAATCTTCAAATGATTGGAAGGTGTTGAAAATTAGTTTTTATTTGATAGTGGATAGTAAACTATGGATATAAATATTTTGAAGCTCATTATTTGGTGGTTGATGGTTCATCTTAGTGATCATGATTTGAACCTAAGAACATACTTATTAGTGTGCTCATTGGTTGTTTACATTAGTTGAAAAAAATTACACAAATGTAATCTCTTAAATCAATATTGGTTTTTTAATTAAATAAATAAAGATCTTTAAGTGAATGTATGGATCCACATAGAATCGAGAAAAAGAAATCTAGTGCATTTTAGCTAAAGTTTTTTTAAAAACTTAGATGACGACTCATCATCACAAGGAATGTGTTATCCAAAATTCACCCCAAGGGTCCCCTCATATTTTTCTAACTCCCCTGTCCAAGTAGAAGAGAGCAAGTTCTGAGAAAATGTAAAAAATTGCATAAAAACAAGCTCGGGCCAGAAAAAATCACGAAAAATGGCTAAGTCCTAGTCCAGGCGGTCCTTGGGACAGTTGGGACATCTGGGCGCGAACCGGCCAAAAGGTCTGTAGGCGGTCTGTGACATTTGGGACAAAGGGACGCGCGGGACGCGGAAATCCAAATGGCCGAAAAGTTGAAAAAATTGACTAACTGTTGAACGAAACAGTCTGGGACGCGCGGGACAAAAGTACGCGAACCGGCCGAACCGGGCGAAATGAGTCAAGGCAGCCCGAAACAGTCTGGGACGCGCGGGACAAAAGTACGCGAACCGGCCGAACCGGCGAAATGAGTCAAGGCAGCCCGAAACAGTTTGGGACGCGTGGGACAAAAGTACGCGAACCGGCCGATTCGGCCAAAATGGGAAATTTCAGCACCTTTGTGCAAGTGGGGACAGAGGGACGCGCGGGACACGAAAAGCCGAAGCGGCCGAAGGAGAAGAAGAAAAGTCAACATTTGGTCCAGAAACTTCAAACGGCCATAACTTTTGACTCCGAGCTCCGATTTTCACAAAATTGGACTTTCTGGAACGAGCACGACGTCCTCTACATATTCGGCTCCAGTCAGTCAATGCTCATTCCCGTCAAATGACAGAAAACGCCTGCCAGACCCAAAATAGCTGCCCGCACTCAGAAGGCCATAACTTTTGCATTTCTCAACGAAATCGCACAAAATTGGTACCGTTGGAATCGTGGTTCCGAGCCTGATGCACAAAAATCAAGAAATTATAGATTTGATCAGAAATTGATTTATATTTTTAAGAAAATGTGGCCGGATTCATAACAGTGTTTTATTTGGTAGTTGGAGTGCAATTAAGAGGCATGGTCATCATTCTTTCTCTGCTGCAGCACATGGGACAGTATGGGGAGCCTTTTGCAAGTAATGTACAATCATTTCACTCAATTTAATTCCTCTTACAGGTGGTTGAAGGACAGATTTCGGGATTTCCATTTTCCCTTCTCTTCTCCTTCTCATTTTTCTATAAATTAGAGTGTTGGGCTCATTGTAAAGGAGAGAGTTTTTGGGTAGCAAAGCTCTACCAAAATTGCTTTGTGAAGCCAGTGTGTTGCAGGCCCTTGTAGTGGACTCCTTGCATGGTGATCCAGGCCCTTATCTTGTAATAGATTGAACTGTGCATATCATGAAGCAATAAAATACCAGTTTGTGGATGTATCTTCCCCGCTATTTGTATTTTCTTGCATTCTTCTTGCCCCTTTGATCTTTCTATAAGAATATTGTGTCTATTTATTATGTTCTTGCAGGGATTCATTATCATTGTGTATGCTTGGAATATTGTTGTGAATGCATTTTGCTAGATTATGGTGAACTGTCATCACCTCTTCTAGTGTGCACTTTCCCTCTGTATTTCACACATTTGGAGACTACTCTCACACCCTCCTTTTCTGGTGTATCACCGCTTTAGTGTAGGCTTTCATTTTATGCATTCTCTCTCCCTGGTCCCTTGGAAATTTAGATTAGAACAGTTAGCTTATCTTGCATTAGAGTAGATTGTGGCAGGTAGTTTAGGAGCAAGAACCAGCTTTCTCTGGAGGTCTATCTCAAGTAGCAAGTCCCACAACTTGGAGATAGTACCCATGTTATCCAATCACACCGTGAGTTCAAGTATATGCACAAGGGTGTTGTGATTCGGTGATAACAGAATGTCCATGAAAGAAGCAAGCAATGTTTTCTCATTTTGAGAAGGGTTTCCTTTTCCATTATTACACGAAAATTTTAGAGAAAATAACTTATTGGAAATTTATAAGTTTGAGTATATAGTGAGCCAAAGGGTTTACAGGTTATATTGTGAGAGTGATCTTAATAGTTAAGTTATAAGAGTTTTGAGAGATATTTTTGAACATGCCCTTCTAAACCACTCAGAATGCATATATCATAATATTCATTTAAAATTTTACAAATGTGTAAGAGAATAAGCAACAAAGGTAATTAGAAGAGAAGAGTGAAAATAAATGAATGTTTGTAAAGTTGAATGTGAGAGGATTGAAAACTATGTTGAACTAGATGTGTGGCTATATTCCAACAAAGACACATGGAAACAAGAGAAAGAAGAAGACAATTAAAGAGAGAAGGAAACCTATATATATATTTCTTAATTTAAATTAATAACCAATAAATATATATTAAAATCATATTATTTAATATTAAACAATAATTGTCAAATATACAAATATATTGAATTCATATAACTTAATTACGCCGAAGGTGTTCCCCTATGGGAAAGACCCTTCTGGATGTTTCTGAGACTATGTTAAATTTCACATCCATTTGGACGTTTTTTAAAGCAATTAGACTTGCGGTCGTTTTGACGGTTTTGACGGGTGTCTAGACGTTTTTGTGTTTTTCACGTTTTGCATTACAGATGCTATATTTGCAATTGGTTTACAAAAACCAACAACCATTTGTTTGTCGCCACCCCTGTTTGCACAATATTTCTAGGGTTTAGTTCGTATTTCTGTTCTTTTTCGTTGAAAGATTCTGCAGAGGATTCATATTACAGATGGTCTAGGACGCCGATCACTGCAAAGTTCAGCCTACAAGACCCCCTGTTTTCTCCTCACTATTTATTCTTCCTTGGTTGTTGCAGGTTGATTGGAGTAGGGTCACTATTTTTATTTTATTTGTTCGCCTCTTTGAGATTGTGGTAGGTCGCTATTTTTATTTTATTTTTACATACACAAGTAAAGAGGCATCAAACAAATTTAGCAAAGCGTGCTGCCCGTGAAGCAAAAGATGCTCCAGCCCAACCACAACCAAATAGAAGGAAGGTCGCACCAAAAAAATCATGTTTAGTTTCTCAGATCCCTATTTGATCACGCACATTTTAATAATCTGTTTTTTCTATCAAACCTTAACACCTTTTCTCTTTTATTGTGATTTTTTGTTCCTAATTTTCTTTTATGCTCAGATGTCAAGTGATAATTATTCCATCTTGTAATGTGATTAGTTTACATTTTTGCACCTCTTTTCCCTCAATATTCAATACGTATTTGGTATCCTCTCTGATTATCTCTTATGCATAAGGGTAAGTGCACGAAATTGGGGGGCCAAAAAGCGGACAAGGATGTGAGAAAAGAAAACGCACTCGCATTTTAGTTTGTTTGGCTCGGGAATTGCTAGAGCATAACGTGTACGTGTTATGTTGAGTATAAACAAAAAAAGAGGCCCGAGCCTCTATCATTTTTCCTCCCTCAAACGCGAGTTTTAGAGCTTGTTCATGCCCTTGCGTTTTCAAGCTCAAAGGATCGTAAGCTCAAAGGATCATTTCTGGATCATCGGGAAGATCTGAATCGACGATGGCACCATGGAGAAGAGGTAAGCACATTTCTTTTCTCAAAATTGCATTGAAATATGATAATTATAGATTACAATTTGAATTGAGTACATATTTTTTATTATTACAGTTAGAGGTCGAGGGAATCAACCACAACCAAACCCCTGTTATTCTGACATCCCTCCCGACACTCCCACAATCGCTCAACATCCTCAGGGCGGTCAAGAAGATTTAGCAGACCAAATAGTTGAAAACAAAATTGAAATTGAGGATTTAATCAAAACAATGAGGGATGCACAATCTACAAACCCCCACCACGCCTCTCTTGCAAACAACGAGTTGGTGCGAGGATACAAATTATTTTGATTTGTGAATTTTAGGGCCGAGGAAAAGTGGACATAAAAACCAAAAGGTAGATTTCGGAATCCCCTCACCCCGAGCGATGAAGGAGATAGTAGAGATTGATACACTCCACGTGCTTCAAGGGCTATTCTGCGACCCTTGTTCGACATACGAGGGAGATTTGAGCGGATGCTCGCGGATGTACAGAGTATTCCCCTAGGGAAAGCATAAGGCCACATTTTTCTCGTCATGTGGTAGCATATGTTTGGGGCCCGAGGAGGACGATACTTTCATACGTATGGGTAAGTGCACGAAGTTGGTGGACAATTCCGTGTTAAAATTCAGGGAACCGCGATCGCAGTTCTTGAATTCTAGGTTGGAAATTACCAAACTATCGCGATTTAGAACGCGAAATAGCCATAAACCGCGATCGTGGAACTCTGAGACAAAAATTAGCAGTCCCGCGACTCCTTATTTTCCCCATTTTTCATTTCAAACCGCGATTTTTCCTAGACATTTTTCACTTGAGCTTTGAATACCACCTCAAAATTTCTCATCGGACTTCTGGATAGTGATAGATTTAACCATGCCGCCAAGACGAGGAGGTAAGCCCCGATTTTAATCATTTTTTTGCATTTTAATCATTTTTTTGCATTTTAGGTTTTTTTTTACATTTTCATGGGTTTTTTGAAATGTTTGTTTATGTATACAATTTTCTTGTTTTATCAGTTGGTCGGCAAGCTCGAAATTGTGTAAACGTCAAAACATTCCTCAAAACCCACCGAACATTCCTCAAAACCCTCCTCCTCAAACCTAAACATAGATCCTCCTCTGTGGCTCCTTCCTTGTCCCCATTGAGAGCAGGGAACACAAGATAATATCATTGGAAGAATCCGAGAAAATAAAATTGTCATTGAGAACCTAATTTAGACTATAAGACAAAATCATGCTACAAATCCATCTGCATGACTTTAGCTTGATACATTGCAAACATTGATTGGAGAAGTCGAGTCATGACCAACCAAATACATAGATGGAATACCTTTAGAGGTGACTGTAGGTGGTGGTATGCGGATAAACTATCCCATGCGGCCGTAAAAGACAAAAAAATTGGAAAAGACCTCATTTGTGCATTATTTATCGACCCTAGAACCAATGCCCCCTGCAATTACTTGCAAACGGTTCCCAATCCATTGGTGCCATGATGACCAAATCAAAAACAATTTTTGGGATCGATGGTGGATGGTTTTTATTATCCACCATGCAACAACAATGAGGTTCCTCTTTATTTTTTGAAGAAATTATATTGCGAGTTTGTGCTCAATGAGGTCCCGAATTATTTTGAATTTTCTAAATTTTTGGTCGAGGAGGTGGCTCTGCACAGAGTAGACCTGGTGCACGCATAGGTCAACCTAGGATCCCCCATGCCCCAAAACCCCCACTGCCTTCAGTTATCCCTCCTACAGTGAAGGAGGTTGTGGAGATTGATACATTAGATGCATTGAGGGAGCTCACTAACACTCTGACCCAACATAGTGACCAGATTGCATCTAGTGATGTTGGTGGAGGTGCCAGTTCTAGTGCACCACACCACTGTGGATCATGTGGTGCCGTATATACTTATGGGCGAGACATCATTTTTGGTTCACAGGATTTCTTTTCTATAGATGAGATTTGGGAATGTTTTTGGGCTGGTGCCACTTGATATTGGTCTTTCACAGGTAAATTTCAAATAAATATATATATATATATATATACAATAGTTTAATTCACATGTTTGAGATTTTATATATATATATATATATATATATATATTGATTGTACGTCATGTACATACATGTAAAAACTAATTTTTATTTTATTTTAAATAGCAAGAGCCGGTGAAGGAAACATCCGGCGTCGACATGCTAGCTACTGCATGCTGGGCGTGTTTCAAATGTAAGTTTCAAGTTGTACAAACTTACATTTTTAATTTCATTTGATTGCACTAGATTATTATTATAATGTTTCACGTGTATGTTGTACATATTAATATGTTTCTCTTTTTTATACATAGGAGCACTGCGGGTCATCATCTCTCTCACGGGAATAGAGGCTCTTGGCACGCCTCACATGAGTTTTACATAGGTTAGTAAATCTCTTTACACTTTGTTTCTAATTACTGGAAGTTCACGTGGATTACATGCTTTGGACCTCTGTTATGTGGTGCATAGTCATGTAGATTTTAATATTGATTTGTACATGTTTTTTGTATAGCTTATGACTGCTAGAGAGACTCCTCCATATATGCAGACTGTGGAGGCTGTTGTAGATACTGCCATAGCATCTGCAAATCCACTAACTGAGGTACAATTTTTCAAATTTGTTAAATTTTGGAGGTTCATTATTTCTTATTACTTAAATCTACAATATCAAATTTTGTATGTATGTGAAATATTTAATTTGAAAATTAATTATTTGTATGTAGCTTACCCCTCGTGAGTCTATTGTTGTCCCTGCGATGCATCAACAACAAATTGATAGGGATCATGACATTGCGGTAAGATTTCACATGCATTTTAACTAAATTGTACAAGTTTCTAAATTTTGAATGTATTTTAAAATTTTGGGTGTTAAAAACTTGTTGTTTATGAATGTGCAAGTTAGGTTGCAGGCATGCTTAGAGACACCTAGGACCACACGGATGAAATCCGTAGTGGCATCTCCCTCCACTACATCCCCAGGTCGTGGATGTGCTACTTCTAGTAGGGTGAAGAGAGGGAAGATGTTTCATGAGTAGATTCATAGTCCACCTGGATGTACATAGATATATATATGGGCCATCTGGTCCTAGTGAACATGTTTCTTCATATAGTCCATTGTATATATATAGCCTTTTGCGACCACATGTGGTCCCATATGTACATTATGACACACTTAGTTTGAGATGTACACATACATTATGAACTTATGTATATATTTTCAGAGACGTGTGTCTGGAGCACACTTTGTTTGATTCTTATATATCCATGTGTGTTGGTTTTCATAACGATAAATCTGAACTATATATGTTTGATTTGATTTCATTGCATGTATGATATCCTTCTATGTATGTTTTCATAACCATTTAAATTAGTTCTCGTGATATGTACATGTTTGATTTAAATATTTAATCATGTCTTCTTGTATTTGGATTGAGATGAAATTTTTTCATTAGATTAGGTATTTTCATATGGTTTCCTACTTCAAATTTCAAGTGTTTTCGATCTCTATAATTGCAAGGATCTAAAAAGGCAAGTTTTTCTCTGAAATTTTAAATGGGATGCTATAAAAAAAATTAGGGTACCAATGGAAAATATTTTTAGATCATCTTCGAGGAGTTCATGAGTAGAAGTTACGAGAAAAATTGCGGGAAATGGAGCAAAAATGAAGGAGATATGAGCAAAAATGTGATTTTTGCAATAGGGTTTCTTGAAAATTTAGTAGCATAACTAAATACTAGCAGCAATGAAGGAAAAGGAAATATTAAAAAGGGATTAAAAAATGGCTAAGTGTATGTTTATACTCACCTCTTAACATTAACCTAGCTAACTCACCTTCTAACTCATCCTTGACCATTCTGGATTAACCGGGTTACATGGCATGACAGGGTAGGGTTACAAGCCTTAAGTGAAAAAGGGACTTAAATGGGTGATAATGTGAGAAGGGGTTAAGTATTCATGAGAGGGGCAACATAATCAAGTTGGGGTGCTGAGGAATTGAATACCTAGTGAGAATGTTACAAGCCTTAAGTGACGAAAGGGAGAGATTTCATGTGGTGGTGCATTTTGATGTCCCAAGTTGAAAAGGGTAAAAATTTGACAGTAAGCCCTTATTAGTATTCTTAGGTTCCACCCATCGCATGAATAATCCTCCTCTAATGAAGAATCAACTCATGTCTTCCTCCACGGAAGATCTTGAATGATGAGGCTTTTCCATAGACCATCTTGTTGAATCTGGAAACTACAAATGAAACTTTCTCATCTTCCAAGATGTTCACATGCTCAATGTGTTGAGTCAATTCTCAGGAATGGCATTGATATTTCCACATTGACTAAAATATTTTTCATTTAACTCTTCATAGGATTCTAGAGATATAACCTATGATCTCTACAAGGGCTGAACTAAAGTATTGACTATTGAAGGAAAGGGTCACAAATATTTTCCTGAACCAATTCTTAAAATTTGAATCCTAAAGATTCTTCATGTGGAATTATTCTCCCTGAGAGGAGTACCAAGCTCATGCATTCTTGTGCCAAGATCTTCCAAAATTTTGATACATTCTCCTCATGGGATTCAAAATCAGAAATGGCTTCTTTTAGAGCATCAAACCTCTAGGTGATGGTATGGGACAAAATGTCATACAAGTTCTCTAAGTTAGATGAAAACACACCTGAGCTCACCAAGGAATGAGAATCAAAATTATTCATCTCACTCGCAAATGGGAGATTATTTTCCCAATGGAATTTCTCTTTCTTGATCTCAACTCTATTCCTATTGATTTTCAAAAATATGACCAAGAACAATCTAAACAAAGAGATAATCTCAGGAAATAGATCATGTTCCCTTTTTCAAGGATCATGCTCACCCAATGGTCACATGTCCTTCTTTGCAGTATGAATGCTTGATCTTGCTTGTTGGATTGGGGGTTGAAGTTTCAGATGGGAGACATTGCTTCAATTTGAGGTAGAGATGATTAATCTCATGCAATCAATGATGGCACTTATGAATAAAAGGTCCTCACACATGTGTTCCCTTAATTGTTTGATGATTTACTTATACTCCTAATTTTGTGTCTAGTGATCTGTGATGAAGAATCCTATTACAATGCAAAAATAATGAGCATGTAAGCACATAGCTGGGGCAGCTAGAGGATGGAGAGAGATCACCACAACAACATAGCTCAAGAGAGAAAATCAAGGACAGTGATGAAGTAGGTCTAAGAGGACAGAGGCAAGTCCAAAGAGAACAAGAGAGATGGAAGGTAAACAAGTGACATTGAATGTTTTGAGTCCTAGGAAATGAACGGAGGCGAGGAGTGATAATTCATGCCTCAGGATCGTGGCACCAAACCGACTACGCTGGAACATTTGGGTGGCCAGGTGAATGCTAGAGGAGGTGGTGTTTCGGTGTGTGACAAGGTCGTTGCTTCCGGGCTACTTCGTTTGGGCGTAGTCCCTTAAGAGCCCTGAGACCAAAATATCATTCAACTTTGATGGGTGACTACTCGGACTCCATGGCACCTAGAGATGGCTTGTTTGATCCAACACCTCGACATAGGGACCCTCTACAAAATCCTCTCTCGGTTTTTTCCTTCTCATTTTGGTGCTCTCGCTGCCCTATTGTTTGCAAACGCGTGAAATAGTGCAGTTAGAGCCAATGATTGGTTGTCAAACACTATATTTTACAAACGGTGGGTCGTGGCACCAAACCAAATGCTGCCCGGAACATCGGTGGTGGCTAGGTGAATGCTAGAGGAGGTGGTGTTTTTGGTGCGCGACAAGGTCGTTGCTTCCGGGCTACTTCGTTCGGGTGTAGTCCCTTAAGAGCCCTGAGACCAAAATATCGTTCAACTTCGATGGGTGACTACTCAGACTCCGTGGCACCTAAGAAAGCTCGTCGATCAACACCTCGGCGTAGGGACCCTCTACAAAATATCTCTCTTGGTTTTTTCCTTCTCATTTCGGTGCTCTCGCTGCCCTATTGTTTGCAAACACGCGAAATAGTGTAGTTGGAGCCAGTGATTGGTTGTCAAACACTATATTTTATAAACGGTGGGTCATGGCACCAAACCGACTATTTACTATGCACATCTAGGTGGCTAGGTGAATGCTAGAGGAGGTGGTGTTTTGTGTGTGACAAGGTCGTTGCTTCCGGGCTACTTCATTCGGGCATAGTCCCTTAAGAGCCCTGAGACCAAAATATTGTTCAACTTCGACGGGTGACTACTCGGACTCGTGGAACCTAGAGATGCCTCATCTAATCCAACACCTCGGCGTAGGGACCCTTTACAAAATCCTCTCTCAATTTTTTTCCTTCTTGTTTTGGTGCTCTCTCACTACCCTATTGTTTACAAACGTGCGAAATAGTGCAGTTGGAGCCAGTGATTGGTTGTCAAATGCTATATTTTGCAAACGGTGGGTCATGGCACTAAACCGACTACGCCAACACATCCGGTGCTAGGTGAATGCTAGAGGAGGTGGTGTTTTGGTGCGTGACAAGGTCGTTGCTTCCGGGCTACTTCGTTCGGGCGTAGTCCCTTAAGAGCCTTGAGACCAAAATATCATTCAACTTTGACGGGTGACTACTCGGACTCGTGGCACCTAGAGATGGCTCATCTAATCTGACACCTCAGCATAGGGACCCTCTACAAAATCCTCTCTCGATTTTTTTCCTTCTCATTTTGGTGCTCTTGCTGCCCTATTGTTTGCAAACGCGTAAAATAGTGCAGTTAGAGCCAGTGATTGGTTGTCAAACACTATATTTTGCAAACGGTGGGTCGTGGCACTGAACCGACTATGCCGGCACGTCTGGGTAGATAGGTGAACACTAGAGGAGGTGGTGTTTGAGTGCGCGACAAGGTCCTTGCTTCCAGGCTACTTCATTCGGGCGTAGTTCGTTAAGAACCCTGAGACCAAAATATCATTCAACTTCGACAGGTGACTACTCGGACTCCGTGGCACCTAGAGATACCTCGTCTAATTGACACCTTGGTGTAGGGACCCTCTACAATAGCCTCTCTTATTTTTTTCCTTCTCATTTTGGTGCTATCGATGCCCTATTGTTTGCAAACGCGTGAAATAGTGCGGTTTGAGCCAGTGTAAGGTTGTCAAACGCTATATTTTGCAAGCGGTGGGTAGTGGCACCGAAGCGAATATTGTCACACATGTCGGGTGGCAGTGAATGCTAAATGAGGTGGTGTTTTGGTGCATGACAAGGTCGTTGCTTAGGGTTACTTCTTTCGGGCGTAGTCCCTTAAGAGCCACGAGACTAAAATATCGTTCAACTTCGACGGGTGACTACTCGGACTCGTGGCACCTAGAGACGTCTCGTCTAATCGACACCTTGGCGTAGGGACCCTCTCACATATCCTCTCTCAGTTTTTCCTTCCTAGATCGGTGCACACGCATAAGTATGGTCTTGTAAACACTTGGGGAGGAGTCATTTTCAAAATTTACAACATTTTCAAAATTTACAACTTTGTCAAATTTACAACTTTTTCAAAATTTATAACTTTTTCAAAATTTACAACATTTTCAAAATTTACAAAATTTTCAAAATTTACAACATTTTCAAAATTTACAAATTTTTCAAAATTTACCTTTTTCAAAATTTATAACTTTTTCAAAATTTACAACTTTTTCAAAATTTACAACTTTTTCAAACAATGAAAGCTTCTCTTAGCTTCGAGAATTTAAAATTCTCTACTAACAATGCCAACCATGTGAAGGTGGAAGCTTTTTACGGCACCACTAACCTAAACATAAAAGTGTTAGTCAAAGAAATTTAAGTTTCAAATCAAAACCATATACTATATATATATATATATATATATATATATATATATATATATATATATATATATATATATATATATATATATATATATATATATATATATACATACAAAATACACAAATTTAAAATAAAATATATTCAAATTTAAATCTAGATCTTTAAACTAACAAATATATATATATATATATATATATATATATATATATATATATATATATATATATATATATATATATATATATATATATATTGAAAAGAAATTATATATACCAGACATGAGCATTGTAAATTCATTCCAATGAACCATCAGGATCGGATCTACTTTGAATAGCAGACAAGATTGCTTCATGATCTGACTCTCGAACCTTCCAAAGAATCTTTTTATTAGGCCTTCCTCGATATCTATACTGCTGAATATTTGTCGCTAGAACTAGATGCGAATATAAGAGTATTTTCTATGTGTCTCAAAGTCTTCAAATACCAAACAGAGGGTTTTTAATGGATACCGTCAAAGCCAAGTTCGATAACTACCTTGACCCTATAGGATACTCAATATCTTCTCCATCTATAATGGAGAGAAGTCAACTTCTTTCTTTCCTCATCTGCGACGACATAAGAAATAGTTTGTTCCTTCTTCATTCTCTTCTATCACAATTACTGCAAACACATGTCCTCTTAAAAAAAAAAGGTTGAACAACTCAAATTTAAATTACATATTAAAATTTCAATGGACATAACTCAATACAAAATTAAATAAATAACCATAAATACATTGTCGCACCAAAATTGAAATTTCATCAAAGTCCTTGGATGTTGTAACTTCATCTGCAGAAACAAGTTGTAATGCTTATGGAGGTTGATAACTAGGAAGCAGAGTTAGAGGCCTACAAATCCATCCTTCACCTATTCTTGTGAATCACACTCGCGATAACAAATTCGATACAAGATGCACAAAAACATGTCAACTTTCTTGTCCATACGGCCCATGAAGTAGCATCGAGCTCTGAAAATGAGTGCATATCTTTGGACCCGGTGAGTTTCATACAATCCTCGTAGTTAGCAATTTGTTGTTGTTCCTCTATCAACCAAAAATATCTACTGAACTATGAAATTTTCTTGAGAACCTCGGGCCATGTTGTCGGTACACCATTCCGCTTATGCTCTTTGCATCTTTTAATTTAGCACCATCTTTGTACTTGACTCTTCTCTTGCAAGAGCTCTTTTCACACATGCCCCCTGCACCGTCATGCTCTCCTTTTCCATGTCGGCCTCGGTGAAACTCCAAATATGTTGCACACCCATCTTGACGTGCATTCTACTCATCAATAAAATATTTGTGCATTCTTAAAGCTGAGCGTGCAATTATCGACCATATATAATGTTGTTTGAAGTGGATGTCCCTATCGGATAAGTTTCCATAAAATAAGCTGGAAACACCCTTGCACAAATTCAATAGAATGAGTACGATCATCACGATATAAAATTGGTACTCTCTTAAAAAAATTGATCATCTCTGTCTTATCGGGAGAATGTAGAAATGTTATATGCACAAAAATGACAACTTGTATTGAGTTGTAATATTGCGATTAAACCTCCATTTATGGTTGCAATGTGTAATTCTCTGTAAAATTGACCATTGAAACAATAGTACCAATAGGAAATGTGTCTTTTCATAGCTTGAATTGTTCATCCAACCATCGAGCTCTATGTGTATGCCTCGCATACTCATAAACAATTTCATCCTTAAATTTTCTTTAAAAATGGAAAACAGGCATTTGTTCTGTAACTAGCTCACACCGTTTAGACTCTTTTCCATCTTTCAACTAGTATGCAACTAATTTATATTTATCAAACTCAACTAAATTATGTCCTATTGTACCTTGATTTGCTCATGGATGAAACTTTCCAATTTAGGTAATCCGCCGCATGTACTCTTCTGACTTCCATCTAAACAATCGACTATAAAAAAATTGTCTAATTTATTTTTCACAAAATATAGTAGGAATGAAATCTCTGGAAGATATTGGTGGAACTTGAACACCACATTCGATAACATAGTTTCAGAATGAAAATTAGAACGAATACATAAAAATTTAGCATAATGCATGCAAATTCAACATGTTGCCTCACAACAAGTGGTGCGAGTGTGGTTGATTTTCACATAGAATGGTTTCAACATTTCAAAAAAATATTGATTAATTTTAATTTCAGATTCTCTTGTTCAAACTTACGAAAAAATTGAGTTTGAGTCATATCTAAGAAATGCTTTGGATGTAGTTCACAATTAGTAGAACCAACTCTCCGTTTTATAACATCTCTTGTATTAGGTGAAACTCTAGTGTTATCATGCCAAAATTTAATAACTTCTCTTATAGCATCAGAATTATTTTTGTCCTTATGCGGTGCTCTAGCAGAAAATGCCCAAAAATTGGCATTATTGAGTGATTGAAGGATATTACATCTTTCAATTACTTTCATTAGAGTTTTTCGATTAACTTGCAACATTCGACTTGTTTGCGTAATCAAACGTTGTTTTTTTATTGATTCACTTACAACACTAGTAGCAAGTACATGATGCACAATATTACTATCCCTAGTGCATCTCTTGACACCAATAGTGTGATATGCATCATGAAAGTTTTCAACAATTGTAGAGGTTTGACCACGTATATTAGATGTTGTCAATCCTAAGGTGTTTAATGTAGGTCTCATTTTAATCAATTTCATCAAACTAACCAACAACTGACATCTTTGGGAATCATTTAAAATTTCAAAATGATTATCCCAAATTTCAGTGGCTTTTCTTCTGATTTGTCGTTCAGAAAGTTTGTCAGACATTGGTTTCAAAATATTTTCATCAATTTCAATAAAAAATTAGGTTTCTTACGTAAAATCCTAGGAGGTGTTTTTGTCAAATTTTACTTGTCTATAGTTTCAACATGAATTTCCTTATTCACATTTTCATTGTCTCCTTCAATTTCAACATTTGCTACATCATGAGTATTTAATTCTTCTTCAACATTGACGATGTAAAAACATCTTCATCACGAGTATTTAATTCAACTTCAACATTGATAGTAGAAACATTACTTGGTTCTTCATTGCTTACAATAGTTGGGGTTGAAGATGAACCTCTTCTTGATTCACGAAGTTTCTGCATTCGCTCAAAGCATTTTGAATTTTGTTGGCCTCTCAATTCGTTTGGTGTTTTTTACTTAATGACTTCCTTTTTTGACTTCGTTTTTGTCTCCCATGATGTTTTGCTTAGGTGATAAGAAAAACATGTAGAAAAAGACAAAATTTTCTGAGTAATTCATACGGTAAGGTTAGAGAGTAAAAATCACATGGTAATTTAGACATTGGGATGTGTGTAAATATGATTTATGAACCGCGAGCATGCTTTATAAACCATGATCACGGTTTATAAAGCGCTCATGGTTTGTGTTAAAAAACCGTGGTCACGCTTTTTATAAACCGCGATCGCGGATCTATCTACCGAACCTAAGCCTCGAAAAATATTTGTTTTCCCCAACCAAAGCTATGGAAGGTCATTATGAAGTGTAAAAGGTCAAAAACCTCAAATCTGCTCTTCCAAAGACTTGAACCATGTTAAAAACTGAAAACATTTCACAAAAATGGTGCCATCGCGTAGGGGAGACTATTAGCTTCAGTAGAAATATTGATTTTAAAGTGAATAGAATAAGATAAATATCATTTTATAATTTTTACTAACAATAGGTCTTTAAGACATTTTTTCCCATGAATGTTCATGTCTACATTTAAGATTGTAACTTTTTTTTCGCTTATCAAAATATGATAAAACTTATACCATCCCAAGTGTGGAAAAATTCTATACACGTTAAAAAAATATTTGATTTCGATATTTTTTGATATAGTTATGGCGGAAAAATGGAAAGTGCTCCGTTTTCTAAATATTTTCAGACCACTTTCACGGAAAAAATCATTAAAAAAATATTGCTCAAAAAATACAAAATAAAATCCATCCCAAGATAAATAACTACATCTAACGTTTCACCAAAGGAAAAAAAAAAATAACAAGATTTGGTCTTCAAAATGCGGTCAAATGAACTACAATCTTATAAGTTTTTCAAAAAAAAAAAACTAAGTCATATAATTTTAAGTTTTAATATAGTTAAACTTGTCTATTTTTTTAAAAAAATTAGTATTTTAGAAACTAGATTCGAATGCTACGATTCATTTTATATATATTTTTTTACGATTTAGAGTGCGCGTATAGCTAATAATCCCTACAAGTTGAGATTTTGCTTTTTTACAATATGACGTCCATGGATGACCCTATCTATGTCCATCAAATTCCTACACTTACCCATTAATGATGAGATTTTATACTATCTCTCCAACTCTCTCTTGAAGATTTGTTTTCAATTACCCTATGCTCATGAGATGGAAATTTGAAAACCAACAAAAATAAGATCTTAAACATTACAAGGATTTATATCTTCCATATGATGAAAAATAATGCAATCGTGGTTAGAGTTTCTATTACGGGATTCCTTAGAGAATAAAACCCTCAAAATAATTATCCAAATACTACGCATCAAATGCACTAAACACAAACACTAACACAAATTATTGAAATATGAACTTATTAATTCATATTCGATCACATATTATAACACATGTCAACATAGATAGTCAATTCACAACAAATATTCTAAAAAAACTCTAGATCAAAATATTTTTCTCTCAATATTTTCAATTTTAGCACTCAACACAAAAGAACACTGTAAACTCACTATTTTACCATACAATATAATTTTTTTGGGAATTGTTATGGCAAAATCACAACACCCCTGATTGCTCACAAGTGAATGGTTGAGGCAGTCAAGTGTGATTCATCAAACATGGAGTTATCCCAAAGTGTGGGACTTTGCAATCGGGATAACCCTCTAGAGAAGGCCGAATTCCTATCCTATCCTAGTGCCAACTACTCCAAAGTGCAAAGAGTTGCAGATCTAACCCTAATCTAATATTTTCCCAAGGAGACAAAGTTAGAGAAAATGCATGAAAATAAAACCTACTCTAAGGGAAGGTGATGCACCAAGAAGGATGTTGAACAACCTACACAATAAACACAACACTACTAAAACCTTGTAATGAAAACAACAACAATACAAAATAACCTTGCATGCAATGAAAGATCATAAAGTTGCAATATAACACTAGAAGAGGGTTTGAAGCATCCACAGATCTAATTTTATTTCTCTCAAAGTTGATATAATACATCACATTTAGGGCCAAAGGAACATATTTTACATTACAATATTCAATAGGGAGGTTGGAATCTCCACAAATATCTTACAAACAAGAAAGAAGGGAGGGGCATATACAAGTTTTCCAACCTTTTAAAATGATCCCCTCCTTACAATATATAGGAAGAATGAGAGAAAGGAGAGAGAGGAATTCAAAATCTTGCTTCAACCACCCAAAAATGCATTAAAATAACCTACAACAATGATGGGTGCCACTGCAAAACCCATGCCTCCATGTAATTTTCCTTGTTGGGGAAGAAAGGAAGCCCATACCTTCATCATTTTGGTAGGTGAGAAATCTGGAACATTCCTCTAAAATGGAGGACTATATTTCCTCATTTTAAATACTCAACCTTACAAAAATTAATAAAACCAGTCGTTGTTGTGTAGAGGACACTAAGAGATTTCCAAAAATCCTATTTTGTGCAAATCTAAGCTTCCAGTCAAAAGTTATGGCCATCTGAAGATGAAGGTGCCATATTGCAATAAATGCAAGTGGTCGATCTGCCTCTTGGACTATGAACTGCATCGCACCCTATGAAATCAAAAATTTCAGACTTTGAGATTCATAACTTTGGGAATTTTGACTTCGGAGGTAACTGTCACTATTCATCTTCTTGGGTTTGTGAAATATCTGAAATGCCAAAACCCCGAAGTCTAAAATTTAGACTTCGGGTTTTGGGCTTCAAGTGTTGATTTGCGTCGTGGGGCTTGATGTTCCAAAATTTGAAACCCCAAAGTACAAAATTTAGATTTTAGGTTTCGGGGTTTAGGATTTCGGGTTTCAAGATTTAAGGTTTTCGGGGTTCAAGTTTTTGGGGTTGTTTATCCATCTAGTCGTCACATATCTACGAAACTCTAAAACCTCAAAGTCCGAATTTTAGACCTTTTCCCCTCCCTGCGTGGCACTATTCATCGCTCTAAGCTCGTGAAACCTACGAAACTCCAAAACCTCGAACTCCAAATTTTGGAGTTTGGGTTTCGTACTTCCCGCTCCTTTTTCGTGCTTCTTTCGCCAAGTCCCCGAATTTCTCTTCGGCCTACCTTTGAACGATCCCACCTCTGAAGTCCAAATTTCAGGCTTTGGAGCTTCTTCATTTCATGAACTCCTCTTTAATGTGCTTGTCTTCCTTCACTAAATTTCTTGGCTCGAGCCCGAAACATGAGCTCTCATGGCGAAGTGATCCTCCTATTTTTCTCGTTGCGAGGTCATGTTTGTCCAATTTCTCTTGAGGGGAAAAATCGGATAACATGAATTATTCCTAACATAAGAGTAGTGGCATGTTTATATAGTGCAAGACTAATCCTATTTAAACTTTTTCCCATATGATACTACTATTTTTCCCAATTATCTATGCAAGATACGCCTAAACACAACTCGATGCAAATTAAGTCAGTTCAATAGTTATAGTTATTTTCTTAGTAGATATCAATTTTGTCTTATACAATTGTGTCATATTTGAAACTCTGTAATTTATGTGTGGTATTCATGCCATAAAACACAAGAGTGTTCTCTAAAATGGTCCACTAAAATCTTTCATGCTATTTCATTATATCTTGAATGAATCTTAAAATTTCAAATATATATGTGAACACCATTGAGTAGAATACATGGTGTTAATATAAGCTCTTAGAGAATCTTGATGTGTTACTACATACAAAACATGTGACTATGTTGTGCATTGTCTTTCGGTAACCTTACCTTGCACTAAGCTATGAAACCTTGTGGTATCAATCCAATAATCCTTTTGATAGATAAAATACTCATTTATGAAGTTTATAAGATACTATTATCCTTGCTTTGAGATCTTCTTGAAATTTTGTAACCACTTTGACACACTAGTATGAAAAAGTGTGTGCATATCAATTAATAACTCAAAACACTACAAATATTTTTACAAAATAGAAACTAATTAGATTAAAACATGACATAGATATTATAACTTTTATGTGCATGTAGGAAACTATGAAACATCAAAAGGAAACTCACACATAATCTTTAAACACTTTTACAAAAACAACAATTACTCAAAAACCTACACAATCAAGAGTTGTACAAAATTAAATGATAGATGATGTAATATTACAATTGATCATAAATGCACATACATAAACATGACACAAAAATTTACACAAAATTAAAAATGTTTCTAAAAATCTATTATTTCTTGTGCAAAATTTATTTTACCTAAAATTTATATAAAATTTGTTTTACCTTTTAATGTGTGAGATAATAAATTGCAAAAAAATTATCGACATGTTTAACCAAGAAAAAAACATATTTCAAATTGAGTTTTGAAAGAAAATTGTTTTTTTACCTATTATTTGTGTGTCCTTAAGAGAGCATTTTTACCTTTTTCCACAATTATTCATTCCTTCTTATGTTATAAGTGTTAGTACATTTTGAAAAAATCACATGTATGATCCTCACCAATTAAAATAGTTTTATAACTTACTATGAATAAGGTAAGGCAATCATTGTGCCAAAATTTCACATAAAAATAAATTGATTTACTTCACTCCTTTAAAAGTTGACAATTGATCTAATAGTTTGTATGTTTTTGTTAATTTCTAATCTCAACAAAAAATTGTTAGCATGAAAAACATTATAAAGGGTAAATGAAATATAATACTACATTGCTTCACGGCATTAAAAACATACAATAAATAAGAGATCAATGATAATAAGCCTAATATCCTAGGCACATTTTGAACCCTACAAGGGTCATTCATGGCATCAAAATTTAAATATGTATCATATTATTAATAATATATTCTTCTTTGAAAATGCCAAAAGAAAAATTGACGTCAAATAAGGATACTAACACAATTGGTCATCCTCAAGAAACCTCAATCTACTTTTATATTGCTTAACTATTCTTTTTGGTGGTATTTTTGATACATTTATGGAACTCTAAACATGAAGGATAGTTTATGTTAGATGTGATATAATGTATATAATAGTAACTAAAGTGTTCAACATTTTCTAAAACACATCAACCATACCTAACAAGTTATGCATGCTTGCTAAAGTTAAATATTATATATGAGTATATGCTTCCCTATACATAATGTAGACTCTTTAAAATAAGAAAGCAAAGAACAAAAGTTTTGAATTCATTCTTACATGCCAAATATCTTGTGTGGATTTTCCAATGTCATCATATCGATAAGATTTACAACTTTCACTATTGTCCCTATTTTTATTAAACTTTAAAAAATGTATTCATCTCTTCCTTTTCCTAGTATTCTAAAATGTATTCTTTTTGGACCTCAATTTAATATATTATTACCTACATAATTTCAAAAATATGTCATGAACAATACATGGAAAACAATAGCACCCCTACTTACATGTTTTGTGGTTTTATATTGCAAGAGAATTTTAAACTTGACCATTTAAGAAACATAATTGTCAATGATGACAATGCCTTTTAAAACTTAAGTTACTTTGGTAACATTTCAATCATACACCAAGGTACATTCTCTTTATTTGAGAAATATATTCAATGAAACAATTTTAACATTAAAATGTTATTTCTATTTATGCAAATACATTTTCACAAACATCTCCAACATAACATTAAGTATGTCTTGTATAGTAAAAAATAGTCCATCCAAATAATTGTACTTATCCAAATTCACACTGATTACATGTTATTGTAAACATATTTTATAGTTTAGTTAGTATAAATAATATTTTCCACCCACGTAGTTACAAGATGTACACAAATGTATCTACTTAAATTATATTTGTACTTATTATCGTGATTTAATTGTATGAAACTCATATGTTGAATGTATTTTATACAACATTTACCATTGGTATAAATTGTTAGAAAAAATAGTAGAAAAGGTAGATGCTGATATAATACTACATATCTTCATGGTGTTAAAAACAAAGAAGGAAACAAAAATAAATGATTAGAAGCCTAATATCTTAGGAACGTCTCGACCCCTATGAGGGTTATTCAAGCCATTAAAATTTACATAAGCATCATAATATTAACAATATATTTTTCTTCAAAAACTCCATCTAAGAAAATTTCTATCAAAGAAGGATACTAACATAATTGATCATCCTCAAGAAATCCCGGTCTACTTTTAATATTGATAAACTATTCCTTTTTAGTGGTATTTTCTTATCAATATGTGGAACTCTAAACATGAAGGCATGTTCATGTTGGATGTGATATAATGTATAGAATAGTAACTAGAATGCTCAAATACTTCTAAAACACATCATGTTGTAGATAAAAACTTACACATGGTGGTTGAAGTTAAATGTTAAATATGAATACATGATTCCCTATCGATAATGTAGACTCTTTAGGATATGATAATAAAAAAGGAGAGAACAAAACTTCTAACTTAATTTTTACATGCTAAATATCTTATGCTAATTTTCAAAAGTCGTCTTATCAATAATATTTACAACTTCGACTATTTTTGTATTTTTGGAAAAGGGTAAAAGTCGGGGTTTTGAAAGGTCCCTCAAACTTGTACAAAAATCCCTTAAGGCTGGATATAGAAATGAAGCGTTAAAAAAAGAAAGCCAAAAATGGAAAAGGAAAAGGGCCACAATGGCACAAAAGAAGAACAAGAAGTGAGAAGAGACAAAACAAAAAAGATGCAACACCCACAAGCGTAGCTACAACTAGTTTGCACAGGAGGATCTCATGTGTGGGATCGAAGTTTCACTTTAGATAAATAAAAAGCATTTTTTTCTTTTAACAATTGTCCAATTGCCACTCCTTTTAGGATCCACATTTTCATCTACGTGAGTTAGAATCGAATCTCGAGAGGAAGCAAAAAAATCCATCATTAGGCTCCTCGGTATTTGATATGATTTTAGAGGAATCGAAATAGCTCCTAAAGGAAGTGACAATACATGATCCACCATATTAGACCCAAAACCATCTTTGAGAGGGGAAACAGAAGTAGCAGCCGATGATTGTGTCTTTTTATCATCTAAATCCTTTTCTTCATTGACCTTTTGAATCATCTATAGAGGGAACACATTCATCTTCAATAAACAAAAGTTTTTGTGAGAATCCTTCCACCAAGAGACTTTTTCTTTTCTCTTTTCTTTTTCTTGATAGGAAGTCGAAATAAGATGCCCTAGGGAAAAATATTTCCTACATCTGAAGGGAAAGCCTTCATAATCAAGGGGTTGTGACCAAACTCTATCCAAGACTTTGAGGTCAATAAAAGTAGGTAGATCAAGTGAGGTATCCAGATCCACCAATATATGAGCATAAGTAGTGTGAGTGTAGAGTTCCATTTTGGAATCAATGGATAAAATCTTTCCCAAAGCATTTCCTATAGCAGTCAAGCTTTCCCCCTAAAATTGCAGCGGCGGAGATGAGGTAAACGAACTTAGACCAACATGACATTAAAAGTAGTGGTGATTGGATTGGAGGTATGAAACCATGGTTTCATCAGCAAGTGATGATTCTAAAATTCCCAAAGGTTTAAAAGGATAGAATCCCTATCTTCAACAAAGCTAAAAGCCACAATAAAAACACCCCTAACACAGAGGTAAATGTCAATCCTACCTGTCATAAGAGGATGCTAGTTCATAGAAATCCACGAGTGAAGGAGAGAAAGTCTAGGCCATGGCGATTGAAACAATAGATTAAACCCAGGAAGAGAAAAAATATTCAACCTCTAATATTGAATCCCCAACGGAGACCAAGGAGCGGACTTAGCAAAGTAGAGAGGGGTTTTGAGAGTGAAGAAGCCGAAACCATAGCAAAAGATCACTTCCCGGAAGCATAACCCAAGCCCACCTTACCATCCCGAACAACCAAGGGGAAAATAGTCCCCTTGCTTTGCCTTTAGAGATGTCGGCACTATCAAGGATAAGAGGATCTTTGTGTGGCTCGAGGGCTCGAATTGCTAGCAGAAAAGGCGTTGTCGCCAATCCCAGCCCAGTAGCAAGAGAATTACTGACGGGGTTGTGGAGAGGAGTCAGAGAAGAAAATGCGGAGAGGGCCATCGAAAAAATGTTTGAATGGTTCATGTAAACTTACTATTGTTCTTATTTTGACTACACCTTTAAAAATGTTTTCTTCCCATCCTTTTCCTATTACAAGAAAAATTCAATTATAGGGTTCATTTTCAAATTTCTCACACTTCTCGTTGTTCTAATGTAGATACAAGGAACACTTTATGTTTTACATACATACTACAAGACATTTGAACTAGTTTTTAATGAGTATAATTTGATAATTTAAAACATCCATGCATCACATTGCACAATCGAGAATTGCAAAAATTAACACGTAATCAAGTAAGACTGGCATAATTGCATCATACTATATGGCTTGAGGGCTCGAATCAAGCTAGCGAGAAAAGGCGTCGTTGCCAATCCCATGTAGCAAGAGAAATTCTGACGCAGGTTGTGGAGAGGAGCCTCGAGAAGAAAATGCAGTGAGGGCCATCGAAAAAATGTTTGAATGGTTCATATAAACTTACTATTGTTCTTATTTTGACTACACCTTTAAAAAAAAATTCTTCCCATCCTTTTCCTATTACAAGAAAAATTCAATTATAGGGTGCATTTTCAAATTTCTCACACTTCTCTTTGTTCTAGTGTAGATACATGGAACACTTTATGTTGTACATACATACTACAAGACATTTGAACTAGTTTTTAATGAGTATAATTTGACAATTTTAAAACATCCATGCATCACATTGCACAATCGAGAATTGCAAAAATTACCACCAGTAATCGCTAGCAGCGGAGAATTGCATCATACTATGTGGCTTGAGGGCTCGAATGCTAGCGAGAAAAGTCGTCATCGCCAATCCCACCGTAGCAAGAGAATTACAAAGCAAGGTTGTGGAGAGGATCCCGAGAAGAAAATGCGAAGAGGGCCATCAAAAAAATGTTTGAATGGTTCATGTAAACTTACTATTGTTCTTATTTTGACTACACCTTTAAAAATGTTTTCTTCCCATCCTTTTCCTATTACAAGAAAAATTCAATTATAGGGTTCATTTTCAAATTTCTCACACTTCTCGTTGTTTTAGTGTAGATACAAGGAACACTTTATGTTGTACATACATACTCCAAGCCATTTGAACTAGTTTTTAATGAGTACAATTTGACAATTTAAAACATCCATGCATCACATTGCACAATCAAGAATTGCAAAAATTACCACCACTAATGTTCCTTTCACAACATGCATCACTTGATTTGAAATCTAATTAAAAAAAAAAGTCTCAAATGTATTATTTGCGGATCTCCAATGAATGCACTATTGTGTGCACATGTTCAAAAATCTCTCGTGAACAATACATAAAAAAACAAAAGCATCGCCATCTACATGCTTTTTGGTTTTATAGTGCAAGGCAATTTCAAACACGACCATTTGAGTAACATGATTGTCAATAATAACAATGTAATTTAAGATTTAGTTTAGAGATAATATTTCGATCATGCACCAATTTACATTCTCTTTATTTGAGAAATATATTTAATGAAACACATTTAGCCAATATTTATGTTATTTTTATTTATGCTAATACATTTTCACAAACATATCCAACATAACACTAAGCATGTTTTGTATAGCCAAAAATAGTTCATCCAAACAAATATACATGTCCAAATTGACAATCATTATATGTTATTATATATATGTTTCATAGTTTAATTTTGTATTTGAACACACATATACAAAATATGTTAAACACTACATACATTACATGTCTACATATATAGAGTATAAATACATATGCAAACACATCATGAGTGAAATACACATTTATTGCCATTTTGCAATGGCTCTTATATTTGTCAATTGATGCCCATTGAAATTAGTCTTCCTAAAATATTGTTTTGTGTGGGTATTTTAGAATTTCTACATTACAACTTGATATAAATTACCTTATTAAATAGTATCATCTTTCCTCCTAGTAAATATCTTTACCATTGAGCATTGTGTCTTCATATAAAATTTTATTAATATTTGTATATGAAATATACAACTAAATAATATTTGTAAATGAAACAACAACTAAATGTGGTGACCTTCTCTGTCTACATTTTTCACTTGCTCGAATATTCGTGCACTTTCAAGAAATTTTGATTCTTTAACTAATGTTTTATAGCTATCAAGATCAATTTCAACTTCATAAAGTTTTTAAATTTTCATTCTTAGAATGGGACATATCCCATTACACTCTTGTTTTAGCAAATAGTAGCTACTCATAAATATTTGACCAGGATATGGCCCTTATTATGAGGAATCTAGAGTTGCAAACAAAACCTAATAAATTTAGGTTTAGTAAAACCATCTATAACAGAAGCGAGTCATCCAATTATGCCCCTACGTTGAGGGGAAAAATTCAAGAGTCGACCCCTTCAATAGAGTGGTTGTTAAAATCTGGAAGGAGCTTTTGACGAGAAGAAAGGTCAGGAAGAAAGATTGCCACAATCAAACTCAATATGACGAAACATCTTTGGGGAAATTCGATTGAACAGAAATTTATCTCGAATAAATCTTGGTAACCACCAACTTCCACTCTGCAAAAAACCTGAAACAGAGGATCCCACCCCCATTCCAAACGCCCTCACTTTCCTCTCCTGAACATACTTGTTCAACGCAGCCTCCACATCACCTGGTTTCTCTAAATCCATTTCCCCAAACACCTCCCCAATGTGACCGAGTCCTCAAGAGCCAAAGACCCACCCTGCCCCAATTCAGGTGTCATCGGATGCAGAGCATCTCCCGCCACGGTCACATTGCCTTGTCTCGCATTACCAGCCATAAATGGCCAAAGATAACGGTACTTAAACACCGCCAGGCTCAAACTGCCAGGCACCGATCTCTTTATGACCTCCACAAGTTCTTTATTCCTCAGATTCTCCGCCAGATGCAGCGCTTCTTCACGAAGAATCTCCTCTTTGTACGCGATTTCAGCGTCTGTACATAAATTAACTCTGAAACTCAGACACAAAATAAAGCTTTAAAAACAATAAATTTTAGTGAATTTTACCAAATTTACGTAACATACCTAGTCGAGGATTTGACTTGCAAGACACGAACCAGAAGGCGTCGTTTTCGTTGCATGGAGCAAAAGCTGCCCTGATTCCGTTTCCCCAAATTTGAAAGGTTTTGCGCTCAAAATGATGGCCTTCCGGAAACTTCGCCAAACCTAGAAAGGCAGAGCGTCCAGCAAGATTCGGGGCACCGAACCCTAGCCATTTGGCCACCGCCGAATTAACTCCATCACACCCTATCACTACCTGAAATTTACTCTGATTAGATAAAAATTCCCAAAACCCCTGCGAAGGCTAAAATTGAAATATTTGGTTCTTACCTTCGGCGAAATGTGCTTTCCATCTTCCAACTCTACGATGCTTGAATTGCCATGTGTTCGATGTATTGCAGAAATCTTTGAGCCGAATTGAATGGTGTGCGGTGGCAATTCCTGAGCCAGGGTTTGTAGAAGATCTTTCCGTTTTACGCAGCGCACTTCGTGGCCATCCAGACTCAGGGGCTTTGTGAGCCCACGGCTCGCCAACAGCGTTTCAACTCTTTACCAGAAAAACATATACAACAGATAAGCTGGCGTTGATCAATTGATAATACCTATGAAATCTGTTGAACATTTTCTGAAAAAAACTTGTTGCTTAAATCTGAAAATATTACGTCTCTGATACCTCTGCAATTTGATGTGTTGGCTTCGCAGAGTATCTGCGACGCCGAGCGCATCGAGGGCTCTCCAGCCGTTGTCCCAAATGGTGAGAGAAGCGCCTGTGACTCTCAAAGAGCTCGCTTGTTCCAGCACTGTTATGCTTTTTAATCCCAACCTGCAGTACGCCAATATTGAGAGGAATTCATACGCGCATTTTTCAATCATTTTTGTTTTCTTTTAGTTTTGCAGAGAAAGGGAAAGGGAAAGGGATTATACCTGTGCAGAGCAAGAGCAGTGGCGAGGCCTGCGATGCCACCTCCTGCGATCAGAATTTTGGGGGTGCTCTGTACGTGTGCCATGTCAACAAGTATGACGATGCCAACGTCGAGCGGGCTTTCCCTTAAAATAGGGGCAGGCTGCAACTAGGCCTATTGACACCTTGTCAAAATTCAAATTCAAGGATGGCTGGATGGTTTGACCATCCAACAATATTTTAAGTTGACACTCAAACAAAATACAACTAGCAATCGCATTTGTACAATGCAATGTGAATGCCGAATAGTATATGTTTTTGATTTAGAGGGATAGTTATTACTTTTGTAGTTGATGTTGATAAGAGGCGTAATTGATTTTGTAAGTGTAGGAATATAGATGAAGCATTACATTTAAAGTTTCTATAGTGGTAGCCTTTTGTGGGCAATTGTTTTGGCACTAAACATGAATACAATTGATAGTGCTTTGGATAGTTTACTTTTGTAGTTGACGTTGTAATTATTTGGGGGAAATTGTGTTAGTGTTGCAGCGTGTTTGAGACGGTGGTTGCATCAATTGTTTGGTTGGTTCTTTGTTGAAAAAATCTTTTTGTACTGTCGATAACATGTTGATAAGGGGTTTGATTGATAGTTGTAGTGTAGGAATATAGATGAAACATTACATTGAAAGTATCTATGTGCACATTTCAAATTTGTTACAAATTTGTACATATACATTTGCAAATCTTATATCATGAGTGGTAGTGCTTTGTGGACTATTTTATTTAGACTAAACATGAATACATGAAGACTTGTACATTTGCAGATTTTATATCATGAGTGGTAGCCTTTTGTGGCCAATTTTTTTGGCACTAAAGATGAATACATTTGATATAGTAGATACCTCTTTGGATACAAGAAGTTTGAGTAAAGTAGTAGTGGAGGTGTTATCAAAGTAGAGGCTAGTATTTACGATGGATTGTTTTGGTTGAGTGATATTAGTCTTGACTCCTCTTTTCTTCTTACTCCAAGTGTTGACATGTGCACCATTTTTAAGTGCCTTTCGAATAAAAAAGGAGGGGAATTGTGCAGATTGTCACTTCAAAAAAAGGATTGGATCCAACTATAAATATAAATGAAACAATCAAAATAAAATAAAATGAAAGTACTCTACACTAATTTTTTAGTTCATAACATGCAATAAACAAAACAAATGAAACAAAACAAATGAATAGATACTTCACTCAATATTGAAACCCACCTGAAGTTCCTTTGAAGTTCACTCAATATTTAAGGCCTTTTCAAAAAACCCATTTTGGATATATGCCTTGCTACCATGGCGTTACATGCAAGGGCATCTGGTCTGAGACATTCTTTAAAAAGCCATAAAGCAAGTTGTTAGTGCCTGCTCCTAAGCAAGTTCCTAGTATCGTAATAATTACAGGAGGTATTTAGATGAATATGTAGATGATAAGCACATAGATGTTACAGGGTAATTTGTATGTTTATAAATCAATTAAAGAAAATCAATCAAATGGTTGAAGAACTATACTTATGAGATGATTTCAATGGCAAATTCTCTAGTCATGCAATTAAAGAAACAAATTGTTGTGCTATTTCAGCTTTGCTATCATACTAAAAAGACATTCACAAATACAAAGTGTACAAGATATGTGGATTGATCTCTATTGCAAATGATGAAATTACTTCATTGACTTAGATCCACTAATAGTTAAATGGGTTTTTTGCTGCAAATGGATCATGTAAGAGTTGATATTAGACAACATGTGAATTTAGCATGCAATTGTCCAAGGATACAAATATGAAATCATGTATAATTAAATTTACTAATGAATCTCAACTCCATATAATACTATAATTCAAGCTCCCATCTGCTCGGCTTACATTATATGACACCATATAGCTAATAACAAAACTAATATTCAAGATTTAAACAAATAAGCAAAAGAACTATTGAAAATGTATACAAGACTCAAAAATTAATCTGGGTGTGATTTCACACATCATGTGAATTCAGCATGCAATTGTCCTAGGATACAGATCTGAAATCATATATAATTAAATTTACTATACAAAAGGCACTTTACACCAAAAAAATATGCCAGATCAAAAGCTCCCCACCAAATCAAGGGCCCAAAAGAGAATGGATCTGAACCTATAATCACCATAACACCAAATACAAACATAAATGGATTTCAAAATTGTGCTTACAGCTAATCTAACAGGCCATATCTCACCTTTCAAATGTTATCAGGCAATGTCAAATTCTGGGCCCCTTGAATCTCCATGCTCGAAGTCTTCTGGAAAAACATGACCAATCCACATTGATTTTTGCTAAATCCTTCCCATAGATTGAAGGTAACTTTTCTAGTGACCTTCTCCAAGACCTTGACAACAAAATCATTTGCGAGAACGTACCCCTTATTCTCACCCTTTGCACAGTCAGTCACATGCCCATTCTCATACAAAGCCACAAAAATGTCCAAAGTGTAACCATCTACTTTGAATTTCAGCAACCCACTCAAACTCACCTGAAGAGTAGATTCAGAGGGCTTGGACACAGTTGCCTACACAAAAATCAATAATGCTCCCATTTATAATCCACATAAGCAAAAAAAAAAAAATGAATCAAATTCTCAAGAAAACAAGATGAAAAACACAGGTGTGAACAAAATATTTCAAAATAAAATCAAGATTAATGGAATAGAAATAGAAACAAATCCTCATCGATCCATAGGAAGACATACAAAACCTCACAATTAGAATACCTTGTAAGAGAAATTGTAATATTTAATAATTTCAACCATGGAGTTGAAATTGATTTGGAAAAATAAAAAACGCTTTAAGGACCATCATATGAAAACAAATTTGGGCATCATTTGCCCTTTTTTTTATAATCAAGACGGTCTTAAAGCTGGAAGTAAAGACAAGCCCAAGTATATACAACTTTCAAAAAACAAAATAGACCATTTGTCTAAATATATTAGATTTTATTTGCCCAGATTTGGCAGAGATAAGCCCAGGTATATACAGAGCTAAAGAACACAAAGGAAAAACTGAGGAATTATACCTTCAAAAACCAATTAGACCACCTATCCTGATGAGATAAATTTGGCATATATCCAAATATGATAGTCATGAGCCCAAATAAATACAGTGACGAAAACCCCAAATATGAAAATGGAGTACTGTACCTTCAGAAATGAAATAAACACAATAGGGTTCATGTTCACATTGGAACTCATAGCTGGAACTTCACGTATCAACAGTTTTACGTGTTGTTATGCGCTTTTAATAGTATCGGTGTTCACATGCCAATGTCAAAGTCAGCTCCATCCACATTTTATTGGTCCATGCTCCAGGACAACAAACCTTAAAAATACTTGAGATAGTGTATAGTGTATAGTGTATAGTGTATATGTATAGTGTATAGTGTATAGTGTATAGTGTATAGTGTATAGTGTATAGTGTATAGTGTATAGTGTATAGTGTATAGTGTATAGTGTATAGTGTATGTGTATAGTGTATAGTGTATAGTGTATAGTGGATTGTGTATAGTGTATAATTGAGTTCAAAATGCTGAGAGTTGAACCACCGATCTCTGTTTTTAGTCTGTCTCGAGTCTCTGTGCAAAACTTCAAATTTACAAATGGAAAGAAAGAAAAAGGGTGTTGATATAGCAAGTAACCGTCATCCAGTATGTGTTTGTGCCATAGTCAAAGCCGACGAAGAGACGATGCAACTGTTCGAAATATGCAACTGCAGAACAAAACAACTAAAAATGCGAAAACGGCAAAACGGGAAAAGACAACGAAATCCAATTAAAAAAGAGCGTTCAAATTTTATTACAATAATAAAACACCAAATATAACCGGTACAGATGACTACAAACCTATAAACACCCACACATCTCCCTGTTTTTACCCCTATCTGGTCTCCTTTTGGCTTTTACTTTTTCTTTAATGACAATTTGAATTACATCATGTAATAATTACATACAAAACTCAATCCTATGTACACCTTAAAAATCTTTCCACATTTACTTCCTCCTCTTATTCCCTTTCTTTTTTCCCTTTTGCTTCTTATTTTGCTTTTGCTTTTGCTTATGCTTACTATTAGATTCGGTGGTTGAATGCACTCTCGACATGTGCCCGGCCGGTGTCATCCTCAAATACAGACTTAAATCTGTCCAATCTGTGCCTACATTCCTGTAATCTGATGGAAGTATGGCCTATAGCATCATTCTCCAGCCATTCGGTGTCACACTCTTCATGTTTCTTGTGCCTGCAAACCAAATAATATCGTACACTTCTTTAGACTAGATAAGCGTGCGAATATAGTATGCTTCTACAAATAAAGTAACTTCAAAGCATTTTCTATTTTGTACTGCATTTCAAAAGCTTTTTATAATCTCATGCTGGTAGAAAATATGTAGAAGATCATTGACTGACATTGGGAAAAGGAGTTCAGATAAATGCATCAAGTCTTCATGGATGTCATGCATTTCCTCTAAGATCTCACTTTCTTCATCAGCACAAACTTTTCCTTGTTTCACCTTTGGTATTGTGATCGCTATTGGATCCAGGAGTTCGTCAACCTTGGCCTGCATTAATTGTTGCAAATTAGCAGAGATTTTAATAGTTAAGCTCTTGCTCTCTTTGGGACTACGGCTAAAAAGGGAAATCCAATTCTTGTATAATATATTATTTGTTCTTGGTTCATAATTCCATGAAAATGTTTCGGATTTAGAAGTAACTAATAGCTGCCAAACTACATCACACACAGGACCATAAAATTTTTCAAGTCTTCCCTGGCATCTCGGTTGGCGTTTTGATTGAAGCAACCAAGCACATGAGGAGTTACCTTGTTCCCCAGTCATAAACTCTACAAAGAAAGACCTTGGCAAAAACAAACCTCCCAATAGATATTCACATGAAGATGAAAAAAAGAACAATTCTCCAGAAGAGTGAGAAAAACATGTGGAGATATGTAATCAATTTCATTCCCCCAGCTCTTAAAAGTACTGATTATAGCTACTTCAAAGCTTTCTATCAGAATCAGTCTTTTATCCTCACAACTGTTTCTGTAACCATTTCCATATGTAACCACAGCAGTTCATTATTCCAGCAATGCTTGTCATGGAGAGTGTCAACAATTTTCTTACTGTAATCTGTCACCAGATCCTTCTGCAAAAAGGGGAGCAATACTTGCAATCTTCCAATCTGGCCAAGAGTAAAATGATTATGCATTTTTCTTATTATATTTTCAGTTATGTCTTTGACAATCAAACTGCTTGTTGGATTCTCACGCAAAGCAGATAAATTCCTTCACATTTGCATATTGTGTCTTCAATGGATCTCAAAGAAATGGTCTTCAAGGAAATCAGTCCCAATCAAGCCTGTCACCTTTCCAAAGCCAGCCAACTGTCTATCTTCCAAAGATTTTGAAACTTGATGTAATTGAAGTATCACAGTGCCTTCCACAAAAAGAGTACAGGGTTGATTTCTGCAAGAAAGATAGATAGATCTCTTCAGCAAATGGAGCAAATTTGAGTCGTTGTCACTGACTTTTGAGTCAATTTGTCATTAAGCCTTGATGTTTTTGCATATTCAGGTCAATGTAACCAATGGTACCCATAACATAGGTAGAGGTGTGGGTTTTGGCCGAGTAAATGCACTTGGCAATGCCAAATTCTGACAAATATGCTTCAAAATTATCATCCAAAAGAATGTTAGAAGTGTTCACATCCCTGTAATAATATCAAAATATGAATCTACAATGTACAGATCCATTTTTCTTCATAACATAATCATTTTACTCACCGTGTAGGATGTCCCACAGACTTCCTTTTACCATGTAATCATAAGACAACAATTTTCCACGTGGAGAAAGCGAATATCCATGCAGACTCACAAGATTCCCATGCATGATGCTTCCAACTATTTCCATATCAGTTTCAAATTCACACAAGTTTTGTGGGTATTGCAATCAATGAAGTCATAGGTCGCTCAGACATTTTGCCAAACACTTTGCGTGCACACTATAATCTGGTTTTCGGGCATGTGGTTAGCAATGTAGGTGATTTTCTGTCCTTGGTGTCTTCTGCAACGACCTCCCCTATTCACACGGTGGACACTTGGGCAGTGTCGGCCCCTGCCCCTATTCCTTCGTAGTTTGTTGTGGTTAGTGGCGACCTAGTCGAAGAGAAGGTCTTCGACAAATAATCAACCCATTCTAAACTTAAATGATTCACTCCTGACAACGGCGAACTTTCCCTAATTTTAGTCCATTTTCCCTTCTAAAATATGTATTATCTACAAATTTATATAGAAATCAACCTCACATGTAATAATCTTTGGAGGTAAAAATACAAACCCTAAGGGCTATTTTACGATTCGAAAACTTTTGGAATTGAGTTCAAAATGCTGAGAGTTGAACCACCGATCTGGTCTGAGTGTGCAAAACTTCAAATTTACAAATGGAAAGAAAGAAAAAGGGTGTTGATATAGCAGGTAATCGTCATCCGATGTGTATGTGCCATAGTAAGAGCCGATGAAGAGGCGAGCGCATGATTGTTTGAAATATGCAACTGCTGAGAACAAAACAACTAAAAATGCGAAAACGACAAAATGGGAAAAGACAACGAAATCCAATTAAAAAATGATCCCCCTTTTTACAGAACAGGCATCAAACTGGTTTCTGTCTAAGAGTCCTCCATCGTGGCCAATCCATGATTTTTCTATCCATGACATGACTCGAGCCTCCGACCACAAGAACCCTAAGTCATTCTCCTTCCTCTTCTTCAAACCTTTCTGAAATAATCATTGCAGGCAAGGAGTCAACAACAACTGTTGTTGCACCGGCGGAGTGAACAACTGGCGATCTTGGCGATCTATTACCACCCCATCTTTGCAACAACCTAGAGGATTCACGCTTCTTCTCCACACTTACGCATTTAACCGTGAATGATTTGAGGTCACTGATTTGTGGAACTGCTAAAAATAACTAAACTGTCAAAACAAACGTCAAATTTAACATAATCGAAGAAACGTCCAGGAGGTCCTCTACCATAGAAGGAACGCTTCTGCCGGCGTAATAAACTAATTCTAATTCGCGGTGGCATCTACTTTGAAGATGCCCTTGCTTGAAAGTGTCAAATTCCGGTGGCTCCAATATTTATTGTCTTGCACGGATTTTAGATATTTTAAAGGTTGCCGTATTTTAGATATTTTTCTACGTTCTAGATATTTGATTTTGATTTTATTTTTCATAAAGTAAATTCTATAGTTTACTATTTGAAAAATAATATTGGTCATATATTTTGTTCACAGTTTTTGAGATTCAAAATTTTTTTGATTTTGATTTTGATTTTGATTTTATTCTTCATAAAATAAATTCTATTGTTTACTTTTTGGAAAATAATATTGGTCATATATCTTGTTCAAAAATTTTGAGATTCGAAAGTTTTAATAGATAAATGTTCAATGTTTGACCAAATGATGAAACGTGATTTAGTTTGGCGACTATCATAATTGTGTCTTACAAAAATATGGACAATAGCAAAATAAGAGCTTTGCAACAACATATAGACATCCAGGCAATATCAACGCAAAATACAACTCAAATAAACTAAATATTACTACTATCTCCGGCGTAATTTGCAACTCATTTGCAATTGCTAGTGTATTGTATTATAAACAAATCATTATCTATATTAGGTATGCAAGTAATATTTAGTAAAAATGGTGTCTTTACCTTGTATTATAGAATGCTTTCTTTATATTAGTGAACGTAAAAAAAAGGGTACAATTTTTAAAGTTATGGAAACTAGTCATCGTACACCAAATATGCGATGGAAACGTTGAAGCATGGAAACAAGTCATTGTAGATACAAAATATGTGATGGAAACATCGAAGGGGATGTGTTAAAGAAGTAAAATTTCACGAGAGCAGAGCATTAAAGGAGGAAGAGGGGCAATGAAGAAGGTGTTTGAGGGAGGAGTAGTATACATGAGGTGAAAAAGTTGGGGAGAACCCTCATGCAAAACTCTTTTTCTTGTGACGATGCACACATGAAGATGCAATACTACTGAGGGTGTTTTGAGACAATATTAGAGACGATACTTAACCAAATCATCTCAAATTGAGACAGTAAAAAAGTTGTATATTGTCTAAAATCGGATGTCTCGATTATTGTCTCTAAATATTGTCTCTCAAGAGACAATATAGATTAATACATATTTTGTCTTTTGAGAGACAATATTATTTTTGTGTCTATAGAGATGATATCATTTGTCTCCCTAGAGACAAAACATAATACTAATTTTTTGTCTCTCTAGAGACTAATAATTTCAAAAAAAATTCTCTTTAGAGACGTTACGAATTTAAAGAATAAATAATAACTAAATATCATCTCATGCAATCAATGGCTACATTTAGACTAGGTGGTGATCAATATTAGAAATTAAAAACAATTTGAGTTGAATCTTGTGCCCACAAATGGGTCCACAAACATTAAATAAATAACATACAAAAGGGTGTCTAAATACCATTAACCCTTTGAAAGAAATTTCAAAACAATATCTATAAAATCATGTTGACATCTTTGTAAACAAGAAGAATTTTCATTGTTGTCATTACATTATTAAGTACTATAATAACACATCGTTACATCGAAATCTAACAAAAATGGAGGCTATTTTAGTTATAAAACTTACTTATGTGAAGAATTTTTTTGTGGATCTAGTGACTCGTGATCTTGCATAGAAAATTGGTCCTTTGAAGGAAAAGTGTGACTACCTCTATTTAAACAAGATCAAAATGGTTTTTGGATCTTCTAGAAGTTTTCATGCTTGTTGGCCATTTGCAATAGCAAGACCTAAAAAATAGCATGAAACCACACTTCATATTATGAAAATAGGATCATGTTGGTAAAGAAAGTGATCATACGATCTAGCCAATTAATTTCCCCTACTTCATTTCTAGATTGAAATACACGGTTTTATTTTTTTGACATGTACCATACAATCAATGTGTTTTCACTTATAATAGTGCAAGAAAAAAAATCTTATTTAGTCAAAAATAAACCTAGTTTGTGCATATGCTACAACCATAGAAGTCCATTAAGAAACCACATTTCTTTCAGTAATTTTGTTGAACACTTCACATGCGCTTGGTAGATATATAAACAAAGTGTGGAATTATTCAAAGTGTGTGAATTTTTCAATTAAATGTCTAAAATAAATGTGCTTTCAAGATTTTCCCAAAAAATACAACCACAATGCTTAAAGATGTTATGGGTTGATAATATTATGGCACTGTATATGCCATTTCTAGATTATAATTTAGTATACCCATTTTATTCAAATATGAGAGAAACTTCAATCCCTAAAACCAGCAAATATGTAAAGTGTGGAAGAGTACACTTGGTATGTGAACTGTTTTAATAAACGCCCTGTAATAAATGTGGTATCATGGTCCGTAATGATTCCAAAGTATTCATAAAAGGTTAATTTTAAATAGGTCTTAGAAACAAGGTGGGAACATCAAGCTAGACTAATTAACTTTATATATACATAATTTTCCCTAGAATAATGTAAAAGAAGACGTCGATTAAAAGTAATATATTGAAATATAACGTCTTTTGATAATTGCCTCCCCCTAAATGACTTTTGATTTCCTAAATTATTACATCTATCTCTATTTAAAAGTAATATATTGAAATATAACTTCTTTGGATTGCTCCCTCCCCCTAAATAACTTTTGATTTCCCATATTATTACAGCTATTTCTATTTATTCCAAAGAGGCTCTTCAATGAAATATATATATCAAATAATAGAAATGAAAATTGTGTTTTTAATCATCCTTTCATTTAGGTACAATGAATTATATAAACATAAAGAATGAAGGTAGAGGAACAAATAGTAGATACAAACACACGCCCAATCCAATTAATAAATCTAATTTGTGTAACTAAACATGGCTTCTAAAATACCTAAGCCTAGCAATAAGAAGATTTTCAATAAAATATTTTGAGACTAGATAGAAATTCATATAGCAAATATAGCTTTAAACCTATAACACTAATTTTTTGTGCAAGTTGGTCAAGAACCGCATTATTAGGATCGGATACCAATACCTATCTAACATAGATAATATGATTCAACCATAAAAGAAATGATAAACAAGTAACCAAAAATTGAAACCAACCACAATGCATGCCTTCTCACTTGGCCTCGACGCTACTTCACTAAATGATATACAATATCTGCAAAGGTAACAATTTTTCCCATTACATGAGGGCCTTAAGTCAAACTCACGGGTTTATATAATACACTCTTGACAACACTCACCTAGACACAAGAAAAAAATTATTATCATGACTTTGACAATAAAAATGCTACAAATTGGCAAATGTTATTGTTTTGCATTCATTTAGACTAACCTTTATGTTCATTAAAATGACCAAAGTTTTATATTATAGCTCTAGAGATAAACCAAATACAACAAAACAATATTGAAGAGTAATGCTATCACAAACAAATTATGACAATGCAACCATTCTAGCTAATTGTTTTATCCTTAAATGCCCATCAGGGTCCATAGTACGACATATAGTTAAAATAATAATAATCAAAACACAATGGAGTCATGATGCCCAGACACCTCATTTGTATGCTAATTAGAATAAAGCAGTGAGGTTTATAATTAAATTTTTTTGGAAAAGATAATCATGTTTCATTTAGTGTTGAAGAGAAGTGGGCATTACATCCCCCTCCTCTTAGATTTGACTTCCCGAAAGTCACAGAGAAAGAGTTAGGGAACAATGTAGAAGAAATAGGATCACACCCTTTGTGGAATTCCTTTTGCTTCAACAAGTGTGGGTCTACAGAACTCAAGTTTGGTCCAATGTGATTTAACAAGAAGAAGAGAGATTGAAAGGGATGAGTTCCTAAACTTTCTTTAAGTAAGGTTGCAAACATATAATTCTATAGAGTAAATCTACATGGTCAACCAAGTTCCAACATAAACATCAAAACATTAAATGGTCAAAGGAGTCTCAAAAATAACCACCAAGAAAAGAAATAACAGGAGAATTTCGTGAACTCAAAATGACCATATAGTCTCCCATGGATCCCACATACTACAACAACACAAGTTAAGGCTTACACTGAGGTTAAGTTACGCTTTCAAAGTTCGTTATTAAGACAAGGCTAGCAAATATCAACCATGACTATCAATTTATATGAGAAAACATGTCTACTCAAAGGTCTCACAATTTTTGAGATCACACAAGATGAGGTTTAACAACAAGGAAGGACACTTAAGTTAGCCAACACATTTACCATCAAGAAAACTATTCATGGGAACCACTCTATAACCCAAGAGGGTACAATTTAATTTTTTCATGGAAATACTAAGGAAAACATGACCTTAAGGTTTTATATAACTTGATTTTACATTTAAGAACGAACACACAACACTAACCTGATTTAGAAATGTCAAACATTTAGAAGGAATTTACACTAGGACTAACATATCAATCCAATAGGCACCACCCACTCTACACAACACAAAGGGATTTATTTATCTTAAACCCTTCTCAAGTTCGAAATATCCATAAGAGAGCACATGCATAAGTCATAACACCAAAGAGCACTCAAGGGAGCTAGAGAGCGAAACAAGTAATGAGAGGGGGTCCAACTGCAGCCCAGAAGAGCATCATACCAAAAGTGAATAAAAACCTTACAGAAACAACTTGCACTTTCCTTCCCAATGGCAAAAGGAAACAACCACAAGGTGACTTAAGAAAAAGAAGAAAGAGGATTTCTCAAAGTTATCTCATATCCTTAACATATGTTTCCTTAAAATTACAATGACCTATGTCCCCAAGGACTAAATCAACACACAAGGAGGTTGTTTTTCTTAAAAACAAGAGATAAGACCCAATCCTAAAGGCCACAACTCACACTCGTCGAGATACGAGGCAACAAGGTTACGACGAACCAAACTCCTACAAGGGAAAGGAACATACATCCATGAACAAGGGAGTACTATGCAATTAGAACACATCACTATCAACAAGGTGTTTCACAATTTTGGGTAGGTGGTAGAACTAAAGGTTCAACTATACTCAATACATAAATCTTAGTTGTTTTATAAATTGACTTATTAAGTCCAAAGTTATAGTTTGCTTGTTAAACACAATCCTTACAAGTTTTCTTAATTAAAACTTCCTTTTATTATGATATCACAGGTTGTGTTATAAAGAGCACCACTAAGGTGGCATGATCTCTTGCCATTCTGAATAGGTGGAAACAACATTTATTTTACTTCTAGGGAAGGTAAAATGAGAAAATTTTCCTTTCTGTTTTCTTTCCACATAGTTTGATTTCTTTTATTAATCTACCAAGATTATATCAAGAAAACATCTCCTTTTTCCTAATGTTCTATTTTATTTATTTACTTTTGTCTCAAAATCCAAGTTCCTCAATTAGGGTCTCGTTATGATCAATTAATCATTTTACCAAATAGATTTTAATGAGAAGGAAGAGGCAACCAAATCACATTATTACTTTCATGGGAGAGAGAGATGAATCAACACATCACATTTTTAATTCTATAGGAACAAGAGGCATTCAACATAGCAAACACATCATTAATTTCATAAGAACTAGGAATCTATCATTCAACATGTACCACACCAATATTTCAAGGGTTTACCAAATAATTACAAGCATCATTAAACATTTCTAGTGGGTCTCTACAAATTTCAAATGAAGTTACAAGGAAGACTCATTAAAGAGGCATATTTACTTTTACAAATTTATGAGGTTTAACAATGTTTGTTGTTTAGGTTCAAACATTTTACTTGCATAATAAGACAAGGAAAGTTTTCAAATCAACACCCATATTTCCACAAGATACTACCAGCCAAGCAACAAGATGACTATGCAAATTTTACTCCAAGGACACCACATTCCATTAGAAAACATCAAATACAAGAGAACAATCAATTAATCTATCCAAACATGGACTCTACGACCAAGAGTTATAGTTTTAAAAGAAGGAGCACAATATAAGCACCACCGAGATTAAAAAAAAGATCTACCAAACTAACATCTCTAAGAGCAAGGTTCAAAAGACCCAACAACATTCATAAGTGTCTCCACGTAATCCAAAGATTAATAGGTCATAAAGGTTTTTATTCATAACAATCTAAAGGGTTAAGACAAGGGTAACCTTATTCATAGGTCAATGAGATCAAGACAAGCACACTTAATTAAACACACTTTGCCGAATGGGCTTAAATATAACCATAACTACCAAAATGCATACAATCCACAAGTCAATACTTTCCATAAAGAAATAAGGAAACCATGATAAAACTTAGCATGCCATCATGGAACATCACTACCAAAAAAACTTATCCACTATAATATACAGTCAACCAAGAGTCAATCCGATCCTAACACAATCCATAAGCCCATAACCAAACACATCTACTCTGATGAGGAGGAAAGCTCTTACTAGGTTGTAAGAGAATCACCACCACACTATCAAACTGCCAACAAGACCGCACTACACCATGAACTCTCTCTCTAGAAAGACTGAGTAACAAAAGAGTCACTCCAAGATCCTAGGCACACTCATGGTTCCATCTTTCCAAAACCAAGACATAACTTAAAGCACCTAGGAGGACGTTCAAGGCACCTAGGGTGTACCCCATATGAGAATGCCACTATACAAGTAGTGTAGAACCAACTCAACAACATGCAAGAAAGAATCACGTAACATTTAGCTAAGTAGCCAATAGATAAACGAGCTCCGAGTCACCAGTCAAAGTAAAATCCAAGAAATATTGGAAATCAAGGAAAGTGGCTAAGTAGTTGCATTGCAATGTCTAAAAATTCTCACAAAATATAAATAACTAAAAGAGTCTCAGAGCTTCTCAATCCAATCATAAAATAAGGTGTTGGTCCTTGATAAAATAACACAAGTTTACGAATATAAAAATATAGAAGTCCACATCACAGTCACTTTGCATCCCTTCATGGCCGCCAATAGGGTACTATACCTCGAGCTCAGTTATAAGAATGCATACGCAAGGTTGGATCAAAAGTGACACCAAGACCTAATATTCATTTACTCATACGGGGATTAAGTCGCCAAAGCGGCAACCAAAACTAACTCGTCCAACCACTTGAAGGAAAGAGGGGAAACTTTAGGCGACTAAACAACTTCTATTTTACTCTTTCTGACCCCAAAGACACAACCACAAATGCCAAATCACAAGACTCACACCATACAATTTATCATTCCAACAAGGAAGATTCTCACAGGGTTTATCGCATCATACGACTAAAGCAAAAGTGAGTACTCATCAAACATCATCTTTCAAAGGAAACAAGTTCTTGTTACATCAAAATTTTGTAAGAATATCCATTTAATTTAACATTTTTAGTTATCCAGGTTCGACAAAACGCCACTAGGCGAGTTCAACAATTTGAACAATTTTATTATTTTATTATTATTTTAATCACGAGAGGTCAAGTCTTGCTAACTAGTTTCTATTTTCAATGTCGGCCCAGGGTCCAAGTGTTGAACCCACAACTCTAATACCAAGTGTAACACCCACAAAAACGATGTTCTAGGAACACGTTGAAACCTTAAACACTTATCCCGAAAGTTGCGGTAATTTTTTTGTTTAAGTTAAAAGGTTACAAGGATGACAACCCTCAATACATTAAATTAACTTACACGATATTCTCAACCTTACAATTGGGGAATCAGGTCTATTTCAAAGATTAAATATTTTTACTTTATCTCTAAAGTCAATTAATTAACATTTGTCTAGGAAGGTACCATAATTTACTTTGCTTGGTTTAATCAATGATTAATCCCAACATGGTCAACCTTATACTTAGTTATTTTGTTTCATTATCCCATTAGCTTTAATATCCCACATTTCATTAATTTACTAAAACATACTAGGAACTAGGAAAAAGACTTGCACACTAAGGTAATTAAATGGCCCCATTCATTCATCTACACATACCCTTACATTTTATTTAAACATCTATAAAATATATTCCTACCAACAAATGTAGGGTTGATCCTCAACCCTTGGATTAAACCAATCTTGGCCATTAGATCCTAGGGTTCCAAACTAACCCTAAAAATCCTTATGAATTCTTATTAAAACCTTTCCTTTATTCTATTCTTCTCATTTGGTCTATTTTCTTTTGTTAAAATTGCAGGTTGGAGAGAAGGAAGCCATGAGAGCAAGAGAGGAAGAACCATGGAGGATTTTCTTCAAGATCAAGTGTAGATTAGTTTAGTTTTTATTTTTATCATTGTAATCTATTTCATTCAAGGATAGAAGGAGGTTTTCCTTTCCAAACTGGTTTTATTTCAAGCCATTTGTATTTGGGGTTCTCTATTTGGGGAAAACCCTTCCTCCATTAATATAAATAAGATTTATCACTTTTAGTTTTCCATTTTGAAGATTATATTGCTTAAAAACCATGAGATTTGTCATTTTTGTTTACTGGAAGTGTCCTTAATAAATTTACATGCTTAAATGTTGAATTATTACAAATTATAAATTACATGCAGACATGTAACTAGAAATTTCTGCCGTAAGTGACAGGACCGCCGCCCGAGAAGCGGTGGTGGTCCTGGGACCGTCGCCCACCTAGGTGGAAAACCATGAACCACCACCTTACGGAGTGGCGGTTTTGAGACTGTCGCCTTGCCCGAGTGGCGATTCACGAGACCACCGCTCTCCGCAAAGGGCAGCGGTCCTATTACTTAGAACATAACCATAAAACCTGAAAATTTTACAAAAACAAAAGTTGCTAAAATGTTTAAAAATACATTCTGAACTTGATTTTATATGCCTAGATTTTCCAGTTGTAGGATTTAATTCCATCTATTCATTTCATAGTTAAAATTACTCATTTTAAAAGCATTTCTTGTTCAATAGTAGCAACAACAATGAATCATTTTGTTCAACTAATTTTCTTTCAATTTCTAGAGTAAAAAGATCTAAATCTACTTTAGTTTTTATTTTTCCTTACTACAACTATGTAATATTCCAACATAATAATATACTTCAAATTTGTTGTCTCTTTCCATTTTCACTACAACTTCTTTACTCAAAATAACTATAACACTTTATTCTACATTCAAGTTTTCCATGCATACATTATTTGCATCTACAACTTCTATATTTCTTCTTTCACATGTTCAATAAAACAACTACAACAATGAAGGTAAACTTCCTTTCTCACAATACAACTTTCAACTAAACTTTTACACAATATTTCCCATTTTGATTCTTTTCTTTCCATACTACAATTGAAAGAGAAGGTAAATTATACAACTCTTCAATGAACTTCTTCAAATAATATTACAACTTACAAAACTACATTTCCTTTAAAAAAATACAATATTACACATCTTCCACCTTGAGTGGGAATAATAAGAAGGCTTAATCACAAGGAAGGATTTATTTTGGACACCAACATAGCTCCAACTTTCACATCACCAAAAAGATATCCACCAAGCTTCATTTGATCACAACAAAAATGGGGGAGAGGCAACACTCTCCACCCAACCAAGAATTCCAATGAGGAGGAGAAGCCATCCTCCTCATTGGCCCCTAAGCCCCAACCACAATGCAATGGAAAATGGATTCAACTCATGGCAAAAACAAGCTTCCACATCACAATCCAAGATTTCACAATCAATCCAAAGCACATTCAACTCACACTACAACACAAGAAGGAAAAACCACAAAATATACAAGGCTTCAAATATGAAAAGCCAAAGGAGCAAGAACCTATGGGGAGGTCACTTATGCCTCCCAATGGGAAATGAGTGCCCACCATAACCTCCAATAAACATCTCAAAACCCCTACACACTCTTATGCCTCCCTCAAGAACCTCTTATGCCTCCCCCATTCTCTTATGCCTCCCTACAATCTCTTATGGCTCCCTCAACAAAATAACCAAGTAAGAAATGCAAGTAATTTCTTGTCCAAGGTGGGGAACTCAACCCAAACTCCCTCCAAAACATGAAATAAACTCTTATGCCTCCCTACATGAAATATCCCCATAGTCCCCTCCTACACCACACTTAGGCAATCTACCCAAGCACCCAACAAGTATAGCAAAACACTCAAAACAAGCACATATGCATACAAAATAAAAGAAAGTATTTAACAAGAGTTTAGCTCCTACCTTTCCATGGTAGAGCTTGATCCAAGAGCCATACACCAAGCTTCTTCAAGCTCAAACAAACACCAAGAAGCTCCAACAAATCCATATTCACTTCCAAAAATCCTCTAACTCCCCAAAATGCAAGAGCACAAAAATAATGAAGTAACCCCCAATCAAGCAAAAGAACTTGATTAAATAGAAAAGGAAGAGAGGAGGGTGAGGTGACTCCATGTAGGATGCCACATCACTCATCCTCAACTCCACCTCCCAAGTCAAACTTCAACTCCAAAGCACAATTAATAAGTGGGTGAAGAAATGTCATATTACTTGCACACATAAACCAAGCCCACACCTCCTAAGGACAAAATTAATTACAAGAAAGAAAGTGCACTCAACATTTTACCTTTTTGTCTTCCCAAAACACCTAATGGGGTCTAATTTTGACCCCCAACCCATAGGTAGGGTTGGCATAGCAATTTAAGAGGTGTGGGACACTTTTGATTTGTCCCACAAACTTCCAAAATTGGCCTCTAAGGCCAAATTCGACTTTCCATGAAGGGGTAGAGTGTACAACACTCAAGATCCCCAAGCACTCAACTTTCAACACAAAATCCAAGAGAAAATCTAGTCTAATAAATGAATTCCTTTGGTCACATTTATAATTAGTTTAGGACAAGATTAAATTAGCTTTAATTAAGACACTACAACCCATTAATAATAAAGGCTAGAATACATACCCCCAAATTTCAAATAATTAATACAATGAATTACATCACTAAAATCACATACTAACATCAATTAAAGGAAAATAAATAAAAGACAAAACATAACCCCTTGGTCACAATTTCCCCTAACAATAATTCAAACACACACAAAATATATGTTGCCATGGTGACCCTTGTTGAATTTACCTAGAATTCCAATGTGGTTGGTCTCCAATCCCCCGTAGTTTGTCATGATATGTTTTCTTGCAAAACACACAATACCCCTCTAGCCTCATGGCCATATTAACGATGTTGAAGTAATAAAATACTTACATCTAACTATCAATTTCAAACATCAAAACTCATAACTACTAAAGCTAAGACCAAGTAATTTATAATTATTCCCATTTTCAACATTTCGATTCTACTCATACATCAGTTTCCAACTAAAATCAAAGACCAACTGCATCATTAGATTAAAGCAACACTTTCACTCGTTTGCAATTTTTCTAATCTCCAATATCAATTAAATCACAAAACTAACTTTGAACATCATAATAAAAACTAATTACGAAAATGATTTGAAATATCAGCATATGTTTATCTGACAACACATCATTTTCTTCCATACTAAATGTCTATCAAAAGTTAATTAGTTCGGTTACAATAATGTCTATCCTTCAATTCCCATATCACAATGTGTTAGTGTCATTTGTCTATTAATATATGCTGGTAATAAAGCACAATAGTGTCTATGTGTCCAATCATAGAGATAAACCAAATACAAAAAAACAATATCAAAGAGTAATGCTATCACAAACAAATTACGACCATGCAACCATTCTAGCTAATTGTTTTATCCTTAAATTCCCATCAAGGTCCACAATACGACATATAGTTAAAATAATAATAATCAAAACACAATGGAGTCATGATGCCCCGCACACCTCATTAGTATGCTAATTAGAATAAAGCAGTAAGGTTTACGATTATAACAATTTGTAAAGATAATCATGTTTCATTTCGTGTTGAAGAGAAGTGGGCATTACATCTTTGGAATAGAGTACATGGAAATCCATAAAATCATAAAGGATAGAGGAATTTTATCAGATTTTTTAGTTGTAACTACCTTGGTAGACATGCATGCGAAAGGTGGAAGCATAGAAAAATCATGTGAAACTATTTGAAAAAATTACTCAAAGAGGTGTGTTCTTGTGGACTACATTTATTAGAGACTATGCACAAAATGAATTTCTTGAAAAGACTTTATAAATTTCAAGCAAATGTAATTAGAAGAAATGTTTAAATCCAAATTCCACAACCTTTTCTGGCATCCTTCCTATTTGTACCAAAATGGGGGATTCGGAACAAGGATCAACATCCATCAAATAATAAAGGATAGGGGAAATGAGTTAGATGAAATTACAATCACCCTAGTAGACATGTATGAAAAATGTTGAAGCATACAAAAGGCATGTGGAATGCTATGATAACAAGATATGCATAAAATGGATTTGTTGAAAATGCTTTAAAAATTTTCAACAAAACTACATGTTGAGCGCCTCAAACATTAAAGCATTAATTTTGATGTTAATTTTTTTTTCAAGTCATAGGAAATCAAAGGTTATTGTCACCCTTGGGAAGGAAGTTCTACTTGGGCACATTTGCGCAAGGGGAAATAGGATTTTTAATATAAACACATTCTTGGTCATATATTATGGGAAACAAAACATCAAAAACACAAATAATGTTCCACGTAATGACTCCATATGCCACAATTATGAAAATATATTCTTGGAATAGAGTACATGGACATCCATAAAATCCTAAAGGATAAAGGAATTTTATTAGATGTTTTAGTTGTAATTGCTATGGTAGTAGACATGCATGCGACGGGTGGAAGCATATAAAAAGCATGTGAAACTATATGAAAATTTTACTCAAAGAGGTGTGTTCTTGTGGACTGCATTTATTGGAGACTATGCACAAAATGAATTTCTTGAAAAGACTTTAGAAATTTCAAGCAAATGTAATTAGAAGAAATGTTTAAATCCAAATTCCACAACCTTTTCTAGCATCCTTCCTATTTGTACCAAAATGGGGGATTCGGAACAAGGATCAACATCCATCAAATAATAAAGGATAGGGAAATGGGTTAGATGAAATTACAATCACCCTAGTAGAAATGTATGAAAAATGTTGAAGCATACAAAAGGCATGTGGAATCTTTGTGATAACAAGATATGCATCAAATGGATTTGTTGAAAATGATTTAAAAAATTTCAACAAAACTACATGTTGAGCGCCTTCAAACATTAAAGCATTAATTTTGATGTTAATTTTTTTTTTTCACTTGTCATAAGAAATCAAAGGTTATTGTCACCCTTGGGAAGGAAGTTCTACTGGGCACATTTTCGCAAGGGGAAATAGGCCTTTTAATATAAACACATTCTTGGTCATATATTATGGGAAACAAAACATCAAAAACACAAATAATGTTCCACACAATGACTCCATATGCCACAATTATGAAAATATATTCCTTCATCTCATGTTTTCATTTAATAGACCTTGATATCATTTAAGAAAGAAGACAATAAAGAAAACATATTACATTCACAACAATGATAATGTAGCCTATATGGAGGATTGTAAATGTTTTTGGATGTGTACAACACATTTGAGGTTGAATACCTCATGACGCCCTAAAAGGATAGATTACATTCGTAATACTCTTTAAGAACTAATAAAAAATGACTTTCCTAAGGGATTTGTAAAAAGTGTTATATATTGTAAGGGTTTGAAAATCCCGCCATAATGGCAAGACATATCTTCCAGAGAAATAATTTGAAATTCACTCTATAATATTTGATACTATCTTTGTATAAATTATATTAACTACAATTTTATAGATCATAAGGTCATTTTTGATGTTATTTTGATAGACAAGATTTAGGTCATCTCTTCATTAGAAGTATGAGATTATTATCTTTTGGACAATCTATTTCACAAATACTCATTTTTACTAAAATTGAGTACAACACCAACTTTTTTACATAGATTCTTGGAATAAAATATGATTAGATCCCATTCTTATTCAACCTCATTCTAATAAATCCTATAAATCAACAAAAAATGGGCATTAAGATAGATTTATTCTAGCTATAGGAGTTCAATGGTCATATGAACAATACAAGGAGCAATCATATGCCAAGTTAAAAAGACATTCTTGAAGAAAGTCAAAAGAGTACCTTGATTGATGAAAAAAAGGAAGGAGTTTGATGAGCCAAAGACCACATTGGTTTTGGTTGAAGAATATTTCCAAATACTTTGGGCTCTTGTTGGGTTTTTAAAATGATACTTTAACAAACCACATTTAGGGGATAACAAGTCCCTCCTCTTTAATGGGAGAGGTTCCCTTATTGAAAGCAAGCAGCAAAACTTATACAAATGTACAACTTTCAAAGTGTGGATTCCTGATACTTTGAAATGTTTTATGCCCAAAGATCATCAATACGAAAGAATGGAAGAATTAAGGAGATGAGAGAGGAAGAACATAACAATACCTTCAAGGAAATATAGATAGTAGAGTATAACCTTATACGTATTGAACCAAGGAGATGCAGAGTAGAATCATTCACTTTCATAACCAATATAATTCCACAGACACAAAGTTCCAGAAATCATATAAACAAGAACACAAAGTTTCTTATCATAAAAGATGGATGATTCCCAAATTTTCTAGACAAGGAAAGAAGAAATAGTAGAGGAACAAAGAGAAAAAATTATGTATTAATTACTTCGAATCTATTACATCTATAGAGTACCGGGTGTTTCACCTTTTTCTTAGATTGTTTCCTTGAATTGTTGATAAAACAAATAGGGTAACGGGAGTAGGAGGAATACCTGTTCAAATGTCGGTTGATGGGTTGTTGCATGCATATGACTTCCGAATCCATAGCTGACTATGAGAGCTTCCTTTTGGCTAGGAGGAACTACCTGTAATGAAAGCAAGACCACTAGAAAGAATTAAACAATATGGGCAGTGAACTGCCTAGCGTGAGCTAGATCCGAGGAAGTGTGATACTTCCTAGATGAATTTCGGTCCACTGTTTTAAACAAATTAATGCTGAAAACAAGGTAAATCCTATTGTTATTTTGAAATTATTTAGGTATCTCACTTAAAAACACAATAAGAAAATAGATCTAATCTAATAGGCTAAGCTAGAATAGAATCCACGGGTCAAATGGTTGGTTCTGGGTTCTATAGGTCTGCTAAAGGTCTCGAGTAGGTCACAAGTGAGTGAGGGTGAGGTAAAATTAGGTGGATAGGTCTCTGTCTAAGGGTGTGGGAAAACACGAGAGACCGGTGTCGGTAAGGGTGACCAACCGCGATTAGGTGTAATCAGCGTGCCATTCTTGTGAGATCTGGAAATGTCACAGAATAGGGTTTTGGTCTCCTTTGTGATTGTACAAAGGATTTTTTTGGTCGGGGATGAGGTATTGGGTGATTGGAATAGGTTTTTACGAGGTTTTGATGGGTCTATGGAATTGAAAATGTTGGAGAAGGTCAATAGGGAGAAAGATAAACAATGGATGATAAAATAATGATAAAATAAAATAAGCCAATGAAGTATGACATTGTACTTACTTGGATTTCATTTCTAAAAGTCTATGTGTGAAGGATGGAGGTGTTGATGATGGGTTTGAAGGCTGAAAGTGATCACCAACTAAAGAAAAGCTTCTGCATGGGCTGCATGCACACTCCTCTTTTACTTGGATAGATCAGAATGTGGCTGGGATGGTTGTGCAGGAGAAGATCCTCAATCTCCTTCCTTGGATGTCAATTCTTGCTGGAATTAGCTCTCTAAAGATGCATTATCTCTCTGAGATGTGTTCTTTCTTGTCCACTTGTTTACCAATGTTTTCCAACTTCCAAGTTCAAACCTTGAGAATAAGGTTGTTTTGGGTTAAAAGGGGTAATCGGTTCGGCCTAACTAAGGGTGGCGATTAGGGGAAACCAACGTCGATCAAGGTGGGATTTTCTAGGTTTACTAAACTTAGGGAGATCCTCATGATTTCCTCTAGATCTTGTATCATTATCCCACAGATTAGACTGGGAGCTTCTTGTGAGCATGCGGGAATGTGGTTAGAGGGAGTGTAGGCATTAATTTTTAGGGTTTGGGTAAGTCTTAGTTAGTTATGGTAACTTGCTAAGAATAGGTCTTAGGTTGAGTTAGTTTGGTGAGGTGTCTAAGTGAATCTGTTTTTGTAGATATTATTTAAATAAGATATTTAGATAATAAATATAGTTAGGATAACACATTAATTAAATTAAATTAATTAAATTAATATTAGTAGAGTGAAGGGGTCATGGCTAGGTACATGTAATAAAGGAGGGCTTATATGTTGAGGGTGAAGGGGAGTGTGACCAAATTTTAGTGTCTAGATTTTGCCCCTTTTTATTGTGTAGCTTGTATTGGTAAGCGCTAACAAAAATAAGATGTGGTTGGCCCATGTGAGGGTGAAGGTGATCCCCCTCAAACCAGGAACTGACAAGGCAGCAAGCTGAAGCAGTGAGTGGTTTGATAAAAGGTAAATGTGAGGAAAAGGTAAGTGGGTGTAGGGGAAGAGGGTGAAAGGTCTACTCAGGTGATCTAGGTAATGGGTCAGGGTCAAAGGTAGCAACAGTCAAATGCACGCACACGTATAAACTGCAAAGCATGCTACTGGGTTGAAGAGCAGGAAAACTCTACATTGTCTAAGGTCAATAGGTTTATCCAAACAAGGGTGAAGTGAATCCGGTATCCAAGGTTTAGGATAAGGTCAGGAAACACAACGTAGGTTAGGTGCAAGAACGTGTAGGTATGTTCCGGTACACCAAAGGTAGGGTCAGGATAAATGGTCATGGCAAGAGGCTAGGTAAAGTCATTAGGTCAAACAACACAGGTAATAGTGCCGCAAGGTATAGTGAACACATGAGGTCAAAAGGTCACTAGCAATGGTCCAGGTCCAAATATTGAGATCATAGCACGGGTAAGGCTGAGGTAGGGGTAAAATAAGGAGGTGTCAACAACGGACGCGGTGAGGTTGAAGAAGGTGGAGGGCCATGAGTGAAGGTAAAGTGGTACATGTAGGTGTATGGAAAGTAAAAGAAAAGGGAGGTAAGGAAAATGAGGTCAATGTGAGGGCAATGAGTAGGTAGGGTAACCAACATGGCGTGAGTCGAGTATGAACCGATGTGATTTAGGGAACCGACGGTTAGCTAGAGGCATAAAAGCTGGAATCGGTCAAGGGTTAACCGACAAGCGGTGAGTCGAGTCGGGTACAGTATAAAAAGTGGAAAACTGAGTTTTAAAATTCATTTGTGCATTTGGAAAATGAGAAAAGGAAAGAAGAGAGAAGAGGAAGAGGAAAAAAGTGTACAGTAGAGAGCTTGGTTGGTGAGCCATGTAGGCGAGATTGGTTGAGTGAGAGGTGGGGCTGCGAGATTGGATCGAGCGAGGTGATTGGTGGAGAGAGTTGGAGGTCATTTGAGGATGGCGGAGGCCGGAGAGGGATCTGGGAGGAGTGGCGCGGAGGCTGGAGGTTCCACCATGACGGTGGCAGTGGGATCAGGTAGGATTCAAACCTTTTGATTGATTGTTTGGTGAATTTGATGCAAAATGTAGAAAATATTAAAAATGGGGGTTTGGGGGAAATAATTTCAAAATGGGAAAAAGAGAGGGAAAAGGTAATAGTGAAGGGTAGGGGGTAGTGCAAAAGGGTAATGTAGGAACAATTAAGGGTGTAAAGCAGGATTTGGGTGGGTAGAATGTCTAGGAAGGGAAAAAGTAAGGAATTTGGAAAGTCGGGCGGGGCACAGCGGTGACAACGTCGGTCGACTTGTGGCCAACGTCGGTGGGTAGTGACCGGTGCCGGTCACAAGAACAGTGACCAGTGTCGGTTAAAGGGAGACCGTGGTTGGTTAATCCGAAGTGTAAATTGGGATAAAAAGGGAAGAGAGTAAGGGTAGGGTGGGAAAGAAGTTAGGTGAGAGGGGAAGGGGTTAGGGTGAGAAAGTAGGGTAGGTGGGTAAGGGTTGAGGGTGGTTTTGGGTGAGGGTAGGGTAGATAGTAGGGTAGGTGGGTAAGGGTTGAGGGTGGTTTTGGGTGAGGGTAGGGTAGATAGTTTGGTGGATGGGTGTGGGTAGGTGTGGGTGAGGGTTCGGTGTAGATAGGTAGGGTAGATGGGTTAGGGTGGATGGGTTTGGGTAGGTTGGATTAATGACAAGGCCAACGGGATGGGGTGGGGTAAAAATTATGTAAGTTGGGAAGGTGGACTAATACATTGCTTTTGGTGGATCTGAGCCCGAGACGAGTTGCGGATGAGGGATCGAGAGAGCTGCTTATATTGCTAGAGTTGTAGATATTAGTAGATGGTGTGATGAGACCACCATGGACAGTCTCAAGTGAGTAGACACAGTCTTGCATGTATAGTGTTGAGAGCATAGGTGGCCGGCGAGCCCAAAGGAGAGAGCGAGAGGATATCCATCGGTGCATGGGGTCAACATCGATGCCGGTCCATCTAGTGGTAGATTGAGAGTAGCGAGCCACCACTCGAGTTAGAGGGGACTATTGACACTACAAATGAGGTAGATATATTATAGCAGATGTGAGACAGTATATCACCTATTTTTGTATTGTTGGATTTCGAGATGTATACCGGCTGCGAGCCGAAGAGATATTGTAGTGATTATTGTGTTGTACATGATACCGGCCTGTAAGCCGAAGACATTTTTGTATTGGATAGCGGCCTGCGAGCCGATGATGATTATTTTGGAGATACACATTTATGTGATACGAGTGTACATTGTATTGATACACACATGTATATATGAGGAGATAGATGATATTCAGGTGATGTTGTTGTGATGTGTATGAGTTTTACTTTATTATGATATGGATGGAAAATAGATGAGCTAGGCATGATAGAGTCAGGTCATAGGCATGGATCAAGTCAAGTCGGTTTAGGCATGGATTGAGTCAGGTTGGTTTAGGCATGGATCGAGTCAGGTCGGTGTAGGCATGGATCGAGTCAGGTTGGTTAGGCATGGATCGAGTCAGGTCGGTTTAGGCATGGATCGAGTCAAGTTGTTAGGAATGGATTGATTCAGGTGATAGGCATGGATCGAGTCAGGTGATAGGCATGGTTGAGTTAGGTTGGTTTTAGGCATGGATGTTCATTTGAGTAGTTTGATAACAAATGACAATATAAATGCATGAGATAGTGTAAAATGTGGAAAATGTTGGTTATGTATAAAAATGTGGATTAATATAAGTGGTAAAAGTCATGTGGTATATGGTATAGATGTCGAGGTTTTTATATGAACAGGAAATCAGGTAAAGGTGGGGAAAATGGTTAGGGTAAAGAGTGGCCGAGCTAACCTTCCAGGGCCCCATGCCCTGGAAGTGTTGCCTACATAGTCCCAATGAAAAGGGACCTCAGACCAATGTAGTTCTCCCATAATCTAGGGAAGAATATGATAAGATCAAAGAATAGGTAGTGTGGTTGATAGTTAGGTTGGATTCGAGGTCATAAGTATGATGAGGTCAAGGTCGATTAGGTGAGGTGGAATATAGGTAGATAGGTATGGGTGATTTTAGGTCGTAGGTATAATTAGGTTGAGGGCATTGATGTTGGGGTTGAGAATAGGTAGATAGGTAAAGGTGATTTTAGGTGGATTGAGGTGGGAGAAGAAAATCTCAAAAGACAGGTGTCGAGGCTCTAGTCCTATATAAGAAGATCAAAAGGTAATGAAGAAGAGAAAAGATAAGAGGGGGCAAGAAAGCCACCCGATTGGCAAGGATCAAAATGTATGAAACACATATTTAGATAGGCTAATGAACATAAGACCCTAAATACATTACATGATTGATAATTCTAAGAGTGACGAATAGTCACATGATCACCAAATGTCGTAGGTTCAATAGGTCCCTTGAGGTATGAAGTGAAAAGACAATGGGTAAGGAGGTGCAGGTAATTGGGTCATAAAATGGGAAGTAGAATGCCTTGGGCAATAGAGCCAAGATCACAATAGGCAAGTCCATGATGAAAAAGCTTATTTTTCTTTTTCTTTTCTTTTTGACTTTGTAGATAGATTGATTGATGGGAAGTCTATACGGGAGGAATATATGTCTCCTTGAGGTCTTCACAAAGCTAATCGATGCGGGAAGCTTCTAAATTTTGATTTTTGAGAAAATAGTCTTCTTTTTGGAAAAATTATGTAGAGAGTTGCGAGCTTTTTTATAGCTGTCCTATAAGGGAGTAGTCTACTCATAGCGAAAATTAAAGGCGGAAGATGTCCTTTTAAGGGAGTCATCTTTTATATTGGAAGTTTGACTCAAGGAGTTGATCCCTTATTTTGGAAGATGTCCTTCGAGGAGTCATCTTTTTGTTTTGGCCTTTAAGTCATGGACGAGACTATAACGAAACATTTGGTTCTTCTTGAGAAGGTAAGGGTGAACAACCATGGGATCTCATCTAAAAGAATACAAAAAGTATTCATGAGAATTATGCCATGTGCAGAGCCGTGGTACACATATTTAAGATAAGGCAAAAGGGTGACGGGTAATCACATGATTCTTGTTTAATCATTAGGGGGATGGATGGAGTGGATAGCGCTCAAGGGACGAGCCTGTAAAGAGACACATGGTGAGGTAGGACAACGAGTCAACAATAGAATGGTCAAAGATGTAATGTGTTAAGGGGCTCAGGTTCGGGTTTACCCTCAAGTGAGGACAAACGATAGGCACCCGATCCATAGGTATGAGTTATGATGTATGGTCCAAGCTAATTAGGAGAAAATTTTCCCCATTTACTTTTTTCTGCTTTGGTTACATGTTGATTTTCTTTCAAAACAAGGTCACCAACTTGGAAGGTTCATTCATGAACACGTTTGTCATAAGCACGTTTGATACGTTGTTGATAAAATTGAAGGTGATCCAGAGTGTTAAGACGACGTTTATCTAATAACTCTAGTTGTGCTAAGCGGTCCTGACGAAAGTCATCATTAGTAAGCATGTCATGGAGAGAAATGCGAAGTGAGGGGATCTAGACTTTGAGAGGTAGAACAGCCTCGGTACCATAGACCAGTGAAAAGGGTGTAGCCACAGTGGAAGTGCGAATACTAGTGCGGTATGCCCATAGAGCAAAAGGAATGTGTGTATGCCAATCCTTCCTAGTATCGTCAACCACTTTCATGAGAATTTTATTGAGGGTTTTGTTAGTGGATTCAGCTTGGCATTGGTTTGTGGGTAATAAGGTGAGGAGAAACTAAGCTGAATGTCGAAGGCGTCGCAAAGTTTTTACAAAGTGTTTTGTTTTTGAATTGTTTTCCATTATCAGTGATGAGGCAATGAGGGACACCAAAGTGACAAATGATGTCTTTGGTTAATGAACTCACATATTTTCTCAACTTTCGTGGAGATGAGTGGTATAGCTTTCACCAATTTTGTGTAGTATTTGGTAGTGGTTATGATCCATTGATGGCATTGGGAAGAATGAGGATTAATTTCTCTAACAAAATCCAAACCCCATTGAGAGAAGGGCCAAAAGTCACGAGCTTTGTAAGGCATGACTGGGTGTATGATGAAGGTTAGAATGTTGTTGACATTTTATGCGGCGTTTGACATAGTTCAGCAATCATGGTTAAGGCTCGGCCAAGAATAGCCTAGGCAAAGAATGTGCTTAATAACAACAAGGCCACTAAAGTGACCTCCACATATGCCATCATGAACCTCCTTGATGGTATAAGTAAAGTGGAACAAACAGATTTGCACAGAAACAAATTAATGATTCTTCTTATTCTTCGTATTACACATAGCCATTTATATAGGAAATAGATTTCCTAAAAGATAGGAGGTAGCTATAACCTCTCCTATAACCACTCGTAACATCCTCTCCTTAAATCTCTCGCCAAACTCCTATTCACGTGAGTTGTTTATTAACAACTTCACATATAAACAAATATAATAACAAACCTAACAAATAATAATGATTAATAATGTTAAACAATAATATTAATCCTAACATTCACCCCCTTAGTGTGAACATTATTAATCACTAATCTTCACCCCCTTAATGTGAACACGGCGAAGAACAATATTCGAAGAAATTGAACCACCTCCTGAAAGCACTTCTTAGACCAGGTACAGACTCCATAGATTATCTCTTTACCCTCGTAAAGGCGTAGTGTCGAGCCAATTATGCAGGAATTCTCCCTTCCTCTTTGGGTTCCTGTGGGACTTTCCCTTCCTCTCTGGGTGCCCGAATTCTGAATCTCCAAGATCCACAAGCTTCACACTAGCTGGATAACCATCCCTTGAATCTACCTCGAAATCTTCTCCTGCTCCCAAAAGTGAGTATTCTGAAAACATGACTCCTCCAAAAATTTTTGAAAAGGGTTTATTCAACAAACCATCACACTGCAAACAAGAACACTTGGCCTGAACTGAAAATAGAAACCACACTGCACACATGTCACCAAACCATCTATGCGGCCCCATCGTTGGCGACTAACGAGAGGTCATTGAATGACCTCCAACCTCCATTTTCCTCCATCCTCCGATTTTCATGCTGCTAGCTCAGTTGGATTTGATCATGGAGCTCAAATGCATATTAAAGGATGTCGGATTCCACCGATAGTGCGTCCAGTTGAAATGCAGGCAAATTTTTTTTTACAATTTTACGACTCTTTGAACTATTTACAATGACATGACTAGACTTGAAATGAGACAAAAATCTGATTGACTCTTTACGAATGTCCTAAATCACCTATTTGATTGACAATGACTAGAAATTTAAAAAGTAATAAATTGAAATTACTTTTTAAATTAAAATCACATTGACTAAGACAATACCAAAAAAATGTTTCGACTCTTTTAACAATTTAACGAAAAATAAGTTTAGACTATAGACACAATACTCAATGATCTAATTGACTCAAAACAAATAATAATATTGACATTGACAATTTTGACAACCTATAATTGATATCCAAAATGACTATTACAACATGACTCTCAATTAGACACATGAAGGACATGATCTTTTTTAATGACATTTACATTTACCATTAGAGTAACTCAGAACTTTAATAATAACTAAGACCATTTATATAAGACAAACAAATGACTAGTCTACGCAGACTTACAACATAACACTTTAAACAAACTTATCATCTGATAATCAAATCGACTTTAAAAACACTTTCCAACGACTTTAAAAAACAAAAATTCTTCCTTAAAATAAATTCGACCCCTTAAGCTTTGTGTCCAATGATATACCAATTGGAGATCTGGAAGAAATTGGAATTAGTTTGGTCGAAATGTAACGAGCAACCTATACCTGTGGATGTCCATCCAGACATGTTTCGATGCAAAGTAGAGTGTTGAGACTTTGCCAACCATTCCAAGAAAACCTCTCAGAGCAATACATATCAAGATTCCGAGTCTGTTGCCAAAACAAGCTTGAGAAATATGGAACGCAGACCAGGAATAGCTGTGTAGAAATGGAACCGCTTAAATCCTCACGCCTTCCCTTGTTCCTTGCTAAACTGCCTTTAGTCTTCGTGAGTTTATTTGTATGCACAAATGAGTCGAGTGTTCTGATGAAGCCAGTACATTAGAACAGAAAAGTAGACAACTCAGTCGATGTACATTGAATAATCGTTGGCAGATTTATATGAGTGCTGCAGAAAAACGCCTTTAATGCTTGTGCTAGATTTCTTACAACTCCATTACAACTACAAACATGAAGTAAAGATTGAAGGGATGACAGGGGCACGTGGAAGACGTCAATCCACTGCAAGATTAATGTGGACTGTGTTGTGTCCGATGTGTATGCCAAGCATCGATGTATTTAATAGAATGGATGTATCAGCTTAACATAATTCTATATCACAAATGCGAAGTCTGAGAGCTTGTGATTGCATAGGTTGCATGGTCATACAAATGTTTTGATAGGACTGCACACAAATTAGATCACGAATTTAGAGACTCTCATCTTGGATTGAACCGCTCTGATACCAAATAAAGTGGAACAACCAGATTTGCACAGGAAACAAATTAATGATTCTTCTTATTCTTCATATTACACACAACCATTTATATAGGAAATAGCTTTCCTAAAAGATAGGAGGTAGCTATAACCTCTCCTATAACCACTCGTAACATCCTCTCCTTAAATCTCTCGCCAAACTCCTATTCACGTGAGTTGTTTATTAACAACTTCACATATAAACAAATATAATAACAAACCTAACAATTAATAATAATGATTAATAATGTTAAACAATAATATTAATCCTAACAATAAGGAATTTTAGAAATTTTGAGGCATTGTAAGAGAATACCATCAAAGCCGTGCTTATAGAGGAGTCCACCCAGGATAACGAAATGGGAGACTTTTCTTAAGGAAGGCGTGTTGTTCGTTATGGGTGAGATCAGGAGGTAAGATGGAGAGGGAAAGGTAGTCAAAGTATTGTTTATACCAAAGGTCACTCGGGTCAGGGGTGTTAGTTCCGATTGAGTAAACATCGTGAGGTAAATAAGAAGGTGAATGGAGGTGTTGTACAGTGACAAATATTTTGGAATTGGTAGGGGAAGCGGGTATTTGGGAAGCTAAGCAGGCCATGGTGTCTGCAAATTTGTTGGTTGACCGTGGGATGGTTTGAAGGGTGTAACGATCAAAGGTGGTCAAAAGTATGTCTACATGATGTTTATACTTTTGAAGTATCTTGTTACGAAATTGGTACATACCATTGACTTGGTTTATGACCAATTGTGAATCACCAAAGATGTGGATTGATTTGACATCGAGGGCATAGGCGGCTGGAGACCTAGTACGAGCGCTTCATACTCGACAATATTGTTGGTGCATTCAAAGTCTAGTTTGAAAGACAAAGGCATGGGTTCTCCATCCAGAGGGACAAGGATAACACCAGCTCCACCCCCACGCTAACACTTAGAACCATCGAAGAATAGTGTCATTTGGTAAGGGGGTTCATCCAGGGAAAGGGTAGCAATGGATTCATCGAAAAGTTAAAATTAGAGGGTTGGTCACTTTGTGCAATAGGTGCGTCACCGGTTGGTCGATGATAGCCTAGCCGTTAATTTAATTTTGGTGAATGAATTCAAGGTCAAGATCAGCTAAAAGCATAATCCATCGCGTGGTGTGCTGATTTTGATAGGGTTTGGCATACATGAAGTGTAAAGGGTCGGTGTTGGTCACAACATAGGTTTTGTGGTTAAGTAGATAATGGCAGAGTTTGGTGGCAACAAAAACTAAGGCTAAGAAAATATTTTCTGGGTGGTTGTATCGGGTTTCATAGTCCAAAAGAGTACAGATTATGTAATAAACTACCTTCTCGATGTTGTTCATTGCGATGAGTGAGCATGAATCCCAAGGAATGATCGGTAGCTGATATGTATAGGTAAAAAGGTCGATCGTCTTTTGATGGAATGAGTACGAGTGGTTGGAGAAGGTATTTGTTTTAGGCCTCAAAAGCTTTATGATAATCATCATCCCATTTAAAGGAGACGTCCTTCCTAAGTAGATGATGAAATGGTTGACACCAATCGATAATTGTGAAATGAAACGGTGAATGGATTGCAATTTAACTTGTAGGCTATGGAGTTGTTTGAGGTTCATGGGCGGAGGCATTTCGAGGATGGCCTTGACTTTAGTAGGGTAAACTTCTATACCACGTAAGGAAACAATAAATCCCAGGAGCTTTCTTGAGAGAACCACGAAGACACACTTTTTAGGTTGAAGGTAGACGTAATATTTAATGAGGTGATCAAAGATGGTTTCGAGGACAGTGAGGTGCTTGACGCAACATTTAGATTTAGCCAAGAGACCATCCATGTAATCTTCCAATATGCAATGCATGATATCATGGAAGATGTAAGTCATAACACGCTGATATGTAGCACCGGCTTTTTTAAGGCCAAAAGGCATGACTCGATAGCAAAAGGTTCCCAAGGGGTAATGAATGCGGTCTTGTGTTGATCTTCCGGGGCAAGAAAAATTTGGTTATATCCTAAGAAACCATCCATGAGTGAGAGCATCTCATGACGCTTGCGGTAAGGTCAACCAATTGATCAATACCGGGCAAGGGAAAGTCATCTTTGGCATAGGCAAGGTTGAGGTCTCGGAATTCCATGCAAATGTGGAGTCCCCCCTGTTGCTTTAGTAATGAGGAAAATGTTAAAAATCCATTGAGAATAATCAATGGGTAAGATGAAGGAAATGGAAAGAAGGTGCTAAAGTTCTTCTTCAATGAGAAGAGAAATGCGAGGGTGCATTTTCCTCAGCTTTTGTTTGATAGGTTTGGCATCGGGAGCGATTACGATATTGTGGACCACTATGGTGGGGTCAATACCGGGCATGTCCGTGTAAGACCAAGTGAAAGCATGGTTATTATCTCGAGAAAAAGGAAGTGATGGTTCTGTTCAAGCAACATCTAAATATTTATCGATCTTTAGGATGTACAGGTCATCCTGAGTATGAATGTTCATCTCAATAGTCGATTCATTCAACATGGTTTACGTCTCAAAGGGTAACGACCGATGAATATATGAGTCTTACGCACTGGGGTAGGTGAGTATGGATTCATCATTCGACATTGAACGACATTAATAGTCGGTGTGTCGTCGTTGATCATCTAAGGATACACCATGGGAGAGTGGAAGGGGCCTCGCCTCGCATTGATAAGTCAAAGGCCCTAAGGAAATGGTGTTTATGAAAAAAAAAGTTAGGAGGGATAGATTCAGGATCCATCAACTCCGTCGGTGAGGGTGGTGATTAAGGTGGAGAAGGGCTAGGGTCCTCAATGAATTCAATGCGGACTGTTTGGTAGGAGGTTCATAGAAGGCGATACCACTACGGTCATTATGTTTACTGGGTGGTACATGTAATAATGGTATGGGTTACCCTACCTACTCATTGCCCTCACATTGACCTCATTTTCCTTACCTCCCTTTTCTTTTGCCTTCCATACACCTACTTGGACCACTTTACCTTCACTTTTAGCCCTCCACCTTCTTCAACCTCACCATGTCTGCTATTAAGGCCTCCTTATTTTACCCCTACCTCGGCCTTACCCATGTCGTGATCTTGATATTTGGACCTAGACCATTGCTAGTGACCTTTTGACCTCGTGTGTTTGTTATACCTTACGGCACTGTTACCTATGTTGTTTGACCTAATGAATTTACCTAGCCTATTTTCGTGACCGTTTATCCTAACCCTACCTTTGGTTTACCGAAACATACCTACACATTCTGCGCACCTAACCTACGTTGTGTTTCCCGAACTTATCCTATAAATTGGATATTGGATTCACTTCACCCTTATTTGGATAAACCTATTAACCTTAGATGATGTAGATTTTGCTCGCTCTTCAACCCAAAGCGTGCTGCAATTTATATGTGTGCGTACGTTTGACTGTTGCTACCTTTGACCCGACCCATTACCTAGATCACCCGATGTAGACCTTTCACCCTCTTCCCCTACACCCACTATTTTTTCCTCACATTTACCTTTTTCAAACCACTCTTTGCTTGACCCTTTGCCTCGTCAATTCTTAGTTTGAGGGGGATCACCTTCACCCTCACATGGGCCAACCACATCTTATTTTTGTTAGCATCGCTTACCAATACAAGCTACACAAAAAGGGGCAAAATGTAGACACTAAAATTAGGTCACACTCCCCCTTCGTCCCTCGACATATAAGCCCCCCTTTATTACATCTACCTAGCCATGACCCCCTTCACCCTACTAATATTAATTTAATTAATTTAATTAAATTAATGTGTTATCCTCACTATATTTATTATTTAAATAATATCTACACAAACAGATTCACTTAGACACCTCACCAAGCTAACTCAACCTAAGACCTATTCTTAGCAAGTTACCATAACTAACTAATACTTACCCAAACCCTAAAAATCAATGCCTACACTCCCTCTAACCACATTCTCGCATGCTCACAAGAAGCTCCCAGTATAATCTGTGGGATAACGACACAAGATCCGAGGAAATCAGGAGGATCTCGCTAGGTTTAGTAAACCTAGGAAATCCTTCCTTGACCGACGTCGGTTACCCCTAACCATCGTCGTTACCCCTTTTAACCTCAAAAAAACCTTATTGTCAAGGTTGGAACTCAAAAGTTGGCAAACATTGGGAGAAAAGTGGATGAGCAAGAACACATCTCAAAGAGATAACACATCTTCAAAGAGCCAATTCCAGCAAGAATTGACATCCAAGGAAGGAGATTGAGGATCTTCTCTGCATGACCATCCCAACCACATTACGATCTATCCAAGTAAAACATGAGTGTGCATACAGCCCATGTAGAATCTTTTCTTGATCGGTGATCACTCACTGCAACCTTCAAACACATCATCAACACCTCCATCCTTCACACATAGACTTTCGAAATTAAATCCAAGTAAGTACAACATCATACTTCATTGGGTTATTTCATTTTATCATTATTTTATTATCCATTGTTCATCTTGCTCCCTATTGACCTTCTCCAACATTTTCACCTCCATAGACCCATCAAAACCTCACAAAAACCTATTCCAGTCACCCAATACCTCGTCCCAACCAACCAAATCCTTAGTGCAATCACAAAGGAGACCAAAACCTCATTCTACATCATAGTAACCAAAGTTGGTTATACCTAACCGTGGTCGGTCACCCCTGACCGACGCCGGTCTCTGTGTTTGCCCACATAGCCTTAGACAGAGACCTATCCACCTAATTTTACCTCACCCTCACTCACTTGTGACCTACTTGAGACCTTTAGCAGACCTATAGAACCCAAAACCAACCATTTGACTCATGGATTCTATTCTACCTTATCTGTTAGATTAGATCTGTTTTCTTGTTGTGTTTTTAAGTGAGATACCCAAATCATTTCAAAATGACAATAGGATTTACCTTGTTTTCAGCATTAATTTGTTTAAAATAGTGGTGGTAGCCATCTAGGAAGTATCATGCATTCTAGATCTAGCTCATGTTAGGAAGTTTCTGCCCATATTGTTTAATTCTTTCGGTGGTCTTGCTTTCATTACAGGTAGTTCCTCCTAGCCAAAAGGAAGCTCAAAATTAAAGGGTTGGTCCCGGAAATAGTGTGTCGGCCGGTTGGTCAGCGATAGCCTTGCCCTTAATGGACTTTTGGTGAATGAATTCAAGGTCAAGATCAACTAAAATCATAAGCCATCACGCGGTGCGCTGATTTTGATAGGGTTTGCGTACATGAAGTATAAAGGGTCGGTGTTGGTCACAACATAGGTTTTGTGGTTGAGTAAGTAATGGAAGAGTTTGGTGGCAACAAAAACTAAGGCTAAGCAAAGCTTTTCTGGGTGGTTGTATCGGGTTTCATATTCCAAAAGAGTACGAACTTATGTAATAAAGCGCCTACTCCATATGTTGTTCATCGCGATGAGAGAGCATGGCTCTAAGGAATGATCGTAGCTGATATGTATAGGTAAAAGGTCGATCATCTTTCGGTGGAATGAGTATGGGTGGTTGGAGAAGTTATTGTTTTAGGGCCTCAAAAGCCTTATGATAGTCATCATCCCATTTAAAGGAGACATGCTTCCTAAGTAGATGATGAAATGGTTGACACTGATCCAATAATTGTGAAATGAAACGGTGAATGGATTGCAATTTACCTTGTAGGCTACGGAGTTGTTTGAGGTTCATGGGTGGAGGCATTTCGAGGATGGCCTTGACTTTAGTAGGGTAAACATCTATACCACGTAAGGAAACAATAAATCTCAGGAGCTTTCCTGAGAGAACCACGAAGACGCACTTTTTAGGTTGAAGGTAGACGTAATATTTAATGAGGTTATCAAAGATGGTTTCGAGGACAACGAGGTTCTCGACACGGCATTTAGATTTAGCCAAGAGATCATCCACGTAATCTTCCAATATGCGATGCATGATATCATGGAATATGTAAGTCATAACACGCTGATATGTAGCACCAGCATTTTTAAGGCCAAAAGGCATGACTCGATAGCAAAAGGTTCCCCAAGGGGTAATGAATGCGGTCTTGTGCTGATCTTAAGGGCAAGCAAAATTTGGTTATAACCCAAGAAACCATCCATGAATGAGAGCATCTCGTGACCCATGTAAGTTAAACCGATTGATCAATATCTTGGGCAAGGGAAAGTCATCTTTTGGGCGTGCAAGGTTGAGGTCTCAGAATTTCGTGTAAATACGAGTCCCCTATTTCTTTAAGAATGAGGACAATATTAGAAATCCAACAAGGATAATCAATGGGTAAGATGAAGGAAATGGAAAGAAGGTGTTGAAGTTCTTCTTTGATGAGAAGAGCAATGCGAGGGTGCATTTTCCAAGCAAAATCATGGTTATGATCTCGAAGAGCGAAAGTGATAGCTTCTGTTCAGTAGCATCTAAATATTGTCGATCTTTAGGATGTGTGGGTCATCCTGAGTATGAATTTTGATCTCAATCGTTGATTCATTCAACATGGTTTGCATCTTAGAGGGTAACGATCGATGAATATATGAGTCTTTTGCACCAAGGTAGGTGAGTATGGATTCATCATCTTGACATTGAATGACGTTAATGGTTGGTGTGTCATCATCGATCATCTCAACATACAGGAATGGGAGAGTGGAAGGGGCCTCGCCCTTGCATTGATAAGTCAAAGGCCCCAAGGAAATGGTGTTTATGAAAAAAAAATTAGGAGGGATAGATTCAGGATCCATTGACTCCGTCGGTGAGGGTGGTGATGAAGGTGGAGAAGGGCTAGGGTCCTCAATGAATTCAATGTGGACTGTTTGGTAGAAGGGTCGGGGAAGCCAATACCACTACGGTCATTATGTTTGCGGGTGGTACATGGAATAACGGTATGGCGACCTTGCTCGTAAAAGCCAAAACCAAAACCCTTCCACGCACAACGGTGCAGGAAGGTGTGGGTGAAACGGTGATTGGTAAGTGATTGGAAGTTAGCGGAAAATGGGTGGGGTTGTGATGGTGGTTCAGGTGTGTAGGTGGTAGTATCAAGTCCCCCATAGGTGAGACTAGTACGAAGATGAGGAGGACCATAAAGGAGGCGTTCTCCTATACGGTGATCATAGTGAGGGTGTTGGTGAAGGCTTCCATACTCGTGTGGAGTAAGGAAGGTGTTGACACTATATAGGTGGTATTCCCCCAGAGTGAGGCATTGAAAAACACCTTCCAAGGGATCAGTGGTTGGTATGTGGGTAGCTGGTATGGACGATGTGTCAGAGGTCGATGCGGAGGTGGTGTTAATAGATTGGGAAGCTAATGGGTCGGCCATAGAGGTTATAGCAGTAGTAGGCATGGAGGAGGTATGTGTGGTGAAAGTAATGGCTATCTTTTGGTAGGTGTGGGTGTAGATGTAGGTGAAGTGGTATTGGTTACGAAATAGACAGATTGACCGGTATGAGCACATCGTTGGGTCGGTAAAGCACGTTGCATGTTTTAAATGGTGATGGGTCGGTTGGAATGGTATAAATGTGTCCTTCGTGTTCAAACTTTACAAAACAATGCAAAGTGGAGGGAACAAAACCCATGACCGGATCCGTGGTCTACCAAACAACAAGTTATATTGGAATTCCCCCTCCAAAACATAAAACAATTCGAAGCAGTGTAGGGGCCCATGCGAACATTAAGGATGACGATTGCCTAGTGTGGAGGTGATAGCATCGTTAAATGAATGCAACATGACCGGATGTTTGTGCATGCAATTGTTAGGTATGCGCATTTGAGAAAATGCATGGGATGAAATGATGTTAATGCTAGCACCTCCATCAATCATCACATGGCATACCCATATGTCATCAATGTGTACAAAGATGAAGAGGGTTGGGTCTGGGTCATCATTTTGGTATGGCACGATCTCTACCTCTGAGAAGCTGAGGGAGGCCACTTGGTGAACAAGGTGAGGTGAGGATGAAGGTGGTAATTTGGTGAGGGAGGCTACATGATGGGGTGTGATAATGGAGGCTACGGGTGTAGGGTCATTGGGTAAAACCTTGATAGATTGAAGAACCTCCATGAGGGCTTGACAATGGGATTCGAGGTTTGGATGAGGTCATATAAGGACATTTTGAGTGGAGATTGGTGTAATTGTTTGAGCATGGTGCGATGTGTGATGCCATTAGAAATGGGGTATGTGGGGCCGTAGATAGTTATCTTAGGTATGGGTGCAGATGGTATGTTGGGTATAGGATTGGTTGGTGGGTCAGCTACCTTTTCTTTACCCTTTTGTGCACGATGTAGTGATGTGTACCATGTTGATTTGAGGGAAATTGTCAAATGGAGAGGGTGTAGGGTAAGTGGTATAACGTCATGAAGGGAAAAACCTATTGGAGGAGAAAATCCATGTGAGGTCAGTTGGGCACAATGACATTTGGGTGGTGGCGTGGCAAGTTCTCGATGCGAATCATATTAATTTCAAATTTTGTGTGTGGTTCTGGGAGATGTGAGGGTGGAGGTTGTGGTTGTTGAGTGTGCAGTGTGGGAATGGGTGTTGGTGAAGCAGGATCCTCGTCAAGAAGCTCATCGTCATCAAAGTTGGTTTCGGGTGGACACAATTAGATAAGGACGATTTTCAAGGCCTTGCAGTTCTCCACATCATGCCCTAGCACATGATGGTATGCGTAAATTTTGGTATCATCAAACCCCTTTGGCTTGGGTTTGAGGGGGTCGTAAGGTCAGAGTGGTGGTAATGTGATAACAGAAGTCTCAAGGAGGTTGGTTAAAATTTTGGCATAGGACCCTGCTAGTGGATCACAATGGGAAGTGAATGTAGGTTTGGGTGTGGGTGTGGTTGGTTGTCGGGGAATTGTTTTTGGAAGAGTAGGAACAGGTTGAGCTATGGGTTTAGGTGCCGGTGTGGTTTGAGGTATCGGTCAGGTTTGTTTGGGTAGGGGTATAGTAGATGGATGGGTAGGAGGGTGTGGGGTTGTTTTGACTACCTTGTTGTGGGGTAGTGGGGTTTTGTTTTTGGGTTGCACCTTCTTGGGTAAAGGTGATGTGGGTATATGGGGTCTAGAAGGAAAAGTAGATGGAGGAAGAGGGTGAGTTACCCACAGGGGATAATGGGGGTGCTATGAAGGTAGATGACGTAGGTCGTGCTTGGGGTGTGAGGGACAATGACTGAAGTGTAGTAGGTAGTGAAGCAATGGCTAAAGGTATCGAGGTATTGGTAGTAAAGAGACCGCAGTGTGGGTATGAGTCGTGTTGTGTGCCACAGGTAGGTTAGACATTTGTGAGGAAGGAATGGGTTGTTGTGTTATTGGGTTATGAATTGGTGAGGGTGCTTGACCATGTTAAAATTGAGGTCTTAAGGAAGATGGGACAAGTACTGACGGGTGTGATTGGTGCGGTAGGGGTATGAGGTTGATGAGTTTGTTTCTTTAGTGTGGGTGTCGAGTAGGTGTAGTTTTAACATTGGAGGATGTATCTGAATCCATTTTAATAGGTGGATGAGTAAGGTTGGTGGTCGGTGTGACCCCTAAAGTGGTAATAGGTTTAGTGGAGGTAAATATTGTAGGTATGGGTTTGGGTTTAGGCATAGGTTGGGTTATAGGTAAGGGTGTGGTGTGAGTATTAATAGATATCTTGGAAGGGGTTGTAACAACAGTGGTTGTATGTGGTTTGATGGGTGGAAATGTGCTTGGGTAGATAGTGGAGGTGTCATTGAGGGATCTCTGCATTTGTGTTGAGACAGGGAGTAAGAGGTGCCCCCATAATAAAGCCTTATCCACATAATCCAAGTGATCAGCCAAACGTGAGAATGGCACGTTTGTGGGTGGAGTTGGTGAAGACCTAATGGGAATTCCCATAAAATGCATCTTAGAGATGGGGAATCGGCCAGCTTCAGCTTTTGTGGGTAAGAGAGCTGAAAGTAGGTCTGTTGGATGTCGGGTAGCGGATGGAGAATACTCGCCAAGAGGAAAAGGTATCCCCACCAGGTCTATGATGGGTGGAAGAGATTATGGGAGTTCCTCTATAAGTGGAGTACGGATAGGTGCTCCTCTGTGGGTGGAGGAGGTAATGGGTGATCCTCTGTGGGTGGAGGAGGTAATGGGTGGTCATCATGGGTGGAGGAGGTACAGTGAGGTAAATGTTCGCTAAATGGAGAAGCTAGGGGTGAGATGGTCTCAATGTCACAGGAAGACTCCTCCGGAGGTGATGTAGGAGATGAAGGGTGTTCTTCCGTTGGTGAAGGAATGATGGAGGTTGGTTCCAATGTGGAAGGAGGATTTCAAGCTAGGATTTCCTCTATGGAAGGGATGTGAGGTAATTGAGAGGCGGCAGTGTACCTCATTAAAAATTGCATGAACCTCACGAATATGGGTATCGTGAGTGGATGTCTCACCTATTTGATTGGATGAAGGGGCATGATTGGGAAATGGTTTTTGAAGATTTGTAGATTTTGGTTGGGGGTAGCGTTGTGATTATCCATAGTTAGCTCACCTTTCTCGAGCATTTCTTGGACAATATTCTTGAAAGTGATGCAGTTGCCATCACTATGACCCTTCACTCGGTGGTAGTTATAGAAATCATGCTCTTTATACCATGCGGGCATGGGGCTTAGCAGGTCAAAACCACTATGTGGTTTTACGGGTGGAAGGGTGATGGCGCAACTTTGATAATCTTTTCTAAAAAGAAGAGTAAGGTTCCCCAATTGGGGTATATTTTTTGCTCTTGTCTGAATTGAAAAGTCTGAATAGGTGATAGATTAGATGAGGGTGTAGCCTGATTAGATGGATGAGTTGGGCCAGCCTTGAGTACCACTGCGTTAGTGGTACCTTTAGCCTTTGAATAATTGGTTGGTGGTTTGGAAGAAGAAGAGGTTTTAGTCAACTTGAATGCCAAATTATTATTTCGTAATTGGATTTTCTTCTCTTCAATGGCCCGAATCTCTAACTTTCATGCCATAGTGAATGCCTCATCGAATGTTTGGAAATTTTGTACCTACAAGGTCGGGGAGATATGTCTAGTGCAAGCTCGGGTAAAAGCTTGATGAGTTCAGTTTGTGGCAGTTGAAAGGTAAGTTGATTGATTAAGTTGCGCCACCAAGCGATAAAATTTGTAATAGATTCATCCTCGTACTAACGTGTGGAATATAGATCGGTCATGTTAACGTTCTTGGCGATATTGATAGAAAAATGATCCAAAAAAGCTTGTGCTACCTGATTGAATGAAAATATGGAGTGTTTGGGTAACCCACTATACCAGTCTAATGCAAGTCCAGTGAGGGACATGGGAAAAGTTCTCAAAAGTAAGGCATCATCATGAGCAATCAAATAACATCCGTGTTTAAATGAGCGTAAATGCTGTTGTGGGTCTTCCTTACTATTTAAGCGGTTGAATTTAGGCATTTCCCAATGCACAGGGTATGAACGGATGGGTGAATAGGCTCATTGCAAATATCATCATAAGTGAGAGTGTTGCGGGAGCCAAAACCGATGCCTCTAGTGTTTGCATCTTGTCCATCATCAATTTAATTAGGTCGTTGGTGGGTTGTGATGATTGGATGACTCCTATAGTGTGAGGAGGTTGGTTTTGGGCATATAATGGGTGTGGCATTATAGTGTATGGTGCTGCCATGTAAGGTAGTGGAGAAGAAGGCAATGAAATAGGGGGTACATACCCACAATGAATAATAGATGAAAAAGGTAGTTGTTGGTAGTATGTATATGGGGAGGAAGGGTCATGGTAACCCTATTGGCAATAGGGGCTAATGATTATGGAATGGAAAGAACCACGTTCGAAATGGAGTAGGGTCACCGACAACTGGAGGTGGGAATGTAGCTACATGTATGTGTGAGATATGAGGGATGGATGAGGTTTTGTTTGGGGTAATTGTCGAGGGTATGGTGGATGTAATGTGTGCCATAGAGGTAACAAACATGGTAGTCATGAGGGTATGAAATCTAATTGTGAAGCAGTGGGGGTGAGGTGGATGCAGGTAGCACAGAGCCAGATGGGGCTGATGTGGAAGTGGGTGTGAGATTTAGGGGGATAGATATGGGCATGCCGTATATCAACTGAACCGAGGCATCTCGAGTGGACGAATGGGAGAGGTAAAATTGCAAGGCGGCAGGGTGTTGGTCAAGGATTCGTGCGAACTCCTCATCTCTGGTAGCGATATTAGTAGGCTAGATAGGATCCATGGTTGGTGATAAAATAGAAGGTGGTGAAGGACTAGGTGGGAGTGGTTGGCAACTGGCATGGAACATGAGGGCGTTCGCTTGTCTTTGGGTCAGCACCATGTGAACCAATATTGATCAGGTAGGGCTTCTTTTCTATAAATGATACAGAGAACAATAGGAATAGGTGAATCTGGTGATAAAAATGTATGTTGTAACAAATGGTGGGTGGAATATGAAACATGCTAACCGATGCGGTTAGGGAAAAGCGCGTCGGTCGGGGTAACACTTTGCCGATTCTTGTAGAAAATGGACAGTGAGTAAACATTGAAAGCGAAGGAAAGATCGACAAGTATGCCAAATCGAGGATGTGTAAAACGTCAATGGAAAAAGTGTGAGTGACAAAGATTGTGGAAAGTTGAAGAAAGTGAAGTAAAAATGTCCTTTTGATTAGGTTAGCAAAAGGACCTAGAAACGACATTGGTTGAGTTTAACTAACGGCGGTCGAGGTAGCGATGGCGGTTCTTGTGAGATTGAAAGCATTGATGATGAGAAAAAGTGGTTGTGAATTAGAATTTGATGTGGAATCAGACCCAAAATTCTGGGAATGATGATGCTTTATGGCCCAGGCACACTCAGGTGAAGCCAGAATACACCAGCTATGATGAGGAGCGTGCAAGGATGAAAAAAAAAGTGATGAACGTGATCTTTCACCTCAAAACACAAACCAAGTAGAAACAATAAGAAAATGCGATCCTAAGAGTTCTCTTTTCTATTATGTTTGTTTATCTTATGCTATTTAGGGATTGATACATGAATTGTAAAATAGAGTTTTTGGTGAGGATGGCTTCCTACAAAGAGGGAGATCTAAAGGGTGAGGTTTCGGGTTTGTTATAGTGGGGCGGGCTTCACTCGAAGTATGACTCAATAGAAGCGGTGAGTGGGCCCACCTTGTGTTGTGATCGTGTGATCACCTACAACTTCTTCGAGTAAGATGTTGTTTAAGAATGTATGTATTTGAATTTTTGTGCGGTTTGGTAAGACTCGAGAGAAAGAGAAAAGGATAGAAGTTCTTTTCTATGATTTGTTTGTCAACCATCATTTGGTAATGACTTATAGTGTATAGAATGCCATTAATTAATGTGAGCTAATGCGGAAAATCAGAATGAAATGCAATGATTTTAAAACCCAAATCGAAAATGTGAAATTGGATGACACAATAAGATGAATAGGAAGAGGGATGCTCTTTCACTAAAATGCAGAAAACATGAAGAAATGATTCTTTTTAAATACACCAAAAGAAAAGTTTCCTTTAGAGAAAATAGAAAGAAGGAGTGGATTACCAGGGAAGAAAATTAGTGTGTACGCTTTTAGAAGGGAAAAAAACACACAATTTTTTCCTAGGAATGAATGAAATGTAAGGAACCCTGGATGGGTCCCATCGGGCATGCCAAAATGTTTCACCTTTTTCTTAGATTGTTTCTTTGAATTATTGATGAAACAAATAGGGTAACAGGCATAGGAGGAATACCTGTTCAAATGTCGGTTGATGGGTTATTGTGTGCACGTATGACTTCCGAATCCACAACTGATTGTGAGAGCTTCCTTTTGGCTAGGAGGAACTACCTATAATGAAAGCAAGACCACCGGAAAAGAATTAAACAATATGGGCAGTGAACTACCTAGTGTGAGCTAAATCCGGGAAGTGTGATACTTCTAGATGGTCATTAGTCCCTTTGTTTTAAACAAATTAATGCTGAAAACAAGGTAAATCCTATTTTTATTTTGAAATGATTTGGATATCTCACTTAAAAACACAATAAGAAAACATATCTAATCTAATAGGCTAAGGTAGAATAAAAACCATGGGTCAAATTGGTTACGGCTTTTGCGAGTCTGCTAAAGGTCTCGAGTAGGTCACAAGTGGGTGAGGGTGAGGTAAAATTAGGTGGATAGGTCTCTGTCTAAGGTGTGTGGGAAAACACGAGAGACCAACGTCGTTCGGGGTGATCGACCGCGGTTAGGTATAACCAAGTGCAGTTCTTGTGAGATCTAGAAATGTCACGAGAATGGGGTTTTGGTCTCCTTTGTGATTGCACAAAGGATTTCATTTGTTGGGACGAGGTATTGGGTGATTGGAATAGGTTTTACGAGGTTTTGATGGGTCCATGGAGGTGAAAATGTTGGAGATGGTCAATAGGGAGTAAGATGAACAATGGATGATAAAATAATGATAAAATGAAATAAGCCAACAAAGTATGACATTGTACTTACTTGGATTTCATTTCTAAAAGTCTATGTGTGAAGGATGGAGGTGCCGATAATGGGTTTGAAGGCTGGAAGTGATCACCAACTAAAGAAAAGCTTCTGCATGGGCTACATACACACTCCTCTTTTGCTTGGATAGATCAGAATGTGGCTGGGATGGCTGTGCAGGAGAAGATCCTCAATCTCCTTCCTTGGATGTCAGTTCTTGCTGGAATTGTCTCTTTGAAGATGTGTTATTTCTCTGAGATGTGTTCTTGCTCGTCCACATTTTTCCCAATGTTTTCCAACTTCTGAGTTCCAACCTTGAGAATAAGGTTGTTTTGGGTTAAAAGGGGTGACCAACGGTGGTCCAGCTTAACGGCGACGATTAGGGGTAAATGATGTCGGTCAAGGCGAGATATTCTAGGTTTACTAAAATTAGGGAGATCCTCCTGATTTCCTCGGATCTTGTGTCGTTATCCTGCAGATTAGACTAGGAGCCTCTTGTGAGCATGCCGGAATGTGGTTAGAGGGAGTGTAGGCATTGATTTTTAGGGTTTGGGTAAGTCTTAGTTAGTTATGGTAACTTGCTAAGAATAGGTCTTAGGTTGAGTTACCTTGGTGAGGTGTCTAAGTGAACTATTTGTGTAGATATTATTTAAATAATAAATATAGTGAGGATAACACAAAGTAATTTAATTTAATTAATTAAATTACCATTAGTAGGAGTGAAGGGGGTCATGGCTAGGTAGATATAATAAAGGGGGGCTTATATGTCGAGGGGCGAAGGGGGAGTGTGACCTAATTTTGAGTATACACTAGGATTCAATCTTAACAATGGCATGGAGAAGCCATTAAATAGCTTCCAAGAATGGTTACATTCGGTTACAAAAATGAAGAAACTTATGTCTGAACCTCTCCAATGCCTCAGCCATTTCCATGCCTGGTGGAAAAACTAGACACATTGAATCACAATTGTTCATCCTACCTTTGTAAACTTTGAATTTGAGCCATCCACGTGGGAGAGATTTAAACTGAAGCGAGGCCTGAGGATGCCTTTTGTATTTTGTGCCTTTTAGAGAAATGGCACTTGAAACATTTTGGCCCGCCCACCCACTTTTGATACGGGCTTGACACATGGCTTTACTTGAGTGGCGACGGATCGATGGGTCACTTTTATAATTTTACCTCTTTTCAATGCGGGCTCAAAAACTCAAATTGCTCTGCCAACCCGCCTCCCCACTTTGACTTTTGATGCAGGCTCAACATTTGACTTTATCCCTTGGCATGAGCGGGGCCACGGGTCACTTTATAACTTTGAGCTCTTTATGGAAATAAAGCCCAAATTCCCAAATCACTTTGACGGCCCGCTTTCCCACTTTGACTTTTCAAAGCATCAAAACACAAAAAGGGCTGTCTTTTGGCCTTCGCTTGAAACGTGGCCACATGTCCCTTTGCAAGCCAATTCAATATTTTTCTATTTTTGACTAAGTCCCTTTTGTTTGGCGGGGCCATATGTTTGACCCTGGACATGTGGAGGCTCAATGCACATTTGGGACTTGCCTCTAGATTTTTCCTTTGAAGTTGCGGCTGAGTTAACACGTGGATGCTTCCGCAAAACCTTTTATACTTAGTCGATTCAATGGTCGGCTTTGCCCCTTCTTTGACTATGACCACATGGCGAGCCCGTTCACACTTGGGGACCCGTGGAGACTTCCGTCGGTTCTTTTATACTTAGCTGATTCGGGCTTACTGCCCACTTGACTTGTGTGGGACCCTAGACACGTGGAGAGCTAGCACTCATTTGAGTTTCCACTTTGGATTCGCCCCCTGAAAGGGCGTTGAGCTGACGTGTGGCTCCTTCCACCGGTCCTAGAATCTCCTTTGACTCTAAACACGTGGTGAGTGGTGTTCATTTGGAGGCGGCTCTTTGGTCTCACTTACGAAGTTTCTCTGTTGAGGCACATGGAGGCTTCCGCCGACCCTCTCATACTTAGTTGATTAAACGGTTGGCTCTGTCCCCTTTTCGGACTGGGACACATGGAGAGTTGGCACAAGTTTGGGGAACCACCTTTGGCCTCGACCCTTGAAGTTGCGCTAATGAGACACATGGCGTTGTCCAGCTGAACCTTCCATACTTAGCTGATTCGGGCTTGTTCTGTCTTCATTTCAGACCTAGGACACGTGGAAAGCCTGCGCTTATTTGAGGACTGTCCCTTGGGCCCTACCCTTGGAGTTGCATTGTTTGGACACATGGAGGCTTCCGCTACCACTTAAAACATGGCCATGCAGGATCCTTCAGGCCACGTGGCCAATTTGACACTTTTGCAAAAAATAACAAAAGTGACAAGTTTAAAAGATAAACCCGCCACGCCGCATCCAATTAGAGATTTCCACATACTACCCATGGATGTTGGGGAAAAAATTGATAGGGAAGATACGCCCGTCATTCACGAATGTGGAAAAAATAAAAATGAAATGGAAAACCCCACCTTACGCCTGAATTACAAATTTTTCTCCTTGGAATGGAAAACTACAAACAATATCAAGCTCGATGTGATCCACAGCCAAAGAGAAGGATTGACAATGACATCAAATAAAGGAAAATATTTTCAAGCAAAGCATGGATTACTCCAAGGTACCGACTCAAAATTTTCAAAACTTGACTTCAAAAAGAGGGGAATTTTGAGGGAGACAACAACTAGCTCTTTTTGGGGATGACTTGATGGAGAACGCGGAAATATCAAGAACCATAGAAAAACTCTGGGAAAGCATACTAGTGCCTTAGCCATTGGGAAAATAGAGTCAAAGGAAAAACCAACAAAGAAAATAAAACACACGAAAGGGAAACAAACCAAAATGGAAAGACAAACAAAACACAAAGGAATGACCAAAAAAGCAGAACACTGCGTACACAATATACTGAAGGACCTTAGTGACCTAGGACTTGAAGCAATTGATTCTACCCACCATAAGGAAGTGGGAGAGGAGATCCATCCATATAATCCAAATAGAATGAATTTTCTCTAGCAAAGTGCCTAATCTTGAAAGGACCAAGCCAAAGAGAATCAAACTTACCATGGCTTCCTTGAGGTTCATGTCTTTTGTCCCACAATGAACAATGTATCCCACTTGAAAATCTCTAGGTCTAGCTTTCTTGTCAAACAAAGCTTTCACCTTCAGTTGATGAGATGAGATTCTATCAAAAACTTGTAACCTATCTTCATCCAGCTTCTGGAGATACATGATCCTCTTGTCCAAGGAACTGGTAAAACTTGAATCTTCAATAGCCTTCATTAAGTGCAAGGTTGGTAATTCCACTATTCTTGGAAAGGCGAGCTTCAAAACCATACACTACTTGAAATGGAAACATCTCAATTTCTCTTTTGGGTGTAATCATATCTGCCCGAGAGAGAATCATAGAGCTTCTTGTACCAATTCCTCTGAGATTTATTGACAAGCTTCCGAACGATGGTTACCATATTCTTATTTGTTGATTCTACTTATCCATTCCCTTGTGGGTAGTAGTCTGAAGAATGAGCAAGGGAAATTCCATAACCATAGTAGAAATCCATCATCTCAGAAGAAGAAAAATTCAAAGCATTAGCAGTCATAGTCTTGCTTGGTACCTCAAACCTTATCAAGATGTTCTCTTTAATGAAATTACACACCACCTTAGAAGTAGTGATTTTGACTGGAATGGCCTCTACCCACTTTATGAAGTAGTCTGTAGCAGTTAGCATGTGAGTATGCCCAACACTAGAAGGTGGGTTAAGAGTTCCAATGAAATCCAATTCCCACTTTTGAAAAGGCTCATCAATCACTAATAGATTTAATGGCAAACCAGCCAACTTAGGTCTCCCAATAAAAGTCTGACAGGATTCACACTTACCTACCCATTTTGATACATCTCTAAACAATTTAGGTCAATAGTACCCAACATGAAGGATTTTATGGGTAGTGACAATGAGAAGAGAAATGGCCTCCACAAGCCTGATCATGAAAAGCTGATAACAACTTCTATTTCTCTTTGTCCAAACACTTCAATAATCTTCCACCTATGCTTCATTTGAAAAAAACATTCTCCCATAATACATACTATGCAGACCTTAGCTTAATAGCCCTCTTTTCCGTTGGCACTCAAGTGATATGGACACTCTCCATAAGTAATAAAATGTGTAATATCAACATACCATTCATCTGTTGAACTGAGGAAGAGGACAACAGGAACATCAACTACTTCTTTGGACAATTTTGCATCAGCTCCTTCAACAATAAGTTCACACAAGCCTTTACCCTAGACTAGCTTAGTTGGCTTGATATCAAGGTCATATTCTTAGAATTTTGCTAACCAACTTCCTCTCTTAGTTCCAAATTCATGTTGTGTAAGAATATACTTGATGGTTGTATCAGGTACAAGCACAACAGTGAGAATTAAGAATATAAAAATGAAACTGCTTGATAGCTTTGACCACTGCAAAATCATGTTTCTCTATCATAGTATATTTCAATTCATGAGCTTTTAGAACATAGCTCATGAAGGCAATTGGAAGTTCATGATCCTTAAAATTCTTTTAGTTAGCACAACAACCAATGTATTCTCTGTAGCATAGCAATAGATGATAAAATCCTTGTTGAAATCAAGACATGCTAAGATGGGAGTTTTAGCAATGGATTTCTTGATACCTTCAAATGCTTCCTTACCCTCATAATTACAACCAAATTTTTCTTTCCTTTCATCATGTGAACAATGCTCATAGTCAGTTCTGCAAAATTAGGAATGAATCTCCTCAAGAAGTTTATCTTACCAAAGAAAGAGTGAACACCCTTTTTGCTTGTGGGAAGAGGAATCTGCTGGATTGCTTGAACTCTTTCTAGATCTATCTTGATTCCTTCTTTGGAGATAATATGCCCCAACAACTTGCCTTCAGTGACACAAAAGACAGACTTCTTTGGATTGAGAGAAACTCCATGTTCTCTGCATTTCTGGAGGACTGCTTCAAGATGTTGAAAGTGATCTGCCCTTGTTTTGGAGAAAACCGTCAAATCATCAAGGTACACTACAACACACTTTCCCTTTAGACTGCCAAAATCCAAGTCCATTTCCCTCTGAAAGGTGGCACCAACATTGATAAGACCAAAAGGCATTCTCTTGTAGGCAAAGGTGCCCCAAGGAGTAGTGAAAGCAATTTTGTGTTGATCTGGGGTACTAACTTCCACTTGATTGTATCCAGAGAATCCATCAAGCATAGACAACATCTCAAAGCCTGTGAAAACTTGCAAAACTTGATCCATCATGGGAAGAGGATAGTTGTCCTTTAGAGAGGCCTGATTCAAATTCTTGAAATCCACAGATGTGAATCTCACCATTCTTCTTCCTGATAAGCACAATGTTGGAAATCCATGTTGAATGATGTATAGGAAAATGATCTTTGCCTTTAACAACTTTTGGATCTCTTGAAAAATAGTGCCAGCAACCTTGGGATTGTATTGCCTTTGTTTCTGCTTGAAAGGTTTGATCCCAAGTTTTAGAGGGATAAAGTGTTGCATCTCCTTTGGTTGGAAAGCCTTGAGATCATCATATGAATAGGAAAGAACATTAGCATACCTTTTTAGTAGATTTATTACCTTCTTCTTCTCCTCTTGAGTGCAACATTTTCCAATGTTCACCATCTTGGGTTCATCAAGACTCCCGGGGTAAGTGCACCAAGTTGGGGGGCCAAAAGCGGGTCTTAAGTGGATGCATTTTTCTAAAAAAATAATAATTTCAACTTGTAAAAGTTTTTGAAATAGTTACACTCAAAATTGGAAGATATTGTAGGAATATGAATCGTAGCATTTTGAGTCTAGTTTCTAAGATACTAAATTTTATTGAAAACAGATAAGTTTAAGTGGGTCAAATAAATAAAATAGCAACAGATGCCTATTTTTGTAAAAACATAATAGAGTGACTTTCGTGCTCCCCACCATTTTTGAGCGCCATTTAGTATTTTTGAAAACCCTTTGGTAGAAAGATAGCTAGGAGCATATAGTTTGGAAACCATTTTTAAAAAGATTTTTAGTGAATATTTTTTTATTTATGATTTTTATAGTATAGAAATTTTATGTTTTGAAAAATAATGGAGCTCGATCGTGCCCCCACCTAACTACCTCAAAAAATATCAAAAGTTACTTTTTTAAAAATATGTATAGAATTATGCCTAGTTTGGGCTAGTACATTTTTAAAAATTTCGATCACCGAAAAAATATATATACCATGAAAGATAGACATATTTACATTTCAAAAAATATCTATAAAAAGGCATAGTTAGAAAATAAATAATATGGAAACCTTATATTAGTCAGAAAATTTGAAAAATTATATTTTTAGAAAGAAGAAAATTTGCTCTACGTCGTGGTATAATTTTTTAAAAATGGATTGATTGTTTTATTTTGATTTATCATAGAGGAAGTGGCATTTTTATATTTTCTTGCAAAAACATGTTGTTTGTTGTGTTTGTACAGGTCCATGCCTTAGGCTTGGGGATCCAAACCGGATCCCAAGCCTTGAGGCATGGCTTGGAAAAAGAGAAAATACAAAACGCATACGCATTTTTCTTTTTTATATATTGTGGCCCCCCAACGTCCCTTTCATCTCTTTCACGGGAATTCTACAAACATTTTGTTTTGTCTGTAATTTTCTCTACATTCTTGCACGATTTTTTAGTAGTTCATTTTGTCCCCTACCCCACTAGTTGATTTTTCTAATCATGGGTGATAAACGTCGAGCTAGGGACATAGTAAAGTCAAGAACAAGACACCGAGCAATTGGAAGAGAAGAGAATAAAGAAATTGAAGAGAATGTAAAAACTTTGAGCAGGGAAAGGTACATCTACTATATCAAATGTAGCTAATGTATTAGAAAATGGGGATGAAATACATAATGAAAATGTAGAGAATAATGATTTTGAAATGAATAATGATATTTAATTGAATGATAATGTTGGTATGGATGAAGAAATTGATATGAATCCAATTGTTGAACCCTTACTTGAGAATCCAAATGTTAACCCCGAAATTTGTATGAAAACACTGAATGAAGAAAGTAACCTTGTAAACGAATCTTCACCTCTAAGAACACCTCCTTCCATTTTGCAAAGAAAACCAATTCACTTAATTGAAATTGATGAAAACATTATAAAACCAATGCCTAACAAAATGTCTGAAAGAAATGCGAGAAGAAAAGCTAGTGGAATTTGAGATAATTACTTTGAGAATTTAAATGACACACAAAGATGTCAATTATTTATTTCATTGATGAAATTAATTAAGATGAGACCTATAATGAAGACCCTAGGGTTAAGAACATCTAATGTTGTTGATCAAAATGCATCAATTGTTGAAAACATACATAAAGCATACCAAACTGTAGGTTGCGAAAAGACGCACCAAAGATAATAATGCTACATGATGTGCACTTATTAATTGTATAGTAAGTGATAAAGCAGTTAATAAATGCTTGATTAGAAAAACAAGTAGTGCTTTGAAGCTAAATAGAAAAATATGAATGAAAGCAATAGAGAGCGTAAACGTCTTGAGTTAGTCTTTTTTAAATTATTGGCAAATAGTTTTTTGAAAGGGACTATACCCTTGTACACCAAGGCTCAGAAGCCAGAATTGAAAGTTAAAGCACAAGAGATGGATCAAAATCCAAATAAAACAAAGAAGCCCAACTGCAGAGAACTATCTGCAAAGTAAAAACCAACAACCGACAAAGCATCGTCAAAAAACAACCGATGTACAACAATCAAACAATAATGGCATAACAACACCATTGGAAGCAACTGCTATCCGGCCAAGAAAAATGAGACCAATGTAACCCAGCCAATAGTAGAGATAAGAATCATCAAGGTGAAGTGTTACCCTTCAGAGTGGTAGATTTTTTCTTTTTGCTTACCGTAACCCATCCTGATGGAGCCTTTGCGGTTGGAGAAGAAGACACAGGAGGAGTATTTTCCTTAGTCACATTTGTCCCATTTGGGACAGCCACGTTGTTAACCTGAGAGAAATATTTATCTTTTTCCATGTTTCCCTCAACAACTTGTGTGTTTTTCATGCTGCCCTAATTTGAGATTCGGTTTTCGGGGTTGAAATGGATTCAATATTTGTATCTGCATTTGAATCTAGACCCTTTTTTGCATCAAAAATCAGGTGTTTTGGAAGTGCGTCTTTCCACCAGTTACACTTCTCATGTTGACATTTTTCCATCCCACACTCAGTAGAGGTGTGCCCTAAGAAAAAACACCTTCTACAACGAAAAGGAAGACCTTCATAATCAAGAGGTTGTGACCAAGTTACATTTTGCACTCTAAGGTGCGTGGTTGCGCAGGAAGATTTTTATCAGTGTCAAGTTCCACCAGGATTCGAGCATAAGTAGTATGGGTGTAATTAGTGGTTTGAGAATCTATATAGAGTGTAGTTCCCAAGGCGTTGCCAATGGATGTCAAACAGTCATGACTCCAGAACTAGAGAGGTAAATGGGGCAGCCTAATCCAAACAGGTTTCCATGAGAAAGATTCTGTGAGTGGGTTAAAGGATGGAAACCAGGGTTTAATGATCAAATATTTAGATTGGCAGGTCCAAAGTTTGGAAGCAATAATGTTTTTATCATCTATTGAAGAGAAAGTTACAATGAAAATACCTTTAGCACACGGATATAAATATATTTTTCCAATTAAAATTGGATTCCAGTGCTTAGAGATCCATGTGTGAAGAATAGGAAGGCTAGGCCATAGTCCCCCAAATCTACAAATCAGAGCATGCTCTTTGTAGTAAATCTCAGAAGAAATGACCTCTTCCCCAAATGTAATAGATGGGGTAACGTCTGCAGGTTTCATGGAAGATTCCTTGCCGTTTAAATTTTTTTGAAGGATGACCCAATATGGCGCGACCAAAGCATCTTTGTCCAGTTCAATTTGTCACAAACTGAGCCATCCAACATAGATTTTAAATGTCCATTACTAGGCGTTGCCGCAGAACACCCCCGAATGGAACCTATGGTAGATCTTGGCTAGGGTTTGTTGCCATTCCGAGGTAGAGGTATGAAGCTCCCTGCAGTGAAGGCAAGGTCAATCCATGTCCATGACCAGGTGGAAACTTTGAGGCAGAGCCCCACAACCGTGTTGCCTCCATCTCCCTCACTGTCCGTTGAGCTCTTGCCGGGTCAGATTTAGAGTTTACTTTGGTTGCAAGGGCTCAGGTAGCCACCATGGTGCGGGCGCGAGTAGAGGGCGAGCGAGAGGGCTAAGGAGCGACCGGAGGGTATGATCAAAGGGTGTGAGAGAGAGCCGAGGCCGAGGCAGAGGGTGTGGGAAGAGGGTGTGGGCAAGCGAAAAAGTCAAATTTCTCTAGTAGAATTCAATAACACCGCTATTGGGCTTTCTCTAGTAGAATTCCATGAAAAGACAAGAATACATCGATATTCTAAAATAATTAGTTGTAAAATTTTTGAATGAGAACACAAGGTTGTTACCGAATAGAAGAGATACAATAAAAAGAAGAATAGGTTCTCATAATCGTGAATCGTGTGCAAAACATTTCTTAGATATGAATCAAACAGAATTGTTCTCTAAGTTTAAGAATAAAAATCCATAAATTAACATTAGCCAAAGATTCTTTGAAATGAGAAAACCCTTTTATGTGAAAATCAATCACTCATGTACCACTTATTGCAAGCATCATGTTGAATTTTCAATGCATTATGATGTTTTTTTCAAATACGTCGTGTTTTGTATATCGACATCATGTTGCGGGAGTTTGGAATAAATGTCCAACAAAAATCTTCAAGGAATTTATTTCGACAATAATTTTTGAAAAACCAACAAGACAATTTTTTATAACAAAGCATGTTTGGATGGAGCGTGTAATGTATGCGATGGCTTAACAAATTAGAAGAGTTATATCCATAAGGAGAGTACATATTCAATAGGAAAAGAATTGGTTGATTTCACCAAATATAAATTAGTGGCATATCAATTAAAAGATGGAAAGAATCTAAGAGGTGTGAGTTTGTTAGAAAACAATTACCTGTATCAAAATATATGGTCAAATTCAGAGAGGAAATTTTTATGAGTATGCAAGGCACACACATAGAGCTCGATGGTTGGATGAACAATTCAAGTTAAGCAAGGACACATTCCCACTTGGTACTATTGTTTCAGTAGTTGACTTCGCAGAGAATTACACATTGCAACCACAAATGGAGGTTCAGTCTCAATATTATAACTCAGTGCAAGTTTCTATTTTCATGCATATAACATTCATGCACTCTCCTAAAAGCACTGAGAAAGATCAAAAAATATTAAGAGAGTATCATTTCTACATCAATGATGATCGGACACATTCTATAGAATATGTACAAGGGTGTTTCTAGGTGTTTTATGTGAACTTGAATGAGAGGAACATTAGTTTCGATCAACATTACATTTGGTCGAGACAACTACACATCACAATTCAAGAATTCATGGATGTTTTATTGGCTAAGTAGGATGCACAAAGAAACAAATATACAACATATATGGAGTTTTACTGAGGTAGGGCATGGAAAAGGAGAGCATGATGGTGCAGGAGCATGTGTGAAAAGAGCACTTACAAGAGAAGAGCTAAAGTTTAAGGATGGTGCTAAATTTACAAATATAAAAACATTGTTGATTGGTGTGTTAAGAATATGGGCCATGAATCTCAAGAGAGATCAACGGTTCGTAGATATTTTTGGTTGATAGAGGAACAAAATTTGGCAAAATTTGAAGATTGTATGACATTTGCAGGATCAAGTGATATGCACTCATTCCGTAGTTCAGATGTAAATGTTTGGACTATTTCTACTAGGTGCATGGCATGTTTTTGTATATCATGCATTTATTTTGCATGAATGAATGTGAGTCACAACAGTGGGTGGATGAATGGACTTGTAGACCTCTAATTCCACTCGACACACATCAAGTTCCACAAGTATTACAACTTGCAGGGTCTTCAGATCAAATGACAACATCACCTAACTTTGACCAAGTCTCTGATTTAGTGCAACAAGGTACATACATATATGTACATGCCATGTTTTAGATTTATAAATTATTAAATGGTCAACTCTTAATGTATTTTTAAATTGACTGAACAGTTTTATTTTGTGATACATAGGGTGATTTTTGTAGTTATTGTGACGAAATTTAACGAAGAGGGAACAAACTACTTCTTGTCTCGTTGTGTAGAGGGAAATTTTTTGACTTCCATAGTCATTGATGGTGAAGACCTTGAGTATCCCATTGGGTCAGTGGTAGTCACTAGAACTTGGCTTCAACGATATCCTATCAAAAAATCAAACATTTGGTTGTTTGAAGAGTATGAAGTACATCGGAAGATACTTCACTATTCATATTTGGTCCTTGCAACAAATATTATATTGATCAAATATCGAGGTTGGCCATTAAACAAGAATCTATGGAAGGTTCGTGAATCAGATCATGAAGCAATTCTTGCTACTATCAAGAATAGATTTTATTCTTGCGGTTCATTGGATTGAATTTGCAAAGGTATGTTCTTCATGAATTTAATTTGAATATTTACTTAAATGATTTTGTTTGAATTTTGTATGATTTAAAATTCTATTTAATTGCTTACTAACATGTTTATGTAGGTTAGTGGTGCCAAAAAAAGCTTCCACCTTCACGTGGTTGGCATTGTCAGTAGAGAATTTATTATTCTCGAAGCCAAGTGAAGCTAAGAGAAATTAAATATTAGAAAGGAACAATAAACAAAAATTCTCATTTCACCACCTATATTGTAAAAATATCTTATTAAAATTCTCATTTCACCACCTATATTGTATGAACCACCTATATTATTCAGGTGATTGGCAATAGACAACCTTACACTGACTTAGTATGAATGGAGATGGAGAAAACTGCAAGAGGCTTTTGTAGAGGGCCCCAACGTGGAGGTCTTGGATTTGACGAGACGTCTCTAGGTGCCACGGAGTCGAGAAATCACCCGTCGAAGATATGGCATGTTTGGGCCTCAAGGATCTTAAGGGACTACGCCCGGATGAGGTATTTTGAAAGCGCGAGGGAATGTAGGGAACCAAAGCAAATACTCCACTAGCGTTTACAGACCACCCCAACATGTTGGCGTAGTTAGTTCGGTCCCACGAGCTTCCGTTTGCAAAATACAACATCTAGTGGCCTTACACCGACTCGAGACTACACTATTTTGAGCCTTTGCAAACAATAGGACAACGAGAGACCGAATGGAAATGGATAAAACCATGGTAGGATTTCATATAGGGCCTTGACCCGGAGGTCTGGATCTAACAAGATGTCTCTAGGTGCCACAGAGTTTGATAAATCACTGTCGAAGATATGGTGTGTTTGGGCCTCAGGGCTCTTAAGGGACTACGCCTGACGAGGTAACTGAAATCATGAGGAGCGTAAGGAACCAAAAAAATCCTCCACTAGCATTCACTGGCCACCCCGACGTGTTGGCGTAGTTGGTTCGGTCCCATGAGCTACCGTTTGCAAAATACAACCTCTAGCAGCCCTACTGCTGACTCGAGACTAAACTATTACGTGCATTTGCAAACAATAGGAAAATGAGAGAACCAGATGGATATGGATAAAACCACAAGAGGGATTCAACATGGAGGTCTCGAGATCTGACGAGCCGTCTCTAGGTGCCATTGAGTATGAGAAATCACCCGTCGAAGATATGGCGTGTTTGGGCCTCATGGCTCTTAAGGGACTACGACTAGACGAGGTAGCCTGAAAGCACAGGGAGCATAGGAAACCAAAACGAAGACTTCACTAGTGTTAACCAGGCCACCCTGACATGTTGGCGTAGTTGGTTCGGTCCCACGAGCTTCCGTTTGCAAAATACAACATCTAGTAGCCTTACACTGACTCAAACTACACTATTTCGTGCATTTGCAAACAATAGGACAGCAAGAGAACCGAATGGAGATGGATAAAACTATGATAGGATTTTGTAGAGAGCCCCGACATGGAGTTCTCGAGATCGACAAGACATCTCTAGGTGCCACAAAGTATGAGAAATCACCTGTAGAAGATATGGCGTGTTTTAGCCTCAGGGCTCTTAAGGGACTACGCCCGGACGAGGTAGCCGAAAGCACGGGTGGAGGAAACCACCAATGTTCAATGATTTTTCCATAGGATGCAACTATGTAGACTATGAACTTAGTTTTGTTGGGGAGACCACCAATGTTCCAATTGTTCATTTTGAAAGAATGAATATCTTCAATCAAACAGAGAATGAAGAGCCTGAATTTTTTTGGACATTACAAAAGGTTGTTTGTGCCCAAAAAGAAGCCAAAGGCCATATAAATTTTTATTCTTCAACTTTAGATGACAATGAACATCGTGAAGAAAAACAATTAGGTGAAGATGTCACTATGTCCCTTAAGAGCCCTGAGGCCAAAACACGCTATATCTTCGACGGGTGATTTCTTAGACTCCGTGGCACCTAGAGACATCTCGTCAAATCGAGACCTCCATGTCGGGCCCCTCTACAAAATTCTATCTGAGTTTTCTCCATCTTCATTCGGTTATCTCGTTGTCCTATTGTTTGTAAAGGCATGAAATATTGGAGTCTCGAGTCGGTGTAGGGCTTGAGACTTTGTAGTTTGCAAGCGAAGCTCGTGGGACCAAACTAGCTACGCCCAACAAGTCGGGGTGGCCAGGTGAATGCTAATGGAGGCTTTTTTTTGGTTCCCTACGCTCCCCATGCTTTCAAGCTACCTTGTTTGGGAATAGTCCCTTAAGATCCCCGAGGCCCAAATATGTCATATGTTCGACAAGTAATTTCTCGGACTGTGGCACCTAGAGACATCTCGTCGAATCCGAGACCTCCACGTCGGGACCCTCTACAAAATTCTATCACGGTTTTCTCTAGCAGTGGTAGAAATAAATTATTGTTTGACTGTAATAAAACCCGAGAGGCCAAATCGATTTGGGTTTCAGAAATCAAATTTAAATAGAAAATAAAATAAAATAAAAATTGATTAGGAAGACCCATTTGCGTTTTTTCTAGGTTTAGCTAAAACCACACAAAGGAAACTTAAGAGAATACAAAATCCATTAATTTCCTTTTTAGATTTCATTTCAAGCAATTAAATCGGAAGTTGTCCACAAATTCATTTAATTACCATTTAACACAGAATGTGTATTTCCTCATTATTTACAAATAATCGTAGAGAAGGGAGAGGATATTCATGCCCGAAGTAAATCCAAAATCAACAACCTCTTACTCTTCCGGCTCAACAAGTTGAACCATTCCTTCCTCCCAAAATTCACGCAGGTATCAAGAAGAGAAGAATGAAAACAGACAAAGGAGAAATAAAAGAAAATATAATGAAGAAACTATACTATAATGGAGAATTTTTGGGCTTCCTAATGTTGCTTCATGCGTCAATGCATGCCACATACTTGGTGTCAGATGAAGGCGTGTCCCTTTCAAAACTCTCATATTTTAAATATTAAAATATTATTATTATTCTTCTTTTTAACTTTTTATTTACATGCCAAATCCTTTTAGGATTTAAATATATAGTTTCATGATTAATAATGCATTTTTTTAATTTTTATTTTAATTGATACCTAACTTTAATGGTAAAATTAATCATCATAATATAAGTCCACATATTGCCAACAATATGTTATCATAATAATTATTCAAATTCCCATGTTCCATATAAAACATTCAAACAAATGAAAATCACCAAGTCCGTAAATAATAATTCGAATATTCTCATAAAGTTGGTTTGATATAGCATTGTCAAATAAAATAGAGGCAGTATTCATCACGGTCATTGCAAAAGTTGAACAAAACAAAAGACGACCAAACCGATTAAAATAAAGTAACTAGAATACAAATAACCGAAAGATTCACTATCATTTATGAACCATTTTACCTATGATTAAGGCCTAATCATGTTTTAGGAAGGATCATCAAGGTGGGTGTGGGGTTATTCATTCCGTAATGTCATGCCTCGCAGCAGAAGCTGTGGGTCATGATACGATGAATCAAATGAATTTTACACTCAATGATGATCTTATCTAATCATGTTTAGACTTAACCATAGTTAATTTAACTTATAAGAAATATTGGGATGCTACATATTCCACCCCTTAGAATAATCATCGTCTCGATGATTTTAAGATTAATAGAAAAACTAAACCCATCATTCATTTGTGGCATTAATATATTTCAAATCAGCTTAAAATTTGTATCAATATCATTTCAAGTTGAATCATAAAGGTCACACCATCCCTTATATATCTAGAAAATCAGTCACATAATTTGTAGACATCAGAACACATTATTGCTTAAATGACATATTTTCTAGGTTCATTACAAAATCTTCAACATTAACTATTCATCAAAAAGTACCTTAGTTCCAATATTCAGTTGTAAGCTTATCTACAAGATTTTCTTATCTACTTATTTACAAAAAAATTGAATTTAGCACTATAGCAAAAATATATTCTTAAAAATCAGTCAAACAGATGTGGAAAAGTAGTTTGGATATCTTCTAGATTCTCCCAAGTGGCACTTTCTTCATAATATTGGTCCCCTTTGGACCTTACATTATGAAACCTCATGGTTTTTCAATGTAACTTGTAGGTTTCTATTATCCTTATAGGTTCAATCTGCGATTACCCACGGATCCGTAGGAACTGCAATGAATCCCAATTAAGTACATGTGTTAAATTAGGTACATATTTCTTAAGCAAAGAAACATGAAATACATTGTGCATCCTAGATAGAGCGGGAGGCAATGCTAGCTTGTAGGCTATTGGTCCAATGACCTCTAGGAATTCAAATGGTCCTACAAACCTAGGAGATAGTTTGGTTGACTGCCAAACGAAATGGAACTCTTTTTAGGTTTGACCCTAAGAAAAAATTTATCTCCCACGTTAAATTTTATGTCAATTCTTTTTAAATCTGCATAACTTTTTTGTCTATTTGTGGCCTCTTTCAATCTTTCTTGGATTAATTTAACCCGTTTTTCCATTTCCGACAACATTTCCAGTCTAATTAGTACTCTATCTTCAGGATTATCCCAACTTATTTGTGTTCTACACCTACAACCATATAAGGCCTCAAAAGGAGCCATCTGAATGGAAGAATGGCAGGTGTTATTATAGGAAAATTCAACCAAGGGAAGATACTCTTCCCATTTGTATTGCTGATCAATGCAATACATTCTTAGTAAATATTCCAACCCTTGATTTCCTCTTTCGGTTTGACCATCATTTTTAGGATGGTAGGCAGAACTTATGTTCATTTTTGTCCCTAAGGCAAAGCATACAAATTGCGCAAAATCTAGAAGTCATCCTTGACTCCCTCTCTGAAATTATTATTTCTGGAACTCCATGTAATCAGAAAACTTCTTGCACAAACCTTTTTCCAGTATAGGTGAATTATCCTTTAAATTACTTGCTATAAAATGTGCCACTTTAGTTAACTTGTCTACAACTACAAGTATAACATCATGTTTATTTTGGGACATAGGTAGACCTTGGACAAAATCCATACTTATAACTTGCCACTTATATTCTAGCACGTTGTGAGGATATAATAATCCTGCTAGATGTGAATGTTCAACCTTTACTTGCTGACATTCCAGGCATTGTGAGACATAAATAATCACATCACTTTTCATCTTTTTCCAAAAGTATTGCTTTTTGATGTCCACCATCATTTTTGTTACTCCTGGATGTCCTAAGTAGGGAACATCATGAAATTCTCTCATAACTTTATTTCTGAGCTCTTTACCCTCTAGTACATATATTTTGTTGTTATAACATAGAATCCCATCTGTTTCCATCTTGAAACCATCATACCTTTTTTCTCTTGGATATTTTTCTAGAGTTGTTTTAACATGATTGTAGTAGGGGTCATTGGTTAACTCATTTTTGACTTCATCTTTGAATTGGGTTCTTAATGTAATTATAGCAGCAATATAATTTATGTGATTTAAGGCATCAACCACCCTATTCTCTTTTCCTTTAATGTAATTTATATCAAAGTCATAATTTTCTAGGAACTCCAGCCATCTTCGTTGCCTTGCATTTAGATTCGGTTGTGTAAAGATGTACTTGAGCCCAAGATGATCTGTTTTGAGTTCAAAAGGTTTCCTAAGCAAATAGTGACTTCATACCTATAACACATGATCAATCGTAGCAAGCTCAAGATCATGTGGTGTATAATTTACTTCATGTACCCTCAACTTCCTACTTTCAAAAGCTACCACATGCCCATATTGTAGTAGTACTCCACCCAAACCTTCCCCTCAAGTATCGGTTACCACCGAGAAGTTCTCGTTTGGATCCATAATCTTCAACACCGGAGCACTTGTGAGTCTACCTTTTAAATCCTTAAAGGCTTCTTCACACTTGATTCCCAACCGAATTTCTTACCCTTCTTTTGCAAAGAAGTGATAGATCCCGCTAACTTAGAAAATTCCTTTATGAACTTGAGATAGTAGCTGCTTAGACCCATCAAACTTCTCACGTCATGCACATCCTTCGGTCTTTGGCCATTCCATGATGGCACCGATCTTTGAAGGGTCCATCGAGATTCTGTCTTTATTTATTAGGTGGCCTAAGTATTGTACTTCATATTGATAGAAAGCACACTTAGATAATTTTCCATATAATTTATGTTTTTGAGAATTCCAAAGACAATACTTAAATGTTCATCATGTTCTTCCTCATTCTTAGAGTATATTAATATATCATCGAGAAAGATAAGTACAAATTGGTCTAAGTATTCCCTAAACATGTTGTTCATCAGGTTCATGAAAGTGGCAGGTGCATTTGTTAGACCAAAGGGCAAAACTGTAAACTCGTAATGTCCATACCTTGTTCTAAAAGCAGTTTTATGGATATCTTCATCCTTGATTCGTAGTTGATGATAACCAGATCTGAGATCTATCTTGGAAAACACTTTTGCACCCCCCATTTGATCAAATAGATCATTGATTCGGGGTAGTGGGTATCGATTCTTCACTGTTACCTTGTTGAGCATTCAGTAATCAATACAAATTCTGAGGGTCCCATCCTTATTTTTTACAAAGATAGCCGGTACACCCCATGGTGATATACTTGGTCTAATCAGACCCAAGGATAACAACTCATATAATTGAGCTTTCAATTCAACTAATTTGGTTGTTTTCATTCTGTACGGTGCCTTGGAAATTGGTTTCACTACTAGTTTAACCTCTATTGTGAAGTCAAATTCACGCTTAGATGGAAGTCTGGGAAACTCATTTGGAAACACATCTCTAAATTCCCTTAGGATGGGAAATGCTTCAATTTCAGGCTTAATTTCCTATCCGAATTTGATATTTTTATAGCATATAGATGGTAGCCCTTTCGCTTTGCCTTTTTTTCAGCTACATGGCAAAAATCTGCCTAGTGAAAAACTCTCTTTTAACACCCTGAACACTTGTTGTTTTATGTTGATCATCACAGACAGGTTACACATTTTCCTAAGCAATCCAAGGTTGCATTATGTTGACTTAACCAATTTATACCTATGACAACATCATAGGATCAAGAGGTGCCACATACAAGTTTAATCTTGTTATGAACTCAAGTAATTCTAGTGGTACCTCAAACAAAACTTTGCTTCACTCTATGTACAACATTATTTTCATATTGTACAGTCCAAGTGTCGCATGTACTCAGCTCTTATTTTGATTTTATCAGCTACTTTAGATGAAACAAAACATTCTATTGAACTAGAATCAAATAAAACAGAAACAGGTTCTCCAAAAATCTTACTTGAGGTTTCAATGGGGGTTGCTTGCTTATTATGGACTACAACATAAATCTTATGTTGTTGCCCCTCTTTATTTACTGCAGTAGATCCCTTCTGCTTGGTTATTCCATTGTCCTCTTTGCGGACAATTGTTAGCGAAATGATCGCCACCACACTTAAAACATCCACCCAGAGGTCCTTTTCTCTCAATCTTATTCTGGCTGAAACTTGTTCCTTGTTGCCCATTATTTTTATTATTCACAAAAGTTCTACCCGCTATTCCTCTTTTATTGACATGCCTGAACTTTTTGTTTCCCTTTTTCCATGCTGGTTTACTTGCGGTTGGTGTTTGAAAACTGCTATTTTTCCTTCTATTTTCCTCTTTAGAGGCATAAATACTTCGCAACTTTTGTTCTTGCTTGATAGCTTTTTCAAACACTGTTTCCATCGAGGTAGGTCCATGAACATCTACCTCACCACCAATGCTAGGATTCAATCCCATTATAAATTTTCTCACTCTAAACTTCTCATCCTTTTGATACATAGGAACATATTTCAACAATCGAGTGAAATGTTCCCAATATTTTATAACTGAGTACTTTCCTTGAGTCAGATTTTGGAATTCTGCCATCTTTTGGTCAAAGTATAGCTGAGGTAGCCATCTTTGACAGAAGTAGGCCTTGAACTGCTCCCACGTGATCATACAAGAATCAATTCCTAGTTCCATTTTCCGGTTATCCCACTAGGAAGATGCTTCATGGGACAATTGGTAGGCTCCCCATACTGCTTTTGTCTCCTCTAAAAAGTCCCTAATCTCAAAATACTTTTCCATTTTAGAGATCCAATTTTCAGCACCATCCCCAAGAGTTGTACCATCAAATTTAGGTGGGGATATTATTTTAATGTCCCTCGCTAACTTAGCAACCAGCCTTGCTTTCTTATTTTCCCTTTCATTCAGGTGCTCGAGTTGATCATCATGTTGCTCATCATCCCTATGATCCTCATCTTCTTCACCACCCTGACCTTGTTGTTCTATGGCAGTAACTCGGTTTGGGTGTCATTCAAAAGGTTGAGGATTTCTTCTAACTTAGCAATCATATTATCCTAAGCACGTCATCATTATTTACCCCACTGTCACTCGCCATATTAGCTCTTGTTACCAGCCTAGCCAAAGTTTCTGTTTTTATAAAAGAGGATACTTTTTATTAGAACATGTGTCCCATTAATGTCCAAGTGTCTGAGCCTCTGGCTCTGATACCAAAATGTAACACTCAAAATTACTAGAACTAGAAAATGAGGATATTTTTTTAAACATACATAAAAATATATTACTTAATTTAATGATCGTATAGATTTATTTAATCAAATACTTTAAATTAAATTTGTTCTTTTGATCTATCGATAACATCTGTGTAAGCCATGTGCGGTGAGAAGGGTGTATCCGGATCTCCACGATCTCCCTTCGCCACTTAGCCGAGTGACAATGCTTACTAGCATTTTAGCTCAACCTTTATCAAGTCATAGGAACCATGTGAAAGTCCTTTGGTCTACCACGAAGCTAGTTTTCTAACCGTATTCGTGTATTTGACCATTGCCTACCTCATGTTCAATGTTCAACTTCCCATGATCGGAGTTACTAGCAATTTTAATTTAATTGGAGGACTAGGTGATCGACAATGCACTGACCATCAATGCATTACTTTGGCCAAAGTTTTCCACCGTGCAGGTTACGGCTAAACTCAAGACATCACACTAGTCTTATGAGTTTAAGTCTTCCGCCACTTCACAACTATCCCTTTCACGATTATCTAGATCTTATAGTTTGTATTTACTTTATTTTCAATTTAACCTATCTTTGAAGAGTTTATATCAAGATAAATGTCAAAGGCCAACTAGGATCATCATAAGATAAGTACATTCGTTACGTTGAAATGTATCTATTTCAACATTTCGCATGTACTTATCCCTTAATATACTGATGGATATTTTCATCTATTTTTATTCCCATTTAGTTTCTCTTTTCGATGTTTGTTTTTTTAACCTTAAATTACCTTTCTGATGATACTCTTCCATTCTCTATACAATAGGATTTACAATCTTATCATATTAATACCAAGTTTACCGAAAGACCAAATTAAATATATATTAAAACATGTATATTTAATTATTCCTTTGATTAGCTATGCCACTAAATAGCTTATTTAATTTAGAAATTAAAGATAATTGATTGTTACGATAATTGCCTAACTATCGGCTTCATACATTGACAAATAGCAAATAAATAAATTTAAAATTTTATGATAAGTAAGATTTCTTACTTCTAGTATTTATCATTTACTAATATTGAGATATTATTACATACTGAGGTAATCATCTCTTTATTAAAATCATAAATTACATATGTCGTTGAGGCGAAATATATAACTATTACGGTAACTCTCACATAGTGAGGTTTGAATATTAACAATGGGTCCAAGATCCCAATAAATTTAGTCAAAATTCTGGGATATCATCATTCTACAAATTGAAATCCAAGTATCTCATTTAGATCCATGCTACGATAAAACTTCACAAAACACGAGTTTTCGCATATCCGAACGTGATGACTAATGGTCCGCAAGACCTGGAGTAGTGTTATGTTGTCGATTCAAAAGGCGGCATGAATATTGATTCCATTTTTGATGTAATTATTTAATAAAATATGAAATGATACACATGTTATTTTATCAACAAACATATGGTAATATAGTGGCGGATGTATTATTGCATTTTTTCATCAAGATACAACTATGAAAGTACACAAATAGAACAACCAATTTCTATTTCAGCAATCATGTTTCACTCTAATCACAAGGATCAAGACATAATCAAACCATAATCATTCAACATCCGAATTCGAGTTAAACCACAAGCAAATCATGCTTCACATGCTACTGATTCAACTATTATTTTTCTTATCTTCCAATCAACAAACAACTTAACAAAACTATTTGAAATCATCATTTCCAAATACCAATTAGACATATTCCCTCTAGGAAATGAGCAACTCTATAAAACGCACAATAAATTTATTTCAAACATCAAAATATATTTATATATATTTATAGAAGCAGTCCAACTAAGCAGTGTAAAAACACCTCTATTAAATCGAGGAACCGACGGATCAACAAAACAAATTAACCCACATACCACAAGATGATAACTTTGAAGTCTATTTGCATAGAATAACAACAATGAGTTTCTAACACTTCCGAGAATGAAATCCTTTAAGAAAAACTAAGTCATCTTACATAGACTATTAACACTAATTTATTTTTCAATCAGGTAATAAAATTATACCTACAGGCAAATCAACTTGTACATATCCAAATCAGTTCGTTCTAGCATTAATTTCTTTTCTGTTTAGAAATTATTAGAATCCGGAAGCAAATATATCAGGCAAAATGATGAAATACTCAATAAAAACATTTTTCACACTACCCAGAAATTGCTTTACTCATACAAATAAATTATTGTTTGACTGTAATAAAACCCAGAGGCAGAAATCGATTTGGGTTTCAGAAATCAAATTTAAATAGAAAATAAAATAAAATAAAAATTGATTAGGAACACCCATCTGCATTTTTCTAGGTTTAGCTAAAACCACACAAAGGAAACTTAAGAGAATACAAAATCCATCAATTTCCTTTTTAGATTTCATTTCCAAGCAATTAAATCAGAAGCTGTCCACAAATTCATTTAATTTTCATATAAAACAGAATGTGTATTTCCTCATTATTTACAAATAATGTTGCGAGAGAAGGAGAAGATATTCATGCCTAAAGTAAACCCAGAATCAACAACCTCTTATTCTTCCAGCTCTAACAAGTTGAATCCTTCCTTAGGAGCCTAAAACTCATGCGGGTATCCTAGAAGAGAAGAATGAAAACAAACAAAGGAGAAATAAAAGAAAATATAATGAAGAAACTATACTATAATGGAGAATTTTGGGCTTCCTGATGTTGCTTCATGCGTCAATGCATGCCACATACTTGGTGTTAGATGAAGGCGTGTCCCTTCAAAACTCTCGATTTTAAATATGAAAATATTATTATTATTATTCTTTTGAACTTTTGATGTACATGCCAAATCCTTTTAGGATTTAAATATATGATTTTACAAATTAATAATGCATTTTTTTAAATTTTATTTTAATTGATACCTAACTTTAATGGTAAAATTAATCATCATAATATAAGTCCACATATTGCCAACAATATGTTATCATAATAATTATTTGAATTCCCATGTTCCATATAAAAATTCAAACAAATGAAAATCACCCAAGTCGTAAATAATAATTGAATATTTTCATAAAGTTGGTTTGATATAGCATTGTCAAATAAAAGCAGAGGCAATATTCATCACGGTCATTCTGAAAAGTCGAACAAAACAAAAGATGACCAAACCTATTAAAATAAAGTAACCGAAATACAAATAACCAAAAGATTCATTATCATTTATGAACCGTTTTACCTATGATTAACACCTAATCATGTTTTAGGAAGGATCATCAAGGTGGGTGTAGGGTTATTCATTCCTAAATGTCATGCCCAAGCGAAGTTGTGGGTCATGATACAACGAATCAAATAAATTTTACACTTAATGATGATCTCGTCTAATTCTATTTAGACTTAACCGTAGTTAATTTAACTTACAAGAAATATTGGGATGTTACATATACAAGAACATACATATATTTGACTTCAAAACTAATACACACACACACACACACACACACACACACACACACACACACACACACACACACACACACATGTATGTGAAAATTTTACATAATTAACATTCTAAATTACCTTTGTGAATGTATGTGTATGCATGGTGCTCGCCGCCTGTGGTCGAGATGAAGATGCGCCTCCCGCGCGCTATAATATCAATGCATATACATGTACAAATATAATTATTTCAAAAATTTAACATATATAAGTAAATCAAGTACTCCAAAAATTTTGTAACACACATAACAAAACATAACAAATTTACTTGCGAAGGTGACGCCGATGAATGTAATCCAAATATCTCACTCAAAAGGACATCTGACATAGTGACATTATTATGTGCACCCCTAGCACCAGTGCACCAAAATCAATACGCATGAAAGTATCATCCTCCTCGGGCCCCAAACATATGCTACCACATGACGAGAAAAGATGCACCTCATGCTAGTACTCCCGAGAGAATACTACGTGTGTACCTCCGTGAGCATCTGGCTCAGAAATCTCCCTCGTATGTCAAACAAGGGTCATAGATAGCCCCTGAAGCACGTGGAGTGTATCAATCTCTATTGTCTCCTTCACTACTTGAGGGACAATCTCAAGGTGAGGGGATTACGTGCGAGGAATCTACCCCCTTTGAATAAGTGAACGTTGTGCACCTGGTCGATCCTGTGCAGATCCTTTTCCTTGGCCCTGGAAATCTTAGAAATCAAAATAATTTGGGATCTCGTTGAGGATAAACTCGTAATAGAGTTTCCTCAGAAAGTATAGTGGCACCTCGTTGTTATTACAAGGTGGAAAATCAAACACCATCCACTTTCGGTCCCAAAAATTATATTTAATCAAATTATTATTGCACCAATGGATGGGAAACCGTTTACATGACAACGGAACAAGAAAATTAGTGCGAAGTGCGTGAATAAGGCACATATATATGAGGTCTTTTGAATTTTTTTTTCTTTACATCCACATATGACAATTTGTTGGAATAATAACCCTACTGACCCTCTCTCGTAAGTTGTCCAACGATCAATTTGCCCGTTATTGCGTCAATTTGAACAAGTAATGCCTCAATGTGTTTGCAAGAGAGGCGCGGTGGGGGTTTGTAGATTGTGAATCCCTCATTGTTTTGATTAAATCCTCAATTTCAATTTTGTTTTCAACTATGTGGGCTGCTAAATCTTCTTGACTACCGGGAGATTTGAGCGATTGTGGGAGTGTTAGGAGGGATGACGGGAATATCGGGGTTTGGTTGTGGTTGTTTCCTTCGACCTCTAAGCTATAATAATAAAAATATGTATTCAATTCAAATTTTGATATATAATTATCATATTTCAATGCAATTTTGAGAAAATAATTGTGCTTACCTCTTCTCCATGGTGCCATCGTCAATTTAGATCTTCTCGGTGATCCAAAAACGATCCTTTGAGCTTGAGATCCAACTAAATGAAAAAATGCGAGGGCACGATTAAGCTCTAAAACTCGCGTTTGAGGGAGATAAAATGATAGAGGCTCGGGCCTCTTTGTTTTTTCTTTATAGTAGGCATAACGCGTACGCGTTATGCTTTGGTAAATCTCAAACCTGACAATTGAAAATGCGTACGCATTTTACTTTTTATTTTAGATTTTTGTCCACTTTTTGGCCCCTCAACTTTATGCACTTACCCCCAATATTAATCTTTTCACATTGTGACTCATTGCCTAGCTCCTCGGGAAGCTTTAGAATTAATGTACCTATATCATTCTTATCAAACAGATCTTCCAAACTCACCTGACCCTTTAGGGATCTTGTTACCTTTCAATTTGATGCAGCCATCTTGATCCATCTCTTCCTTGATATATCCTTCATTAGAGGATACACACTCCTAGGCAAAGTCTCACTTCCTTCAAAATACAACTGGTCAAAATTATCCTTAAGTTCCAAGAATGAGAGCAAGTGTTGATCATCATTGAAAACCTACCAATTGCTTCCATTATCTGGTACACTGAGCCTATGAATCATTTGATGGTAAATTTCTCCTAAGAGAAATCTGGGTGAGGAATCAACAAAGAGCCTGAGACCGCTAGAGAATCAGCTCTAGTGTTTCTTTCTCTTGGCACAGCTTCAATGCAGAAAGCATAAAGAAACTCAATGGAATCCCAGACAAGATTTCTATAATGCTTGATCTCTATTCTTCACTTGAAAAATATCTCTGACTTGTTTACAATCATCTTTGCATCACCACGAGCACAAAGATTCTTCACTCCCATTTCTTTTGCCATGTTCAATCCAAGTATGAGTGCCTCATATTCAGCTACATTGTTTGTATTTTCAAAACAAAGCTTGAAAGAAAAATGATGAATTTTCCCTTTTGGAGAGGTCAACACCACTCCAGCTCAAAACCAATGAAGAGCAACTTCCATCAAACTCCGAGTCCAAATGCCATTGGGGTCATGAATCACTCCCTTGGGAAGTTTTTGCCTCATCTTGTGACATGATCATGTACTTGCCATGCCCTATATCTTCATAGAGTATTTGTGCTTTTGGATCATTGGTCTTTTGCACAATGTATTCAATCTCATTTCTCAGTGGTAGTGACTTCTTCATTTTTCCATTGGTGGGATCAAAGCATGCGACCAATCCATCATGGACTTCCAATAAAGACACATGGAAACAAGAGAAAGAAGAAGACAATTATAAGGAGATGAAAAGAGAGAAGAGAGCCATTATATATACATAAACATACATACATATATATAATTCTTAATTTAAATTAATAATCAATAAATACATATATTAAAATCATACTATTTAATATTAAACAATAATTGTCAAATATACAAATACATTGAATTCCTACTGACTTAATCACTAATACGTATAGGAACCTTGAAAAATAATAAACTAAAAATTACCATTTCCTTTAAAAGTTAGTTCAAATAATTAATGTATATATGTAACTTTTTAAAAGATGAACCATGAATTGGAAATCAATTCATAGGAGGCGTTTACTTTAAAGAAGGCATTGCTTTGGAAAGTGTCAAATTCCAACGATTAACTTTACGAGGTTGCACGATTTTAAATATTTTTACAATCAAGATATTTTTCTACAATCTTAGATATTTTTACTATCCTAGATATTTACAATCCTCAATTCGTTTCAAATCTCTTAACCCTGCTATAAATTTGATATTTACTGATCCTGGTGGTTAAACGAGATCCAATGGCCATAATGCCATTTCTGCTCCTTGCTCTCATAGATACATATCTCCATGTAAAGCCTTCTTAGAAGATAAATGAAGTGGTCAAAAACATAAATTATGGTAGGAAGAAGATGCTCTTGTTCTTGTAGATGTCGGAAGGGTTTCTATAGCGAGAAATTTTTGTGGAGGGCTCAATTGCAGTTGCAGTTGAAGGATCTTATTGGTTTTTGTAAATTGTAGATGAAAGGAAAATAGATGAGCTCAGAGATAACACTGGGAGGAGACGGTTTCTGTGTGATTGTGCAGCCTGGTTTTGAACAAGCTTTCATTATGGGCTTTGTTTTCAATCTTGATCAAATCGCATCCTCATCGCCAAAATAGAGGCAAAATAGATTTGTGTCTTACCCATATTCTCAATTTTTGTGGGGGAACAAGATTTGGCACTGATGTGGTACATATATCCAGAGAGACGCACGGCTGGGATCGAAGCGTATATCCAGAGTGACGCACAGCTAGGATCGAAGCTTGAACGCCAAAGCCTCGAAACGTATATCTAGAGATGATGATAATTTTTTGTTAAATGAAAGCTTCGAAACGTTGTATTATGCAAAAATTCAAATTCTCGCATGAATGGGCAAGTATCTTTCCATTTATAACCTTTTTAGCAAGTGGTGATTTGCTGCAAATAATTAATTTATTGTGAAAAATATGATCATTAGATTTAAAAATTGTCCTAAAACATTTTTTGTTGCCAACGCGATTTGTTCTTTTTATGAGGCTTACCTCTGTAATGCACTGCTTATCAGAAAGTAGAGAATTTAATTGAAATTTTGCAAATAAATTTAATTTTAATAACTTAATTTAGATAATAATCACCATAATGTGACTCACGAACATATCACATGATTCTATAAAAAAGAAATATCAAATGTGTACAAAACAAATGTTAAATGCATCTTACAAGTAGCGATTCTATGAACGACAGATACCATAATTTTTTAATTAAGACAAGTAAATGAAAAATACAATTCATTAAGTTATTAGGACAGATTATTTGGTTTATAAATAAATATAACAATGAATTAACACCACATAACCATGAGTTAACACCGCGGTCACTCATGATGTTCTCAAGCCGGTGTTGTTGCGCTTGATCATGAAAATAATAATTTCTCTTCTTTGTTAAAATATATTGATGTTGTGCCTTGGATATCTCACGAGATATGTGTCAATTGTTTATTCACTAAATAGATGTAAAATAATCTATAAAGGTTTTTAAAATTTGAGGAAAATAGTTATTGCATCAGTTCCAGCTTATCATATATGATATCAATGGAAATAATATAGACCAAAGAAATATAATTTTTATAGCCCATAGAAGTGATTTTAATATATAGCTTGAACCTTTGTCCACAAATATCTATTTCAAAATTGTCAATTTATCAATTGATAACATCAAGATATCTCTGCTAAAGGTTGTAATTTTGTGTTTTCATATATATGCACAAGCATAATAGAAATTGTCTTCTAACAACAAGAGTTTGTTGTTTAAGGAACATACTTGGAAACATTTCTTAAAAAGAGTCAAATATGTATTTCTATAATAGAAAAAATAGTTAACATATGTATATTTTATATACACATACATACATATTTTAAAATTTTCATTTCATTTTAGATAGTGACAAAATGAATTTGTACATACAATGAGAAATTATTTATTATATAAATATGTTGCACATTACGAGGAGTTGCCAAATCAGTTCTTGTTGTAATTGGATGGTCGAGCCTTGCGATATTACGATAATTTATCAATGGTTGCAGTCTTATTAGTTCTTTACATGCATCTATAAAAATTCTCAACGTGCACATTTAAATCTGGAAATACATTAGCTTCACTTCCTGTCATTCCATCGACTTGTAACTCTTGTTTTTAATTTATTTATTGGTTCACGTGTTATGTAAGTTTTAATTGTCTTGTTTTAACTTTTTAGTGTGTTGTGTCAATAAGTTTTTTTATTTAGTATTTAAATACATGTGCCTGGAAAATAAATAGTTTGTTCTTATAAAGAGTCAAATTATCTTTTGGAGTCTTTGTTAAAGTTTGTTTTTTAAATGTTAAGTCTTACGTAATTATAATTTTTTTTTAGGAATTTGGTTTAATTTTGAGGTCCTTTAAAAGTGAAATGCGTGGGGATAATTCTTTTGTTTAGTTTTAGTTTTATATTTGTTTAATACGTTTTAGTATTTATTTTTTAATTTTGATTTTATGTGTTTATTTTAAAATAAAGTCATTGTATTAGTCTTATGGTGCATTTTCTCTGGAAGTCAATTAAAGAATCAATGAAGTTCTAAATGAGTTGCAATTTACGCCGGAGAGGATAACAATGTTTAGTTTATTGGAGTTGTAATTTTTCTATTTTAAGTTTGTGTGATGGGGAGAGGACAATATAGTAACTTTCAAAAAAAAACATTGCCTACTCTGCCTTCATGGATGTCCGCACGTTGGTATAAAGCTCATATTTTGTTATGGGCCACACATATGTTGGTATAGGTAAGTTGATCGGGGTGAATATACAGTTGTTTTATTTGATGAAACAATCACAATGTCTCTTGTGATGACCATGTCTTACGTAAGATCAACTATGATATTCATTTAAAAGATAACATGTTGTATCATTTGGTTGAACACTTGGCGTTTATTTATAAAAGTTCATATTTTGGCATTTAAATGTTCCCAAAGCGTAGACAACAATCTCATTTTGTCAGTATCCATCAATCACTTCATTCCATGAGATGACATACCTCTAGGGAATTTTATGTTTGGTGGGTAGATGAGATTAAGAAACCTGCCAATGATACCCAAGATGTTGTAGCGGAAGAGCATCTCCATGCTTCTTATAAACGAGGCTTCCATCTTTGTGTTCTTATCCATCCGATTCTACTCCCGTTGTACATATTCATCAGCTTTTGCAACCACTTGCACCACTCAGGCACAGAGAGTGGTTTCCTGTTTACATTTGCCAGCATACTCCTCGCCTTGTTTCACCATATGCAACAAACAGGGCTCCAACCCAATTAGTTTAAATTTGCCAAAGTACTCCCAACTGTGCCAAAATATAGAGGAATTTTGTTAGATATAGTTGCAAATGTTTTGATAGACATGTATGCAGAATGTGGAACCTTACATAAAGACATGTGAATTGTTTAGCAAAATGTAACTTATGTTTTTCGCTCAAACATCTATCATAGATCATAGAATATATTTTACACCAAACCATATTATACACATAAAATTCAAGCCCTCTCCGGCGTAACTTGCAACTCATTTACAATTACTAGTATATTAGTAATGGTAAATTTGGAGCATTGGTGCGAAATGTCGACTTATAACCTTGTTTGACGTTTTCTAATAATTCTTAGTCATTTCTCCATTGACAACTGTTTATATGTTAAAACTTCCAATTTTATGAAAGGGGCGAATGCGACATTTTAGAATTATTTAAGAGTTAAGAGGAGAGACGCAAGCTACTTCGATTTTGATGATAAAAAATGACAAATTGGCAATCACTTGGTAAGTAGGTATGTTTGACCGCAATAAAATTTCCACAATAATAATTTTCCAATCCACACACTCATTGGGCATTATAGGGTTATTCGTATCTTTTAATCGGCGGAAAGATCATCCAGAGTTTTATGGTCAATTGACTTTTAAACCGAATCGAGTTATACAGTCAGAAACGTAAGTAACAGACCAAAATATGATATTTGCTTGATGCGTCACGGCAAAGCAGAGTCAATTGTGAGCCGCCCCGCGCCGCCCGGCAATAACATTAACATGGCTTTGACTCAGCGCCGTGAGACCTCCAATACCATTTCCCCACCCACACACAGATATATATATATATACACACACACGTAGATTAAACAAATAATTGATATGAGATGCGCTGCAAAATGAAGTTCTTAGTCTGTATCTTAATTGTTTCTTCCCTTTTTAACTGGCCGCGTACTGCAAATGCAGCAGATCCGCGGCTTGTGTTCGCACATTACATGCTCTATGCACCGGACAGCGTAGACGTGCTGAAGCAGGAAATTCAACTCGCACAGAGCAAAGGCATTGACGCCTTCGCCCTCAACAGCAACGTGTGGCGCCAGGACCGCGCCGACGCCATATACCAGGCCGCCAAAGAGGTGGGCACCTCTTTCAAGATCTTCTTTTCCGCCGACATTCGAAAGGACGACAATGGCAACCTCACTCCCGACCAGCTTGTCACCATGCTCACTCGCTACAAAGACCATCCCAACCAGATGACATGGGGGCAAACTCCTCTTCACCTCTTGGCTCGGCAGCGACAATGCGTGGTGGGCAGAATACGGCTACTCCTCCGCTCTTGACGGATGGAAGGCCGTGTTTAATAATGCCGGCGGCAGAGATAAATTCTTCTTCGTCCCGTTCTTTCCCACGGACGGCACCCCGGGCGGCGTCCAGGGCACTCTGGATACATTCAACGAAATTATCGATGGGCTGTTTGCGTGGGACACGTCCGCGTGGCCCTACTTCAGCCCCGATTTCCAGAACCCCTCCGACTCAAAGGATCGGAACTATCTCAGCGCCTGCAACGACAAAGGAAAAACGTACATGGCGAGCCCGAGCCCCTGGTTCTTCAAAAACAACCAGGGCTCCTGCTGCACTGACGCTTGCAACAACAAGGACCTCAACAACTGCAGCTGTCAAGTGAAAGGAAATTACCAGGGTCCGGGGCTGTGGATTAAAAGTGGGAGCAGCTCATCCAGCTCAGCCCGCCGCTGGTGGAGATTGTGACGTGGAACGACTGGGTGGAGAGCTCTTACATTGCGCCGCCGCTTAGCAGCGGCGCCTCTGACGTGGCGGAGTACACCCACCGCGCCTTCTTGGAATTGGGACAGCACTACATCAACTGGTATAAATCCGGGAGCGCGCCTGCGATCGAGAGCGATTCGCTCTACATGTTTTATTACACGCACAGTAAGAACGTAATCGTGGCAGCCGATGGATGCAAAGTGGCCCTTTCGGATGAACTCGCCGATAAACTCTACGTCACTGTTATGCTGACTGCGCCTGCCACCGTGGAATTGCGTTCTGGAGGTGCCTCCCAGACATTCGATGCTCAGCAGGGGATATCCACGTGGAGCATTGATTTTCAAGAAGGGCAACAGGTGGCCGTCCTGAAGCGTGGAGATAGCGTGGTGAGCACGTTGAATGGAAGCAAAGCCATCAGTAATTCCAACGTGGCGAGGTACAATTTCAACGTTTATTCCACGTGCACTGCATGTCAGTGATACCACGGTCCCACCCCAGCGGAAGGATGTTGTTTATTAAAAATAATCTCGCTTAGAGAGCCGGTAATTCCGTCGCTTCAAAGCGTGTTACCAAGAGAACTGGAATAATAAAACTTAATATTATTGAATCATTTACTAGCAATTGTCCCGACTCCCATAGGTCCGATGGGCACGCTGATAGTGTGAGAAAATAAATGAAGAACATCCTAGCTGGTTTCAATTCTCATTTTGGTAGGATCTAATGCCCAGTTTTAATCTATAAAAAAATCAAATACAACATAATCATTTTTCATCGAATATCTAGCACTGATCATGAGAAATATTCTTAACTTTAAGATTTAATGACATGAAAACCTGCACTAAATATTTAAACAATCAAACAAATACTTTCGTACGATACTCAATTAGAATAGTTGAGAATCTAAACTTGAGCTTTCTTCACACAATTTCATTAAATTGCCAATTACATTTATGTAAAGTTCCATGATAAATGCTCACAAGTAATGAACATGTAATACAGTTCATGCAAAATATTCCATTACATTGAATAGATATAACAGGTCTTACACTAATCACATTGCAATGACTTTTGTCATTCAACACCCAAACACCCAAAGATACATGCATGAAAGTAATTTTTTGAGAGTAGAAGACATAACAAACCAAGTACCATCTAGGAAAACCTAATAATTATACCAATTCTTGACAAATACATAAAAGATTATCAGTTCCATTTTACATGAAAAAATGCATTCTAAGAACATTTATAGGCCATTCATGTAAAACACCCATGATATTGAATAAATAAAAATCATTTCCAGTATATTGAACACCTCACCGTACATGAAGGGAGTAAATTATGAAATTTACAAAACTTAGTAATGTAAGCAACTTATTAGAATAGCCAATCCCAATTATTTTATAGCGAAACATGAAATAGTAAAAACTAACAAATACATTATGAGAGAAATCAATCCTAATATCTTTGACAAATTCAAGTACTAACCTCAAGATCCATAGCATTTTTGGATTTGTTGAAAGAAATACCCAAAAGTGCATTATAAGAACACACGTTCTAATAACAAGACAAATATTTTAAAATCTAACTCTCATTGAATGACAAATGAATGAAATTACCTATATGTACACTTTGTGTTCAAATCTAATCTTAAATAATATGAAAACAATAGAAAATATCCACAAATACATTATGAGAACACCTAATCTTAATAATTTGACAAATGCAACAAAATACCCACAAGTATATTATGAGAATACCCAAACGTAATGTTATGAAAAAATGTGTGAAATATCCACAAGTATTTTTGAAAAGATCCAATCCTAATACTATCACATATGCATGAAATATCTAATTCATTCATAATATAATCACGAATAGTCTATTATATTTCCAAATGGCAATTTTCAATATGAATTAATGCCGTACTTGGTGCCACTAGAATTCGCAAATATTTATGAGAACCCCTAAATTTTAAATACACATTAGGAACTTGGGATCCATATGATTCAAGAAAGAAGCATTGATATTTTTGAAAGACAATTGATTTCCATCAACATGAAGAAATATTATATACATTTCCATATTCCATTGTATTAATAATATTGGTCTAAAATTTACTAAAGGAGTTTCAATAAAATCAAATAGTTTTCTATTACACTTAGAACTCAAGTTCTATTTGTAAGCATAGATCTAGATACTTTATGTGGTGTAAAACAAAAAAATGAAAATTACAAACCATAAAAGTATATTAGTGTTTGAAAAATATTTTGAAATAAGTAACTTAGTGCTCAAGATAACAAGGCCATGATATGGCAAATACTCTCGAAGATTATGCTTTGTGAGATGCATGAAGCGAGAGAAATATAAATGCTAAACTTTGGAATAAATGCAAAAACTAAAGGACTTGTTTGAATTTTGGTTTGTGAAATAAATAGATTTCATGTAGCAAAACATAATGGAAATAGTACAATAAAGCCAAGACTCCTCCTAAAATGTGGCCTATCACAATGAATTTCGCATTTTTGTGAACTTGTTATAATATTCCTTTCAACTTTTCACTTAGAACATAATATGCTAGAGGTTTACTTGGTTCTTGTTTTTCCAGCTTGTAAATGCTAACCAACAACATACTCATCGCTATTAGAATCATGTCTGAACAATGTTACATTTAAGTCTCGAACATCCATTCTAAAGGAATTTCCAATGAAGGTAGAAAAGTCCAAAGGTTCATAGAAGGGAGTTGCAACAATATCTACCGAGATTTATCAAAACAATGTGAAAAAACTAAATAAGTAGATAAATATTTTAAACCATAGTATAATCACATCACAAAACAAAAATATATAGAGGATGCAAAACCATTAAAGTCACTTTGAAGTAAACAAATCAAGAAAGAAATGAAATATAAAATATTTTCCAATTGAAGCACACAAAGTATTAAATAATTAACAAATGGAAAAAGAATAGACTCAAGCTCTTAAGTATGGTGAGATTGCATTTGCTTGTGGGCACATTTCCCGAAGCTCAAAGATAATTAACTAAAACACGTCCAATCAACTTAAACCTGTATGCATTACGCAAACAAAATCAAGCAAAAAAATTACTAAGTTTTACAAGAATAACATAATATCTAGCTCTACTGATGCGGTTAATCGATCAATGATTACATAATTAAGCATGCACATTCTTTCAAATAGTGTATTTTCGGTTGGCATACATAAGAAGAAATTGTGAGGAAAGGGTAAGGTAGGTAGCATGCATGAATTTATTTTAAAAGAGAATTACAAGGTGCATGCCAAGCTTTTGATAGGACACCTCAAAGAGTGCAGGGACGCACACCAAGAATTTGTTAGAATGCATCAAAGAAATTGACAGGATGCGGGAAATGTCGGGAGAGTGCCTCAAAGACAATTACAGGATTCACTTCGAGGATGCGAGAGAAATATGTTGTTTGAACCCACGGAAAATCATTGCCCTCTTTGCAAAATTTTTAGTGAAGATAAATTTTGCTGCCGCCACCTTTGCAATTCATATTGCTCTACAAAAACCCAACGACTTTTTGTTTTCCTCCTATACTTAAAAATCCTCAATCGTAGCACTTTGGCATGCCCTATGCCTAGAAAAGAAAAACAAAAGGCAGTGTCCATCGATTTGATCTTTTCTTGCCAATTTTGCATTCTGTGAATGCCTATTGATCGATGTCGGACACCCAAGGTGGCATTTTATTTCAATTTTTGAGGCATGAAGGTTTATACGAGCTTGAATATGGTGAACATGGATGAAAATGGAGGTGATGGCAGCAGTGTTGCCCCCATTATTAAAGGGGATTTCCAAATGCCCATCACACACCATCCTTTAACAAATCTCCTTGAAATTTGGATACCCAATATAATCATTTCTATCAAATTAAATGCACCCATAAAATAAAGCCTCCAATTAAATTAGAAGTTTTATATGTTTACAAATAAAGGAAAAAAATTAATTTATTTGATCAAAACTATAGTTCAAAAGATAAAATAGTGGAATATTCTGAATAAAGGGATAGAGAATATTCTCTAAAAATTTGATGCAAAACATTATAAAACACATGAAATATTACAAATGGCACATTACTATTGAATAAGGTAAAAAGATTAATGGTCTTGTTGAATACTACGTAGCTCCCAATATATTAAAAGAAAATATTACACTAAACACCATTAAATTTTAGAATTTTGAGATATGATCTATAAATGTAGATAAATAAAAATGTAATATCTATAAAAGAATGGGAATTAAAATGAAAAAAAAAAAAAAATCTAATTTATTTTTACTAGACTTATTATATAAAAATGTGAATACATATAATTATTTGTAATCTCACAATAAATACTCGAATGATTACACAATAAAAGATCAATTAATTAAAAAGAAGAAAAAAAGAAAAAGAAAAAAGGATGCGTGCTATTTGGCCAAAGGGAACTTAGAATGTGCGTTATGCCCCTAAAAGAACATCTTGGCATATACTAGAGGCACGAGGAAAGGGGAGAGAAATAGTAAACATTTTCCAACAACAATATTCGTAATTATCCCTTTATGATTTTGTCAAGTAATAGATTAATGGTATAATGAAGACAAAAGTGAAAGATATGCTACTTTTAATTTTTATTTTGAAATTAAGACTCGTTGAGAAATGACTTCTTATTTGACGTTTTCTCAAAAATTAATTAAATCAATTAATACAATGTCAAAAAGTATTTTGATAATGAAATAGTGACAATTGACAATCACTCGGAAATAAAAGACGAAGTATAATTATCCACTCGACACGTCAGAGAGCATATATGGCTTTAACTTTTGTATACTATAAACTGATGGCAATGTCTTTGAGAGTTTTGTCGGTCAATAGAGTTAAAAAGTCAGAAACGAAACATTGTTTGACAGCTAGCCAAGTCAGAAACGTCCACATATTCATTATTTTGATGGGTACTTAAAAGGTAGCCGCCCACTACCAGAGAATAGTTATTTAGGCTTGGTGCAGCACCATTAACGCGGTTTTGACTCAGCGCCCTATCTCATACTCTTTCTATATAGAGATATGGATTGAATTGAATATAGGTATGATCGGTGCAGCAATGAAGTTCTTAGTCTCTATCTTAATTGTTTCCTCCCTTTTTAACTGGCCGCGTGCAGATGCAGCAGATCCGCGGCTCGTGTTCGCGCATTACATGCTTTATGCACCGGACAGCGTAGACGTGCTGAAGCAGGAAATTCGACTCGCACAGAGCAAAGGCATTGACGCCTTCGCTCTCAACAGCAACGTGTGGCGCCAGGACCGCGCCGACGCCATATACCAGGCCGCCAAAGAGGTGGGCACCTCTTTCAAGATCTTCTTCTCCGCGGACATTCACAAGGACGCCAATGGCAACCTCACTCCAGACCAGCTCGTCACCATGCTCACTCGCTACAAAGACCACCCCAACCAGATGACATACAGAGGCAAACTCTTCTTCACCTCTTGGCTCGGCAGCGACGATTCCTGGTGGGCGGATTACGGATACTCCTCCGCTCTCGACGGATGGAAGGCCGTCTTTCAAAAGGCCGGCGGGAGGAGCAAATTCTTCTTCGTTCCGTTCTTTCCCACGGACGGATCCCCGGGAGGCGTCGAGGGCACGCTTAACAAGTTCAACGACATTATCGACGGGCTGTTTGCGTGGGACACGTCTGCGTGGCCCTATTTTAGCCCCGATTTCCAGAGCCCCTCGGATTCCAAGGATCGGAACTATCTCAGCGCCTGCAATGGTAAAGGAAAAACGTACATGGCGAGCCCGAGCCCCTGGTTCTTCAAAAACATCCAGGGATCCTGCTGCACCGACGCTTGCAACAACAAGGACCTCAACAACTGCAACTGTCAAGTGAAAGGAAATTACCAGGGTCCGGGGCTGTGGATTAAAAGTGGGAGCAGCTCATCCAGCTCAGCCCTCCGCTGGTGGAGATCGTGACGTGGAACGACTGGGTGGAAGCTCTTACATCGCGCCGCCGCTCAGCAGCGCCGCCTCTGACGTGGCGGGATACACGCACCGTGCCTTCTTGGAATTGGGAGAGCACTACATCAGATGGTACAAGTCCGGCAGCCCGCCTGCGATCGACAGGGATTCGCTCTACATGTTTTATTACACCCACAGCAAGAACGTAAACGTGGCAGCCGAGGGATGCAAAGTGGCACTTTCAGATCAACTCGCGGATAAACTGTACGTGACTGCGATGCTGACTGGGCCTGCTACCTTGGAGTTGCGATCTGGAGGAGCCTCGCAGACGTTTAATGCTCAGAAGGGGATATCCACGTGGAGCATGAATTTTCAAGAAGGGCAGCAAGTGGCCATCCTAAAGCGTGGAAATCGCGTGGTGAGCACTTTGAACGGTAACAGAGCCATTAGTAATTCCAACGTGGCACGATACAATTTCAACGTTTACTCCACCTGCACCGCATGTCAAGAACGTTCCCTATGTTAATACGGTAAAAATAAAGCGTCTTCTCCTGAATGTTAGACGATTAAAAACTAGAATCATATAAAACAACATAAAATAAAAATGGTAAATGCATTAAGCATTTCAAATGTCTATCTCGACTTTGTTTTATCATTACCGTTTCAATATCTTATAATTTAAGAATATGCATTCCATTCGATGGTAGACACGTGTAACATGTAGTTTTAATGTTAATCTTATTTTACATAGGGCTTTTCATTATGTCAATGATGAAGTGACATTTCTTTTTTGATGGAATTTGAAGCTTGCACGAGTTAAGTATACAAAATTTTAAGACTTAATTGCGAAAGACTAACGAAATACTATTCTCCCAAATTCACCTAGCGTACAATCCCAACTTCATCCATTATTTATTGGTATACCGTGGGATTGGAACCTTGGTGGATGGCTAGACAACACCTTTTACACCATCATATGTATCGTTGGACCACAATCCATTCGATGGCGGAGTAACATTTTGACAATGAGCCATTGCTCCTACCAGTTCATTCCTTCCAATCGAAAGACCTAAAAAACTTCAACATTAAGTGAAAGGAAAATACTAGGATCTCGACTCGTGGAATAAAATGTTGGAGCATCTCATGCAAATGAGCCCACAATTGGTAGAAGTCGTGACATGAAATGACTAGGTGGAGAGATCATATATCTCATTGCCATTCAACAAAAGATCAGTTAATGTGGCGGGTTACACCCACCCTACCTTCTTAGAATTGAGACAACATTGCATAAGATGGTGCAGTGCGGACACCCACCTTCGATAGACAAGGATTCACTCTACATGCTTTATTACAACCACAATAAGAATATAAACATGACAAGGCGAGGGATGTAAAGTAGCCCTTTCGGATGAACTTGTTGAAAAATTATACGTGACTGCATGATGTTGATTTGGGCTTGCCATAGTGGAATTGTAGTCCTGGGAGAAGCCTCTCAAATGTTTAATGCTCAAAAGGGGATTTCCACATGGAGTATTAATATTCAAGAAGAGCATCAAGTGGCCATCTTAAAATGTGGAAATAGCATGGTGAGAATGTTGAATGGAAACAAAGCCATTATTAATTTCAACGGAGCACAATACAATTTCAACATTTACTCCACCTATTACATGTTAGTAACGAAAACCCCATAGAATGGATCTACATTCCTATAGGAAAATAATACTTACATATAATACAAATATACTATGAAAATCACAACTACATAAAGCATTTGATATGTCTCTATGGTTTTTATCTCATTAAAATTTCAGTATCTATTTTACAATTTACATTTATTTATTTCATTTTAAAATGGACCCAAAATGTAATTTTAATGTTGACCTTAAAATTCAAATCTAAAGCTAGCTCACTCATGATACAATTCGAGGACCATCTTTACAATCATACCCTCACAATATAATATTGGTTAAAAATACACATGGTCTGAAAAGAATAAAGAATGCAAGAAACATATTTTTAAATTACATATAGTCTTGAAATGAAATATACAGAGAATGCACCAAACATATATTTAAATTACATATGGTCTTGAAATGTATAGAAAATGCAATAAACATATTTTTAAATTTATTTCTATTAAATATATGTTTCAATGTATATCCTTTCGAAATTATTAATCTTAATACTTATAAATGAATTTAAAAATGTGTTTGAAGATTGGTGTTAAGGTTCATAATTAATGTGAATCAACTATCCTTGTAATTCCTAAAAATGATAACAAATATTACCATAAACATATTTTATAATATAAAAATGACTTTAACAAACAATTAGGTATTTCTCCCTATTACAATTCTAATTTGCAAATCATAAGTCTTTATATCTACTTCATTTTCACATCTGTGATGAAGTTCAAAACTATCTTTAGTGTAGCAAAAAAACATGTATGAGAAAAGTTTTGTGCGAGAACAAATTGACATGTCAAGCATTAATCGATGGTGTTGATGCTCTTTAAAATAGGAAGCACATATTGTTAGATCAATGATATATCTATAGCATGTAGGATGTCTAAATTTAGAATACCAAGGTCACTTTGAAAGCTTGAGCATTTGTAGAGTGGACTTAAAGAGCTTATAAGCGACCTAATGACTAGCAATCGCACGTAAGGTGTGCGATGTTAACGCCGAAAGTGTAATATTAGCGAGCAGAGAAGTAAATTGGAACAGATAACAAGGCATCATGTATCGATCTAATTTGATTATGATAAATAAAGGCAAACCAGTGGAGAAAATGAATTGTCGTAAACAATGTTGGTGATAGAGCCAATAGCACCATTTACAAGACATGTTCCAACCCACAAATTTGCATAAAGCATGACTTTTTGGATTACATTTAGTGCAACACTTAGTCATAAGATCAATCGTTTGATAGCTAAGGACAGTTTGACCCCTCATTTGCATTATTTTCTTTTTGGGATTTGATGTGATTTTCATGGTTTTGCAGGTCATTTCTTTATTGCAGGTTATTAGCGACATCGACGATCATTGTAGGACATACTAGTGACAAGAAGAAAAGGATAGCGAACACCTTACGGACCATTCAAAGATGGTTTTATGAGGTTTTTGGCAGTTATAAGCGCCTAGAATTGGTCTGTAGCGCCCACAGGAACCCCTGACCCATCCCGAGCACCCCAATCCAACATATTCTAACATCTCTGCATTTTTTTGGGTTTTATTGCGATAGTCTGCACTTCAGATTTCCCAATTTTTCAGTTCTACACTCCTCCGGAATCATAATGAAACAACTAAGTCATTTTATCTCCTCTTTGCAAGTAGGGTTTCATAATTTCTAGCTTAATTTTCTTGGGTCGGATCTGTATTTCATTGCATATTCATTTATTGCTACATTGCAATCAATTTTAGGCATTTATAAATTCTATATTTTCTTAATCATTTTGGTGAACCCCACTCATGATCGGTCATTTGAATCCTTCTTTGACACATCATATTTTCTATTATGGCTCCTAAAGTTGCTCAAATTTCTTTGTATGATTTAATTCAAATGCATCCTAATTGTCAAGTTGTTATGAAACAATCCTTAGACACCATGTATCTCCCTAGAGATACACAACCACATCAAGTGAGTGTTATTCTTGATCGTCTATCTGATGACCTTAGTCTTCATGATCCTACATCTAATCAACCCATGTTGGACTCAATTCAAGCCTTGCATTCTTTATTTCAAGAAATAATTCAGTCTATGGAATCCACAATCACATCTCTCAACTCTAAAATCCAACATCTTAAGGAGGCTTCTCAAGCTCATGTTTTTCTCATTCTACATCTCATCTTCATTCTATGTCTTCTACATGTGCTCATATTAGTGAACCTCAAATATTTTTGCTCCATATGCCTCTCAATTTCACACTCAATGATATGCAACAAGATATTCTTCTGCACCTCATAGCCCATCAATTAATCAACTTTCCATCTACTCATTGTTATCCTCCTTATCGGCTTGCAAAATATCAAGGTCATCCATTTTGCAGTTATCATCGAATAAATGGACATAATGACAATGATTTATATGCTTTACAACAAAGAATCAAGCATCTTGAGCATCAAGGTTTTATCTCATTCATTGCACAACATTCTGTTACATGGTCCTTTCCACTTGTTACATCTCAATGGGTTCCTAAATCTGATCCATCTATGTCTAGTGAGCATCATACTTCCACTTCTCATGTTTCTTTTTGCTCACTCAAGTGTCGCCTATGAAATATACTCAAACCAAGAAACCTCCTCTAAAAATCAATTCAACACCTCCTACTGAGTCATCTGCAACATTACCAAGTCAAACAAAGCAACCAACATATCCTCCTCTCAAGTATTCTACGACGTTACCAAACAAACAACCACTCGCTACGCAAGACAAACAAACTCTAGCTGGCCTCTTTCAACTCCTGCAGCTCGAGGATTCTAAGCCATCACCACTTCAACGTCCAATTACTTTTTTTAGAGAAACCACACCTTCTACCGATGTCCAGGACAAATTTCAAACTTTGTCATCATCACATGGTCCTAATGTTGCTTCTGCCTATCATTGTGTTGTCTCTCTCTCTCTTATCACGACACAAATGATGCTCTCCCATAATGGCATGGTACCTCTCATGTCGGTGCCTAGATATCCTCATCACACACTTGGGGGGCATCATGTTCATTCCCCCCACCTTCTAGCATTATCAGTTGTCTTACATCTTACACATATCACATTTAGTCTTCCGCATTCTTCATACACATCTTGATACATTTGTATCGTCATTACCCGATGACACACTCTTGTGCTTTGGTTCACACTTAACTGTTGAGGGCATCCTATATACATGAACCTCAGAAACTACACATTTTGCACACACATGACATATTCTCGCAACCTCTATCACATATTATGCACTTTATTCAAACTACATAATCATGATATATATTTCTCGCATCTACTCTTACATGTTGTGCTCATTACCCTATGACATACTCTGGTTCCACGGTCCATACTTGACTGCTGAGGGTCTATATATCAAATGGAACTCACCAGACTCACGCATTCACTCAATCACTCACTCACGCACTCTTTATGCTCTAGGATTTATCGATCACATCTTTCTAGTGTAAAATTTAAACCATTTCCCGATGACACACTCGTGTTCTATGGTTCATTATCGACTGTTGAGTAGGCATGTATAAATGAACCCTATCACATGCATTGTCATCCACACTCAGTCGAGGGGCACGCTCCTCCTATAAAATTCTCTCTGCATTCCATTCCATATCATCCACAACATATTGCATATCTTTGTCGCATGTATTCTTATCGTGTACACTTTATTACACATGTTAGACATATATTTTGTATGTCATTATCTTTTCCATATACACATGCACATTCACTTGATTTTTAGTTGTGATCACAGATTTTATAGATCGATACACACAACACAGATGTTTGGTGTAGTACCTCTTACCAGTCCCACTATGGCTCTTGGGGCATCCAATTTTATACACTACAAGTGCTATTGTTTCATTTTTATAGTGCATTACTATATCGGATTATACATGTTTTGACATACATTTTATCTTCCTGACATGCTAATGGGTGCTTCATGTGTAAACTTTTCTTTGCAGGTCTATTTTCTTCTATGGTTGTCTATTACATTGCTTGACATTGTTTACTCTTGTCTTCCATTGTTGTAATTGTTTGTAGGATTTTCCCTTTGTCTTGTGTGCACATTGTCTACTCTTGACCATTTTGGCCTCGATTGTCTTGTGACATTGTGAGTGATGTCCCATGTTTGAAACCCATTCTTCGTGTTCTACTTTGTCTTCTTGTGTGTTTACATTGTCTTCTTGTGTCTTAGCTTACACAATGTCTATCTAGATTACATATTGTCTTCTACATGCGTGTTTTTCTTTGTTTACACTAACACTTGTCTCCTAGCCATTTTGTTTGTTGTGTGCCTTGGTTTATACCAAGCACACTCCCCCTACAGGCACAATTTCAGCACAGTGGTCGGTCCTCCTTTGGGCTACATACTCCTTAGTGATGTCACATGCACCCAAACGAGGGGGCATCATTTGGGTGAATTAGTCACCCCACAACATTTCATAGTCATCACACAACATAGTTCAATACTGGTACAACACAGTCATCAGTCACGACAAAGGCCTAGGTCCTGACTTGGTTCCTTACCACAACACAAACACCAATGCCCAAACCCGAATATAGCGCCTAGGTGCCCCTAACTCTTCTTGGACACCTGTGACTAGGGGGAAGTTACAAAACATTTTTTAGTTCAACACAATCTACAACACTTCACACAATGAATTTTATAGGACAATAGTCCTTCATCACTCGACATGCATACAATGCACGGCATTTTCTACTTTCACATTGGATCGAACTGTTCAAAATGGATCAGATTTTTACACACCATATGCGTAGTGGTGTTCACATTACGGGAAGCAGTTAAAGGTTAGAGGATGACACCAAAATTTTCTCCCTACACTTCTTCCATGTCTTGGTGTGAGATCACCCAAAAACTCACACACAGTGTAACTGGCGTGAGATCGCCCGAAAAACTTGTTCTTCTACATCATCTACAGGATCCTTTCTACACATTTCACTCATCACAAATTCGGTGCACATGTTCATTTTTGTATTTTCACATATTTCTTTACATACTTTTTACTCATTTTGATCATATACTCATGTATTTGACTACTTGATCGTTCTTCTCTTTTGCAGGTTCGTTGTTAGGGGTTGGTAAGAGAAGCAAACACGTTTGTCATTGTTTGGATGAGACAAGCCATAATCGAGCTTATAGTGGGAAAAAGAGGATACAATAAAGATTGAAGAGAGGGCCTAGTGGTACTAAACAACCACGACTCACAAACACATCACCAATATTATTATAGTGATTATTTTTTAGGGTACACTGATTAGATTTTTTATGGTTTACGACATGGATGGTTGAGATCATGCTATGTGTCAATGAAACCTTGCACCTAATTTTTATTTTCCACTCCCTGATGCACGTAAGACACGAAAACCTTACTTCTAGTAGGGAAACACCTATTAGTGTAATTATGTGACATTCCCAATATTTGGGATCCTAGAAGCTCATCAAAGGTCTAAAATAGCTCAAAATTAATAAATGAAAAAAGGAATGTGCATCGTTGTCTTAGCATGGATACATTTTTTCGATCCTGGAAGCTCATCAAAGGTCTAAAATTGCTCAAAATTAATAAATGAAAAAAGGAATGTGCATCGTTGTCTTAGCATGGATCCATTTTTTCTAACGCCATGCAGGAGTATGGAAATGAAGAGACATTACAAAAGTAGATATTACATGAGGCATAAACAAAAACAACATACATGGAAAGTACCTGGAACTGAGATCTCATAGATCAGTTCAGGAACTATCATGACGCAACAGGTGAACAATTAATAAATGAGCTTACAAAGAATTACGGTCAGGACAGTAGAATATAAGAGCTCGATGGATAAAGAGCGGTAGGCATTATACAGGCATGAGGTAGTGGCAGTGGGGGAAATTTGTGGTGGAGGAAAAAAACTAATCTTTATCCGTCTAAAGAAGGAACACAGGTAAAAAAACTGTTAAAAATGTGAAAACGTCCAGACGGCTGTCAAACCGTCAACTTTACTACAATCGCAGAAACATCTGGAGGTCCTTTACCACAGGGGGAACACCTTTGGCATAAAAATAAAGGATGACTTATTACTAACAGGATAAATAACCTTGATGACGACTCACAAGGGCACTTAACTTAACGTACAACCCAGTTTCTTACCATCTAAATTAAGATGGTAATAATGAGAATCCTCTCGTATCGATTTCATTAGACATTTAAGTAGATCTTTTAAGGAGCATACATAACAAATAAGGTCTTCAAAACGTTGTTATCAAAATGAAATAGATTCAATAATGGAAAGTGTATTTACTTTCTTACCGAATCCACTCTTTTTTTAAGGGTAGAAGACTACTTGTATGGAGGATAAGATTTGTGTAAGAGATAGATTTTAGGAAAGAGACGCTGATTGAATATTTTTCAATGGTCCCAAACAACATTTTCCTTCGATAATTGTTTTCTTCCCGCACTCTACTTTTGAAAAAAGTAATTTTTTAAAAATAATTAGTATATAACGTGCCAAAATTTAAGCTAACCAAATCCGTTCACACGGACAAAGAAGTAGCTTCCATAGGATTGAATTTAGAGAAATATTGGAAATCCCAAGGAGAAGGAAGAATAAATTTTATCTTCCAAGGCCACGTATATTCCTTTATTTTTCATTCACTATAGAAATGGAATTTCATGTCACCTCGTGCTTATAGGTTATTTATTCTTTTCCACCGCTTTGAGTTTCAAATATGACAGGTTGCTTCCCCTTGCTACCTTCGAGGATGGAGAGAGCTATAGTTTTTCTTTTATCAACTCTTTAAAAAGAGACATATCCATTTCAATTTCGATGGAAAGCTAAAACTAAAGTGTAATTTCCCTTTTCTTGTGCCAAAGGCCTAAGGGCCAGGTCGAGTCCAAGTCGTGGTCAAACCCAAGGGGCTGTGGATGCTAGGAGCTATTGGGAAGGGGCCACATGGTTCTAATATTCTAATTTTGCGTTGAGGGTCACTTTTGGACCATGGCGACTTAAAGGGGAAAAGTAACTTAAGTTATTTTTATTTTATTGACCCCTCCGTGGAATGAAATGCATCTAGGTCTATTGGGGCTCTTTTACCTTGGAAAGTATATAAGGAGTTGGGAGAGAAAGGAGAGACACTTTTTGTCACATACATTTTAGCCTCTTTCACGTGCAGCTGTTGTTGCGCATCTACAACTTGTGGAGTGAAATCCCACAGGGACCCTAGCTTCGATGGTGAGAGACCCATTCCTAGCTAGCAGGGCATTCTTTGGTAGTGAAAGATCTACCCTAGTCTATCACTTTTGGAGCCGCTTTCAGGGTTGTGTCATAGAGATAATAATCAGAGGGTTCAAAGGAAGGGTTTTAGGATTTTTGGGGGCATTTGGGGAAGATAACAGAGGGCTTTCGGATCAGATTCATAACAGCCATTTAGGCAGGGCGTGACAACATGTTGAAGGCATCTTCATCAATTTCCAACCCTTTTTCTAGCTAGGTGACTTGCAGCCTTTATTTGGAGGGTTTTCCAGTTGGTCCCCTTTGGATCTAAAGGTTGAAACATGATTTCCTATACATGTTAATGTTATTTCCAAAGACCCTTAATTTTTGCTCTTGTATTTGGAGAGTTACGATCCTCTAAAGTTTTCAAATTCTGGGCATGCAGGGCATCTTTTGCTTTTACAGCAGCCTTTTAATTTCTGTAAAACTCCAAAAATAGTGTTGTTATGTCCTTTATAATAATATCAAGATCTCTTTAAAATTTTCATGTAATTCAATCGGATATTTTGGGAGATTTTAATTTTCTTTAGTCCGCTATCCTTATTGTAAAAATGTGCAAAAATCAATATTTTATTTGGCTGCAAATTTTCAATATTTTGTGCATTTAAAGTAGTATCCAATAGGGATATTATAGCATGATGTATTGTTATTTTAAAAGTATCTTCATGCTTTTGGAGAGCTTTTACTTGGAAGGTAGGATATGCCATATCTAGTGGAGTTTTAAGATGATTTGAAATGCTTTCAAAAATGAATAGAATGAAGCTCTCACCAAAATATCTTTAATAGATATGCAATTAAATAGATGGGATTTTCTTAAAAGTTTACAAAGAAAAATAAAAATCTCATCCCACATGGCATGCAATACTATTTCCCTTTATCTAACATTGAGGATCTTCGGTCTAGACACATGTTTAAATGTGTTTAGTGCATGCTATATCCACTTCATATAAAATGCAAATGTTATTACTATCTACTCATCGAGTTCACAATCAACTCAAAGTGATCACGATGGAAAAGTGACATGTGAGCATGGGAATCTACAAGTGACTCTTCCTCACACCCGACCTCCCGAGGTCATGCCGAGACAGCCGGTGGGGATGGAATACACGCGGGATGTAGATAAGCTAGTTAGGTAATCTTATGTCTTCAACATGTAATAATGGGATCTATGAATCTAAGGCAAAGAAGGCCCTCCTAACCTGAACCGGTGTGATAGATCGTTCGGCGAGGATAGTTGCTCGAAGGCTCCAATCAATATCGAGTTCTGTCGTGATCCGATCTATGGGTTGTGGGATACGTGGAAGATAACCTGTGGGTGCTTTGTATATGTCTCCCAAGGTCATGAAAATGGAATGGCTAAATATGTAGTGGATCTTTTGGTGTTTTATGGACGATTCTCTGGTCTAGTCCAGAAATATTTAGCTTGATTAGCTACTACGTTTAATAATGATAGTTGTGTGATAATGTCTGGTGGGAGTGGAGAGGATCTAAACACTAATGTTCGCAAACTAGCGTCAACATTGGATTGATTTGTAGGCCCGTTGGGTTGTGGGACTTGTGGATCACAACCGTAAGTTCGTGGTTGTTGTGGACCTCCTATGGTCATGTGAAGAATCAATCCCTTCTTCTGATCCCGAGTATCCAATAATCGTATGCCTTTTCGGCCTCTACATTTAGAACCAAAAGTTGCATAATTTTCTCAGAGTACCTAACAGGTGTTCTGGCAACTTGGATACGTAAGCTAGTGTCTATATCAGTGAGGAGGTCTCCTACGTCTGGCTGTGGGACTAGTGGATCACAACCGAATGTTTGTTCTCTTTCAGGTCCTTCTACAGTCATACGGATGTCTATCAAGGCAATCTATAATTTGGTTGATTTGACTAGAATGTGTGTGCTTTGTCATCTTCTATGTTTAATACTCTTAGTTGTGCGCTGATTTCTTATAGGTCTGTTGTTGCTCGTAAGACCTGAATTCTAAGATTTTGGTCTATGTCAGTTATTGCTGCAACAATATTGGGTTGAGGCATGATTGGCTCAAAAACATATTCCCTGGGCTCTCTAGGTCCCGTGATTGTCATACAAGGTTAATATAAACCTAACTGAAATGAAATAAATTAACTATGCAAGATATATCTACAACATATATATATATATATATATATATATATATATATTCCTCTATTTTTGTATTTTTTAATAGAATTTTAAATGGAATTGAAAGAACAACTAATCTAATATATTCAAAAAATGACAACTAATCTAATAACAAAATTAAAACAAACAAGGTAGCCCGGTGTAGCTACTTGCCTATGCAGTTGTGAGTTTATCCTAAATAACTAGATAGCTGATTAACTTAATTGAAAGATTCTCGATCCTACCTCAGAAGTGAGGAATGAATCATAGTTTCTCAGAAACTATCAATCCCCACAACTTCCCTGGTAATATCGAGAATGAAATTTAACTGAAATGAAATGTTTCACTACTCTATTTGATATATTTTAACTAGAACTTTGACAGATAAAACCTAGAATTTGTAGAACAGTGGCGAATCCAGTAGTGTATGACTTTGTCCCCTCAGAATGATCTCCTCGTTCCTTCGTGTTCACGTGAATCCAGAAGAGCGTGTATATGTTAGCATCAATAGAAAAGGTATTCAAACAATGGTAGTTTGGATATAGACCGAATATAATGCGAGTAGGAGAGGGACAACGCAAGAGACAGAGCTTGGCATATGCAATTCCTAGCGGGATTTATTACGGGAATACAACGCAAGAGTACCGAGAGATTCTAGAATCCACCTTCTATGAAGAACACAACCTACAACTCTAATGGATGCAATCTATAACTGACACTACTTTGCTCTAAACTAATTTGTATGAACAACGATGAACAAGACTGAAGCAAGAAGATTGAATGGCTTCTGAAAGCAAAGGAAAAACTAGCATGGATGCAAACATGAAAACAAAATGAACTCTAAGCAAGAATTGAGAGACTAAACAATGGAAAATGAGAAATTGAGAGGTAGTTTTGAGGGGCCATTTGCTTGAAAACAAGCTGGCTATTTATAGATTTCACATTCACCCAAAGGTGATTCCCATTAGAACTCTTTTACCATTAAACAATGGAGAAACACTATTCAAGGGACATAAAACATTAATACAAGCTAAGGCGGTGGAGAAAAGCTGGTAAAAGTTGAAAATTACGCAAGTCGTGATCAAAAGAACGTGTTGGAAAATGCGTGAAGGACCGCTGCCCTGAGCAGGGTGGCGGTTATAGGACCGCCGCCCTGTAGGGCGGCGGTTTCATCACTAAAGGTCAAAAAGCTAAGAAATGAAGGGCAGAGGAATAAAACAAAGCACAAGGAACATGAATAAAGCATTTGGGATGCTAACATATACTTTGTGAGCTTTTTTGGATCCGAACACCTTGTGAGGTGACCTGTATCATCATTGGGGCATGTGTAACATCATTCTACGGCAGTACAATACCCTACAATTTTGGGTACGTACATATTTCCCCCTCGGAGAAGTGTTTTAGCCATGAAGAGGCGTAAAATGGTGGGTCCAAGTATGGTGGTCCCAAAATGGGAAGTTAGAAATTATACCTGACACGCCCGTGTGTCGAAATGTCACCATCCAAGTTCCTGCTACCTACAAAATGGAAAGAAGACTCAAGTGTAGATAGACAAAAAAAATCGAAAAATAAATACTAAATTAGTATGAGATGAGGACTTACCATTTGTGCGGGGATGAGAACTTACCTCCGTTGGCGCTCTAAACCTGCGAAAGGGGCACTCGAAAATGTGTCAAAACACTATATATATATATATATATATATATATATATAAAATGGGACCATTTTCCTATTCATTTGCACGTGTTGATTTGATAGTTTTTGAGCTCTGGGACCCACGGTGACGGTTTTCAACAAGAATATAGTCGAAACATTCGCATCGAGATAGCGATCATGCCTCATGAGCAGAACCTCGACCCGCGAAATCTCAGGTTAGTTCTTCTTGATTATTCATTTTTGCACCCTAAATGTAAAAATGATGAAATTTGTCGTGGGGGTCATTTTTAGAAATGTCAGTTTTAAATGTGTCTCTTAGGGGGGCGCCTAATGGGTAGGCTTTTGTTTTAGCAAAAATGGTCATTTTTAGCATTTTTGAGCATTTTTAGGGTATGCGACCCGTTTTGAAACACGTGGGACAGGACCGCCACCCTAAGCAGGGCGGCGGTTACAGGACCACCACCTTACAAGGTGGCGGTTATGGAACCGCCGCCCTGCTCAGGGCGGTAGTTCTCTCGAATGCCAAAACAACACTTGTTTGAATTCATTTTTGCATTTCTAGCATTCTTACTTGCTTTAATGATTTTTTTCAATGCAATCTTGATACTAACTTGCTCCTTTTTGCATGTTTTTGTGTGTTTTGCAGAAGAAGGAAGAGTACATCAGATGGAGCCGAGAGAGAGAGAGAGTGATTGGCTTCCAGCAGTGCTAGATGCACTCTCTCAGGATGAGTAGGATACTCTTCAGAGGGCGGTATATTGAGGATCGCACGGGTCCCCCATGTTACACCTGCTAGTCACATACTATGTGACTTATTTTCTTACTGGGATGTAGATCGGAACACTTTCCGATTTCCAGGTGTCTAGGGGTGAGTGGACTATCACCCTAGAGGATGTCTACCACATTTTGGGAGTCCCGATTATTGGGAGGAGACTTTCATTTGATACAAGCAGTATCAGAGCTCAGGTGACACAAGTGGGCCACCTATATGGGAGACGCAGTTGTCTCCACTGGTTCAAAGAAGGGGGTGAAGGTCCATTCTATTCCTGGCTTGCCCATCCCTCTGATCCGTCAGGCCATTATGGGCATCCTTGCTTCGAGATTGATCGGAGACAAGGGAGGGGATACTTTACTCTATTGTTGGGCCCCCATCATCGCACAGATTGAGGCACATGGTCGGATTTATGCCTGGGGAGCTGATATACTTGGGACCACCTATCACGACTTGTACAGGGTGGTTCATTTATAGGGATAGTCGTTGAGCCATCCGACCTTGGTTATGAGTTGGGTCTATGAGCGTATCATCCCTTATGGGAGAGGTATAGAGGTGGCGGATCCCGGAGCCATGAGGGCAGCTAGATGGACAGAGATGATGGTGCTTAGAGCACCCCACCAGCCAGTTGCTTCCCTGACTATTGAGGATATGGAGGCCACACCTTATCAGGCCATGGCAGGGTTGTGGGGCAAGGAGACCTTCACTTTGATTTCCTGCTCTACTACAGGCAACTTATGGATAGGACGGGGAAGGTAGAGACACACCCTTTTGATCGAGTGCCTCAGCAGTTCGGCCTTGCTTACGTTGATATGCTTCCCCCAGTGGTGCAGTGTTCAAATCAGTTCGAGAGGCTAGGGGTGGTCCTAGGGGCGGGGTTGGACTATTGTTACTCCTGGCATCCCGATTGCAGCCAGGAGGGTGGTACGCGCCCGAGCGAGTCGGTGCTCCTCAGGCACCTTTACTTCGGATTGCCGCCGGTCCTGCACATAGCAGTGATGACCCTATTGATATAGACTCGAGTCTGAGGAGTTCACAGGGGGAGAGATGGAGGAGGAGACCGAGGACATGGAGGTCAGCGAGTCGGGTGGGGGAGGATAGTGATCCCGAGTGGCATGACACTCAGGAGATGTTATAGGCCGAGAGGGCAGAGCAGAGCACGGAGAGGGTGACTCTAGTCTCAGAGGAGTTGCCTTCTCAGGACCTAGGTGGAGAGGACGAGTCCATGGTAGGACGCTATGTTGCCCCAGACATAGGAGGAGGACATCAGTCAGCGGCGACATCCGTGGCAGGCGCTGATCCTAGAGATCCCTCTTGGAGGCCTGGAGATCCGAGTGAGTTGTCACTCTTCTTTTAATATTTGTTTTTAGCTAGGATTGCCTTAGTTGCTATCTCTCCTTTTGTTCGTCCTTGGTTTCATCTTTTGATTATTTTCTAACTTGTTTTCTCCTTTGCTTGTAGAGACTGCTGATGAGTGGTGAGACTTGATTCACTGGGTATGTACTGATACCCTGATGCTCCCTATGGAGAAGACTCATGCCGAGCTATCCATGGATGCAGGGGAGCCTTCGGTAGCCGGTAGGCATACCGATGTTTTTGCCCCCATTTGGCATGTGGCCAAGATGGTGACTTCCCTCTGTACCAAGTTAGCCGGGTATAGGACTGCAGAGCGCCTGATGAGGAGCCACTCTCATAGCAAGGCTACAGCTACTGTTCGGGACCATGAGCCCTCAGTGCACTCGAGTTCCGGCGTAGATGAGTCCTAGACGTGGTCGTGCACCTTCTGAGGGATCCCATAGGGATTGAGAGGCCACTTGGCTCTTTTTGTAGTGACTCTTGCTAGATTGTTTATATGACCATTTTGTATTTTCGGGCTCATTGAGTGTTTTGACCATGCCTAGCGCATGATGGCATTGTACATAAACCTGATATATATATATATATATATATACATCTCTTTTTGGATCTAGATCTCTTTGTACCTAGAGTTTTGTGATTCATTTTCACATGTATACTAGATGTTTATAAAATTTTTGTTTTTATATGCTTTTCAGAATGTATGCAATGGAGAACAAATATCACAAATTCTTTCTTTTTGTATTTCATGATGCTGATGTATGATGACACAGATGAGCTTTGTGATCTTGAACTTTAGTTTTCATAAGCAATTTTCCGGTACTTCATATTGTTTTGACAAAATGTGATGATGAATTGGTATGATGAGCAGATGTACTTGCCCCACTCCTAACTCCACACAACTAGTAAGATGCGAGGGCTCACCACCGAGAGCTAGAAAGGGCACAAGCTATGAGGTGTGTTGAAATGGTAATGATGGGAGATAGACAAAGAGTTGGTGGAACCAAATTAGGACGCTACAAACCTATCTTACTCAAGTGACTCCATAGTTTAGAATGCAACTTGCTTTACAGTTTATCTAGACTTAGATCTGTAGATGGCCACTTGGTTGACAAAATCTAGTTTTCAGGGTTTTGAACTCTCTTGGAATTTTGGACATCTAATTCATTTGTTTTTGACTCAAGATTTCAAAGGTTTGTTTGAACTATTTGCTTATGAATTTCAACGTTTTTCTGTCAAGAGGACCCCTACACCTTGCCCCATGCTACTAGTAGGAAGCATGGGCTTATCACCATGGACAAGGCACAAGCGAGTAAAGGCATTCCCATCCTTTCCCAACCCTACGTCACTAGTAAGAGACGTAAGCTCATCACCAAAGGTTGGTAGGGCAAGGAAATGTGTAAAAGTAAATTTTTTCTGTTTGATCTATATTTGACTTACTTACTTGAGCAAAATGTCAGTATGTTCTTATTTCCAAAGAGATATATACACAAGATAGATGTGACACCATGAAGCTTCTAGAATAGACCATAGGCAAGACACCTACCCTAGGAAGAAACCAAAAGTGAGAACAAGCATGTAGGCCTTGGTATGGCTACCGTTAAGACTTTGTCATATCTAGCTTTAATTGATGAAATGATTCTGAAATAGTTGATGATGTTATGAAAATGAAGAAGTATGATTTGAAAGCTCCTGCCAATACTATCAAAAGTTTGTAATGAATTGCTTAAGAATAAGTCCCTTGATCACCAAATTTTATGAAACAAGTGAACAAAATGAACCTATCTAAATGAATATGTAATGTAGATGTATTTATACAAATAGTATCTGATGCTTCATGCATAAAACCATTTAAGATGCAAGGAATTGACTGATTGACTGAATTCCTCACCCTCCAGAGTGCACAAGAGATATGCACCGTTACCATAGTCCTTCATGATTCGATATGGGCCCAACCATTTGGGCCAAAACTTTCTTCCTTCGCGGTTTTCTTATCGATCCGGCTGTCTAGTCTTAAAACTAGATCTCCTTCATATATTTCTCGCTCATAGACCTTTTTGTTATACTACCGGCACATCCAGTCAGCATAGGCTCTATGCCGCTATTCAATGTTTAACCTGGCCTCGTCTAGGATTTCTAGTTGGGAGAGGCGTGCCTCCCTATAAGCTTCTTCATCTAGAATCCCTTGTAATGAGATGCAGAGACTGGGTATTTCAACCTCAAGCGGGAGAACTGCTTCTGCCCCGAATACCAATGAGAAAGGGTTTGCTCCTGTTGGTGTTCTTATTGAGGTTTGGTGGGCCCACAAGGCTGGATATAATTTTAAGTGCCAATCTCATTTGTTTTCTTTTACCGTTTTGAGGAGAATAGCTTTCAACATTTTGTTTGTCGCTTCAGCCTACCCATTGGCTTGAGGGTAGTAAAGAGAGGCCATGTGATGGTTTATTTTGAACTTGCTACATAGCTCACGAACCTCGTCATTCTTAAAGGATGTGCCATTATCTGAGATAATGACTTGTGGGACACCATACCTATAGATAATTTGGTTCAAAATGAATTTGGCAATCACCGAACCTGGTACAGTGGTGAGAGGCATGGCCTCCACCCATTTGGTAAAATATTCCATGGCTGTGATTATAAAATTATGGCCATCGGTTGATGAGGGAGAGAATTTCCCTATCAAGTCCAGACCCCACATGGAGAAGGGCCATGGAGTCGTTTATTATTGGTCAGTGCGGGGATTGTCTTTGGCATGCGAATCTCATGAGAGAATTCTTGGCATTTGTGACACTTATGTACAAATTCCACTGCGTCATGTTCGAGAGTGGGCCAAAAATAGCCCATCCAATGTATTTTACGAGTGGTGGCGTGACCACCGAAGTGGCCCCCGCATATCCCACTGCGAGATTCATGAAGAGTCTTTTTGGATTCTTCTATGTCGATGCATCTTAGAAGCATGTCGTCGAAGGCTCTGCGATAGAGCACTTGGTCTAAAAAAACATATTTAGCGGTAATAATGCGTAACCACCTTCTTTTTGTGTCGCGTGGCACTTTCCGGGTATGTATGGTCCATGATAAAATTGATGATATTAGTATACCAGGGGCATGTAGAGATGGGGGGTTTGGTTTCGACAAAGAATACACATTCATCGGGAAAGTCTAGATCTACCAATTCACCTCCATCTAGTGGATTGTTAGCTAACCAGTCTGGAATGATTTGTCCTTTGACGGATTTTTGGTTTACGAATGTTAACTCAAATTATCCCATTAGAGTTATGAAACGTCCAACCTTCTTAGACAAGGACCCTTGCGTGAGAAATGTCCGTAAATGGTCTGTCTTCACAATGACCCTTGTTTCTTGATTTAACATGTAATGTCTTAAAAATTTTATGGCAAAAATTATGGCAATACATTCTCATCCTGCCTGTGTGTAATGTGTTTCATAATCGAGTAATGTTCGGCTAATGAAATAGATCGCGCGTTCCGTCTATCATTGTCCTCTTGAGCTAGCATGCAGGCCAACAAGGCATGAGTGGCTCGTGAGTATAGGATCAAATGGTGGTCTGGCTTGGGAGGCATTAGCATGGGTGGTGACAACAAGAAGCACTTAACTACTTCGAAAGCCTCATTGTGCAGCTCTCTTAGGTCCAATCGATACTATAATCTTTCTTGAGTAGATTTTGATTAGATGAATGGTGAATCTTAAATCTGGGATGAACCTTTGATTGCACCGAGTTTCCCAAGAAATGACCTGATTCCAGACTCATCCGAAGGTGGGATCATTTCAAGAACAACTTGTATTTTGGCCGGATCAACATCAATCCCTCGTGAAGATATAATGTATCCTAGAAGTTTGCCTCCTGTTACACCGAAAACACACTTCTCTGGGTTTAATGTGACACCATACTCAATTAGTTGTGAGAGGATGATACGGAGCACCTCCGGTGATCACAACGCTTCTTGGCCTTGGCCAATAAGTCATCCACATATGATTCCACAATTTTATGGATAAGATCATGGAATATGTATGTCATTTCCCGCTGATATGTAGCACGGCATTCTTAAGACCAAATGGCATGACATCATAACAATAAGTTCCCCAGGGATTTATAAATATGGTTTTGGCTTGGTCTTGTTCAGATATTTTGATTTGATTATATCTCGAGAACCCATCCATGAGAGACAAAAGCTCAAATCCAGTTGTTGCGTCAATGATGACGTCAATGGATGGTAATGGGAAATCATCCTTAGGACAAGCTTTGTTAATATCCGAAAATCTATGCAGATGTGTATCTTCCCATTCTTTTTGAGAATGGGGATGATATTAAATACCCATTGTGAATAATCGAATAGTTTGATGAATCCTACTTGGAGAAGTTTTATTACTTCCTCTTTTACCATGAGAGCCACTTTCGCTTCATTGGTCTTGACTTCTGTTTAATTGGCTTCGCATCTAGTTTAGTGACAAGATTATGTACCGCAACTTGTGGTGCGATACCTGTCATTTCTTTATAATTAAATGTAAAAGCCTTTTGATGTTCTTTGAGGATTTGGGTGTGTGTCTCTATTTCTTCCAGAGTTAGTGAGGAGCCTAACTTCAAAATTCTTGGTTCTTCCTCCATTCCAATGTTTATGTCAATGGTTTCTTCTATCAAAGAAGCGTTACCTTCTTCAAATTCAGGTGGGGATGGAGGTAGTTCCAAGCTTTCTCCGTTTTCTATCTCATAGATATCGAGATCCTTTTGTGGAGGAGACTCTACCGTGGGATTTCCAAAGTAGGGAGAGGAATGTGGTATTAAGGAAAGATCAACTATACTGTGAGCAAGGTGTAGCTCCGCATAGGTGTTTAGATATTCAAGAGTGACTTTATCACTATCAACATGATGTAAGATAGGAGATTCATTCTCAGCTACATGTGTTAGCAGAGGGTTTGTTGACATTTTCTTCACCAATGGTTCAGTACGAAGTGATACTTTGAAACTTGTATCTTCCAACTCATTACTTGGGGTAAAACATGAAGCTGAGGTTGCTATTGAATCTGCGAGAAGGTTCTGTTCTCGTGGGATTGCCTCAATGGATATGAAGTCAAATCTTTTGCTTAGATATAATACCGTTGTTTTATAGAGTCAGTTGTAAGTACTCAACTCTAGTCTCATATACTTCGAGAGACTGGTTTGCAACTACTAGCGTGAGTCTCCTAACACTCGATATCATTAGCACCAATCCTTTTAGCTATGATGAGGCCAAGGAGGAGGGCTTCATACTAGCTACTGTTGTTTGTACATTCAAAGTTCAACTTAAAAGAAAAAGGTAGGATCTTTCCCTGGAGAAGTAAAGATATTGTTCCATAAGAATTAGATAATGGAGAGTTTTTGCAGTAGTTCCTAATGACACCATGTTTCTATAACATTAGCTTTGTCCCAAATGGAGGGTAGATCTTGGGATGCCCTGACTACGTTTTGTAATTTCTAGTTCTAGTTGTAGGTATTAATTTTTCTTCTAGTTTTGAGTCAATTGGTTTGTTAAGTTGGTTTGTTGGGAGTTCAAACTCAGAGTGAACGCCTGGTCTTTTCTTTAGGTCTGCTAGGTGTATGTCGAATGGTTTTGGGTCACCTTTTGCTACAAATATCTTTCCTAGGTGTAAGAATCTCATTTCCTGGAATAACGTAGAGGGAATTGCTTTCATGCGATGTATCCATGGTCGACCGAGGATCATATTATAGTTGGTTTCCGATCTATGATATAAAACTTGGTGAGGATTGTCTTGGGTCCTAAGGTGACTGGTAATATTATAGTCCCAATTGAAGTAGCTTTAAGGCTATCATAACCTCTTAGCGTATTTCTTGTTGTGGAACAGTTTGTTTCTCCATATCCTAGCTTTTGAAGGAAAGAAAAGGGGACAATATTCACTGCTGCCCCATCGTCCACCATTGCACATTTAACATAATTATTGTAAACCCACACCTGTAAATGCAAGGTTGGGTCGCCTCTACGTGCAATTTCAACATCTGTTGGCATTTTGTTTATGTTGAATATAAACTCGGTATTCCTATCCGGCTGCCCTGGAGGGTGGATATGAAGTCTATATGGTTCACTTGTGTTTTGGGAGATGGAGTGATGTTAATTAAATGACCTAGACCTAGTGCTTCTAACAGAGTAGCCCTATGGGCAGGAGAGTTTTTCAACAAGTCCAAAAAGGAGATGTGAGAGAAGGTCTTTGTTAAGTCATTAATTAAATCGTAAGCGCCCATGGGTTTTACCAATGTTTGTTGAACATTATCTGGTTCTAGTGGATAGATTGGATTTGGTTGAGAAGAATATTCTCGTGTTCTTGTTATGGCTTCTACGTGTAGCTCAAGATATAATTCCACTAGACCAACTATCTTGGTTCGTGGTTGATTTCCTAATTGTGGTGCGACGGTGGATTTAGCTAAGTTGAGGCTTCGTGATCGTTATTTCTTGTCATTACACCTTTGTTCGTCCCATTTAGATTTAATTTATTATTTTTATTATGATTTGGAAGTGGATCATTGAAGATCTTAAGAGGTGCGTTTTGAGGGGAAACCGCCCGTGAAAGTATTTGGCATCGGTGTCTGCGAATTTGTTAAGAACATATCTATGAAAAGTCATCTTTGCTCTTTCAGCAAACATTGCATGAATTTATTGTAATTACAGCAAGTCCTAGTGTCATGGCCTCAAATTTTGTGGAAACCACAATACGAGTTAGGATTATAACTCCTAGGTTGTTGGTTTGGCACATGTTGTGGTATGAAACTCGATTGAACTTTTTACTATTAGGATTAAAGTTTTGCGTTTGTTGTATTTGGTTTTGGTTTTGATATCCAATCGAGTTTTAACTTAGACCCCGTGTTTAGATATGACGTTGTTGTTGTTGTCATTGTTGTTGTTGGGGACGATTAAAATCCACTCACGTTGATTATTGGGGTAGAATTGTTGTTTTGTTAATTGTTAATCGGTGGTGGAACATTTACAACGTTTGCTTTTTTTGCTTGGTCAGTCACTCCATTTGTTGTCACCCCGCAATTTTTGTTAAGGATTTTAGGTCCTTAATTGGCGTTTGTGGTAGAATAAGTCGTAGTGTTTTGGTTAGGGATGATTAACCTCCCATTGTTCCATATGTCTTGTAACCACTATCTATTGCAGATTGATCTATTCAGAGAGTGCTCTTGAGCACTTCATCATAAGTTCTTAGTGGGAATTTATGGACTTCTTCCTTTATCTCTCTACTGAGAGAATGAAGGAATAAATCGCATAGTTCCATCTGATCCATGTTTGGAGAGCTTGCTGAAGAATAGAGGACTATATGCCACCTTTGGATGAAATGAGAAACAGATTCATTATATTCTTGCTTAATATGCAAGAATTCCCTAATTCCTGTTCTCAACAATTTTTTCATGTCGAATGCCTTGATGAACTCTGAAACAAGTTGTTTAAATGAATGTATTGAGGCTTCAGGTATTTTGTAATACCAATCGAGGGCGATACCCTCTAACGTTTTGGGGAATATTTTAGCAACAACTCCATCCCAAGGGAGCAGTTCTCGAATGGCTATGGCATAGGCCTTAATATGTGCATTTGGGTCTCCCTCTCCTTTGTACTTGGGTAGATTGGGGAGAGGTCTTGGAAGCATGACACTTCGTATAGTGAATTCTAAAGGTTCTTTCAAATATTCTGAATAAGTCCCTATCGCATAGGTTTCGACCATTGATGGTGCTTTCAGGAGGGGGAGGTGGAATGGGTTGTTGATGTGGCGTAGCATATATATTTGCATAGGGGCATAAGGAAATCCTTGTGGTTGAGTGAACATGCCGGAGAAGAGAACATATCTCCCTGTGGTGATTTGGAATACATGTTTAGGTATGGAGGAACATTGCTCAGGAATGGATTGTTTTGTACTAAACCGGGAGGTATCATATTTTCCTTTGGAGTAGCGCTAGAAAACACGGTTCTAGTTGGCGTTTGTTGTGAATACTGAGGAGGCATGCCCAATGTTCCTGTTCCTGTGAGGAGGTCTACTTGGCTAGGATGATATGGAGGATTGGAATTTCCTACCTACATGAATTGTAAATTTTGACTTGCTTGAGCAAGTTCCAACCCTCTAACTTTCTCGACTAAGGTTGAGATGACCTCATTTGGTGAAGATACGGTATTTTGCCTTAGTGGTGTTTGTTGAGGTTGTATAGGCATATGGTACCCAGCTATGAATTGATCGGTGCCCTGCCAAGTTTCACCGAGGGCATTTCCTATAGGTGGAGGGATGGGGTGTTTTCTTGAAACGAGACCTCGGGTTGTGTTTGCAAACCTCCTATAGATAGGTACATATTTCTAGAGCGTTGTTCACTCCTAGCATAACGTGCTAAGTATCCGTCATCTAACAACAGATATGGATCTGACTGTCTACTAATTTGTGGTCTAAGTAACACCTGAGGAGACAAACCAGATTCTCCAGTGAGCGTTATATTGTTTGGGCTTGAAGGCTCTGTTTGTTGCGTTTGAGTGAGCTGATCCAACTCCTCTATTTGGAAAGAAGAACTATATCTAATCCTTTGAGGTGGAGTTTGTGTTGAAAACCAGTTAGTTGAATAGTTGTCACCCCATGCTAAGAGTGAGGGTGATGGTTGTCTATTTAGTTGATCATAGTATGCTTCAAGACCTAGGAGAGGTCTTCCAAATGCGTCAAATCCCGACATATTCGGGGGGTATATGAATACCCACAGAATAATGGGAAATAGTGAAGGTGGATGAAATAATAGAAAGAGGAAAACTAGTTTGTTTCACATTGGGTTGACCAATTTTGTACGATGGAAAAGTGACATGCAAGCATGGGAATCTACAAGCGACTCTTCCTCACACCCGACCTCCCGAGGTCGTGCTGAGACAGCTGGTGGGGATGGAATACACGGGATGTAGATAAGATAGTTAGGTAATCTTATGTCTTCAACACACAATAATGGGATCTGCAAATCTAAGGCAAAGAAGGCCTTCCTAACCTGAACCGGTGTGATAGATCGTTCGGTGAGGATAGCTGCTCGAAGGCTCCAATCAATATCGAGCTCTGTCGTGATCTGATCTATGGGTTGTGGGATACGTGGAAGATAACCTGTGGGTGCTTCGTATATGTCTCCCGACAAGGTCATGAAAATGGAATGGCTAAATATGTAGTGGATATTTTGGTGTTTTATGGACGATTCTCTGGTCTAGTCTAGAAATCTTTAGCTTGATTAGCTACTACGTTTAATAATGATAGTTGTGTGATAATGTCTGGTGGGAGTGGAGAGGATCTAAACACTAATGTTCACAAACTAGCATCAACGTTGGATTGATTTGTAGGCCCGTTGGGTTGTGGGACTTGTGGATCAGAACTATAAGTTTGTGGTTGTTGTGGACCTCCTATGGTCATGTGAAGAATCAATCCCTTCTTCTGATCCTGAGTATCCAATAATCGTATGCCTTTTCAGCCTCTACGTTTAGAACCAAAAGTTGCACAATTTTCTCAGAGTACCTAACAGGTGTTCTGGCAACTTGGATACGTAAGCTAGTGTCTATATCAGCGAGGAGGTCTCCTATGTCTGGCTGTGGGACTAGTGGATCACAACCGAATTTTTGTTCTCTTTCAGGTCCTTCTACATTCATACAGATGTCTATCAAGGCAATCTATAATTTGATTGATTTGACCAGAACGTGTGTGTTTTTTCGTCTTCTATGTTTAATACTCTTAGCTACATGCGCTGATTTCTTGTAGGTCTCTTGTTTCTCGGTAGACTTGAATTCTGAGATTTTGGTCTATATAAGTTATTGCTACAACAATATTGGGTTGAGGTACGATAGAATCAAAAACGTATTCCCTAGGCTCTCTAGGTCCCGTGATTGTCATACAAGGTTAATATAAACCTAACTGAAACGAAATAAATTAACTATGCAAGATATATATACAACATATATATATATATATATATATATATATATATATATATTCTGTTTTCATATTTTTTAATAGAATTTTAAATGGAATTGAAAGAACAACTAATCTAATATATTCAGAAAATGAAAACTAATCTAATAACAAAATTAAAACAAACAAGGTAGCCCAGTGTAGCTACTTGCCTGTGCAGTTGTGAGTTTATCCTAAATAACTAGATAGCTGATTAACTTAATTGAAATATTCTCAATCCTACCTCAGAAGTGAGGAATGAATCATAGTTTCTCGAAACTATCAATCCCCACAACTTCCCTGGTAATATCGAGAATGAAATTTAATTGAAATGAAATGTTTCACTACTCTATTTGATATATTTTAACTAGAACTTTGACAGATAAAACCTAGAATTTGCAGAATAGTGGCGAATCCATTAGTGTATGACTTTTTCCCCTCAGAATGATCTCCTCGTTCCTTTGTGTTCATGTGAATCCAGAAGAGCGTGTATATGTTAGCATCAATAGAAAAGGTATTCAAACAATGGTAGTTTGGATATAGACTGAATATAATGCGAGTAGGAGAGGGACAACGCAAGAGACAGAGCTTGGCATATGCAATTCCTAGCAGGATTTATTATGGGAATACAACGCAAGAGTACCGAGAGATTCTAGAATCCACCTTCTATGAAGAACACAACCTGCAACTCTAATGGATGTAATCTACTATTGACACTACTTTGCTCTAAACTAATTTGTATGAAGAACGATGAACAAGACTGAAGCAAGAAGATTGAATGGCTTCTGAAAGCAAAGGAAAAACTAGCATGGATGCAAACATGAAAACAAAATGAACTCTAAGCAAGAATTGAGAGACTAAACAATGGAAAATGAGAAATTGAGAGGCAGTTTTGAGGGGCCATTTTCTTGAAAACAAGCTAGCTATTTATAGATTTCACATTCACCCAAAGGTGATTCCCATTAGAACTCTTTTACCATTAAACAATGGAGAAACACTATTCCAGGGGACATAAAACATTAATACAAGCTAAGGCGGTGGAGAAAAGCTGGTAAAAGTTGAAAATTACGCAAGTCGTGATCAAAAGAATGTGCTAGAAAATGCGGGTGGCGGTTATAGGACCGCCTCCCTGTCAGGGCAGCGGTTTCATCACTAAAGGTCAAAAAGCTAAGAAATGAAAGGCAGAGGAATAAAAAAAACACAAGGAACATGAATAAAGCATTTGGGATGCTAACATATACTCTGCGAGATTTTCTGGATCTCGAACAACTTGCGAGGTGACCTGTATCATCATTGGGGCATGTGTAACATCGTTCTAGTGGTATAGTACCCTACAATTTTGGGTACGTACGGTGACTACTATTAAAATGAATTGATATTGATGACTTTATTTTAAAGAGAATTAACTCGAGAATTGTAGATAACATCTCTATGATTAGATACACTTCTACCAATGTTAGTATTTGTTCGATTTGGTCAAACCACCACTCATGTCCACCGCTTTACCGATTTAATTCCATGCCTAATAATTTATGTTTTGTTGTATTGGATAATTGTTTTGTTAAAAGTCAATTATTTCAGTTTTACACATTCCCAAACCCTAAATTAAATTCCAATTGATGACAAATACCAAGGGAAACATGTATGTCTATATGTATGCATATATTGGTTGCACATGTTAGAAAAATTAAATACTTCTCCTAATTTATTTTTCCTTTTCATTATTTATCTTCTCCTCTGCTACTCATTTGTTTAATTTCATTAAATTGGAATTTATTTTATAGAATTATCTTTCTCTATGAAAACTAATTTTTCCAAGTATGCTCAACTTTGTTATATTCCTACTATACCCCATGGTTCCATGATGCATATCATCCCCATATTTTTTTTTATTTTCTTATATTTTATATAAATTATAACATAGATATACATTGGTAGCAAAGATTCTTGATTACGATACTCCTCACTTTACCTCATACACTTAAAAATATTGATAACCAGATCGTACCAAGCCAAGAACAAAGATGCTAATCAAACACCACGATCAATAAGATGAAAGCAATTCGTGAGAATAACTTTACACAAAACCTTTGCAAAGTAAATGAGGAGCAATATCATATATTATTATGGAACTCAATGCAATACATTGAGAATGGGCCTTGCTGAAATAGGCAAGGAATAACAATCTAAGAACCGGTCATAATGTTGTAGATCGAGCCATAAATCAAGGTAATAATAACTAAGACCATAGATTTAGGAGAGAACTAGACATCAAGGATCTAGTCAATACCATATATCAAGGAAAGAGCTATACCTAACAACTAGATAATATCTCCTAATATCTAAATAAGATAAAAGAAATATCCACACACATAAGTGGGTGAGGATAAATACAATAAAGGTAAATAAAGTACCTAGGTGAACATGAGCTAAGGTAAATACCTACTCTAACAACACTTACATTAATTTTATCTTATCCACCAATGGATTTTATAGTTATATGCTAGGTAGCCGGTTCGGCCCCTAAGGGCGGCAGGTTCGGGTCCGGTTCGGCGCGGGTACGGGGTCCGGGTCCGGTTCGGCGTGGGTTCGGCCAGGGTTCTCCTGCAGTCCGGTACGGCGGGTATGTCTGTGGACATACCCGGCCGTGCCAGGCCTCGCAGGAGAACCCTGGCCGAACCCGCGCCGAACCGGACCCTTTTTTGACGCGTTTTTTTATTTTTTTTTTTGTTTTTGGTCAAAAAAAGGTCAAACCGACTTTCTAAACATTAAAATATTCTTTTCAGCCCTAATTTGTGCGCCCAAACTCTATAACAACAACAATAACAAATCATTTACCTCACATTTTCATTCTTGCCTCTTATTTGCATATTTGACTCTCACCTTCAATTTTTCCACTATTTTCAATTGCTTAGGGTTGATTTCAAGTGCCATATAGTTGAAGGAGCTTGCAACAAGTGACAAGGAGTTCAAGGAGCTTTTATTATTGGTGTTGGGTGGATTGAGGTAAGTATTTTGTGATTTTTTTAGAGTGTTTTAGTTTGTTAGTTGTATTTAATATTTTATTATTTTTTAGTTGTTTTTTTGGTTTGTTTTTTGTTATTGTTTTAACTTTTAAGCTTCATTTTTCTACATTTGATTTCATTTAAATTTAAATTTTAAACTTCCAACATTTTTCGAAGACTAAACTTGTTTTCATTTTTTTAAATGCATTGTGCGATTAAAAACTTAAAATGGCTGCGAGTTCTAGTTCGTGGGTCAAAGTAGTAAAGGTCTCCTTCAAAAATGATCCATCCTCCCCCCTTTGGAGGCATGTCAAACAACTAGAACAATTACCAGGTGGAGGGGGTTTTGTTTGGGTTTGCTCACAATGTAATATGCAATTTAAGAGCTCCTACAGTCGGGTGAAAGCCCATTTGTGTGGGGCTATTGGCCACGGAATCGAACATGTGGAGGGTTGGATGGAAAGGGGTTGCCACGTGCAAAGACCCTTGCATACATCAAAGAGCAAGAGGAAGCAGATGCAACAATGGCATTAAAATCCAATCATCCTATGGCAAGAAAAGGAAGATCACATACCATTAGCAAGCCACCTGTTTCTCCTTCTGTTGATGTTGTGGCCCCAGATCACCCATTTTTGTCTACACCTATTGCAACTGGAGGGGAAGAGGATTCACCTCTTTCTCGCAAAAGAACAAAAGATGTAGGCCCATTGGAAAGGGCATTCCAGAATGAAAGCAGGGACATAGCTAACCAAAGTGTTGGACGCTTTATTTATGCATGTGGTGTCCCATTTAATGTTGTTAGATCACCATACTGGCAAGATATGGTGAGATGTATTAATGAAGCCCCTCAAGGGTACATTAGCCCAGGGTATGAAAAGGTGTGCACCACCTTATTGTCAAAAGAAAGAAAAAAAGTTGAAGACTCATTGTTACCCATCAAGAATCAATGGCTCGAAACAGGAGTGTCCATCGTTTCTGACGGATGGAAAGATACAGCAAATAGGCCATTGATCAATGTGGTTGCCGTGTGTCCTAAAGGGGCAATGTTTCTCAGGGCTATTGATTGTGAGGGGCAAGTGAAGGATGCCCAATTCATTGCCAACATCCTCATAGAATCTATTGAGGCGGTGGGGCCTCAAAATGTTGTCCAAGTTGTAACGGACAATGCAAAAAATTGTAGAGCTGCAGGGTTGTTGGTTGAGGCACGGTATGGACACATATTCTGGACACCTTGTGCGGTTCATTCCCTCAACTTAATGTTACAAAAATTGGGCACAAAAATTGCTTGGATCAAACAAGTATATGAGGAGGCAAATGAAATTCAAATGTTTGTCAGCAACCACCACATGTCCCAAGCCATCTTTCGTAAATTCTCAACATTGCAGCTATTGAAGGTAACCCGTAACATTCTTTTTTATTTTTAAAAATAATTATTAGTTTTTAAAATTCATTAAATTAATTTTATAAGTTTGTAATTTGTAGAATTTTGAATGTTTTAAGTTTACTTGTCTTAATTTTATTTCTTTTGATTTCTTATTAGGTTGCTGAGACTCGATTTGCCTCGCACACGCTCGTCTTGAGACGGCTTGTGAAGGTGCGAGAGGCATTGAGTGGCATGGTTATCAGTGACCTTTGGAGTATATGGAGGCAAGCAAACAGTGAGAGGGCTAGAAATGTGAAATTGTTGATCCTGGATGAAACATGGTGGGATCGTGTGGATTACTTGCTTAGTTTTACTGAGCCCATCGTGAGTATGTTGAGATTTGTTGATATGGATCATCCATGCATGGGTGAGATTTATGATGGAATTGACTCAATGATTGAGTCAATTAAGACCATCATAAATGCCAAAGAGCAAGATCCTACAGAGACCTTCTTCAAGGAAGTGCACTCACATCTCATTGAAAGGTGGAACAAAATGACTACTCCATTGCATCTTCTTGCTTTTGCCTTGACTCCAAAATACTATAGCGCAGAGATCCTTTCTTTGCCTAGGAGGGTCCCACCATATAGGGATGTTGAAGTTAGTGAGGGGTATAAGGCAACATTTTCTAGAATCTTCCCAGATCCAGAAGTAGAAGACATGGTTAGAGGCGAGTTTGTGAATTTCATATCCTCCAGGGATCACTCCATTAGCGCTCTTCGTGACAAATACAGAATGGATGCTTATTCGTGGTGGTACCTCCATGGACAAGCATACCCCTACCTCATGCCACTTGCAATAAAAGTTTTATCACAAGTAAGATTTTAATTTTTTTAATTTCTTAACTCTTTCTTTTTTACTTTATATTTATAAGTTTAAAATTTTAATTTTGCATTGACTTTGCGGCTTGCCTCAATAGGTTGCGAGTTCTTCTTCAGCTGAGAGGAATTGGGGTACATATTCATTTATCCACTCGATTAACCGCAACAAGTTGGGAGCAAAAAGGCGGAGGATTTGGTCTTTGTGCATTCTAACTTGCGCCTTCTATCACATAAGAAGGATGAGTACAGGAAAGGGCCAACAAAGTGTTGGGATATAGACCCAGAGACTCCAAACTTGGATGTTCCCATTGCCCAACTTTCATTGCTAGACCCGGACCTAGATAGTACTTTGCGTGAGCTGCAAAGTGGGGCTAGCGGGAGCGGCATTGCTTGATAGTTCGGTTGTACTCTGGGGCTTGTGGTTCTAATGAACCACATGATTGTAGTGATGCTCGTTGAAGACATTGGAGAAGATGCGAGCCATTAGACTATTAGTCTATTACAAATTAGAATGTTGATGTATCTTGATTCTTCATTTTTTGTTTACAATGTCGATAATGATAATACATTGTAACATTTTGATTTGAACAATGTACTTGGTTATAAGTTCGAACAATGAATTATCAATATGTTTAACTTTTGTCGCTATTTCACCTATGTATATTTCAGATTTGTTTAATCTATGCATGTGTAAGGCTGGATTTTTGCTTATCTTGTTACTTTTCAAAATATTTTTAATATTTTATATGTATATTATCTGCCGTACCCAAGTGCCGCACTGGGCCTCCAAAAATTGCCGCACCGACGTATTGGATCCCGTGCACGTGCCGAACCGCACTCCACGCACCGGCTACCTAGGTTATATGTAGTCATATTTAAAATTCTATATGTCTCATATGTTTGTAAGAACACGAGTTTCAATATACAAGATATGAACTTATATCCATGTGATCTTCACAACCCTCCACTAGGGAGATAAGGCAATCTCCCTTTCCTTTACTTTGAATATTTTTTATTTATTAATCCTAACTTCAAGAACACTCACAAAAGATGAGGCTATTGAAAAAATACATTACTATGTATGTGGGAAAATATGCACACACCACATTAAAGTGGAGCATTATATAGAAACTTAAGTTTTGTAAGGGGCAAGTTAATTACTTCGATGATACTATATTTATGTGTGCTTAGTTTTTGGTCAAAGTTAGGATCTTAGTTGCATGTTGTCTTTATGTCCTTTAACCATAAAATTGTTTACTTTTATATCCAATGCAAACTTCAAAGCATATTAAATCTCATTTGACCCCTTTGAAATTTTCTTTTTCTCTCTCTTCCTTGATTTGTCTCTTTTAGGACTTTTTCTCTCATGGTAATATGAAATGAATAGTTCTATTAAAATAGATTTGGTCATATCATTTTAGTATTATAAATGGAAATGGTATTGAACCTTTTATGCCCCTAATGCAGTGAATTTTACTTCCTCGAGGATTATGGGTCCTCTTGTTGTCTTTCCCACATGTTGTGTGCTGGCTTGAATTTCAATAGGGTATTAGATTCAATTTATGAAGTCTCTACATACATTATCATGCTTTAGTAAATTTAGGAAAATAGATAATAATACGTCAATAATAATAGTGATAATGGAATTGTATGATAAACATTATTTAAAAAAAAAAAAAAACATCCCTATAGAAAAATCAATATTCAAACCTTTAGATATCATTTTATCATTTACTAATTTATTTGCATGCATTCGCAAGATTAGGGTTAGTATAATTACATTCAAAAAATCATTTTTGACTTTTTTTGACTAATCATTAATATTTGGAACCTTTATCTGGGACCATGAAATCAGCTCAGGCTCTATTTTTTGACTTTCTAGACTAGCATGACTCACCACGCTGTTGCCTTTGGAAATACCATGCTTTACGGCTAGATGCATTGTATTGACAAGCTGATAGATAATCTTATAGTGAATAGCAAGAGGGCAAGCACCAAGCTTCATATGTAGACCTGTAGTAGCAAGGTGTAGACGTAGGACTTGCTTGAGCAAATCTTCTTTTGTAGACTCGAATTGGATAATTTGGGTAGACCTCAAAAGATATGGGGCCATTATGCAAACCAGTTTGGATAGTAGCTAACAATGAATCTTTAAAACTTTCAAAACGTAAATCCATAAGACAACACAATACAGAGGCATTTAAACCACGACGAAACAAAGGAGTAATACCTATTTGTACACAACCTATATGGGCAAACTTAAATGTCTTTTGTTTCTTTAGGGATTGAATATCAGCAGGATCTATCAAAGGAATATCATATTCATGGCTGGAAGTTTGAGAAACTTGAATAACAAACTCTCTAGTCTTTAACGTAGTAGCAGCAATTAAATGAAAACAGTTAACTTATCATACACTTGGTTATATGGGATCTTAGGCAATTTCCATGCCAGTAATGGGTCTGATTCTGTTGTACATCTATAGCAGAATTTACAGGAAAGACGTCAGATAAAATTACAAGATCTTGATCTAGATGTTCTTCAGAAAGACTGGTATGATCTCCAAACTCCATATCTGCTTGCTAAGCAACTCTTCAGCAGGGCTTACGGTATCGGCCTTCAACCTAAAACTGCGCACATCCATGGTGACTTACAAAGCGGGAGGCTCACCTCTTTTCCTGACTTATGAGGTATGAACTTACTTCGCAGATGAAGAAAGAGAGAACATACAACATATATTAAGATGAAACTCAACACAACAGAATCTTACAAATTTTATTGATATCATATGAATTCTATTACATAAAACCCAACTCGTAGGACAAAGAACTAGCTCTAATACCATTCTCAATAACACAAGTGTATACTCAATACATGATCATTCTCAATAACACAAGAGATCTCGATACTATTCTTCACAAGTGTATACATCATTACGATTGCTTAGACCGAATAGCTAAAACTTAGACCTCTATTACGAATACTACTAAACACTCCCAATTCTCGATGTAGTGAATGAGTCTCAACATATCCTTATATAGGAATGTGAGAGGCTTTTCACCGAGATCAAAGGGAAACCTAGAAACCGGGAACCGGTAACCTAGGTAAACAAGAAGATTCCCACTAAAAGAAAAGTGGGAAAAGACAATTGAGTACATGCCACTCAATATGACACCTTTAGATAGTGGGGAGGTCCACCATGCTTTCGAAATGACTAAAGAAAGAGTCACTTCAAGCTTTATTGAATGGATGACAACAAGCCTGTCATCATAGCTTTAAGGACTGAAACGGACCAGGACCATTATCATCATCCGATGAGCTAGAGGAATCTTCCCAATCTTGTCTTTCAACAAAGTAAATATCACGGGTGTTCCGCTCATACCATAGTCTAGATAAGGATGATGTTCCATCATTATCTGGAGTTAGATGCCTTCTGGATGGAAAGAGATAATGATCAGGAATACGGAGGAAGTGACCCGGTGCAGGTGGATGCACATTCATTGTGTGGTGAAGATAGATTTTTCTCCATAGTTGTCCATTTGGATGAGCATGATGACCCTGTACAGGATTAGTCCTAATATAATAGGAAACTTTTACATACCAAGGTATTTTACAATTTATCAAAATATTTCTAATGTGTTAGGTTCTATATTGAGCAAATGGATTGTCGAAATTTTAGTAGGTAGAAATTTAGAAAGAAAATACTTAAAGTGATTTGCAATATACTACCTATCTCCAGGAAGGCTCGGTCGGTTCCATGCATCATTTTCCATGGGATGTCCTTCAGGCCAAAGCTTGGAAAATTCAAATCTCCACAATGTGCTTGGTCTTGGGACCAGTTGTCTTAACCGAAGTCCTTCTATTGGAATATCATCAGGAGGAGGTTCCACATACCTTGAGTGTCTCCATTGCCATTGTAAAGTGCAAAAAACCATTGGTTCTTGCTTGGTGTGAAACTCTGTAGTTGGAATCTCAGGATCAACAAACCTGGATGCTACCTCTGTCATATTATAAGGAGAGACAGAAATAATTCCTCTTGAAAGTAGCAGGTGTTGTGCTTCATAAGACATCTCATTGTCATTCCTTTTTAGAGATTCAAGATAATTCTGGCAAGTAGAAGTATTCCAGATTGATTCAACAAACTCATGAGACACCTGAGTAATGTTTATATCTTTGAATGATTTAATTCTCTGCTAGAAAAATCAGCAAGAGAATTATCTTTTCCTTTTATGAATTCAACTTCAAAACTGAAGTTGTCAAACCACATGCCCTAGCGAATGTGATCTATTTGAATGTAGTTTTTATTAGATCTTTTAAGATCTAAAGATAAAATGTTCATTCTGAATAAAAAATAAGAAAGGCTTTTATGGCCTTTTTGGCAGCCAAAATTTCTTTATGGGCAGAATGATACTTCAGCTCTGAACCTTGAAAAGAACCAGATGTATATCTGCAAATCTTTTCTTTACCATTTTCTGTCTTTTCTTTCAAGACAACTCCCAATCGCTCATGGCATCATTGCGATAATCTTTAATCCTTGACCAGGCAAGGACATAGTGGGGAGATTCTGAACTTGTGTCTTTATTCTTCTCACAGCCTGAGTCATTTCTTCTAACCATGCAGGAGCATTCTTCTTCAATCTTTTATTAAGCAGAATTCTATCTGCTGCAATATTCTTGTAGAAACTAGCAACATAATTAATGCAGCCCATAAATCTGTGAATGAATATTTTTACGTAATCTAATCTAGGAAATCTTGAATCTTAGACACAATATGAGCTTGCATTTCTATTGATCCATCTTTAATCTTGATTCCTAAGAAATTCATCTCATCTTTAAAAATTTCCATTTTGGTAGGAGAGAGACATAAACCATTCTTATATACTGTCTCATAGAATTTCTCAAGATGATCTATATGATCTTTGGGAGATTTAGAGAATATTAATATATCATCAATATAGACTATTAAGAAGTCAGATAACTCACCAAAGATAGAATCCATTTTCTTCTGGAAGATGGATGGTGCAGTCTTCAAACCAAAAGGAAGAACTTGCCATTCATATTGTCCTCCAGGGACAACAAATGTTGTCTTATATGTGTCTTCTAGTTTTAGGAATATCTGCCAAAATCCACTCTTCAGATCAAATTTGCTGTAGACCTTAGATCCTTTGATCCTAGAAAGCATATCATCTTTAGCCGGGATAGGATCTTTGAACTCTTGTATCGGACGAACTTGTTCAAAGGCTTGTAATCTACAACAAGTCTTTTCTTTTGTCTGGATTTGTTCACTTCTCTTATTTACATAGAATGTTGCACATGCCCAAGGAGAGTTAGATTCTTTAATAAAACCTCCTTGAATTAATTTTTTGATTTCTTCATGGCATTCTTTTCTTTCTGAAGGGATCATACCCTTATGATGTGCTTTGAATTTAGGAATGATATCATTCCCTTTATCATCTTTTATCAACTACAGATCAAGTGAACAAATATGCTTTTTCTATCAACAAAAGAATGTGGATTTTCTGAACAAAGATATTTTTAATCTTTGTAATAATATCATCAATATTTCCTTTACACAAAGCTATTGACTTGTGAATCCATTCATGATTGGATTCCTTCTTCGTTCTGGTAAAGGAATTATTGTTCTAAATGAGTACTTTCTAGGTATCTGAACATCAAGATTGAATAAAGATATGAAATCTTTATTGAGACTGAAAGTACCACATTCTTGTAATGCATCAACTCCTATCAGGCAATCATATGAGAGCATATCATGTTGATAGAACTGTAATGTTCTTTCATATCCTTCTATCTTAATAGGAACATATGCTGTGAATCTAGAAATTACTTCCTTCTTATCAAAATTTATCTTTAAATAAGTCTCAGTCCAACAATCAGGTGGTATGGCTCTGGATCTAAGTAGACTTATGTCAGCTCCAGTATCAATCATTGCATCAATAGAATATGGCTTGATATTGGAATGCAAAATGTGATAGTAATAAAAGGATTTTGAGCTCCTTTTATAGTGCATACCTTTGTGTTGAATTCTTCAGTTGAGACTGATGGTTCTGCATCTTGATGTAGTATTTGTTGATAAGCTTCTTCAAATTGTTCTTCGCTTTCAGCTTCTTTTTTATCTCTATCTTCTTCTTCAATAAGGCGCTTATACTCATTTGTGGCTTTAGCAATAACCTTTTGAAGAAAATCTATTCTATTCCTTCTCCATAATCTTAATGTTTCAGAACTAGAATAACAACATCCTGTAGTAGAAGTAGTACCTGAAATTCATTATTTGGGTCTTCTTCTGGGAATAGAAATGGAAAACTTCTCCTTGGTGGAGAGCATCTTCCTCCTCTACCACGACCTCTTCCCTTGTAGGAGTCTCGCCACGATGCAGACACGTCCTTGTACAGGAGGCCTTGATGATCTTTGTTGAAGAGACCATCTTTGTCTTTCTTCTTCTTCTTCTCTTTTTTCTCTGGCTTCATTCTCAGATTTGACTTGCTGTGAATATTTTCTTTCAAGTTCTCTGACCTTTTGTGAAAGAAATATCTTCTTTGCAGTATCCCATGGGGGACAGTCTTCAAATTCACTTTGTCTTAGCTCTAAGCTGTTTGAGAAGAACTTCGAGGAAGAAAGAGGCATCATAGGGTGAGGAAAGCGGGTATCATATTTACAAAAGAGGGTAAAGAATCATAGCCAGATTCAGTACTGTCTGAATCAGATTCAGAATGTTCTATGATGTTTACTTGAAACTCCTCATCTGAAGAAACATATGAAATATCTGAAGAATAACAATCAGAATCAAAAACTAAGCAATAATCTTGATATGTTATTCCCTTTTGCTGTAAGCATATTTATCTTTGTCTTTCCTTTCTCTGTGTCCTTTTTGGGCATTCATTGGCATAATGCTTACCTTTACAAATAAAACAAGTAGGTATAAATTTTCTCTTTTTCCCATATACTTCTTTTTTCTGAAGTATGACTTTCTATATGGGACTTCTCTTGAATGTTTATCTCTGGAAAACTTATACTTTTTTTTCTTCTTATACTGACCTTTCCCTTTGAAAAAGATGAACAATCGAACAAAGCTTCTTACTATTAGACTGATATAGGGGTTTACAACCAAATGGGTCAATATCTATCATCTCACAAAATTTACTTCCTAAGGCTTTTTGGGCCTTAGCAGCTTCCTTGCGATCTTTTTTCTCTTGACAGAGACGAGCATTCGTCTCATCTATTATTTGATTTAAAGCACCTAGACTTAATTCTTCTGTGCTTCGGCCATGCAGGGATTTCTTATATTCTGTAGCAAAGAAAGCAGGAAAAGATTCTATATATCGAAGTCTCATAGTAGGATCATTAATATTACCAGAATTGTAATATAAATTTTGCATATAGCATTGATATTCTTTAATCCTACTCATATCACATAATCTGGCTCTTAAGAATAAAGAAGTATTCTTAAGCTTATCATTATCAAGAGTTCCAAGAAATTCTTGAATAAGAGTAGCTGTCAAAGAAGCATATCCTCTGTGAGAATATATTTTTCTGTGGGTTAGCATCTGTAATGAAATTACTTGTATAATTTAGATCATGAGCAGAAATATAACACCAAATAACACAATATTCCATAATAATGATCTCAATATGCAATTAGAATAGCTTTGCCACTTCGAGGGGGCAACCTCCAAACCATACAATAATACTCAAATGCTCCAATGATGATAAAATACTACCTACTAACCTCTATATATACTATTCCTATGCTATGGCCAACACCAAGGCCGACCCACTAATGAAAATATAACATATATGAAAGAGATACATAATGATAAGAAGTTATGATAGCCACAAGTCAGCTATATACATCCAATATAAGATATATGATTAAGGGCATAGCATTCCCCTCCCCTTGAAGAAACATTTTCCCCAATGTTGAGAAGATCTAGATGCTACTGCAGGAAATTTGCATCCTCCCAAGTTGTGTCTTCATTGTCTAGATTTTTCCACTTGATCAAATACTTAGTGATGACCCTTGTCCTCAACCGCTTAGTGCATGTCTGAAGGATGCATTTTGGTTCCAGGATGATTCTACCCTCTTCATCAAGCTCAAGTAACATTGTCTGGGTTGATATTGTCTATCCAATTACCTTCTTTAGGCAAGATACATGGAAGACTGGATGAATTCGAGTAGCCGGAGGAAGTTCTAGTTTGTATGCTACATTGCCAATCTTCTGTAACACTTGATAAGGACCATAATACTTAGGTGAAAGCTTGTTATCCTTTTTGTGTTGTTTTAAGGACATTTTCTTATATGGTTGTAAATGCACAAAAACCCAATCACCGACTTCAAAATGTCTTTCACTACGATGTTGAGTCTTTCTATTGCTTCATGTGGTTTTGTGACATGGCCAAATTCTCCCTGAGACTAGAAAGCACCTCTTGTTGGTGTTGAATATGTTCTTCAATTGCTTGAACCTTTGGCTGGACTCTCAAAGATGAAGTGATAGATGGTGGATGGTACCCATATAATGCCAAGAAAGGAGACATTTTAGATGAAGTATGAAAGGAGGTGTTATACCACCATTCTGCCAGTGGTAACCATTGGACCCATCTCGCTTGCTTATCTGATGTAAAACAACGAAGATATCCCTCCAAGCACTTGTTTACCACCTCTGTTTGCCCATCAGACTGGGGATGATAAGAGGAACTATGAGCTAGTTGTGTGCCCAAGCATGAGAACAAGTCAGTCCAAAAATTACTAGTAAAGATAGGGTCTCAATCACTTACTATAATATTTGGTGTCCCATGTAGCTTCTGAATTGTATCGGAAGGCCATTGCTACTGTACTCGCAACAAATGGATGTGATAAAGCACAAAAATGGGCATATTTGGTGAGTCTATCCACCACCACCATGATTACATTTTTACCTTCTAATTTAGGCAATCCTGTGATGAAGTCCATAGACACCTCTTCCCACCTCTAGCTAGGAATAGATAGAGGTTGTAAAAGACCTAGGGACTTAATTGTTTCACCCTTATTTTGCTGACAAACCATGCATTCTGCCACAAACTTTTGGACATCTCCTTTTAACCCTTCCCAGAAAAAATCATGCTTGATTCGATGATAAGTCTTTAAGAAGCCAAAATGACCCCCTACTAGAGAAGCATGGAGCTCAGATAGAACCCTATTTTTAAGGATTGAATTCTTACATAGATATAATCTATCTTTATACCATAAAACATCTCCTTTCCATAAAATTTTTTTTGACATGTTTGGATCTTGTTGGAGATTGAATGAGATTTTGTGTACACAGGTCATTTTTCCATTCAGATCTTGCATTCTCTATCCAATCCTCTGTAATGAGATATGGCACACAACAATGCTCGGGAGATTCATCCTTTTGAGATAAAGCATCAACAACTACATTCTCTTTCCCTTTCTTGTATATTATCTCAAAATCATACCCCAACATTTTTTAGACCCATTTCTATTGTTCTTCTGATGATAAATGTTGCTCTAAAAAGTATTTCAAACTATCATGATCTGTCTTTACTTTGAAATGTCGTCCCATTAGATATGGTCTTCATTGCTTCACTGCATGAAGTATTGCTAACATTTCTTTCTCATAAACTGGTTTAGAGATATTCTTACCTTTGAATTGGCAGCTCTCGAAGGCAATGGGTCGCCCTTCTTGCATGAGTACTACCCCCATACCATACCCTGAAGCATCACATTCAACAATGAATGTTTTTGAAAAATCTAGGTGGCTAGAACTGGAGTGGTGCACATGGCCTCCTTCAAATTCTCAAAGGCCATAGTAGCTTGCTCATTCCAATGGAAATATTCCTTCTTCAATAAAGTTGTGAGTGGTGTTGTGATGCTGCCATAATTCCTTACAAATCTACGATAATAACCTGTAAGCCCCAAAAATCCTCAGAGATTTTTTAGGGTTTTGGGAACCTTCCATTCAAGCATGGATTTTATCTTGTTAGGATCCACTTTAACACCTTCATAAGAGACAATATGACCCAGATATTCAACCTCCTTGACACCAAAAGAACACTTAGAAGGATTTACATAAAGTTGATGTTGTTTAAGAGTTTCCAACACCTTATTTACATGATGCAGGTGTTCCTCCCATGTTTTACTATAGATTAATATATCATCAAAGAACACTAAAACAAACTTTCGAAGAAATGGCTTAAAGATGGAATTCATCAAGCTTTGAAATGTCCTCGCGCATTTGTTAGTCCAAAAGGCATTACCAAGAACTCATAGTGTCCTTCATGTGTCTGAAGGTTGTTTTATGAATATCTTCATCCTTGATTCTAATCTGATGATATCCAAAACGAAGATCAAGTTTTGTAAAGTAAACAACACCATGTAACTCATCTAGCAAATCATCAATTATAGGAATAGGAAACTTATCTTTAACTATGTACTTATTGAGTTCCCTGTAATTTGGACACATGTGCCAATTGTCATCTTTTTTTCCGTACCATCACTACAGGAGAAGAGTAAGCACTTTGACTATGACGAATAAGTCCTGCTTCTAACATCTCTTGAACTATCTTCTCAATCTCACTCTTTTGCATATAGGGGTACCTATAAGGTCTGATGTTGGGTGGTTGACTCCCTGGTACTAGCTGGATGGCATGGTCATGGTCTCTTTTCGGAGGCAAACCCTTGGGCATTTCTCCAAACCCCGAGTGCTCATCTATAACTGCTTGCATATCTGCGGGTATAAATGTATTGGAATGATGTGCTTCCAATGAAAATAGTTGTGCTACAAACCCTTCTGCACCCTTTCTAAGCAATTTTTGCATCTGATGAGAACTTACCATCTGTGGGGACTTTGCTCTTAGTCCTTTTAGTTTAAAATTCCTCCCTTTTGACTGAAATTGCATGAACAACTCTTGGAAATTCATTTCAATGGTTCCCAAGGTGGTAAGCCACTAAACTCCTAACACAATGTCTGCTCCTCCCATGGAAATGGCATACATATTGCTAGTTAGCAAGTAATCTCCCATGGTGAGATTAATGTTATGGCATTTTCTTGAACAACTAATAGTTTTCCCATCAACGATCATGACTTGACATTCTGGAGCTGGATAAACAAAGCAGTTCAAGCGTACCGCTAACTTATGATTGATGAAATTGTGAGTACTTCCGAATCAATCAACACACATTACCCTTTTTTTTTTAAGAATCCAACTACTTTGAGAGTTTGGGAGTGCTAATACCAAAAATTGCATGGCATGATATTGTTGGTTGGGGATCTCCTAATTCCTCCTCTGGCTCTACCTCTTTGTCTTCTTCATTTTCTTCTTCTTGATAGGTCCCTTAATGTAGAACAACTTCTTTTCCACACACTTATGTCCTAGTCCAAATTTGTTGTCACAATTAAAACATAACCCTTTGGCTCTCTTTTCTTCAATTTGTTGAGGTGTCAGTCTCACTGGCCGAGGGAATGATGGTGGAAGGGTGCTACGATCTCTGATAGTACTGACAGTTTGTTTCCGACTTGAAAGAAATTTTCCTCTGCCCTACGTGCCATGATCATAGATTTTGAAACCTTATGAGGATTAAACATATGCACCTCAGTCTCAATTTGTTCTTTAAGACCCCTAAGAAATAAGTCATTCAAATTATCTTCAGGAATATTTTCCACCCATAAGGAAAGGTTTTGGAATTGATGGATGTAATCTTTGATTGTTCTTGTTTGTTTGAGCTTTGCTAATTGGCTGAAATAATTCTCTGACACACTAGAAATATAGTGCAATTGCAACTCTTTGGTGAATATTGTCCATGTAACATTGAGGCCACTCTTTTTCCTTTGAGCACATAACCATCGATACTAAATGAATTGGTCAGGTTCAAGATACAACAATGCCATGGTAACCTTTTGTCCCAATGGAATCTGATGAAGATCAAAGAAATTTTCCATCTGGTTAATCCAATTAAGTGGATCCTTTCCATCAAACTTATGCATTTCCACTTTTGGAAGCATGTTACGGGCTTGTAGAGTGTTTGTATTTGGATTGGTCATGTTTGCAGATCCACCATGGTTAATATGAGTATGATTGAGTTGTGGCTCATTAGGAATGATATGATGACCCATGATATTGTAGCTAAATTGTTGAATGAAATCCTCTAATCGTTGTCCAATCTTTTCTACATCTTCTTTGTTGGCCACTCTACCTTCAAGGTTTCGCAACTCTAACTCAAGATAGCTGACCTTATGGTCAGTTGAAGTAAACCCTAACCCTGAGGACTCTGTAAATACCCCTTCTGACTCTAACTCCTCAACTATTATCTCATCCTTATCAGGGGTTTTACCCGGAGTGATGGGATTCTTTTTGCCTCTTGTCGAAGGCCCAACCATGATGCCCCAAAATGGTAAGATTTAAGGATCAAGGTCAAAATTTAGGGTTTCAGATTTCAATAGGAATTCAGCCAAATTTTATAAAACTCAAAGAACGAACTCAAACTAATTTTTAATCTTCTTTCTAGAAATGTAAATAACTTTGAAAAATTCCACAAATTGCACCCTATGTAGCCGAATTATGAAAAAACATAAAACCGCTATAACTTTTGCAAAACAAGTCAAAAATTATTAAAATTTTTAGGGAAGCTTACTTGACTGATTTCACCACACCACAAAAAAATTTGCAAAAAAATTAGCTACTGATGTTGAGATATGGATGAACCTTCAAAATTAGGGTTTGACGCAGTGTTGGCCGAGTTCAAGCTCTGATACCACTTGTAATGAAATTACTTGTATAATTCAAATCATGAGCAGAAATATAACACCAAATAACACAATATTCTAGAATAATGATCTCAATATGCAATTAGAATAGCTTCACCACTTCGAGGGGGTAACCTCCAAACCATACAATAATACTCAAATGCTCCAATGATGATAAACTACTACCTACTAACCTCTATATATACTATTCCTATGCTATGGCCAACACCAAGGCCGACCCACTAATGAAAATATAACATATATGAAAGAGATACATAATGATAAGAAGTTATGATAGCCACAAGTCGGCTATATACATCCAATATAAGATATATGATTAAGGCGTAGTAGCATCCCACCATTCTTTTACTATGCCAACAAATCCATTGGCTATAACTTCAGCTATTTGATGCGGATCTTTTCTATACAATAGAAGTTGAGAATTAGCCCATCCAATCATTCCATGTATCAATTCTTTTACTTGATTTGGTGTGGAACAATCTAACTTATACCAATTAGGCTACAAGGTTTGAGTTCTTGCAGTATTATGCAGTGGTTCTGATGATGCTGGATGGTTCTCCTAAAAACATACTTTCAGCCTCCTCTAGAAGAAGCTTTACCTTTCCAATTGATCTTTTATCTTGACTCTTTTTATCTCGTGATGGACATAGGACTATTCTCGCAATATAGCAGACTTTATGCTTGGTTGAAGATCCTGAAAGTTCAGCAACTTCTTTCCAGGATACTTTCTGTGACCAGTCTAGTTCTATCTCTTCAGACTTTTTGTATTTTCTAGAATCTGTTCTATTTGAGGGACTATCTCTGGGATAGGACTGACAGATTCTTGGACTTGGTCAACTTTATGAATCAACTCAATAGTGGACTCATTTAACTGATGTAGGCTACTTTGTACAAGCTTGTGGGTAGTACCTAACTTAGAGGAAATATCTTTCTTAACATCTTTAGACTGAATGATAAGGGGTTGGACAACATCAATGACTTCTCTAGTTACAATTTTGGGTATATCAGGACATGTAGATACATATCTAGAAGTATTTTCAAGACTTTTATCTACTTTCTTCATATGAGTACTAACATCATCAATTTTAGTATTCAATAATCTAAGAGCAGAGGATACATCTCCTTTCTGATGAAGCTCTATGGCTTTTAATGTCTTTTCCATTTCAGCTAAGATAGACTCTTGAGATTGAACTCTATCATGGACAAACTTGACGGCTTTATTAGTCCAATTCAACATTTTTGAGGACTCAGAGGGATCAATATGTCTATCAACAAATCTTTGATACCAAAAGATAGCCTTTTGGGTTTCATTTGATGACAAGACTTCACTACTGTCAAGAGATGGAAAAGATGGAGAAATATTGGTTTCTCTAGAAGCCATACTAATAGTTGGACCATTAGAGGGGACATACTTTTGTTTTATAATCTGCTCACAATCTTTACACCAAAGATAATCAGTATTTGGATCATGAATTAAGCTATTATGACTACAAATATAAGTTTGTTCTTTCAGAGACTTTCTCGAAGGTTCAGCAATTGAGAAAACAAAAGTATCTGATCTAAATGAACTAGATCTGGACATATCAGACACGGGTTTCTTAGATCTGAAAGACAAAGTTACATTAGACTTAGACTCATTCACAGCTGTAGCATTTTCTAACTTAGGCTGATTTTTCTCAAGAAACTTTTTGGATAAGGTCCATTCTTTTGGAACTTTAATCTGGGACCATGAAATCAGCTCAGGCTCTATTTTTTGACTTTCTAGACTAGCATGATAATATTTGTGGAGGGATTAATTGGATGGACGGAAACAATGGAGAAGATAGAAAGGGAGAATATTTTTCAAAATATTGATACAGATCTGGGGCAGACGCAGGGTGCTGGACCGACTCCTCCTCCGAAAACATGGGCAGAGTGTGTTTCAGGTCCTGCTTAGAATGCTTCCCCTCACCATCCCTTGAATCCATTCTGGAATCTGAAAGGGCCAACCCTGTTTGTGCCAGATGAACTGGTGAATAGAGAAACTAAAAGGTATGGAAATTCTCTCATTGGAAGCTATATAGGCATCAGGCCTAACTTTGAAATGGTTAGGGCACGGGATAACGAAAATGGGCTTCTTAGGGATGGATTTCGGTGGTGGCTATTTCGAATAAATCTTTCATGTTTCAGTTCACCAGTAAGGAGGATTACCTCAAAGCCATCAGTGTTGCTCCCTGGTTTTATAGGAAGATAATGTTGCACCTTGCTAAATGGCAGCCTAGTCTAGGTTAAGCTCCCTACTTTGGCTCTTGAATTTGGGAGTCTGTGTTGTTGAAGGGGATAGCCAAAGCCCTGGGGGATCTATTAGCTATTGATCCTACGAATCATGCCAGGGCAAGGATGGTGTCAGCCAGAATGTGACTCCTGTCAAACAATTACCCACTTCTATACGTCTATGCTTGGCTCACGGTGAAGTTTGTTGGCATATTGCATTGTATTTGTGGTGCTTCACCTTCCTCTACGAGTCTCTTGACATTTCGTCTACCTGCCTATCTATTGATCTTCCATACTTCCCCCGATGTGTATAAATTTACAGGTATGTGTGGTTTTAATCATCAATAAAAGCTTAATCTTTTGTATCAGTGGTATCAAAGCCTGATGTGTCCTTATTATGCGTGTAAATTGGTTGCAGGTTTGGCATTTTGTTCTTCTTGTTATTTCTGTTTGAAAACGTGGATGTGGCGTTGTTGTTTTGGCATATTTGGCTGAGATCTCTGACAGAAGGAGCGACAAGTTAATCATTTACATTGCAAATCTGAACATTGGCTGCACAGACCTGTGTGAAAATGTTAGATTTGAGACGTGGAAGATTGGAAGATTGCGTGGAAGTCTGACATCCCTGCAGTTTGCTGGAGCGATCAATGATTGGCAATTTGAACTAGCTGTTGGGAGTTGGAGCCACCTGTGGACCGAACTGTTGTTTGAGAGACCAGTTTGGTAATTTGGTGTAATCTTTTGGCATTTTCCTGAAGTATATGCGGCACAGTCCTGTCTAATAGAACAATCACGATTAAACTCCTGCCAAAGATTCAACTCCTGTGTGTCATTTTTATCTGCCCACGTTGAAGACTTTTTGTGCAGACCTCGTGGAAATACAGAGGATTTAATAGTGCGTGGAGGATCTAATAGTGCGGTGCGGTGGCATTTTTGAATTCCGGTAGGTTGCTTACTTTCTGTTCTTTATGCAAATGGAAATTATAGAGAAATATTCTGGTTTAAACTTTCATACATGGAAGGTTAAAATACAAATGCAATTGATGCATAAAAAATTGTGGGGCATCATAAATGGGGATGAGAAACCACCTGCAGATGCAAGCAAGTTATTGGAGTGGAAAATAAGAGATGACAAAGCAAAAGCTATTATTGGCCTTGCGCTGTCATATTTTGAGCTACATCACGTGGATTTAGAAAAATCATCTAGGAAAATTCAAAAATGATTAACAAGTTGTTCGGTGCAAAAGTAGTAAATGCTCAATTTTCACTGAAATTGCAATTGTATAAATTTAAAATGGATGATGGAATTACTATGTCCAACCATATAAACAATCTAAGGTCTCTCATTAGGCAGCTTGTTGAGATAAAAACTACAGTTGAAGATCAGGATGCTAAAGCTATTCTATTGAATAGTCTGCCATACAAATATAATAATATTGTATTTACTCTTAGCCAAATACCATCACAATCTCTCAATGATATGATTGCAACACTACTCGCAAAAGACAAAAGGATGCCTACAAAAGATGAGGGTATTTCAAAAATGAGAGTGCACTTTATTCTCATAAATTTCATAAAAAGTCCAATATTGACAAAAAGGAAATAATATGCTACTATTGCAAGAAGAAGAAAGGTCATACAACATGGGACTGTCTGTTCGAGTCCTGCTCAAGTAGAAGATCCATTCAATATTGATGAAAGTGAAGAGCTAACTAATGAGGATCTTGTGTTGTGGAGTATGTAGTAGCAACATATTGGAGGCTAGAGGATACACGAAGGTTGGAGGACATTTAGTGTCCTCTCATCAATCACCCATGACGAGGTCGCAACATGGATTTGATGATGTTTTTTTTTTGTGTTCATATTTTTTTGTTCGTAATGTGGTTTTGGTGTGTGTTGTGCATGTGTTTTTCAATAAAGTTGTAGAGCGTGTTCCAATTTGGTACCTCCTAAATGAAGGACATTGTGAGGAGCGAAAATCACTAAGTAGCGCTTGGTTCTTGTGTAAAGGGTTTGTGGAAATCCAAGAAACCACCAAAGTGTTTAGCTGAGGCATCAGGTCACCTCTAGGTTCATGGTGAGCCTGCAGTCGGAAAATCATATGGGTTCGTGGTAATCCGAGAAACCAGAAACCACTTAGGTGTTCTCAAGGTGAGATGTGCTTAGGTCACTTTCAAGTTTGTGGTAATCCTGTGGGGAAAAACCAAGGTGTCACCAAGACCAAGAAGCCAGATGCTGGCATGCCACCTCAAAGGTGACTAGGCTACGGGAGAGTGTAATAAACTTTTTACTATGTTTGGAATAAGGTGGGATCCATTATCTGGAAATATGATGTTTGTAAGATCGATGTAATAAGGGGGAATGTTGGCATATTACATTGTATTCATGTAGCTTCACCTTCCTCTATGGGTCTCTTGAACTTTCATCTACCCGCCTATCTAACTTCCCCAATGTGTATAAATTTTCATGTATGTGTCATTTTAATTATCAATAAAAGATTAATATTTTGTATCAAAGTTGAGAAAGATCTAGAGTATGAAAAATCCCTATTTTATGTGGAAAATACAAGGCATCCGGTCGTGGGGCTAGCTCTAGTAAGGGAACGTCCTAGGAGTGGAAGCGATACCACCGATAGGGATCTTGGTGTGGGCTATGTTGTTTTTCAGAACCCATCATTGACTCACCGAAAATTATCTTCTCTCGGACCACAGACGATCCGGGAAATGCCTCTTTTGACCGGGCTGCTAGGTGAATATGTGAGGGTTTGTGTAATGCCCCGTTCAGTGTTGACTCTCATTCTTTCTCGCTTTGATCGTTGTTGCTAAACATTGAATGTTTGTGTGTGCTCCCTTTTATTGTTAGGTGATTACGATCTTGTTGCAAAGTTAATTTAACGTCCTTTATTTCCCGTCTTACCTTCTAGTGTTGTCGTTAATGCTTTCTAGTTGTTGTGGGTCTTCGTAGCATCTTTTATGAATATTCTTGTAAAGGCTTATCGTGTTCTCGATTTAAATAGGTTGCGTGATGGCACTTTGGTGTAATAGCTCTAAAGGAATGTTGAAACCTTTCCAAAGGTGTTTAGGGCGTGTTTTTTTAAAAGGTACCTAATATTATTTTAATCTAAGTTTAATTAAATGTTTATTCACCCCCTGTAGACCTAGCCTTGGCTTGCGTGTGAAGGAGTTTGTTTTGTTTTGGTGACGCCAAGGATTAGGATGGAGACTGTTAAATTTAATGTTGAACTTAATGATTCCATTCATTGACCTTTCCGTCTTTTGAAGGCACCTCATCATTGAATTCTCTCTGTTGGCCACCGCTTTGCCTTATTGTTTTAATGAAGACCCACTCGGCATTTTGTTGGTGGTGAATACACCAAGAATGACTGCATGAGCTGTTTTGGGGGGAGATTTGTAATTTGGGATGTTGAAAAGGCATTGATCTTCCAAACAAATGTAATTCATAGGTATAGAGCCTCTTGTCCTTGTCACATACTCCGTGCCTTTTCCAAAACGTGAGCCATGAACAAAGTATGGACGTCCAGTAACGAAAAGAAAAGAGAAAGGTTTCCAGATGTAGTTGTTGCAAAGGTCTGGTAGACATTTTTGCAAGTTTAAGAATCTCATAACATGCATGATAAACACTACCTGTTCGATTTTATGCCAACTTTAACAATATCATGAAATATTTTTTTTAATTTTCTGAAATGGTATTTTGCATAGAGCTTTGTGGTTTTTTTACAGTCATTTTTATCCTGCAAGCTATTCTTCTAGTGTTCCTTGATTATCTATTTCTAAACGAATTTTCACTTGCAAAATATGGACTGCGTATGGATTTGCACATGAGATTTTTCTTATTCTTGTTGTTTTTGCATACCATTGGTTGCTTGGTCTCCTTTGGTGTTAGGAATGGAAGATACCATATTAAATTTTTGCTCCCTTACAAAATAGTGATCTGGGTGTCTGTTGTTGATAAGTATAACCTTGACTTGAATAGGGTGTTGCCTTACTTTGTTGGATTAACGCTATTATTTGGATGACTAAGAAAAATAATCCTCTTCAGGTACTTGTGTTTTCATTATTATGATTACAGGGAAAATTTTAGTGGTAAATATTCATAATATTCCATTTTTGAAAATTTTGAAAAGGCTTTTTTTTCGCATTTGTCGTTGACTGTTCGCCTAAAAATTACACTTTAATTTTTTTTAGGGGTTGGCTTCGCCTACCCTTGAAAAATATCCCCTATATAAACCTAGATTATTCGCGATAGAACACTTCTACTTCACATTTTTCAACATTATGATATATCCCGTATTATAGACATGCGGGGGTAAGTTATTGACGCACGACAAGGAGGGTTTGCAGACAAGGAGATACTGCAGATATTGATGCATAGTAGACGCATGACAAAGAGTTTGTTGACGATCAACATGGAGATTTTTTCGATGAGAAAGAAGAGGGCAGAGGTTGCAAACGCGCCGCTGACAGCCGGATATTTGCCGTCACGCATCAAAAAAATGCATTGACGCGCGTCAACAGACCTCATTGATGTGCGTCAGCGGACTCATCGACGCAGCGTCAACAACCTTGTTGACGTGCGTCAAGGAGGTCTGTTGACGTGCGTCAATGAGGGTTATTTGTTGACGCGTGACCTTGACGGATAGTTGACACGTGATAAGGAGGTACAACAGATATTGACGCATAGACGCATTTACGACAAAGAGTTTGTTGATGCGCGACACGAGATTTTTGATGAGAAAGTAGAGGTTGGAGGTGCAGAGACGTGCGACGGGAGATTTTGCTGTCGCGCGTGAAAAAAAATGCATTGCCGCGCGTCAATAGACCTCGGTGGCGTGTGTAAACAACCGTAATGACGCCGCGTCATCGAGGTCTATGACGCCAATGCATTTTTTTACGCGCGATGCCATTTCTCTGCAGCGCGTCGCTCTCGCGCAGCCTTCTTCATGTGCAAAGACTTGACAATCGGTGAAATTTTTCATACAACCCCAAAAATTCGCCTTCCCGCGAAACCGGTTAGGGATATTCGCGGGTATTCTCCACCTCCGATTTCCAAGTGGTCTCTTAAAATGAACCCTGGATTACCCATTTAAAATCATGGGTTCTATGCTGATTATATCTCGAGCTCCTGGTTCGAACCTGGTTTTATTTGGTTGTTGGAAGAGTAATGACTTCAATTTACCATTTAATGGTATGCATCTAGTTTTACAAACAGAAATGGGCACTCCTTGGCTTCTTCGTTTAGCTACGATTGTTTATAGTTTCGTTTTTTGACCTAGTGGTCGATTGGAAGTTGGGGCTTAGCATATAATTGTTTTAAATCAAAAATCCATACCAATTTGTAGGATTCGGTCACTTTTAAATGACTGGTTCATACTGAGTTATTCTTGTTTTGATTAAAGGGCTTTTACAAAACTATTATGTGATTCAGATCTAGAATGTAGTTGGAGTGTAAGGGGATATGTGCAATGGTTTGGTTGGTTCTAAAAAGTATATTCTATTGTTCGATATTTTCGTTATGGTTGTGAGCAAGCTAGGATTAACTTAGCTGGTACATATAAATGTATATATAAGAGTGGCATTGAGTATGGTAATGATGGTTACTTAAAAAGAACTTGTTTTCCTTAAACCTTTACTCGGTAGACTTATCTAAGAAGTAATTATAAAACCCTTTTGTTTTATGATATTTTGTTGTTATCATGCTTGATTCAGTTGTTATTACTACCAAGTTAGACTTTTGTAAGAATTGTGTACTAATTTGACTCATCGTATCAACCATAAAAGGGATACATCCTTGGTAATGTAGTAGTTAAAATTTCATGTCCATTGTGCTTGATAAATCATTAATGAGATTGCTTATTAAACATATGTTTCAGAGATAGGGAACAATATTCTTTTGGATTCATATTACTTTCTTCCGTGTCATTATGATGTCGTAGATAGTTTTGTGGTTTTAGTTGAACTTTAGTTGGGTTGTAGTTGATTCATATGGAACCACATTGTCTAATATTAGTATCATTTATGAGTTGTATTAAACTTAGTGGAACTATATTGAAGACAAACTTGGTAAGAATGTAGCATTGGATTAAATTTAATTGTTTGATTAACTGAATATTGGTTATTTATTTTATCGTACACGATGATCTATTGTGCATGGCATGGCAAGATAATCATATGTTATTTGAACTTGCCCTTTTAGAACTTACTCCATATGCTAATTTGCAAACAATAAAGTATCAGAATGTTGTGAAGTTATTTTGAAAGTGGTAAATAGTGGTTAAGTAAATGATGTTGGAATTCTAACTATAAATCTATTAGATCATATGACTTATTTAAGGAAATGTTGATTGATGTTTGAGTATTGGATTTCAATCATATAATCTATATGATTACATGATTGAAATCCCAATACACTCGACACTCTGTTTCGAACTTATCGGGTCATTGACCCCTACTAGAATGATGGTTAGACTTTTGTTGTTTTAGAAACAATGTTCATAACGGGTTCTTATGGCTTATTCTTAATTTGAAATAGTATAATTTCTAGCATGATTAAAGAAGTTGTTAGTGGTTTAGAGCTTAGCACCATTTCATTAAATAGAAGGTTCCTTTTATGATATTGTTAATGGTAGCATACTATTCCAATGTGTAGTCTTTATCATGCTTAGTTCTGTGAACTGATTCTGGATAATAAATGTACAAATGGATTTTGTGAGTAGAAAAAGGGAATGAATTGTACAAAATTGCATCAGTTTTTCTTATGAAGTTCTTTTTCTCGAATTCTTAATGTGTTGAAAGGCTTTAGAGTAGTATTTGTTGAGAAAATTAGAAGGGAAAAATGCCTTAGTATTTTGTATTTGTGGAGTAGTGTTGTCGTAACTAGTGACTGAAACTAAAACTTGTAAAATATTATTGTGAATGATATAAAATGATCACGACATTGTTATGTGTATCTTATTGTGTAATTACAATTTTGAAGATAGTTTCACTTTGATTTGATCAATATTGGTTACCTTTTTGTTCCCAAGTCAAAGTACATTATAATATTTTTGCCACCTTTGGTTTGTGTGTCATGTTGGATAGGGAACGATGTATCCATGTTTAGTTCATAAAGGATAATGGTAAGAAAACTGGGTTTAAATTTGAGTTAGTAAATCTTGCTAGATTTTGATAATAATGTAATGCTAGGTATAACAAAATGTTATTATAATCCTTATAATGGTTATAAAGAAAATATATATACGATGTTGTAAACAAATTGATGAAGTAAAGATTCCTTAAGTGAAAAAAAAAGAAATTATCTTCTTGTGTCAAAAAGATATACCTTATTTCTCTCAACCTATACTGGTAGTTTTATCTTTAGAGTTTTTGGGATATAAAATCATATTAAGTTGTAAACGAATGTACATGGTAATTTGGAAAGTCAACAAAGTGATCATTCTAAATGGGATAAAGGATCAAGAAATATTTAAATATAACTTATCCGTTATAAATTCATAATTGTAATCATTTAATGAATTTTAATCCTTACACTTAATTACATCTTCTAGCTTAAAACTATAAGAGCCCAAGTTTGTGTTTCTCCATGCCAAGTATGCTTACAAAACTTTTTGTAAACTAGACATTCTAGATTGACATAGTTTTACATTGTCCGATGTATGTTTTCCCCTTATAATTGATTGTTGGGTGTGCATTATGGATAATGCCTTCTTCTAGGGTAGTTTCCATAGAAAACCAACTTCATATTATTGTAAGACACCCTCTTGGACCGACCACCTGTTGATTGGAAAAGGCCGTCAACTAACCTTTTATGTCACTTTAAGAGTTGGGATCATTAATAAACCGATACTCAACTTATTTATCATTTGGTTCTATGGATCACTACTTTAAGATACTTATGAACCATAATAACTTTGAGTGGTAGTTGGTTTGTAGGATTGTAACCTCTTTTAGTGTGCTAGGAGAAGTTTTTTTAGGTTGTTCTTTTGTATGGTTAATCCTTCTTATGGTGAGTAAAAAGATCCATGTTGTGTTGACCCTATAGTAAATTAAACATGATCTTTATTTTAATGTGTATAAATGTTATTTTTGTGGTTAAAGATCTTATTTTTGTACTTATTACCTCTTGCACGCTATGTCAATATTTAAGTGAGCGAGGAAATGTGACCCTAAATTAAAAAAAAAGTGAACTTCATCTCCTTTAGACTTACCCTTTTTTTGTTGCATAACGGAGGTTTGATATAAGTTTAGGATGCATGCCCTTAGGAGTGAATCCTAGGGATAATGCCAAGTAGCCTAGAGGGCATGTATTAGCCTTGTGAGTAATTGAATACCCCCCCTTTAATAAAAAAATGAATTAAACAAGTAATTGACATATTATAGATGATCCTTAGTCAGGGAGTTATATCTTAAGCTAAATGTTCAATAGTATATAAAAAGGAAATCTAGCTTCATAAGAAGGATTGTATGAATCATAACATGAGTCTTCTATAACTTAAGTTAAGAATTGAAATATGATTATAGCAAATACGTAATCCTAAATATTTCACCGTGGGAAGACCCGCCTATAAGTGTGTACTTTTGTGGTTGGAATTTTATGTTTTTGAATTATCAAAAAGAAAAGTGATTTGGTCATGATGAGTGTCATATATTTCCTTGTTTCCTATGTGGATCAATGTTGTGTCAAGCTTATCATGAGTTTGGGGTAGCCCTTGGGATCACCTGTGGTGTCGTGTAAACTTCAAGCAAGTCAAAAAAATTCTGATAATTTTCATGTTGTCTTTGTGTGCATTTTAGTGGGTGTTACAGTTGTTATTAGAGTGGAGGTTCATGCTCTTGAATGTCTCGAACAAAGTGGAGTTGTGTTGGTTTTGCATGGTGGTGGCGGTGGAGATTGGAAGAGTAATGTGATATAAGCATGATGTGAACTATGTCGTAATTGTGATATTGTGAATGCACATGTTGTGTATGTCACTTAATGTGTAACTGTTTGCAGGTTGATGTGTTGGAGATGAGAGTATTATCTCTCCTTTTCATGGATTAAATGAGGAATTCAAGTGTGATGTACCATCTTTTTGTGTGTGGAAGTAATGTATTGTGGATTATGGAGTATTGGAGCATTTTGACATTTGTGATATGTAGGTGTGTTGATGTGTTGTATGCAAGGTTGGTGTATAGTGAACTGAATTGCTAGTGATGTCATCATCGTGTTGTGAAGAAACGTGTATATCACCATATTGTATTGCAATTGAATATATGTTGTAATTGTTCTCATCATAAGTGTAATTCGAGTAATATGTAATGGTTCATGTCGTGATATAAGGGCATATGGTGAATGTATGATCCCTATTGTGCAAGTGCTTGCACTTTGGCTGAAATATGTGGTAATGTGATGTATTGTAACACATGAATGTAGTGATTTTGATCTACCCTATATATGTGCCCATGCGTAAGACGTTATGGTTAATATGCATGAACCACATTTTGTTAGTGATGTAGTTACTTGTTATGTTGTGAACCTTACACTAACCGACCCTAAGGGAAATTGATAAAAGTGTATGTTTTAAGTGAGGAAATGTGTAACATTGACGGTCACTACCAGAGTCGACCTTAGGCTCAGTAGATGGTGACATGTACTCCTCTCTCTCTCTCTCTCTCTCTCTCTCTCTCTCTCTCTCTCTCTCTCTCTCTCCCTATATGGTTATCATATGGATTCAACCTAAGTGTTGTTACAACTATGTTGAGGCTTGTTGAAGTGGTGGTGGGATTATTCAAATATGATGATGACAGTTGTATTATTGATATGTCATTTTATGAACCGAGTCTCAATGTTCTAACTACCGAAACTTGTTGAGTACCCTTGGTGGCTGTATAAGGCCACATAGTCATCGTAATGTGCTATTCCTATATATGTATTTTATTTGTAAATTTAACTTTTTCTCTTCTTTCGTAAGGACCAACAATTTTCTTGATTGATATGTTTTATATTTTGGGCATTTTCATTGGTTGTTGTACTAACATGTAGATTTTTGCACTAACTATGGCTATTTGGCCATTTGTTTTTCTTAGATTTAGATTTTCTTTTAAATTTAAAAAATTTACAGCCTAGCCAAGGCTTGTATTTTTTCCACTTGGCATTTGAAATGGATTGTTATGTTGGTTCTATTGTCGTAATGTGTGGAATAGGGTCATGGGATGCACCATGGAATGGTTAAACCTATGGACCTACTTCATTGTATGGGGTATGCCCGAAGGAATTATATATAACTAGCGGGTTGTCGAACCATGAGTTATTATGTCACTTGGGCTAGGGGTGTCTGGACTCTATGTACCTAGGGCCATAGGGTGACCAACCTCTTTAGGGAGAGAAAAGGAAAATTTATCTTTATATTACTACTTGAGGGAGGCATAAGATATTTGAGGGAGGCATAAGAGATTTGTGTGTGTGTGATGGGTACTTGGGAGGTATATGGAGTTGTCGTGTGATGCTTCAGGAGGTATACAAAGTTGTTGTGATGTTTTGGGAGTGGTGTTATGATGTATGTGTACTCATGTGAGTTTGGCCATGTTTTGTGATGTTGTGATACGGTTTTGATTCCCTTGTTGACTCTATGTATCTACAATTATTGCTTTGAGTTGTGTGAAACCTTCATCTATGGGAAATTTCATGTTGTTATAGTACACTTATGTTTGAGTATTAAAATGTTTGTCATATATGTGTGACAAGTACTATGTTATGTGGACCATGTATGTTCTCTTCCATGGTTTGGTTAAGCTCTTGTGGTGTGGTACAATCGTGAAAGTATGTAAAATTATGTCTTTGAATATTTAGTGTTGTGTATGACCCTGGTATGGTATTGTGATAGTAGTTCCTGTTGGGCACCCACAAGAATGAATAAACTAAAAATTTTCAACAATGAAATCTTAAGGGCTTGAGTTTAGGAATAATGTAAAGGAAAATAGATTAATTAAATAATGAACTAAAGGAGAACTGCCAATCTTCACAGAACATTGAAAGTTAAATAAATGGCTAAATTTTTGGGCTTCCCTGGGGTTGTGCTTTAATGATAGAAATTTTAACCATAGGAAGAACTTTTTGTCTTTAGATTTCCTTTGTTGCTTACCCCTTTTTCTTTCTTTAGAGTTATGTCACATCGAGGACGATGCTTTCATAAGAGGAGGATAATGTAATGCCCCATTTGGTGTTGAATCGCATTCAGCTTCTTGACTTCTTTGACCGTTGAATGTTTGTGTGCTCCATTTGATCGTTAGGTGATTAAGATCTTGTTGTGAAGTTAATTTAATGTCCTTTATTTCCCATATTACCTTCTAGTGTCGTTGTTAATGATTTCTAGTTGTTGTGGGTCTTCATAGCATCTTTTACAAATATTCTTTTAAAGGCTTATCGTGTTCTCGATTTAAATATGTTACGTAATGACACTTTGGTGTAATATCTCTAAGGGAATGTCAAAACCTTTCCAAAGGTGTTTTGGGAATGTTTTTCAATAAAAGTTACCTAATATTATTTTAAGCTAAGTTTAATTAATTGTTGATTCACCCCCCCCCGTAGACCTAGCCTTGGCTTGCATGGGAAGGAGTTTGTTTTGTTTTGGTGACACCAAGGCTTAGGATGGTAATGCTAAATTTAATGTTGAACTTAATGATTCCATCCACCGACCTTACCATCCTTTGAAGGCACCTCATCATTTAATTTCTCTACAAATTTAATGTTTTGTCTTTATTGTTTGAATGAAGACATGCTCTGGCATTTTGTTGGTGGTGCGTGGGGTGACCATGCTCTTATTTATTACGCCACGTAAGCTACTTTGGGGGAGATTTGTAGTTTGGGTTTGTTGAAAAGGCATTGATCTTCCAAGAAAATGCAATTCATGTTTGTATAAAAGTCTCATGCCTTTGCTGCATACTCCCTTCTTCATGTGACAAAACGTGAGCTTTGAAGAGAGTATGGACGTCTGAAGTAAGAAAAAGGAAAGAGAAAGGTTTCAGGAGGTTTTTAGATGTTATGAAGACCTCGTAGACATTTTTGCAAGTTCAGGAAGCTTATAACAGGCATGATAAACACTACCCGTTTGATTTTATGCCAGCTTTAACAATATCATGAAACAAATTGTTTTTATTTTCTAAAATGGTATTTTGCATGGAAGTTTTGTGGTTGTTTTACAATTGTTTTTATCTTCAAGCTATTATTCTAGTGCTCCCTGATAATTTGGTTCTAAACAAAAATTTTCTTGCAAAATATGGACTGCGTATGGATTTACACATGAGATTTTTCTTATTCTTGATGTTATTTGCGTCCATTGGTGTCTTAGTCTCCTTTGGTGTTGGGAATGGAAGATATGAGATTTAAGTTTTGTTCCCTTATAAAATAGTGATTTGGGTGTCTTTTGTTGATAAGTATAATTCTGACTCCAAAAGGGTGTTACATTACTATTGGATTAATGTTATTATTTAGATGACTAAGGAAAATAATCCTCTTCTAGGTACATGCATTTTCATTATTAAGATTACCCATTTAAAATCATGGCTTCTATGTTGATTATATCTCGAGCTCCTGATTCGAATGTGGTTTTATTTGGCTGTTGGAAGAGAAATGACTTCAATTTACCATTTAATGGTATGCATCTAGTTTTGCAAATAGAAATGGGCACTCCTCGATTATTCATTTAGCTACGCTTGTTTATAGTTATGTTTTATGACCTAGTGGTCGATTGGAAGTTAGGGATTAACATATAATGGTTTTAAATAAAAAATTCATACCAGTTTTTAGGATTAAGATCACTTTTAAATGGCTGGTTCATCTTGTGAGTTTTCTTTCTTCGATTAAAGGGATTTTACAAAACTATTATGTTATTCAGATTTGGAATGTAGTCGGAGTGTAAGGGGATTTATGCAATGGTCTAGTTGGCTCTAAAAGTATATTCTATTGTTCGATATTTTCGTTATGGTTGTGAGTAAGCTTTAGGATTAACTTAGATGGTACATATAAACGTATATATAAGAGTGGCAACTGTATTATGGTAACGATGGTTACTTAAAAAAACTGTTTTTCCTTAAACCTTTACTCGACGACTTATCTCGAGAAGGAATTAGAAAACCCTTTTGTTTTGCAAGATTTTGTTGTTATCATGCTTGATTCATTGTTTTAATTACTACTAAGTTAGACTTCGTAAGAATTGTGTACTATGTGACTCATCATATCAACCGTAAAAAGGATACACCCTTTGTAATGTAGTAGTTGAAATTTCATTTCCATTGTGCTTGATAGATCATTAATGAGATTGCTATTAAACTTGTGTTTCAGAGATAGGGTACAATATTCTTTTGGAGTTCTATTAATTTCTTTCATGCCTTTATGAAGTCATAGATAGTTTTGTGGTTTTTAGTTGAACTTTAGTTGGGTTGTAGTTGATATGGAACCACATTGTCAATATTAGTATCATTTATGAGTTGTATTAAACTTAGTGGAACTATATTGAAGACAAACTTGGTAAGACTGTAACATTGGATTAAATTTAATTGTTTTATTAATGAATATTGGTTATTTATTTTATCATACATGATGAATTTGGCATAGAATGTTAATATAATCATATGTTATTTGAACTTTCCCCTTTAGAACTTACTCTGTATGCTAATTTGCAAGCAATAAAGTATCAAAATGTTGTGAAGTTATTTTCAAAAGTGGTAAATAGTGGTTAAGTAAATGATGTTGGAATTCTAACTATAAATCTATTAGATCATATGACTTATTTAAGGAAATGTTGATTGATGTTTGAGTATTAGATTTCAATCATATAATCTATATGATTACATGATTGAAATCCCAATACACTCGACACTTTGTTTTGAACTTATTGGGTCATTGACCCCTACTAGAATGATGGTTAGACTTTTTTTGTTTTAGAAACAATGTTCATAATGGGTTCTTATGGCTTCTTTCTTAATTTGAAAAAGTATAATTTATAGCATGGTTAAAGAAGTTGTTAGTGGTTTAGATCTTAGCACCGTTTCATTAAATAGAAGGTTCCTTTTATGATACAATGTTAATAGTAGCATATTATTCTAATGTGTAGTCTTATCATGCTTAGCTCTCATGAACTTAATCAAGATAATAAAGGTACAAATGAATTTCATGAGTAGAAAAAGGGAATGACTTGTAGAGAATTGCATCAATTTAGCTTATGAATTTATTTTTCTCGAATGCTTAATGTGTTGAAAGGATCTAGAATTGTATTTGTTGAGAAATTTAGAAGGGCACAATGCCTTAGTATTTTGTATTTATGGAGTAGTGTTGTCAGTAACTAGCTAAAACTAAAAATTGTAAAATATTATTGTGAATGATATAAAATGATCACGACATTGTTATGTGTATCTTATTGTGTAATTGCAATGTTGAAGATAGTTTAGCTTTGCTTTGACCAATATTGGTTACTTTTTTGTTCCCAAATCAAAGTACATTAGAATATTTTTGGCCACCTTTTGTTGTGTGTCATGTTCGATAGGGAATGATGTATCCATGTTTACTTTGTAAAGGATAATGATAATCAAACCTGGTTTTAACTTTGAGTTAGTAAATCTTGCTAAGTTTTGATAATAATGTAATGTTAGGTATAACCAAATGTTATATAATCATTATAATGGTTATAAATAAAATATATATCTTGCAGTGCCCACTTGCCTTTGACACTTTTTGATATTGATTATGACACATTGACTATATTTATGGACATTACTGTAGCCTTTGAGTTGGTATGATGTTAGACATTAGAAATCATGGACTGTGGTTGATTTGGATTCATATATGATGCATGTGGATTATTAGAGACATTTTATATTGATGTTGATACACTGCTTGACATGGTTAGATATATATGTTTTCGTACATGTGATATTTTGTCATATCGAGTAAACCTAGAAAATGGAACTAATCTTGTGATCATATGATTATGGATGGAATTGTAAAGGAGATTGTTGCTTGCTTGGATGATGTTTTGATTCATATATATAGATGATTTGGAGTTATATTTTATATTTATTTTGGATGTTTTGATGTGGCCACGAGGTCGAAGCGGTATTTGTGTTTTACAGGTAAACATGTCACAACAACCATCGGGGATTGAAGACCAACCACATTAATCCTTGCATGTGGAGTTTAGTGATGTATTTTCCCTTTATTATTTATTTTATTTGTGTCTAGATTAGTGAATAATTATGTTGCTAAAAAAATTAAAATGGGTCGAAGAATGTATTTATTAGAGCTGATGGCTCTTGGATTATGTGTTGAAAGTGATGTGTAAGTAGATTTGAGTGTGAAACACTCCACCTTCCTTTGAAATTCGGATCTGTCCATCGGGCTGATTTTGGAGGCTTGTAGGACAAGTTAAACATGTCCCACACCTCTTAAATTGTTACACCAACCCAACCTAGGAGTTCAGGAGTCAAAATTAGGCCTTATTATGTATTTTGGGAAGGCAAGTTGTAAGTTTTTATTATAACTTCTCGCATGAAATTAATTTTGGTCCTTGGGGTGTGGACTTGGTTTGTGTGTGTAAGTAAAATGTCATTTATTCACCCACCTTTTTAATTGTGCTTTGGAGTTTGAAGTTGACTTGTGAGGTGGAGTTGAGGATGAGTGATGTGGCATCCTACATGGAGCCACCTCATCCTCCTCTCTCCCTTTTCTATTTATTTGAATTCTTTTTTTTTTTTGGGGGTTACTTCAGGGAGTTACTTCTTTTGGTTTGGAGCTCTTGTAATTTTGGAAGAGAGTGAGAGATTTTTGTTGAATGCTTGTGGATTGTTGGAGCTTTTGGACTGTTTGGATTAGAAAAATATTGTTGTTGAACTTTTGGAGAAAAATCTACCATGGAGAGGTAGGAGCTTAGCTCTTTAAAATGTTCTTCCTTTATTTATGCATATGTGAATGCTTTGAATATCTTGGTATGTTTTTGGCTGGTTGGGTAGATTGCCTAGGTATGGTGTATGAGAAGACTATGAGGATATCTTGTGGGGAGGTATAAGTGTTATTGTGGAGGGAGTTTGGGATTGGGTTCCACCTTGTAAAATAAATAGCTTGCATTTATTTACTCGTTATGGGGTGCCATAAGAGTGTGGGGAGGCATAAGAGAATGGGAGGTATAAGGGGTACTTGGGGAGGCATAAGGGCATGTAGGGGTTTTGAAATGATATATGTATATATTGGCGGGTTTATCTTAAGGTGGAAACCCATTTCCCCATTGGGAGGTATAAGCAGCTTCCCCATAGGTCTTGCTCCTTTGGCTTGTGCATGATGAAGCCTAAGTATTGTTTGTTATTCTTCCTGTGGTTGTAAACTGCAGTATGTATTGGACTATGTTTTATATGTGAAAATTATTTTTGTGTTGTGGAAGCCTATTGTTTCCATGAGTTGAAATACATTTCTTATTTCTTTGTGGTTGGGGCTCGGGGGCCAATGAGGAGGACGGCTTCTCCTCTTCATTGGAATTCTTGGTTGGGTGGAGAGCGTTGCCTCTCCTCCTTTTTTATTGTGATCAAAAGATATATGGTGGATCTTCTTGTTGTTGTTCTAGAGCTGAGGATGAAGACAAATTTCGTAATCCCTTGGGGTTTCCTTGTAAAAATTTCCCACTTCAAGTGGATGACATTGTAATATTATTTGTGGTGGAAAGTTGCTTTGTTTTGGAAATGGAATCTACATTCGAATGTGAAAGATGTATATTTTGTAAGTTGTATTTGATGAATGAAAAAGGAAGTTGTAAAAGAATTATTGGAGTTCAATAGAAGTTGTTTTAATTACCAAAAATGGTATGGTTTTCATTTGAAATATATTGTGAAATCTCTACTTGAAAATGGAAAAAGAAATACGTATGAAGAAATATTACATTTCTCTGTTTCATTCGAAATGCATGATTTGAAAGTAGAACTACATTTTGGGTCTTCACGTATTGATTGAAGTAAAGTTAAATTTTGTAAATCAGATTTGAATGAATTTAAATATTTAGAGGATGATAACGAAAAGTTGATCCATTTGAGTTTAAGTATGATTTCTATTTTTGATTCACTATAAACCTATAAAATGAATATCGAAAAAATACATAACAATCTGTATTGATGAAAGACAAGATAAAACATTAAAACAAGTTAAGGAGGAACAAAAAAATCTTAAAATAGTTTGTATTGTTTAAGAAATTTATATAGAACTTATTAATTGGGCAAGGGACAAAATAATGTAGTTATAGAAAAAGGAGAAAAGAAATTCATATTGAAAACTCAAACTTTAACAATTAAACCTTGCAAAATCTACCCAAATCTTTCCAAGAGAAATCCTCCATGTCATTTTGGCATGTTGAGGAAGAAAGAATGGTGGATTGAATTAATTTTGTTAAGTTAAGAAGTTTAATTCACGTTTTAATGGTAGGAAGATGTTTTTGTCAAATCCACCCACTTAAGTTTATCAAAAATGAATTTTGTTGGTTCCTATGTAAAGAGGAGTTCGAGCCCTTTCCAAAAAGTCCTCATTTTCCCAAATTTGAGCTTCCAGTTGAAAGTTATGGCCTTTTGAAGTTTTTACTTCGCTTAGTTTTAAAAAAACAAAGAGAGGGAAGTTTTTGTAAATCGGACCCGCAGCCCGAAAAATTACTTAGGCACTTTTTCAAAAAAGAAAAAATTCATAAATTCCTCTGCGGCCCCGCAACCCCACCAATTCACTTTTGGAAAAAAAAAAGGCCTTCGCAGCCCACACCTGAAAGTTTACCTTTCTGAAAAAAGGAAAAAAATCTTAAGTCTCCCCGCCGGTCTGCTTCCCCGCATATCACTGTGGGTTTGACATGTGGCATCTTTAGGTGTCGCCAGAGTCGTGGATGGTTTTAGACCTTTTTCACCCTTGGAAAAATATTGGCGAAAATTCCTAAGTTTCCCCGCCTTCGCAAGTCACTATTTGATCGACACGTGGCTTCGCTTCACAAGCGTTGGCGAAGGCATGGGTTGTTTTTAGCCTTCACACTTTTTAACAAAAAATCCAATATTTCTAAGTTTTCCTCGACGGTCCGCTTTCGCTTGAGATTTTGGGTAGGACACATGGCATCCCTAGGCATCGGTGAAGGCACGAGGGTTTTGAACCTTTTTCCCTTTCAAACAAAAAGAGTTAAAATCCAATTTACCTTCGATGACCCGCCTTCCCGCATGGGCTTATCAATGTGCCACGTGTCCCTTGCGCTTTGGGGAAAATTTTCTTCCCTAGGCCTGCTAGCCCACCGTTAGGGAAAATTTTCTTTCCCAGAGCCCGCAGGCCCGCCTTTGGGAAAATTTTCCTCCTCAGGCCCACCGACCTATAACTTAAGAAATATGAGGAGTTAGGAGGACTTATTTATATCATTGGAAAGGGGAAGAAATTTCCTATCTAATGGTAATGTTTTCAAGAATCTTTAAGTGCGTTAATTATGTGAAAATCAAGTTAAAGTGCAAAGATGAGTCTAAGAGTGGGTAAGTGGGAAATTACCCCTTTATTAACTTAAATGTTTAACTCTAAAGCATGGGTTGACCTTTTAGGGGTCACGTTAGGGGATAAGGGAATGTTTTTCTATCCCATGCAAATAAGAACCTTGTTTATTGTTTAGACCTGGTGGAATTAAATACCCAAGGTATTTAATTCCTTGGCCCTTTGACCCTCTAAAATTGATTAGGAATATTTAACTATAATGTTAATTTAATTACTTATTAAGTTAACTCCTAAGAAAAATTTAACTATACTCATTAATTTTGTAATATGGATCCAATGTATGTTTCAATGAGAAAATTTCATTTAGTAAATTATAATTGACTTTGAATCCTTGTTGTGTCAACTATTGCTTGAAGCCTGGTAGTGGTCATGCTTTTCAAAAAAAAAAAAAAAAAGTATTCCTTAATTTTTCTAGCTAAACCTAGGTTGTTCTTGGGTCTCGAGTGGGAGTTTTCACTGCGTTACATATACGATGTTGTAAACAAATTGATGAAGTAAAGAGTCCTTAAGTGAAAACTCAACCTATACTAGTAGTTTTATCTTTAGAGTTGTTGGGATATAAAATCATATTAAGTTGTAAACTAATGTATGGTAATTTGGAAAGTTAATGAAGTCATCTAAATGGGATAAAGCATCAAGAAATATTTAAATCTAACATATCATTTATAAATTGATAATTGTACTCATTTAACAAATTATAAGTTAGGTCATATGGAAGCAAACACCAAATATAGAATAACTTCGAAGTTAGGTCATTTGAAAAGTAATGAATGTATCTCCCAAGTTAGGTCATCTAGAGGCCGTATATGTTATATAATTTTTATTGAATGATTGTTATTAGAGGTTTGAACACATTAATAGATTGATTAATTAACTTGATTAGTTACTCGCAAAGATATTTGACGTTGTTTGGCCCCAGGTTATGTCATTAGGGGTAATTGATGGAAATGGAAATATTTTAACACTTATTGGCCCCAAATTATGTCATTAGGTGGAAGAGATGATATGTCGCATAGAGAATTTGTAAATGTTTCCCCCTAGTTTGGTTATTTGGGGGAATTGATGGTGAAATATTGTGCGGTAGATTAGTAAATGTTTCAAAATGATGAATTGATTGATCACATGGTGATGTAAGGGGGATTAATACCCCAATGAAATGACCCCCTTCGGAGAAAGGGGAATTTATGATAAGCAATGAATGCTAAGATGGAAGTAAACACGAGATAGATATGAAGTGATAGAAAATGCCAAAATCTATATAGATTGAATAGAAGAAAACGTGAAGGAGATGTAAATCACGTTTAATGTGTATGGTATGATGGTAGGCATAATTATAAAAATAACACCATAGATGGGGTGAAATCAAAGTAGAAACACTTAAGATATGAAAAAAACATAGTAGGGTGTATTAGTTGCAAGAATAAGCGTGAAATAATGACCATAATAAAGTAGTGTTATCACCGAATCACAAAGCACCCTCCGTGCATATACAAGTGCATATACTTGAACTCACGGTGTGATTGGATAACATGGGTACTATCTCCAAGTTGTGGGACTTGCTACTTGAGATAGACCTCCAGAGAAAGCTGGTTCTTGCTCCTAAACTACCTGCCACAATCTACTCTAATGCATGATAAACTAACCGTTATAATCTAAACTTTCAAGGGACCGGGGAGAGAGAGTGCACAAAATGAAAGCCTACACTAAAGCGGTGATACACCAGAAAAGGAGGGTGTGAGAGTAGTCTCCAAATGTGTGAAATACAGAGGAAAAGTGCACACTAGAAGAGGTGATGATAGTTCTCCATAATCTAGCAAAATGCATTCACAACAATATTCCAAGCATACACAATGATAATGAATCCCTGCAAGAATATAATAATAGACACAATATTCTTGTAAATAAGGTTAAAGGGGCAAGAAGAATGCAAGAAAACACAGCAGGGGAAGATACATCCACAAACTTGTATTTTATTGCTTCTGGTATGCACAGATTCGATCTATTACAAGATAAGGGCCGGATCACCATGCAAGGAGTCCACTACAAGGGCTCGTAACACACCGGCTTCACAAAGCAATTTTGGCAAGAGCTTTGCTACCCAAAACTCTCTCCTTTACAATGAGCCCAACACTCCAATTTATAGAAAAATCGGAAGGAGAAGAGAAGGGAAAATGGAAATCCCGAAATTTGTCCTTCAACCACACCGTAAGAGGCATTAAATTGAGTGAAATGATTGTATATTACTTGCAAAAGGATCCCCATATTGTCCCATGTGCTGCAGCAGAGAAAGAATGATGACCATGCCTCTTAATTGCACTCCCAGCTACCAAATAAAACACTGTTCTGAACCCGGCCACGTTTTCTTAAAAATATAAATCAATTTCTAATCAAATCTGGAATTTATTGATTTTTGTGCATTAGGCTTGGAACCACGATTCCAACGGTACCAATTTTGTGCGATTTCGTTGAGAAATGCAAAAGTTATGGCCTTCTGAGTGCGGGCAGCTATTTTGGGCCTGGCAGGCGTTTTCTGTCATTTGACGGGAATGAGCATTAATTGACTGGAGCCGAATATATTTATTTCATTTAAATATACCTACCCTCATTAAAAATAAGAAAGTCTAATTTTATGAAAATCGGAGCTCGGAGTCAAAAGTTATGGCCGTTTGAAGTTTCGGACCAAACGTTGACTTTTCTTCTCTTGCCGTCGGCCGCTTTGGCTTTTCGCGTCCCACGCGTCCCTTTGGCCTGGATGTCCCAGTACGAAAGTTCCCTGTTTCGGCCGAACCAGCTGATTCACATTCGCCGCGTACTCTTGTCCCGCTTGTCCCGGACTTTTTGGGACAAATTTTCCCGATTCACCCGGTTCGGCCGGTTCGCGTACTTTTGTCCCAACTGTCCCGGGTGAAAGTTCTCATTTCGGCCGATCCGGCCGTTCACGCGTACTTCACGTACCTTCGGCCCAACATTACAGCACGCCGGTGGGACATAGAGGTCTTCACTTTCATTGCAACAAGATTGATGTGCACTTGTTGTAAGTTCCAGCTTTGAAGGAGCTTTAAAATCACACATCTGGCGACTCCAAAAGAGGCATAATCCGCTGGTTTCTGCAGTCCAAGCCTGGAAAATTTATGAGAAGAATACAGACCAGATCAAGAACTAGGGAGGAAGGACTGTTTGTTTATCTGCACCTATCTCCAGGTAGAGAAAGAAGGGGAAGAAGAGCTCAAAGATCTGCGTCTCCACCTAATAGAACTTTGTCTACACCTCCACCTGGTAGACCTTTTCTCGCATCAACAAGGGTTCTCAAACCAATCAGAATGGTGCAACCACTAAATCCCTTTGTCAATTTCACTGGCAGCAGCCCACTTGCCCTCAATGCACAGAATCCAGTTCCGATTGCAGCGTTGAAGAACATTCCATTTTTCACTGGAGAAAATCATACCACTCCTGGTGATCATGTCAAAGACATTGCTAACGTCTGTGCAATCCATGAGATAAATGAAATGGATGTGGTCACAAACCGCGGCATCTTCATTCAAAGGGAAGGCATTGTAATGGTTCAGGAGCCTTACAGCCGGTTCTATCACAAATTGGAATCAGTTGTGCATAGTTCTCCATGAGCAGTTTGGGGAAAAGGGAGACAATTTGTCTCTACTAGAACAATTGACAACTATCAAGAGAGCTCCCAACGAGCAGCTGACTGACTTCAACTTCAGATTTCAAAGGTCTTGGGATAGGATTCCAGTGGCAGTCAAGCCAACAGTCAGAAGGTGCTTTTCTATATTACCTTAAAGCTTTGAATTCGATATTTCTATGTTAATTCAATCTATGGGAGGCACAACCTTACCTGCTGCTTATAGCATTGCCATTAGGGCCGAAAAATGTCTTATTCAAGCTGGTAAACTGGCTCCTAGGCCTCCCATGCCCTTGTATCCAAACCTAGAAAATCCAAGCACTAGTCAAGCACCCACTTTGGCTCCTATTCCCACCCCTAGAAATCAAAGTTCAAACGAAGCTTCTACTTCATCCTCTAGTGCTTCAAATGAACTCCAAGAGGTCATGAAACAATTACAAAATTTGGGAAATGAGCTGGTTACTATCAAAAGACAGCAAGCTCAAAGTGCTAGATCAGACGCCTCAAGCGCAGATCTGTGCTAGACCCCCATACCAACAAAATAGGTCACCAACTCAGGCTGCAAATCAAAATCAAAGCCAAGTAAGGCCTCCCGCTAATAGACCATTTCAGCCCTATAACCCTAATGTCGCATCTACATCCAGAGCTTTGGTACCAGTGCAAAATAACATGGCCCAAGAATATGATTGGTGTTTCCCGTGCAGTCAGCCACATAACCAATCAATGTGCTTTAACGGTGCATTAAATCAGGCTCTAATGGTGCAAACCATTGGTGGGTCACAAGAGTCCAGCCACGAAGAAGACCAGCAGCAAGGGGCACCTCAGCAAGGAACATCTCCGAACGAAACTACTCTTGTCAATTGGCAGTGAAGATTTCTGTGGTATGAATCAAATACCCTCTCAAAGTGTTGCAGCCAACACAAGGTCAAAGAGGAGAAATTTGGGTGAAGAACAGCCATTGGCTTCGAGTAATCCACAACCTTCTACCACTCCACAAGCCGCTGGAAAACAAACTGTAGTTCCAAACATGCAAGGAGCATCCAAACCAGCTCCTAAACCAACTCAGATGCCAGCTGCTACTACTCATTTGCAAGGAATGAATGTGCAGGCCAAGGGACAGCAGAGGGATGCTTCATCTCCATTTAGCATCATTGATCAAATGAAGAAGACAAATGTAAACATATCAATGTGGGAATCACTATCCATCCCAGGCCAAAGAGATTTGCTACAAGCTGCCATGAAGGACTGGTCAACCTCTAATCAACGAGTCCAGAGATACAAGAGAAGGTACTCACAAATGCTGCCCAGCCTGAAGGAAATCATGGAGGACAGCAAGGTAAAATGTTGAAGCCCCCTCCATTTTATGTTTCATTGATCATAGGAGATAAGTTGGTACATAATTGCATGATTGACTCTGGGGCAAGTAGTTCAGTAATGCCCAAGCAAATAGCTGATCAGCTAGGACTCCAATATGAAGTCATCTCCAAGGGTGTAGTGCAATTAGACGGGACAGCAGTGACAACGGTTGGAGTAATCAAAGGATTGAGCCTCACACTGCACGCATGTCCCAACGTAACAGTGTTACAAGATGTGTCAGTCATAGACCTACCACCACTCTTTGCATTATGCTTGTCAAGAGACTTCACTGCTAAAATTGGAGGCTATCTTTCGGCGGATTGGTCACACATGTTGTTCAGAACAAGATATGGAACCAAAGCCACAATCAGGTCTGAACCTATTGCGAACTTTCACATTGAGCCTTACACTCCAAGCCAAATCAATACCAACTGTTCAGCGTTTGATCAAGAAGATTGTCCAAGCACTGATGAAGCTGACACCAAGGTTGGAAGCATCCTAGATTTGAGTCTCGATGAATGGGCAAGCAAGGTGCATGCTTTTGATCCCTATCAAGAAATAGAAAAATCCAAGCTAGGAGTCTATTGTTTACATGAAGAGAATCAACCTCTCCCAAAGATCACCAAGCCGAGATCATAAGGACAAGAATGAAGTATGGCAATTGTTCTTTGATGGATCAAGGAGTAGACAAGGTGCAGGAGGAGGAGCTATGCTCATTTCACCGTAAGGTATAAGGTATTACTCACCTTCCGTTTCAGCTTTTTCTGCTCAAACAACACACTAAGTATGAAGCCTTAATTCATGGACCTGACCGGGGAAAAGAAGAAAGGCATCAGCAATTTACAAGTATTTGGTGATAATGAGCTGATCGTAAACCAAGTCAAAGGAAAGAATGCTGCCAAAAATGATCTGTTAAAGAACTACAAAAATCGAGTATGGGATCTTATTGAATATTTTGAAGCATTTAACATCAATTCCATCCCAAGAAAAAGAATGAAGCATTTGACAGTGGCAAGTAATTGTCTTGTGTTTGATGTCATAGAAAGTATCAAAAGTGAGAGGTCTTAGCCTCATATTAAAGTGGTTGTGAGGCCAGCTGTTCGGATAACAACACAAGTTGGCAAGTCTTCGAGAATGATCACTGATTGTTAATTTCTGCAAGAAGAAGCCGAGTTCTCCGCCGTAAATCAAGACAATTTGGAGCAGCAAAAGATGGTGACCAAGTGGTGCAGCTGAGGACTAACAAATTGCCAAAAGGCCTCATAACCTTAGAGTCAATCTTCAACCCAAATGATCAGTTCCGGAAGGAGAAGGTGAACATTCAAGTAAAGGGTGAAGATTCAGAACCTATCTTAGTAGATGAAGGCAAGACATTGCAAATTGGCAAAGTAAGTACTCCACAAGAGAAATCTGATTTTGTTCAGCTTTGTCAAGAGTTCCCAGATGTCTTTTCTTGGACTTACAAAGATTTAAGAGGTTTCAACCCAAAGTTGGCACAACATACTATTGAGTTGGATCCGGAATCCAAGCCTGTTAGGAAAAAGCAAAGGCCAGTGAATCCCCATATTGAACCTCTCATGAGAAAAGAGTTAGGCAAGCTCATTGAGGCCAATATCATCTTCCCCATCAAACACTCAAGTTGGGTTGCAAACTTGGTGCCAGTAAGAAAGAGAAATGGAGAAATAAGATTGTGTGTGGACTTTCGCGATCTAAATAGAGCATCACTCAAAGATCATTATCCGCTTCCATCAATGGAACAAATATTGTAGGTTGTAGTTGGTTCAGAAAGGTTTTCATTGCTAGATGGATATTCAGGCTATAATCAGATAATGGTGAAAGAAGAAGATCAATTCAAAATGGCCTTCACTACAAAATGGGGCACATATGCTTACAAGAAGATGCCATTTTGACTGTCAAATGCCGGAGCAACATTTCAGTGAGCTATGGATATGGCATTCAAAGGCTTAATCAACAATATAGTGCTGGTATACCTAGACGATATCACTGTCTTCTCAAAGAATGCAGCAGACCATCTCTTTCACCTCAGGCAAGTGTTTCAGAGGTGTAGAAGGTTCGGAGTGTCGTTGAATCCAAAGAAGTGTGTATTCTTGGCACACGAAGGCAAATTGTTGGGCCACATTGTCTCTAGGGAAGGGCTAACAATTGATCCTGAAAGGGTTGAAGCCATCCGAACGCTTCCATTACCACACCACAAGAAATCTCTCTAAAGCTTCTTAGGAAGGATAAAATTTGTCACAGATTTGTGCCTAATTTTTCCACTCTTGTGAAGCCTCTAACAATGATGTTGAAGAAGAGTCTGGCATTCAAATGGACAGCAGAAGGCAAAGAGAGTTTCGAAAACATCAAGCATGCAATATCACAAGCTCCAACTCTTATCAACCTAGACTTTTCAAAGGACTTCATGTTGTATGTGTTTGGAGGATCAGACACAATCTCAGCTATCTTGACACATCTGAATAGAGAAGGTTCGGAACAGCTCATGAGAATATCAAGTAGGTGATGAAAAGTGACTATAAGTAGTGAGAATTTGATAACAAGTAGGTGATGAAAAGTGACTATAAGTAGTGAAGTGAAAAAGTGATTAGTCACTTCATTTGTTTTTGATGTGATTGTGAGAGTGAGTGCTAAGTGAGTGAAGATGTTGTAAGTGAGAGCAGCATGTCCTAGCCGGTTTGAGAGGGTGGTGACTTCCGTAACATCACGTATGAAAACAAAAATTGGTAAGTACGGTGTTCTTTTATTGAAAAATGTGTGTGTAGTACTTGGTTTTATCATATTTTTGTAAATTTGAGATTATGAATTTTCTCAAAGTGTTTTAGCATTGGACAAGAGTGATGAGGGCACTAGTGACCCTTGGGAAAGAAAAACCTAGACACTGGGCACCCGTGTCTTTCTCCCCGGGCACCCCAATCCTAGATCTAAGCACCTTGGTCTAAAATGTGTATATTTGATCTATGACAATGCAATTGAGATTTATAGTGTAGATTAATGTAATAAGTGAGTATATTTGGACTTTTATAATGCTCTAACATTGTGTGTATTATCCTTTTTTATGTGTGGAGGGATATTTACTCAAGGGAATTTCGAGGAGGTCATCATTTGAGTACATTTATTGGATTGGGATTCTCGGATGAGGAGTGAGATGTTATGGAATGTGTCACCATGGCACATACAACAGATGGGGATGTTCCCACAATATGCCTATGTTGATAGCATTATGTGAGAGGTGGTGTCTAGATACTTGTACTTTTGGTTTCCTATGGGTGGGATGACAATTACGTTGGAGGATGTGTATCGCATATTGCGATTTCTAACTACGAGGAGAGAGTATAAGTTATGTCATTGGAGGCTATGGAAAGACAGATACAAGTCGAGAGACGTTATTTTGTGGGGAATCGGCTACCTTTCAAAGCCCATATTAGTTTGGATGCTATTGCGAGGTTTGGGGTTTCGTGCTTGTGGAATTTCATCACTGTTTTGATTATTTCAACTATAGAATTAGAGGGAGGAGATGTAGGCATATTTTATAAGATGTATGATATATTTTGGTGGAAAGAGGAGGAGAGAACTAGATGCATATGGTCACTGTGTGTGTTGGTCCACCTATATAGTGATCTATACAAGTTTACTCACGATGAGCATGGTGGAGGGATAGGAGCCACCACATTATTGAATGTATGGGCATATGTGCATATAGCTGTATTGAGGCTAGTTGGAGGTAAACAATGAGATTGAGCTACATTAGAAATATACGTGAGGATGTGGATTAATTTTCATGGGAGTAAGATGGATACTAATACCTATAGGACATTGATAGATAGGATGGGTCCTAATATAGTTGTATGGAGGCCATACCGTGATTATGGAGGATGGCCAGAGGATTTTATAGAGTTGTGGTGTAGATGTAGGACCATGTGGTTAAAGCATTATTTTCAGGGGTGGCCAAGATATTTCATGTGGAGAGAGTATCATGAGAATTTGGCATAGCTCGGGATATGCCCCAGAGCCATATTTATGGTTGAACACTATTAGAGGACTTAGGAGGCCTTTGGAGCTAGACTAGGGCTCGTAGGAGAGAATTTATTACCTCCTAACCATATGAGGTAGACATCGTGATAGAGCCAATCGACTTTGATGATGCGGGGTGTAGAGAGGAGTCTTTGCGTATAGTGGGAAAACCATCAATTGATAATCCTATTTCTATTGTTTATAGACGTAATAGGGTTACCCGCAGGAAGAGGAAATGGGGAAGCACATGCCCCTGACAATGTAACAAATGTTGTAGCTAAGGGTAAGTATTTTTATAGTTTTTGTGTACTTCGTTTTGTGCCTATGTTATAATGATGGTTATCTAAGCTGTGTTATTTATTTTATAGGTGATGCGTATTGGTCCTTGATAATTGACACATCCACATATTTAAATGGAATGTTCGAACAATGTGCTTCATGGATGGATAATTGAGCATGTGGACAATATCAAGGGAAATCATGCCCATTTATTTGATATAGTGCCCATAGTAGTGGTGACATGCACTATGTTGCTTTAGGTGGGAGGGAGAAGTCACGTGAGGAGAATTGATGAGATAAAGAGGATTTGGGTGGTGGTCCTTTGGCACAAGATGTATTTGCACTAAGCACGTGGATTTACAACATAAATTTTTAGAGTAATCTTCAAATTTTACCTTATTACGAGAGGAAGGTTGAGAAATATCGAGGCTACGAATAATGACACCGGATGAGTAGCAAGGAATTTAGTTCTAGGGATCTTGCAATACCGAGAGCAATAGTGATGATGCGATTTAATTTATCTTATTATATATTATATGGGGAGTTTCACCTAGTGATGAAACACTTTTCGTAATGATGATTGTATTCAATATATAGTGATAGGTGTTATTGATATATGATGAGTTTATTTAGTTGTGTGTCGATGGTGTAATGTGATTGATGATGTACATTTTTTTATTATAATCAAAATGTATATGTTATATATCATTCATGTGTATTGATGTAGATGTGTTCTATGATGTTGGTGTTGAAAAAAAAGTGTAATGTGAGTGATGATAGATAATATATGTAATTTTATTGATGAAATATGTGTTGAATGGAATTTATAATGCGTAGCTAGTGAAATGATGATAGTAGAATATATGTAAAAATAGATAACATATCATTTTCATTTTAACACGTTGTGATGAATTTGATAATGTAATATGATCATATTATGTTAGTATGGTGAAACTATGAGAGGGGGAAATTAGCAATGCTCCCGGTGTGTGAATGAATTAACTTATTTAGTTAAGACCCCTCAGTAGTCAAGGATGAGCCATGTAAGCAAGAGTGCGTCATTGAGAAATGATTGAGTGCACTAGATGAATTAGTGAAGTGTGTGATGAAAGGTTATTAAATAAAACCCCTCAACATTCATGTTAGAACCATAATAAAAAGTGCGTCATTGGGTGGTAAGGTGATAATGATCACCTATCGGAGGCTAAGGCGGAGTGAAGTGGTGGAAGCATGTGGTATGAAAGTGGTTTGATATATGAAACAAAATGAATATCATGTGAATCGGTGATGGGATGTATGAATGAGGTAGATGCGATGATGCAAAGTAATGTATGGACATGGTGGAGAGCATGTATGAGTGACAAATTATGGTGGTCGATGTATCATGATGCGAGCACTATATGGAGGAGATGAATCAATCAACATAGAAAATTACTAACGAGGTAGAGGAGAGGTAGATTGATAATGCGACCAAGAGATAGAGGAAATGATTCCCTTATCCTCAAATTGTTGTAATCTATCGTTAAAGGAAATGAAATATTTTTCCCTATCACCATTGATATGATGGTAATTATAATAAGGTTGATCACGCTGATGCTATAATCTATGTTGTGGATAATTCTAGTTGGATGGTAAGAGAATTAGACACTTTTCAAGTAAAGTACACAACACATGATGGGGTCTAGCATGATAAGATATGTATAATGTCTCATGTGACATAGAAGGAGTAGAAGGATAAGTAGCCTATCACGGAGAAAGAGGAGGATTCTTTTGTGATGGAATAGGTTGAGAATGCTTGCTAGGTCGACATGGAGACTATGTAGGATCTTAACCAATGTCAATGGAGGACAACTAGATGATACAACAGAAGTGGAGGTAGGTGGAGTGTAATGCCCCCAAATTTGACACTCCAAAACCTTGTCACAAAAGCCATTAATTATCTTACGGAAAATTATGGGAATTTTTTTTAACGCTTACAAAGTCAAGACACTTTAATTATGCTTAATTAACTCTATACATTCATGAGGTTATTGGAATTAAATTACTATTAGTGCAAAATCACAGCACCCTCCGAATGGCCTCAGATCTGAGTGGGGCATCCGGTGTGATCTGCATAACATTGGACCATCTCTCAAGTGTGGGACTTGTGAACTTGAGATGGACCTCCAGAGAAGGCTGGTTCCTGCTCCTAAACTACCTGCCACAAGCTATTCTAATGTAGGAAAACTATCTAATCCTAATCTAACCTTCCAAGGGACTAGGGAGAGAAAGTGCATGAAAACAAAGCCTACACTAAAATGGTGATACACTAGAGAAGGAGGTTTCTGGTCACAATCTCAACTGCCTGAAATGGAGAGAGGTGAGAAAAGGAGAGGGTGGACAAGATGCACCATAGACTAGAGATAAAATTCACATGGAACACCACTTCAACCCATTAAACACAGCTCCCAAAACCTACAATAGACATCAGAGATATGCACAATATACCCTGTAATGATGAGAGGTGAGAAGAGACAATAAAATAAGCAAGGATGGACAAAATGCATCATGAAACATATTTTATTTCTCCAAGAGTTCACATGGTACACCATCAATGGGAAAGGGGCAAGAAAATGCCATTATAGAGCCAAGAGAGAAGGCTTAGACTCTACATTCTACCCTAAGGAAGAAAAGAGAGGGGGAAGGAGAGAAAATATGACCAACCTTTTGAAATATGCCCCTCCTTTACAATATATAGAAGAATGAGAGAAGGAGAGAGGGAAGAATTCAAACCCTGCTCCAACCACCCCTGCAATGCATTGAATCCACCTACTCAATGATGGGATTTCATCAGAAACCCATGCCCCCGTGTGTTATTCCTTATTGAACAAGAAAAGAGGCCCATTCTTCATCATGAGAACAAGTGGGGACTTGATAGCCTCAAAAATGGTGGGCTGAAACATTAATGGTGGCAGGTGAGTAGCAGGCATTGGGAGCTTTCCAAAACATCCTTTCCCACTCAAAACCAAGCTCCCAGTCGAAATTTATGGCTTCCTAAAGGTCAAGGGTCAAGCGTTTTATGCGGACTCTCAATATGCGAATGAGTCTACCCCTACAAGGTTCACGCTAGTCCCTACACATGTTGAAGATTCAAACCCCTCTTCTCTCTCTTGAAGTCAGCACACTGCCGACACATGGTGGCTTCCATGGGATCCTTTCTGTTTTATCTAAGTCCCTCCTGTTGGTGAATACACTCTGCTTGACCCGAGACATGTGGAGAGTGGTGCATGTTTGGGGACCACTTTTGGATTCGCCTCTTAAAAGAGTGCTAAAGAGACACGTGGCTCCTTTCACAACCTTGCTCTGTTTCTTTTTATTTCAGCTAAGTCCCTTTTGTTTCATGGGTCATATGTCGACCTAGACTCATGGAGGCCCAAAGTGCACATTTGGGACCCGCCTCCCATTTTACCTTTTAAGTTGCACCAAGATGACACATGGAGACTTCCATCGTTCTTTTATACTTAGCCGATTCAATGGCTGGTTCGCCCCCTTTTTTACTCGACCACGTGGCGAGATCGCGCTCATTTCGAGACCGCCTTTGGATGTTAACCTTGAAGATGCACCAAGTTGATGTACCCTTTTCGGACCTAGGATACGTGGAGGGATGACGACGCTTGGGGTCTCTCTTTGGGCCGCACCTTTAAAGTTGTGCTGATGAGACATGTGGCACCTTCATGCCTCTACTCTACCGTCCTCGTGTTTTGCTTAAGTCCATTCTTTTCCGACGAAGGCTTTATGTTTGACTCCGAGACATGGAGGCTTCCCGCTCATTTGGAGACCCTATTTAGACCTGACCTTCGGAGGTGCACCGATTGGACACGTGGAGAGCCTGGAACCCATTTGGGAACCATGCTTGGACCCCGACCTTTCAAGGTGCATCGTTTGGACACGTGGAGGCTTCCGCTAGCTCTTCTATACTTAGCTGATTCAACAAACCGACTCTACCCTCCCTTTTGACTTCGGCCACGTGGTAAGCATGCGCTTGTTTAGGTCTTTGTTTTGGATTCGCCCTTTGAATTACATTGATGAGGCACATGGTACCTTCTGCAGTCTATTAATTGGCCCCGGTTGACTCGTATAGGTGAATTCAAAGAACTTTGAGCCTTTCCCCATTTTCTTCCAGTTGAGTCTCTCGGACTCTTTTAACGTCATTGGCCTCCTTCATCGATCCTTTCTCTACTCAAGTTTCCAAACTCAATTTTTGGGGTCGACTGTGAGTCCACACAACTAGGCCGACCCTTCTGTTCTTCCTGTGCAAGATCACATTCGACCAATTTTTCCCTAGGGGAAAATTGGGATAACAATTTGGTGACTCACGGGGACATCTACCGCTAGATGAAGAGACTAGTTTCCTTGTTGCATCCATTGGGCATGAAATCATGAATTATAGCCTAATATCTGTTTTGTCCCTAAAACCGTGAGCCCAACTACTTGCACTTGGTGAACTTGAACCTACCCGTTGTCCGCACTCTCAATTTTTATAATAAAATCTTGAAGATGAGATTTCGAGAGTAGAAAATTGTCTTAACCCGGGGTTTCACTGCCTCGAAATGGATTATTACAACATTCACCTAGAGGTACATTGAACCACAATGATATAACCTTGGAGAAATAAAACACCACAACACACACTATGTACAAAACTGAAAATCATACATGCTCCAAGTGGAACATGTAGAGTGTGCAAAAGCACTTGTTCTACTGAAAGCAAAATCTACTCCTACTCCTACACTAACCCTATCAAAGAAAAGCTAAACAAATCCTGCTACAAGAAGGGAGAAATAGCTTCCCTTCTTTAAAAAACGTGGCCATGTATATGATTTAGCGTTGAACATGGCTCTTATTATGAGTGAGAAACCGACAAGAGGACAATCTTCCACCCATATCATCAAGGTATCAACATCAATCAAAAATACCTCCTCTAGCTGATTGACATTAGACTCATGGAGGTGTTGATGGTGACCCTTGGTGCTTTCATACTCTTCCTCATGCCCTGAAGTGGACATGACTAGTTTTGACTTCTCCTTGGCTCCAATGAAGCCAAGTACCTGACAGGCATGGCCTAATCCAATGGATGTGCCCGTTTCGAATTTCAACTCCAAGAATGGAGTCTTCCTGCGGACATTCCTGGGTGAATGATGTGGGAGAGATGGGATTTGTTTTCCTTCCTCCTCCTAAGAAGATCATGGAAGATCATGATCCTCCAACCTTGGTTCCAGAGGGCCATTGTGAGATGCAAAGCTACTATCCTTGGATGCTCTCCTCCATGGCAGTAGACTCATGTGCTTGGAAGGTGGATGATGAAGGAGAAAATGATGTGATCTCCTTGGAATCCTCTCCATCAATACAATCCTCCAAGTTAGATGGATAATCTTCCTCCTCGTTGTCCTGCTACGTGTGTTCGACCTCCTCCATGGTGTCCTTCGGATCTGTAATTTGCTCACCATGGTTCCCCTCATTCTCAAACATGAAGTTTGAAAGCTCAAATGATTCTTCGACATTAGAGATTGAAGGGGATGAAGTGGGAGGAAGAACTGAATGGTCTTCTATGTTTTTCTCTCGCACTCAAGCTTCAGAATAACCGTATGATCCTCCTCTGTCATGGGTTCATCAATCAAATCAGGCCCTTCAAATGAAATCAAAAAATCTTCAATAATGCTTTCTTCATTAAGTGGCCTCAACTGTGATTTGATCTCCTCCAGTTACTCCTCTTCAATGGGACTTGGAGCTGGTTGTTCTTCCCTTTCTTGTGTTGTGGCTGAATCTTCCACCACTTATGGTTTGACCCCGGCCTCCTCTATGGGTTTAACCAACAAGGGAATATTTTCAATTCTGAATTTAAGAGCTAAACTCACTAAGCTTTTGTTCATTTTTTCTTTTGTTGGCTTTTCCTCTTAGTTAGTTTTTTGAGTCTCTTCCCGACATGGGCTCAGGAGAGTAGGAGGAGTCATGTGTGGGGTCTCCACTAGTTGTTTCCTTTTTTTTGGTGGAGGGGTTGGCATTGTTTTTGGATCTTGTGGAGGGGACTTGGATCTAGAAGGGAAAAGTGAAGAGGAGATGAGGTGAGATGGAAGACTAGGGGATGGAGAAGAGAAATCAACACTTAAGGTAGCAGATGGGAAGCTTGGGAATTGAAGCTCCGGTTGAGATGGTGTTGTTTGGGGAATGGATAGAAAGTTACCAGATGATGGTGTAGGACTTACCCATTGACAAGGCTCCTTAACACCAAGTTTTTAGGCCTCTATCTCCTTGGTCAATCAGGTAAGTTGGGCAGCATCTCAACCAGAATTCAAGATTCCCGTGGGCTGTAATGTCTTGGAAAAGAGACTCCTCATGGACAAGGTGCCCTGCAACCAATCTTGAATGCTTTCATTTGTGTTGTAGCCCTTAATTGCACCATGCTAGCCTCCATTCTTTGGATCTTTTCTAGCAGATCAACATTCTCCACATAACCGTCATCATCATATGCATACCCTTGCTCTTGATAAGCTCCATGGCCAAAATGGTTTTGACACTACTCATATGGGTAAGCATAATGGTTCTAGATTTGATCATAATGTTGATCTGGAGGAGTTGGGAAATACATTGGAGGTGGACTACATTGTTGTTGTTGTAAGTGTGAATTCCAAGAGGGGAATGAAGTCATGATTGCACAACTTCATGAATGGTAGAAGATGAAATATGTGGAAGGAATAGTGGGTGGAAATGGATGGGAAGAAGGTCTGCAACCTCAGAGATGTGGGTTGTTGACCAGATGGAGTCGTCAGATGTGTTGAAACATGCCTCCAAAGGCTAGATCTCAGTAATAACACATCAAACCTGCTGAGATGAAGATGTAAAGCTCTTAAGTCTATCCCACCGGGCATGCCAAAATTGTTAGTGCAAAATCACAAAGACCCCCGAATGGCCTCTTATCCGAGTGGGACATCCGGTGTGATCTCGCATAACATTGGACCATCTCTCAAGCTGTGGGACTTGCAAACTTGAGATCGACCTCAAGAGAAGGCTAGTTCCTGCTCCTAAACTACCTGCCACAAGTTATTCTAATGCAAGAAAACTATCTAATCCTAGTCTAACCTTCTAAGGGAGTAGGGAGAGAAAGTGCATAAAAACAAATCCTACACTAAAACGATGATACACCAGAGAAGGAGGTTACTAGTAACAATCTTAGCTACCTAAAAAGAGAGAGGTGAGCAAAGGAGAGGGTGAACAATATGCACCACAGTCCAGAGATAAAATTCACATGGAACACCACTTCAACCCATTAAACACAGCTCCCAAAACCCGTAATAGACATCGAGAGATATGCATGATACGCTACAACGATGAGAGGCGAGAAGAGACAATAAAATAAGCAAGGATGGGCAACATGCATCGTGAAACATATTTTATTGCTCCAAGAGTTCACATGGTACACCATCAGTGGGAAAGAGGCAAGAAAATTCTATTACAGAGCCAAGAGAGAAGGCTTAGGCTCTACATTCTACCCTAAGGAAGAAAAGAGAGGGGGCAGGAGAGAAAAGATGACCAACCTTTTGAAATATTCCCTCCTTTACAATATATAGAAAAATGAGAGAAGGAGAGAGGGAAGAATTCAAACCCTTCTCTAACCACCCCTAGAAGTGCATTGAATCCACCTACTCAATGATGGGATTTACTGTAAAACCCATGCCCCCATGTGCTATTCCTTCACTTGGACAAGAAAAGAGGCCCATTCTTCATCATGGAGGCGGTGGGGACTTGACAACCTCGAAATGGTGGGCCAAAATATTAATGGTGGCAGGTGAGTAACAGGTGTTGGGAGCTTTCCAAAACATCCTTTCCCACTCAAAACCAAGCTCCCAATCAAAAGTTATGGCTTCCTGAAGGTCAAGGGTCGGGAATTTAACGTGGGCTCGCAATATACGAATGAGTCTACCCCTACAGGGTCCACGTGGCAACCCCGCGTGTGTTAAAGATTCAGCCCCCTCTTCTCACTCTTGAAGTTATGTTGACCGACACACGACGGATTTTGTGGGCTCCTCTATGTTATACCTAAGTCCCTCCTATTGGTGGAGACACTCTGCCTAACCCGAGACAAATGGAGAGTTGGTGCATGTTTGGGGCCGCTTTTGGATTCACCTCTTGAAAGAGCACCAAAGAGACATGTCACTCCTTCCATTGCCATGCTTTGTTTCTTTTGTTTTTGGCTAAGTCCCTTTTATTTGGCGAGGCCATATGTCCGAACCTAGACACATGAAGGCTCAACGCACATTTGGGACCTGCCTCTGGATTTTACCTTTGAAGTTACATCGAGATGACATGTGGAAACTTTCGCCGCTTATTTTATACTTATCTAATTCAATGGTCAATTCTTCCCCCTTTTTGACTCGACCACATGGAAAGCTTGAACTCATTTTGAGGCTTCCTTCAGATTTTATCCTTGAATATGCGTTGAGCTGACATGTGGAGGCTTCCTTCGACCTGTCCCAAGCTTGGACTTTTCAATAGTCAATGTCCCCTTTTCGCACACAGGATATGTGGAGGGCTAGCTCACGTTTCGGGTCTCTCTTTGGGCCACGCCTTTGAATTTGCACCGATGAGACACGTGGCACCTTTCACGGCTCTTCTATACCTTCCTTGTGTTCTCGCCTAAGTCCCTTCATGCACGAAGGCTTTATGTCCGAACCAGACGCGCGAGGCTTCCTGCTCATTTGGAGACCCTATTTGGACCTGACCTTTGGAGGTGCGTTGATTGGATATGTGGAGAGCTAGCGCACATTTTGGAGCCGCGCTTGGACCCGACCTTTGAAGGTGCATTGTTTGGACATGTGGAGGCTTTCGCTGGCTCTTCTATACTTAGTTGATTCAACGGCCGACTCGCCCCCTTTTGACTTGGCCATGTGGCGAGCTCGCGCTTGTTTGGGGTCTCCATTTTGGATTATGCCCTGGAATTGCACTAATGAGGCATGTGGCACCTTCCGCGAGTCTTTCATTTTTCCCTAGGTCGACTCGTATGTGAAGTCTGAGAACTTCGATCCTTTTCCCGTTTTCTTTCTAGTTGAGCCTCTGGAATCTTTTAACGTCATTGGCCTCCTTCATTAATCCTTGCTCTACTCGCCTGGACTCAATTTTGGGGTCAATTGTGAGTCCAAGCAACTGGGCCGACCCTTCCATTCTTCCTATGCAAGATTGCATTTGACCAATTTTTCCCTGGGGAAAATTGGGATAATAATGACTAATTAAACATTATCAATTTAATCCGAAGGCATTTTGGAAACCAAATTCTATTCTAGGGTTTCCATTAATTCTATTTAAAATATTATCTAGGTCAATCTCATTATTTTACCCATTTAAATATCCTCCTAAGTTTAATAAAAGTTAGTTCCTAAGTTGGTCTAAATTTCCTTCTCAAACAACTTCACAACCATGCCCATCATTTAGTGATTTAACTACACATTTTATTTTTAATTTATTTAATCCTCTAAATGCCCATGCACAAAATCATTTATTTAATCCCTATAATCCATTGCCATTTATTTATTTATTAATCCATACTAGAAGGGGTCACAACTTATTCTAACCCACTAAGTGGCCCCATTCAATTAATACCCATACCTTTTTATTTAAAACTCATTCCCATAAAATGTCAACAACTTAAAATTGTAGGGACAATTCTCAACCATTGGATTAGATCTATTAGGGCCCTTAGATCTAGGTTTGACCCAACAAGCCCTAAAAATCCTTATGGGATTCTTTTATGCACTTTCTTTTCCCTAATCATTTCATTTGTGTTTTGCAGGTTGAAGGAGGTGGAGGCCAAGAAACTTCAGGGGAAACCATGGAGAATTCTTTTGTGTTCTAGATTTGCAAATGGGGAAATTTTTTCCTCCATTTTGGTTTAGTTGTTCAAGGGTTTGTAGTTTCAAAACCAGTATTATTATTTTTGAAATGCAACCAGGGTTGTTGGTTTAGGGTATCTATTTACCCTTGTTTTATTTGGATTTAGATCGGGGTGTGTACGGGTTTGTGGACATTTTAAAATACGGGTGTGTGTGTGTGTGTGTGTGTGTTGTGCATGGTTAAATATGTGCATCTCCGGCCCTTATAATGGTTCAGACGACTATAAAACACAACACACATATATAAAAACAATGGCCACTTGGTTTTAAATGTTTGGGGTTTATAATATATGGGCAGGGGCGCGCCCCACCCTAGCCACCGTGTTTATCAATAAATCTTCCCAGCCATTTGGCCCCAAACAATATTAACAAGCCCCTTTTCTTTATTTAAGTAGTTTGCTTTACACCAAAATACATAGCCGATTGATTATATATATCTATTCTAGATTTTTTTAATAACACACACACACACACACACACACACACACACACACACTTCATTAAATGTATATAATTATGATTCATATAAGTATACAAATTTATAGATATTTTTATTTTATTTTATTTTAAACAATCTATCAATTCAAGTTTATTTATATAACAAAATATAAGGGCATATGTAGTTTATATAAATTTATATATATTCATATATGTGAGATAGTTGGGCTAATAATATTTCATTTATACTAAACAAAGTAAATAAATGAACATGTTTTTTAGATTTGATAAGATTACTTAAATGTCTACATAGTTGAGTTTACCATATTGAGAAAAGTGAGACAACCATAGTAAAATCCTACCATTTTAAGCAACACTAAAGAGGAAGAACAAGAATAAGAACTCAACCATGACAACCTTATTTTTCTTTTAACATGTAAATGGAATACAACAAGATCATTTTAAAAGAAACACCAAAACATATACTCCTTTGTAGATCCATTTCAAATTAGGATAATTTCCATTGACAAATTAAATGCACACTAGATATAAATTACAGGTTTGGAGGAGTTACAATAACAAATAAGCTACAACCTTCACATGCCTCTTTTCACACATATACATTTCTTGAATAAGTAATACAACTCAAATTTCCATAATATATTTACAAGGAACTCTGATTTAAAATGCAAGTTATAAAAGCCCTCCACTTAAGTAGAAACAACATGGATTTTTTTTTTAAAAAAAAACTACTTCTTCCTTTTTGTTTTCTACAAAATACAACTATGTCTAAGGCTTCAACTTGAGCTCCTTCATTTTCTTCATCTCCAAATCACAACAACAAGGAAGGGGAGTAGGCAACACTCTCCTCCAAACCATATTCCAATGAGGAGGAGAAGCCATCCTCCTCATTGGCCCTCGAGCCCCAAAAATAGAGCAATAAGGGATATTAAGCAACCATGACAACTTTTACAAAGGCTTCAACAAACATCCATTCACAACAATAAAACTTGCAACACATCCAAACACAATAACAATAATAGAAACAATACACAATTTTCCCAAGCATAAAGACTTAAAATCTAAGCCAAGGGAGAAGAGAAATATGGGGAATCCCTTATACCTCTAAATGAGTTAAGTGTTTTGTAACACCCACGAAAATTTAACCCCACGAAACCCAAGAACAACCTAGGTCAAACTAGAAAAATTATGGAATAATTTTTTTGTTAAACATACTCGCAAAAAGATTCGAATTTACGGTTGTCATATTCTTGTTTCTAAGTTACTTTAAATCAATAATATTAATTTCCTTTTAATCCCCATTATAATAAAATAATAAAACTCTCAATACCTTTTAATAAACTTAGTTAGTCTAAAGCATGGTTTAGGTTCCCTATATTTTTTTATAAAATTTAATTTCCACCATAATTAAACTTGCACAAATTAATCCCAAGGGTAAAGTGATCTATTTAATTAAATAATAAGGTTCTATTATACCCACAAAGGGGTCAAAGTTGACATTAAATTAAAATGTCTCTAAAAGACATTTGGGTTAGAAAAGTAATAACACCCATCCCTTTTACACTTAATTAAGTGGCCCCACTTAAATCCTACCCATGCATTTTAAAATTTGAATTTCTCTCACACACTTCCCACCTACATTTTGTAGGGATGAATCTCATCCATTGGATGGATTCATTTGGGGCCCTTAGATTAGGAAAACTAACCCTAAGTTTGCTTATGAAAAGCTTTTTTCTCTTTTGTTTGGCTTATTATTATTATTATTTTGTAGATTGGTGGAGGAGGAGGAGGAAGCCATGGGAGGAAACCTCAAGCTCAAGAAGGATGCACATCCTCTCTTTTATTTTTGGATCCATTTACACCCTCTCCTAGGGTTCCAATGCATTTTATTTATTTTATTTATCTCATTATTTTAATATTTGCCCAAATGGGCATATGGGTTTTGCCCCATTTTAGTGGAAATGGTGGGATGATGTATATATATCCAACTCAAGGGATATATATATATATATATATATATATATATATATATATATATATATATATATATATATATATATATATATATATATTACCATTTTTCAAATTTTCGGTGTGCAAAGAGACCACACAGCCACGGATCTGCAGATCACAAATTTTGAGGAGGCCGAACTATGCGAGAGAATGGTGACCGGGGTTACAACGTTGGTGGCAAGAGTTTAGGGTGGGGGAGGGTCGCCACCCCACCCCAATTCCATTTATTAATGGGGTGGGGTGGGGTTGGCGACCCTGCCAACCCCCTTCCTTTAATTAAAATGCAGATCGAGGTTTGAGCCATTTGGCTATGCCGATTCCTATTGCTTAATAAACCTTTTTTTTTGTTATTAAAATTTTGTTTAATACATATATATATAATGTATTAAAATAATAACAACCATTAATATTTTAATATAATTATTATTATAAGAAATAAAATAATACTAGAATATTAATAGTGTAAACTAAACCATAACCCTTGACTTTTAAAATTCCTTTTAAATTTGATAATACTTTATAAGAAGTTAAAAATCAATCCTAATTCCACTTATTGTTACATAATTTAATATTGAGTTTATATATAAATTTATACTAACTTAATAATAAATTTATATAATCCAATAAAGCTATGGTCTAATTCATAACCATGCATTTTTTTCTTTACTCCATTAGATTTAAAAGGAAATATGATACATTTGTTGACAAACCAACTAATCAAAGAAATTTTGAAAACTTTTCCATAGCCACATATGAGTTTTAAACTTTTCTTACTCAAAGAATAAACAAATGAAATCTACTAGCCATCAAATGTAAGTATATCAATAAGAATGAATCTTTTCTTTTACCAAAAACAAGTTTACAATCATTCCCACAAGAAATTTATTTGAGATCTCTCATAGTTTTAAAATAAGAACTACACACCTATGTGAGGCAACAAGTCAACAAAAATGAGGACTAAGTTGTTTTCCTTTCAATCTCATTTCCATTATACAAAAACTTAATTCACTAAAATTGTTTCTCTTTCCAACAATGCATTACAATATTAATAACAAATATTCAATGCAACTTTTCTTTCAAAAACAATACAATAATCTTCCACTTGAAGTGGGAATTTTTACAAGAAGGTAGTTATAATGAAAGATTTCTTAGTCTTCTATAAGTGCTCCAAGTTTCCAAATATCCAACAAGGCTCCATCTTTTCTCCACTTGATCACAACAACAAATGGGGAGAGGCAACACTCTCCACCCAACCAAAACTCCAATGAGGAGGAGAATAAATCCTCCTCATTGGCCCCCTGCCCCAACCACAAGGAAATAAGGGATGGATCAAACACATATAAGAAAAACAATGCTCCCACACTTACTTACAAGCAAAAATCACGAAAGAAATATAACTTAAAACACTCATTTTTAAGCACAACAAATTCCCAAAACAATGGCTCTAAAACAAGCCAAGTAGAGAAAGGAATATGGGGATACCCTTGTGCCTCCCAAGGGTTTGGATGCCCACCTATAAAATCCTCCAAAACACAATCAACCCCAAAATCTCTTATGCCTCCCTATAACTACAAATATATGTCTCTTATGCCTCCCTCACTCTTATGCCTCCTCTCTCTTATGGCTCCCACAATGAACAAAATAACAAAAGAGAACAAGGTGGGGCATCCAAAACCCACTCCCTCCTAAATACCTAAAGAAGCTCTTATGCCTCCCAAAATATTTCATCCCCATTTCACTATCTCAACACAACCTAAAGCCAATTCACTACCCCACAACTTCAAGAAAGAAACACATTCATTCAACACATAACATACAAGAAAACAAAGAAGAAAACAAGGGTGCAAGACCCTACCTTGCCATGGCAAAACTCCACTTTCCAAGAAATTCCCAAAGTCCTCCAAACTCAATAAATTTTAAGCACCCTTCAACTCCAACAAACAAGCATTCCAAAATGAGAGATCCCAAAACCAAGCAAGTAACCCCCAATACTTCCCAAAAATTCCAATAAATAGAAAAGAGGGAGAGGAAGATGATGTGGCTCCATGTAGGATGCCACATCATTTCTTCTCCATCCCACATCACCAAAGTCAAACCCATACCCCAAAGCATAATAAATGGGTGGTTGAGAGGAATGACAAACCTCTTACACACACCACTCCAACCCACACCCCTTAAGGATTAAGTTGTTTTCCTTTCAATCTGATTTCCATTATATGAAAACTTAATTCACTAATATTTGTTTCTCTTTCCAATAGTGCATTACAATCTTAATAACAAATATTCAATACAAATTTTCTTTCAAAACAATACAATAATCTTCCACTTGAAGTGGGAATTTTTACAAGAAGGTAGTTATAATGAAATATTTTTAGTCTTCTATAAGTGCTCCAAGTTTCCAAATATCCAACAAGGCTCCATATTTTCTCCACTTGATCACAACAACAAATGGGGGAGAGGCAACACTCTCCACCCAACCAAAACTCCAATGAGGAGGAGAAGCAATCCTTCTCATTTCCCCCTAAGCCCCAACCACAAGGCAATAAGGGATGGATAAACACACATGACAACTATACAATACTTCCACACTTACTTTCAAGCAACAATCACACAAGAAATATAACCACCAAACACTCATTTTTAAGCATAATAACTTCCCAAAACAATGGTTCTAAAACAAGCCAAATAGAAAAAGGAATATGGGGATACCCTTGTGCCTCCCAAGGGTTTGGATGCCCACCTCTAAAATCCTCCAAAACAAAATCAACCCCAAAATCTCTTATTCCTCCATACAACTACAAATATGTCTCTTATGCCTCCCTCACTCTTATGCCTCTCACAATGAACAAAATAACAAAAGAGAACAAGGTGGGGCATCCAAAACCCACTCCTTCCTAAATACCCAAAGAATCTCTTATGCCTCCCAACACATTTCATCCCCATTTCACTATCTCAACACAACCTAAATCTAATTCACTACCCCACAACTTTAAGCAAGAAACACATTCATTCAACACATAACATAAAAGAAAACAAGGGTGCAAGACCCTACCTTGCCATGGCAAAACTCCACTTTCCAAGCAAGTCCCAAATTCCTCAAAACTCAAGCAATTCCAAGAACCCTTCAACTCCAACAAGAAATCATTCCCAAAATGAGAGAGCCCAAAACCAAGTAAGTAACCCCCAATACTTCCCAAAAATTCCAATAAATAGAAAAGAGGAGAGGAAGATGATGTGGCTCCATGTAGGATGCCACATCATTTCTTCTCCATCCCACATCACCAAATTCAAACCCATACCCCAAAGCATAATAAATGGGTGGTTGAGAGGAATGACAAACCTCTTACACACACCACTCCAACCCACACCCCTTAAGGACAAAATTTAAACACATGTAAGAAAGTGCAATTAAATCTCACTTTTACCTTACAAAACACATAATGGGGTCTATTTTGACCCCCAACCCATAGGTAGGGTTGGTATAAGAAATTAAGAGGTGTGGGACAAGTTTAACTTGTCCCACAAGCCTCCAAAAATGACCCTTAAGCCCAAATCTGAGTTTCCCAAGTAAGGTGGAGTGTACAACACTCAAAATTACATACACTAAACTAATAAACACAAGAACCAAAGAACCAACCACTATAATAAATGAATCCTTTTGTCACATCCAAAATTAGCGTAATAATATGATTAGTTCACTTAATTAAGACACAAACCAATTAATGATAAAAGGGAATTACATCACAAATTAAATCACATACTTTAAAATTAAACAAAAGAAAGAAAAAGGACTACACACAAACCCTTTGTCACAATTGGAGGTCATCCCTCCCATGGGGACCCCCTAACAACAAATAACAAAACACACAACATTACACAAGTTCCCATGGTGACCATATTTGTATCCATCCAATATTCTGATGTGGTTTGTCTCAATCCCCCTTTGATTGTTGTGATAGAATTACCTGTAAAATCACACAATACCTCCTTCGGCCTCATGGCCACCTCAAAACATCTAAGATAAAATATACGCATGCAAGTAAACAATCATTCATATGTAAATTAAATCATCATCTAGACTAACAATGCTATTATTTTAAAATTCTAACAACATCTCAATTCTATATTTTATCAATACCAAGAAGATCACAAGATTAGTTCAACTACTAAATCCTACTCAATATGATGAGAATGCCGAATGTCGAATATATAAATATGTCCACAACACATCATCATCAATATAAAATGTCTCTCTAAGAATCCACACAAATCATACTATGAATTGAAATCCATCAATAGTCAAAGTATCTCTGTTGTCTAACATCATGTTAAGCCAAAATGATACAATAATATCAATGTATATAGTCAACAAGTAATCAAAATCAAAATATAATAAGTGTTGAAGGGAAGTGGGCACTACATCCCCTCTCGCTTTGAATTAACTTACTCCTAGAAGCCATTGAAATAGGTGTGGAAACTAGACTCGTAGAAATGTAATGTAGCATCCTCTCATGTAGCAAAGTAGTCTCATCATACATGTCCCACTGGACTCGAACCTGGTCAATCTCTCGCCTCAAAGGCCTAAGGTCCTGTGCTTTAAAATATGGATGAGCTCCACCATCACCTACCCCTGATCTTGCACTTGCAATGAAGTACAATCTAATACATGAGAAGGATATGTAATATACCTCCTAAGTACAGAAACATGAAATACATTGTGGATGTGAGACAAGTTGGTCGGGCAATACTATATGATTGGCAAAGGATTGATACACTCCAAGATCTCAAAGGGACCCATAAATCTAGGAGCAAGCTTATAGCCTTTTCCGTAATGGATAGGGATATTATGAGGCCTGACACGAAGAAACACCTTTGTGCCCACTTCAAAACTATGATCTATCCTATGCTGATCTGCATACTTCTTCTTCCTGTCTTGAGCCTCCTATAATCTTTGCCTGATCATTACAACTTGTTACTCCATATCCTGTAGTAAAGCCGGCCCAAGAGAAACCCTTTCCTCCAACCTATCCTAACTCAGTGGTGTCTTGCACTCTCATACATGAGTGTTTGAAAAGGATCCATGCCTATTGAACTCTGAAAACTATTATTGTAGGATAAATCTACCAAATACAAATAGTCCTCCCACCTTGACTGATGGTCCATGGCATACATCGTAAGAATTTCCTCCAAGATCTGATTCACCCGCTTAGTCTCTGGTCCATCTGTCTCGGGTGGTGATAAGATATGCTGAAGTTTATCTTTGTCCCAAGAGCATACTGCATTATAGTCCTAGAAGTGAGAAGTGTACAAGGGATCGCGGTCACAAATGATCTTCCATGCAGAATCCCGTAAAATATGACAATCTCATCAAGGTATACCCATGCCACTGCACTAGCATTGTGTAGGTGGTCTTCACTAGAGAAAATTTATCCACTTTCGTTAATTTATCCATTGTGACCATGATGGTGTCGTGGTGGTATCTTGACATCGGTAACCCAACTATGAAATCCATAGAAATGGTGTCCCATTTCCACTCCGGTATAGTGTGAGGGAAGATAAGGCTAGCTGGATGTTGATGCTCGGACTTCACCTTATGACACTCTAAATAGTGTGACACAAACTGAGCTATGTTTCTCTCGTAGTCCCCTCCAATGGTATAACTATCTCAAGGTGTCGTACATCTTCTTCACCCCAGGATGAGTTGAATAAGGTGCATGATGAACCTCTGTCAAAATGTCCTGTCTCAAACCTCCATCTCTAGGAACATATATTTGACCCCTATGCCTGAGAAGGCCATCTGTCTCTAATGAAAATCCATCAAATCTCCCCTCAAGGGGCCTCTGAGACTCAATCTCGACTGGCTGCAAGGTAGAAATTGTCATGAGGAAGCTGCTACAAAATCCTACTCCACAAATTTGTACCCACTGAAGTAGCCATAGCCACATGTCTCCGTCTACTAGGGTGTCTGCAACCACATTATCCTTCCCTTTCACATGCTCTATCTCTATGTCATATTCACAAAGAAACTCCATCTAACACCGCTGATGAGCGTTGAGATTGGGCTATGTGAAGAGGTGGCGAAGACTCAAGTGATCGGTCCCAGTGTAAATATCTGCAAAGAAGAAAGTATCTCCACCGAATCAATGTATAAAAACTACTGCAAGCTCAAGGTCATGAATTGGATAATTGAGCTCATAATCCTTGATTTTTTAGACTCAAAAGCAACCACACAGCCCTCCTATATCAATACACCTCCTATTCCTGCCAAAGAAGCATCTGTGCAAATGAAGAACTCACCTTGAGGATCTGGCACTGCAAGAATAGGTAATATCGTGAGGCATTCCTTCAATGTCCCGAATGCCTCGCTCGCATCTAACTAACCATAGGAACTTCTTCCCTTTTTGCTGAAGGGAAGTGATGGGGTTACCAACTCGAGAAACGTCATGTACAAATCTCTTGTAGTATCCTACCAAACCCATGAAGTTGCGCACCTCGGTCACACTAGTGGGTGTTGGCCAATCCATAATAGCTCAAATCTTGGAAGGATTGACTGTGATACCTTCCCCAAAAATGATGTGGCCCAAATACCACACCTCTCGCATCTGAAATAACACACAATTCTCTAGGTTCTTGTAAAGTTGTTGCTAACGAAGACACTAAAGAACCTGGTGAAGGTGTTCCTCGTGCTCCTCATGCGTACATGAGTATATCAAAATGTCATTAAAAAAATGAGCATGAAGCGATCCAAAAATTTCCAGAATACCCCATTCATCAAGCTTATGAACACTGCGAGGGCATTCGTCAGACCAAAATGCACTACTGTGAACTCGTAGTGGCCATATCTCATACGGGAGGTGTGCTTATGAATAGCTGCCGCCTGTGATCCTCAGCTGATGATATCCTAACTTAAGATCTATCTTTGAAAATATTGTGGCCCCCTTCATCTGATCAAATAAATCATCAATGTGTGGAATGGGGTAACGATTCTTGATCGTTACTTTATTCAGCTGGCGATAATCATTACAAAAATGCAGAGATACATCCTTCTTCTTAACAAAAATCACCAGTGTACCCCAAGGGGATACACTAATATGGATTAGGAATTTCTCCAGAAGACCCTCAAGCTACAACTTGAGCTCACAGAGCTCAAGCGCCATCATCTGATAAGGTGCTCGTGAGATAGGATCTACTCTCGGAACTAAATCTATGTGAAAATATATCTCACATGGGGGAGGTAACCCCAATAGCTCCCCTGGAAATACATTAGAAAACTCTCTCAAGATGTGATCCATAGGGATCTGAAATAACTCTACTTCATTAGAAATAGTCAGCAAAAAGAAGGAAAACAATGAAACAGAGGTTTTGTTTGTTAAGTAACATGACCATCGCCTACGCAGGGCAGCGGTTACAAAACCACCGCCTAGCCTGTGGTGGCGTTCCTCAGACCACCGGTCTGCACAGGGTGGCAGTCCTAGCCTTTACGGATATAAAACTAAATTCGAAACAAACAACCTTTGAATTTGAAAGGATGTTCATTTCTCTTCTCCTTCATGACCTTTCCCATTCTCTAGTGCATGGGAGGACATGAGAAAGGCTATAAATACATGATTGTAGAAGTGTAGAAGATCATCGAAGCATGGGAGCAAGTGAGCAAGAAATCTTAGTGTTGGAAATTGTATTTTTGTAGAAGAAAGGAGTGTTGGATAGAGCAAGCAAGTAACTGGAAGGAAGTGTTGAGATATTATCTACTTCTCTTTCTTACTTATTGTAAATTTTGTACCTATTGATTTGAATTGGCCAATAGAAGTGGGAAGAAAGAGCAATTTCCCTTCCCGACTGGTTTTTCCTCCATTGGAGGTTTTCCAGGATAAAATTGTTGGTGTTATGAGCTTATATTCTTTCCTTTACTACAATTGTTGATTCTAAGCACAATAGTAATTCATTCACTAGCTATCTCTGTTATTTTCTAATAGAAAGTAAACAACAATGATTAATTTGTGATTTGTGAATAATTCCAAAGTTGAAGAGTTTACAGATCATTTTGGTATCAGAGCTAACAAGTATCCAGGACTATGGTATTTCATTCTTGAATTTGTATGACAGTGACAAGATCTAAAGGTGAAGAAGCTTTACCTTGCGATCCAGAGATTTCTACAAAGAAGTGGAAACAGAGAATTCAGGGAGAAATGGAGGAAGAGAACTTGGTCCGTAGAATCGAGATGTTGGAGACCATGATGGATAGGATGTTTAGAAGGCAAGAGGAACTTGTAGATTTGTAGAAGATAGCTTCGTCAAGCAAGACTCCATGGACTCAGTGGTTTGAGGCTTAGCCAAAAATTTGGTATAGGCAAGAGTCACCATGAGGAAGATTATGGGGAAGAGCATGAAGAAGAGACTTCTAACACAAGAGAAAAGGTAAAATCTGAACATACTCCTTTTAAAGTTGAGACTAAAGTCAAAATCAAAAGCTTTGAAGGACAAGTAGATGCAGAATTACTTGGATAAATGGTTGAAATAGTTAGAAGTCTATTTTAGCGTCCATAATGTCACTGAGGCACAAAGGATCACCTTTGCATGTCTCAAAATGGAGGGACATGCTCTAGTTTGGTGGGAAACTCATCTAACTACTTGTGAAAAGAAGAAATGTCCTATTGTGAAATCTTGGCAAGAATTTAAGGAATTACTTAGAGCTAACTTCTATCCTATTGGCCATAAAACTGACCAAATGATTAAATGGCAGTATTTTAGACAAGGTAGTGGTCAAAGTGTGCAGGACTATACTATGGAGTTTCGAAGGAAAGCCATGTTGCTAAACATGGATTTGGAGGATGAGGATATTCTGACCAAATACTTGGGAGGACTTCACACTCACCTTCAAAGAAAATTCATCTCCACAAAGCCCAAGGATCTTAATGAAGCATGTGTATAGGCATACTACATAGATGATGAGAAAAAGAAAGGAGAAGTAGAGCCGAGGGTAAAGCAGTCAACAAATCAGTAGAAAAAGGATTATGGGCAAACAAGTAACAAGAGTAAGTGGAAAGGGAAAGGTAAACAAGCTGCCACTACTTTAAATACTTGTAAAGATCCCAATAATTTTTACAAGAATTATGATATCAATGGTCATATTGACGCTACATGTTGGAAGTTGCATCCGGAGTTACATCCAAAGAACCGAACCAAGGACTCCAAGAATTCCATGACAGTTGTAAAGACAGAAGGGGAGGTGGAAATCAAAGATGACTCTGATGTAGATGAAAGGCTTGGATGCATGGCCACCAACATGGACAACGAAGAGGAGATGAGTAGACTATTCCAGATCAAAATCCAGATCAAGAGGACTAAGGTAAATGCTTTGGTTGATACCGGTTCTCAATCTAACTTGATTTCTGAGGCAGTTGTAAAGAATCTTGGTCTTGAGACTTACGAGCATCCACACCCATATCCTTTGGGTTGGGTGAAGAAGGGTGTTGAAATTCAAGTAACAAGAAGATGTAAGGTCAAGTTTGGGATAAATTCCCAATATATAGATGTTTTGAAGCTGACGTTATTCCACTTGATGCTTTTGATGTGGTATTCATGAGTCCTTACTTGTATGTTAGGGATGCTATCTTTATGAGAAGGGAAAACCAATATAGATGGGTCAAGGATGGGATCACTACAACATCCGGGCACACCAACAGTAAGACACATGTTACTATGGTAAGTGCTAACCAAGCAAAATGGCTTATTCAGTCAAATCATAATCAGTTTTGTTTACTTTTGTTAAAGGATAAACAAGATGGGGTAGAAGTTTTAGAGATTTCTAACCAAGGAAAACAAGATTTGGATAGTATTATTCAGTCTTTTCAGGAAGTATTTCAGGCTCCTAGTGGATTACCACCAAAACAGGAAGTAGAGCATGAGATTCAGCTATTGCTAGAGTCACCTCTACCGAACATTGGGTTGTATAGGAAATCCTTGTTGGAGAGTACTAAGGTAAAGAAACAACTCCAAGAACTAATAGACCAAGGGGTGATACATCCGAGCACCTCACCATGCGGTTCACCTATTGTGATGGTGCCAAAGAAGGATGGTTCTTGGAGAATGTGCATCGACTACCATGCTTTGAACAAGATCACCATAAAGAACCGATATCCACTTCCCCGTATAGATGATCTCTTGGACCAGCTTCAGCATGCCAAATTTTTCACGAAGTTGGATCTCAAGTCAGGTTATCACCAAGTCAGGATGAAGGAGGAGGATATATGGAAGACTACCTTCAAAACAAAACAGGGTTTGTATGAATGGTTAGTACTTCCTTTTGGATTATGCAATGCACCCGCTACATTTATGAGATTGATGAATGATGTATTGCGGGATTTCATAGATTCATGTGTCATTGTATATCTAGATGATATCCTGATTTTTAGTGCCACATGGGAAGAACATCTAACACATTTACAAAGTAAGTCTTGCAAGTTCTCAGGGAGAAACAATTGCTTTGTAATATGAAGAAATGTGAATTTTCCAAATAATCACTTGTCTATCTTGGGCACGTGGTTAGAGGAGGAGAGCTATGAGTGGATCCAAAGAAGGTGGAAGCCATCACAAATTGGCCAACACCAACAGGAGCCACAAAGACTAGAAATTTTGTGGGAGCAGTACAGTACATGCAGAAATTCATTTCAGTTTCGGCGATCACAAAGCACCTCTACACACGGTGATTGCAGAGAGTAAGGGTTTTGACCGAGGTAAGGAACAAGACAAATCCTTTGAGTTATTGAAATACAAGATTAGTTATGCTCCAAAGACTCGCTCTTCCTAGTTTTCAGCAGCCTTTTGAAGTAGAGACAGATGCCAGTGATTATGTTATGGGCACAGTGTTGCTTCAAGGAGGTAAACCCATATGTTATCATTCTGAAACCTTCACTTCAGTAGTTAAAGGATATTCAGTATATGATAAAGAAATGTATGCACTAGTTCAAGAAATTAAAAAATGGAAACATTATTTGTTGGGTAAAGAAACTATTGTGCACACTGACCACAAACCTCTCCAGTATTTGCAAGCACAATCTAAATTGCAGCAGAAAGGCACTACAAATGGATGGGGTTTCTTCAGTAGTTCCATCTAGTGATCAAATACAAGAAAGGTAGTACAAATTTGGTGGCAAACATGTTGTCTAGGCCACCCACACATGAAAAATTTCTCCTGTTTGGCCACTATCTCTCAGATCGAGCCCTTCACGAAGGAAGCTTACGGAGAAGCATATGCCCAAGACAAAGACTTTGGGGTAACATTTCAGAAGTTGTAGTCCCAAGGGGCTGAAAAGATGGGGATTGAAGACTATTATCTCAAGGACAGGTTGCTCTACCAATGGGGGAAACTTTGTGTGCCTAAAGAAGAAAGACTTCTATTGATGAGGGAAGCACATACCTTGAAAGTAGTGGGACATTTTGGTGTTGGTAAGACCCTAGCCCACTTGCAAAGGTATGTATATTGGCCCAACATGCAAGAAGAAGTATCAAAATTTATTCGTGGATGTAAACTTCATTCAGATCGGGCAAGCCTAAAACTAGGAAGGAAGGTTTGTATATGCCTTTACCAATACCTACTCATCCATGGGAGGAAATTTCTATGGATTTTGTAGGAGGATTACCTATGTCTAAACATGGCCATGACTATCTCTATCATAGATTCAATAAAATGTGTATTCTTATGACATGTAAAAAGACAGTAAAAGCACATGAGGCAACAGATCTTTTCTTTACTAATGTATGGGTGCATTTTGGTTTGCCAAAGTCTATTGTCTCTGACAAGGATTCCAGGTTCTTGGGGAAGTTTTGGACTACTTTGTGGGACAAGATGGATACCAGGTTACAGAGGAGCACAACTTTCCATCCATAGATGATGGACAAATAGAGGTGGTAAATAGGACTTTGGTACAGTTGATCAGAGGGTATAATCAGTAAGTACCCAAGGACTTGGGACGAGTCCTTAGCCTACATTCAACATTCCTATAACCAGTAGTACACACATCCACTATGAAGTCACCATTTGAAGCATGCTTGGGATATCTACCTATAAATCCATTGGACATAGCAATTGGACAACAGGATGAGGAGGATACACAAGACACAGAGGTGACTAGAGCCAACAAGTTCATTGAGAGGATCCAGAAAATCCATCTCAAGGTCAAAGAACAGCTAGAAAAATCTCAAGCAAAGTACAAAGCTAGGCATGATCAACATAGGAGGGAACACAAGCTTCATGTTGGAGACAAAGTTTGGCTTTACTTGAGCAAGGAGAGACTACAAGGTCAAGCACAGAAGCTCAAGCCACTACGATATGGACCCTTCACCATATTGGAGCAGGTTGGGGAAAATGCTTTTCGACTTGATTTGCCATCATTCATGAGGATGTACTCTATAGTAAACTACGAGAACTTGCACCTATATGAGCCATCCATGTTGGATGAAGATGAAGAACTACAATTGCTACCTTCCATTGAGGATTACATCTTGGACTCACGAGGTGAATTGGAGAAAGATGTAGTGCTATAGTAGAATGTCAGAGAGACTAGGAGAGGTCCACATGAGTCTTGACAGATTAGGACTGAAAGGAAAGACACCAAGGCAAGCCCGATGGTACTCGAAGGAGAAAGTGAGGGAATTTTTCCCTCATCTACTCCCCCAATAAATTTTTTTGGGATCAAAAGCCTCCTAAGAAGGGGAGGTGTGATCCATATGGATCCGAAATAACTCTACTTCATCAGAAACAATCAACACAAAGAAGGAAAACAATGAAACAAAGGTTTTTTTGTTAAGTAACAGGACCACCACCCCGCATTGCAGGCGACGGTTATAGAACCACCACCTAGCCAGGACGGCGGTTCTAGGACCGCCGATCTACACAAGGTGGCAGTCCTGGTCATTACAGACAAAAAAATAAATTCGAAGCAAATAGCCTCTAAATTTGAAAGGATGTTCATTTCTCTTCTCCTTCATGACCTTTCCCATTCTCCAGTGCATGGGAGGACATGAGAAAGGCTATAAATACATGATTGTAGAAGTGTAGAAGATCATCGAAGCATGGGAGCAAGTGAGCAAGAAATCTTAGTGCTGGAAATTGTATTTTTGTAGAAGAAAGGAGTGTTAGACAAAGTAAGCAAGTAACTGGAAGGAAGTGTTGAGATATTATCTACTTCTCTTTCTTACTTATTGTAAATTTTGTACTTGTTGATTTGAATTGGCCAATAGAAGTGGGAAGAAAGAGCAATTTCCCTTCCCGACTAGTTTTTCCTCCATTGGAGGTTTTCCAGGATAAAATTGTTGGTGTTATGAGCTTATATTCTTTCCTTTACTACAATTTTTGATTCTAAGCACAATAGTAATTCATTCACTAGCTATCTCTGTTATTTTCTAATAGAAAGTAAACAACAATGATTAATTTGTGATTTGTGAATAATTCCAAAGTTGAAGAGTTTACGATCAAGATGTGATGGTCATCAAGAGATGGCCCACTACACTCATCTTCGAGATCTATCACTAACCATGACATCATACAAATGGAAACTTAATCACACACACTGCTTAAGTTGCATAGCGGAAATAGTGTGGATGGAAATGGGTCTCCTAACTCTTGTTATCGCTGAATCAATCCCCAAGTCATCTATACATGATATAATCTTATGGTAACAATACACTCTGGCTCTATGTGCAGATAACCATTCCTTGTCCAAGATGACTCCATACGAACCCAACAGAAAGATACAAAGATTAGAGGTAGTGGTGAAGGGTCCCAAATCCACTATGCACTCCTTAACTAAGAATTCTACAAAGATTTTAGCTCCAGAAGCCATCTCGACGTCCCAACTATGACCTGTCTAACTGCCACCATCCTACAATGCTCTACTAAAAATGGTGCAATAATATAATGGGACGAACCAGAGTCAAACAAAATGGAGGTAGGAATACCACAAATGCTACATGTAGTCTCTATCACGGTGCTCTAGTGCTCAACTTGGTGGTTCTCAACCACTGCATAGATCTAATGGCTACGTCCCATGTCACCAACCGTAGGCTCTGAAATCTTCTTCTTACCTTTATTACTAGGGTTATGTGGACACTCTCTCCAATGATGTCCAAAAATGCAACATCCATAACAACTTCCTTGTTCTCTCCAATGAGATGTAGCTCTAGCAGGTACTCTAGAGGTTTGTGTGGTGGATCTTGATGATTAAGAAAAGGACTATTGAGGTCACCGATGATGAGATCCCGCCGACTAAGTTCTCGGTGCACTATGTGTCCTAATGGGACCCTTAGGGGGAGGCCCCATACTTCATCCCCTTTGAGCGTTGAATCTATATGGAGGTATGAATGGTTGACGAGCCTGCTGCTGGCTTTTATTCTGGCTGTGGTAGCACCATGTCTACCACGAGGAGGAGGAGTGACCACCTCAACCTACTATCCTGCATCTACTGGATGCGGCTCCACACGCTTTCCCCGGTCTCACCGAGTCTTCCCCCAAGTCTCCTCTACAATTTAGGCCTTCTCAATAGCCTCTGCTAAGGTCTCTGGGAAATGAATGTGCACTCCAAATTTAGGCCCCTGATGAACATGTGAATCAAGACCTACTCATCTTGCATATAGTTGACATACTGAAGTAGGTCCAGGAATCGACTCTCATACTCTACTATAGTCATGGATTCCTGATGGAGGTCATGGAATTCATATATCCTCTACTAAATAAACCTCCTGGATAAATACCTACTCCCGTGTAACTATCTATGAGTACGTGGAGATTTTTCTCCTCAATCCTCCACCAGACACCTACTCCATCCCTCATAAGATGGATCGCAACAGAGCTTTCGTGTTACTAGTACATGGGTAAATCTTGAAGTACCCGCTCAAGCTCACTAACCAAGTCTCTACCTAAAAACCACCTATATCTCCATAATATTGAAACGGGCGTAACTTCAGGATCTCCCTGATATGGTCTCGTAGCTAATGACTATCAACTGTAGGTCTCTCTCGCATGCTCCTCCCTCGGCCTAGGGCTCCAAGATCTATCTCTGTGTCCTGAAATCCTGTCTCCATGTCCCCTCTAAGGTGAATCTTCTCTAGTTAACTCCACACAGGATTTATTTGCCCTATGCTCATCGTTGTGTCACAGAGAATCACAAGCCTCAACTGATGGCTCTCCATCATGTCTGACAGGTCATCCTCCTAAGGATCCTCTTTGTATAGCGGTATTAACGTCCCAAGCGTCTGTAATATTTGAGGTAGAATGGCCGCTACATCTTGATCTGGAGGTGGCAAGTCTATATCTATGTGTAAGAACCCCTCATTTGGTATGCGCCTCCTACACAAGCAAGGGCAAGAGTTAGTTCATCATTCTAGGTTTTATTTCAGTTTTCTAAGTTTGTTATATTATACAAATATCATACAATGTTGTTTTCTAGGTTTAAAATTGTGCTAGGTTAAATGTTCATGTCTTGTGTTTTCAAGTGTGCCCAAGGGTCCAAGCTTTGAACCCATGGCTCTGATACCAAGTGTAACACCCACTAAAATTTTCTCGCACGAAACCCAAGAACAACCTAGGTCAAACTAGAAAAATTATGGAATAATTTTTTTGTTAAACATACTCGCAAAAAAAGATTCGAATTAACGGTTTCCACATTCTTATTTCTAAGTTACTTTAAATAAATAATATTAATTTCCTTTTTGATCCCCATTATAATAAAATAATAAAACTCTCAATACCTTTTAATAAACTTAGTCTAAAGCATGGTTTAGGTTCCCTATATTTTATTTTGATAAAATTTAATTTCCACCATAGTTAAACTTGCACAAATTAATCCCAAGGGTAAAGTGGTCTATTTAATTAAATAATAAGGTTCTATTATACCCACAAAGGGGTCAAAGTTGACATTAAATTAAAATGTCTCTAAAAGGCATTTGGGTTAGAAAAGTAATAACACCAATCCCTTTTACACTTAATTAAGTGGCCCCACTTAAATCCTACCCATGCATTTTAAAATTTGAATTTCTCTCACCCACTTCCCACCTACTTTTTGTAGGGATGAATCTCATCCATTGGATGGATTCATTTAGGGCCCTTAGATTAGAAAAACTAACCCTAAGTTTGCTTATGAATAGTTTCTTTCTCTTTTGTTTGACTCATTATTTTCTTTTCTATTTTACAAATTGGTGGAGGAGGAGGAAGCCATGGGAGGCAACCTCAAGCTCAAGAAGGATGCACATCCTCTTTTATTTTTATATCCATTTACACCTCTCCTAGGGTTCCAATGCATTTTATTTATTTTACTTATCTCATTATTTTAATATTTTCCCAAATGGGCATATGGGTTTTGCCCCATTTTAGTGCAAATGGTTGGGATGATGTATATATATCCAACTCGAAGGGATGGATATATATATATATATATATATATATATATATATATATATATATATATATATATATATATATATATATATATATATATATATATATATATATATATATATATATATTTGTGTGTGTGTGTATAGGTATATGTATTAGTATTTTAATCAAAACCTATTATTTAATAAACCCGAAAATATAATGCCATTTTTCAAATTTTCGGTGGCAAAGAGACCACACATGTCATGGATCTCGTAACACCCAAAATTTTGAGGAGGCCAAACTACGCAAAGAACGATGAATAGGGGTTACAATGTTGGTGGCAAGAGTTTAGGGTTGGGGGAGGGTCTTCGACCCCACCCCCATCCCATTTATTAACTGGGTGGGGGTGGGGCTGGATACCTCCCCCAACCCCCATTCCTTTAATTAAAATGCACACCGCGGTTTGAGCCATTCGGCTATGCCGATTCCTATTGCTTAATAAACCTTTTTTTGTTATAAATTTTTTGTTTAATACGTTATATATATAAAAACATATATAATATATTAATATAAATGTATATATAATATACTAAAATAAGAACAACCATTAATATTTTAATATAATTATTATAATTAGCAATAAAATAATACTAGAATATTAATAGTGTCAACTAAACCATAACCCTTAAGTTTAAAATTCTTTTAAATTTGATAATACTTTATAAGAAGTTAAAAAACTAGCCTAATTTCACTTATTGTTACATAATTTAATATCGAGTTTATATATAAATTTATACTAACTTAATAATAAATTTATATAATCCAATAAAGCTATGGTCTAATTCTCAACCATGCATTTTTTATTTACTCCATTAGATTTAAAAGGAAATATGATACATTTGTTGATAAACCAACTAATCAAAGAAATTTCAAAACTTTTCCATAGCAACATATGAGTTTGAAACTTTTCTTACTCAAAGAATAAACAAATTAAATCTACTAGCCATCAAATATAAGTGTATAAATAAGAATGAATCTTTTCTTTTACCAAAAACAAGTATACAATCATTCCCACAAGTAATTTATACAAGATCTCTCATAGTTTTAAAATAAGAACTACACACCTATGTAAGGCAACAAGCCAACTAACATGAGGATTAAGTTGTTTTCCTTTCAATCTCATTTCCATTATATGAAAACTTAATTCACTAATATTTGTTTCTCTTTCCAACAGTGCATTACAATCTTAATAACAAATATTCAATACAAATTTTCTTTCAAAAACAATACAATAATCTTCCACTTAAGTGGGAATTTTTTTACAAGAAGGTAGTTATAATGAAATATTTTTAGTCTTCTATAAGTGCTCCAAGTTTCCAAATCTCCAACAAGGCTCCATATTTTCTCCACTTGATCACAACAACAAATGGGGGAGAGGCAACACTCTCCACCCAACCAAAACTCCAATGAGGAGGAGAAGCAATCCTCCTCATTGGCCCCCGAGCCCCAACCACAAGGCAATAAGGGATGGATAAAACACATGACAACTATACAATGCTTCCACACTTACTTTCAAGCAACAATCACACAAGAAATATAACCACAAAACACTCATTTTTAAGCACAACAACTTCCCAAAACAATGGCTCTAAAACAAGCCAAGTAGAGAAAGGAATATGGGGATACCCTTGTGCCTCCCAAGGGTTTGGATGCCCACCTCTAAAATCCTCCAAAACAAAATCAACCCCAAAATCTCTTATGCCTCCCTACAACTACAAATATGTCTCTTATGCCTCCCTCACTCTTATGCCTCCCACAATGAACAAAATAACAAAAGAGAACAAGGTGGGGCATCCAAAACCCACTCCCTCCTAAATACCCAAAGAATCTCTTATGCCTCCCAACATATTTCATCCCCATTTCACTATCTCAACACAACCTAAATCTAATTCACTACCCCACAACTTTAAGCAAGAAACACATTCATTCAACACATAACATATAAGAAAACAAGGGTGCAAGACCCTATCTTACCATGGCAAAACTCCACTTTCCAAGCAAGTCCCAAATTCCTCTAAACTCAAGAAATTCCAAGAACCCTTGAACTCCAACAGGTAATTATTCCCCAAAATGAGAGATCCCAAAACTAAGTAAATAACCCCAATACTTCCCAAAAATTCCAATAAATAGAAAAGAGGGAGAGGGAGATGATGTGGCTCCATGTAGGATGCCACATCATTTCTTCTCCATCCCACATCACCAAAGTCAAACCCATACCCCAAAGCATAATAAATGGGTGGTTGAGAGGAATGACAAACCTCTTACACACACCACTCCAACCCACACCCCTTAAGGACAAAATTTAAACACATGTAAGAAAGTGCAATTAAATCTCACCTTTTGCCTTACAAAACACATAATGGGGTCTATTTTGACCCCCCAACCCATAGGTAGGGTTGGTATAAGAAATTAAGAGGTGTGGGACAAGTTTAACTTGTCCCACAAGCCTCCAAAATGGCCCTTAAGCCCAAATCCGAGTTTCCCAAGTAGGGTGGAGTGTACAACACTCAAAATCACATACACTCAACTAATAAACACAAGAACAAAAGACCCAACCACTCTAATAAATGAATCCTTTTTTCACATCCAAAATTAGCTTAATAATATGATTAGTTCACTTAATTAAGACACATAAACCAATTAATGATAAAAGGGAATTACATCACAAATTAAATCACATACACAAAAATTAAATAAAAGAAAGGAAAAGAACTACACACAAACCCTTGGTCACAATTGGAGGTCATCCCCATGGGGACCCCCTAACAACAAATAACAAAACACACAACATTACACAAGTTTCCATGGTGACCATTGTTGTATCCATCCAATATTCGATGTGGTTGGTCTCTAATCCCCCTTTGATTGTTGTGATATAATTACCTGCAAAATCACACAATACCTCATTCAGCCTCGTGGCCGTATCAAAACATCAAGATAAAATATACGCATACAAGTCAACAATCATCCATATGTAAATTAAATCATCATCTAGACTAATAATGCTATTATTTTAAAATTCCAACAACATCTCAATTCTATATTTTATCAATACCAAGAAGATCACAAGATTAGTTCAACTACTAAATCCTACTCAATATGACAAGAATGCCGAAGTTCAAGAATATATAAATATGTCCATAACATATCATCATCAATATAAAATGTCTCTCTAATAATCCACACAAATCATACTATGAATCGAAATCCATTAAGAGTCAAAGTATCTCTATCACTAACATCATGCTAAGCCAAAATGATGCAATAATATCCATGTATATAGTCAACAATAATCGAAATCAAAATATAATAAGTGTCAAAGGAAAGTGGGCATTACATGTTCTCCTTAAAAGCCTTAAAAATATTCATCCACACCAAAAAAAACCAAAATCTTATCCCTCCCTCAATCTCTTATCACTCCCTCAAATGAAACATACCAAGATAAGAAAGAAATCTTTCTTATTATCACAAGGTGGGACACCCAACCCAAACTCCCTCCAAATGCATATACAAAACTCTTATCCCTCCCTCAAAGATCCCCATTTTACTTCTCCCACACCATCCTTAAGGTCATACTACCCCAAATCCAAAACAACACAACATTCATTCATTTTACAAGCAATCAAAAACAAATAAAATAAAATGCAAGGGTATAGACCCTACCTTGCCATTGCAAGAATCTTCAATCCATAAGCAATAAGCTCCAATATTTTCCAATCCCAAGACAAATCCAAAAACAAACTCCCAAGCTTCAAAACAAGAACTCGAGTGAATATCCTCCAAAATGCAAGTGTGAAACTAAAACCAATTAACCCCCAAAACTCCAAAATAAATTTCATAAATAGAAAATGAGGAGAGGAGGGTGAGGTGGCTCCATGTAGGATGCTACGTCACTTCTCCTCCAATACACTTCAACAAGTCAAACACAAAGACCCAAGATTATTGATGGGTGGGTGAGGATATGACAAGTTTCCTTCAACACATAAACCACTACTCCATACTTCTAAAGACACCATTAAAATAAAATATAGTAAACTACAATTAATTAGCTTAACTTGTCCCACAAGCCTCTAAAAGTGGATCGAAAGTCAAAATTCAAGATTTGAAGGATGGGGTTGAGTACACAACTCTAAAGTTAATAAAGTTCATCCCAAATCCATAGTATAATAAGGACTATCTTCCACATTAAATTACCCTTTATCATATCCCACTTAACTTAATCACATGATCAATTAACTAAACAAAACACATTACTTAAGCACTAATAAAGTGAGCATACATTACAATAAATAAATCACATGCACAACTAAACAAATAAAAATAAAGGAATTAAAACCAACATTCAAACCCCTTGGTCACACATGAGGTTACCCCTTCCCATGGGGACCTCCAAGAAAACACAACAAGACACATAACACAAAGTTACCAAGGTGACCTTGTTACCAATTTCTGATATTCCTTCATTATTAGTCTCTTAGCCCTTCTTGTGGTCGTGATGTAATTACCTAATACCAATAACAAAATACCACTTTATCCTCAAGGCCACATCAAATACATCAAGAAATAAAACATACATACACATCATCCAACAACATCATATACATAGCTATATCATCATCATCATCAAAATTAGGAATTTCTATCAATTATTTGCAATCACCGAACATCTCAATTTGATAAATCATAACATCAAGAAGATCATAAGGCAATTCCATCATCAAAATATAATCATCATCATCAAAATTCAAGCATCGTATGTAATGAAACAATACTAGATCATCATTTATCAATGCCTCGTTGGTCAAAATATGATAATAATGGTCCATCTATCAATGTCTCGCTAATCAAAATATAACAATAGTGTCCATGTCTCGATAAAAAATACTCAAAACCATAGCATAATAAGTGTCAAAGAGGAGTGGGAATTACATCCCTCACCCCTTAGACTTGAATTCCTCCTATAATTCACTAGAATAAGTGTGGGAACTAGGCTCTCAACAAGGCAACATCCTCCCATGTAGTTGATGTCTCGTCATAACGATCCCATTGGACACGCACCTGATCAATCTCATGCCCTTGAAGGCCCAGGGTTGTGCACTCTATGATGCACATGGGATCCACCATCACATGTCCTTACTCATGTACCTGCAATGCGGTCTAATCTAATACATGAGAACGATTCGATATGTACCTTTGTAGAATAGAAACATGGAAAATATCATGAATATGAGAGAAGCTTGGTGGAAAGACTAAGTCGTAGGCTACAAGACCAATAATTTTCAAGATCTCAAATGGACCTACAAATCTCAGAGTTATCTTAGGTTCTTTTCTCGTAATAGATGGGACTCCTATGATATTTGACTCTAAGAAACTCCTTCGTGCAAGTGACCTCAAACTCCGTGGTCTCTCCTCCTTTGATCTACATATTGTTCATGTATATCTGGTGTCTCCTATAGCCTCTGCCTAATAAAGATGATGTACTGATCCATGTCCTGTAACATAGTTAGTTCAATTGAGACCTAGTTGTCCCAACTCAAAGAAGTCCCGCACTCCCTGCCATATAATGTCTAAAATGGTGTCATGCCAATGGAACTTTGGAAGCTTTTTTTGTAAGAAAACTATACCAGATATAGATAATCCTCCCAATGTGAGTGCTGGTCCATAACATAATTCCAATCATATCCTCTAATATTTGGTTCACCCGCTGCCGTGTCGACCATCTATCTCCAGCTAATAAGTTATACTTTTGAAATTAATCATCGTCCTAAGAATAGACTACATGGTGGTCCAAAAATGTGATGTGTACTGAGGGATCGCAATACAAATAATATTCCATGGAATCCAATGGAGTGTAACTATCTCAGCCAAATATAATCGTGCCACTTTACTAGCTATATCGATGGTCTTCACCGAAGCAAAATGAGCCACCTTCGTCAATCTATCCACCATGACCATGATCGTGTCATGGTGGTATCTCAACATAGACCTAGCCCCACTATGAAATCCATGGAAATGGTGTCCCATTTCCACTCCGGTATAACATGTAGATAAAAAGGCTAGCTAGATACGGATTCTCGGCCTTCACCTTTTCGACACTTCAAACAACGTGACACAAATTGAGATATATCTCTCCTAAACCCTCTCTAATAGAATAACTATCTCAGTGTAGCATGCATATTCTTCACCCATAGATGGGGTGAATAAGGTGCATGATGTGCCTCTGCTAGAATGTCCTATCTCAAATATCCATCCCTAAACACATATATCTAGTATATGTGTCTCGAGAATTCCATCCGGCTCTAGTATCACTCCTTCAAACTTACCCTCAAGGGGTCTTTGAGACTCAATATCTCGCTATAGCTGAAAGGTTGAAGATGTTGTGTGGAAGGTACTACAAGATACTACTCCGTAAATCGGTATCTACTGATGTAGCTATAGCCAAATTCCTCGATGACTTAAAGCATATGCTACCACATTCTTCTTCCCTTTACATGCTCAATCTCCTTATCATACTCACATAGAAGATCCATCCAAAGGCTATTGATGGGGGTTGAGATTAGGTGGGTAAAGAGGTGTTGAAGGCTAAAATGATCTGTCCTAAAAATGAATATCTTGCCTAATAGAAAATAACCATCAAACCAAAGCATGGACATCATTGCTGCAAGATCAAGGTAATGAGTCGAGTAATTGAGCTCATAATCCTTGAGTTTATTAGACTCAAAGGTAACAACACGACCATCCCGCATCAAAACTCCTCCTATCCCTACCAAAGAAGCATATGTGCAAACAAAGGAGTCCCTTTATGGATCGGGCACTTGTTATCCAATTTTTTCCCTCAAGAGAAATTGGATAAACATGACCTTGCACGCAGAGGAAATGGAGAGGTTGATTCAGTCATGGGAGCACACATTTCAATTTTGAAAATTATGTCAGCAGCGAGGCTTGACAATGACGATGCATGTTTGGAAAAGGAATGCCCAAGGAAATTTCAGAGGAGATCAAATCTTGAGTGGAAGAATGGAGGCCAAGGCCTGAAGTTTTGGAATTCGGACATTCGGCATTTCAGAGACAAGGCAGGGAAATAAGAAAGGCGAAGAAAAAGGTCCAAAATCCCGAAAGTCCAAAGTCTGAAAGGGCTTGGCATTTTTGGGGTCAATGCTGATTTCAGGGTCAGTGTAGGGAGCATTTCAGGGGTTTGTTTAGGAGTTAAAGAAATGAGAATCCCGAAATGGGACAAGAAAAAGGTCTGAAATCCTGAAAATCTGAATTTCGAAAGGACTTGGTGGTTTTGGGGGTCAACTCCCCTTTCGGCATCAATGGCTCTGGAAAGGTCCAAAATGCACAAATTTATGAAGTCCGAAATCTGAATTTCAGAATTTGGGGTCTCAAAGTTTCGAGTTCTCGGTAGGATCAAGTAGATGAACAGTGTCACAGGTCTGAAAGGCACAAGGTCCAAAACCTGAAATTCAAATTTTACACTTCGGGGTTTCTGAGGTTCGGGGTTCAGAGGTTCAAAGTCTTCGCCGAGCAAAAATAAAAACACAAGCCAAATCCTGAAATCTCGAAAGCTTGAAGTCTGAAAGGGCTCAGATTTTCAGAGGTCAACGCTGATTTCGAGGTCAACACGGTGGCGATTTTAAACTTTCAGAGGTCTGAATTTTGAACTTTCAGAGGTCCCAGTTTCAGAGGTTTGTTTTGGGCTTGAGATAACGAATATTCGAAAGGAGCATGGTCCGAAGTTTGAATTTTGAACTTCAGGGTTTCGGAGTTTCGGAACTTTGGATCCTCAAAACACAAAAATCACAATGCAAGGTTCCGAAGTTCAATTCGAATGTCCAAAATTTCAAAATTCAAAGTTTCGAGATGTTTCATGCACCCAAGCGGATGAACAATAACATCAACCTCCAAAGTTAAGATGCCCGAAAGTCTAAAATTTTGGATTTTGGAGGTCGTAAGGAGTTTCGAGTTCAAAGAAATAGGTCAACAATTTGCATTGTTTGTACAATGGCACCCCAATCTTTAGATGGCCATAACTTTTGACTGGGAACTCAGATTTGCACAAGAAAGGACTTTTTGGAAATATCGTCCACCATTTTAGAGGGTTTTCTAGGTTTTTACTATCCGCCATTTTAGAACTACGATTGGTTATCTTAAATTAAGTGGGACTAAGTTATTCAAAATGAAGAAATATAGTCTGCCATTTTAGAGGGTGTTCTAGGTTTCTCACCTACCACAATAATGAGGTATGGGCTCCTTTCTTCTCCAACAAGGAAAAGTACATGGAGGTATGGGTTTTCGGTGGAACCCATCATTTTGCAGGAGGTTTTAATAGATTTTAGGGTGCTTGAGGAAAGACTTAGAATTCTTCTCTCCCCTTTCTCTCATTCTTCCTATATATTGTAAGGAGGGGCATTTTTCTAATGTTGGATAATTTTTCTTTGCACCCTCCCTTCTTCCTTGTCACCCTCCCTTCTTCCTTGTCTGTAAGTGAATTTTTGGAGTTCAAAACTCCCATTGAAGGTGTAAATGCAATCTTTCCTCTTGGCCACTGTAATGCACTGTATCAAAATTTTGGAGCAATAATAAAAGTCTGTGGGTGATTTTCAACCCTCTCTTATATTCATTGCATCTTCTTGATCTCTCATTGCAATCCTAGTTATCTGTGCATGGTGGTTGTATTACATTTTTAATGGTTTTTGTTTAATGGTTAGTGGATTCTCATTAAAGGATTGATTTTTGGTGTATTTTCATCCTTCTTAATTTGATTGTAATTTCCACCTCCATGCGCAAAAGCAATGTATTTCAACATTCCTTTTGGTGCATCACCTTTGTTAGTTTAGGTTTAATTTCTTATAATATTTATTAACCCCTGTCTCCTTGGCAAGTTAGAGTAGATCCTCTACAATTTGTATATGTGCATTAGAATAGAGGAATAAGAGCCAACCTTCTCCAGGATGGTTATATAGTTTGTAAAGTCCCGCACTTTGGGATAACTACATGTTTGACGGATCACACTAACTACCTCAATTCTTCGAATTGCAAAAAGTCAAGGGTGTTGTGATTTTGCCATAACAATACTACTAGAATAAGAGTTGTAGTAAGGTACTCCTTCGTAGTCTTAAAGTCATCCTCACATTTGTCGACCAAATAAAATTATTCCCTTTCCCGTAGGGAAGTGGTGGGATGAGCAATGTGTGAGATGTCCTTAACAAATCTCCTATAGTACCCTACTAATCCCATAAATTTGTGTACCTCAGTCACACTATTCGACACTGGCTAATCAATGATAGCTCTAATCTTGGAAGGATTGACTGTGATACCTTCCTTAGATATGATGTGACCTAGATACTGAACCTTTGTTTGAAATAATGCACACTTCTCCATGTTCCCATATAACTACCGTAATCGAAGAAACTATAAAACATGTAGAAGGTGATCCTTGTGCTCCTCACGCATGTGTGAGTATATCAATATGTCATATAGAAACATGAGCATGAAGTGGTCCAAAAATGTCCTGAATACCCCATTCATCAAACTCATGAATACTACGAGGGCATTTGTTAAACCAAATGAAAAAACTATTAAATCGTAGTGGATATATCTTGTGTGAAAGGTTTTCTTATGAATATATGCCTCCAAAATCTTTAATCGATGATAACCGGAATTAAAATCTATCTTGGAAAACACAATAGCCCCCTTCATCTGATCAAACAAATCATTAATGTGTGGAAGGGGGTAACGGTTCTTGATCATTACTTTGTTCAGTTGTCTGTAGTCAATGCACAATCTCAAGGATATGTCCTTCTTCTTCACAGAAATCATATGTGAACCCCAAAGGGATACACTAGGATGGATTAGGCCCTTCTAAAGAAGACCCTCTAGCTGTAACTTGAGCTCACAAATCTTAGGGTTAATCATCCTATATAGCGCTCGTGAGATATGATTTTATCCATGAACCAAATCTATATGAAAATATATCTCACGTGGGGAGGTAGGACAAGTAACTCGCCATGAAAAACATCTAAAAACTCTTGCAAAATGGGGTGAACATGAATTGAAATCCTCTGACCTATCACTAACAATAATATCATATAGTTTTCATCCCCGACACACACACCACTTAAGTTGCATAGTTGATATGGTACAAATAGAAATAGGAATCCTAACCCCAACTATCACCGACTCAACACCCAAATCATCTACATAAGATATCACCTTACTATAACAATCTAATCTAGCTCTATGTGCGAGATAGCCAATCCATACCCAAAATGACTCCATAAGAACCCAAAGGAAGGATGCAAAGATCCAAGGTCATGGTGAAGGGTCCTAGGTCAACTACACACTCCTTAACTAAGGAGTCCATTGAGAGCTTAGCTCTAGAAGCCATCTCAACATCCCAAATACAACCCTTCCTAACTTCCACCAACCTACATTGCTCTATTAAAGATGGATAAATAAAGGAATCATAAAATTCGAATTAAACAAGATAGAGGTAAAAATATAACCAATATTACTTAAAGTCTCAATCACTATACCCCGGTGCTCTACCTAACGGTCCTCAACCATTGCATATATCTTGTGGCTCGAGCCATGTCACCAACTTTCAGCTTTGAAACGGTGCCCTTACCCTTATTATTAGGGCTCTACAAACACTCTCTCTAATGGTGTCCCTATACTTTGCATTTGTAACAACTACTAGGATATCTCCAATAAGAAGTGACTTCCTGGGTAATCGAGTGGTTTGTGGGGTAGACCTCGATCATATTACCATGGACTACTATGGCTGATGTGGATGAGCTCCCGGTGACCGAGCTCTTGGTGGCACCTATGTCCTAACGGGACCTTTATGAGGAGGCCCCATACTCTTCCCCATATGTGAATCATATCTATGTAGTGGCTTGAGTGGTGGATGGTCCCTGTTGGTGTTACTGCGATGTGGCAACTCTGAAGGAGGACTATGTGGATCCACATCTGCCATGAGGATGAGGGGTTGGCCCTTTGATGGTCTGTCATGTAATGACTAGATAAAACTCCTCACCTTGTCTCATGCTTGCTGCATATTCATGTTGTTCTCCTCTCGAAATGTAGGCCTTCTCAACAAACTCTACTAAATGTGGGCAATGCATCCGCATTGCCTCCCAAATCTAAGTTTAGGCCCCTGGTGAACTTGGAAATATTAACTCGATCATCTTGTATGTAGTCAACATAATGAATTAAATCCAAAAATCAACTCTCATCCGAGCCACGCTTATGGATGTATGTCGTAGATCATAGAATTGATCGATCCTCGATGTATGAACTATGTCTAGATAAATATCAGCTTTAGAATCACTCCTCAAAGAGCTCCCATATCATGATCTTTGAATCTACGTGGAGCTTTTGCTCCTCATTCCTCCACCTGACTCCTACTCCATCTCTCGAATATGAATCATGACATGAGCCTTCGTGTTTCTAGAGCATGTACATAGCTTAATGCATCCGCTCAAGCTAGCTAACTAAGACTCTTCTTGAAATCCTCTTGTATCTGCATAGAAATGAAGCGGGTGAAGCTTCATTATCTCACGAATATGATTTGTTTTTATCGACTGTTGTCTACCCCTAGGTCTCTCCTTATGGTCCTCCCTCTATCTAGGGCTCCTAGATCACTCCTCGTCGGTCTCTTGGTATTGTTTCCCTGCACCGATCCTGTCTATCCGGCTCCACATGTGAAATATCTGCCCTATGATCCTCACTATACCGTGGAGAGGCATGAGCCTCCACCGAAAACTCCCTGTCATCTTGCCGACTAGGTCATCCTCCTACCGATCCTCCTCGTATAGGTGTGTTGACCTCTTGCAAGGTCTATAGGATCTGTGGTAAAGACAGCCGCATGACTTCCCGATCTAGGGGTGGTCCCTCTAGCTCAATGTGTAAGAACCCCTCATCTGGTTCGCACCTCCTCCACAAACCAAGACAAGAGTTAGTTCATCATCATTTAGGTTTGGTTTGGTTTACAACATTTTCTACATTTTAAAATATCATGCAATGTTGTGTGTTTTAGGTGTAATTTGTAATAGGTTTAATTTTTGTGTTTCGTGTTGGTCCAGGGTCCAAGTGTAAGACTTGGGAGTGAGAATATCATTAAGAATACTATAAATAGGGTCATAAATATAATATGAATGTGTATGAGAACCTAGTATGTGATGAATGATGAGAAACAATATCACAAGAAGGAGAATCGTGAGATGGAACTATAACAATGGCTTGACTAGGAGAAGAATCAATATGTGCATGTGAGTGATTGTCAATAGGAAACATGTAATCGATAAGAGAATCATCTAGAACTTCCTTATAAATATAAGGAGGATCACTAGTAGTTGTATAACATGGTGTACAATGAGTAAAGGTTACTAGGTCCTCAACAATACTAATGCCAAGAGGAGAATTTTCAAAACTAGTAGGCACATATTGTTGACCATCTAAGAGTTGTTGTTGGATGTCATCTGGTAGAGTAGGATTACTATAGAGAGCTGTGAGCTTAGCGATGGAAGTGTCATCATAGATAGGATTGACGCTAAAATGAGACATGATGGGTTGAGAAGAAGATGAACTATGCTTAGCCATTAGGGTTTGAAGCAGATCCTAGGGAAAAAATGTTCTAAAGTATGGGTTCACCAAAATGATTAACTAAAATATGGATTTTATAAGTTAATCTAAATAGTACAACAATGAAATAACTAGTATAAATTGAAATGTAAATGCTAACTAATTTTATTTGATATTTTAAATGAAATGAAATAATTGAAATAAGAGGGAAAAGGTACTAACTTGGAAATACCTTACCTCGTAGTGATGCGGGTGCGAGTGAGGTGGTGAACTGATGAGAACAAGAAGTTAAATCACACATTAAAAAGTTGCAATTAGGGTAGATGTGCCAAACCGGGATGCACGGGGAAGGATTAAGGAACGTGTAGGTGGCCTAGTCGCCATATGAGCACCCTAGTTTGCAAAATAGCTCGAAACCTAAATTTGGGTTGGATGCTAGATCTTTGAAATAACTTGGTGTTTGTTGCATATATGTTGCACTAGCTGCATTGATGTCAATGAAGATCTTCGATGAATGATCTCGCACAAAAACCCCACACAAAAGCATCAAACCCTAAAAATGAAAGATGCAAATGAATGGGGTGGACTATCCTCAATCGCCAAATGGATGGAATTATGGTGAGCGCAACACTAATTTTTAGACCCGAAGAAGTTCTATGTGCGTGTGTGTGTAATCATGTGCCTAGGGTTTCCTAAAGCATCAATGACGCGTCAAAGTAGAGGGCAATAGCTAGATGTAAAATGCAAATGGTGGATGGAATAGAATGAATACAACCCTTATTATACAGTGTGTGATGTAAAATAGTGCTCAAAGGTATTCCCTTTCCTTAGTAGATAGTTATCCCTTAGTAGGATTAGTTTTCCCTCAAGATAGTGTGTTTGTTGTGTTTATATAGGGATCTCTTGCTCAAATTTGAAACTAATGACCCGACATGTCGACTAGTACCTAGGGGAATTTGAGGGAAAAATACAAAGAATGACCTCGAAACTCTAAATGAGAACTAAGTGCAACCTGGGCCTAAAGAACCTAAAATGAGGACCGGGGCGCGATGGGTGCCCCAATCCATTCCTATGCACCCTAGTCAAAGACTAGAGATGGCCACTAAGTAAATAATGACAGTTGAGACTCCATGAGAGGCGACCAAGACTGTGTGAGTAATCGCAATCGTGCAAGACACTTGATGAAAATGATTGACTAAAGAGCGACGAGATAGGCTGGGGATGAGCTATTAGTGAATACTTTTCTTATGCGAGATCCATATATAAAACAACGTACTTGGTGGTATGTTTTTATTAGATTAGGTAATAAACATGGATTGTGACTCATAGGTGTCTTACAGAAAATACATTGTGAGAAGCACATAGGAGGATAAGATATTAAAGCGTTACGTAACAAGCACAAAGACATCTCCCAACTATCGTAAAAAATGAAACCAAAGTAGTAGAGAACCAAGATTAGCCGGTCACATCAAGTAGGCTTGACACAACCCGAGAGATACTAATGCCACACTATAAGCCACTCTAGAGTGGCTATGAGTAACATAATGCTTTTTATGGTGGACCTCCATCCACCCTTCACCAAAGTGGGACCGGGAAGAGGAACCCACAGCACCAAGTCGGGCCGATGATAACCTCGAGCATCCTCGCCAAGATACAATGCCTTATTCAAATTTATCGAGCTAATGTCTAACCTAATCCCATCAGAACCCACATGGTAGTCATTTAATAGGGTTACATCCAATTCAGACCATGATTCAAAATTTGACTCCATGCGCAATCCACTAGTTCTCCTGTAGCCCAAACCGGTTGCACCTGGTCACCTACGAGCAACCATCATCAACCCTAGATCGATCCACGCTTAGAAAATGTCCATAGGCAATAGGAAGCAGGAGTCAACAACCAAATTGTGACACCCCTCAGTAGCAGCCATCTCTCCAACACCGCTTGGTGCCTCCTTAAAAATGTCAATATTTTCTAACGTTGTGTGTCCACGCACAAGGGTTTCTTCCACATTCCCAACTAAATCATCCTCCTCCTCAAATGAAACCTCTAGCTCATCATCTCCCTAGAGATAGTTGAATTTACAAGGAGTTCCACAAGACCACAACATTCTTTCATCTCGTATGTTACCGTTTCTACACTTGCTATGAAATATTTAGGAGCTCTTTACCTCAATCACTGTTCTCACATTTTCTAGCGGGAGAGTGAAAAAAATTCTCTTAGAACTTTGAAACCCACATGTATATTCATACAAAGCCTAGTAAAGGCGAGTCTGGATTGAGTTTTAGTTGTTGGATCCACAACAAGAAGAAGTCCCATTGACTGGCTATCCTAGGAGGACTTCGAGGTTCCCATAATTCCAAAGGAATACTCGGAAGCTTGATTTAAACCGAGAAGAGAATGGAAACAAAAATCGTGTGGTATACTAGGTTCCCATTGGTGGAAATTCAAGGCCACACTACCAAAAAACCACTGACCTTCATGCTGAACTTTCTGCAATTCCTGCTCGTTGTGGAAGCAAAAAAGAAAGCCTTCACCAGTCAGAGCACATACTTCAACCTTGCAACATCATTTTTCCCTACTCCACTCTCGCACAAAATCAATATTCAGTCGTAGCCCAACAAACCTTCCCACTATTGTGAATCAGAATCTCTGTTTGGCCTTATCAATGATGCCCTTTGGGACCTTTAGTTATGGCTCCGCATCTTTCCACAGAGGCAAGAGCTTCGCGGGTGCTCGATTCGGCTCTCCAAATAGTTTCACCACCCATGTGCCATCCCCCTTCCTTCGCAATCTTCCCCTCGAGTTTCCGTATATGAGCTTAATCTTTTCACACATACACTCATAGTTATTTCAATTCTTTGTGAAGGAACAATTATTTTCACACACACATACTTGGCGGTATAACTATAGTAGTAAGTGTGTGATTTTGTGACTACAACATCTAATTTTCACACTAGGTTTATAATTAGGTCTCGATTGGCCCAATTTGAACCAATTATCACATTATGAATACTAGTGCTCAATTAGCTACATTTACACTTCTATAGCCCTAGTATACATATAATTATTACACTAGGTGTACTACATCTCAAAGTAGCACAAACAAAGTTGATCAAGCCCTAATACACCTTAAATTATGACATTGATTGTATTTGGTCTCGATTAGCCCTATTTGTAATAGCCATTTAATTGTTATAATATGTGTTATAGGGATCGATTATCCCCATTTACCTCGATTGAATCCTAATACATGTATAGTTGTCACAATAGGCATATAATTAGTATTTGATTGGCCCTATTTGTATTACAATTCAATCACCACATGTACATGAATGAATCAATCTTTGGAATTCTAATTGTCGTAGTTAGTGTAACTAGGAACTATTTTGATTAATTAACATCCAACATTAATTGTAGAATATCATAACAACATATCGGTACTTACAACTAGTGTTTACAATATGCTACATGATTGAAAACACAAGAAGAAACATATATTTAACGACATAAAATGATACATGAAAAATCTTCGTGCATTGATTGGAGTATCTACGCACACCGCACTTGTAGATGTTTTATTCTAAAGATTGGAACATGAAATTGCACTCATATAGAAACATACAAAACTACTAGAAATAGATGTAGGTCTAGAAGCATTTGTACGGTCTTGAACATGAGGATGGGCTAAAAGTTTCTCCCACCCTCTCTTATTTTATAAAAATATATATTATCGAATGTCAATTACTAAACGAATAAATTTATATTAATTATTTATTAAATTAAAATATGAAAAATTTACATACATCCTCTGAAAATTACGACTCACTCTGAAAAAATTTATACCACACGACTAGGTAAATTTTATACTGAGTTTACGCAGTTAATGTCGGACAAATGTATACAACTCCTCCCCGTCCATCAACTTTAGAGTGGGACAAATTATCTCGACAATGTTAGAGTGGGACGAATTTACACAAACTTGAAAACAACTTACTCATCTACAAATCTCCTTCCATCAACTTCGAATAAATGGGCATTCAGAAAAAGGAATAGAAGCATCGTCATAGTTGCTGGCATGGCACACGTACAGAGCAGCCCCAAAATTCTGATCGCGGGTTGTGGCATCGCAGGCCTCGCCACTGCTCTTGCTCTGCACAGGTATAGTCTTTCCCGTTCTCTGCAATTAATGAAGAAAATGCCGGTATGAATTCCTCTCAATATTGGCTTACTGCAGGCTGGGATTAAAAGCAGAAGGGTTCTGGAACAAGCGAACGCTTTGAGAGTCACTGGCGCTGCTCTCACCATTTGGGACAACGGCTGGAGAGCCCTCAATGCGCTCGGTGTCTCAGATAGTCTCCGCCGCCACCATATCAAATTGCAGAGGTATCAGGGTGTCCATATGATTTAAGAAACAAGTTTTTTTCAGAAAATGTTCACCAAATTTCATACGTATTAATAATTGAACAACGCCAGCTTATCTGTTGTATATGTTTTTCTGGTAAAGAATTGAAACGCTGTTGCAGAGCCGTGGGCTCACAAAGCCCCTCAATCTGGATGGCCACGAAGTGTGTTGCCTAAAACGGAAATAGCTTCTCCAAACCCTGGCTCAGGAATTGCCACCGCACACCATTCAGTTCGGCTCAAAGATTGCTGCAATACATCGAACACAAGGCAATTCAAGCATTGTAGAGTTGGAAGATGGAAAGCACATTTCGCCAAAGTTAAGAAGCAAATATTTCAATTTTAGCCTTCGCAGGGGTTTTGGGATTTTTTTATCTAATTAGACTAAATTTCAGGTAGTGATAGGGTGCGACGGAGTAAATTCGGCAGTGGCCAAGTGGCTGGGGTTCGGCGTCCCACATCTTGCGGGACGCTCTTCCGTTCAAGGTTTGGCGACGTTTCCGGAAGGCCATCATTTTGGGGATTCGGCCCTCCAAATTTGGGGAAACGGAAGTTGGGCGGCTTTTGCTCCTTGCAACGAAAACGATGCCTTCTGGTTCGTGACACGGAAGTCAAATCCTCGAGGTATCTACCGTAAATTTGGTAAAATTCACTAAAATTATTGTTTTTAAATTTTTATTCTGTGTCTGAGATTCAGAGTTAATTAATGTACAGACGCTGAAATCGCGTACAAAGAGGAGATTCTTCGTGAAGAAGCGCTGCATCTGGGGAGAATCTGAGGAATAAAGAACTTGTGGAGGTCATAGAGAGATCGGTGCCTGGCAGTTTGAGCCTGGCGGTGTTGAAGTACCGCTATCTTTGGCCGTTTATGGCTGGTAATGCGAGACAAGGCAATGTGACCGTGGCGGGAGATGCTCTGCATCCGATGACACCTGAATTGGGGCAGGGTGGGTGTTTGGCTCTCGAGGACTCGGTCACATTGGGGAGGTGTTTGGGGAAGTGGATTTAGAGAAACCAGGTGATGTGGAGGCTGCGTTGAACAAGTATGTTCAGGAGAGGAAAGTGAGGGCGTTTGGAATGGGGGTGGGATCGTCGGTCTCAGGATTTTTGTGTCTTCATATATTTGTATCTGTTGTATATAGGCGAAGAAGGTGTGTAGTTTCATATACAAATATTTATAAAATTATATATAAAACAACCGTACGAAACAATACTTTACGAAGATAATAATTTCAATGTGCATCAATTGTCAAATATAAGTGCCATCACAAAATATAAATAAATATATATTTCACTCAAAATGTGTTTGTATTTGCAAGTTTATTTGTACTCCATATATGTAGCCATATAATATGTAGTGTCCAACATAAAATTTAAAATTAAAAAAGGATAAAAGCAAAAGAATGGGGAATGGAGGTGGAAGGGAGTTAGGGAGAAGTAGGTATCATTTAAAGAACGTTGGTGGAGGATGTGTGGCGGGAGTGTGTAAGGCATGGGCCACCCAAAGGACCCTTCGTATCTGTCTTTGCCGTTGCATAATATTTCTAACGCATTAATTGAGATCCAGAGGCATTAACCAAGCTAAAACCCAAGTTCACGTTGTAAATTTAGCAGAATTGGATAAGCGGCAACGAGGGCATCTACCGAGAGGGAGGGATGTCATCCTACTAATGATCCGCATATTTAAAGCCGGAATGACAAATGTCTCCACTTTATTTTGGACCACATAAACCCTAAAATGGTCCCTCGTTTAGTGGAATGTTTGAGAAATATAAGGGGTGTTTGTCCATGGATTCCCCTCTAAAAATGAATATTTGATGCCTACCGAAGTTCTCGACAATGGTGGACAATTAAAATTGTCATCGTGGGTTTCGTAATGGTTGTATTGAGTAGTGCGTTGTACATACAATGACTATCCTCGCCCTTCCAAATCCCTCATCCCATTATATATGAATTGATTGATATGGATCTATAGTTGTGTCTCGAAGTGGATCCAATTGTCTCTAAGAGGAAGGGAAAGGATTGTTTACCATTATTTTGTTTGTTATTTTCAAATGAAAGAGAAAAGAAGGAGGCGGATTGAGGATTCGTGAGGAGCATTATTGTGACTCATGGTTTGCCGAAGACATGGGCTTCTTCATGAAACAGAGTGCCCGGATGCTAGATAGAAGTTGGAAAGTCGGTTGTCGAGCCACTACCACCCATATCTTTGTTGTAGAAAATCAAATCTACGATATGATTGATGAACCATCGACTCTCTCTATTTTAACTCCCAAGGGTGATTCAAAGAAATGTAAGATCTTATTGATCATAATGATCAATTATACTGATTCCACATGTGTTCTCGAAGAAATCAAATCCAAGGTTTTATTTTCTGACCCATGGAGATCTCTAAAAGCATGTTTGTTTCCCATCCTGCGGCCCAGCCACTTTGGATCATTCAAAATGTTGAACAAGAGCCTCTTGGAGAAGATATCAAATCTAAGATGATTTTGTGCTTACTAAGATCTCAAAAGACATCTTCTACACATTGGAAGGCAATGTAAACCCCTGGAATGCTCAAATCATTGGAGTTGTTGAAAATCATTTAACTGAGGAAAAATGGCTCCTAGAGTTTCTCAAGCATGAATTATGGCTCAAATATGCATTCAATCATTCTGAAAACTATCCCAGTCAAAATCTCTCTTCAAGAGATTTTTGCTGAGACCAATAATGCACTCTTTTGGAGCTTCCTCGTGAAAGTTTTGGCCAAAAATGTGTTTCCAAGTTGTCTTTATGCAAGTGGGTGATGTGTGGCATCTTTTTGGAGTCTCGTGAAATGTTGGTGGACCTACATGGAGCACCTCTTTCACCACGTCGTTCATGGACATGCATGCTCTCCTTACCTTCATCTTTTATAATTCTCATATAAATTGGTTTTTCATTTGCATTATAATTAAAATATTGAATCAGTAAATGCTTAAACTATTGGATATTCTAACCAAAATTTTAATGTAAAATAATAAAACCTCACCTCATGGCTTACTTGCAATTGATTCATGCTTGGCCATCATTTACGCGCTACCACAACCTCATACATTGCTAAACCCAGGGTGTCAAAACTTAGTGCTCATGCCCGTTTGTTATCGCGAGACTTAGGCAGAGCTAACTAAAATAACCATTTCTATCTACCTTGCAAACTTAGAAAAACACAATTTCCATATCTTTGCAAAACAACACTGAGCCCCATAAAAGAGATGTCAATTGTCATATGTGCTCCTTGTTATGTAGAGAGTTGCATCAAGCATTAGCTTGACCTTGTTTTACCATTTGCACTCTCTTCGTTGCTCCTATAGGAGCCATGTTACTCCGTTTTACACTTTTAGGGAGCTGCTAAAACTGAAAAGTTGGGTTTCATTTTGGCTCGCCATTTGGACCGTGAGCAACAAAATGTTTTTCCGCCTTCGCAACCCTATAATATTTTTACTATAAAATTTCCCGAAACCTTTAGTTTGAAAAAAAATACATTTTTAGCTAGTTTGGTAAGGGGGTTTTGTAGGCCTGTGGTCATTGTTGACTAAATTAAATTAGACCAATTATGATCGGTAGCTTCGAAAACCTAGCCGCCAATTGAAAACCATTCGCTCGTTTGAATTCTCACATTCCTATGGATTCTGGTATATGGGAGGACACGTAGGAATTTACCCGTGATACATCACCGAAGAAATGAAACTATATTAGGGATGGTGATGCACCAAATAAAGGGTGTTTCAGACTCAGGAAGGGTTAATTTGAAGAGGGTGTGTGCACCACAAGTCAACTTCACCTGCTGCAACTTAGAGAGGATACAAAATATCACAAACTAGGAAGCATACGTTCCTTTTGTTAAACTCAAATTATGCATAATAGATAGATCAAATTCAATTAAAAACACAATCAATCACCATGATAATATAAAATAGGCACATGTCAAACATCTATTTCACTTATAACAATCAATGATAATATGGCTTGTATAATAGAAGGAAGATAACCTTTTCCACAACTGATATTCAAACAATTATATCACTTTCCAAAGAATGAAATAAGATATTCTGAGATAAAGACAAGCCAACCACTTATACTAAGGAACTATGCATTCACAAAGCATAAACACATTAACCATTAACACAATAACTCATCTTTCCATGGAAAAATATCACTCTGAATGTAATTGAAAGGTTCCTGAATAGTCAAAGCACTCTTCCAAGCTTGAAGAGAAACTTCTTAAAAATGATCTCGTCGCAAAGACTTAATGTACTTTTCTATTTATAAGTTCCTTAGGCTGAGCCATTACAATTGGGCCTTAACCAACAAATTACTAAAAATAGAAATGTTATTAAGTTCTAGGGAACATGCTCCCATAAAAATAGCAAAGTTTGTTACAAGAGTTTGACCCAATCAACCCTGCAACTTTGATTGATCTAAAGCTTGGATCAGTCCTCCCATGGCCGCTTAGCTTTGGCTAGGTTCTGCAACATCTTCTCCAGCTCCACTTTTCTCTTGTTCCTTCTCCTAGGAAGCCATCCAATGTTTGTATTCGATGAAATGCTTAATAATTCCCTGAATTTATCCATCCTCTTGTCCACATGCGTAGTGATTAACTACATCTGCCATCTCAATCTCTCTTCCTACTCGTGGTTGGAACTCTTCCGAGTTTACTTACTACTTTTCTTCGTTGGCGGTGAATTTTGGCACAAAACCAACTGTCAATCGAGTCACTACTACAGAAGGTTTTGTTATCCCAAATCCCCTGTAAATTTGGTCAAGACAACCCCGCACATAAAGAAATATGAAGGGAAAACGTTTCGGACCTACGAGCTTGCATTCAAGAACGAGGCAAAGGAAAAAGTCAAAGTTTGAACCCGAGTCAAAGCCAAAGTAGGGAGTCGAAGGAAAAGATTGGAGTGCACCTCCCCAGCCTAACAAAAGGGTGCCAGATGTCCAAGTGGAGCAGCGAGGCCGCGGGAGTTTTCTAGATTTCACGATTCTCATGGAAAGGGAAAAAGATAAACTGCGGGCCCAATTTTTGTTCCAATTTGGCTGCCACATGTCCCATATCAAAAGGGGACCCATTCTACAAGTTGTTTTTTCTGCTCTCCTATACAAACCCGATACAAGCTTCGAGGGGCATATCTTTGATTCAGTGGCTTGAAATATTGTAAGTCGATGTCATTGATAAGATCTTGGCGCGCCCATTCCATGGAGGTCTGAAACTTTAATTTTGAGGAGGTTAGGTAAAGGAAAAAGGAGGAAATGTCTTCATGCCTTCAATGCAGGATCCATACGTCTCAACAACCGGATCGGATTCGATCTATTTCCACCATTTCCTCTTCCTTCAAGGTGCCAAACCAAGGATCGATGCAAAGAAAGACAAATTTGGGGAAGATTTTATCGTAGAAGCATTAACAACGATGGTTGATTTTTGACCTACTTTTCCCCCTTCTCTCTCTCTTTCTTCTCTTTGATCAAATCTATAAATACGGGGAAGTATTCATTGTAAAATTTGTTATTCATTCTTCTTCTCTGCCTCCCCTCTTCATTTCTTCCCCATATTCAAAAATGGAGTTTGGACCTCCTCCCGCTTTGTAAATGGCATTTTTGCCTCTTTCTCGTGTATAATGCTCTGTGCATAATTATAAAGCAATAAAACTCATTTTTGTGATGTGTTTTTCCATCCTTCACTTGTTTTCATTGCATCTTCTTGCCTCTCATCGTTTTGGAGTATTCTGTGCATGTTTTGGACATTTCATTTGCAGATCTAGGAGCTGTGTTCGTGGGTTTTGAAGTGGTGATCTGTGTGAAATCTATCTTTGGTCTGTGGTGCATCTTGTCCACCCTCTCCTCTGCTCACCTCTCTCCACTTCAGGTAGCTAAGATTGTGACCAACACTTCCCTTTTCTTGGTGCTATCACCTCGTTAGTGTAGGATTTCCCTCTTTATGCACTTTCTCTCTCCCTGTCTCCTTGGAATTGTTAGATTAGGAGTAGATAGTCGCATTTCCTTCCTTAGGAGTAGTTTAGCATTAGGATTAGGAAGAAGAAGCCAACTTTCTCCGGAGGGCCATCTCAAGTCCGCAAGTCCCACAACTTGAGAGATGGTCCCATGTTATGCAATCACACCAGATGATTCTGCCTTAGAAAAACAGATCCATAAATCATCTGGGGGTGTTGTGATTTTGCATTAATAGTTTTGGCACACTCGGTGGGACAGGTCTGAAGCACCTTACCACTTCACTTCATCAGGTTCGATGTGCTCTTGGTGAATATTTCAGCCTTTGGAGGCACTTTCAAGCACATCTGGCGACTCCATCTGGTCAAAAACCCATTCTCTAAGTTGCATACCTTTTCCATCCATTTCCACTCATTTTATCCATTTTCTTCTTCCATCTCTTTCATTTTCCCATTCCATGAGGTTGTGCAATCATGACTTCATTTCCTTCATGGAACTCACACTTACAGCAATACAGTCCACCTCCAATGTATTTCCCAACTCCTCCAGATCAACATTATGATCAGATCTAGGACCATTATGCTTACTTATATGAACAATGCCAAAACCAGTTTGGCTATGGAGGTTATCAAGAGTAAGGGTACACATATAATGATAGCAGTCAAATGGAAGATGCTGATCTGTTGGAGAAGATCAAAAAAATGGAGGCAAACATGATTCAATTAAGGGCACCAGTTCAAACAAGGGCTTTCAACATTGGTTGCAGGGCACCTTGTCCATGGGAAGGCCCTTTTCCAAGATATTACAGCCCTCAAGAGAAGCTGGACTTCATGATTGAAATGCTACCCCAACTTGCACAATGGATAGTGGAGATCATGGCTTATGAGTAGAGTGCGGGACAACCTTGTCAATGGGTAAATCCTACACCATTATTTGGTAATTTTCTCTTTACTCCTCAAGTAGCACCATCTCAATTTGGGCTTCAATTTCCAAGCTTCCCATTGAATGTCACCCCAAGTGTGAAATCCATTTCTCCATCCCCTAGTCTTCCACCTCATCTCAATTCTTCTATCCTTTTCCCTTCCAAATAGTCATCCCCTCCGAACAAATAAGAAGTTCCACCTCCCTCCCCACAACAAATAATTGCAAAGCTGGTTGAATCCCAACCTGCCACTCCTCTTGCTTTCCCAAGCCCATGTTGGGAAGAGACTCAAGAATCCAGTCAAGGAGAACAACAAGAAGAGGAGCCCAATAGAAAAAAAAATGACAGACAATCGAAGAGTTGGGATGCCAAATTTGGGTTTACAAAGATCTCCTTGATGGTCAAGCCAATAGAGGAGGTCAAGATTGAAGAACCATCTTTCAAGCTAAGGTGGGTTTACAAAGAAGAAGAGAAAGAACAAGAGGAGAAGCTAGGAGAGATCAAGCTGGGAGATCAAATCAAGTTTGAGTCCACTCAATGAAGAAGGCATCATTGAATATTTTTTTCTTTCATTTCAAGCTCCCGATTTGATTGATGAACCCATGATGGAGGAGGACCATACAGTTTCAGAGGCTCTAAGTGTGGAGCAGGCTACAGGGGAACCTTCAGTTCTTCCTCCCACTTCATCCCCTTCAAGCTCTGATGTTGAAGAAGAGTTTGATCTTTCAAACTTCATGTTTGAGAGTGAAGGAAACCATGGTGAGAAATTTGTAAATCAAGAAGACACCATGAAGGAGGTAAAACACTTGCAGCAGAACAAGGAGGAAGACTATCTGTCAGACTTGAGAGATTGCTTTGATGAAGAGGAGCCCATGGAGATTACATCATCTGCTCCTCCATCCATCTTCCAAGCACATGAGCCTCGATGCCATAGAGAACATTCATTTGCAGCAGCCTGCACTTCATAACAACCCTCTGGAACCAGGGTTAGAAGATCTTGATCTTCCATGTTCTTCAAAAGAGGAGGAAGAGAAAAGGTAGGAGGATTTCATCATCTCTCCCACACCATCCACTCAAGAAGGTCCACAAGAAGACTTCATTTTTGGAGTTGAATTTCAGAGAAATGGGCACATCCAAAGGATTAGACCGTTCCCAATCAGGTACTTGGCTTCATTAGAGCCAAAGGAGTAGCCACAACCAGTCATGTCCATCTTAGGGCATGAGGATGATATGCAAAGCACCAAGGATCAGCTGCCATACCTCTTCAATCCAAATGCAGAGCAACTAAAATAGGTATTTGATTTGTCTCCAGCTGATACTTTGTTTATTTGGGTGGAGGACCGGCTTTTTGTCAGCTTTTTTCACTCATCCAACCAGCTATGTTCAATGTCAAATCAATTGCATGGCTGCTATTTTTGAGGAAGGAAGTTATTTCTCCCGCTAGTTGCAGGTTTTGTTTGAGTTCCCTTTTCTCTTGGTTAGAGTAGTGTAAATAGGTTTGTTTTCAACAAAAGAAGTTCTTTTTCACACTCTACATATCCCACTTGGGGTATATATGATTTTCAGTTTGTACATAGTTTTTGTCTTTGTTGTTTTTCCCTTGCACATGTGCATTGTAATGTTTTTGGCGAATATCAGCTTCAAGTTTCAAAGTGGGTTTCAAGAGGCTCGAGGTCAAAATTTTGAGTTAAGATCAGAATCAGTTTATTAGGTAGACTCCATGCCCAATGGATGTTTCAAGGCCACTGGGCTCTTCATCTAGTAGGAAGATGTCCCCGTGAATCTCCAAATTTTTATCCCAAATTCCCCGGTAAATTTGGTCAAGATAACCCCGCACATAAAGAAATATGAAGGGAAAACGTTTCGGACCTACGAGCTTGCATTCCAGAATGAGGCAAAGGAAAAATTCAAAGTTTGAACCCAAGTCAAAGCCAAAGTGGGGAGTCAAAGGAAAAGATTGGAGCGCACCTCCCCAGCCAACAAAAGGGTGCCATGTGTCCAAGCAGAGCAACGAGGCCACGTGAGTTTTTTGGATTTTGTGATTCTCGTGGAAAGGGTAAAAGATAAACTACGGGCCCAATTTTTGTTCCAATCTGGCTACCATGTTTCCCATATCAAAAGGGGACCCATTCTTCAAGTTATTTTTTCCGATCTCTTGTACAGAACCGATACAAGCTTCGAGGGGGAATATCATTCGTCTCGGTGGCTAAAAATTGCAAAGTCGACGCCGTTGAAAAGATCTCGGTTGCGCCCATGCCACGAGAGGTATGAAACTTTAATTTTGAGGAGGTTAGGTAAAGGAAAATTGAGGAAACATCTTCGGGCCTTCAATGCAGGATCCATCTGTCTAAACAACCAGATCAGATTCGATCTATTTCCACCGTTTCCTCTTCCTTCAAGGCGCCGAACCAAGGATCGATGCAATAAAGATGAATTTGGGGGTATATTTTATCGAGAATCATTAATAGCGGTAGTTGAGTTCGACCGATTTTCCCGCTTCTCTATCTTTCTTTCTTCTTCAATCAAATCTACAAATACAGGTGCAATATTCATTGTAAAAGTTGTTGTTAATTCTTCTTCTTTGCCTCCCCTCTTCATTTATTCCCCAGGGTCTAAAATGGAGTTTGGACCTCCTCCCCTACTCTATAAATGGTGTTTTTTACCTCTAGCTCGTGTATGATGCTCTGTGCAAATTTCTAAAGCAATAAAACTTGTTTTTGTGATGCGTTTGTCCATCCTTCACTTGTTTTCATTGCATCTTCTTGCCTCTCATTGTTCTGGAGTATTTTGTGCATGTTTTGGACGTTTCATTTGTAGATATGGGAGCTGTGTTCATGGGTTTTGAAGTGGTGATCTCGTGTGAAATCTATCTCTCGGTCCGTGGTGCATCTTATACACCCTCTCCTCTGCTCACCTCTCTCCACTTTAGGCAGCTAAGATTGTGACCAGCACTTCCCTTTTCTTGGTGCTATCACCTCATTAGTGTAGGATTTCCCTCTTTATGCACTTTCTCTCTCCCTGTCTTCTTGGAATTTTGTTAGATTAGGATTAGATAGTTGTATTTCCTTCCTTAGGAGTAGTTTAGCATTAGGATTAAGAAGAAGAAGTCTGCTTTCTTTGAGGTTCATCTCAAGTCCGTAAGTCCCACAGCTTGAGAGATGGTCCCATGTTATGCAATCACACCAAATGATTATGCCTTAGAAAAGTAGATCCATAAATCATCTAGGGGTGTTGTGATTATGCATTAACAGTTCTAGTTACTTCGTCATCCCTTTTGACCAAGTCCTTGGAATTCACTTGACTTGATCTTCGAAATAACATTGATGTTTTCATTGAAGAACTTACAATTGATATTATCAAACTCCTTTGAAATGTCATTTAGAGAATCCATTATCTTTATACGCTTGTCATCCAATTTCTTAATTAGATCCTACAAAACCTGGGACCGAAACTCCATAGCTTTTGATACTCAAACAATTTAGAGGCATCATCTATTACATCTTCTTGGAGAAGAAAATATGGATCTTCTTCTTTGATTTCACTCCATGTAGTCAAATTCAAGTTCAAATTATTATTATCTTCGGAGAAGGTTTCATCCATTTTTCGAATAGAGGTCCTTTCAGCTTGTAAATCATTGTATATGTCAATTGCTTCCTTTATCAAAGGATTGGCTTCTTACAGTATACGCTCCATCCATCCATTTACCGATCTTCCCTTCTGACCTATCTTCTCAATCTCGTGATAAGAAATATCATCGAGGGTGGAAGAAATTGTCAGAGCCATGGTAGTTGAAATCTTGGTAGATGGAGAAGGTTGTGTCACTTTTCTCAACAATGCAGTGAGTTGTTTAACCTTTGCTTTGAGCTCATCCTTGGAAGCCTTGTCTTTATCATATTTTTCTAACATATTCCCAAGAGCAGTCTACACATCCTGTTTTTCCCCTTCATGTGTTGCTTTTCCCAGTGAAAATCTATAAATTTGATAATCTGTTGTTGTAATAGTTTCCTTGGTTTTCCCTCAATGGGAGTAGCAACTTCTATGACCCTTTCTCCAGATTGATTTATTGATAGGATGGAAAAAATATTCAGCCTCTTTTCCTACCTTTTTGGTGTGTGTTCCAACACGCTCAGATCTATAACATCCACTAGAGGCACCTTCTTCTTCTATTTCAAGTCTGATGAAACAACCATTCTAGAATGGATGATGTTGATGGGAATGGAACAACCGATTCAGTACCTTAAACACTAGTCAAAACAAGAGCACCAATAACATTAGTTGGCATTTGAATGGAGGTGGCAATAATGGATGGGGTGGATGTGAGAATGGCCATATGAGTGGATACAATGGGTTTAGAAGATAAGATGGAAGGAAATGGAAGTGTTAGAGGAAGTGAAGTAGAGATGGGAGACCCAATCATTTCCCTCTCTTTGAGAGAACTGGAAGAGATGAGAACACTTGGGCCATAGAAGGAGATGGGAAAGAGGAAATGATTGTAGAAGTGGAAGGAAATGATGTAGGAAGTGACAATGGAAGAGAAAGGGGAGATGACAGGCCTTGCGAGACACTTGGAGAATCAAGTGACTTCAACTATTTCTAACATTGGTATTGTTGGAGACATGGCTTTGGAAGTAGGAGCCTTGGAGAGAGATGAGCTGCCAACAATGAATGAAATATTTTTAGGGGTTGTATGGGCCCTTTGGATGGACCTTTTTCCCTTTGTAGGTGTTGGTAGACTCATGGTTGATGGGGTTTCTATATTTGTAGGTTGATCTAACCCCTGGGTGAGATTCCCAAGGTAACCAACCAACTATAGGTTCTTTGAGAATGGGCCCTGCAATTTCCTTGGTATTGCAACATTCTTCTACATACCAATCAATCCATGGAAATGGTTGATTGGCAACATTATTATTTTTATATGCTGCATCCAAAACTTCATCATCATCTTGCATTTCCTTTGGAATCTCGGCTATACCAAACTACCGAATTTCATCCAGAGTTAGCCTCTCATAATCTCTTTTTCGGATGATGAATTCATCCCAAAAATGAATCCAAATGTCTTCCAACTGGGGTACATGGGAACTAGATAGACTGTTTCACTAAATTTACCCAGTAGTCGAAACTGGTCCGAGGATGGAAGGTTTGCAAAGTTACTTCTGACATTTTTGCATCTACATTCTTTTCCTTATAAATATTTGGACAAGTGTATCTGCCAATTGCAATAGGGAAATGAACTCCCACCTTGTGCCATTTATTTTGAATCTTATGATAGTCCAGCAATTGCCGAACCAATTCTAGCAAGACCCACTTATCAGTATGATATCTTAGTAACTTACTGGGAGCACCTACAAAACCCAAAATCTGAATGTATGTAAATGTGGAGAATTCTAGGTAAATAGCTCCCCATTCATGCACTTCTTTAAAGGCTTCATCAAAAATTCTTCGATTGTATAAATCTTTATCAAAACGATAAAGAATGACCTGCAAAGAAGGAATCATTAATCCTGCAGAAGTGTCTATTGCCCTCGTCTAGTGTGAGCTGAGGATAAAAATCATAAATTTGTGAAGCACTTCGAATACCCTTAGTATTCAACCTAGTAAAATCCCCCATAGCGGTTGCAACATAGACCAAAAAAGATGTCACCTAGAAACTCTTGGAGGACAACACCTTGCTTAAATGAAAACAAATGGAGCTATCGATATGTTCCCCCTATCTAATAAATTCCTTGGTCTTCTTGATGGTGGCAATATATAGGAACATCCATTCCTGAAATTCCTTTGCAAAGGGAAGGCATAAAACTCTACTTAGTAACACAACAATTTCATTGACTTCTTGCAGTGCCCACTTCCCTTTGACACCTATTACTATTGATTTCAATACTATTGACTCTACTTATGGACATTTTGTATTATTCTGACTTAGCATGATGTAGATGTTAGAGATACTGAGACTATTGTTGGTTTTCGATTCTTAGTATGATGTGTGTGGACTTTTAGAGACATTTTTATATTGATGATGATATGCTATTGACATGGTTATATATATATATATATATATATATATATATTTCTGACATGCGATATTTTTGTCACATTGAGTAGGCCTTGATAATTGAACTAATGTTGTGATCATTTTGACATGGATGAAATGTAGAATAGAGATGTTAGAAATTGTAAATGATATCGTAATTGCCTAGATGATGATTTGTTTCATATGTAGATGATTGTGGATTTAAATTTCATATTTTATCTTGGATGTTTTGATGCGGCCACAAGGCCAAAGGAGGTATTATGTGTTTTACAGGTAAATATATTCACAACAAACAATGGGGGATTGGAGACCAACCACATTGGAATGCTAGGTGAATTCAACAAGGGTCACCATGACAACATGTATTTTTGTGTATGTGTGTTTGAATTGTTGTTAGGGTTTCCCATGGGGGATTACCTCTAATTGTGACCAAGGGGTTATGTGTTGTCTTTTATTTAGTTTCCTTTATTTAATGTTAGTATGTGATTTTTAGTGATGTAATTTATTGTATTAATTATTTAGAATTTGGTGTATTTTTCCCCTTTATCATTAATGGGTTTAAGTGTCTCTTTTATGTAATTAATCTTTTTCTAAACTAATCATGGATGACTCAAAAAGAATAAATTTATTAGACTAGATGGCTCTTGGGTTTTGTGTTGTAAGTTGAGTGCTTGGGATCTTGAGTGTTTTACACTCTACCCCTTCATGGAAATTCGAATTTGGCCTTAAGGGCCAATTTTGAAGGCTTGTGGGACAAGTTAAACTTGTCCCACACCTCTTAAATTGCTATGTCAACCCTACCTATGGATTGGGGGTCAAAAATAGACCCCATTAAGTGTTTTGTAAGTCAAAAAGTGACATTTATTGCACTTTTCTTACATGGGTCTTTAAGTTTGTCCTTAGGGGTGTGGCCTTAAATTGTGTGTAAGTAAGTTGTCATTCCTCTCACCCACCAATTTATGGTGCATTGGGGTTGAGGTTTGACTTTTGATGTGGATTTGAGGATGAGTGATGTGGCATCCTACATAGATCCACCACTTTTGATGTGGATTTGAGGATGAGTTCTTTTGCTTGTTTGGGGTTACTTCATTATTTTGTGCTCTTGCATTTTTGGGAGTTAGATGATTTTGAAGTGCTTGTGGTCTTTTTGGAGTTTTTAGTGATTTCTTGGGTTGGAAGAAGCTTGGAGATTACTTCTTGAATCAAGCTCTACCATGGAAAGGTAGGAGATAAACTCTTGTTAAATGCTTTCTTTTATTTTGTATGCATATGTGCTTGTTTTGAGTGTTTTGTTATTCTTCTTGGATGCTTGGGTATATTTTCTAAGTGTGGTGTAGGAGGGAACTATGGAGGGAATTCATGTAGGAGACAAAAGAGTTTATTTCAAGTTTTGGAGGGAGTTTGGGTTAGGTGCCCCACCTTGAACAAGGAATGCTTGTATTTCTTACTTGTTTGTTTTATGAGGGAGGCATAAGAGTGTGTAGGGGTTTTGAGATATGTGTTGGAGGTTTTAAGGTGGGCACCCATTTCCCATTGGGAGGCATAAGTGACCTCCCCATAGGTTCTTGCTCTTTTAGATTTCATTTAGAAGGCTTGTATATATATATATATATATATATATATATATATATATTCATCTTGTGTTTATAGTGAGTTGTCTACATTTTGGAATGGTTGTGAAATACTTGTTTTTGTGATGTGGAAGCTTTTTTGTTGCCATGTGTTGGATCCACCTTTCATTGCAATGTGGTTGGGGCTTGGGGCCAATGGGGAGGATGGATTCTCCTCCTCATTGGATATTTTGGTTGGGTAGAGAGTGTTGTCTCTCCTCATTTTTGTTGTGGATCAAGCAAGTGTGAAGGATATCTCTTGTTGGTGATGTGAAGCTTGGAGCTTTTGTTGGAGTCCTTAAGAAATCCCTTCTTGTGAGAAGCCTTATTGTTATTCCCACTCAAGGTGGAAGATTTGTAATATTGTATTTTGTTTAAAGGAAATGTTGTATTGTAAGTTGTAATATTATTTGAAGGAAGCTCATTGAAGAGTTGTAAAACTTATTTTCTCTTTAAAATTGTAGTATGGAAAGAAAAGAATCAAAATGGAATCATGTGTAAAAGTTTAGTTGAAAGTTGTATTGTGGGAAGAGGAAGTTTACCTTCATTGTTGTAGTTGTATGTTGAAAAGGGGAAAGAAAGAAATGTGTTTGTAAAGCTAGTATTGTTGAAATAGAAAAGAAGCTATAAAAGGGAATCATCTTATCTCATGGTAGTTGTTTTATTTCTCACAAAAGTGTATAGATTTTATTGAAAAGTTAGTAACTTTCATTTCAAAACTTATTTAAAAACCTTGTTAAAATTGGTTGTGAGAATGGTTGAAACTTGTAGTTGAAAGAGGAAAGAAATAGTATATTCCATTGTGTTAATTGAAAAACATGCAAAAGAAGAAGTTAGACTATCTTGTTCATTCCCTTACATTGTTGAAAGAAAGTTTGTTAAATAAAATGGAAATGACTCTTGTAGATGTTGTTGTTATTATCAAAATAGGAAATGTTTAAATTGAGTAAATTGTTACCATAGAAATGAGTAAATGAATTTAAACCTTGCAAATGAATAACTTAGACATGTAAAATTAAGTTCAAAATGTATTTTAAAGAATATTAGTGACTTTAGTTTTTGAGAAAACTCAGGATTTTAGGTTCTGTTTTAAGAAAGCAGGACCGCCACCTTGGCTTGAGCGGTGATCTCGTAACCACCATTCTCGACAAGGCGGCGCAGTCTCGAGAACCACCTCTCTGTAAGGTGGTAGTTCATGGTTTGTCACCTAGGTAGGGTGGCGGTCCCAAGACCACCGACCTGCTCTGGGCGGCGGTTCTATCACTTTCAACATAAATCCCCAAATTCGTGATTGTACAAACTTTAACTTGGCCTAATTAAAATTTTAAGCTTGTAAAATTACCAAGGAGACTACCAGCAAATAAATAATAGCAAAATCCTATTGTTTAAAGCAAAATAATCTCTAAATGGTAAATTAAAAGCACTCTTTCTCATTTATATTAATGGGGGTAGGGTTTGCCCCAAATAGAGAACCCCAAATACAAATAGTTTTGAAATAAAACCAGATTGGTAAAGGAAATCCCTTCAATCCTTGAATGAAATAAATTACAATAATAAATCCATAAAAAAAACTACCCTAAGCTTGATCTTGAAGAATATCCTCCATAGTTCTTCCTCTCTTGCTCTCATGGCTTCCTTCTCTCCAACCTGCAAATTAAACAAAGGAAAAGTGACCAAATGAGGAGACTTGGGTAAAGAAAGAGATTAAATAAAATTCATAAGGATATTTAGGGTTAGTTTGGAACCCTAGGATCTAGTGGCCACAATTGAATTGATCTAAGGGTGGAGGATCAACCCTACTTTTGTTTGGTAGGAATGTATTTTTTTAAATGTTTAAATTAAATCCTTAAGGGTATGTGTAGATGGGTGAATGGGGCCATTTAATTGCCTTGGGGTGCAAAGTCTTTATTAGTTCTTAGTATGTTTTAAGAAATTAATAAAAAGACTTTAAGCTATTAGGATAATGAAACTAAATTAATTAAGCATGAGGTTAACCATATTAGGATTGAACATTAACTAAAGAGGAGAAAACACTTAACCAAGTAAATTAAATTAGGGCACCTTACTAAATGACTTTTAATTAATCGACCTTAGAGATAAAGTAAATTAAATATTTAATCATTTAACTAGACCTGGCCTATCAATTGTAAAGTTGAGATTATTGGTGTAAATTAATTTAATGTACCCTTTTATCTATAACAAAAAAAATTAGTCACAATTTTTGGGATAGGTTTTAGGTTTTAATGTGTTCTGAGCGTCGTTTTTGTGGGCATTACACTTCTTGGATGAAGTCTTATCAATACATGGTTTTAGGCAATTTGGTAACACTTATGGCCGATAGCTTTTTAACATGACTTTTGTGCATACCTCAACTTCCTTGTCACATAGTCTTCAATGTCCAGGGAGTTTGAAGAAATCATCAAAGAAATCGGGTCCAAACGGATTACTGTCTTTCCATCAAGCATCCCCGAATGTCATGGATTCTTCATCGAAGTGAGCTGTTATAGCTAAGACAAACTCAGGGCAATGCATCGGTGTAGGAAATCTAGCAGCTAGAGCAAGTCCACTATCATATATGGCTTGCATCCAGGATTTCTTGTTTGGGGCTTTCACCCTTGCCCAGAAGTCTGGAAAATCAATTTTCCTGAGATCAGTGTCTCTATATTTCTAAAATATGAGGAAAAATAAGAATGAGGAGTAACTCGAGGAATGTATACTTCATTTTTTCCTTTCCTTTGACTACAGAAGTTGACATCAAATTTTGATTTCAGAATCCAAAGACCTTCAAAAATCTGAAAATCTGAAAAATAACTTAACTCTCACAGTCCAAAAATTTGAAATAGAAAAGTTTCGAATCTCTGAAAATCTTCAAACCCCAAAATTCCAAAACGAAAGTTTTTGAAACAGAGACTCCCAAAATTTTGAAAGGAAAAGGTTCGAAATGAAATGTTTCAAAAATCCAAAATAGAAAGTTCCAAAATGAAAATGTCTAAAACTCTAAAATAGAAAGTTCCAAAACTCCGAAATGGAAAGGCATAAATTCCAAAAAATGAGAACTTAGAACAAATCGAATCTCGAACTCTAAGACCACAACACGGAATTAAGGCGAAAATCCCCAAATGAAAACTTCGAAAACTTTGAAAATGCAAACTTCTCGAAAGAACGTGAAATACTCGAGAGAATCTCAATTTTTAATGGAATCTGGGTTGGATGCCGTAAAAGAAATAAATTTTGCAACCATTAAGGAAAGAAACACCTCAAAGAAAGACATGGTGGCTAATGGGGTTTTCATTTCCAAGACAGAGATAAAGGAAGAAAAAAGAAAATGAACAAGGAGAAAACAAACCACAAAGATCTTAAACCCAAAAACAATAACCTAAATAAAATACCTTGAAAATGACATCGAAAAGTACAAGATGCAGTAAAAACCAAATCATCGGAGAAAATTGTCAGGTGAAAATGATAGGTAAAATCATGAGTTTAAATAGAAAAACTTGACATTAATGCCTAGATTTTGACGCGTACGGAAGCGGTAAGAATTAAATGATCAAAAAACTCAAAAAGTCTGAAACCTAAAAGTACGTAAGTCTAAAATTTTAGACTTTCGAAGTTTCGGACTTCAGAATTTAGGAGTGAAAATCGTGAAATGGTGATGGGAAAACTTGAAACCCAAAAGCTTGAAAGTCTGAAATTTCAAACTTTCAGATTTCGGAATTCCGAAAGCACAATACCAAAAAATGACTGGAAGGGTTCTGAAACCCGAAATTCTGAAAGTCTGAAATTTCAAAGTTTCGGAGTTTCAGACTTTGGAACTTCAAAGTAGATTTTACCAAAAAAGCAACCTGAAGGTCTAAAATTATGAAATTTTGGAGTTTTGGACTTCGAAACTTCGAATCAGAAAGTTTCCAATCACTAAAGGAAATTTGTGAATTCTGAAAGTCTGAAATTTTAGACTTTTGGGTTTTCAGAGTTCAGAGATTCGAAATCAAATTTTTATTTCTTTTCCATTAAATTTCGAAAGGAAAATCCCGAAATCTAAAGTCGAAACATTGAATTTTCGTGAGTTCGGAGAATTTCCAAGTTGTTAAATACTTCCACATGAAGGATTTCAAATTTTTGTTTTGATCGATTTTAACATTTGTTTCTCAAGGTAGATTTTAATAGTTAACAATAAGTATAACATGTAAGAGAAACTCGGCTCCTAAATAACATTTACAAAATTGTAACTTTTATGAAAATAACATATAATTATTTTCTATAAATCCTATCCACGTGACCACAGATCCTAAAATGTACCATTGTTTATAGAAATTCAAAAGTATACACACACACACACACACACACACACACACACTATGTTACTTGTGATTTATTCTAATATTTATTTTAAAAACCGTTTAAATAAAAGGTTTCAAAGAATTATGTTCCAACAAGTGGGGTGAATAAAATACGCGAACTTAAATTTTCAATATTGTCTTTCAAAATTACAAATGTATTAATATATATTTATGTATATTAATATCATTTTCTTTTAAATTTATATTAAAACTGATAGTCATATTTTGAATGTGGAAGTTGGAAGAGGTGGTGATTTCATAAAATTGCAAGTGTTTTACTACTAATAATATGAAAAATGTGTAAATGACCATCAAAATTGAACATTGCTAGTATTCATGGTAAAAGATTTGGGATGCCATCAGATTGAAATTTCAAAAAAATGGTGTCTATCAAATCAAGATTTATTGATGACTAAATTTTTAAGGGAATTGTTATTACTTTTTTTATATATATATATATATATATATATATATATATATATATATATATATATATATATATAATTATTTTATTAGGCAAAAAGATTGGTTTTAAGGGGAATGATTGGTACTATTATACCTATGCTACTTTCACACACCAGTTATTACTTTTGATGACTTTGATTTATATGATTTTCCTATTTTAAACATTCTATACATTCATGCATTTATCAACTAGGTTCATATCCATAGTGTTTTGGTTGATCTCTACATAACAAGGAAATTTAAGTACTTTCAAGATCCTTCACTCCCTTGGTTATTCTAAGAAGCACATTGCATATAATTCTAATTCTTCTTATGGACATATTATTTTACCCACGAATGGTTCGATTACATTACTCCTTTCTCATTTATCATTGCTTCCACTCTTAATCGGGTGATACGCAATTAGATCTACCTTGGTTATAGAATCTTAGGGTTGTCCCTTCTATTTTACACCAATGTGTTAAGTTCATTCACCAACAAAAACTTGTCACAATTTTAGGTATTCCTTCTGAGGCTTCTTTTCCCATGTTATCTTGGCATCCTTCTATAGTTACTCCTTCTAGGTCTCTTTATAGGTATTTTATTACACATGTTATATCACATGGCTTTATTCCTCCTAATTCTATTGATCGGCCCTCTAACACATAAGTTATATCTTACAAACCTAACCATCCAAAGTCTTATAACAAGTCTCCTCACACACATATTACATCTAGTGGCTCTCGCCCTCCCAAGATTCCTCATAAGTCTTCTAGTGCACATCTCATCTCTCATGGCTCGACTCTTTGATCCCTCCTGTCGATCTACCCCATCAAACAATGTATCACATGGATATATCCCACCTTTATCTCCTCCTTGATTTTCTTTCGTACAAGATGTTACTATGGTACCACTTGAACATGACCATTCTTCATTGACACAAATGAGGCTTGTGCCTCTTGTTTTTCATGGTCCCTAGATCAGATCCACCTACTCATGAGGCCATTATCGGGTAGCTTTGGCGCTTCTCATATCTCTACACACAAGTAATATTCAATAATATAAAAACATGTATATATTTGTAAAAATAAAAACCAATACATATATACATGATTTGCATTATTAGCAATTTATATTACATATGTTGTCAGTCACTTTGGTTTGATTAATACCATATCTTATCTTCTCTTCATACACATGCATTCACAATTTATATTAAGCATGATACAAGACATACATTTTTACATGCTAATAACAAATACCATGGTTCCTCACATTCTTGTCTTGGGGCATCCCTCTACACCGTATATGTGTTATTATTTCTTTATATTTTCTTTCTACTTATCAATTATTCTTGATTACATATATCATTTATATGTTATTTTCTAAACTAACATAACTAACATGTGTGGCTTGTGTAGCGTTGACTCATCTTAGTTTATGGGATCTCTTAATTTTAATGATTTGATCACTTTTTAATATTATTACTTATTACACAGTGATGATAAAATCAATGGGAGGTATAACCTTACCCGTAGCCTATAACATTGCCATTAGAGCTGAAAACTGCTTGATTCAAGCTAGTAAGATAGCACCAAGGCCACCAATGCCTCTCTATCCAGATATGGGAGCTTCTACAACTAGTCAAATGCCAAAATTGAATCCCATTCCGACCCCTAGAAATCAAAGTAATAGTGAGGCTTCTACTTCTTCAAGCAGTTCGAAAGAATTGCAAGGAGGTTATGAAATAACTACAAAACCTAGGAAATGAGCTAGTAACTATCAAGAGAAAGAAAGCTCATAGTTCTAGACCGTATCAGCCTCAAACTCATTATCAAGCTAGGCCCCCATATCAACAAAATAGGCCACCAACTCAGGTTGCAAATCAAAATCCAAATCAAGGACAACCTCAAGTCTGTCAGGCCATTCCGACCATATGATCCAAATACGGTTTCAACATTGAGAGCCTTGGTTCCAACACAAAAAAACATGGCACAAGAGTATGACTGGTGTTACCCCTGCAATCTACCTCACAATCAATCAATGTGTTTCAATGGTGCCCTAAATCAGGCTCTGATGGTATAGACCATTGGTGTATCCCAAGAACCAAGTCAAGAAGGAGATCAGTAGCAAGAAACACAACAAGAGCCACCCCAACGAAACCATGTTGGTCAATTGGCACACATAAGACTTTTGTGGAGTTAACCAACCTCCTTTTCAAGGCGTGGCTGCCAACACATGGTCAAAAAAGAGGAACATAGAGGAGGGACAACTGTCTAATCCAGTTGTTTCTCATCCCACTCCTACACAACAAGGAGTTAGTAGACCAAATGCAGCCCCGAATGTGTAAAATCATCCTAAGGCACCCATTGCAGCAGCACATGTGCCTATTCAAGCACCAGAAAAGGTCACACCAAGTAAGGGGCAACAAAAGGATAATTCATCCCCTTTCAACATTATTGATCAGATGAAGAAAACACATGTGAACATTTCCATGTGGGAGTCACTAGCGATCCCAGGACAACGAGATTTGTTGCAAGCTGCAATGGCTAATTGGTCTACCTCGAATAGATCAGACCAGAGTTAGGAGAAAGTTCTCACTAATGCATTATAACAGGGTGGTGGGCAACCAAGAAAAATTTGAAGCCTCCATCATTCTATGTGTCATTGATTTTTGAGAACTACTTGGTACATAACTGCATGATTGATTCAGGTACAAGTAACTCAGTAATGCTGAAACAAATAGCATATCAATTGGGTCTAAAGTATGAGCCGAGTCTTTGAAAGGAGTAATGTAACTAAATGGGACAAAAAGTAGGAACAATTTGGGTCATCAAGGATTTAAGCCTAACACTACATGCCTGTCCAAATGTCACAACCTTGCAAGATGTTTCTGTAATTGACCTCCCACCACTCTTTGAACTGTGTTTGTCAAGAGAATTCACTGCCAAAATTGGTGGATATCTATTAGCATATTGGTCACACATGCTATTCAGAACAAGGTATGGAGCCAAGGCAGCCATCAGGTCAGAACCAATTGCAAACTTTCACATTGAGCCTCATGTGCCAAGTCCTATCAACGGAAATTGCTTAGCCTTTGATCAGAAGGAGTGTTCAACTGATCTAGAAACATGCACTAAGGTTGAGGGTATTCCAGATTTAACTCTGGATGAATGAGAAAACAAAAGGCATGTATTCAACCCATTTAAGGAAATGGAAGAATCTGAATTGGGTGTATATTGTGTACACAAAGAAAAATGACCCATTGCTAACATCACCAAGCCAGAAAATGAAGATGAAAATGAAGTATGAAAACTATATTTTGATGGTTCAAGAAGTAAACAAGGTCTTGGAGGAGGTGCATTATTAGTTTCACCATAGAACATCAAGTATTATTCAACATTTCATTTCTAGTTTGCTTGCTTAAATAACACGATTGAATATGAGGATTTGATTCATGGACTTCATTGGAACAGGAAAAGAGGTATAAAGAATTTGCAAGTATTTGGTGATAGTGAGCTAATCGTCAATCAAGTCAAGGGAAACATGCTGCAAAGAATGACCTACTCAAGATCTACAAAAACAGGGTATGGGACCTAATTGAGGATTTCAAATATTTTAACATTGTGTCCATACCCAGGAAGAAGAATGAAGCTATAGATAGGTTGGCAGCAGTTGGAGAAACATTTGATGTGGTTGACAATATCAAAAGAGACAAAACACAACCACATATCCATGTGATTGTAAGGCCAACAGTTCTAGACAATAACACAAGTTGGCAAGTGTTTGAGAACGATCAACAGATCGTTAATTTCTTGCAAGAAGAGGCTGAATTCTTAGCTAAGAATCAAGACAAATTAGAGAAGCAGTATGGGGATCAAGTAGTGCAGCTGTGGACAAATAATCTTCCCAAAGGTTTAGTGACATTGGAATCAATATTCAATCCTAATGACCAGTTCTATAAAGAGAAAGAAAACATATGGGTCAAAGGAGAGGATTCGAACTGTCTCGGTTGGAGAGGGAAAAACACTTCAAATTGGCAAAGTAGTTACCGAGAAAGAAAGGTATGATTTCACACAACTTTTCCAAGAGTTTTCAAATGTCTTTGCTTGGAGTTACGAGGACTGCGATGTTTCAATCCAAAACTAGCGCAACATAAAATTGAGCTGGATCCAGATGCTAAGCCCATTAGGCAGAAACAAAGACCAGTCAACCCACACATTAAACCTCTCATGAAGAAAGAGCTAAACAAGTTGATAGAGGAAAGAATTATATTTCCAATCAAGCACTCAAGTTGGGTTGTAAACTTGGTACGGTCAGAAAGAAGAACGAAGAAATCAGGTTGTGCGTGGAATTCCAAGACCTAAACAAGGCATCTCTCAAGGACCATTACCCACTCCCCTCAATGGAGTAAATATTGCAAGTGGTATCTGGCTCGGAAATATTTTCTCTCCTAGATGGATACTCGGGGTATAATCAGATAATGGTAAAAGAAGATGACCAGTTCAAAATGGATTTCACCACCAAATGGGGCACCTATGCCTATAGGAAAATGTCATTTGGATTGTCTAATGCCGGAGCCACTTTCCAAAGGGAAATGGACATGGCATTCAAGGGGTTGATCAAAAAAATAGTGTTGATATATCTTGATGATATCACTGTGTTCTCCAAAACGTGGTAGATCAGCTTTTTCATCTAAGATAGGTATTTCAGAGGTGTAGGAGATTTGGGGTATCATTAAATCCCAAAAATGCATATTCCTGGCTCACGAAGGAAAGCTCCTTGGCCATATTGTGTCAAAGGAAGGATTGATGATTGACCCAGAGAGAGTTGAAGAAATTCGAGCATTACCATTGCCAAGTCATAAGAAGGCTCTTCAAAGCTTTCTAGGAAGAATCAATTTTGTCTCACAGTTTGTGCCAAATTTTGCCACTCTTGTGAAGCCAATAACACTAATGTTGAAGAAGAGCATGGCATTCAGGTGGATAAATGAGGGAAAGAAAGTTTTGAAGCCATAAAAGAGGCTATATCCCAAGCTCTAACTCTCATCAATCCAGACTTCTCCAAGGACTTCATGCTTTATGCCTTTGGTGGTGGGGACACAATTTCTGCAATCCTAGTGCAAAAAAACAAAGAGGGATCTAAACAACCAGTTTCCTTCTTCAGTCAAAGTTTGGAGGACTATGAAGTGAGATACTCCATCAAAAAGCATGTCCTTGCAGTGATCAGGAGTTTGAAGAAGTTCAAGCACCTAGTTTCAAATAACAAGATCCAATTGTTAGTCTCTCATGCGGAGTCAAGGACTTCCTTTTGAACAAATATCTGAATGAGAAATGTGCAGGATGGATCACTCATGTCATGGAATATGACATTGAAATTAAGGTCACTAAGTTGGTCCGTGGAAAGGGGCTATGTGAACAACTAGCCTCGAGTCAACAAGTTGATGCAAGCAATGGAAAAGAGACTGTCCTTGTACTACAGGATAGTCAAGAACAAGCAAATGATAAGGTGCCTATCCCTTGTTGGACTCAAAATATGATACACTTCCTACAAACAGGCCTGTGCCCTCCAAAAAAGAACAAAGAAAAGAGGAGATACTTCAGATTGCAATCCATTCCATATGTGCTTGTTGATGGTGTTTTGTTCAAGAAGGACATCAATGGTGTTCTACTGAGATGCATTGGAATAGATCAAATTGAGAGATTGTTACAATATTTTCATGATGGAGAAGCCGAAGGTCATTTTTCTCCATGGGTAACAGCTCTCAAGATAATGAAGGTGGGTTATTATTGGCCCACGGTGTTCAAGTGAGTGCTACACATGGATAAAAAAGTGCAAAAATGTGCATTCTTCACAAGAAAGGAAAGACTAACAACACTCCCATTGCACCCAATTTCAGTTGACTAGTCATTCATGTAATGGGGATTGGACTTCATTGGGTTCATTAATCCAAACTCAAGCCAAGGCCACACATGGATTCTCACAGCAACAGACTATTTCACCAAGTGGACCGATGCAAAGTATCACTCAAAGAAGAAAATGAGTTTAGCATACTAGACTTTTATGAAGGCATAGTGACTAGGTTTGGAGTACCGGCCACTATCATATCAGACAATTCCTTAGCGTTCCTAGGTTCCAAGATCACAGAATGGGCTGTCAAGAATGGAACCTACTTGAGCACCTCTTCAAACTATTACCCGTAGGGTAATGGATAGGTAGAGTCCATAAATAAGAATTTTCTAAGGATCATCAGAAGGAATCTAGATGAAAATCAAAGGACATGGCATACCAAGCTAAAATCAGCATTATGGGCTGACATGATCACACCAAAGAGGTCAACAGGTAATTCCCCTTACAAGCTGGTCTATGGGAAAGAGGCAATATTGCCTATATCATTAGAGCTTCCTGCATTAGAGCTCATGAAGCAGTTGGAGTTATCCGAGTTCGAACCAATAGAGGCTAGGTATGCAGAGCTAATGGAATTGGAAGAGATCAGGGAACATGCAGTTCAAACAAAGGAAAAGGATCAAGCCTTAACTAAGAGATGGTTTGACAAGAAATAAAGAGTAAGGATCTTTCGGGAGGGAGATCTAGTTCTTAAGTGGGATGCAGATCGGGCAAAACCAGGGAGGAATTCCAAGTTTGAAGACATTTGGAGTAGCCCCTACATGGTCACAAGATGTAAAAGTAGCAATGCCTTCCAATTGTCTACATTGGATGGAGAGGGACTTCGATTCCGATTAACGGGATCTATCTTAAACATTGCTACTGAAAATAAATGTTTCACCCTTGTAAATATTAGCCTAGGATTTTAATTCCTCTAAGTGTGTATGCACATTGTCTTGTTGTAGTTTAGGTTTCATTTCCCTAAGTGCTTTGGCACAGGTTTTGTTTCTCCAAGGTTGTATCACTATGCGGTTTAGTGTGCCTCCAAAGGTGAATGTTGTAACAATCCATTCAAGAAATAGGTGAAAAGCTCCAGTCAAGACAATTTTCTACTCTCACAAATCTCATCTTTAATATTTTCTTATGAAAATTGAGAGTGCAAAAAGTGAAGCAGGTTCAAGGCTAGCAGGTTCAGTAAGTAGTCAAGCTTGAAGTTTTAGGTACATGATCGTAGAAAGAAGCTATCATTCATGACTCGTGCCCAATGGATACTTCAAGGCAACTGATCTTTCCACCTAGCAGGCAGGTGACCCCGTAAGTCGCCAAATTATTATCCAATTTTGCCCCTCAAGCAAAATTGATCAAGCAAGTCCTTGCACAGGAGTCATGGGAAGGTGGTTTAATTGTGTGAGCTCGTATTCGCTTTCAAAATTCATGTTGTTGATGGGATCGTCAAGGCAATGCACAATTGGCAAAGGAGTGGTGAAGCGAAAGTCGAAGAAGATGGAGGCAAAAGTTTGAATTTTGAAAATTTCAGCATTTCGGAAAAAAATCAAAAAAGGGTACAAAAGTCTGAAATTCGAAGTCCAAAATCAGAAATTTCGTACTTTCAAGTTTTGGGGTTTCAGAACTCTTAGACACAAAGTTGTGAAAAGGAACAAAAAGTTCTGAATCTTCGAAGTCTAAAAGTCTAAAATTTCAGACTTTCAGGGTTTTGGAGACCTCAAGAATCATTTCGAAAAAGCAAGCAAAAAAGTCTGAAACCCAAAACTTTGAAATTTCATACTTTCGGGGTTTCAGACTTTGGAGTTTCGGAAGTCTTGAGCCCTAAAACATGAAAATCGCATGAAAATGTCTGAAAGTCTGAAATTTCATAATTTCAAAACTCTCAAGCAATTTTGGTGGATGAACACTATTTTTTCTCGAAACAAAAATGTCTCAAATTCTGAATTCAAAGATTTTGTGGGTTGCATACTTTTTCAGACTTTCGGACTTCTCAGGCCATTTTTCACAGAATGGCACCTCGACCTTCAGATGGCCATAACTTTTGACTAGGATCTCAGATTCTAGCAAGAGAGGACTTTTTGGAAAGCTCTCGACGTCTCATTAAAAATTAAAAAAATAGTTTGCCATTTTTTGAGGTGTCCTCAGGTTTCTCACCTACCACCATAATGAGGTATGGGCTTCCTTCTTGCACAGCAAGGCATGATACATGGAGGTATGGGCTTTGTCATGGCTCCCATCACTGTTGCAGGAGAATTCAATGCATTTTAGAAGTGGTTGAGGATGGATTTCAATTTTCTTCTCATCTCCTTCTCTCATTCTTCCTATATATTGTAAGGAGGGGCATTTTTCTAAAGGTTGGACATTTTGGCTTTGCACCCTCCCTTCTTCTCTTATCTGCAAGTGAATTTGTGGAGTTCAAACCTCCCATTTCAAATCTGTAATGCAAGTTTGTGCCTCTTGGCCATTGTAATGGACTGTATCAAATTCTTGGAGCAATAAAAATAAGTTTGTGGATGATTTCAACCCTCTCTTATGTTCATTACATCTTCCTGATCTCTCATTGCAATCTTGGTTATCTGTGCATGGTGGTTATATTGCATTCCTATGGTTTGTGTTTAATTTCAAAGTAGGTGTTCAACATTCCTTTGGTGCATCACCTTTATTAGTTTAGGTTTATTTTCATGCATCTTCTCAACCCTGTCTCCTTGGCAAGTTAGAGTAGATTTTAGAGTAGATCCTCTGCAAATTGTATGTGTGCACCTGAACAGAGGAATAGGAACCGGCCTTCATCCAGAGAGATCTCCTGATTCACAAATTCCCACACTTTGGGAGAAGCTCCATGTTATGCAATCACACTGAGAGTCTCAACCCATCGAGTTGCAGACATTCAGGGGTGTTGTGATTACGCATCAACAACCTTCTTGTGTAACATTCATTCTCTTGTATGTGGCCTAAATTCCTTGATTGCCTTGTGACACCATGGGTGTCCCATGTTTTTTCCTCTGTTCCTTTATGTGAATCTACTTCACATGCTCTTGCTTTTTTTTCTCAATTGATGTCTTCTTAGTCTCTAGTCTAGCTCTTTTACATCTATGTTGGTATTACTAATATTTTTCTTGTTTCTATCAATACATTTGTTTCTCTTGTTGATATGGTATTTTTGTGCTCCACGGTTGCCGCCATTAGAAACCCCCTTTTTGCACATACAAGTTCTCCAAGGTGGCCACCTCTTAATAATTCTACACTCTCTTATAAATTCTCAAATATACAAAGTGCACATGAACACATATATTTTATTAATCCATGTGCTAAAATGGTTTTTCATATGCACCCCAAAAGAGTGGGAATTCATAAGGGCATATTCTACACTTACAATAAAAATCACATGTTCAAAAACATGTTTTTACAATGAACGAGTACTCTAAAAAATCCAAATATCAACTTTGGGAAGAAAACACATAGGATCAAAACTATATAGAAGGTTCAATACCTTAGAGATGGTCCTGATCACACCATACATTTTTACTGGGGAAAATACACCGGACATTTCTACAATTTCAAAATTATCGGCATGGATACATTTTTTTAGCATAATATCATACTTAGATGGTATAGTTCATATAGCATATAGGGGGCATACTATATTTTACTCCTTTTCCTCTTGAATAATTAGCTATGATGGAAAATGCATGTCATTTGGCGGTAGGGGCCTCCTTCTCCATTGATATTTCAACATATTAGATACTCTTGTTAGCAGTGTGAAACACACAAAGAGTACATGGAGGCACTCATTCTATTTTATACCTCATTTCTATATGTTCATAGATTGGGCCTAGACCCATATGTATAGTTGTGGTCCATGGGGATATGGAAAGTATCAAATAGGTTAATTTCATTGTAGGTAGTCTTTCATCTCATCATTTTGAAAGGGGTAGATATCATATTTACTAAAAACATTGATACATGGTCTTCTTCCTTCATGGGGTGTATCAATACATCTCCCTTCTTCTTCCTCTACTTTCCATTTGATGTTGGGTTACACACACCCAATACTCTAGTTTCTCCTCTAGAAAAATTGGGAACTGGTCACCCCTAATCCGTCAATAAGATTCAACAACAACAATCAAAATATCTAAATCTCTAACTACAAGAAAGAAATGTGAATCTCTTCCCTTCACAAAAAAACATGTATTTTTTGATGTTTTACATCTCTTTATTTCACTTTATGAAAGTTCAAATTCTAAGCTTACCATTGAGTTAGAATTGAATTTCTACTATGTAAATTGAATACACTCATTATTACAAGTCTCATTATGGAGTGTGCAAACACCAACACATCTAAACAAACAAAAACTTGAGTAAAGACAAAATGTTCTTATACACTCAAGTATCTAAGCATTTAAGCATGTAATTTTAATTTCATACTTAAAGGGGGGGAAATGTAGACACTCACATTTAAAACTTTACCCTTTTGAAATATATTATTTCATTTTTATTTTTGTCCAAGAAAAATAACCATATCTTATTCCCACTAAGTTCATGTTTTGGTCTCTTTTCTAATTTATTTTTGTCTTTGGCTATCCGTAATAAGATATGAATACATTAAAAAAATGGGTAGATGAAGATATATCTATTTCTGGAAAAATTTCTTTAAAACATTTTATTATTGAGTCACTAGCCAATAGAAATTTGAAGGCCGGTGAAAAGAACTAACCGAGTTAATATCAATATGACATGATTCCAAAATCGAAATGTCATGAAATGACAACCTTTGAATTAAACTTTTGATCTAGACTCTTAGAGAACAAAAGCGAAAAGTAAAAAAAGAAATTACAAAGTAGTAAAGTGTGGAACTAAAATTATATGAGAAAAAACAAATTGATATTTTCTCATCCTCCAATTTGAAGGTGATTATCCATTAGCTCAAAATGTTGAGGCATGTTAGGGTTTTCACGAAAATTCTTTCCAATCTATTTAACTCGGACTTATTTGGAAGGGGGTTGGGCTTCAAAATATATCCATAACCATAACATGATATAATGAATTTGTATGATGATAGTGAATATCATCACATAATGACCCTATTTCAACCCATTCCAAATGATGAATAATTTACTAGCCTTGTAGAGTTTTATGTGAACTTATACACACAAGCCCCTCGTATGGTTCAAGCAATAACACATGCACATATAAGAAATGATGTATATCTAGAGCCACACATCCATTTAATATAATTCGATGAACATAAAGATATTTAATTGAAATAAATCGTAATATATTAGAACCAATGAAAGGTAAAATGTTAAAACATATAGCTAGTCATCGTGCTAAAAAATTATGGAACTATGCATTTGAGAAGAAAACACATAATTATTGATGTCAATTAGTAGTTTAAATTACAAAATAAAATACAATGAGTCATGTGATGCATAAATAAAATTAGTTTTGAAAACGAAAATGAATGTTCTAGAATTGTTAGCATAAAAAAATATGAAGTAAGGGTAATGCATAAGTTAAAAATAAAATTCATGGGCATCTAAGAGATGGAGGACTGCAACCAAGAGATGGGATCCTATAAAGCAAATAGAAATAAAATCCATGGGCATCTAAGTTATTCGAGAAGGCAACAAATAGAGTCACTGGAGAAGCTTGAAACTGAATGGAAGAAATATTCACCATGGTTGCGAGTTCCAAACTCGGTGGTGCACAAATCTTATGGTAGATTCATCTTTTCTCCGATATGATATTTTTTCGGATTAGGCCAAATATTGATCATGTAAGAATTTGGGTAAGGAAGAAATGGAAAATTTTGGGGAAACTTAGCACCTTTTCCCTATCGAAAGAAGTTTTTATTTGTTTTTACCTCGTAAGAAGACCTAGCTCAAGTTGTGCAGAGTGGTCTATGTTTTTATGGGAGAACCACTCTCTCCATCTTAAGATGGAAGCTAGGAGTAAAAACCGACATCCTTTTTGTGAGTCCTATCTGGGTTAGGCTTCCAGGGGATGCCTCTAGAGTTCGGGAAGTCGACATATTGGTAGGGATGGAAAAATCGATTGGAGACCTGATCACTCTAGACCTAACCATAGCTATCAGATCCAGATTCACACCGGAAAGGATAAGTGTTAATGCTTCCATTGTCTCTTCTCCCCGTGGATATCAACCTCACAACTAGAAATGCGGTTTGGAGACAGAAATTAAAATATGAGAATTCACCGGTTTACTAAGGAAACTATGGGAAATTGGGACAGGGGGCCAATGGTTCCAAACACTTCCAATGGTGGTAGAATTCCTAGAACATGGTGGAGGAGAGCAGTGAATTGTGAATGATAGAACCAACACTAGTGAAGACGTCTCAGAGTGACGAGCTTATTGTAGACCTAGGAATCAAAGATGGGTTGCTGATTTTTGTTTTTGAACAATCAATTGAAACATAGCCCCCTGCAAATGAGGTGGTGTCCAAAACCCCTGACATGGTGAGGAAGTAGTGAAGTTTTCAAAATTAAGTAGGCGGGAGAAAATTTGAACTAGCGGGGCATTAAACGTGGTGGCGGCAATCCCATGAGAATGATCTTCTAAAAATTATACCTCCGCCGAAATAACCGACATGAATAGTGACATCAGTAGAAATGGTGGGATTTTAATTGATAGATCATAAATGAATTATGTGGGATAGGTCGAATAATCCCAATACGATTTGGTGAAATTAAAACAAGTGGGTCCCCTTCGAAGGAAATTTTGGGGAGCATAAAATGATCGGGAAGCTGGAAAAAACACCTCAATAGAGGGTGATGATGGATGGACCAAAGTAAAAAATAAAATTCCATGTACCATTTGTCACCTTGTTGTGACTAGGAATCATGGCCCCAATATGAAATTTTAGATGTCTAGCCTCTTTGTCTTTGGTTTCTTGTTGATCTATTTGTTGTTGCGCAAATCAACAAAGACACCCCTGGATGCAAATCAGGTTTCTAAGTTGATGTTTCAGGCATCCAGTGTGATTGCACAACATTGAAACCTCTCTCCAAGTGTGGGACTTGTGAAAATGAGAGAGGAATCTCCAGATTAGAGGTTGGTTCCTCAAACTCCTCTGATTAGATCCATTATTTGCACAACTGCAGAGGTTCAAAGCCTAATCCTACTCTAAATTGTAAGGAGACAGAGATAGAAGATGCAAAAATTGAAACTAAACTAATAAGGGTGATACACCAAAGGAGTGGTGAACATTTTTGCTCTTGCAGATTGACACAAATCAGAAATTGCAACACAAAACATCATGCACAGGCTGATAAGCTGTAATCAAAGGTTTGAAATGAGGCAAACAACACATGCAAAGGACTGAAAACATTCACAGAGCCTGCATTGTGATCTTCAACATCAAAATCCTTGCATTACAACACCAAAGAGGCAGAAAACCTGTTACAATCCTTCAAAGGTCTGATACTTGCAAAAAATCACTTGTTGAAGGTGAAAGAAGAAGCCTGCTATGCAAAAAGTGTTCCACCACAAAAAATGAGCCAAATCTGGCTTTTACAATGCATGGGTCAAGCCCAGGAGAGAGAAAACGTGAAAAAACGTGGGAGCCATTCCCCATTGAATGAAGATGCATTAAAACAGCATGGGCGTCCTTACAGACCCATGCCCTGACATTTTTGGCCATGCTGAAGAAGAATGCGACCCATTTCGCATTAAAACTGGTTGTTGAAACGTCAATTCTGGCCATTACCACGTGCCAGAGACGTTTCTTGATTTTATCTCTCCAAACTGAACCAAAATTCAAAATTGACCCCAGAATCATGTAGATAATTTCACCATCTTTCCATTGATATAAAGAACGTGAAAATCCGAGCTCTGGATCGAAAGATATGGCGATTTGAAAATTTAGGGCAAAAACAGGCCGAAATCGGATCGGTGGGAAAATTTTCGAATTTTTTACCTTTTTGGTCATTTGGAAAAAATTTCAAAATTTCCCCACACCCCATCATTTGGATGACACGTGGCAAAATTTTATTGGGCGCGGGCCCCCTAAGGGAAAATTTCCCAAAAAACTCCACCGAGCCATAACTTGAAAAATATGAGGAGTTAGGAGGAAAACTTTACCTTTCTGGAAAGCTGAGAGAGAGCTCTATCCAATGGTGCCATTTCCAGAAATATCTGAGTGCCTGAAAATCAAAAAATGGAGACTGAGGCACAAGAGAGGTAAGAACACAAGGAGTTAGCCACAAAAATGAGCAGGGGCACATTTTGGATAACACTATTCTAGGCTTCTTTGATTTTTCCCTGGTTTTAAGCCGCTCCTGGATTGATCTTTCTTATTGTCTCATTTTCTCTTTTCTTTAAATGCTCATACATATATCTAGATTCTAGATCCATGTTGTAAGAGGAAGGGACCTTGTCAAAACCCTCCATTTACCAATTATTAAAAAAATAAGTTTTGAGAACAAGAAAACCATAGGGAAGAAAGAATGTAATGGTAATTATCTAAGTGAAACATTTATAAAAATAAAAATGCTGTCACATAAAAATTAATTGAAGTTATTGTGAATAAAATAACAAGCGCACATCGATTCGTAAGTGAAACAAGTAAAGCACTAAAATTGAATTAGTAAAATTCATAAAGATCCATAGGAAGAAGAAAAAGATTAGATGATCCTTTAGTCACAAAGTGTTGGGAATTTAGTGGTAGACTACAAAGAAAAGACAAGGTATTAGTAGAAGAAACAAGACATTTGATTGAAAATTTTGACATGAGAACAAAAGGGTCTCACATAATCTTAAAGATGTATTAAGAAGAAGAAAGTTTTAAAAATCCATGAGACATCCAAAACATTTATTGGAAACAACCTAAATAGAACTCTATAATAATTTTTCTTTAACAATATAAGGATCAATTGAGGATTATCCAAAGGTCATTTGAGATGTGCAAGCCATTTTATGTCAAAATAAACCAAACACACACCACTAGTTTCTATTTAAGGTCCTGTCAAATCTTCTATGAATTTTGATGTTTTCATTTTATATATTTCACTTTAAACCCCGAGAAATAGTATGTATGAATGCAAGGTCATCACCCATCACATATACAAGATAATCCCAAGTCTTCTATGTAAAATAATCGATGGAAATTTTTGTTTCTTTTCAAAATAATAAAATGGAACATGTAATAATTATGGTAATTTGTGACATTTGAGTGATTGTATACGTGAAGAAATTATAAATAAGTTTTGAAATTAATTGGTTGATTTCAAGAAGTAAGAATCTATAAAATATGTATCAAAATATGGAAAAGAGCCATTAAGATGTGATTTGGTTAACCCTAGGTACTTGTATCAAGTTCGTGGTAGAAGTTAATAACATTATTTATAAGTATGAAAAAACACACTAATCTCGATGGCTAGATGGGAAATTAAGGATATGCATGGATAACTTCCCAATTGGGACCATTGTTTTAGTTTTTGTTTGTTTGTTTGTTTTTAAATTGCACTCTACAACCACAAAATGAGGATTAATCTCATACTATAATTAAATTGAAGTTTCCATTTTTTTGCGTATTACAAATTTAGATATGCACTTGATAAGACAGATGATGCTAGAAAGATTTTGAGAGAGTACCAATTTTATATTAGTGATGGTAGGTCACATTCCATGGATTTCATCTACAATTCTTTAGATATATTTTATGGGAATTAAAATGCGAGAGATATCATTGCATTTGATCATATGATTTCGCATCTCAATTTAAGAATTTTTGCATGTTTTTTTGGTTGAATATGATGCATGTGGACACTAGAGATCGACAATTTTGGATTTCATTTGAGGTTTGGAATGGAAAGGGGAGTATGATGGTCCCATAACATGTGTAAAAAGGGCATTAAAAGAGATAATTTGAAATATAATAATGATTCCAATTAATTGATTCTATAATGATTGTATAAATTGACAAAATCGGAGACATTTTCAAGTTGATCATAAAAATGTTTTCCAAGATATGTGAGTGACTCATGAGATACGTTAGACAAGATGTATTAAGTAATTATCAAAAGTTTTAAAATAATAAATATACTACTATAATACTATTAAGGTCAAATCCCAAGTTTTTAGCAAGTTGGTGATGTCAACTCAACAAATACTTGAGCACAAATACCTAAAAACCAAATATTTAATATTACCGTTTAGGGTTTTGGCCTTTGCTTGGGATTCATTCAAACATTTTATTTGTCACCTTATATTTTTATGCTTCTTAGTTACAGAGCCACCTTGAGAGGTAGAGAACAGAGCTAGGATTGACTTGCACACAAATATACACTACTAGAACTAGGATCATTTATCCACATTGTTATCCACAAAAAAATGATTTTGTGGAAAATTTGTGAATTATCAACATCAAATGGATAGATTCTATAAACATAATGTAGATTTTGCACAATTTTATAAAATTCACATTTAAATATATGAAATATCTACATTCTTCAAATTTCATTGTGGAAAAATTAGATTTTATCATGTTTTAAAAATATTTTCCACTATTTCATAAGAGTCAAATTTAAACATGTGAAATATCTACATTGTTGAAATTTTGTTGTGGAAAATTCACATTTTCTCCTCATATTTTGAAAAATGTTGGAACTTTGAAAATAGACGGTGATTTGAGTTTTAATTCACAAGAATCCAATTTAAACATGTGAAATATCCACATTCTCCATGTTTGTTTTGGAAAGTTCACATTTTCTCTTCATACTTTAAAGAATGTTGGACCTTCAAAAATTAAACTATGGATAGTAAATGCATAACCCTAATACAATTAAAGTATATGTAATTTGAACTATTCGAACACTATATAATTATAGCTATTTATAATCTACATTATACAACATATCATGATTTCAAATTTTGACCACCTATTTAAAATTTGAATAAAATCAAGAAGATTCTAAATTTACAATATTTATTATATAATATTCACAAAATATAAAATATATGCATTATAGATAATTTAATGTAAATGTTAACTCTAGATTTTAATAATATAAAATTAAATTTTTAATTATACTCTAGATTGTGGATAATCTACTCTCCTAAATTTAATATGAATATAAATAAATTTAATATCAATAATAAAAAGAAAATTAAATCATGAATCATATATATCATCTATGTTAGTTTTGATATTATGCTTGGATATCCATATAGTTGACCTAAAATCATTATGAATAATTTAAAAATCATAATAAATAATTAATTTTCTAATAAAATATACCTATAAATAATCAAGAGGAGAGTTGAAGGAAATCAAGAAAAAATACTCATATTAGAACTAATAAAACTTTATTCTAGTTGAAGGTCGCTAATTGTTTTATGGGAATCACTCTCATTTGCATGAAGATCATGGTATATTTGATGTTATAGGTCATCATATAGTAATCTTAGCAATCAATAATGAGTCATAGAAGTAATTCAAAGATAAATCGAAGAGGAATATCCAGATCAATTTTGTACATAATGGACATAACAAAAATTGAGATGATATTTTAATGATTATTTATAAAAAGGATAAGAGGTGAAGGAAAATAAAGAAAACATATTCATTATGTAAAAATTAATGATTATTGTTGTATGAGAGGGGAATATAGAGGAAGAAAACATGCTCCTCTCACGACTCATCAACCATTATATTAGTTGGAGGTCTGATTTTATTCTAGAATCACACATTTTGACATAATTATTATTATATATTGAGGTCTATATGTTTGTGCATACCGATCTTAAACATGTATAAGAAAATTTTTGTGCCAAGAACAAATTTACATGTCAAGCATTAATCGATGGTGTTGATGCTCTTTTAAATAGGAAACACATATTGTTAGATCCATGATATATCTATAGCATGTAGGTGTCTAAATTTAGAATGCCAAGGTCGCTGAAAGCTTTGAGCAGTCAGAGTGAACTTAAAGAGCTTATAGTAACCTAACAAAAATAAAGGATGAATTAGTACTAATAGGATAAATAACCTTGATGATGACTCACAAGGGCACTTCACTTAATGTACAACCCAATTTCTTACCATCTAAATTGAGATGGTAATAATGAGAACCCTCTGTATCAATTTCATTGGATAGTTAAGTAGACCTTTTAAGGAGCATACATAACAAAGGTGGTCTTCAAAACATTGTTATGAAAATGAAATAGATTCAATAATGGAAAGCGTATTTACTTTTTACCAAATCAAATCGAGAACCACCAGGTAGAGCATTAGAGTAAAGTTATTGAGACTACAGGTAACATTGGAGGCATTCCTACCTCCATTTTTTTATTTTGGTTCTTCTGATTCTTTTATTGCACCATCTTTAGTAGAGCGATGCAGGCTAGTGGCAATCAAGGCAAGGTCATAGTTGGGATGTTGAGATGGCTTCTAGAGCCAAGATCTCTATAGACTCCTTAGTTAAGGAGTGTGTGGTGGATTTAGGACCTTTCACCACTACCTCGGATCTTCGTATCCTTCCATTGGGCTCTTATGGAGTCATCTTGGGCATGGACTAGTTATCGCACACGGGGCGGAGTGGATTGTTACTGTTGTCCACTCAAAATTCCCGCTCTACGATAAGAGTAAAAATTTCAAAATTTTGAGTTTAAGTGTTTTTCTCTGAAGTGCCTAAGTCGTGAAATTGAAAAAATGTGTTTTGGGTCATTTTGTGTGATTTTCGGGCCTGTCGGAACTTTTTGTCCCAACTGTCCCAAGTACGAAAGTGCACTCTGTTCCCCGATCGGCCGAAATCCCCGAAGCTGTCCCATTTTCGGGCCCGTCGGAAAGTTTTGTCCCAAGTGTCCCAAAACTTATTGTGCGAGTTGTTCCATTTAGCCGAGACACCGAACCGCGTACTCACGCACTTTCATGTCCCAAATGTCCCAAAGTTAAAAAGTGCGAGCTTTCCAATTTTCGGCCAAAACTCCCATGTCGCGTACTTGAGCTCCTTGTCCCAAATCAAAAATGCAAGTTGTTTCATTTCGCCCGAACCTGCCGAACCGCGTACTCCGGAACTTTTTGTCCCGAATGTCCCAAGTCCAAACGGGCCCACTGTTCCGTTTTCGGCCGAATCACCCGAACCGCGTACTCCGCGCATTTTCGTCCCAATCGTTCCAATAAGCATTTGTGCATCCTCTCCCTGTTTCACCCGAATCGGCCGAGCCGCGTGTTTCGCGCATTCGCGTCTCACATGTTCCAAGCGTACCAAGTGTCATTCACACTTAGTTTTTCCCGCTCGCTCCGAGTATGATGCTATTCAAATTGGTGGTTGTGTATTCAATGCGCATTAAATTCATTCCTCTCTCCAAGCGGCTATATAACGAGCATTTCCCCTTTGCATTTTTCGCATTGCTTCCATGCTATCTTTGCTCGAACCCTTGCAATTTGAAAACCTGCGCAAATATCCCCTCCCTTTGCAAATTCCTTCCCAAGTCTAGGTTGCAGCTCCGAGACTATCAATATGAAGATCAAGTTTCGGGGACAGGGAGCAAATTTCTCCGCTTGAGTCTGGCATTGTTAGCAATATTGGGGACAATGAAGCTCGTCACCTTGACTTCGGTGATTTTTGGGCAAGAATGGCAGATCACAAACCCTACGCCAATAGCACAAACAATTCATGATAGCGGTTTGGCTTTTGCGGTGGTTTCCCAATCTCGAGTACGGTGTCAGCCGATACTATGCTTTCATGCGGAGCTCACTTGACCCGCTTGGGTGAATTGACAAATGTACATGGGGAACTCATTGCAGCTAAGGGACGCTACCGCCATTGGCCTGCTCGAGGATTCCGGAGTTGGACAATGCTATAGTCGTCGTCTCCAGGATCAAGCATGAGACCTATTCGATCAAGACAGTGACAAATATAAGGCGCGAGTGGCGAAGTCTTGGTTGAAGAACCCTAAGAAAGGTGCTTCTCGCCTAACCAAAACCCTCTTCCGAGCAGATTTCAATGAAGAATTGTCAGACTTCATAATCCTGCTGGCTCGAGTTATGGGTTTGCCCTCCACCAATGAGTTTCATTTCTGGATGTGCCCGCTCATCAGCATGGTGTGCGAGGGAACACAAAACATCAACTGGGCAGAGATCATCAGTATGAATTTGGCGGAGCAGCTATCCAACGTTCAGCAAACAAAGAAGTTCTATATGACTTCATACCTGATGTATACCCTAGCAGCATCAAGGCAGTGGTTTGGTTTCTCCTATATAGATGCACACAAAGATGATCCAGTGTATGCCTATTGCCCGCAGTTCACCCTGGAGACCAGCAATCGGAATTTCAGAAGGGTCAATGATGCTTTCACCATGTACGTGGTCAGATTGCTCGCCGAGCAATCTTTGCTAGAAGGTTTTCAGATGAAGCCATGAACCTGATATCGCAGTATGGAGCCTATTTCATCCAATTCAGGAAATTTTCCTATATCAGGCTTGCTGGCTATGAAAGCACTCCTCTACGGCTTCCCATGTTCTGCAATGATAAAATGGCCTTGATAGAGATATGCAGGCAACTAGACAAGTTGCACAGAACTTGCAGAGACAAGAAGATTTCTGGCTTGCACTTTCCCATCTCTCTGGGAAACTACACATGCAAAACAGCTCTGGATGCTCAGAACATAGAAAGAGCCCTGGTCCCTATCACTGTTCATTTCTTCAAGCCAAGAACCTGCTTTGACTTGAAGAAGTTTATTGAACAGAACATCAAGATAATCTACCATCATAGGGCAGATACAGAAGACTACTGGGCTGACTGTGCAGATGATTTTGAAGCCAGGAGAAGGCATTGTGGCAGGTTCTCCCTGCAATTGATTCAAGAACTCGGTCTGTACCAAGTTCCTGAAGGTCTCCAGGATGACAATTCTGACCTATACTCGTATGAGTATGAAAATGTGATTAAGCACACCCCTCTGGAGGACCTGGATTGGAACAGGAAAGAGAGGGATGATCTGGCTGAGATTCTTGCTCCAGTCCTAGTCAGGACTAAGGTCTGGTTCAGTAAGAAGATCCGAGAATTCAAGAGGCACTCAGGAGAATCCAGCTCCAAGGATGACTCGACACCAATAAGAGAGGCATCAGTTCCAAGGGTCGAAACACTAATGCAAACTCCTCCTGCCTCATCAACACAAGGACCTACTGAATCTACTCCCTCTTCATCTACCCAGGTATATAAGAAGAAACTCAAAGAGGTAAAGAAGGAGCCTGCAGAGAATGACCCTCCAAGAAAACAGGTAGAGTTGCCTATAGGGCCAGAGAACATCATTGTTCTCAGTGAAAGTGAAGAAAGTGAGATGCCAACTCCTGCAAATGTTCCTGAAGATCCAGCAGATAAGGACAAGGAGGTCAGAGCACTGAACTTCAGGTGCTACGATTCTTCTACCGCTATTGCCTCCAGTGCTCTACTCACATCTCAGCTTGAGTCAACAGCTGCGCAGACCCTGAGTGTCATGAGCTCCCTGTCTCTTGGTCCCCTTGCTTCTCCTGCAGATTCTTCTTCCTCTTTTGCTTGGGTGCAACCTTTGGTCGACAAAAGGAAGAGAAAATCCTCCTCTCAAAGCTTGGGACCAAATTTCGATCTTATGCTGCATTGACCTTGTTGGGCACCACTCCTTCTCGTGCCAAGAAAGCCAGAACCATTTCCAGAATAGTGTCTGATGCCCAAGGTCAGCAATTCTTGGAGATTGCTAAGCCTACAGTAGACAAATCAGAATCAGACTTGCTGGCATCTGACTTGGAGCTTTCAAGAATCCCTATGGGAGAGTCTACTCCTGAAGGTGAAATTCACAACCTCCAGGAAACAGTCACAAGAGTCATTGGAAGGGTAGAGAAAGGGCAGCAAACTATTGAACAGTTGGAAGAACAAGCCCGGATTCTCACAGGTTTCATCAAGTCTCTTTTATCTAAGGATAAAGTCTTGGACCCTACCCCATTGACTACTCTTCCACCTCCTGTAATTCTAAGCCAAGATGAAGTGCAAAGTATCAAAGATATGCACAAGTATTCTGTCTATGGCAGAGCTATTGAAGCCATGGTGGATGACATGCTTGTTGCTGGATTAAACTTCATCGATGAAGCTTTCAAACTCCATGAAAAGGTGAGTAATGTGCAACTGAAGCTCTCCTCCACTATCAGTACCATGGATAAAGAACTAAAAATCTGGAGCAGTTGTATAGTAGACCTTCGCCTTATGGGACAAACAGATGAGAACATCTTACTGGCGAATAAGATTTTCGATGATGCTAAGGACAATCTATCAAAATCCTGGGTCTACAGCGTGGAGTGGAAGATCAGAGTTTTGGAGGAAGCTTTGGGAGAAATGAAGAACAGCTGGCAGAAGGGAGAAGCTTTCAAGACACTTGGTTATTCTTTGCTTTCAAGGATATACATTGTCATCTTCGGGATGAAAACTCGGTGTTCCCCTATCCTCGCAAGAAATCAAAGCTCAGTTCAGAGCTTTTTTCAAAGATAATCTATTCAAGGAAAGCTCCATCTCTAAGGAAAAGATGAAGGAAATTTGTTCTCTTCAATCTGCCATTGAAGAAGCAAATAAAGATTATCATACTCACGTCGAGTTTGATAAAGAGATGGAGAAGTGTCTGGGATTTTGGACTCAGTCTGCAGCCAACACGTCAGTTCCACGTGGCAGGGACATAGCTGAGGCATTGAAGAAATTCAGGCAGTGGATTCTGAAGATAGTGGGTCCCTCCCAGTAGCTGGCCACCTGTCTCCTTCTCCTTTCTTTTCTCTTCTTCCCATTCTTTTCGTATTCTTTGTAATTAGTTAAGGTATTGCAGTGCGACCCTTAACTATTCCTTAATTAAAAAAAGCGAGTTACGAAGAGTAACTGACTTGTAAGCTATATAATGGCCTTTCTACGCCATTTTGCAAAGAAGGAGGAAGAACTTGGATATTTCTTTGAAAGTGTAAATAGATCTGAAAGAAATCAATACAAAAGGGCTTTCCATTCTTTGTCTATCTAATTCTTGTTATCTCTATGTTTTCCTTTAATATTGTGGAGATCATTTTGTTCCTAACTCGTTAGTCTCTCTGATTGCATACTGTTCAGTTTTGCAAATACAGTGATCTTGTACAACCAAGAAGGAACTTTGTGTCCTTGATTAATAAATCTGAAGAAGGTTATTTATGGAACTTTGTGTCTTTAAATTTAATCTCATTCAGCCAACGCAAATGATCTTGTCTTAAATTCTTTGAAGCTTCGCATACACGAAGAATTATTCTGCTATCTATAATTCTGAATGTTGCTATTCTGCTCATCTTCTTATTCCCTTTCCTCAGTCCTTGTGTAATTGATGATCCTTGTGGAAAACACTTTCGTAAAATCCAAGTTTGACCATAAAACAATGTTCTGTACATTTGTAAATAAGTTCGTTTCTGAATAAGGGAACCTCTCCCATTAAAGAGGAGGGACTTCTTGTCCCCTGACTGTTGCTCTTCTAAAAAGTCCTATTTGACGACCAACAGTTTTTGGCGACTCCGCTGGGGAAAATCGCATTCCAAGATCTTGTAATTTTCGATCATCCTTTGATGATCGGCGACTCGCGTTTCACTCGAGGGAGAAGGACCCTTGGTATCGAAGATTCTCAGTTTCAGCTTTTGGAGCAACAGGGTTTTCCTTTCCCTTCAAATAGAAGAACTCGTTCGACGAGCACTCCACCTGTTCAAGATAGAAGTCCTACGGGTGGTATTCCTTCAGAACCTGCTAGTCCCAATCTACGAGCTTTGATCCTAGCTGGTGTTACAGTTCCCCTCCAAGCCGTATTTCCAAGAATGGCGGCACAATTGCCATGGGGTCAACGTGTTGGGCCCCTGGCCCTTAATCAGCCTTTGCATGAGTTACCTAGAGGTAACCGAAAGAACTTCCCCAAATTTAAAGGAGATGGCAAAGTACACCCTGATGAACACATTGCAGCCTTCATAGTTGCATGTGGAGTCTTGGGAGTTGAACATGAAGACGTCTCAGTAAGGCTGTTCGTTGAGACGTTACAGGATAATGCTGCTGACTGGTTCTATCACCTTCCGGCTGGTGCCATCACCGACTGGAATACAATGAGAACTCAGTTCGAAAGCCGTTTCAAGCCGGCAGAAGATGTGCATGCCCTGCTTGCCCAAATTTCTCAGATAAAGAAAGATCCATCAGAACCCATGAGAGAATTTGTGGCTCGATTCAACAGACTGATCAACAAAATTCCTGTAAATACTCGACCGGTTGATCAAATTCAAAAATGTTTCTTTCTAAATGCTCAAACGCCCAAAGTCAGTTATGCTCTAAGAAGGGCTAATCTCGGAACGTTAATTCTGGATCAAGAACTGGCTGTTAGTGTCGAGGATGACTTGATCATGTCAGGGAAGTTGAGAAGAGATCCTCCCAAATCTAAATCTGCTGCTTCTTCCTCTTCCACCTCTGGACCCAATACTGATCCATTAGTCCAGAAACTTGCAAATGATCTAGTAGCTATAAAGAAACAATTGGCTCAGCATGCCCGTATGCAGATGTTCCAAGAAGAAATTTCCAGCCCAGAAATCGTTTGCCTGCTCCTCACACAAGACTAGCACTTGAAGGTCCTCCTGTTAAAGTTCCTGTGAATGCAACCTGTGAAGTTGAAGAGCCAGATGATGATGTGGACAATGAAGCTTGTGAGGAGTTCTTAAGGAATTTGATGATGAAGCGGAAGAACTTGAGGGATCTCGGGTTAATTTCTTTACCACCGAAGGCACTGATGATGGAGATGACTATGATGAAGTGGTAGCAGATATGAACAGTGAATCATTTGCTGTCATGACTCGAGAACAGACAAGACAGAAGGAGAAAGTAACACAGCCCATGAAGAAATCTAAGGAGCAGCCGGCAACTATTCCTGTAATTGCCAAAAGAGGATCTCCTATCCCTACCTCATCTGCACCAAAGGTAAGTCCTGTCAATCCTGCTACCAAAATTGCTTCTTCTTTTTCTCCTAAAGTTGATAAGCCTAGAATTCCAAATGATGATGGTCCATCCACCTCTGGATCCTTTGATATTGTTGATCACCTAAAAAGGACCAAGGTCCAAATCTCAGAAGCTGAGTACTACCAAACTCATCCCAAGGCTTTTGCCAAGATGATCCAATTTGTTAATTCCCATTCCAAGACCACCTCTAAAGGCCTTTTGCCCACTCCTCCTTCTGCACCACAGCCTAGTCTGGTAGCTGCTGTCACCTCGCCTGGTGACAAAATCAAGCCTTTTTATGTAACACTTCTTATAGCTGGCCATAGGCTCAGTAACTGTGTCATAGATTCCGGAGCCTCAGATAATGTGATGCCTGCTAAAGTAGCTCATGCTTTAGGCTTAACCCTCACTCGTACTTATGGATTTTGTGTCACGTTGTTTAGAGTGCTAGAAAGTGAAGGTCGAGCATCAACATCTAGTTGGCCTTCTCTTTCATCATGCTATACCGTAGAGTGGAAATAGGCCACCATTTCCTGGACTTCATTGTTGGGCTATCGATGTTTAGATATCACCACGACGCCATCATGGTCATGGTCGATAAATTGACAAAAGTGGCTCACTTTTCTCAGTGAAGACCACTTATGCGGCTAGTGTAGTGGCACGTGTATATATCTTGATGAGATTTTCAGGTTGCACGGAATTGGAGAAGATCATTCACGACCGCGATCCTTTGTACACTTCCCATTTTGGACTACCATACAAGTATGCCCTCGGGACGAGAATCAACTTCAGCACAACATATCACCCCAGAGACGGATGGATAGAGTAACGAGTGGGTGAATAAGATTTTAGAGGATATGCTCAGGATGTATGTGATGGATCAGCATTCTAGATGGGAGGAGTACCTGTACTTGGTGGAGTTTTCCTACAATAATAGTTTTCAGAGTTCTATAGGCATGGCTCCTTTTCAGGATTTGTATGGCAGAGAGTGCAAGACACCTCTTAGTTGGGACAGGTTAGAGGACAGGGTTTCTCTTGGACCAACTTTGTTGCAAGACATGGAGCAGTAGGTGGTTTTGATCAGATAGAGATTACAGGAGGCACATGATAGGCAGAAGAAGTACGTAGATCAGTATAGGACCGACCATAGTTTTGATGTGGGCATGAAGGTGTTCCTTTGTGTCAGGCCACATAAGAGCCCTATCCGTTATGGAAAAGGTTCTAAGTTAGCTCTTATATTCATTGCTCCTTTTGAGATCTTGGATCGTATCATCCCTTTGGCCTACCGTCTAACATTGCCACCTAGCTTGTCTCGCGTACATGATGTCTTTCATGTTTTAGTTCTTAGGAGATATATTGCATATCCTTCTCATGTGCTGGATTGGACCTCATTGCAGGTGCAGGATTAGGGGTAGGTGATGGTGGAGCCCGTTCACATTATAGATCATAGGACCCTGGGCCTTCGAGGTAGAGAGATTGATCAGGTGTGAGTATAGTGGGACAAATATGATGAGACTGCAGCTACATGAGAGGATGCTACTTTGCTACGAGTTTAGTTTCCCCATTTGTTCTAGTGACTTCAAGGTTGAAGTCGAGTCTAAGGGGAGGGGGATGTAGTGCCCACTTCCCTTTGACACCTTTTGATCGATCATGATACTTCGATTATATTATGGGCATGATTATGGAATTTATTATAGTATGATGTTAGATGTTAGATCATGGATTATTGTTGACCTTGATTCAGTTATGATGCATGATGATTATTAGAGACATTTTGGATATTGATGTGATATACTATTTGACATGGTTATATTATGGATGTTGTTTAGACATGTGATATTTGAATATTGTGAGTAGACCTAGAAATGGAAATTATTTGATGATGATATAATTGTTGAGTAAAATTGCAAATGATCTTGTTGGTTGCTTGGATGTTGTTGTGATTCATATATCTAGATGATTTTGGAATTTTAATTATATTATTTTAGATGTTTTGATATGGCCACGAGACCGAATGAGGTATTTTTGTTTTTCAGGTTAAAATATCACGATAAACATCGGGGGATTGGAGACCAACCACATTAGAATTCTAGATGAATTCAACAAGGTCACCGTGGCAACTTGTATTGTTTGTGTGTGGTTTTTTTGTTAGGGGTTCCCATGGGGGGATCACCTTTAAATGTGACCAAGGGGTATGTGTAGTTATTTATTGGTTCCTTTGTTTATGTTTGCATGTGTTTATTTTGTGGTGCATTGACCCTTTCATTATTTATTAAATGGTGTGTAATATTGTGAGTAATCATGTTGTTAAGTTAATTAATTAAAATATATCATAAGAAAGTAATTAATAGAGTTGTTGGTCTTGAATTAAAGTGTTGTAAGAGATGTGTAAGTGATGTGTAAGTTAACTTTTGAGTGTGAAACACTCCACCTTCTTGGAAATTCGAATTTGTCCTTGGGGTAGATTTTGGAGGCTTGTGGGACAAGTTAAACTTGTCCCATACCTCTTAAATTTATTTACCAATCATACCTATGGTTGGAGAGTTGAATTTAGACTTTTATAATAGTTATTGAGAAGACGAATTGTAAGTTTTATTGCACTTTTCTTACATAGGTTTAATTTCAGTCCTTTGAGGTGTGGGTTGGATTTGAGTATGTAAGTAAACTGTCATATTATTCACCCACCTATTTATTATGCATTGGAGAATGAAGTTGACTTTTGGGTTGGGGTTGAGGATGTGTGATGTGGCATCCTACATGGATCCACCTCATCCTCTTCTTTTCCCTCTTCTATAAAATTCGAATTGCTTGCCTTGTTTTGGGTTGCTTCACTTTTGGGAAACTCCTTTTGGGGTGAATTATTTTGCTATTCTAGAGCTCTTGCTTTGGAGAAGTTTTTGGGAGATTGTTGCATGCTTGTGCTTGGTTGATTTGGGTTGCTTGCATTGAGATAAAACTTGTTGTTTTGGAACTTGGAACAACTCCATCATGGAGAGGTAGGAACTTGGCTCTTGAAATGCTTCTTTTGTTTATGAAATTGTTTGTTGTGAATGTTTTGGCATGTTTGTGGGATGTTGGGTAGATGGCCTAGGAATGGTGTAGGAGAAGACTATGGGGTTTATTTTATGGGAGGCACAAGTGTTTTAGGGAGGTATAAGTGTGGAGGGAGTTGGGATTTAGGTTCCACCTTACAAAGAAATAACTTGCATTTCTTTACTCGTTATGGGGTGCCATAAGAGGTTGGAGAGGCATAAGGGCATGTTAGGGCTTTGATATACTATATTTTGGTGGTTTGAAATTAGGTGGTGATACCCATTTCCCCTTTGGGAGGCATAAGTAGCATCCCCCATAGTTTCTTGCTCCTTTGGCTTGCATGATGAAGCTTGAGTTTTGTTTGCTATGTTTTAATGTGGTTGCAAACTACATTCTATTTTGGACTGTGTTTTAAATGTGAAATTTGCATGTGTGTTTAAGAAAGCCTGTTGTTGCCATGAGTTGAAACACATATTTTATTACATTGTGGTTGGGGCTCGGGGGCCAATGAAGAAGGATGGATTCTCCTTGTCATTAGATGTCTTGGTTGGGTGGAGAGCGTTTCCTTTCCCCGCTCTTGTTGTGATCAAAATTGGAAGAATGATAAATCTACATGTTGTTGTTCGGGGAAAAGAAAAATGAAATAAAACAGTTGACAGTCCCTTGTTGAGATAAATCTTATTGTAACCTTCCCACTTGAAGTGGATGAACTTGTATATGTTTTGTAATGGAAATATGTTGTATTGAATATGAAAGTTGTAATTTTGAAATGTAAAGGAGAGATATATACTTTGTTTTTGTTTTGAAGGAAAGAGATGTATTTTGTATATTGTATTGTGAAAGTCAACAGAAAAGAGAAGTTGTAAAAGAAGGAAATCTTGTCTTTTGAATAAAAGTTGCATTCCTTTCCACAATTGGAACTATTGTTGTTTAAAATCTGAGTTTGAAATGTATTTGAAATCTCTGTTTGAAAGGAAGAAATGTGTGTGAGGAAAATATAGAACTCTGTCTTTTGAAATGTGTAAAATTAGAAATCAGAATTGCATTTAGGTTTTGAATAGTTTGATTTGAATCAATGAAATGTATTAGATTAGAATTGGAAAAAATTCTAATACTTGGAAGAGGAAAATGACAAAATATATCCTTTAAAATTATATCTCTGTTTTGTATTTTCAAACTGGCAAATACTTTATCCAAAATGCACAGTTCGGACTTGTAACAAGGAAATAACTAATTAAACGATTAAATTGAAGTAGTATGCCCTAAATGAATTCAATTGGACAAAAACACATAAGGAATCCCTTAGAAATCTTAGCAAAATTGGGCTCAAACCGTTTTGTTGGCAAAATTGTATTTTTTTAATTGGGAGTCAATCAAACAAACTTACCTTCCAAATCCATTCTAAATCCATCTAATAACAATTCTCCATGTTTAATTGACATGTTGAGAGAGGAAGAAGATCAATTGATTAAAATTTCATAAGTTAAAATTTACCAGTTTGCCTTTTTAAAGCCTGCAGATCATTTTCATGAAATTGACCCTTAAACATTATCAAAATGAAAAGTTAATGATTCTTATGCAAAAGAGGACATCGAGAGCTTTCCAAAAATTATCATTTGCTCAAAACTGAGTTCCCAATCAAAAGTTATGGCCTTCTGAAGTTTCCCTTTGTTTGGCTTCAAAAATAATTCTAAGCGTATAATATATATATATATGGGAAAAATTTCTAAGTATTCTCCATGGCCTTGCGGCCATGCAACCAATCGATTGCTACCATGTGGCATCATGGGGTGTCGACGAAGGAGCAAATCCCTTAAAAACTTAGCGCTTCAGAAAAATTTTGGGAAAATTTTCTAAGTTTTCTCTGTGGCCCCACCGGCCCGTAACCAATCAGGTGCATCCACGTGGCATCACGGGGCATCGGCGGAGGAGCGGATACCTTTAAAAACTTAGCGCTTCGAAAAAAATTAGGAAAATTTTCTTCATTTTCTCCACGGCCCCACCAGCCCGCAACCACGATTAGATGCTGCCATATGTCGTCATGAGGCATTGGTAGAGGAGCGGATCCCTTAGGAAACTTAGCACTTCAAAAAAATTGTTTGGGAAACTTTTTCTAAGTTCTCCCGTCGACCGCAACCAATGGATGGTTGACATGTGGCGCTTGGCCAGGCGTCGACGGGGCACAAATCGTTTTGATCCCTTAGCGCTTTTCGGAAAAAAGGATAAAAGTCTAAAAATTCTCAGCAACCCAAATTTTTTCCGAGTTGGGAAATCTTTGACACGTGTCCTTTCGGGCTCGCGGGTGCGCAGAGGTAAATTGTGCTTTTGTCCCAAAAAGGGAAAAAGTGCTAAAGTTCTTCCCCACTCCTGGCTCGCGCATGGGAAAAATTTTACTCCCCACCCCGCTGGTCCGCATTCCTCCTCTATGTGAAAATTCTCTCTGAAATCCACAAGTCCGCGCATGGGAAAATTTTCTCCCCTAGGCCCATGAGACCCGCTCTTGGGAAAATTTTCCTCCTAAGGTCCGTCGGCCCATAACTTGAGAAATACGAGGAGTTAGGAGGACTTCTTTATATCACCAGAAAGGTGAGGAAATTTCCTATCTAATGGAAAAAAATTGGGAATTTTTGAGTGTGTTAATTTTGAGAAAAATTAGGTTGAATATTTTAAGCCTGTTAGAAAGTGGTGTAGTGTGAAATTACCCTCTTAACCTAATTGATTAATCTAACCCTAAGTTTGGACCTTGTGATCTTTTATAATTTTCATATTAACAAAGCTATAAGCTATTAATAGTATATTGGCTTTGAAAATTGCTTGCAATGACTGTTGTCTTGTAACCTGGTTGTTGACTCTTTTAAACAACACAAAAAAAAAAAAAGAAAATTATTCCATAATTTTCCTAGCTAATCCTAGGTTGTTCTTGGGTCTCAAGTGGGTTGTTTTAGCGGGAGTTACAAGCATATTCATCATGTAAAAATTAATGATTATTTTTGTATGAGAGGGGAATATAGAGGAAGAAAACATGCTCCTCTCGCAACTTGTCAACCATTATGTTAGTTGGAGGTCCAATTCTATTCTAGAATCACACATTTTGACAAAATAATTATTATATATTGAGGTATATATTTTTTTGCATACTGATCCTAGTAACCATTATGAGAATAAAAAAATTAATGAATGAAAAATTTAGTATGTTACAAGAAATTCCAAAATGAAGTGAAGAGAAATATCTCACTTTTTTTAGTAAATGATTCATTAAGAGGAAATCTAAAGTATTGTTTTTGAATATGTGATAGAAAAGGAGGTAAGAGGAAGGTTTAGCATAAAATATACTCATCCCACAATGAATCATTCATTTCTTTAGTAGACGGCCACTTAAATTATTACTTCCATTCATTGATAAAGGTAATGGTTAATTGGGGTTATATTTTTAAACAAACCAAGACTTAAAACTAATAGTATAAAAAGGTTTTAAATAAATGATATTTTTGGAGTCGTGGATGTAATTTAAAGATACACTAAATCTATGTATATCTTAGACGGGGTTGTAAGGCATGTATGTAGAGGAAATTAATGATTTTTTTTAGATTATGTAGCCACATAAAAGGAAAATGGAAGTATAATAGAGAAAAAAACACTCATCTCATGCGAAATGTATTGTTATGTTACTTAGGAGATAAATTAAAATTGTGTCTTTACCCCCATTTGAATAATTATATTTTGTGTTATATTATTAACGGATCCTACAAATAAATAGAGGGTAAATTTTATATATAATGAGGATTTATTAAGCATTGAAGTAATTTAAAGATGAATTGAAGAGACATATTTAACATTAAAGGGTAATAAGTCATGTCTTTAGTGGTAATAGAATGAATTTTCTTATGATTATATAATTACAAAGAAGAGGAGAGGGAAATGAAAAGTAAATATACTCATCTCTCAATGAGTCATCCATATAATCAGTAGGAATTCCACATTCATTTGAGCATCATTAATCTCAATGAAAGTTGAATAATTGCATACTTGGGCTCATATATTGGTAAAAAAACACCTACCACAAGATTGATGTTTCAAATGAATGGGGATTTGATATTTCTACAAGGGACTCCATGATTTAGGGAAAAGGTATATCAAATGTGTGGTAGTAAGCTATGAATTGAGAGTTGATTATATATTTTTGTGATAATGTGGTTATATAGTCAAAGATAGGGGATGGTCACATGAAAAAGACTCATACTTAAACTAATTATCAACTTTGATAATATGAAAGCCACATACATTATAGTACCATCACTTCCATTGAAATAAATATACTATCTTATTGTGGTTTATATGTTGTAACAAAGAAATCCAACTTACAATTGTTGGATTAATTTTTTAAATGAAAATTTTAGAATACTAGATGAATAATATTTAGTATAATGGCTGTTCACATGTTTTTAGGAGTGCCACTTCCACCTCAGAAAGTCCACTTCAAATTTTGTTAGTAGTAAGGCCACTTCACATTATTTTAGTAGTAAAACCACTTGCATCCTAGTTTCACCACAATATTCTAATGATCATGTTGTAAATGGCATTTTTTTGTTCTCACATACGAATCCTACTAATAAAAAAGTATGAATGAAGATTTATGAGTTTTACTAGCATTTCAAGCATGTACTTAATAGGGATGTCCATGAGGAGGAGATGGTAAGGCCAAGAGACAAAATAAAATCATCGATGAGATGCAAACAATTAAACCATTATGCTAGTTTTATATTGTTGTGTCATCCATGTTTACATACAAATCATGGTACATTGGGATTTATATGTTTCTAATGGACATCCATAAGATGAAGTATTTAAAGTATAGTTAATGTTTTCAATTAAAATGTAGGAGTTATAACTCTAGACTAAGATGTCTCTAAGGAATTGCATAGGGTTTATATGACTTGTAATTCTATAAAAAAGAAACTTCATCTAAAGATAAACTAATAAAATATCTTTTCTAATTTATATTGATGTGATTACCATTAAAATGTTGGAATGGTTTATGAAAAAGAAGAAAAATAAAATTTTTATTGTAATCCCTAAAATTGATGTTAAATTATTGAATACTAAAAATATATTTATTTAATTATTAATATAATTTTTAAAGCTAAATATAAAACAATTCACCATGAAAGAAAAAATAAAAACAAAAATACACATCTAATACAATCCCTAAAATTGTACACATCCCTCTTAATTTACAAGACACTAAAAGGATCAATAAACTAGCAATCGCATGTGTTTCATGAGATGTGAACGCCGAACGGTATATGTTATTTGATTTAGAGGTACAGTTATTATTGATCCACTTAATCTGAAGGTTGTTTCTACATTTCAAACTTGTTATAAATTCGTACATGATTACTTGTGATATCATTTTCGATAGTTAATCAATTTTATAGTTGATGTTGTTAGTTGTGCATTGGTTGTTCAGTTGGTGTTTTGTTGGAGAAACATTTATTATACAATTGATAATGTGTGTGATTGATAGTTGTAGTGTAGGACTTTAGTTGAAACATTACATTGTAATGTTGTATGTGTACATTTAATTATGTTATAGATTCGTACATTTAAAGTTGCATATCATATTTGGAAACATCAAATAAATGAAGGTATACGTACACGTAATGAGACATGTATACGTTTGCAGTATTTATATCATGAGTGGTAGCCTTTAGTGGGCCATTTTAGTTTCAATAAACTTGATTACATTTGATATCCCTTGAATGACTTTGCCGCTTTCGATAGAAGAATTGTTGAGTATAGTAGTATTTGAGGTGCTATGAAAGCAGAAGCTAGTATTTACGATGGGTTGAGTGATAGTAGTCTTGCTTCCTCCTTTCTTCTTGCTTCGAGTGCTGGTACGTGCGCCATATTTGAGTATCTCTCGAATGAAAAAGCGGGTGAAATGCGCAGATTTGCAAGCGAGGGTACTCTGGAGAAAGCTGTGAATGTCAGACCCTGCCTTTCAGTGGTTCCAATGTCGACGGTTGCTCTGTGCAAAGTAAGTCCCTGCGACTTGTGGATAGTTAATCCCCAGGCCATTTTAATCGGCAACTGTCTTCGATTCCCTCTGGAAATAGGGGGTATGGGAATATGTAAGGGGTTGGAGGGATCCCAACATGGGCCGTTGTATCTATCAAATTTTACAACAACAAATAAAGGTAATGCTGGTGGTTGCATTGATGCGTCGTAGACAATGTCTGTGATTGTTCCTGTGGCACCATTCACGAGGCCTGCATCAACCCATAGATTTGCAATAAGCATGATTTTTTGTTGTTTGCATAACAGAACGTTGTGTTGCAACTGATCATCATCAGGATTTCCTGGTCCAGTCCGCCTGTTACTTTCAGCAATGGATTGGGCGATCGGAACGTTCAATGCCTTCAACATCTGTAGGTTGTGGCATGCCACTTGATCATTTTTTGCAAACAAATGTGGTGCATCCTTAAAAATGTTGAGCTCCTGCTGAGTTAGGTGTGTGTCTGTGCGAGACATCAAGAGTTCCCAATCCTCAATTAGAGGGGTCGAATCTCGCATGTGGAGCAGTAAATTCCGGAATGAAACCTGTGCATTGGTTGTTCCTTGTTGCCGAAATATTGTTCGCAATGTAATGGAAGATTGAAATCCCTTCCAAAGGGTTGCTCCGTAGGAATTACTTGCGTAAAGAGGACTGTCCAAAACCGGCGGTAATTGTCGAGGTCACCGAGGAGGATGACTGATCTGTTCCCAAATTCAGATGTTCTTGAGTGTGGGAAAGCTTCGCGGAGCCTACTGTCAATTTTGCTTAGCAACTTTGGCCCGATGAAACTCATTTCATCAATAAGAACATATTCTATATGTTTCAGTGATTCTTGAAAAGACGATAATGCACTACCTTCAAGGGGTTTTAGTTCTTTGATTGGAATACGCATGGCTGCGTGGATTGTGGATGCAGAGATGTTGAATGCTGAAACACCGGTAGGGGCGAGCACAAGTAGAGGAGAGGGAGATATGGTTGATGCTGTGAATGAATTCCAGATTTTATTTATCAAAAATGATTTTCCTGTGCCAGCCGTTCCTTGAATTATCAATCTTAGTGGAGGTAGAAGGGATTTGTTTGCTGAATGGTGTAGTATGGTATCAAGAGCTATTTGTTGTTCTGGAGACAAAGGAAGTGTGGAAGATGGTGGTGTGGCATGTATGTTGTTGTTAATTGTGTCTGCCTTCTCTCTCTCGATGAATGATGAACCAGTTATCTGCAAATCATGGGGAACGTCGTGTATGGTCCAATTATTGTGTATGTCAAAATCTCGTTTCCCCAACATTTCAAGACTGTCTAGACCCGTGTTGTTTCCGGGGCGAAGTTGTGCAAAGACCTGCCATTCTTGTAATGGTTCTTGTTGAATACTGCATTCGGGCTCTGAGTCAGAACTAACATCTGTTGCAAGTCCTGTGTCTGCGGTAGTGCGTAGAACATGCCACGGTCTGTAGTTGTGCTTGTACATGTCCCAAGTGACATTGATGTCATGTGGGGTTGAGCCAAATTCAAACGCGATATTTCTGAAAGGCTTGTATAATAGGAGTTCTGACCAACAGAAAAGGTCATATGACGTTGATTCTTGAGCAGGGACATCCACAAATCTCGGGTGGACCCGTACAATTGCTTGTATCGGTCATTTTTTCCATTTATCACCTTTACGGTGCTTGTTGTAGCTCCAATCTCGAGCAACTTGAATAAGTGGTAGGTGTTCCATGGTTGTTGGACGAACTTTATATGCATCCAAGAAAGCGGTGGTTTGTTGTGCATCGGCGTCACTTTCAACGACACGTCTCAGAATCTTTTTTCCAACATTTAATGATACAAATGGACGGCTGCACATAACAAGTGGCATTTTTTGCAGCATGTGGCATGTTTCTTGTGCGCTTATGTCATGTTCAACAACACTTTCTGTGAGCATTTTACGGATCGCGATATGTGCTGGAGAATCTGCGTCTGCATCTCTTGAAACTCTGGATAGCATTTGGTGATATGTTTCTGAACGTTGCTCGGCTTTTGAAGCATATTTTGCAATATACTTAAGAACGGCATGGCGGGAAAGTACCGGTTGGCAATCGACATTTGCTCTCCATATGTATATCATTGTTCGATTGTGGATGTTCAATCTGTCATCGTTTCTGGAAGGGAGGTACTTTATTTTCCTGTCACCTTCAATGTGTAAGGAAGAAGTAGGTTGCATGGCCCAAGGAGCGTTGTACCTGCACTGCAGCTGTGATTGCTTTCTACGCAGGCATGTCTGCTCTGAACATTTAGTGTGGCGCTGAACTCGATTAAGTAGTTCTTCAAGGTCCGCATGCGGGGAGGTGGATAGAATTTGTGTTGTATCTAGCAAGCAAGGGTCATCTAGGAGTGACCTGCGAACGAAATCCAAGCGGTTGCAAGCCGGGCGGGGGTTCCAGGCAGACACGAACTTATCAAAGTATTGTTTTGTCGCCTCAATAACTGTTGTGTCCTCCCAGTCCAGTTCGTCTACCTTTGGTGCATTCTCGAGCCACAATAAACCGTGGACATGTGCAGAGCCTCTATGTTGCCATTCGTACCTGCGAGACGAGGGAACATAAATATTAGATATGTAGTTTGGGAAAAACTTTAAAATAAGTAGATTTGATTACCTGTACCAAAAGTCTACTGCTCCAAGTTCCTTCTGCAATATTTCTTCCCGAAATATTGTGAATCTGTGATGCAGGTATGCTGATACTCGATGAGGGTTAGAGACAATGTTAAGTGTTCTCCAACGTTGGGCGGCTCGAGGATCTGTTGGGCATTCACCAGACATAATATTGTGGAGATCTGGCCATTTAGTGTCTGCAGCACTTAGAGTGAAGAATAAGGTTGGTGTCCCTAATTGTTCCACCATATCTGAAAGCTCGCTTCTACTTTTTGCCCAGAATGAACGTGTCCCTCGAAGGCTCGATCCAAAGCGCATTAAGCTATCTGGGAGGTTGTCTTTGGGGCATTCCAGTAGTTGTCTTCGTAGCTCTCTAATTGTTGGAGGGATTCCAGATTCGGTGTTTTGTTTCATAAAAACTGCTGCCGTGGACTGGCTTCTGTGTCGCATTATGAGGTTTAGAAGGAAGTAACGAAATCTTGGGTGGGAACCGAAACGCCCATCATGGTAACGCATCAAATGAAGTGCGTATTCATGCATTGGAACTTCTTTAATGCGGGGTTGTTGCCACATTGCTTTTCCTGTCGGAAATAAAGTTGGGAAAGCCATTGAGAATAGGCCTTCCGTATTATATTCATTTATTGGCGAAAGCCCAAGCTCTGGCCATGGCATGGTAAATGGAGTGTTACCATCGTGGTTGAGCAAGAACTGTTCGATTTCCTCTTCTTCTGTTCCTGTATTGTGAGGTGTTGGCACGAAAGACGATGAGTGTTCATATGTTTCATCAAAGTGGGTGGGAACACCACTACCATGAGTTGTAGAGCAAGTTTGCATTTGGGGAAGTTCCATTGTGGCTGTGTTGAGAGAGGAGGAAACATTTGACGATTCAGATGGTAGTGAGGAAAGGGCATCATCGTCGATTAAGACATCTTTGTAATAGGGGTCGTGTTGGATTTTATATTGCAAGGCTGCACAAACACGAGATCTACTGACGTAGAAATCATAATTTTTTAAATTAGATCCTTCCCTTTGTATGAGAACTATGTCCAAATCTCCAAGGCGGCGGGGTAGGGTCTTTGCTATTGAAGTAATGTTTTGCGGGAAGCTTATGGTGTGTCCTGAGTATTTGTATTGCCCACCACGTACTTGGGCGACTTGCATGAATGGATTAACTCGTGCGATAAGCATCTCCTCGATTTGGGTTAAAGACGCAAGAACGATAGGTTGTTTTTCAGGGTCCATGTTGTTCCATGAAGAGAAGCGGTGGCCTTGTTTTTCACTTTTGCATCTGTTACACGAGGGAAAGCCTTCGGAAAAAATTGTTTTAATTCCAGGGTAATTTTCCAAACAGATTGAGCAAGTTTGGATGTTCGCCAACAAATCTATTCTTTTGCGAAACCGACGTTGGGCTTCTAAATTCAGTGAAGAGAGCGGGGATATGGGAAATCTCTGTGTATTAGAAGGGGTGGGGTGTTCTGTTTCAGTCATTTGTGGATTGCAAGGTGGAAAGCAGTCTGAAGGAGAGGAGAAACCGGTTGTATATGTGGGATGAACTGAAGAGAGGTCAGTACTTGAGACAGTTTCATGTGGCATCCCAGACATTTGGGGCAAAGTGACAGTTGCTAGCAAAGATGGGTTCGTACGGAAGGAAGTGGCATGCTCTTGAAAGGTTTTTTCCATGGAAGTTACATGCGGAATGTTGGTTGGCAATTCTTCAGTAGTTGTATTTGATGGAAAGATTGGAATGTTGGGGGATCGTAGGTTGTTGGTCGTTGTAAGTTGAAAGATGTTAGAGATTTTCATTGTTCTATGCTCTAATTTACGACGCCGTTGCTCAGCAGTTATGTGTACTTTATTTTTTGCGTAGTTTTCTCTTCGTTGGGCTCGTTTTGCAGGAGTCGACATGATTGCGAAGTCACAGGATTATGGAGTACCACCTGTTGGATAAAGATCATTTTGGGTTAGCAAGGAACGATACATAGTTTGATGACAAACAAATACAGAAATAAGTGAAAATGTAAAACTAAATTCAATTGTAATGCATGTGGAGTACCAATGGGAAATACGTATAAGAGGTAACAATTTGAGTTTTGAGAAACTACTTTTTTATTAAGGAAAAGAGTATTAGATATATAGAAACATAAAATGTGTTCACATACTACAGAAGGATGTAAATACGTACATAACAAAATTGAATATTTTTTGTATTTATTTTCTTAAAAGTACTAACAATCCGCATAATAGAAGGAGACAATAGTATATCAGTGTATAAGGGAATTCAACAGTTTTCTTTTGAAGCAGGGAAAAAAGTGAAACATAGATATGAAATAAGAAACATAGCAGTCATAGTGCAAAGTATAGAATGGGATGAGTGAGGGTGTAATGTTTGAAGGGATGGGTGGGTTGGAAATCCTTGCGTAAAGGTTATGGAGCAGTTGCACTATTTTCTGCTTTCTTTGAACTGAGGATGACACATTTCAATCTGTTGTTTCCGCAATATGTCTCTTTTTTCAGTGAAAGTGTGAAGCAGTATTCGTTTCCGATGACATTACTTATAATTTCACTAGTCGCATCTTCGTCTATAGTCAATATATGGAGGTCGCTAGCTGCAACACCCATGATTAACTCAGCTATCTCATCAAAAGCGGTAACTGATTGAAGTTCTCCTGTTGGGTCCTTTAGATCGATCCTGAGTGCATATCTATAATCATAGTTTTGCACTTGTCTGTTGCAACTTGAACATAACCATGAACCATTACCATTCTCTTTCACCTTTTTCCTGCATTGTTTGTCACCTTTTTGAAGAGGACATGCCTTGTAAAAAAAGTTGTCCATGCTAATATTCGTGATTTCTGCAGTAACCATGGCCCATTCATTTCTCTCAGTGTTCCCCATATTTAGTACCTCCGAAATCGTCGTTACAGAGGTCATGCTTTTTGGAGGGCCTAGAAATTGGGTTGTGATAGAGGGCGCCGGAAGGAAGTAGTCATCGGAATCAACCCAGCCATGAAGTGTATTTGTTTCTGAAATTTTAGGGTTGACGTAACATTTGGTTCTTGAAACAGTGTCCACTGAGCTTCCATTGAAACTGGAGACGCGGGCAGCTTTCAAGGCGAGGACCGGAAGAGGCGGTATAGAAAGCATGTCTTCAAGTTCGTTGCTTATATCATCTAAGTGATGTCCCCACAATGTGACACTTACACTGAAACCCGACATGTCCTTTAACTGCAGTGTTCTTCTCTTTGTTTCAGACTTGTCATACCGACGAATTGTTGAGCATGGTGACATCGTAACAACAATTCCAATCAAATCAACTGTAGAACCTTCAGCGCTTGCAGGTAATTCCTTGATTTTGGTGAAGTGAAAGTTATGGGAAGGTATTGTATCTTCATTTGCTATGAGTGGAGATATGGTTGAGGAAGGTTGCAGGAAAATCTCCAAAGCATTGTTCAAATGGTTATAACATAGCTTTGCATCAGCAATCCTCGCAATCCTCCCATTGGAAATTGTATATAGCTTCCCATTCTCAATCTGCTCATAGAATGCTTCCGCGGCCTCGTTGAAACAAGTGATGTGGATTTCTCCTCCTTCCTGATCAACAAAATCAAACCCAAACACGGATCCATTTCCCCTTGCATTGTGATATTGGCGAAGGGTTGTTTTTGCTAGGGCACGGCCCTCTACGGACCACATGTGCATAGATGTATTCAAAGCACTTATTTTAGTTGGTGTTCTCGTAAAATATTTGTTAACCCGATTTGCACTTGCATCTGTTTGTGGCAACTGACTGTGTTTGAGAGCATTTGTTGGTAGTCGGATTGGAGCACCGATTACCAAATGTGTTTCAACAACAACATCCATTTCAATGATAAGAACGGTGCTGCAATGGAAAAGAAAAACAGGATATAATTAGAACTGAGCAACGGATGGAAAAAATAAATAGAATTAAATTTTAATTGATATAGCGAGTTTATGTACATTGGTAATTGAGCAAGAGATGAAGCTTACAGTTCACTTTTGATCATTCTAACGAGGGATTTGTGTAAGCACACGATGGAGCCTTCTTGTATTGAATTGTCGGTTACACGACTTGCAAATTTGGAGGGTAGAAGTGTTGTCTGAAAATGTATCCCATCTGAAAGGTCAACACGATGTTGGGCTCCCGTGTTGAGAATGGACCTTAGAGAGCTCAAGTGCAGTATCTGAAATGTGGGGTCAACATTGGAACCACCCTCAATCAATTGAGAAATGCCTTCGTGTGTCAAAGTTATTTCCATGGCAACTAAAAGATGCTCGAGATTGTGAGAATTCTGCAAATATATGGTGGAAAATGTAAACTTGTAGGGCAGTCAATCATGAAATGAAGGATTTGTTCAGGAAATCATGCATTTGTAAAGAATGAGAACCTTTAAAGTTGACTTCCTTATTATTTCATATTTTCTAAAAAGTGCAAACATGAAGTCTAACCCTTTAACAATTCAATATGCAAAAAAGCGATATAATGTACAAAGCTTTGGTTGAAAACAACTAAAATTTGTATGGTTGTTTGTCGGCATTTTAAAACTATATGTATTTGTGTGCAAATATTATGAAGTACACATTAAAAATGCGTCGTTGGTTTACATAAAGAAGCGAGCAATTGTATAAAGGAAAGATATAATGAATAACTCATTAAAAATGTGTTGTTGTTGTTGTTGTTTGTTGAAAAGTTAGATTCTGTGCCCCATATGTTCCGCCGCAATATATACATGCATTTATTTGAAATGAATTACATATTATTATGTTAAGCAAACATAATGGAATACAATAAGAACAATATGTACACTTGAAGTGAGAAGACTATAGGTATTTGTATGGAAACACAAAGATAAAGAAATTAGGAAAGCATAGTTGTTGGATAACAAAAACTGAACATGTGTTTGATAAGTTTGATTCTCCGTCGGATATATACTGCGACAATACATACATGGAATATTTGGAACGAGTTACAGTTTATTTCAAAAATACTTATAAACAAACACTTATAAACTAACCACTACAAGCTATTTTTTAAAATCAAATTTCTTGCTTTTTGCTTGTGCAATTTTCTTTGCACGTTTCTTGTAGTTTTGTCCAGTTGCAGATGCCTCGATTGGAATTCCCATTCTCCTCAATTTGTGGGGTGGTTCATATTTCAGTGCATCTTCGTTCGAATCATAAATCAAGCAAAAGCCTCGTGAATGATCTGCAATCGTTCGGATTTTGGAGAGAAAAATTGGGGATGTTGGCATCAGGTGGAGGCGATCTCTGATCATTTCAGCTATCACTGTTTTAGGTGGTTTCGGTTGCCTACAATGCAAAACATTAACAACACATTGAATACGCTTAAAATTTTCCTCCCTCTGCAAGTGAGGCGTAGTTAATGTCAATCCCGTTGTGGGGAGGGGAATTGTGTTTCTAGTCTGCATCATATTAAACTGGAGAGGGAAAATAAGTATGTTAGTCCACCAAGATGTTCTTAGGTATGACGGGCAGCTTTAAAAGCCTTGTCGCTGATCAGTCTAACGTCCAACTTGGGACGCTTCGAAATGGCCTCATTGGGGAATGAACCCCTCAGCACATAACGAATCCTGTCATTGACGAAGGCACGTGCCCCCACATGTCACTTCGGAAAAAGGATTGGAGTCTAAATATAAATGTAACAATCAAAAGAATATAACATGAAAGCTCTCTACAATAATTTTTTAAACCATAGCATGCAATAAACGAAACAAATGAATAAGCACTTGAATCAATATTAAAACCCACCTCAAGTTTGTTTAGAGACGACGCTCTTCTTTACCGCGGGAGAATGAGAATCACAAATAACCTACAAAAAAGTGAAAAATAAGTTAATAAAACTAAATATATCTACACTGCCAATGTCATATTCACTACATAACGCTACCACTCATGATATAAAATTGGTAAATGTATATGCATGAATTTGTAACAAGTTAGAAATGTAGAGATAGAACATTTAAAACATCCCAATATGTATATTCATTATCACGATATGATAGTGGATTTTATTGTATAGTTCTTTAAAATCTTTTGATCTGTAAATCTCCATTTCTACTGTATTTTTTTGGAAAGATTATTTTAAATTTTGACATAATGATATATTGAAATTGATGGTATTTATCACTAATGAATAAAAAAATTATGAAGAAAGTGATAAAATCATTCATCAATATAATCTAATCTAAGATTAAAAACCTTAAAATTAATATTGGATTATTAATTTTAGGGGTGGAAAATATACGTTGGAGGGCTATAGAAAGCCCACTCTCTATCCGGGACAGCTTATTGTTTTGACAAAAAAAGGGTTGCTAAAAATAGTTCTTTAAAACGCATCTATCTAAGTATTCGAGTGAATATATAAGATTTGTTGTGCTTGTATTTTGTGCGATAAGTTTATGTTTTTGATTGTTGGGCTTGTTTCTTGTTAATCACTTGTTTTCATACCACACTGCGTATTGTTTTTCCTGTAGCTCAAACCCAAAGATGTAGGTGGACATGTGGAGATGTTTGTTGCCACTTTACAGACCTCACGAAGTGAGCGGGATGCCTGAAACTTATCGTATATAAAACCTCAACAAATCTTCTATACTACAATAAATAATTCTGTCGTCTCGTTTATCCTTCTGTTTGGAATTCTCTTTAAGCGTTAACAAAATTATTATGATCAAAACTGTTAACAAAATTTGTTTGACAAATTGAATGGGCCTCCAGATATTTCCGTACAAATGTAAGTTCAGTCGAAGAATAAACGTAAAAAAGATGCGATGTATTAATTACGGGCATAAATTTGCGTTGTTAATGTAAATACGGCAGAGGCGGTTTTTATCCTTACAGAAACGTATCAACACCAGGAAAAACTCAGACTTAAATCTATTATTTGAGTAAATCTATTATTATCAAACAGAAGAACAAGGAACAATGGCGGATTGACAATAAAGTAAAAACGATCTGCAAGATACAGAAGGCACAAAGCATGAATCCAGAAGGAGAAAACGTAGCCGTAAAAGCTGCGAAATCGTTCATAACATTGAACAGAAACTGCTACATAAGTGGACGCTAAATAAATTATTTGAAGTTAAAAGCGGCAAATCTTCGTCGTTTAGGGTTTGATATATTTCCATTTATCATTACAAAGGAAGGGTCTTTGACCAAGTCTCGGATGAAAGCAAAGAGATAATTGATAATGGCAGTTAACGGTGAAGGAAATAGAACCTTATAAATGAATTTTAAAACCCATAAAAATAAAAACGAATCTAGAAATTTCTAACCTCTGCGGAATGCAAACGGCAGATTTCTAACCTCTGCGTAAACGAATCAAACGGCGGAACAGAAACGGCGATCGTTCTTCCAATAAAAGACGGGCGTTCTTCCACTGCGGAACAGAAACGGCGATCGTTCTTGCAATAAAATAAAAGATATCGGATCCCTCTTTCACGAAAACGAATTGATTATTTGATGAAATAACCAATACAAACTCCTTATTTATAAAACAGGGCGGAATCTAAAAAAGAGGAGTTAAAAATAGGATTTTAAAAATAGAAACTCAAAAATTGCATGCAAAGTAAAACGACATATGCAAACAAAATTTGCCAAAAACGCCTAAAAGGTCACAAATTTAGGACAGTCGTAGAAACGTCCGGAGGTCCTCTACCATAGTTATAAATTATTAAATATATCAAATGAGGATTAAAATAAATTTAAAATATCAATCATTATAACATATAGTTTTATTATTTTTCAGTTACTATTTGTGAGTATACTTACTACTAAAAGATAACGTAGATTTTATGGTTGTTTTTCGTACTTAATCGGGATGGGTTAGGATGGTTGCTTTTCATGCACTAGGATTGAGGAAAACTATTTATGAAGCTGTTGATAAAGAAACTCGATATGACGGTACCGATACATTCCCTCCACCAACTTAAAATAATTAATGCATGGTTTTACCAAGTATTATTTTACCACAAGTGTTGGGATAAAAGGCATCATGCATATGCGTATTCAAGTTACGAGCTATTAGATTCCATTAGATATGTAGTCTAAAGTTAATGATCTAAGTGGAATGAGACGAGATCGACATAACAAAAGGGAGTGACATTTTCAAAGCTTTGAACAATGTGTTTTCATGGAGAAACCACTTTCTATAGCATCGATGCAGATGAAGGTGAATCAACTTTCCCTGATTATTTTTGGAATGTAACATTATAGATGGTGTACAAATATTAATCTATTTTCTCTTCATAATGCTTTGATGGATGTGAATACATTGTTCCAAATCCCATATTAGGGGAGAGGAGCCAATCATGGTGCATTACCCAGTAGTGGTGAGGGTAGTGGGAGTATTTGCTGTCAGCTTTTGCACAGTAAAATATTAATAATGGAATGAATATTATCCTATAAATGTACAAAGTATCCTCAAAAACGATGTGTCTGTCACTTTTCATGTACAGCCATGAATCTGTCAACAGTAGAATAGTCAGTGTGGCTTTTAAACATATAATAACATATATTACACTTCAAAAATTGCCAGATTTAAAGTCAACATGTATTTAATACAAGGATATATAATTGTATTTCATCCCTATACAAAATAGATATCACATCATCATATCAATTTGATGTCAAATTTCACATAATTTAAGTTCCCAGTTTACTGTGTAAAAGGTCTTGTCATTCACACACTTTAGGCCAGGTTCTCACAAGCAGAAGTCCAAAGTGCACCATTTTCAGATACAAGTTGTCTTTTAAGCATTAACTTTGTCACCATTTTCCATCCCAGCTACTCCCATAAATTATGTACCTGCATATTTTGACAAATGTGAGGCTCAAGAAACAAACATTGAATTGAAATGAGAAATCAAATCAAATTGAACTTCAAATATGAGTATTGAAATAAAATATCATAAATCTTGATCCACCCCTATCAGTTTCACCCAATCAAAAACAAGCACAAGGATCAACCAATTTTACCCAATCAAAAAAAAGCACAGGGATCACTCAACTACAACACTTTCCATATCTCCTATAAATCTAGTTCCTCAACTGCTCTGAAATTTTATTCAGTTAGAGCTATTTTGCTAGTGCATGACAATTACAGTTCCAAGCTGCCATAATCAACTGTTATTCCACATCATAGTGCCACATACAGTAAGTTCTTAACTCTGTTCTTATATTGATGCACATTCATTTAATTTTAATTTTTTTTTATTGTCCATCTCCATATGGGAAAAAACCTGATGATCCCAAAAATCTGTCAAAAGAAGCGCTTGAGAATTCTCTACAGCCCAATCTACTTTGCAAACTAATTCATGTAAGATGTATATTAACAAGTAATTCCAGTCTAAATTAATGAAAACTGTATTTCACATTTATACAGTCAAAGTATGTATCCCCTTGCTGGTGCATACTTTATGCTGCCTTTTCATGTAGACGTATATTAACAAGTTATTCCAGTCTAAATTAATTAAATCTGCCTTTTCATATTTACGAGTAGATGTATGTTCCACCTGCTGGTGCATACTTTATGCTGCCTTTTCATGTAAGATGTATATTAATAAGTAATTCCAGACTAAATACATGAAATCTGTATTTCATATTTACAAGAAGCTGTATGTTCTGTAGACGTATATTTACAAGAAATTCCAGGCTAAATTACGGAAAGGCTCTATGGCAGGGGAGGCAGTCATGGTGCACCCACACTTTGGCGGATTATAGTGGACATTAAAAAAAACATTGTAATCACAAAAATCCGTCAAAAGAAGCGCGCGAGAATTCTCTACAGCCCCATCTCCTTTGCCAACACATTTGACACGCAGATCACCGTACACATGAACTGGAGTGTGAGGTGTCTCAAATTCTGAATTTTCATGGTGCGTACCAGTAGCTGTTAGTAGAACCCCCCACAGTTTACTGTATTCACTGCCACTTATCACTAAAACAATCACTGTTTCCGAGGACAGCAAAATCCACACATAGGTATATGGTAGTAATAAACAACCAGTAATTTTCATGTAGATGTTTATTAACAAGTAATTCCAGACTAAATTAATGAAACCTGTATTTCATATTTACAAGTAGCCGTGTGTTATGTAGACGTATATTTACAAGAAATTCCAGGCTGAATTACGGAAAGGCTCTGTATTTGCAAATAGATATATAAGAAATATACATCTACTTGTAAAGATACATCTACAGAATACACATCTGGATCTAAATATACATCTACAGAATATACAACGACAAAAAAAGGCAGCATAAATAATACAGTTACGTGAAAATGAAGCATTAAATATACAACTACATGAAAAGGCAGCATAAAATATGCATCTAACATGTAATTTTTTGTAAGCATATATATATACATATTTCTTCAATTTAGCCTGGAATTACTTGTAAATATAAATCTAATAGTACACATACATCTGCAGGTTTCATTACTTTAGACTGGAATTACTTGTTGATATACATCTTACATGAATTAGTTTGCAAAGTAGATTGGGCTGTAGAGAATTACTTGGCCAGCATAAAGTATACAGTTTCAATAATTTAGCTCACAATTACTTTTGAATATTCATCTACATTTAGAGGCAGCATAAAGTATACAGTTTCATTAATTTAGCTCAGAATTACTTGTGAATATTCATCTACCTTTGATTTTTGAAGTATCCATTGCTCAGAACATAGGCACTCATATCAAATGGCTGCACTTGAGAATTACGTTTGATGATTCAATATGCTGAATATCTCATTGTTGTAAGTTACATCGGTTTGTTGAATTTAACTATATTAGCAGGTTTTTATTGACATCATGAGGAGAAGGCAGCTTCCAAAAAGAGTAAGACCTGCATGTGCCAAAATTAGGGGAGCAAGATTTCCGCCAAGTGAAGAACGTGAAGAAGAGGCTATCAATACCCCACCTCAAGATGCCAATGACACACCACATGAAGAAGTAAATGTCCAAGCAATAAGAGTGAGCCCTTCAACACAAAATGTGTCAAAGCCAAGATCTGATTGGAACAAGTCTGATATGAATAATGCCATGAAAGATGTTGAAGATTATGGATACTCTACACGCGCTGCTGCAAAAAAATGGGGTATACCAGCAACCACCCTTACTTCTTGGCTAATGGGCATTACCACCACTAAAAGAAAGGGTCCACCAACAATTCTAACAGAAGAAGAAGAGATGGAGATAGTGAGTTGGTGTCATGAAATGGCTGACATGGGACATGGGTTAGAAATTATACAACTTAAGACATGTGTGGCACAAATCTGCGAAACAAGGTCTAACCCATTCACGGATGGTTTTCCGGGTAAGTCATGGTGGGCAGGTTTTAAAAAAGACACCCGATCTAACATTAAGGACAGCTGAAGGGCTTGATAAGGATCGAGCAGTGTGTTTGAGGCCATCAATTGTTAGTTCCTTCTACATTAATTTGTCTAAAGCTTATGAGGCCAACCCATATGGACCAAACCGAATATGGAATTGTGATGAAACTGGATTACAAGCAGGGAGGAACTGCGGTATGAGAGTGCTTGCTAAAAGGGGTAGTAGGAGTGTGCCATATATCATCCCAAAAAGCAGAGAATGGATTACCATTTTGTGTTGTGTAAATGCTGTTGGACAAAGTATTCTAGGATTCTATCTTTTTAAGGGGAAGAGCCATTTAGAAAATTATATTGCAGGTTGTGAGCCTGGAGCTTGCATGGCAACACAATCACATGCATGGATGACAAAAGATTTATTCATGAATTGGTTACATCACTTTGCATCATCTATACCTGGTGGAGTGTCTCCTACCAATAGGCATTTACTAATTTTTGATGGCCATGGTTCACATGTTGCTTTGGGGACAATTCAAGAAGCCAGGAGTTTGGGGATTGATTTATTAACATTGCCTGCACACACCTCTCATAAATTACAGCCATTGGATGTGAGTGTCTTTGCTCCATTCAAAACATACTTCAAGGAGGAGAGACGCAAATGGATAGTTGCAAACCATGGGATAGATGTGAAAAGGGCTGAATTAGCAGAGTTAGGGAGCAAAGCATTCAGAATGGCTCTTACACCTAGCAACATTAAATCAGGATTCAAAAGAACAGGGATATGGCCTCTTAATCCCAATGCCTTGGATGAAGACATGGCACCAAGCAGAACATTTGACACATCTTTTCAAGATGATGCTGGTGCAGCAGAAAATATGCTTCATCTATCTAGGGTTGATTTAGAGGGAAGTGAAGATGTTCAGATGGTCCCTAACACACAATTGGAGAAAGAATCAGAACCTCAGCAGATGGAGATAAATATAAATGAATGTGTTGCTCAACAATTGGAAACTCCAAACAGAATTAATCAAATCGATGAATCACTATCTTTGCCCACAGAAGAAAGCCCACCCGATTGGATGAAAGAAGCAGCTCTTAATCTTGGTGTCAACTTGAACTTCAATAATGAAGAGGTCAGCCTCTCTTTACCCTCTCAACCAGCAGTATTTCATGACTCAGATTTGGTGCACTACTATGTTGGCAGTCAACCTGAAGATAATGATGCAGGGGTATTAGGGGCAGATTCGAACCAAACTTGTGAGGCAAACCAGGGACAGAAAACTCTTGGTAGATTCTTGAAACTCCCTGTGGAAAAGGTTAGAGAATCATCAAGGTCAAATAGTGCTTCTGGTATAAGATTGAGTAGGGAATCTCTACTAATTACAGCAGATCAGTACATGGAGCTTCTGGTTGAGAAAGAGAACAGAAAAAAAGAAATAGATGAATTAAAGCAAAGAAAAAAGGAACAAATCCAAGAGAAGAAGGCTGAACGAATTGTTGAAAGGGAGAGGAAGGAGCAGGAAAAGATTGAAAAAGAATATAGAAGGAAAACAAAGGAGCACCAAAAGTTGATTCAAAGGCAGGAAAGGGAACAGAAAAAGGAACAGGAAAGGATTCAAAGGGATCAAGAGATAAAGGAGAAGGAGTTTGAGAAGGCAAGAAGAGAGTTAGAAAGGAAAAGGAGATTGAGCAGTCCAATTAATCCTTTTCCTGATCAACACCCAATGCTAAGAGAATTAATGGGCATACATTGCCCTTTATCAGTTTCAACACATAATACTGCAGTCGGAGTGAATGCTTCTCCAAGTTCTGATCCATTTCCAACTACGCCTACGAGGGATGTCAACATTGGGAGGCAATTGCAAAGTAACACCCCAGCTTCAACCTCAACTGCAGATTCAACGCCGCCCTTCCTCGGATTTTGGAAATAATATTTTCGAAAGTTAATATTTAATTTTGAGGGCTGAATTTTTGATGTGTGGAATTGGCCTTTCGATTTAAAAAGTACAATATAGTAGTAGTAGTTATATGGCCCAAGTATATTGTATGGCCATGTTTTTGTAATGGACAATGGAATGTTTACTGAATGAATATATATGTCTTCCAAGTTATGTGATAACCTTTTTGAAAGATTTAAACTCCTATTGTTTCTGAAAATTACACTGAGTAACAATCAATGGTAAATGTCATTAAAGTAACACACAGAAGCCAATAACCCAATCTACAAGTAGAAAAGAGAAATACGCAATAGTTTCTATCACTGCCTCAATGAGGGTAAAAACCTCACCTACTGGAAGCATATGGACTGTAGATATTCAAAGAGAATCAAACAATTGCCAAACTAAAAAATGTGTTGATAACAACAAGCATATGCACTTCCATTATCAGTCACTCCAACAAGCATAACAACACCAGTGCAAGACAAGTACAAATTATATTATCAGATTTTAATATGTAAAATCACCAAATTATACGAATCAGTTACTAATAATAGGGGTTGCCATGTCCTTTGACAAATCAGCCTCTTCGACTTTCTTGTAACATTCGAAGGCTTTTATCAACTATGATTGAAATATATTCAGTTATAAATCATATCCGATTATAAATCACATGCATACTAGTGTAGTTTGAATCAAACAACTCCATTTTGACTATTGCTCAAGGAGCCTAACCCTTGATTACCTTTAAATATGAACAATTTTCCAATCTTCACATTAAAACGACTAAGGAGGGTTACCATAAAAGAAGTAAATGGCTAAGAACAGAACAGTGTACAGAACGAAACCTCTTTTGAAGCATCCACGGCAAGATTCAAATGACTATTTCTAGTTTTGAAGGAAGCAAAGTTAAAATATCACTTCAAGTAGATATTATTGCTGAAGAAAGAAAACAGAAGTACACTCAGAAGTATGACTAGCTCCCAACACAGAGGTGGTCAGTGTAAACACCCACACACAAAAATCTCAGGCCGAAACATTAGGCAGCTTTGTTGTTAAACTTACCATATCCCTATGCGTGGATTTCACAGTTGTCGAAAACAGCGAAGGAGATGGGGCTGTAGAGAATTCTCACGCGCTTCTTTTGACAGATTTTTGTGATTACGTGGTGATTTTAAATGTTCAGTTTAGTGTCCCAAAGTTTGGGTGCACCGGGACTGGATCCCCTCTCATACAGTAAGACACTAACCTTATTCTCTGGGCAATAAACAGAAATCCAAAAAAATTGAGTATAGCAGACTAGGATTTTAGAGAACCACTTAACTGTTTTTACAATCATTCAACAAGTATAATGTATATCAAACAATGGGTACGTGCCTGTTGCTATGAGGTTCAAGAAATAGGAGGGTTACAATTGTGTCAGAGAGAGGAAAAGGGAAGGATCAAACCAAATTTTACGCTGCCAAATGCACAAGTTCCATTAAGAGTGATCGAGAAGTAGAGGAGATAAAATGTAATGTCTTTAAAAGAATGGAAGCGTCCGTGTACATAGCTACAACAATGGAAACGTGAGAGCAAAAATCACACTTTGAGCACGCTCAGTTGAGCACAATCGAATGCTACAATGATACAATGATACAATACTCACGCGCTTATTTTGACATATTTTATATAAATTCAACAAGTAAAAAGATTCAACTCTCACGCACTTCTTTTGACACATTTTTGGATCACCCAGCTTTTTTTAATGTTCAGTATATTGTAATTTTCAGAAACAATAGGAGTTTAAGTCTTTGCGAGAAGGAATCACGTAACTAGGAAGACATATAACACAATCTACCAGTACAGAAGAAGTAATAGTAATTGTTTCTATCACTGCCTCAGTGAGGGTTAAAACCTCACCTATTAGAACCGAATCGACTGTTAATATTCGAAGAGAATCAAACAATTTCCAAGCTCTTTTGATGTGTTGATAAACACATTTGAAGGAATGTGTCTGCATCTGCGTGGATCATTCTCCGTCAACCGAACGAGCTCCTCCCCACCACTGCAAGACGCGTACAGAAAAAACTGTCAGTTTTTCATATGTAAAACCACCAAATCAAATTGAACTTCACTTTAAAACGACTAAGGAGGGTTTGTCTAAAAGAAGTAAATGACAGAACAGAACCGAACGAAACCTGTCTTGAAGCATCCACGGCAAGATTGAAGATGGCAGATCAGAAGGATTATAACTGAAACACTGAGTTATTGCTGAAGAAAGAAGTCGCAAGTATGAGTAGCTCCCAACGCCGTAGCCGTAAGCATGAACACGTGAAGTCGCAAGAAGAAAATTATCACGCCACAACTGTAAACATTCCCCTCCTGGTCCGATGGCTTCCAAAGTTAGGGTGCATTCTTTGCTGGTTCGAGCGGTATACAGTGTGGGTGCTGTGGGCGGTTTGGGAGTAGGTGGCGCCATGAAGAGCTTGCATTGAATCCGCGCGGTGCACGTCTTGATGCCGTTTGCTTCCCTGACACGGCGCCTTAACCATTTACTACGACCATATCCCTATGCGTGGATTTCGCTGTCCTCAATATACAGTGCGTTAATGTGCCTTAAATGGCATCAAAAATCTCAACCGGTGGGGGTTTACATGCACGGGATTTGGTCAAGCGCGCGAAAACACGGATTTTTGGACACCTCACACTCCAGCTCATGCGTACGGAGATCTACGTGTCTGTTGAGTTGGCAAATGACATGGTTGTGTAGAGAATTTTCGCGCGCTTCTTTTGACGGATTTTTGTGATTCGTCTGGTTTTTTTTTGTTGCAAATAGTCACCCAAAGTTAGGGTGCACCGTGACTGGGAATCTTTACTTAAACAAAAATAAATTTGTGTAGAGCAGGTAATAAAAGAATACGCCAAGAAAGGAACAAATTTTTTTGTTTTTAATTCTCGATTCTTGGTAAAACAGGTAGAATATAATCTGGGAAATCTCTCAAAACTTTTATTTGGCTTCCTTGAAGAGTAACAACTAATTTTTTGTTTTGTTTTTCTGCTTTTGAAAACGATGAAATAGGGAATCTCCTCCAAACGTGATGCTCGAGAGATTGAGTGTCTGAGATTATCAATTGATTAATAATAAAGTTGACCTCTTTCATTACATGCTAACTTCAAATCAATCTCCATGTTTATGGGATTATAAAAATCCTTTATTGATTCTTAATCTTTTATTTATCGGTCATATCCCTATGTTTGTGGGATAAAATTCCTTTATCGATTTGGAATCCTTTATTTATGGGTCATATTTTCATATCTCTTGCAGTTTTGATCAATTATTCTATGAGTATGGGGACTTCGTAGCCAAGGTATGTCATACTAATTCTAAATTTCTTTATAAACATTATGCATGCAGGTGCCAGGGAACTCTAATTAATAGAAATGGAGATATCAAAAGCTAGTGGATCAACATTGGGGGTCGGCTGCTAACATGCAAAAAAATAGCAATCATCAATCTATTTTGAGCTAAAACTAGCACCATATGAACAAATCAAACCAATCTAGTGTCAAATTCACAACACTTATAGGGTAGAAAATAACTTGGTTGATGGAACAAATCAAACCAATGCATATGGAAAATTTATAAATGCGTTAGAAGATACACTTTTACTAATGTACTTATCTATCATTTGTTCACAAATAAATAAATTCAAAGAAATTGTTGATCGAAATACTTACAAAATTGACGATACATCAAATGCAATATTATAACCACCTCTCTTCTGATACAAAATTGTTGATAAAAAAATGCAGAGCATGGCCATAATTTTCATTGGAAAAGAGTTTTACGAATTATGTGAAAGAGCCCTTTTTCGTAGACATTTATACATTTATATTCAAATCAATTTTTATAATTTTTGCATGTAACCTTTTCAATTATTAAAAAATAATATTTTTATAGCTGTTGGAGCTTATACAAATGCCTACGAAAAGATTATGCATGATAAAATATTAATGCGAGTAAACGAAATTCAATGGACAAAAACACAAACCATAAACACACAGTGATTTACGTGGTAAACCCCTCAAGAGGGAGACATCCACTTGAGCAACAGTATCGGTTCCCTTATTGTTCAAATAAGGAAAGTACAATCAGCACAGCTTCTTCCTCTTACAATTATATTTTCTATACAGCCTCAATGGGCATACATGGATTTATAGTATTCATACAGAACTGAATTCATTAATGTGTTCCTATCCATATTCTAACTAAAGTTGTCTTGTTACAACAACAAGTGAATAATAGGATCTCAATCCACTAGAAGAGGAATCATTGTCATCTAATTTAAACAATCTCCACCTTGACAACAATTAACCTGATACCTTGCTCATTGCTCATCACCTTTTTTGCAAGCCAAGAGAATCCAAGCACCACCTCAGCTTCTCTAATATAACTGGTTTCGTGAACATGTCTACACAATTCTTTTGAGTGTGGACCTTGTCAAGAATCACTCTGTCCTTCATCAACAATATGTCTTACATAATGGTATTTAACTAGAATATGCTTTGACTTACTATGGTAAGCTGGATTCTTAGCCAAATAAATTGCACTTTGACTATCACAGAAACTTTTTACACTTTTCTGAAATTGTCTTAACTCACCCAATAAACCTTTTAACCATACTGCCTCTTTGCAAGCATGTGAAGCAGATACATACTCTGCCTCCGTAGTGGATAAAGCAATAATGCTTTGAAGCTTTGACATCCAACTAATAGGACCACTTGCAAGAGTAAAGACATAACTTGAAGTAGATCTTCTTTTGTCCAAATCACCTGTAAAATCTGAATCAACATAACTGCAAACCTTATCACTGCAACCATCAAAAGTGATACAATAACTGCTCGTGCCTCTAAGATACCGAAGCACCCATTTCACTGCTACCCAATGTTCTTTACCTGGCTTTGCCATGTATCTACTGACAACACCAACTACATGTGAAATATCTGGTCTAGTACTAACCATCGCATACATCAAACTTCCTATTGCATTAGCATATGGTACATGAGACATATACTCCTTTTCTTCATCATTACTAGGACACAAACCTGAAGAAAGTTTAAAATGCGAAGCTAAAGGGATATTCACTGGTTTCACTTTATCCATATCAAATTTCTGAAGTATTTTCTCCACATACTTCTCTTGTGATAACCATAGCTTGCCTTTCGTCTTGTCTCTATGTATCTCCATGCCCAAGATCTATCTTGCTGCTCCTAGATCCTTCATATCGAATGTCCTAGCCAACTAAGGCTTTAACCTGCTGATTTCAACCATGTTTTTGCTTGCTATAAGCATATCATCAACATATAACACCAATATAATGAACATGCCATTATCCAACTTTTTAAAGTAAACACAAGGATCATATTCACTTCTGGTATAATTCTAGCTCACCATGAAGGAATTAAACTTCTTGTACCATTTTCTTGAAGACTGCTTCAAGCCATACAATGATTTCTTGAGTTTGCAGACAAACATCTTGTTGTGATTTTGAACGAACCCTTCCGGTTGTTCCATGTAAATTTCCTCATCTAAATCTCCATGTAGAAATGCATTTTTAACATCTAGCTGCTCTAATTCTAGATTAAGCAATGCAACTAGTGCTAACACTATACGAATAGAAACAATTTTCACAACTGGTGAAAAAATCTCATGAAATTCAATACCTGCTTTGAGAAAACCATTTTGCAACCAACCTTTCCTTGTACTTTGAAAAAGTATCATCAACACCTTTCTTCAACTTGTATACCCACTTACAACCAATCGATTTCATGTTCTTAGGAATTTCCACGAGATCCCATGTTTTGTTTTTAATCAAAACATCAATTTCCTCTTTCATGGCATGTTTCCATTTGTCACTATTTGAAACCTCTATTTCTTCTTTATAACAACTTGGTTCTCCTTCATTAGAAATTAAAGCAACAGAAGTGAAAAAATCATCATACCTACTTCGAACTGAACTGATCCGTGTAGACCTTTGTAGAGCTTGCTGTTGTATTTCCTCAATTTCCTGAGGTGTTTCAATCTCCTCATCCTCCTGAGTGATTTCCTCATGAATATCCTGCTCACAGACATCTTCATGATCTTCACCCGTGGATGAATGTATATCAAATTGAATTTCTTTGTAACTGTGGTACATTAATCTGTTTCATGGCATTCTTATCATCTGATTTTATGAGTGAAATTTCATCAAATATGACATCTTTGTTTATGATGATCTTATGGGTAGTAGGATTCCATAATCTATACCCCTTTACACCATCACCATATCCAACAAAGACTAATTTCTGTGACTTAGGATCTAACTTTGAATGCTGACTCTTTGGAATAAGTGCATAGGCATCACAACCAAAAACTCTAAGACTAGAATAATTACATGGTTGGCCTATCCATACCTCTCTTAAGGAATCTTGCAGTCAATTGCTGTTGATGGCGATCGATTAACCAGGTAACAAGCTGTAAGCAAAGCTTCTCCCCACAATTCCTGCTGCAACTTTGCATTACTGAGCATGCTTCTTCCTCTCTCGAGAAGAGTCCTGTTCATGCGTTCAGCAACACCATTCTGTTGTGGAGTGTAAACAGTGGTTCTATGCCTTTCGATCCCTTCATTCTTGCAATAGTTATCAAATTCCTTAGAAGTAAATTCTCCTCCATTATCTGTTCTAAGACATTTAATGGATTTTCCTGTGCCTTTTTCAACTAAAGCTCTAAACTGTTTAAAAGTGTTAAATACATCGATTTTTCTTTAACAAATAGATCCATACTTTTCTTGAGTAATCATCTATAAAACTAACAAAATATGATGATCCTCCATACGAGAGTTTCGGAGATGGACCCCAAAGGTCTGAATGAATATAGTCAAGGATATCTTTACTTGTATGTTTTCCAGGTTTAAACTTCTATCTAGCTTGTTTCCCATAAATACAATGCTCACAGAACTTCAAATCTAGTTTTTAAACTAGGAAGTAGTTTACGATCAGCAAGTACCTTTATTCCTTTCTCGCTGATATGACCCAATCATTGATGCCATAAGCGAGTGGATTCACCTGCATCCTCTGATGCGACTCCCGCTTGATCGATTTCTGTCCTTCCTTCAAGTTTATACAGATTCCTGACTCTGTTAGCTTTCATAACAATCAAGATACCTTTTGATATCTTCAAAACTCCACCTTGAACTGAACCCTTATATCCACTAGAATCAAGAACTCCCAAAGATATCAGATTCTTTCTCAAGTCAGGCACATGTCTCACATCTGTCAGTGTTCTAACAATCCCATCATACATTTTAATTCTGATACTCCCTATCCCAACAATTTTACATGTAACATCATTACCCATGTAAACTACCCCGTCATCAATAGATTGATACGTAGAATACCAATTCCTATGCAGACACATGTGATGGGATGCCCCAGAATCAATTAACCAGTCATAATGGTACTGTGAGACAATAGACGTAGATAATACCTCATCAACCATACCTGAATCCTTCTCGGCTATGTTAGCCTCCTTTGTAGAGTCCTCCTCCTTAGATGCCTCTTTACGTTTCCAACAATCTTTCTTGAGGTGTCCTGATTTGTTACAGAACCAACACTTCAACTTGCTCTTTTTGCCCTTCGACTTGGATCTAGCTGGGCCCTTCGAATGTTGTCCCCTCTCAGTAGTTCTGCCTCTGGCCATCATAACTTCTAATGTCGAAGTTTCCAGAGAAGATCTCTTTTGAGTTTCCTCAGATATCATAGCTCCAACAACAACATCAAAGCTAATAACCTCGTTAGAACTAAAACTAATAGAGGTTATGAAATGATCCCAAGATTCAGGCAAAGAACTTAATAATGTTACCATCTTATCCTCATTCAAAATTTTGTCACTCGTGCTGTCCAATTTACAAATAAGAGTATTAAAAGTATTTAAATGTTCTGAAATTGTCATACCTTCCTTCATATGCAAGGTATACAGCTGACGCTTCAGGAGGATTCTGTTTGTCAAGGATTTAGTCATGTACAAAGCTTTCAGTTTTGTCAGAGTCCTGCTACTATTGTTTCAGACACGATGTTGAATAATACATCGTCGGCCAAGCATAGGCGAATAACACTAAGAGCACAAGTTTCCATCTCGTCCCACTCATCATCATCCATACTCGCGGGTTTCTTCACTTTTCCTACGAGTGCCTTCACAACTCCCTGCACACACAGTATATCCCGCATCTTGACCTTCCATAACTCAAAGTTATTGCTCCCGTCAAATTTCTCGATCTCGAATTTAGCACTCTGTGTCTTTGCCATCACGCTTCCACACTGTGATTGCTCTGCCATGGGTCCAGAAAACACCGTAAGCGGCCCTTCAACGTAGCGAATGAATTCACCCTTCAAACTCACCCCTCGTGGCCTCCCTCCAACCTTGCTCTGATACCACTTGTTGAAACTTATACAGCCATGAAAAGATTATGCACAACAAAATATTAATGCGAGTAAACGAAATTCAATGGACAAAAACACAAACCATAAACACACAGATTTACGTGGTAAAACCCTCAAGAGGGAAACATCCACGGAGCAACGGTATCGGTTCTCTTATTGTTCAAATCAGGAAATTACAATCAGCACAGTTCTTCCTCTTGCAACTCTCTTTTCTGTACAGCCTCAATGGGCATACATGGATTTATAGTATTCATACATAACTGAATTCATTAATGCGTTCCTATCCATATTCTAACTAAAGTTGTCTTGTTACAACAACAAGCTGAATAATAGGATCTCAATCCACCAGAAGAGGAATCGTTGTCATCTAATTTCAACAATAACTATTTTTAATATAGATAATAATATTTACTTTGAAAGTATTTTTATAGTGTGTGTTTAGGAATTTTGTAATATATAATGGAATGATAAACAATTATTTTTATAATTATATAAAATGTTTTAATAATATAAGTTTAAAATTAATGATAAAATATTTCTCAAAGTGTTTATTTATAATATATTATAATTTAGTATCATATTTAGAGCATGTGTATTCCCGATCAAGATTAATTTTAGAATTTTCAATAAATAATAATTAAAGAAAGTAAATTCATTTATTTAATAAATACTTATTTAAAATGTTAAAAAGATGTAATAAATTAATTTTAAAAAATAATATAATTAAAATTTTAGTGCTTTAATTAAAAAATATTATATAAATATATATTTTAAATTATTGTATAATAACTTTTATTTTATGATTTTATTAATTTTATTAATTTTATTAAAAATAAATAATTACCATGACAAAAAAATGAAGGTTTTACATTTTATTAAAATTTAACAGTTTTAATTAAATATTTTCAAAATAATAACAATATAAATTTATAAATTATAGTTTATAATATTTAAAATTATATATGAAAAAATTAAAATTTGCAAATAGTTACTCTTTAAAATGTAGACATATATACAACTTTGTTAAATTATTAATGTGGAATATGTGACAATGTAAAAATTGTAGATCCACAACATTATTTAAATTATAAAATTGCCACAATTTTTCCAATTGTAGACATGTAACAAGATTATAATGTAAAAATACCACAATTAAAAATTTGTGAAATTTTCACAATATTTTTATTGTGGAATTTTCACAATTTTTTGTCACAATTGAATTACTCACAATTAAATTGTGGGTGGAGTCCACAAAATTGGATTCACAATTTTGAACAAACCATCCACACAAAAATTGTGGAAAAATTGTGGATAAAGGACCCATTTTCTTGTAGTGATATGCCCATTTGGGAGCATCCAAAAATAATTTGGAACAGATCGAGTGTGCACAGTGGCCACGAGATCTATATGGTTTGAGATGGATATTTGAGGTCGGGTCGAGCTTGGAGAAAAGTGTTGAACTGATCTCAAATGGTGACTTCAATTCGTGACTCACAATGTAGGGTGTCGAGTAGGGTTTATGGGAGCCACATTGGTGCCAAAGCGACATGATGGGCTCACAATGGTCTTGATCCAGATCACTCGATCAATTCAAGCTCGGTGTGTAGACAAGCTAGGGGCCAAGATGATTGGATTATCTCGGTTTGTATACAACAAAGAAGGAGCTCGAGGAAAAATTAGTTGGGGCTTGCTTTCAGGAAAAACAAAGGTCGAGTCACTTGAGGAGCTCACACATTATGACCCTTGCAAAGAAGAACTGAGCTAAGTGTCGAGTTGCTCCCTAATGCAAAGGTTGATTGGACCTATTCGAGATGGAAGAATGTAGGGCGGAGGAGAGGAGCTCTTTGTAGAGGGGGCGAATAGGCAGAGATAAGCTTCTTTGTCCATTGAAAGCACCCCTCCAAGTCATCATTGGTATCTTCTCTCTAACCATTTTTCAATAGCAGTGATGTGGAGGCCAACAAGAACAGTTGTGCTCAAGACAATGCGGCTCAACTATATGCCTAAGGAGTTGAGGAAGAGGGTTGTGGATAGATTCAAGGAGGATTATGAAGGGTGAGTGTGTTTAATGGAGTAGTCTAATTTGGTAATACATCATTTGTGTGTAGTAGATCGAATGCATATTGTGCACGAGGTGAAGCTCTTGGCTCGAAATTTGACCAAGAATATCTCAATGTATCTGTCGGTGACATAGTTAGTGTGGGTGTTTCAATGTATAGATGCACATTTTCTTTAATTTAATTGGAAAAAATCTAATTTAATGCATTTTACTAGTTAAAATTTACATGGGTTTTAATTTTAGCACTAAAATCCAAGTAGAAGCTAAAGTTATTTATTTTATTATTTACAATTTTTTCATAATGATTTTTATAAGAGATTCCAGTGTCCCACACGCAGTTTGATGGTTTTTATGTGTTTATTGATTTGCATGTCTTCTCATCTAATTTCAATTGTTTGTTATGTATTTATTTATTAAATTTATTTAATGCTTATTTTAGTTATCATGATTTTTAAAAAATTAGAATATTGCAAATTTAGGCTTTCATTACATCATAATTTGATTATTTTACTTATCTTGAATCTTTCCTTTTATTTAATGTGCCAATCAACTCGTACTTAATTTTTTTATAAATAATTTCTCATTTAAAACAATTATTCTTAAGTTTTGTGACATGGATACTTGATTTATTCTTGTCATATAAAGTATAAAATATTCATACTACTTTTCATCATCAAAGACTAGTCCAATATTTCTGCCTTCAAATTTAATTTCTCTATCTATCCATCTCTCTATCCAGATGAAGGACTACGCCCTCCCCAATATAGAGCAGAGTTTTTTGGCCTGGCCAATATAGACTTCCCGAAGGGGGAGAGGGGAGCCGGCATTGATCTCCATCCACGGGAGGGTGGATTGGATACCACGGGATACCACGGGTGGATACACGGGTGGCCATCTATATCTATCCACGGGTGGCTGGTGTTGGTTGGGATCTAGAGTAGAGGGTTTGGTTGGTCAATATATAGATATGGGGGGCTCTAGACGGTTTGGTTGGTCTTAGTCTTCCTTACAATGATTTCTACATCATATCGTATTCATTGTTGCGCATTGAACATATGCATTCTTCCGTAACGAATGCCACTTCTGATTAGTACTCGCTAGACGTTAAAGGTCAATTGACTCATAAACGTGAGAGACCAAATACATTTTTCCGTAAGTCATAAACGTGGGAGACCAAATACATTCCTTGTTTGACGGGTAACGATAGCTGCCCAACACCAAAGAAAATTCATTCTTCCAGTTCCCGCTGAACGCGGCAATACGATTAACGCGGGTTTGACATGGCTTCCTCCCATACCATATATAGAGAGAGAGAGAGATTAAACAAATAATTGATATGAGATGTGCAGCAAAATGAAGTTGTTATTAGTGTGTTTCTTAGTTGTTTCCTCCGTTTTTAACTGGCCGCGTACTGCAAATGCAGCAGATCCGCGGCTTGTGTTCGCACATTACATGCTCTATGCACCGGACAGCGTAGACGTGCTGAAGCAGGAAATTCAACTCGCACAGAGCAAAGGCATTGACGCCTTCGCCCTCAACAGCAACGTGTGGCGCCAGGACCGCGCCGACGCCATATACCAGGCCGCCAAGGAGGTGGGCACCTCTTTCAAGATCTTCTTCTCCGCGGACATTCACAAGGACGACAATGGAAACCTCACTCCCGACCAGCTTGTCACCATGCTCACTCGCTACAAAGACCATCCCAACCAGATGACATACGGGGGCAAACTCCTCTTCACCTCTTGGCTCGGCAGCCAGAATGCGTGGTGGGCAGAATACGGCTACTCCTCCGCTCTTGACGGATGGAAGGCCGTGTTTAATAATGCCGGCGGCAGAGACAAATTCTTCTTCGTTCCGTTTTTTTCCACGGACGGCGTCCAGGGCTTGCTGGACACGTTCAACGACATTATCGACGGGCTGTTTGCGTGGGACACGTCCGCATGGCCCTACTTCAGCCCCGATTTCCAGAATCCCTCCGATTCCATGGACCGGAACTATCTCAGCGCCTGCAGTGCTAAGGGAAAAACGTACATGGCGAGCCCGAGCCCCTGGTTCTTCAAAAACATCCAAGGCTCCTGCTGCACCGACGCTTGCAACAACAAGGACCTCAACAACTGCAACTGTCAAGTGAAAGGAAATTACCAGGGTCCGGGGCTGTGGATTAAAAAGTGGGAGCAGCTCATCCAGCTCAGCCCGCCGCTGGTGGAGATCGTGACGTGGAACGACTGGGTGGAGAGCTCTTACATCGCGCCGCCACTTAGCAGCGGCGCCTCTGACGTGGCGGAGTACACCCACCGCGCCTTCTTGGAATTGGGACAGCACTACATCAACTGGTATAAATCCGGGAGCGCGCCTGCGATCGAGAGCGATTCGCTCTACATGTTTTATTACACGCACAGTAAGAACGTAATCGTGGCAGCCGATGGATGCAAAGTGGCCCTTTCGGATGAACTCGCCGATAAACTCTACGTCACTGTTATGCTGACTGCGCCTGCCACCGTGGAATTGCGTTCTGGAGGTGCCTCCCAGACATTCGATGCTCAGCAGGGGATATCCACGGAGCATTGATTTTCAAGAAGGGCAACAGGTGGCCGTCCTGAAGCGTGGAGATAGCGTGGTGAGCACGTTGAATGGAAGCAAAGCCATCAGTAATTCCAACGTGGCGAGATACAATTTCAACGTTTATTCCACGCACTGCATGTCAGTAATGCCACCTCACGAGACGGGTTTCAGTTTATATGTAATAAATAAACCGTCTTACTAGGAAAGACTTGATGATAGACTAAGCAGGAGAGTATAACAATGTTCAGTTTGTTCTAGTGAAATATATAATGTTTGTTCAGGTTGCCGATGCCCTATTACCATTCTTTTCTTTTTGTCCATTGTGAGTTAAAGCCCTACTATATTTTTTTTTATTATGATACCACAAATAATCCACAATAACAAGTGTAATCCTGTAGGACCTTTTGTCAATGGTTATAAAAAATGTAGGATTGAAAATTTGGTTGGGCTGCTAAGGATGCAACTTCATGTTTGTCCACATTATATCCCTTTTGAAACTCTCAAAACCCTTGGCATCGCTTCTACTTTGTTGATGTGTTGCAAACACATGGAAAACAATGCTAGATACCTATTGTTTAAGAAGTGATTCATTTATATTGATAAGTAGATTATGGGTATGGATCTCTAACATGTGTTGACATCACTTATTAATTCAAAGACAAGATTAGTGGAGAGGTCATTCTTGAGGGCATCGATTTTGATATCAAGGTGACGATGAAGCACTACGACGATCTCGTCAAGGCCATCTCTGCTCTCTACTCCTCTGCAAAAGTGTATCTTAGCACCACTACGCAATTCCCATACCTAGATAACTCTCAAGGGATGGTCTTGCATACGTGGGTGTTCAACTACATATGGAGCCAGTTTTACAACAACGTGCAATGTGAGTACACGGATGGGCACACTTCCAATCTCTTGAATGCATGAAAACAAAGGACCACTTTTGTAACAACTGCTCTGATCTAGGGTTTCTTCTCAGGCCTTCTGTATTCCATAGAAGATGGTTTTATTCCTGCTAAAATGTTCACCTCCACTATCCTACCTCAGAACAAGTCCGCCACCTGTAACTGTGCAGGAGTCATGTTGTGCTCCAGGTTCTATGACCAAAATACCATATATATTTCCGCCATTGAATCTTCAGTCTGAGTAATCAATTGTATTTATAGTAATTGAATATATATTAATAGTAATACATCCATCCCATAGTGAGGTGTACTAATTTGGTCGGGCCTCAGTTTCGAAACATTTAGAGATATATGTTTAAATAAATCTTGAGCATGCATAAGTAAAGCTCAGCTTTGGTTGTTGCCAACACAATTACGTACACGAAGACATATTAAACTAATTAGCAATTGCACATGAGCTACAAATTATGGTAGCAGTCATATTAAACTAAAGTATCTTACTTTATTTTTAACTTTTATGTTAATTATTGGTTATTATAATAAGGGTTTTTTTCAATTCACAGTAACTTTTGCACCTCATTTTGTCATGTAATTCCAATCCCACCATTTCTTTTTGAATTGATTTTGGTGCATCTCTATCGAGTTTATGTTGTCATGAGAGACGTGGAATGGAAATGTTAAGGCTCATCTTTTATGAAAATGTAAAGTCTTATTAAACACTATCATATCATGTGCCAAAGCTCCATTTAGATTAACAATCGTCAAAAATAGAAACAATCTAAGTTTCACTATTTTAACAAAAAATAAATACTTAGATGTTCATCAATAATTTCTTGGTGTCCACCACCATGACAACAATTGATAAGATTGTGAATTGCTACGAGGTTTTGAAAGAATTAAAGGGCGTAATAGATTTGGGTCGGGTAAAAGGAACAACACTAGGGGAGATAGTGAAGGAATATCCTCACATCTATGGGATTGACCTCTATATCCCCCATGTTATCGCAACCACCCCTCCTACTCTAGATTTTCTTTCTTTTCTTACCGTCCTATTACCAAAAAGAAAAGAATGGTAATTATGGAAATCATCTAGTGCTTGACTTGCAGGATATATGTTTGTCCGGGTCAAATGTCAATCCACATGCCATTGTCATCGACACTTCTTCACTATAAATTGTAAAAACATTTCTTACAATTGCTAACTTGCACAATGGAAATGAATGGCCTCGATCTATTACATCAGGAAATTAGAACCCTTGTTTTTCAACCATTCACAAAAGTGTCGGCAACTAAAGTCACACCAATGCTATTTAGGAAAAAATTGCAATTGTTCAATGTTCCTCTAATATGTGGTAAATAACCAACCGCTTTATATTCATTGAATGCATAGTAAAAATGTTGAGGAAATCCATGACATCGAAATTGCCGAACATCAACACATCCCAAAAGATAGTTTCAAACCGTCCTATTTGCACTAACAACCACCTTATCACATTTAATAAACGGTTATCAACATAAAAATACTTCGCAATAAAAAACATAATATATTAAAAATAAACATCGACATATATTATAAAGTCTCAACAAAATCAATAACTTTAAATGTTATTTTTTAAATATTAAAACGTTTAGTTGTTGACTATTCATTAAAAAAAACTTAAAATAATTCAAACACTAGTAATTTATTAAAAATTCCTAATCTTTATTTAATTTTTATAAATTAAATTCCAATTTTGAATAAAACTAACATGAAATTTAAAACTCTTACCGTACTTTTTAAAACTCCAAAATATTATATACACGTAAAAGTCTGAACATCAAAATGTAAAGAACTCCTGTCGTATTTCTTTACCCCATCGTCCACAGCACCAGCCGGATCATCTTTATTATTTGTTCTAACTTTTTAGTTCTCAAGCGAAGGAAAAATTCACGAACGGGCGCGAAGTTTTTTCTGTAAATCTTTTTGTTCGACATCTTTAAATTGTTTCCAACACTAAATAATGTTAATATTCTCCCGCATATGAATGGAATTCTTATGAAGTCTTCTCAAGCTTGCGATGAAGTTGAAACAATGGATCGAGCTATAGATGAAAACACGGACTGATCGAATTGAAAATGAATTTTCTTCGTCTCCTCTCCTCCGATGTACTTAATAAGTGACATGTTTACGAGCTAGGTTCACAATTCATGCTCAAAATTCATGCTTAATGATATTGGTTTTCACACATCTGGATGTTTGTGATGCATTAGTTCAACTACACGATGAAAGGATGTGGAAGGTGATAGAGTATTTCCATGTTCCCAACCTTTCGTTCTAGTTTAAGATGCTGTAAATCGAATTTTCTTGCGATTTTTCATGAGGCGAAGGGCAGGGGTGATTTTGGGTATTGTTGTTCGTATTTAACATTAAAATAATATTTCTTTCATGTGTCAGAGAGTGCAGGCCTAAACTGTCATCACGCCATCACGCCAACCTTGCCGCCTCTAGGAATGGTGGCCGCCACAAAGCACAAGCCAAAATTTCCAAAACATCATCTTTATCGATTAGGTTAAACTAGCCATGGGAACTCTCCAACTATCGCTTGCCACGTGTACGGTAGAGGTTCTTGGATCATAGTAAAATATCAATACGTCGACGACGCATTTCGACTTTCATCCTATCTCGATGATGTTGTGTGCTCATTGCCGAGAGGGTGGAAGCCTCGGCCCCATAGTGAAACGCCTTGGCGTAATTATATATGTTTGCATAATTAATTAG